>CM039736.1:36754719-38078885 GCA_022539455.1 Dendrobium nobile | reverse complement strand
AGATGATTTCAGTTGTTAATTGAACTATAACCATCGTCTTCACATTGGACATAAAAAACTTCAGTTGTGGTGGGATTGTGATCTCAAGAGGAGGAGAACTGGAGCCCGAGGCTTCTATCGGGGTGGTAGTTGATGTAGTGACCATTACAGAAGAGAAGAAAACCTGAAAGAAGGATACACCTATAGCTTTGATACCATGATAAAGTTAGTGCACCTTAATCTACAATGTTCAAACACAAGAACAGAAGAAGGTGAAGAGAAATAGATCAAGAGATTAGAACTTGGAGAGAGTCTCTCAGAATATCATTCCATTACTTTTGATTACTTGCCCACTGCAGCACTTCTAATAAGTCATGATATATAGAGTAGTTAGTTACAAAGGCAAGGATGCTGATTAAATTAGCAGAAATCAAATGGTGGAAAAAAAAAGGTGTCTAGACACCACAATAGAGAGTATGGAGCCTGTAACGCCAAGCAAGCCAACTTATGCATAAGAGGTATTACTTATATGTTTATACTTATCAAAATGTACATCCAAATATTCAAAAAACATAGATAAAGTTTAATCTTCCTAGTTAAAGCCATTTTAATTAGTTCTACTCATATTAAGGTCCAAAGAGACTTGTCAGTGTACACGAGAATTTGTCTCAACTAGACAAGTTCACTAGACGACTATGATCTAAGAACTCATCTAGTCAAGCAAATATGATGACTTATCCATCGACCCGAGCGACTTATACAACGATGTGTCATTGACAACCACACAAAAAAAGGCAACATCACAAGGCGTTTATTGATCAGTTATATCATTATTAATACATGACAAGTCAATGATTTATTAACAGCTCAACCAACGACATCATCAAATCGGACTTCTCGATCGGGTTAGACAATTATTATATTTTTATCTTATTTTTGTTAACAATTATATATTTAGCCTACTTTATAACGCTCAAGACTCAACCCAAACCTATTAATAAAATATCAATGGACGAGCTCAATTCACATACTTTCATGTAGTCATACCACGTCTAAAAAAATTTCGAATCTTTATAGCTATAAATCTTCTTTCTCTTTCCTCTTTTTTTTTTCTCTCTCTTTCACTTTATATTCTTAATATAGCTGGGGCTGATTTTTTGATAGACATGGATTAATAAAGCTTCATCAAAGCTCATGGGGCCCAAATGGGTTCCGCCTCCATAGACCGATGAAGCAGCATTCAAACTGAATGCTTTAACCGCAGGAACCTTTAACAGTGATGCAAGTATTCAAAACATTTCAATTTGATTTCCAAGCTATTCAAGGCAGCATGAATGCATAAAGCCATTGGCGGATTATTGAAATGTCAAGATCTCACAATAGCTGATAAAATTATCCAAATCAAGTCGCAACTAAGAAAAATTAAATCAGACGCCAATCTCACAGCGCTCAATCCCAAACGATACACCAAGAATATACAATAATGCAGTTTAGGAGATCCATTGTTCAGAATAAAGCAAATAAGCTATGAATTATCAAATTTATAAAAATTGAGAAGAAGCAAAATAAAATGCTACCACGACAATTCAGTAAAATGGGAGCCTACATTTACTCGCTGTTTGAGGCCTGCCAAAACTAGAAGCCGGACATCCTGCAGGAGCTTTCAGGATATCGTCACTGTAATTAACAGACATGAGACAAAGTCCATGAGGAGGAGCTGACATCGCAAACTTGGCAAGCTCTCGGCGGTTACGAGCAGCTAAGATCTCCCGTACCACAACAGGAGGCAGTACTTCACGGCCAATCTCGATCAATAAAGCAACCTGCAGCAGAAAAATAAAAAAAGAGAAAATTCACAACTGGGTCTGCTAGCTGAAACAACGACACAACGTGTATATACGGGGTTGTGACAGTATGATCTTGAATTCATCAATCCCCTTAGCGAGCAACATGAAGTTCTTCGGAAGAAAAATTTCTACTTTTGTCTGAAGAAGAAGATACACGGCACGAACAGCAGGAAACGAGAGATGGAAAACGTAAAGAGCCTTTTCCACTATATTTTCATCATCTGATTACAGGATACACTGCCCTATATATAGATGAAGGAAGAGAATAAAGAAACAAGAAAGTACATTTAATGGTAATAAAAGAAAGTACGGTGACGTGGAGAGGCCACATCAGCCTTGTGGTTAACAGCCCCCCACAAACTTATGGTTAGGAATCAGCAATAAGTTTGGAGGATAGATCTTTGAAGCGCTATTGTGTAAGCGGTTTTGTAAAAAGATCTGCGAGCTGATCTGTAGGGCAAATATGATGGACAGAGAGATGCTTGCCCTGAATGCAGTCCCTGATGAAGTGGCAATTGACCTCAATATGCTTTGTTCGGGCGTGAAACACAGGATTGTTTGCTAGTGCTATTGCGGAGGTGTTGTCGTAGTAGATTGTTGTGGGAGTGATCTGAGGTAGATGAAAGTCTTAGAGAAGTCGTCGGAGCCAGAGGACTTTGGATGCTTCAGTGGCTAAGGCGCAGTATTCGACCTATGTGGAAGAACAAGCGATCGTGTTTTGTTTCTTGACCTGCCAGGAAATAAGAGAGTTACCTTAAAAATTTACAATAGCCGAATATAGACTTCCTGTCTTGGCTGTTGCTAGCCCAATCCGTATCTGCGTAGCCGCGGAGAGTGAGGTTGTCCCTGCGAAGAGGTAGGCCTGTGTTGAAGAAGGCGTTTGAGAGCATCGAAGTGAATGTTGAAAGGATTGTGCATGTGTTGACATAGCTGATGAACCGTGAATTGGATGTCTGGGCGAGTGAGAGTTATGTATTGGAGGGAGAAAATTAAGTGAAGATATAATTGAGAGATGGCGAATGGTTCATGAGATTTGTCAGTGGTGGTGGTTTTACAGGATGTAGGTGTGGATACAGGTTTGGAATTTCACATTCCTGCGTGTTCGATGATGTTCTGAGCGTAGGATTGTTGGTGAAGGAGTATGCCGTAGGACGTAAGAATTGCTTGGATACCGAGAAATTGGGATAGGGACCCAAGATTGCGCATGCGGATTTTTTTCATGGAGATTAGACAGGAGTCTTGATTTTAGTGGTAAAGTTCCCAGTTAAGTGAATGCCGTCCACATAGATAAGGATATAGATACGAACATTTCGGATTTGTATGTGAGAAGGGAGTGATCAGACGAGCTGATGTTAAATCCAACGCTTTGCAAGTGATTGGAATGAGTAGAGTACCACTCTCGGGGTGATTGTTTGAGACCATACAAAGCTTTATTTAATTTGCAGACATAGGTAGGATGAAGAGAATCATGGAAGCTCGGGGATGATGCATGTAGACGGTGTTCGAGAGCTTTCAGTGGAGGAAAGTATTTGACTCGTCGAGCTGAAGTATTGGCCAATTGTTGTGTAAAGCAATGAGGATAAGAATACGAATTGTTGGCATTTTGGCGACGGGACTGAAGGTTTCAGTGTAGTCTATGCCTTGTTCTTGGTTGAATCCTTTTGCAACCAATCGAGTTTTGTAGAGAGTGATTGAATCGTCATAATTAAATTTGCTTCGGAAAGTCCATTTACATCCCAGGACACTTTGGTTTGGCGCGGGTGGAACTAACTCCCAGGTTCCTTAAGCTTGAAGAGCATGGAATTCTTGGGACATGGCTATACGCCATTATTCGAGCTTGGCAGCCTGATTGTATGCGGTTGGTCAGTGTGCTGAAGGACGCGAGCAAGATCGAAAATTTGTTTGGGTTTGAGAGAGTCGGTTTTGAATCTGGTGATCATGGGGCGTAAGGAGGATTGTCGAATGGCTTCAGGTGCACTGAATTTCGGACAATTCTGTTGAGCTAAGTGAAGAACCGTAGGGTGATTATTGGAAGAGTTTGAGCTGGGTGTTGTGGAAGTGCAGTTTTGGCTATAAGTAATAATCGTGGGTGTAGATGGGATTTGAGGATGAGATTCTTGATTGTGCCCGTAAGAAGAGTTCAGATTGGTGATGGATGAGGATGTTGCAAATCTATTTTTCATGGCTTGTGTTTTGATGATTGACAAACACTATTTCTCTTGGACTACTTGCTACTTCTAACCTTTCAGGAATCGAAGATCGGACGATCAAGAAGAAGTCAAGTTCAGGTTTGCGTAGGTTTAGGGTTGAGTTAATCTGTAATTTTATTTTTCACCTTTTGAGTCTACTTGTAATGGTCAAAGAGACTGATGCTAAGTAACCCTTCACACACACACTTGAGAAACTTAGAATTTCTGTTTTTTCCCACATCGGCCCGGCCGATATCTATATAGATATCGGCCGGGACGATCAGCTTAAAACAGAAAGCCTAAGTAAGGATTCTTAATTAAGGCAGCCGTCATTAACATATCGGCCTGGACGATACGTGTATAGGCCAGGACGATAAGCTCAAAACAGAAAGAAGTAGCCGCCATAGTCAATTAAGGTATACTGTAATTTTAAATTATCGGCCAGGACGATCAACGTATCGGCCTGGACGAAATTACCAAATTATGTCTTAATTGATCAGGAAATCAAGGGAGTAATTAAGGATGATTGATACGATCATATCGTCCTGGACGATCGCAGGATCGGCCAGGACGATCTAGTCAAAAACCTTAAGTTACTTCAGGACGATAAATATCGGCCAGCTCGTATCCAGGGCTATTGTCAGGACGATTTTCCTCTGATTTGAACTGATCGGCCCGGACGATCGTGAGATCGGCTGGACGATCAAGCCAATTTTCAATCTTCCAGTTTTGCATCCAGGGCGATGCTCTGGCCGATCTTCTTTGATTTGTACTGATCGGCCAGGCCGATGGCCATATCGGCCTGGACGATATTGTCGGCAACTTGCAATTAATAAGCTCCTTTGAAGCTCTTCTATTTAAGAGCTCTTGTTAAACGTTTTTAAAGAACCTTTGGCTGCTGCCTTGACCTGAGAAGACCTTGAGGAGAGAAAGAGAGAGAGGATCTTGTGAGGGGATTCACAAGGGTTGCTTCAAGGATCGCTCTGCTTCGTCTTCGTCTAGAGTTTCTCGTCCGTGGAAGGGTCGGTAGAGGTAAGGAGTTTGCTTTTGGTTTTGGTTCTCTGCCAGCTTCAGGAGGAAGCAAAAGGAGGTAGGTTCTCTGCCTTGCCGGGGTGGCAAAAAGGAGGTTCTTGTAAGGGCTTCTCCGCCTAGCCGTGGGGACTAAAGGAGAGTCACGTTTTGTAGTGCAATACTTGGAGGGTGCCTTCAAGGAGTGGACGTAGGTCGAGTCGACCGAACCACTATAAATTTCTGTGTTCTTTTTCTTGCTTCCGCGCTTTTAATTTCCGCATTTATTTCTGTGGTGTGATTTGGTTTATGCAATTTTCTTTCTTTGTGAAAAGATTTTTTAAAATATCAATTCACCCCCCTTCTTGGTTAGCTTGGGACTAAGTTCATAGGGATTAACATCCCTAACGAACTTTCAAGTGGTATCAGAGCAGGATTTGAAAATTTAATTTTGAAAACTTTTTGAATTAGATCCATGGCTAACATTGGGAATCGTAACACTACGGAAGGGTATTCCATTACCCGACCTCCCCTGTTCGATAACTTACCTTTTGATTTTTGGAAAACTCGCATGTCAACATTTTTACAATCTACTGATTATCGCATGTGGATGCTTATTCAAGAAGGTTATTCTCCACCTTCTCGTGAAATTAATGGTGTTAAAACTGAAGTTGCTTTTATTAAATGGACTTTTGATGAACGAGATTTAGCTCAATTAAATGCAAAATGTTTGAACTGCTTTTTCTGTGCTTTAAAATCTGAGGATTACATGCGTGTCTCAACTTGCAAAACTGGTAAAGAGATTTGGGATAAATTGTGCATCACCTATGAAGGTACTAATAAAGTTAAACAATCCCGTTTAAACATTCTCTTGCATGACTACGAACTTTTTCGTATGAAACCTCATGAATCGGTTTCTGACATGTACACTAGGTTTACTCAGATTGTTACTTCATTGCATGCACTAGGAAAAAAACTTTCGAACTATGAAAAAGTTAACAAGATTTTGAGATGCTTGCCTTCGTCATATGATGCTAAAATCACTGCAATCACTGAATCTAAGGATTTGAACACCTATTCTATTGATAACTTACTTGGGTCACTCATTGCTTACGAGCAAGGGGTGAATCAAAGAAATCTTGATGTAGGTGAGAAGAAAAAGGAGAAAATAATTGCACTGAAGGCGCACAAATCAGATTCTGAATCTTCCGGGTCTGAAAGCGATGAAGTTTCCTTCATCACAAGGCAATTCAAAAGCTTTCTAAGAAAGAAACAAAAGCATCATCAAAGTTGGAGAAAAAGTAAGGATCACAAACATGTTAAAGGATCTTCTGATGTTGTTTGTTTTGAATGCAGGAAGCCTGGACATGTGAGAGCCGATTGTCCTACACTCCAAGATCACTCGAGCAAAGAAAAGGAAAAAGGTGAGGAGAAAGCTAAATCTAGAAAGGACAAGAAGAAAATTCAAAGGAGTTTTTGGGCAGAATCTGGTACTGATTCCTCTGAGACTGAACCAGAGGAAGAGACTACAAACTTGTGTTTCATGGGAGAAGATCAAAGTGATGAGGAAGAGGTATGTAAACCAACCTATGATGAATTGTTTGAAATTTGTGAAAAAATCCATGCATCATACAAAAAACTTAAGAAGACTCATGCTAGCCTAAAATTAGAACATTCAAATCTACAAAAAGAGCATGAAGTTTTTCTCAAAGATCATGCCACGATTGATTCAAATCACATGGCTCTTCTGGATGAATTTGATGAGTTGAACAAAAAACATTTAGAATTAGTTGATGAACACAATGCATTAAAAGCTTCACACACCTCACTTAAGGTTGATCTTAAGAAATCTAAAGAGATTGAGAAAAATTTGGGGATGGAGAATGATGCATTAAAAAGAACTAACTTGAGGATTCAAAATGATTTTGATACATATAAGAAAAATCGGATGACTTCCACTTTTGATCTTAAGCCAGAATCTAGGAAGAGGCATTATAACTCAAACCATTTAAGAAACCCTTTTCCTGGAGTTAGATGTTTCTCATGTGGCATGCTAGGACACATCTCACACACTTGCACCGTTCACCGTAGTACACATTGGGTGTGGAGACCTAAGATGCATGATTCACAGCATACCATATCTGCATTGTATTCTACTTTTCTTAAGAAAGATCCCAAACCTATTTGGGTTCCTAGATCTGACTGATGTTGAGTTTTGCAGGTGTGCTCTCACCAAAGTCCTCGTGGGAGCATAGGATAACTGGACATAAGGAGGCTTGCAGCTCAAAATTGCTTAAACTCGCTGCTTTATCACGTGCTTGAAATTTTTTAGTTTTTGTGTTTCTTTTTATTTTTGTGCTAGTTTTTGTGCTTATTTGGTGGTAGTCTAGTCTGCGTTGTTTTCATTCTTTTTGTTTGTTTTTATGTGTTCTGTTTTCGTGTTGCTCTTTAAATTTGGTCTTTCATATGATGAATCTTTCCAAGCCTTTAGATTTTGGAGTTTTAGAGATAGTGTTTAGCTTTTTCTAAATTGGTTAAAGGGAGTAAACTGTTGATGTTTTCCCTCCTTCTGAGTTTGTTTAGTGGTTTGATTTTCTTCTCTAAACAAATGTTTAAACTCAGTTTAACCAATGGCTTTTTATTTAAGATCTTTTTCTTATCTTGCTAAATTAATTTATCTTATGCATAATAGCCAAAGTTCTTAGATATCATTCAAGCTTTTGAAATCTTGCCATTGCATTTATTACATGATTTTGATTGTGTTGTGGATTGTTCCTCCCTATGTTAGAGAGAGAGCTCCTATTCTCTAATATTTGGAGGATATACTCACAACTAAGTCTTTTTTTAAGGATATATTAAAGAGTTTTTAGCTTGCAACAGTTAAAAAGGAAAGATGCCAATGAAGCCAAATTGAAAAGAAAGTCATATACACAAAAGTGTATTCGAATCAAAAGATGCTCAAAAGAGCCAATCAAAATGACAAGAGGCATAAAATAAGCCCACTAGATGCAAGCTATCCTCTTTGGTAAAACTCTTAAAACTTAGAAAACTCATTGATTCTGTGATACTTTCAAAGACTTGATTTCAATTTCCATGATTGAGAAAAATTACTTTGGTTTATTATTTATGAGATATTTTATTTGTAAACAAGTCTTGAATGGATCTTTTTATCCTATTTAGTTATTCTGAGTTAGATTTCTGTTTTCCAAGAATATTTGTACCCTGAAGGATGTCTGATCTAGGGTTAACAGAATCAGATGTTCTACCCTCTTCTGATTGGAATTTGTTAAACTTCTTGATCTCTTGGAACTCTAAAAGTTCAACTTTTTGAAAAGAACTCTCATATGATGCCTATTTAAATAAACAAAAAAAAAAATTAAAATCCAAAAATATTCGTTTTTTGTTTTTCCTTGTGTTGTTGTTTTTGTTTTTTCTTTTTTTTGTTTTGACTGTTTTTTCTTTTGTTTTATTTTTTGAGGGTCTTGATCATCACCATTCTTTTCTTGATTTCAATTCCAAGTCACATCGGCCTGGACGATACTTTTATCGTTCTGGACGATGTGACAAATTCTCTTCAAAATCCATCTGCTGAACTTTTCTGTGCTTGATGTAACTCATCGTCCTGGACGATTTGATCGAACTCATGGTGATAGTCCTGGCCGATGGAATATTTCATCTGGCCGATGCATGTTATGTGCATCGTCCTGGCCGATACACTGGATCGTCCTGGACGATCCACGTGTCAGCACGTTTTGATCTTTAAATTCGGCCCTGGACGATCCATTATTGGACAATCGGCCGGGCCGATCCACTGTTCGTCCTGGACGATACACGTGGCAAGCATTTTAAACGTTTTAACTTCGGCCGGTACGATCAATTATTGTGCATCGTCCTGGACGATACACCTAATCGGCCTGGACGATTCTACGATCGGCCAGGACGATATGGCCGTTTCTTTAAATTCAGGCCGTTCCAGCCATGATTTTTCACTCTTCATCCGTTCTCCTCTTGTGTTTTTGCTTAGTCCTCTCTATGGCTGGTGGGAAACGCATCCGACAAACTTCTGGGAGTTCTTCGAGGGCAAGAATTCGAGGGCAAGAATTGACCCTCGTTTCAGGGAAGCAGAAGATGAAGCCGCTTACCATCGTTACAAAGAATGTGGGATAACTGTCTCAAGAATCATCAATCCTGCCCACATCTCATACCCGGTAATGGATCTTTTTACTCACACCTCCCTTTGCTTCATTCTGTCTCTTGCTTTCCCTTTCAATTCAGAGTTTCTTCGAGAGTTTTTCGCAAACCTTCGCATCAACCCTACCTTCACAGCCCTGACCTCCTATGTGAATCGACGCCCTGTCGAAATCACATATCAGGATTGTGTTGATCTTTTACAGCTATCCACCACCGGGGATAAGCTGCACTTAATCGCCTCTGACCCTGATCTTGACTGGTCCACGGCGAATCATTTCCTTCGCCAGACCAATGTACCTTACCATGTTGGAGAGACTAGCTCTTTAGTCAAAGATGCTAGGACAATCCAATATGTCCTTCGCACCTCCGTAATTCCAAAAGCTGGCGACCGAATCCACATCACCCCTCTACTTTCACTCACTACTTTCTACATTATGGCTCATAGGGAATTTAATACTGCGGACCTAATTTTCCGATACATTGATCACTTAACCAGAATCCGTGATCCAGGCCACAAAAGGAAACCCAATCTAGCCTTAGGACACATCATAGCCTATGTCCTTGAAACCAAATACCAACTTCAGTATCCTATTCCATCAAACCTTCCAACTCCCTTCTACTCAAACAATTCCTTCAGCACCCTTCACAGTACTCGTCTCCACCCTGAGGAACCTCAGGGAGCTAGAGAGGAGGATGCTCCCGCTCCCGCTCCCGTTCCTGATCCTGTTCCTCTCCACCAGCACTCACCGGTTGATCAGTTGTTAGAGAGGTTTGATCGTTGGGAGACCCGCTTCGATACCTACATTGCTGCACAGGAGCAGCAACACTCTGAGGATATTGCCCGCTACGAGCAGCACCGCGCTGAGGATTTAGCCCGATTTGACAGTTTTCTTACTCAGCAGCAGCAGCAGCATGACCAGGACATCGCCTGGTTCAATGCTCAGTTCACCACACTTGCCAGCTACTTTCAGCAGCCACCTCCACCACCTCCTTCAGATGATCTGGATCCCTCACTCTTTTAGTCTGTACTTTCTGTTGTTTGTTTCATATTTTTTTGTTGTTTTGTTTGCTTTATTAGTCTTTGTTTGTTGTGGTGTATTTTCTTTTGTATCTGAACCCTCTTTTTGTGATGACAAAAGGGGGAGTAGGATGTGGTAGGAAAAAATTGTTGGGTTTGGGTTTGTAACTTTGAATTTCTAATGAACCTGTTTTTTTTATTATCCTACTTGTGTTTGCCATCATCAAATAGGGGGAGATTGTTGCAAATCTATTTTTCATGGCTTGTGTTTTGATGATTGATAAACACTATTTCTCTTGGACTACTTGCTGCTTCTAACCTTTCAGGAATCGAAGATCGGACGATCAAGAAGAAGCCAAGTTCAGGATTGCGTAGGTTTAGGGTTGAGTCAGTCTGTAATTTTATTTTTCACTTTTTGAGTCTACTTGTAATGGTCAAAGAGACTGATGCTAAGTAACCCTTCAAACACACACTTAAGAGACTTAGAATTTCTGTTTTTTCCCACATCGGCCCGGCCGATATCTATATCGTCCGGGATGATCAGCTTAAAACAGAAAGTCTAAGTAAGGATTCTTAATTAAGGCAGCCGTCATTAACATATCGGCCAGGACGATAAGCTCAAAACAAAAAGAAGTAGCCGCCATAGTCAATTAAGGTATATTGTAATTTTAAATTATCGGCCAGGACGATCCACGTATCGGCCTGGACGAAATTACCAAATTATGCCTTAATTGATCAGGAAATCAAGGGAGTAATTAAGGATGATTGATACGATCATATCGTCCTGGACGATCGCAGGATCGGCCATGACGATCTAGTCAAAAACCTTAAGTTACTTTAGGACGATAAATATCGGCCAGCTCGTATCCAGGGCTATTGTCAGGACGATTTTCCTCTGATTTGAACTGATAGGCCCGGGCGATCGTGAGATCGGCCTGGACAATCAAGCCAATTTTCAATCATCCAGTTTTGCATCCAGGGCGATGCTCTGGCCGATCTTCTTTGATTTGTACTGATCGGCCAGGCCGATGTCCATATCGGCCTGGACGATATTGTCGGCAACTTGCAATTAATGAGCTCCTTTGAAGCTCTTCTATTTAAGAGCTCTTGTTAAACGTTTTTAAAGAACCTTTGGCTGCTGCCTTGACCTGAGAAGACCTTGAGGAGAGAAAGAGAGAGAGGAGAGAGAGAGAGAGGATCTTGTGAGGGGGAGCTTGTGAGGGGATTCACAAGGTTTGCTTCAAGGATCGCTCTGCTTCGTCTTCGTCTAGAGTTTCTCGTCCGTGGAAGGGTCGGTAGAGGTAAGGAGTTTGCTTTTGGTTTTGGTTCTTTTCCAGCTTCAGGAGGAAGCAAAAGGAGGTAGGTTCTCTGCCTTGCCGGGGTGGCAAAAAGGAGGTTCTTGTAAGGGCTTCTCCGCCTAGCCGTGGGGGCTAAAGGAGAGTCACGTTTTGTAGTGCAATACTTGGAGGGTGCCTTCAAAGAGTGGACGTAGGTCGAGTCGACCGAACCACTATAAATTTTTTTGTTCTTTTTCTTGCTTCCGCGCTTTTAAATTCCGCATTTATTTCTGTGGTGTGATTTGGTTTATGCAATTTTCTTTCTTTGTGAAAAGATTTTTTAAAATACCAATTCACCCCCCCCCCCTCTTGGTTAGCTTGGGACTAAGTTCATAGGGCTTAACATCCCTAACGAACTTTCAGAGGAGAGTTTGGATGTGGGAACGAGTAGAAGAGGTGGAGTTGTGAGAAAGTTGGAGGGTGAGTCCAATTGTTGAGTAGATTGGTTAGAGTAGGGAAAGATAGCCTTGTTGAAGATGACGTGGCGGGATGTGTAAATTTTATTTCTTTTTTGGGTCAAGACACTTGTAGCCATTTTGGGAAGAATCATACCCAATGAAGACGCAAGGATACGATAGAGGAGACAGTTTATTTTGGGAGTAAGATTTTAGCCAAGGGTAACAAAGGCATCTGAAAACTCGAAGATGGCTATAATTTGGTCAATTTTGAAGGAGAATTTCATAGGGAGATTTATTGATGGTGTTGTGAGAGGGTAGACGATTGATTAGGTGAGCGACTGTCAAGAGAGTGTCCACGCATAAGTGTTGTGGGAGAGAGGCTTCAATGAGTAGAGAGCGAGTTGTTTCAAGTAGGTGACGGTGTTTACGTTCTGCCACTCCATTTTGAGATGGTAAGGACAGGTGAATTGGTGAATGATGCCACAATGCTAGAGAAGGGTCTTGATTTTGTTATTGATAAATTCCCTACCGCCATCAGTACGCAATTTAAGAATTTTGTATGGAAATTGTCTTTTGACCATTCTCTGAAATTCAAGAAACTTATTGAACACATCAGATTTATGGACTAAAGGGTACACCCAAGTGTATTTGGTAAAACCATCCATGAATAGAACGAATACCTATAGCCCTGAGTAGAATTAATTGCGGAAGAGCCCCAAACGTCAAAGTGGACTAAAGAAAGGGGGAATGTAGTTACACTTTGAGAATTAATGTATTCTAACTGGTGTCTTTTGCCATTTTAAAGGTTTAATATATGTTGGATTTAGTGGGAATACAAATGATTGGCTGGTGTTTAGCTATGATGGAGAGAGTGTGGGAGGACGGGTGTCCTAGCTGACGGTGCCATAAGTCTTGAACGGCTTGGATGGAGAGAAGAGCTAACTGAGATGTTGTGGAATCTTTGTGAAGACTATTGTGGAGCAGATAGAGGTCGTTAATACACGGACCCTTGAGAAGAAGGCGGCTTGTCGTCTTGTCCTTTATTTGATAGTCATAAGATGAAAAAGTGATTAGAAAGTTATTATCGGTTGCTAATTTAAGGCTACCTGTAGGTGTAGGTAGCATTCCTTTACCGGTAGTGTGTATTGATAATTGATGACCGTTACCGAGAACGCCTTGTGTAGAGCCGTTGTAGATTTGGGGATTTTGCAAATGAGTTGGATCGGACGTGAGGTGCATGGATGCGCCGCTGTCAAGGAACCAGTCAGGCGGTGTGGATGAAGGCGGAGAGGTAAAGAGTGCAGATGGTGGGTCTGTGTTGTATTGTTCATCATGTCGGTGCCAACATTTGATGGTCGAATGGCCATTCTTGCTGCAAATTTGGCAAGTGACCGTGGATCATTGGGTTCTGCCGCTGCGAGATGCATTTGAGTTGTTTGATGAGTGGCCATTTGATCGACTGCGAGAGGAGAAAGATCTACTGCGAGCACGTTTGCGAGTTGCCATCAAAGCCATTGACCTGCCGGAGATTTGTAATGAGTGAAGTTCTTTGGTGGTCTCGTGCGCAAGGTTGAGTTCTTCGCTGCATAGCAATGTGTATAATTCGTCCAAGGTGATCGGACGAAGATTTGTTCGGATAGCCATCTTGAAAGTTTGGTAGAGAGGTGGCAGACCATTCAGTGTATAATGAATGACATCTTCGATGTAGACCAGAGCGCCGGCAGCGGCGAGAGCATCAACCTTCGCTTTGACGTCGAGAAGGTATTGCGTCATGGATTTGTCTTTCATAGACAGGTAATGTAACTTGTTCTTGAGTTGAATGATTCTTGAACGAGTTGAGGATTGAAGTCGCCGATCTATTGTAGACCAAATTTCGACACAGTGATCAATTGAAAGAATGTAGGGTAAAATTGCGGGTGAGATGACGGAGTAGAGTGCCGCTGCGAGATTCTGGTCAAGAAGAATCCAATTGATGGAGCGGGAGTTTGGATGAAGCTGGCCATCTTAGGTGGGAGTAGATTGGGGTGGACACGTAATTGAGCCGTCCAAGAACCGTTGGAAGCCGTTTGCGCGGAATAGTTTGAGAACTTGGGATCGCCAAAAAGGGTAGTTCTCGGCGGTGAGAGGTTGAGCGATGACATTCTTGATGTTACTCATCAAGAATTTGAGGGAGGATGGTATTTCTGGTGAAGTGATGGCATCGCCTGGTTGAGGTGCGTTAGATTGGTTGGTTGAAGACGTTGGTGTAGAAGAATTCATTGGGAAGGAGAAGGGAGGGTAGGATCAAGGCTCTGATACCATGTAGAAGAAGATACACGGCAAGAACAGCAAGAAATAAGAGAAGGAAGTAAAGTGCCTTTTCCACTATATTTTCATCATCTGATTACAGGATATACTGTCCTATATATAGATGAAGGCAGAGAATAAACAACAAGAATGTACATTTAATGGCAATAAAAGAAAGTACGGTGACGTGGAGAGTCACAGCCTTGTGGTTAACATTGTCAAATATATGATACAACAATTCAAGTAATCGTTGTGCGTGCAATATGAAAACCATTTCAAACTTTCTCAGTGAGTAGCATCCTGACATAAATTTTTGAGGTAAGAAGTAATTATCATTCTTTCATGTAAGAAAACAATCCAAAACACATCAAGATAAAATGATCCCAAATAAGTAGCCAAATATCCTCAAAAAGTCAGCACACAATCCATCCTCAATATGGATAGATTTATTGTAGTTTAGTAAACAACTTATTATTGACTCTAACAAAGAACTTGACAGCATCAACTTTCTTTATCTTCCTTGTGTATTTCAGTTCATACCAACCAATTGACCAATAGAAATAATCAAATTAAAGCATCACCAATAGAAATAATCAAATTAAAGCATCACATTAGAAGCATTTCTTTATTGCTCAAGGGGAATTTCTATGTTCAATATAACATGCATTAATCATCTATCATCCATCAACAAGTTTTAAGTCAAAAAAAAAAAGTTCAAATTAAAGCAAACATGTCAAGAATATTCTGGGGAATGTTCACTATTAAAATCCATGAAGAATTTCAATTTAATATTGAAGTAACTGATGACAGAATGTAAATGAAATAAATCTAATTGTGAGGATAAGTTTCATCGTGAAAACAAAAACTGACCATGTTTCTTACTTGTCTATATAGAAAACCTGTACCTTCAACCTCAATTTGAAAAACATGATCCTGCAGATAACATGTGGCAATAAAAAAGGAAGGATTGATAACGGAATCAATAGAAGCAAAAATAATTAAAAAAAAAATATTTATACAACAAAAAAGCATGTCCATAGAAATATATGTGGATCCATGAAATACCATTTCTTTGACATGAAACTGAAAGATTTCCTTAACAGGATTGACCAATCCATCACTGTGTGACACATTAGCGAAAGAGGTGAAGTCATGCCTACCAACAAAATATGATGCAGCCTCCCTCATGACAACTGGGTTCAGTTTATAACCACTATGGTAGGCATAACGACTTTGAAATGGATCCATGATCAGACCGTTGTAGATCTTATAATGATATAACTTACTAATTGTGGAGAACCGAGCATGGAACTCAGGACATGCAGGACTGATTTCCCTCACTCGGATTTCAGAGGGAAGAAGGCCATTAAGTGCAGCATGAATGCTCTCCAAGCAATCATAATTAAAAGGAGTGATAAAGTGGGCAACCTGGCATAACATGATGGATGCATATTCACAACATAGTGTTATCCAAAATTTCAAATCAGAATAAATCGAGAGATTCAGAAAGCATTTAATATAGAATAATGGATGAAAAGATCCAAATTGTTTCCACAGTAAGAGAAGAGAAACATGAAAACTTTTGTAGCATCACAGTGAATAATATATAGAAATATTCTGTAGCATCATTTTCTAGAATTTCCACTCAAGAAACTACAAACCTGACCCCACGCATGAACACCAGCATCAGTTCTACCTGCACCAACCAAATGAAGCTGTTTGCGATTAAGTTTTGTGATACGTGTCAAGGCTTTTTCTATAAGGCACTGTATTGTTGGTGGTGATTCTTGGTATTGCCAACCTGTAAATAGAATTCAAAGAACTTCAGAGAGATCATAGAGAATAAAAATATGCTGCAGCAAGCTCTGATTATAAAGTAGTTATCAGTTCACTTCACAGTTCAATGATCTATAAGCATGAAGCAAATAGAATACTGGTCAAATGATCGACTAGTTAGTGCTATGGTCGTCCAAATAAACAGTTCATGAATCTGAATCTCTATCAAATTTCAGCATAATGAGCACAGCATGTTACTCTGACATAATCGGATTTTTCTTGATTTCCTATAAATATCAGAATGAACAGGAACGGAAGAACAAGGCAAAAGCTAACATTATTGCCTTAGTGTCAGCTATTAATAAGAACCTAACATGATAAATTTAACTTCTATAAACAGAAAACATCAATATAAAAGAAGTGCAGAAAAGAATTCAATAAACGGAACAACATATAAATTTCTTCAACATACAGAAACAAAAGGCCTTTCACGCAAACATATTTTGTTGAGATTGCCATTTTCTACTAACACAAACACCACATATTGTTGAAATTGTATTAAAAAAATTTTAAAGACCATAAAAATCTTCATCAGATTAAGTGAAACTACTGATGCACAGTTGACAGTTGAAGCAAGCGAAAAGACCGAACAAGAATCCCATTTCTCGACAGGGTGGCAGCTGCTGCTTGCCCCCATTCATGCCCAACTCGTTCCAAAAGTCCGGTACTTCTCTGAATTAGTGCACCTCTGACACTCTAAACACTCCGTTTAAGGAAAGAAGAACCATAAAAATTTCTGGTCCTTGGTGCCCTTTTGTAACGAATTAATGCAAACAGGTGAATTTTTTTTTTCCTAAATTATTCTGAAAATTCACTGATTAAAACATCAATCCAATGTTGACAGCATGTTAGAGCATGACTATTGTGTATTTTGATAATCCCAAACATAATTTAAGTTGACCTATTTTTTTACTAATACATTTTTATTCGGAGGTGTTTAATACAAACATTGAAAGTGCACATTAGAAGAAAACTTACAATGTCAGGTATGTTTCAACCAAGACAAACAAAACTCGAAGATTGTTTGTAGCTCAAGCCAGACTTAATCATACACAGGAGCAACAAGAACCGAAATAAAATTTTTATTTTTCAATTTTATTGGGTTTTTGTCACTTAAAACGGCGGCCTTCCGATGACCCGGTTAGGAGAGTAGAGGTATTAGATTTGACTTATGTTAAGAAAGGTAGGGGTAGACCTAAAAAGACTTGGTTAGAAAATATTAGGAATGACCTTTCTTTATTAGATTTAAACGAGAATTTGACTTTTAATAGGACACAATGGAGAAAAAGGATTCATGTAGCCGACCCCACGTAGTGGGATAAAGGCTTGATGTTGTTGTTGTTGTTGTATTGGGTTTTTGTCATATGTAATCAGATTTAGAGATTAAAAGACAGCACATACATGACAGTTTTTAAAACAAAATTAGACTTATCAAAATTAATTAATACAAATTGATCAAAATTGATTCGTACTATATAATATGGAGAAAAGAATCAAAATGATCTATTGACTCTTTATGAAAGACCAAAATAATCCTAACTATATTAAAAGTTCATTTTAGTCCCTTAACTTCTTAAAGACGAATACTAATAATAATCCCACAACAAAATTATTTTAATTCTTTTTTTAAAGACTTGAAGTATCAAAATGATCCCCTAAATAATATAGTTGGGGATCATTTTGAGATGTCATAAAGAGTCGATGAAAATTTCTGATCTTTTTTACCATGTAATATGCCTTAATATGGATTTCATGATAAGATCAATTTGCATTAATTATATGATCTCAAAAATTGGACTAATCGTACAATACAATCAATATTTCAAATGACTAAAATGCCAAAATAGTTTCCTTAATTAGAATAATTAAAAATTCAAACTAATTGTATTGGACAATGTGCATCATATTATATGATGATATTTTTAATTAATCTAATTAACCAACATAAATCAAGGGCAAATGGGACACAAATAAAGTTAAATTAATCTTACTGAAACATATAGAAAATAAGGAAAAATCAAACAAATCTCTCTTTTTTTTTTCAGAATTACGATTCTATTACATGCTGCACTTAATATAAATATATTTCTTAATGCCCTAAAATATGAAAGACTGAGAAAAAAACATAAAAGTTGGCCATATGGGACACCCTCAAGACAACCATGTACCTTTTAAAACAAAAAAACTACATTCATTCTACATGCATAAAACTAAGGAGAATATTGACGACAAATATAACGTTATCCGAAGCATGACTACACGAGACTTGAAGTGATTGAACAAGGTGTAAATAGATCTAGAAATCTATGATAAAAGTAATCATAACAAATCTCTACTGAGAACGGAATTTAACTCTTCATTATCTTAATAAATTTAATTTTCATTTGCACACTGGCATTATTTGATTTCTTGTTTACATATATCTTATTTAAGTCAGGTGTTGACTGCTAGAGTCAGGTTGAAGTCAATCAATAAGAGGGAGTTGATGGCCATCGTTTTGTCCATCCAGAAGTGGCGGCCCTACCTACTAGGCGAAGCATTTCATTATCAAGACAGATCAATGGAGCTTGAAATACCTGCTGGAATAGCGGATGGTGACAGAGGAGCATCAGAGGTGGTTGTCCAAGTTGTTGGGGTATGATTTTGAGATTCAGTACAGGCCAGGAGTTGAGAATAAGGTGGCAGATGTCTTGTCCAAATCTATGGGAGAGCTGCAGATAGTGGCACTATTTATTCCTTTGATGTTAGATTGGGAGGCCAATAGAGAGGAAAGAGCTAGGGATGAGGATTTGGGAAAGATCATGGCAGAATTACTGAGGGAAGAGGGTAGCAACCATGGGTACTCATTGGAGGGTGACAAACTACTATATCAAGGGAGGTTTGTGATGCCCCATACCTCGATCCACATCCCAAACTTACTCCAGGAGTTTCATGGAAGAGCTGTTGGGGGCCATTCAGATGTGTAGAAGACATACAAGAGCTTAGCTTTGGAGTTTTACTGGAAGGGGATGCATAAAGATATAGAGGAGATGTGTCGCCTCCCTTTCTTTTTGCCGCCCAAAGTAGTGGCCCCACTAGGAGAAAATTAAGGAAAGAGGGATGGGCGGCTAGGGTGAGAGGAAATTTTTGAATTAGGGATGTTTGAATTAGGGAATTAATGTATGAATAGTATGGCTTATTTAGGGTTAGGGTTATGCATGATTTGAGTTGTTCTCTTGGAATCTCTTTGGTGTCTTGGGCTCTAGATTCACAATCTAGAGATTTGGGAGAGAAGATGAGGATCAATTTTATCTTGCTTGGAGTTTTTTTGGCTTTGTTCCTACTATTGCAATCTATAGTTCCTAAGTTGATTTCCTCCAAATTTTCTATTTTTTCTCGCTGTTTTGACCAATTATTGCTAGGTTTGTTTGCAAACTCAAGTATTACCCTTAGGTTTACTTGCGAACTCCAGTATTTCCAATCAGACACCTAGTTTCAAAGCCAAGTAGCTCCCATTAGAAATCTAAAAAAAATAATTAGGGTAGTTAGATAATTCTCCGAAATAATAGACCCCAAAGAACTTCACCTAGTAACACAAAAATCAGTTCTAAAGTAGAAGGGGATAGAGCATTGTAAGGCAATGGCTTAGAAGTAGTAAGGAATGAGAAGAGATAGAGAGAAAAGATGAGCAGACCAAGGAAGTACCAGTAGATGTACAAACCAAAGAAACATCAGTAGATCCTTGCTTATCTCTAGAACAATCTAAACCTTACATCGCATTTGATAAACCAATTAGAAAAATTATAGAGAGAACACCACCACCACACCCACATAGAATATAGAAGCAAATTTTGGATAAAAATTTCTCTAGATTTTTAGATATCTTTAAGAAGTTAACTATTAACATTCATTTCGTTGAAGCCCTTGAGCAAATGCCTATTTATGTCATGTATATGAAGGAAATCATTAGCAAAAATCCGAAGTTAGGTGATTATAAGACTGTTGCTCTTACTGAAGAATGTAGTGTAATCTTACAGAGTAAACTTTCAAAGAAGCTGAAAGACCCTAGTAGCTTTATCATTCCTGATGCTATAGGGGAGAAGTTTTGTGGAAAGGCATTGTGTGATCTAGGACCAAGCATTAATCTTATGTCTTTATATATCTTTAAGAGATTAGACATAGGTGAGGTACAACGCATGACTATCACTTTGTAGTTAGCCAATGGATTATTTACTTACCATAAGAGGCTGATAGAGGATGTATTGATTAAGGTAGACAAGTTTATATTCCTAATAAACTTCCTTGTGTTAGATTTATAGGAAGATAGGGAAATACCAATTATTTTAGGTAGACCTTTTATAGCTACTAGTAGGAATATGATATATATCAAGAAGGGGGAATTAACAATGAGAGTTTAAGATGAAGAAGTAACATTCAATGTTTTAGAGAATCTAAATTTCCCAAACAATGATAGCGAAAACAATTGTTATAGAGTCGATGTGGTAAAGGAGTGTGTAGAGGATGTTTTAGATGATATGTTGGCTTTGAAGCGTTGGATCAGATGTTAAGTATGAGTGATATTACTATCCTCCTAGGAGTTAGAAATTTTCTTGAGAGATATGAGACCTTAGATACTTCAGTGTTAGGTAAACCTTTGAAGCCATCTATTTTTGAAGCACCCACCTTAGACCTCAAACATTGCCTAGCCATCTTGAGTATATATTTTAGGATGACTCATCAACATTACCGGTTATCATATATGCTAATTTGGATGAATTCTTAGAAATCATAGAAAAGCTTTAGGATGGATAATAAAATTCATTCAAGGGATAAGTCCATCAGTGTGCATGCACAAGATCCTACTAGATCAAGATTGAAAATGCAAAATTGACTCACATAAGAGGTTGAACCAATCCATAAAGTAGTGAAGAAGGAAATCCTTAAATCGTTAGGCGTAGGATTTTTTATAATGAATGGATTAGCCCAATTCATTGTGTGAATAAGAAAGGATGATTAACTGTAGTCACGAACGAGAAGAATTAACTCATTTTGACAAGAACTAAGAGTTTATGCATACATAAAAAGGAGTTTTAGAAAAGGAGGTTGAGAAAAAGCCGTTCAATAAAATAGAGTTTCAATAATGATATATATTTGAGTAATAATTTTTAAAGTGCTTATTAATACTTGAACGTAAATTTAAATTGTTTGTTTAGAAGTTCTGCTTCTGAGATTTAATTATAAAAGACAAAATTGCCCATGAAATTTATGTACACGTAATTTATATATATATATAACTTTCTAAGAAATATTTAATTATCTACTAATTTATAATATTAAAAGTTTTCATTTTTAACTCATAAATTTTTAACAAACAACATAATTTTTATTACAAATATGATAAAATTTAAATCATATTAATTTATTATTATAGTTACAATATTTCGTTATTAATTTTTTTATAAAAAAAACTCAACTTCAACTAAAAAAATATTTTTATGTTGAAAGGTCAACATACTGATCATTGTCAAACCAATTGAAATATCTACATTATTTAGGAAGAAATATCAGTCATCATATTATTAAAAAACGTTTGAAAGAACTAATGGAGTAACATCACCTCCAAAATTCGAATTCTACATGAGTTACGTAACTTTTAATAACCAGGATACGATAAGCAAGCCAAAACTGATTTGAAACATCATAACCAGTACATGTGCTACTTCATAGTCATCTCAATGCTTTTTTAAATACATCAGACATAAACAATTTTTTTTAAATTATAGATACAATTGAACTACATTACACTCTGAAGAGATAGACCATAGAACCTTTCATATATTCATAATGATTTTATATTATCATGGACCACTGGATGTTCAAAATTCATCATTCATAGTATAAAACTTGAGAGTCACAGGCATCGGTGCAAGTTAACCAAACAAGATAGTACGAAATAACATGGGCTTCATGATAAAGACAAAATGATTACAAATTCTGAAATTTACACATAAAATTGTTCTAAAATATTACATCAATAAAATTTCAACAATTGTTCATCAAAGGTATAAACAAATAGCATTACAAATACTTTCCTAACTAAAACATAAGCAACCATGTCATCATCTCCTTCTCAGGAAGATAACTGAATTTGTTTCCTGTTACAAAAACATTTAAACAAATATTTCAGCTTTTTTGTATTAAAATATTTGGAAATTCATATTTACAAAAAAACAATTTGCATATTCATTATACCTGTTCTAATTGCATAGTTCAAATGCAATTTTCTCTCTCAGTTCAATCATTTCATTCACCCCATCGTCATCACCAGACTCTACTTCAGCATATAACACATTACTTTCTTCAATTTGCTCTCCTACTCTGCATTGATATGCCTCTGGATGAATAAAATTTTCATCAACGTCACAGTTTATGAAATCTGGATCATTTCGTGATATATGGCGTCGAATATAATTATGTAATCCCATGGTACCAACAACAATAAGACGCTGCTTCTTAAAACTATAATTAGGCATATCTCTTAATATTCCCCATTTCTTTTTCCATACACCAAAGGAACGTTCAATTACACTTCTTAGTGAGGAATGTCTACTATTAAAAAGCTCCTTATGTCCCACAATAGATCTACTACCTCTTCTAAAATCTGGTATGTGATATCTGGTTCCCAAGTATGGCTTCAAATATCCCCTTTGTAGAGGGTAACCGGCATCAACTAAGTAAAACTTTCCTGTTCATAAATTTGTTAATTAGTATACAACATAACCTAATTAATAAATATAATAGTTTCATTCTATAAATTAGTGATACCTGGAGGTGGTGCAGGAAAATTATATTTCGGATCCATCACTGCATGTTTAAATATACGCGCATCATGTGCCGAACCCTCCCAACCAGGTGAAACAAATGTGAAACACATGTTGAAATCACATGCAGCCATCACATTTTGTGTCAGTGAATGATGACGTCTAATATAAGCGGCCTGTTCTTCAACAGGGATGCGTGCATCAACGTGTGTGCCATCAATAGCACCAATGCAATCTTTAAAGTATGGCATGTACCGTGTGTCATTAATTATTTTTTCAGGAATATCATGAAAAAATTTATCTCCAGGTGCAATAATCTCCATTGATAATCAAACTAATGCTTGTAGACCATTATAAAAAAACCTACTAATCGTCTCTGTAGAGTGCTGAAAGCGTTCACATGTTGATCTAATACGCTCAATATGTCCCAAAATGTACAAAGTTATTGCAAGTACCTCTCGAGTAGTAATTCTCCGAGTTCCATGTAAACCATATGATGATTCCAACAAAGAAACTAAGTCCATAAAAATAACTTGTGACATTCTGAACATGTTATGAAATCTATTTGGATGGCCATGCAACAACTCACACAACCATTTATCTCCCGTTTGAGCTGATGTCATGCAAGGATTCTTGCAAACATATAATGCATAATAATCATGAATTGCACATGTCGTTGTGAGTATTATATGAGTAAATTCTGCCACTCCTTTACGCTTATTAACTTCTGACATATCATCAAGTACTTCGTTCTCCCCAAAATTTAACAAATCCTCTGCCATTATTGATTTGGAACAGTACAAATACTACAAATTACTAAATGATATATAATAATTTAGTGATTATTACTAATAAAAAATAGAAGACATCATTCAGCTAATTACATAAAAGCAGAAATATTAACAGTGAAGCCTAATAGTACTCCCTTCTCAATGATTGGTTAGATAAGAAGAAGAGAGAATATACTTTACTCTCCCCCTAAACAACATCCCCAATATGCTGCTTCATATAAATGGCCTCATGAAGATTGCCTTAAAAGGATTTCATATGTAGCACTGTCCAGCGTTGATTGATGGCCATTGAATGAAGAATTTGAATAAAGGTCGTTGAGTCAATAGAATGATTTAACTATCAAACTCAACTTACACCAGAACAACATTCAAAGAAGGTTAATGCTGTAAGCCTAGCTTCTACTAAGTTTGAACTTGCTCAATAATACAAGATAATAATACAAGATCAGTGATGTTGAACTTGCTCATAGAATGCTAGCAAGTTAGTGTTGTTGAACTTACCAGATAATAATACAAGATCAGTGATGTTTAGCCCTTTTCTGTCAAAAATTTTTTGAAGAAAACTTAATATTAAAAGTAGGGGATGGAATGTTTTCTAAGGCCTCTGAAGCTCTGGAGACAATGCCATCCTTTCTTCCGGTTGGAACATTCCATGTTGGTCCTCCCTTTGACTCATTGAAATCAAAAGCAAAAAAGAAAAATGTTTAAAGATGCAGAGACTTAATAGAACTGAATAACTAGACCAGTACTTTTCATCTCTCTCTCTCTTCCTCCCTCCCTCTTGTGAAAGTATAGAACAGTGCACAAGGTCTTGTGCTTTCTTTTATGTAATTCTGTCTTCTCCTCAAAATACAAGCTTGTGCTTCCTATGGACCATCTATGATACATTTATCAAAGCATAGCTGATCAAGTACGATGGGATATGGGTGTTCGGTAGAGTAAAACTCTACTTTGTTCTCTCATATACAAATAAAATAGTTTTTTTTTTTTAGAGTATAGGTAACAATTTTACCATGTTAATAAACAAGATTTTTGAAAAGGATAAATGCTAATTTTTATACTGAGTAGTAAATAAAGAAAATGAAGCATAGAAACTCTTCACATCGAAAAGGTCTAGCAAGCAAAAAGTTCCCGTAATCCAATATTAGGATGTTCTAAATAAGATGTTAAATGTGTGGTGCCAGAACGTTTTCCACATTAGATTATGAAAATAAGTAATTAACTTTTTTTATGGGCTAGAAAGATCTTGTAATTCTTTTTTCGAGCTATCTGAACTTCCAATCATTGGGGAGATCCTGTAATTAAACCTTGGAAATTCAAGTTCTTCACAATTCAAATTCAATCCAAAGCGAGCTTAGCTTGTTAGCTGGCTTGACTTCATCCAATCCATCTTAGGAGATTATTTTTTTTTTGTTGTTGTTGTTGAGGTTTTAACAATTTATAAGGGTTCAAGCAATTAAGGAGAAACTATCAAAATAGTACATCCCATAGACTTAAGTGAATCATTGTAAATCAACAATCATTCAAGCAATTGATAGAAACAACAAGATTAAAATTTCATTTTAAAAACCCATTAACAAGCAAATGATTTAACCACAAAAAAGAAAATAAACAAATCCCATGCATACAAACTGCGTAGAGCAACTGATCTCAGCATTCATAGTGACACCTCATTTCTCACACTTGATCAAGGTCGTTGAGTCAATAGATTGATTTAACTATCAAACTCAACTAACACTAGAACAACATTCAAAGAAGATCAATGCTGTAAGCCTAGCTCAAATATGCATCTTGGTGGGTTTTTTCATGTGGAAATCACAATTGTTTAACCAGCTTCTTAACCAAATAGTATAAAAACACATGAAGTTGTAGAGATATATTCAAATTCTCAAGTTGAGAGTATAATAAAGGTAGCTTCTTTGACATTCAAGGAAAGAAAGTGTCTCCCAAGAACAAAAAGAACAAACCTTTGTCCCACTACTAAAAGTAGAATGAAGAATTAGTAAAGTAACAAAACATAATTACATCCAGAACCGTATAAAGAAATAAGCAACAACCTAAATAAACACAAAGGAAATAAGTTATGAACCTAACTAAAAACAATAACAACAACTACAAGAACAGAACATAAAACATGGTGTAAATGTTGATTTCAATTTTGAAGAGATGGAGCTATTAGGTACTTGTTTATTCCTTCTTCTTCAATGGGCAGTTAAAAGAAACTTTTATCAAAACTCCTTCGAAGCCACCATAATCTTCTTTCCATGGGTATTCCCATGAATATTTCCCGGTTATCCTTATCTTTAAAGTATTCTAAGGCAAAGCCATATAACTCAAAATCGTCAAATATATCAGGAATTTTAGATATCTCTTCTAAAACCTCTAGGATAGTAATTGTTGTACGATTTTTTGATGTACTTAAGGCAGAACTTATAGATTTTGTAGCATCCACGAGGTCCTCAACATGATTTAGAAAAAGTTCTCTAGTACCCGACTTAGGAAATCTAACTATTTTTCTTTTACGCAATAATGTGGCACTCTGTTGTGATCTTTGTGTATCGTAGTTGCTTGTAGGCTCATTTGTAGGAACATGTGGAAGATGTGTTTGTTCATCTTGAGTACTCTTCTTCTTCAGATGAGATTGCTTGATTGTCATTTAGTTCTGGGGGAAGTACACCGGAACTAGGAATCCAAACATTCTCCCCAGTTGCAACAATACGACTGAACATAAGATCCAACTTCTCTTCCAACTCTGGTGGTATTCCATTGAAACGAAACTTCTTAGCAATTGGCATTACCTAAAGTACAACAAATGATTAATTATGAATCATGCGTTATATTACGTAAGATTTGGTTTGAATTTAGAGTATAAAGTGAATGATTTCAAATTTGAGAGATACCTGCAATTTTTCATTCCACCAATCATTAGAAGCATCAACTGTTTTTTTTAATTGGATTCCAACCAATTCCAGTCTCGCCTCGCAACAAATCTTTCCATAGCTTCCAGTCTTCTTTAATTGGTCCCACTTATTTTTAAGTTGGTTTCGGTCATAAGTTCGTTCAGTGCGTTCGTTGAAATTTTTAAGTAGATTTTTCCAACCTTCTTTAGTAAAATGCGTAGTTGGTCTATTTCCCAGTTCTACTTCTCTTATACATATATCACAATATATTAAAATAGTATCTATGTCCCATGATGCAGGTGCACATCCTTCTTTTTTATTTCCCATCTAGAAGTTAAAAACATAGTAATATGTTAGTAATATACAAGACCTTATGTAATGTACATCCTTTAAGCGTGATCTAAACAAAATAGCAAGATGCCGTTTTTTTTTTTTTTTTTTTTTTTTTTTTTTGACAAGGACTACTAATAAAGAGAAATGAGTGACATTTGATTGAATTATGCCTGATGATAACATTTGAAGAATCTTAATTTATTTTTTTTCATTAGAAAGTGAGGGGTAATGATATGGCTTAGCAGTAATGGGTTAACAATTATGAAGTTGTAAATATGATGTTCATCATATCGGCATGGGGGACGTTCAGTTCGCGTTTTGAAAAAACACATCAATAGGCAAAAGCATTGCCTGTTATGCTTGAAAGGAAGTCATTTTTAAGAAGAATCAGAGATAGCATTGTGTGTCACTAAAACAATCTATAAGCACAAGCTAATGCTATTATAACTTGATTAAAAGACTGTGCTACAGTATAAATAATCTCTTCAAACTTACATGCAAATCAAATGTCATCAAAATCGCTATGATTCCTCATATGTCTTTAATTATTTGTTATGTAAGAGGTGATTTGGGTACATTAGCAACAAGACTATAAAAAAAAAAAAAGAAATCATGAGGTAGATGAAGGAGAAGCATAAAAATTCTTAGGGCACAACGGTACCTTGAAAGTAATTGCCAATCTAAAGGGAAGCGAGTCTGGTCTAGTTAGGAATAGTGTGGGCTTGGGATCGCAGCAACTGTGAAGTTTGGTCAATGGTTGGGATGAGTAAAGGTTGCCAATGCTAAGACGGACTGGCGTCGGGACGGCTGAACAGATCAACGTCAGTGAGGATGGTGGCTACTGTGGTCGATCAAGAGGAGTGGAGATGGTGAGCCCTTGCGTGCAAAATGGTGGGGAATCGGGAGTCCGAATGGAGGAGCTAAAAAAATAACGACAGTTTTTTTGTCTCACGATCCGCTGAAGAAGAAGAAAGTAGTTTCGTGGTTTAGTGGGTCGACGCGAGAACGTGGAGGGTTAATTCGGACATTTGGGTAGGGAAACTGTGTTGTCTACACGAATAAGCAGACAGCGAATAAATTTTGTAACCACCCAAAATGCGTGGTTTAATAAAAAGTAATTACGGTTAAATTTGTAGTCCAAACAGTTATGACGAACTGATTAAAACTTATTCAAACGGAAACGGAGAAAATAAATCTAATCAAACGAGGCCTAGATGGAGGATTTCTATAAATTATAGGAAAGTAAAATAAAAAATTAGGAAGGATTATTTTGCATTACCCTTAATAGATCAAATGCTTGATAGATTAGCATCGTATCTTTTCTATTATTATTTAGATGGTTACTCAGGCTATCATCAAATTCATATTATATGAGAAGACCAGGATAATAATACATTTATAGGTCCCTCTGAAACCTTCACATTTAAAAGAATGCCCTTCATATTATGCAATGCTCTTGTAACATTTTAGCAGTGCATGACATCTATACTCTTAGATATAATAGAGCAAGACATTGAAATCTTTATGAATGATTTTTTTTTTTTTTGTTTTTTTAATGATATTTGATGTTTTCTTGGATCATTTAGCAATTAATAATTTGAAGAGATGCGAGAAATCTAACCTTATTCTAAACTGGTAAAAATACCAACTTATGGTTAACGATGCATTATCTTCGAACAAAAAATCTTTAAAAGGGGCATAGAGGTCGATAAGGCAAAAATCCAAAAGATTGAGACTTTATCACCTCCTGCCATTATTATTGGAATCCTAAAACTTTTATGTCATACCAATTTTTATAGAAGATTTATTAAAGACTTAGGGGCTGTTTGGAATGCAAAATTAGGAGGGTAAAGTAATTTATTTACACGCATTTCGTAAATTATGTCGTTTGGTTGGTTTTGAGCTGAAAGTAAGAAATTCCTTCAAAGTATTAGCGGTGTATTACAGGAGGGCATTCGTGCAACTTCGAAACCCACTCAAATTGAGCGGGTTAGAAATCCTCTCGCGCAAAGACACTGACCGGCGGGAACGTAGTTCTCGGCGCCGAGGATGTAAATGAGCGCGTGTGCTTTCGCTGTGTCTTCCTCCGGTTTACGTTGCGTGCTGGAGAAGCATGCACAAGGGAGTGGACAGAAGGAGGATCACATGTGCTGCAGTTCCAATGTGGTGGCGACCAGGATCGCCGGTTGGGTGGAGACCGATGAGCGCATCGCAGCATGCGGTTAGATCGAGAGATGTTTGGCATCTCTAGGGATTTGTTACTCGACAGGCGGTTCATAAGCTGGCTTTGCTCGCTGGAGTGCTACCAGAGTTGCCCCAAAGTAGTTGACCTCCACTTCAACTTGCGGCCGGTGAAGCTACTCATTTATAATGATTAAGTGACCTTATTTTGCAATTGAGAAAAAAATCAAATCTTCATTTTTTTATCCTTTTCTATTTTTTAAAAGATTATGTTGCAGACAACCAAACAGTCTCAAAGTATTCAGAATGCACTACATTTATTTTATATTGCATTTACTTTACACTGCATTTTCTTTTCAGGCAACCAAACAGCCCCTAGATGATTACGAAACCCTTAAGTCATTTACTAAAAAATGATGTACCATTTGAGTTCGATATAGAATGTTTAATTGCAATTGAAAATTTTAAGAAGTGCTTATTTACCTGCCAACTAAAAAAGATGTGTGATGCTAGTGATTATGTCTTTGGACTAGTGTTAAGACAAAGAATATACAAAATTTTATGTTATTTATTATGCTAGTAAAACATTGAACGATGTGCAAATTAATTCTATCACAACTGAAAAAGAATTGCCAGCAATAGTCTTTGCATTTCATAAATTTAGATAATATTTGATTTGCACCTATATTGTTTTCATTGATCACTCTACTATTAAATACCTATCAACTAAAAAAACAATCTAAACTAAAATTGATTAGAACGATTTAATTGCTATAGGAGTTTAATGTAGAGATCTTAGAGAGAAAATGATCTAAAAATCTGACGACTAGTAATTTATCTAGATTAAAAGTAGAGGATTCTATCCATAATAATGTTGACATTAATGAATTTTTCCTTCATGAAAAGTTTTGCAGTGCATGGCATAGCTGTGTCTTGGTACACAGACATTGTAAACTACATTGTTAGTGGTATTATACTATTTGATGTGTTGTAGCACCAAAGACGCAAACTTTTGCAAAATATTAAATATTACTTTTGGGATGACCTATAGCTATTAGGAGGTGTAGTGATTAAATCATTCAGTGTGTCCCTTTAGAAGAAACGCAAAAGATTATTAGTAGTGTCACGACTCTTATAATGGCAAGCATTCTGGAGGATATAAAATTGCATCCATAATTCTGCAATCTAGATTATTTTGGCCTACCCTCTTTAAGGATATTAATGAATATGTTAAAAAATATGATAGATGACAAAAGGTAGGTAACATTACAAAATGAAATAAAATGTCTATGAGTTTTATATCAGAAGTTGAGTTATTTTATGTTTAGGGGTTAGATTTTAGGGAACCATTTATTCAGCTATTGGGTAATCAGTATTTTTATATAGTTGTTGACTATGTTTCTAGATGGATAGAAGGTTTAACTTGCCCCACAAATGATGTCCAGGTTGTCATTAAATTCTTAAAGAGAACTGTATTTTTTTTTTTTTTTGGAACACCTCGAGTGATCACTAGTGATGCGGGGAGTCATTTTTTAAATAGAAAAGTAGGAAATGTAATCTCCAAATTAGGTACTCAACACAAAAAAGCAATTGCTCATCACCCTCAGACTAATGGACAAGTTGAAATTAGCAACAGGGATTAGAATAAACTATAAACCCAAAAAGGAAAAACTAATATATTAGAATGGATGATGATGATTTATGAACTTATAAGACTGCATTTAAAACTTTTATTAGAATGTTTCTCTATAGATTGGTTTTAGAAAAGCTTGTCACTTGACAGTAAAATTAGAATATAAAACTTATTGGGTTGTTACAAAAACAAATTACAATCTTAAGGAAGGATCTTATGGAGAAGCAACTGATACAATTGAATAAATTTGAGGAATTTAGATTGGATGACCCATGAAAATGTTAGGATTAATAAAGAGCAAAGTAAGAAATAACAAAATTGTAGGATCATCAGAAAGAATTTTCACCTAGACATGAAGCATTGTTGTATAACTCTAAATTAAAATTGTTTCATTAAAAATTAAAGTCTAGGTGGTCAAGTTCATTCATTATTACTAGAGTACATCTTTATGGAGTTGTATAAATTCAGGATAAAAAGATGGCCCTTTAATTTAAAATTAATGGTCATAGACTTAAACCATATCTAGGTTAGGATATAGACTGATCTAGGAGTATCTTAGCTTTAGATCATCTTGAATAAGATTTGACATAGTTTGACAGAAGACTATAAACTTAGCGTTTGTTGAAAGGCAATCCAAAAGATTTTATCTATTTATTACTTTAGCTAGATTAGATTATGTGTTTATTATCTTGATTGTATTCACCTTGCTTTATTTTAGATTTTGTTTCCTAATATAAAATGAGAAATCTGAATGGTGACACAACGCCACATTTGTCACATCACCCTTACGAGTTTGATTTAGAAGGAATATTAATTAAAAATGAAAGAATAGGATGTTATGAATTATTTCATTTGAAAAAAATTTCAATCTATATTATTGTAAATATACTTCAATTATTGATTTTATCATTTTCAAATATTATATTCCAACAAAAGAAAATTGATGATTCAAGTGTAAAATGAATTACTTGAGATATAATGTTTATTTAGGAAATTTGATTATGGAAAAAATGTATACTCCAAACTACAATTATTTTTTATGAAAATACTACATAAATCTATCTTTTTTGTGTAGGAAAATAGTGATACAAGAATCATGATTGAAGGAGCTCCACAATAGAACTAATCAAAGTGTCGCAGTGCCACGGTGCTATAAATAGTGCTGTAGTTGAGATGGACAGTATCCACGATAGAGAGCAAGGCGTCGAGAAGCTTAAGATACCAGCGTAGCAGCACAATATCGTTGCCGCAGCACCTCGACGGTGATAGTTAATGACAGTTAAATCGATGAACTGATGAGATGATACGTGAGCCCAATGTTTAAAATTGCGTATTCGGGTATTGAGGCGTTTTTCATTCGTGAGGCGAGGCGTAAGCCTCAAGGCGTTTTGAGGCGTAAGCCTCAAAATCAAAAGATTGCGTAAATATAAAATGATAAATTTTTATATACTAATGAGTGAATAATATAAAACATAAAAAAACAAAAAATATGAAGTGAAATCAAAATATCTTAATAATAAGACAACATGAAATATAGTTCAACTCAAAATTCTATCTTTTCCAAATCCCAGTATTATTTTCATTACATATAATTCTAATTTCAAAAAATAAATAGCAATGACATATCACATAAGAACTCATAAGTCATCAGCATTGTCATCACTAAGGGGTTCTTCATTTGAATCATCATTATGGTGAACTGCTCTCTCCGCTTCCTCCTCTCCTATAGAGTCCAATGTCGGGCATTTACTTCAAGATTTATGTAAGTTCTAATATATATAGCGTGAGGCGTAAGCCTCATGCCAGTGAGGCGAGGCGGGCCTCAACTCCAAGTTGAGGCGCAAGCCTCATAAAAAAAACTCGAGGCGTAAGCATCGAGGCGTTTTTTATTGGAATTGCACAAAGGCGGGCCTCAAGGCGAGCCTCATATTGCACAATTTTAAACCATGTGTGAGCCAACAGGTCGATTCAGTTCAGTGCTAGAATGCCACAAAGTTCAATGCTAATGTAGTTATTTCTAAAATATATAAATAGGTGGATCATTTCTCATATAAGGGGCCATGTTATGGAAGAATGTGGACAATGAGAGTATATTTTCTTTTTCTTTCTTGTGTGTTATAAGTGTGCGAGAGAGAAGGGTAATATGATCATATCTAATTTTTAGTAGCCTCTCTGAACAATATTGTTTCTATCCCTAGAACTTATATTTGTGTTGGTTTTCATGTGCAGCAAAAAAATTTGTATTTGTTTCAAGCATGTTCAGTAGTTAAATATACATTTTACACTGCTTGTGCTATGATTTTTATGTGTTAAAGCAATAGAATACCTATGTAAAATATGTTATACTATGTTTCATATTTTCTTATGCTTAATTTAACTGTTTAGTTGGCCCCTCATCTTTTAAAATCAAGTGTGATCTATAACTTTGACGAAAGCATAATGAATCAACAAAGAAAATCAGAACAAGTATTAATTAGACCTAGATATAGGCTAATTTAATAATTGGGGTCTTAAGAGTATATTTAAAAATATAATAGTAATTAGAATTTGAACGAACTCCACAGAGGTGAAGGATAACTATTGCTCTGATCCACATAACTAATTGTAATCTATATATTTTATTTGAAAAAAATTAAGAACATCGCTAGTTTAAAAATTTCATACATTTATTAAAATAAAAACTCCAAAAATATTTTGTAGGGTAGATTTACTTCTGTTAGTTCACTTTTATCTGGCAAGATAGCTTTTAGTGGTTTGCAAAACTAGTAATCATCTTTTCAAATTAAATTTGATTTAATCATCGTAGGAACGATACTTAACTTATCATTTTATTACTATGTTGAGACACATACACTTATGTACAAATCCGTAATCTGCATATCTTTTAATAATATTTATAGCGTATCATTAGCTATTGTCCACTGATATCATTATAAATTTCTATCATACCTGAAGGAATTTTAAAATGTACAATTTTGCCATATCTGATGTTAACGCACATTAATGTTTCATTACCAGTAGTCACCAATTGCCGCATACAAAGATTTCTGCTGTGACTATAGTGCTCGAAGGAGTGACTATCTCTAAATTTTTGTCAAAGTTGATGCCAAAACTCATCATAAATCTATTGTAGGTATCCACCCACAGCTAAACCAAGGCCATGGCTATTGAGTCAATGCTACATGGGAATACAAACATTAATGTTGATGTCTCCTATACATCTTATGGATCAGGGTGTTGCGTTTTATGTCCCAATAGTAGCTGACATATATAGCTAACAGTGACAATGTTCAAACAAGCTCTAGATGCATCCATCTTTAGATGGACTTTCTCAAAGGAAATATTTCATTGCGTCTCTTCCACTACTAGGAGGTGGACACATTCTATAGTATTATTCATAACTATTGTATTTTAAAATTTAAAATCCAGTGACTTTCCCTCCGGAGATTTCCATCTAAAGTATTCATATTTTTTTATAGACTGGGTTTGACTGAAATTTCAGGTACAATAAGCATATCTATCACTCTCTTGATATATCAGTAAGGGAATCTCCGACCGAACTCCAAACGCTTGAATGGCGTCCCTGGCCAACTCCAGCCGAACCGTAAAATTTCCATTATTTGGCTGCGGGTGAATAGTGGGACGCCAATATTGGCGTTGCACTGTTCATCTCTGTCACCTCTCTACCGAACTTGTCGCGGGAATGAAGAGGCGACCGTTACCTGCAAAAGGGTGAAAAATGGAGTTCGATTGGAGATGAATCACGGCATTTTGCAGTTTCACAGCATTTTGGAGTGAAAAATGAGATTTTCGGTTGGAGAAGCTCAGGGCATCTCCGACCGAACTCCAAACGCTTGAATAGCGTCCCTGACCAGCTCCAGCCGAACCGCAAAATTTCCACTATTTGGTTGCGGGTGAACATTGGGATGCCAATATTGGCATTGTAATGTTCATCTCCGTCATTTTTACCTCTCTACCGAACTTGTCGTGGGAAAGAAGAAGCGACCATTACCTGCAAAATGATGAAAAATGGAGTTCGATTGGAGATGAATCACGGCATTTTGTAGTTTCACGGCATTTTGGAGTGAAAAATGAGATTTTCGGTTGGAGATGCTCTAAGTTAGGCATTCCACAAATAAAAAAAGGAAAAACATATGACCATCACCCAGATCAGAATTTATAGGGTTGAACAGAGAAATAATGCATAATCAAATCTATAATCCGGGAATTTCTTGAGAAAAGCAATGGCTTTGGGTATACGGACCTGCAAACTTTTTTCCGTCGTATGCAATGACCACACGCCACTTATGAGGAGAACTCGGACGCGATAACGTCGCCAAATCCGAACCATCATCTCCGTGTCTCTAGAATGGAGAGGAAATCTAATAGCAGAACCAAAAGAACAGGAACAACGAGAGAGAGAGAGAGAGAGAGAGAGAGAGAGAGAGAGAGTACCAAGCATTTTGCAAAAGATAAGGAGAGTCGTTTTGGCGAATAAGAAAAACCCAGCGCGGCAAGAGCCATTTGCAGACCGAAAAGATGAAAACCGTGGCTATTTCAGGGGTTACTAGACCACACTAGGTTTTAAGTTAAGTATGATAAATAGGATTTTGAAATCTACGGAGATATAACCACTTTACTTTAGGGTGAGAACTTTACTTTAAGCTCTTTTAAATGGGATTTTGAAATAATTAGGGTGAGAGCTTTACTTGAAGCACTTTTAAGCTTGACAAAGATCTAAGAGTTATTACATATTGTCTTTTATTGAATTTCTTTTCATGCAATTGCAATAGTTTTGTAGGAAACAGTTTCCATTTTAGATTTACTAAGATAAACTATTACAATGTTAGCAGACAAAACTCAGGCGATACTAGGGTTCTAAGTATAGCACTCCATGATCTAGAGTGAAAGAATTCTTTTTTTTTTTTTTTCTCTCTCTTTTTTTTCTTCATTATATTCTCAACTCATTCTATTAATTTTATCTTTCATTAACAAACAATAATCATTTAATTATAATCAGATCAATTTGAAATTTTGAGATAATTAATTGAATTAAATAAAATAAATAAATAGTAGGAAAAAGATATTTACATTACTACTATAAATATGTACATCTTGCTACAAAATCCAAAGTCTAAAAAGCATATATATAATTGCCACTATTGGCTACACAAACGAATACATAAAACCCAAGAACTGAAAATATAACTTAACTAGCATCTCTATTTAGCCTCATATTGCATGCACCTTATCTTTACCTAAAATCATTTAATACCATATAATGAGCATATAACCCAGCAAATAAGCACAACTTACCACTGAAATCAATGCAAGGAAAAAGAGAAATAGTATGTTGTAAATCATATAAGAAAAATCTATGAATCAATATATGTTATCTTTATCAGACATATATATCAATTTATCACATATATTACATATCACATCTCAATTATGAATTATCAGTTCTAATGCTGAGTTAATCTCATATAGTCAATCAAAATAGTCGCTCTATCTTCATCATTCAATTAGTTTTTTTTTTTTATATATAAAGTAGTTATATCAATATTCTTATCATTTATAAGTATTATTTATCATATGTAATTACTCTTATAATTTATTAGATATTCTGATGAGAGTATCTTTATCTTGCTCATTCCCTTATGACTTTCAATTAGTGAATCACGTGGATTAGTCACCCCCAACTCCTTATGACTCTCAATCAATCAATCATAGAGATCTTGGAGTTATCACATAGGGTTATCATATATAGCTGATATTAATGAGTACAACATTTCACCACACCTTATGGTATTTCATATTAGCATTTCAGCTTCCCAATTCAATGCACTTATACCAAATGTTATATTATGCCATTTATACCCGTGTCAATATTGCATTCGAGTACATATCTATCATATCAATCATTACAACACATGTTACATTTCAATATTATCATATCAATTCACAATACATCACTTTTGACCCATTCTTAGTGTCCCTTTTTCCTACTCATTTCACATATAAATTCTCATACAAATATTTAACTAGTGAAAATGTAATAACATCATATTAAATTATTCAAAATGGTCAAATCTATAATACATCAAAATTTACACAGTGAAATCTCCCAAAATTAGGATATAATATTTTTTGATAGATTTTGGAGAGATGAAATTTGTAGAAATCAAAACCATAAAAAATAGGAGTAAGAGTTTAGTCACTTACTTTAAATAGAGTAAAATCCATAACAATAATGATGGATGAAAAATGACATGAATCAGCTTTCTCTCTCTTCTTTCTCTCATCTTCTTATCCCTTCTCTCCTCCCTATTTTTACTTCTTATTGGCCAAGAAATATAAGTGAGGGAGGGGAGGGGATGGATAGTGGCAAGGGAAATTTAGGGAAAAAATATATTTAAAATTCAATTGTACTGTCTAACACAGTAGTACTCCTACTTGGTGATGTAATGTCATATCCTGAATCTAGAATTACTATAGAACAAAGCCTTCAATGTCACGATGAAATTTTTTGGCTCTGCTGCACTCACATGAACAACATTTATATAATTAGCATTGTAGCTCTTGAATTCAAATAGAAATTGAAAAAATTATTTATTTTTTTTAATTTTAGAATAGTTTTTAAACTTTTTGAGTTGCAACAATCTACCCATCTTAAAAAAAATATAATCCTCGACATTTCATTATCAGTATGAGAGAGTGTGTGTGTGACTATATACTTAAAATGAACTAAATCCATACCACACAAAATCAAGTGGGTTAAAAAATCTTGAATCCATGTCAGATAAAAATGAAAATATAATCTTTTCTAAAATCATCATAAAACTTTAACTTATAAAATAAATCAAAACCATACTAGTCGAATAATCAGACACCTCAGGAGCCTCTGTCATTGGTTATGACAGTCTACTTTCAATGTAAAAATATCCTTACCGAAGTCAAGGAAATTGGCATTCTACCATTCAGTTCCCATAATGACCACACCTAAAGAATTATCTTATCACCCTATAACAGTGTCTCACATGCCACATGTCTCCTCTCTCACTAAATACATTATGGTGGTATGTGCTTTGATAATCTTTACTATATTTTTCTTACTATTTTAACTTATTTCCATAAAACTTTGTCCAAAATATTTTGCTAATTAGGTTAGAAATCTTTTTTCATATTCTCATATGTCACTTAAAACACTTTAGTACATAGAAGGTTTTGACTTCTTCCCTTTCATGTCCATTTGTCTGATCAATAAATAAATCTTACATACAAAATAAATCTTTCAAAATAAAATAAATAAATAAATAATAATTTTTTCAAGATAAAATAAATCTATAATCATATTTAATTAATAAATAATTCAATCATTAATGAAGCTACAGTTACAAGAAAATTCTTCCACTAAACATTGCTCTAATACTAATTATAGCACCAAAAGATCTAAAGTGAAAGAATTTCTTTTATTTCCTATTTTTTATTATCTTTTTAATTCATTCTATTCATATTTCTTTTAGTTAACAACCAATAATCATTTCTTATAACCAAATTAAGTTGACATCTAGAGTTGATTAATTATATTAAAAAATAAATAAATGGCAAGAAAAATATAATTAGATTGCTACTATCAATATTTATATTTTGTTAAAAATTTCAAAGTTTAGAAAGTATATATACATTAGACACTATAAGCTATAAAAGATTACATAAAACCTAAGAACTACAAATAAAACTAAACTATAGCATCTCTATATAGTCTCACACTACACTCTCTTTATCTTTATCTGAAATCATATAAAACCACATAATGAGCATATAGCCTAGCAAGTAATCATAACATACCACATAAATTAATGCAAGTGTAAAAGAGAAATAATATGTTGTAAATCATATAAGAAAATCCTTGAATCAATATATGTTATTTGTATCAGTCATCTGTATAAATTTATAGTATATATTACATTTCACATCTCAATCTATCAATAATCAGTTCTAATGATGAGTTAATCTCATTTAGTCAATTAACCAGTTTGTTTGTCTTTATCACTCAATAAGTCAATCTTATCATTCATACAATCTGTTCATTCAATTAGTTATCTGTAAAGTAGTTGCATTAATATTTTTATCATATATCAATACCATCTATCATATATAAGTACTCTATCATTTATCAGATATTTTGATGAGGGTATCTTAATCTTGCTCTTTTCCTTATGACTCCCAATCAATTAATCACTATATCTATCACTACCACTATTTATGACTCCCAATTAGTCTCCAGCTCCATATGACACCCAATTAGTGAATAACATAGATCTTGAAAGTATTATGAGAGGTTATCATTTATATTTGACATCAATCAATAAACCTTTTCACAAACTTTATGGTGTTCTATATTAACATTTTGGTTTCCCAATTCTATACAGAAATACAAAATATTCTATTATATAATTCATACTAGTATCAATATTACATTTATGTATATATCAATCATATCAATCATTTTTGTACATGTTACATTTCACCATTATCATATCAAATCATAAAACATCACTTCTCACCCATTCTCAATTTACATTTTTCCTACTTATTTAACATATAAATTATCATACACATATTTAACTGGTAAAAATCCAATTATATCATATTCAATTATTTAGAATAATTAAATATATAACACATCAAAAGTTACATGGTGAAAGTTTATAAAATAAGGAGATAATGCATTTTTGGAAAATTTAGGAGATATAAAATTCATAGAAATCAAAATAATCAAAAATGAAATTAAGACTTTAGTTACTTCAAATAAAATAAAATTTGTAATAAGAATGATGGGCAAAATTTACTTGAAGCAACTTCCTCTCTTTTCTCTCTCTCTCCTCATCTTCTCCTTTCTCTCTTCCCTCTTTTTCTTTCTTCTAAGCCAAGAACCATGAATGAGGGAGGGGACAGGTGGTGGGGACGGATATTTAGAGAAACAAAAAAATATATATATATTTTTAGTGCCTGATACCATGGCGCTCCTACCCAGCACTGCAGTACCACACATTGTATCCAGAAATATTATAGAACAAAGCATTTCAATGTTATGATAGTAATTTCTAGCACCATTATACTCATAAGAACAACATGATAGCATTGACATGATCAGTGCTGCAGCGCTCCAATTCACACAAAAATTCAAAAAAAATTTATTTTTTATTTTAAAATAGTTTTTTATTTTTTGGGTTTTTATAGTAAGCTCTTCATATGATCAACACTTTTACCCTTAACATTATTACTTGTACAACTTGTATACATGCATATCTCACTGAATTGCCTAAATTTAATTCTTTTCTAAGCTTTATAATGCATGCTAAGAGCTTGTCAAGTTTTTGACACAATATTGGAGGAGTTTTTCTTATCTTATTTATTACTCTATCTGGTTAAAGAGTTGCATATTTAATATTATTGTATTTCATTTGTTGTTTTTTGTGTTACTTATTTTTGTTTTAAGTTTGACTTTAAAGTTTGCTTGATCTTGTGATTTATTTAAGTGGTGTGAATTTACTTTTGCTTTGCATTTCATAATTACATTATGGTTTATAATTATGTATGCATTATAGATCTAGTTTGTGAACCTTATTGTTTGACCTAGAAATAGAATGGACCCTTGTAAAACTTAGAAAACTAAAAAGACCCAAGCTTTAGAAATGGTTGAACCCACATAGGAACCTAATCAACCTAGACATCTTAAAGAGTATGTTAATCCCATGGTAGAGGGTATTCACTAGAGCATTCTAGGGCAACCATACAAGCCAATAACTTTGAACTTAAACTTGCAATCATTCTATTGGTTTAAAATTCTCAGTTTTGTGGAACTCCAGCTGAGGAACCCAACCTATACATAGCTAGCTTTCTAGATATCTATACTATATTCAAGTATAACAAGGTCTCTCGTGATGCCATTAGACTTCATTTATTCTCCTTTTCTTTATTGGATAATATGAAAATGTGATTGAATTCCATACCCAAGCTCTATAACCATTTGGAATGATTTTGCACACAAATTCCTAGCTAAGTATTTCCCTCCATCGAAGATAACCAAGATTAAGAATGATATTATTTAATTTACTAAATTTGATAGATATTAAATTTATGAAATTTATGAAAGATTTAAGGAGATTAAAAGTTTATAAGTTGTGTTAAACCCTAAAGAACTAGTCCCAAGGCTAACCAAGAGGGGGAGGGGGTGAATTAAATATTTAAAAATTTCTTAATAAAAAGAAAATCTTTTTGAAATCTTTTCTAATATTTTAAAACAAAAGATTTATATGAAAGAAAAACTAATTTTACAATAACAAAGATTAGAGATTTTGACCACTGAAAAAATCATAGAATAATGCAGAAATTAAGTTCAGAAGAGTAAAAAGAAAGAACACACCAAAATTTATAGTGGTTCTGTCAACTTGACCTACATATACTCCTTAGAGACTCCCTCTCCTTGCATTGTGTTGAATAGAAGTGACCATCCTTTTGCTCCTACAGTAAAGCAGAGTGTCCTTTACATAATCTTTTCACCAACTCGGAGGCAAAGAACCTTGAATCCTTTTATTCCCTCCTGGAGTAGGTAGAAAGCTTTGATATATTACTGATGAAGATATCCCCTGAGCCACCAAGGAATAAGTAAAGCAACTTGAAGAAAATGATGAACACCTTGTTTGGAGCAACCTTTCTGAATCCCTCACAACTCCCCCTCACAAGGATCTCTCTCTCTCTCAAGCTCTCCCTCTTCCTTCTCAAAGCTCTCTTTCTGATCTCCTTTATAGTAAAAGATTAATTCAAGGGTTAATATAATTGCTTAAACAGAGAGCCTCTAAAAGAAGACCTAATTTTCAATTCTGCATAACTGATCGTCTAGTATGATTGAAAGATTACCTTGTACAATTAATACAAAATAGCCCTTTCAGCTAAGACAAATTGTATTGCATTGTATGATTAGTTTAGGAGAAATAAGCTGATCATTCCAGATTATTTAAATATCATCCTAGATGATTAGTACAAAATTGTTAAACTTCGTCTAGTATGATGCCCGACGATGCCTTATCGTCCCAAGCACTTCTCTATTTTCCAATATGATATGAGTCTATCATCATGGATAATTAGCTTAAAAATTATGGTATTCATCTTGTATGATGGGTGGCAATTCCTTATCATACCAAACATGTTCTATGTCATCTAATATAATTATCACCGATCATCTTGTGTGATCGTATCAAAATATGTTTTACCATAATTATTCTCCTTATCATGAGATTAATTTAGGCATGATTGTTTTGAATCATCTAGGATAATGTACATCATCCTATATAATTAGTACAAAATTTGAAAATTTAAATATTGCTTAAATTATGATTGATAGCTATTTTTATCATCTAAACTGATCATTTTGGATAATAAGGATCATCTAGTATGATTAGTTTAATCACTTATAATTATAATGGATGACCTAATTGGGGTTTCTCTTTTTAACGGATCATCTAGTATGATTTGAAATCATCTTATATGATTAGTTCAAAAACAAAAAATTCTCTAACTCGCCATATTTCTCCTCCTGAGTGTGTGTGTGCAAGGTTACTTAGCTTGGGGTCCACCAGATACATGAATTGACTCAAGAAAAGTAAAAAGTAAATTAAAATATAAGTTATAAATAGACTCAACCCTAGTCTACCCGATCTTTAGCTGATTTGGATTGCAAGTAATCTTCTGGACCTGAAAGGTACTAAGCAAGGCAAACAAAATAGATATTCAATAATAGTAGTGGAAAAAAAATAATAATGTTTGTTATCATCAAAATTATAGTATTTGGATCCAGATTTGTAACAATCTCCCCATTTTTTGATGATGAAAAACATTGTCGTTAAAATTTTTAGATTAAGAAAGGGAATTTTTTTAATTAAAGAAAAAAAAGAGAAATAAAGAAAATAATGCAAAGAAAATTTCACTAAAAAAGCAAGCAAGCAATACACTGCTCCCCCTTTTGACATTACAAAAAGAAGGAAACAAAAACACTAAATTGCATAAAATATAAAACAGGAGTAGTACAAACATAGAAATAAACACTAACAAACTAAAAGAAAGATGAACCCTAATCAGGTGGAGGTGATGGTGGATGAAAGTATTTGTGAAGAGAAGTAAATTGATCACCAAACCAGAACATATCCTAGTCATGCTGTTGATGCTAGGCAACATAGTTTTCAAAACTAGCAATATCTATTACATATTGCTGCTCATGTGTAGCTACATATGAGTCAAACCTAGCCTCCCACTAGTTAAACCTCTCAAATAACTGATCAATCTATCACTGCTGATGGATAGAAGTAAGTGGAGGAATAGGTGCTGGACCTTCATCGTGTTCATCTACTTCTTGGTAGTGAGCCTGGTGATGAGAAGCACTTTGAATAACATGGAAGGAAGTATTAGAGTAGAAGACTGGGAACTAATCCCATGGAGTAGGACATTGGAAGTTATACTTGGATTCTATGATAAATGCTATAATGTGTCCTAAGGCTAGATTAGGAATTATTTTATGTTTGGCATCTCTAATGCATGTCAAATTAGAAAGATAACAAATTAGAAGATGAGCTACATTAAAGTCTATCTTAGCCATTATGAAATAAGTTTCAAGGCGAAGGATAGGAGTTATGTTGAGTCGATCATGAGCTTTAGGAATGATAGAATTTCTAAGTATATGCTAGATGATGCATGCATCCTGACCTAAAGTGTTGACCTAGGAAACTTGGAAGTTAATGTTGGATCCTCTAAGAGTGGTGTTGACAGGGGTCCAATCGAATTTAGGATTTTCAGCTAAAATATGAACTTTTTCATCACTAGTGGATAGATGTAGAAAAGCATTAAGGTCTTGGTAAGTGATTTCTACTAGACGCATATTGACATATGAATGAATGATATTACACTCATTATTGATTCGTAGGCTTGCAAAGAACTCAAGGAGTAGTTCAAAATAAAAAGGATAAGCAAGAGTAAGAATGAAATTCAAAGTGGTGTGAGCAAAAAGGGGTAATACTTAAAAAATTGAGTTCCTCCTGATTTATGATATTAGAGGGTGTAATTTAAGCCTCCTTATATCTGCTATAAGCATCTTCATCTGCTACCTCAGTAAATCATGGATCACCTTGATGTCAAGAGGAACTACCTATAATTTGTTGTGATCGCTTGCCTCCAACCATTGTAAGGATCAAAGTTTAGAGGAGAAGGAAGGAGTGTTGAATAATTGGAGTGAAGAATACCTTAGATTGGGTCTATTTAAATAGGATTGGCCATATTATCCAGGATAATAGTTCAATTTTCCAAGATGATCAGGTGTAATTAATTCGTCAAGACAATTGGTCAAAAAAGTTGGTCGTATCATCCAAGATGGTATGATGTTATCTAGAATGATTAGACATAAGAGATCATTTCGAGGAGTCATCTTCTATGATCATTGACTAAACAGATCGTACAAGACGAACACATCGATCGTCCATGATGATGGGTAACCTAACAGCATTAAAATCGTCCAACCATTACTACCACATGGATTGTATAGGATGAAATGAGAATTGTCCAATATGATTGCTAGTAATTGACACAAACCATCTATTAGATGTGTGGTGAGAGGTGATTGGAAATTCTATTAATATCGTATATGATGATGTGGATCGTCCTAGATAATATGAGTAAAAATTAAAATTTTTAGGAGATGGATTGGGATGACCAGGAGTATTCCAAAACAAGAAAAAATACTAAAAACATAAAATAACAAAAAAAAATTTAACATAAAACTAGGCAGACATCAATTTTTTTTAATAGATCAACTCTAGAAAATGATAAATATTCCTTGTGAGTGGATTAAAAATCAATAAGAAATAAATTTACAATATTAAAATCCAGATAAGGTAGAAAACCGATTTTGTTAACCATAGCTCGGATTCCTTACAAGTTAAAAATCTTTTTAAAATAAAATCTAATTCAAAAAAGAAATCAGTTAAGAAAAGTGATATATTCAAACTTTGTTTCACAAAAAAATATCTAATAGATTAATAGTGCAATGTAGTAAACCAAAATCATGATTTTCAAAGTTGAAGTGTTTGAAGATATGAAGTGGCATATAAATTCTTCTAAAATTTAAAGATTTGAAAGATAAGGAAGCTTATTTCTTTATGGGCTCGTTTTGTGCATCTTTTCAGTTATCTGGCACTTTGGACATCTTTTTATTTTTGATACATTTGTGTGTATCTTACAATTACTTGGCGATCATTATGCATTTTTTCATTTTTCTCTTGAGCTCATTTTGTGCCTCTTGCCAATTTTTTGTAAGCTTACTTCATTTCAAAACCTTTAAAGACTCTTAGTTGTGAGATTATCTTCCAAATATATGAGAAGAAAACTCACTTTTTAATATAAGGAGAAATAAATCACAAAATAGAATCATATTCATAAGATAAATTTAAAAATCTAATCAAGAAAACTTTAATGTGATTTAATGACTTTAAGAATTATTCATATGAGATAGATTACTGTAAGAAGATAGAAAGATCTCAATTTCAATGTCTAACTTTTAATTTGAAATAGATTTTGCTTCAAAAACAAATATATACAACTAAAGGAGTTAGAGGAAGAGAGATAATTATCAATATTTCTTCCCTTAACTTCTTTGGGGAAGTTAAACACTGCTTACTAATTTTTAAAACCAAAATCAAGATGTTATTTAAGAAATCAATAATAATAGTGTCCATTGATCTGATTCTTTTAGAAGCATACTTAAGAAAAAAATAGAAAAATGAAAATCATAAAATAGAATACATAAACAGAAACAAACATGCAAATAAAATATAAACAAAAACATCATAATATAGAAAATAATAATTTCAAGCATTAATATTTTTTACACATAATCTAGTTCTTAAGATGCTGAAAGTTTCAAATGTCAGTTGTTTTTATAAAGAAATGAACAAGTTGGTTTTCAGTAGCTACATGGTGTAGTTCTATGTCTCCTTTAATAATATGGTCCCTAATGAAGTGATGCCCTATGTCAATGTATTTGGTCCTTGAGTATTGGATTGGGTTCTTTGAATTGCAGATGACACTAGTGTTATCACAAAGGATTAAAATTATGCCTACAAGTTTTCCTAAATCCAGAATTTATTGATTTAACTAGAGGAGTTGGGCCACATAACTTTTTAAGGCTATGTACTCAACTTCAGTAGTGGATAGTACAATTGAGTTCTATTTTCTACTGGACCAGGAGACTAAAAACTGTCCTATGAATTGAAAAGTTCTAAAAGTGCTTTTTCTATCAAATCCACATCCCATAAAATTTGAATCAGAATATCTTATACTTTCAAAGGTGGTGTTATATCAAGGATACCAGATTCTTAAGTTAGGGGATCCTATTTGATACCTAATAATTCTCTTAACATCAGTCAAATTGGACTCTTTTGGATCACCCTAAAATCTAGTAAGAGATAAACATTAAATATAACATCAGCTCTGCTAGCAATTAAGTAAATAAGTGATCTAATTATTTTTCTATATTTTTTTATCAACAGATTTTCTAATTAAATCTTTGTCTAACTGAACAGTGGAACTCATGGGAGTGTTGATTTGCTTAGATTTATCTATTTCATATTTCTTAAGGATGTCCTTAATTTATTTTAATTAACTAATAAAAGTTCCATCATCCTTCTGCCTTATCTAAACCCCAAAAGTGAGTTAGTTCTCTCATCATACTCATCTCAAATTCTTTACTCATTTTTTTTTATATTTCATTACATAGATTTTTATCAGAATATCCAAATAGAATATGATCAACATAAATTTAGATAATGAATAATTCATCTCCAACCTTTTTTAAAAATAGGGTGGTGTTTATGCTCCCCTTAACAATGACTATTTAAAGTAAGAACATGCTTAGCCTTTCATACCATGCCCTGTGTGCTTATTTTAATCCATATAATGCATTTTTTAATTTGAACACATGATAAAGAAATTATTAATTTTCAAAGCCTAGGAGTTGTTCAACATGCACATCATTTTTTATCACCCCATTTAGAAAGACACTATTAACATCCATTTGGTAGAGTTTGAATCCCTTAAAATAAGCAAAGGGTAGTAGCACCCTAATGGCTTCCAATTTAGCAACAGGGGCAAAAGAATCTTCAAAGTTAATCTATTCTATTTGGTTATACCCCTTAGTTACCAATCTTACCTTATCCTTCACAACTACACTAGAATCATTTTTTTTTTGAAAACCCATTTTATTCCAACCACACTCCAGTCCTTAGGTTTTTTAATTAGTTCCAAAAAATCATTCCTTATAAATTGATTTAACTCTTCTTGCATGGATAGGATCAAGAATACATCATATAGGGCTTGATTTATATTGGTGGGTTCAGTGATTGAAATGAAGGTAGAGTGGCTAACTTCTTTTTAAGGTCCATGCCTAGTTCCAACACCTTTAGATGGATCTCTTAAGATCAGTTCTTTTGGATGGCTCAAACAATATCTCTATTCTCAATGATAAGTGTTTTCAAGTTCCACCCTTTCCTCCAGTTTTGTAGATTCTACTCCTTGGGTGACTTCTATAACCTCTTGTTCTTCTATCCTAGACCCTTCAAAATTATCAGATTTATTAAATACAATATGCGTGGTCTCTTAAATTAACAGTGTTTTTTTATTGAAAACTATATATAATTTCCCAACACTTGATTAACCTAGGAACACTCCATCAAATTTTGGGTCAAACTTTCCTTGTAAAGATTTCCCATTATTCAGAATGAACACTTTACATCTAATGGCATGAAGGTAAGAGAGGTTGGGTGTCCCACCATTCAGAATTTAATAGGGTATCTTGTTTAGTTTGGATATAACATTCATCCTATTCAGAACTTAATAGGTTGTATTCATTGCTTCTGGCCAAAAGTATTATGGAAGTGAGTATTAAGCTAATATAGCTCTAGTGGCTTTTACCAGGGTCCTGTTCTTTCTTTCAACCACCCCATTCTGCTAAGGGGTTCTAGGAGTTGAAACATTATGATCTATCCCTTGCTCCTTAAAGAAAGATTCAAAATTTTCATTATCAAATTCTCCACCGTGATCGTTATGAATGGTTAGAATTTCATAACCTAGCTTCCTTTGAATCCAAGTGGAAAAAGACTTAAACTCTTTGAATGATCCCCTTTTATGAGATATGAATCTAACCCATGTAAATCTTGAATAATCATCAACAATACCCAAAGACTTTCCCTGCTAACCTTGCAGTGCTGATAGGTCCAAAGAGATCCATGTGTAGGAATTCTAAGAGTTTTCTAGTGTTTATGTTTTTAATTGAATGGAAAGAAGATTTTACTTCTTTCCCTATTTGATAGACATCACACAAGTCATCTTTGTGAACTCTAGTTTGGGAATTCCTCTCACTAATTCTTTTTGGGTGATTTTCTTAAGATTTTTCATGATTACATGAGACAACCTCCTATGTCATAACCAATTTTCATAAGTAATAGATTTTAAGTAAAGAGCAGTATCATATTTTGGGAGAAGCCTTTACAAAATATTTCCATCGACCAGGTGAGGTAGAGAACCTTGAATTTTGTTTACTCCCTCTTGGAGTAGGTAGAGAACCTAAATTCTTTTTCACCCAAATGGTGAAGGAAGAGAACCTCGGAATCCTTTTACTCCCTCTTGGAGTAGGCAGAGAACCTTAATCTAATGCTAATGAAGATCTCCCCAAAGAAACCGAGGAATAAGATAAGCAAGTTGAAGAAGATAAAGAACACCTTACTTGGAGCAACCTTTGTGAATCCCTCATAACTCACCCTAATAAGGATCTCTCTCTCTCTCTCTCTCTCTCTCTCTCTCTCTCTCTCTCTCAAGCTCTCCCTCTTCCTTCTCAAAGCTCTCTTTCAGATCTCCTTCAAAGCTAAAGATTAACTAAAGGGTTAATATAATTGCTTAAATAGATAGCCTCTAAAAGAAGCCCTAATTTTCAATTCTGTGCAACTGATTGTCAAATATAATAGATATATTATCATGTATGATTAGTATAAAATAGCCCTTTCATCCTTGATGAATTGCATTGCTTTATACGCTTAATTCAAGAGAATTAGTCTATTCATCCCAGACGATTTAAATATTATGTTGGATGATTAGTATAAAACTATTAAACTTCATCTAGTACGATGTCCGGAGATGCCTTATCATCCCATGCACTTCTCTGCCGTCTAGTACGATATGGGTTTATTATCTTGGATGATTGGTTAAAAAATTATGGTGTTCATCTAATATGATATGTGGCAATTCCTTATCGTACCAAACATGTTCTCTGTCATCCAGTAATATCGTCACTGATCCCTCTATACGATCATATCAAATTATATTTTACCATAAATATGGTTTTAATAATGATATTAATTTAGGCATGATTGTCTTAAATCATCCAGGATGATGTGCATCATCATGTACGGTTAGTATAAAATTTGAAAATTGAAATATTGCCTAAATTATGATTAGCGGCTATTTTTCATCATCTAAATTGATCGTCCTGGATGATAGGGATCGTCCAGTACAATTACTTTAATCACTTATATTTTTTAGGAAAACCCCACGGAGAGGCCTACATGCTAATATAGGAAAAAATTACAGTCCTTAAAGGGTCCTCAAGCTTGCTAATGCTTAGAGGAGCTACAAAAAGAAAGCAAAAAAACCTAAGAGCTCGAAGTCCCTACTAAGCAAAATTACATACAACCCTATGTACAATCTATGGTGCATAAGAACAAGCATCCAAAAATAAGGAAAACACCAAAAACCAGCATTCAGCTCCAGCTTCCCATCCAAAATGGCATCACCACAAATACCTGCACTAAGAACATTCTGCAAAAAGGATGAAGCCCAAGATAGAAAAAGCATAAATAACCACAAAATGTGTTAGGTTGATAAATCCAACAAATATTCATAAGACATATAGAAAGGAAGCAATAATAGGCAATGGCAAGAACCAAACCACTATCAACTAAGCGATGATAAAAAATAGCAATAGCCCCATAATCTAACTTAGGAAAAACATAAAAAATAGTAAAAGAATCCCAACACCGGTTCACCTCCACCTTAGCGAGATAGGCCTACCATTAGGAAACTAATAGAACCAAACACCATTGAACCAAAAATAATAGCAATAGATCCAAAGCATCCGAGAAAGAAAATTAATAAGCAGAAAGCCCAACCAGCAAAGGTGATTAGAAGAAGCTAAGAAATACCCTACCTGGTAGTCCATGTTAGAGGCCAAAACCCACAAAAAACCAAAGACACTCAGCGGAATAGTCCCAGGAACATCATGCCACATGGGAACAACCACCAGCACCACCCCAAAGTAAACTAACCACAAGTTACAAAAGATCAAACAAAAATACACCTTACCAGCACCCAACAACCTAGCCGAGTAAGGCCAAGCTAAAACCACCAACATACCCCAAAAAATGCCCTACAATAGGATACATAAAACCAACCCACAAACATCCTTACCATTATCCAACATCCAAGCTGAGAAGAGACAAGAAAGAACCTCCAGCACACCCCCAAAAATGCGTAGGTAGAACTAACATGGAAACATATAAAACCTTCGTCACACCTCCACACTTACACCAAAAAAATTGGGATAAGATGAGCAACTAAGAAGAGTAATGATGGCATCAAAACAGATCCAGGAAGACCAATTAAAAAGACCCCCAATCACATAGAGGATAAAACTATAAAAATTAGAACCACACCACTCAACCAAATCCAAAATAATAGAGCTAAAAAAACCCTCCAACCTCACATCAAGGCCAACCAAGAAAATCCTTAAAATGGTTACTAAGCAGCACATATGAGAATTGACAAACCAAAAAAGTACATAAAAAGAAAATTGACAAGTAAGAAATAACCTAAATTGCAAACCCAAACAGCAAGGATACCTAGCTCAAAGGAACTAGATAACAAAACCAAAAGACCAAGCAATACACCATCTGAAAAATAGGGCTTCCAAACACCTGAAAGCCAAATATACAGAAATTGGGGCGACAAAACCCATCAAAAAAAGAAATGCTCCAAAAAAACCGCATCAACAAAAACCTCAAGCAAACCAAATAAGAGGCATCCCTTAAGCCAAACATAAGCTCCATCCACCCAAGCACATTAAACTCTAACATAAGGAATACCAATTTTATCCAATCTTAAAAGCCCTTTTAAAGGAACGGGTAAGTTCATAACAGAAAGATCAGTGAAACAATCTAAATCACACCCTAAATTAGCAAGCCATTCGGCAAAAGCATTCCCCTCCTTACACACATGAGAGAAGGAGCTAACCAAAATCAATAATTGTTTAATATCTCTCACAAGATAAAAAAGAGCAAGATCGCAAACATAATCATCAAGATTATTTAAACATTTAATACTATAAGTAGAATCCACTTTGATTCCAATGTTAGAAATATCAAGAGAAATACAAAATTTAATCGAATAAAGAATATGTTAGAGCTAAGCAAAATTCACATCATAATTCTATATGGGACCCGAAAAAGCTATAACAATGCTCCCATAACTGTCCCTGATAATCCAACACACCCCGAGATGGAACCTTATACAACACCATTCACATTTAGTTTATAATAATTATTAGGGGGTTTGACGCAATAAACAATCATAGGTTCAGAAGGTAGATGATTATCATCTAACATGAGACCTAAGTCATAAGACACAAAAGTAATAATTCTTAATGTTCTTATCAGAACACATATTAACATTAAAAAGTCTCAAAACTTTGTCTTTCACATTACTGATAATCTTATGATGGTTCATACCAACACCATTAAAAAGGGAATTATTCCTCTCCAACCATAAATAACACAAAATGAGAGAAGGAATAACATTTCTTATATGGCCCTTAGACTTGACAAACCAAGAATTAAACATAGCATTAATAGAAATTTTAGCATTAAAGCAATTTAATTTGAAAATATCATCAAAATAAGTCCAAGTTTTAATAGCTAAAGAACCAGAAAGAAAAACATGATGCATATTCTCCATGTGGTAACAACATGGACATTTGGACAGCAAAATAAAACCTCTATTAATTAAATTATTGTCAGTAGGAATGAACTTATGCAAAATTCTCCAGATGAAAATAGCGATAGTGGAAGGAATACTTTTATGCCAAATCATAGAAAAAATAATAGGAACATCATTCTTGGTTCTAAAAGCATGCCAAGCATCCTTTAATCTAAAAGCACAATCTTTGGACAAATTTCATAATAATACATCCTCCAATTCAATATTTAAGGGAAGTTTAAAAATTTGTTGAATAATAGAGTCATGAATCACATTTTCAAGTTTATCATAATTCCAACCAATTTCAGTAATGAAAAAATTCACCTTAACCACAACTGTGGAAGAAGTATTAGTAATGGAATCAATAGAGTGAGGTCAAACCAATGATCTTGCCTAAATAAAATATTCCCACCACCAAGTCCCCAAGAAAGATGAGGCTCCACCATCCATTTAACCTTGTAATGTCTCCACCACACTTTAGAGTCACCTTTGTTAAAGAGCAAATAGTGTGGTGTTTATCCATACAATATTTAGCAAATATAAACTTTGCCCAAAGGCTCACTTTAGTACAGAAAGGGTACGACAACTTGAAAGAAAAAGCATAGGACAAATTAAACATACTCTTACACCCCAAGGAACCCTCATTCAACACACCACTAAACTTGTCCTAAGAGGACCATATAATTTTAGAATTGCTATAATCCCCTTCCGAGAAAAAAATTATTGATTATTTATCAATTCTATTTCAAATCGTTTGAGTAGGTTGAAGAGTTTGGAAAGTATAAATAGGGAGAGAGAAAAGGACACTTCTAATGAGAATAAGCCTACCACTAAAACAAAAAAAATTAAAACCCTAGGACAAAAACTTGTTATGCACCAAAGTAATTAAATCATCAAAAAGAAAAGATTTCTTTCTTCATTTAAAAAGGGGTACCCCAAGATACTTAATAGGCATGTGAGCTTGCACAAAACTAGTCAGGGCTTTGATGGAAACAATATGAGCGTTAGGCACTTTATTGGAGGCAATAAAATAATACTTATGCTTGTTCAAAGAAAGCCTACTAACAATTTCAAAATTATGAAAAATCCAAAAGTCTATTAATCTTATTTAAAGAAGCATTCATAAAAAAATAAAATCATCAATAAAACATAAATGAGAAATAGGAAATCCACCCAAGGTTCTAAAATAGAGGCTAGGGTGATTCTCAAAGAGGTTGAAAGGCCTCTAGATAAATACTCAGCCGTAATAATGAAAAGGGTATGAGAGATGGATCACCCCACCTTAAGCCATGATAGGACTTAAAAAACTAGTGCTTTTTCCATTGATGATAATAAAAAAATAGGACCCATCTATGAAATTTTTGATAAGACTGATAAAAACTTAATTAAAGCCAAATAAATGTAAAATATTGTAAAAAAAATTTCAGTCAATGTTGTCATAAGCCTTATAGATGTCAAGATTCAAGATAATGTTGCTACCTATCACCCTAACATCGAGGTCATGACAAAATTCTTGAGCCAAATGAATATTATCAGCAATAGCCGGACCTTAAACAAAAACCCATTTGATTGGGAGAAATAATTTTAGGAAGAATAGAAGATAAGTGACTTGTAAGAATTTTAGAAATCAACTTACTAAAAAAGATGCAAAGACTAATAGGTCTAAAATCATTCCAACTACTAATAAAGTTGCTTTTGGGGATGAGAACAATAGAAGTAGAAGTAAAAAATTTAGGGATATTGTGCCCAACAAAAAAAAAATCAAAAACAACAAAGTAAAGATCAGAATTAATAATATTCCAAGCTTTATAAAAAAATGTAGTGGTATAACCATCCGGCCCATCCATAGAGTCACCATTCATACCAGAAACAATCTCTTTAATTTCCTCTGAAGAAGTGGTTTTAGATCAAAAATAATTCTTCTCTTGAGATATGAGATTAGAGATAATAGAAGGGTTATCAGTATGGCCTAGAGAAAAATCCTTATTGAGGAGGTTTTGAAAGTGCTGAACTGCCAAGTTAGCAATTTCCTCAACATCCTCAGTAATAGAACCATTATCATGATTTATTTTATTAATGGAGTTTTTGGCTCGTTTCATCTTAACCAAAGCATGAAAATATTTAGTATTAATTATCACCTTCAACAAGGTGTTTCACAACCACTTTTTATTTTCAAAAAGCTTCCTCATGAGCTTGTAATTTAAAAAGATAATCTTTTACCTTCCTAAGCAAGCTGAATATATCATCAGAAGGATATAATTGATAGTTAAACTCAATTGTGTTTACTTTGTCTTCAGTAATCAAAATATTATTGAAAATATTTTTAAAAATATTTTGATTTCACCAATTGATGATTTGTTTAAGTCTTTTTAGTTTGAACAAAAGTCTCTTCATGCCAAGAACAAAAGTATCAGCATGCAAAGGGGCATGCAAATTTTCCTGAACTACATACCGAAAGGAATCATGAAGCAACCACATGTTTTGGAATCTAAAATGAGGCAAAGAACTCATATTCCTAGTCTTGAGAGTAACCAAAATAGGAGAGTGATCAGAAAGAGTTCTGCTATGATGCTCAGTAGAAATATAATTAAAAGAGTTAAGCTAAATATCATTATACAAAACTTGATCCAACTGTTGCCATAAATGTCCATGGTTCCAAGTGAATTTATTACCAAAGAATCCAATGTCAACTAAATTACAATCCAAATCATATTATTAAAATCCTCCATAGAATGATAGTTAGGGTAGAACTCCTAATATGCTCAGAGGGATTAGATATAGTGTTAAAATCACCACCTACAAGCCAGGTCAAGTTAGAAATATTACGAATATTAGTTAATTGCTCCCATAACACTTTTCTAGTATTAAGAGAAGAGGCAGCATAGATAAAAGAGACACAATAATTATATTTTAATAATTCAATATTAAAATGCAAAGCTTGATTGAAATCTCCAATAACATCAATCCAAATAGGATCCTTCTAAAACACCCAAATCTTATTGGAAGAATTTGAAAAAGAATGGTTAAATCCCAAAAATCTAGTAGTACTAAGTAATTTAGAAATAATAATAAGAGGTTCAAGAAAAATAAGTGAAAGTTTGTTAGGGATTTTAGGCCTTTATGAACTAGCCCAAGGGTAATTAAGAGAGAGGTGAATTGGCATTTTAAAAAATCTTTCACAATAAAAAAGCTAAACCAAACCAAAATTCACCACAAAGAAAACAAAATGCGGAAATAATAAAGGAAAGAACATACCAGATTTATAGTGGTATGATCAAATCTTGACCTACGTCCACTCCTCGGAGGCACCCTCCGAATATTGCACTAAACCTAGTGTCTCTCTTTTAGCCCCGACAGCTAGACGGCGAAGCCCTAACAAAATCACTTCTACCTTCCCCGGTGTGGCGGAGTAGTCAGGTCCTTTGACACCAAAGAGATTTTTTTCTTCCCAGAACTTCCCTCAAGATAAGCCTTGAATCCTATGGTACTAAGGTGCAAGCTCAACGGAGCAACCGTGTGGAATCCCCCTCCACACTCCCTTGAAACCCCCTCCAAGGATCTTCTCCCTCTCTCAAACTCCACCCTTTCCTCTCTCCCTTTCAAGCTCTCTCTTCAAGTTCAGTCCAAAAGAATGAAGCTACAATGACTACCAAAGACACTCTTAATGAGAAAGAAAGAGGTCTTTAAATAGATTTGCAAAATCAACATTATCATCTAGAACGATCGCTGGATAATTCCATATGATATGGATAAAAAGAGAGCTTTCAAAAACCCTAAAAACTTAATTTCTACACCAAACATCATCTAGGATGATTGCAGGATCGTCCCATACGATGTGTTTAAAAAGAGGGCTTCAGAAAACCCTAAAAACTCAATTTTGGCTCCTAGAATCATCCTGAACGATCGAAGGATCATCCAATACGATGTGCAGAATTTGACCTGATAGTCCTAAACGATATTAGGATAGTCCAGGATGATTAGTACAAAAAAAGTACAAATCATCCAGGACAATGTTGTGGATCGTCTAGGACAATTAGAAGAAAAATTATGATATTTTGGCTAGGACAATTTAGAAAAATCAAGTATGTCAGCAAACATCGTCCTGTACAATATACAGATCGTTCAGGACAATCGGATTGAAAAATTTAGCCATAATTAGTCCCCTAATCACAGGATCAATTTAGACAGGATTTGTATTGATTGTCCGGGATAATCTAATCATCTGGGATGATTTGAACAAAAATCTAAACTTAAATGCTTACCTAAATTATCATTGGCGGCTCTATTCCAAGATTATAAAGGATCATCTGGACGATCCAAAATTATCCAGTACGATTAGTTCAAAACTTGATCTTCTGGATTTGACTAGATCTCACTCCCTTGAGTGTGTGTGCATGGTCACCAAGAAAGCATACACCCTTACAAGACTTGACTCAAAAAATCAAAAATTACATCAATGAATATTATAAACCTTTTTAAAACATAATATTATTCAACCCAATCTTGAGCTCCGATTCTTTATTTGATGTTGTATGGTATTCCAAAAATATTAGTATACACACAAATAAATATATATTGAAAATGCAAGTAGACAACAGAAAATGAGCCATAATATTTGTTATTATTAAAAAAATAAACACCTAAGCTCGAGTTGCAATAATCTCCCCCTTTTTTATGATGGCAAATTTTACGGATTGAATTTGCAAAATTTAAAATATTTTCTCCTAATCTCCCCCTCACTAGAATAAAAATTTAAAAATAGGAGAAGTCAAAATTTTTGTCATTTTTATATTTATATTTTTTAAAAATAGAAAATATATACAAATACAACAGTATGTTCTCCTCTGACATTATCAAAAAGAGGAGGGGCACAAAACAATCAGAATAACAAATAAAAACCAAAATGATTCCTGATCTAGTGAAAAGAAAAAATCAAATATTCTTAAAATGAGAATGTTACCTCTTGATTTTATTCAAAAACTTAGTAAGGAATTGATTGACAATACATAATCCAGAAAATGTTAGAAATTCAGAAATTGTTAATCCAATCTCAAGTTCTTTTAAAGGCTCAAAAACTTTTTAATCTAATATCTAAATCAAGGAATAAATTAGAAGAAGAAACACTAATTTTTCAAAACTCTTTTTATAAAACATATCTAATAGAAGATTAATGCAGAAATTGGTGAATCAAGAATCATGATTTTCAAATCTTGATTTTCAACATGAAGTAACGAAAATATCAAGGGTTTTCTTAAGCTTTAAGTAATATAGAAAAAATAAGCATACCCTTTGTGGGCTCATTTTATGCCTCTTGTCAGTTGTTGGTGCACTTTGCACATCTTTTACTTTTTGATACACTTTGTGTATCTTTCTCAATTTATCGTCATTACGAATCTTTTGATTTGGGATCATTAGCCACTTTTTTTATTTGGCATCATTGGCCATTTTTTTTAATTAAATATGCTACCTTTCTAAAATTTTTAAAAACAAAAGTAAACCCATTCTATTGATAAAGCGAACTCTTGATTAAGAAAATTATGAGATAGATTCAACAACTTGTAAAGGATCTCTATGCGAAAAATAAAATGTAGGGAGATAAAAAAGATCAGTTTCAAAATCCAATTTATAATATGATGAAGATTTTGAATCAAGAGTAAAATAACCTTTTTAAGAAAAGATATAGAGAGACAAAATCATGAGTTTCCTTCCTTTGACTATTTTTAGAGCAGCCATACATAAGAATTCAAGAAAAATAGGAGATAGATTTTCATTTTTAAAAAGGTGAACATGTGTGTTAATCAGAGAGAACTTCACAAAAAAAAAAGAGAAGACAAATTAAAAAAAATAATCAAAAATAGAGGAAAAGAAAAAGGAAAGAAAAATAAATCCAAAGAAAAAATACAATAAAAAAATAAAAAAGAACAAAACATGCATACACAAAAAAATAAATGCATAAATAGTGGTTTAAACATCATCTTGCTCCTGGTCTGATGATTCAAAAGCTAGGTCTACCCAAGAGATTTTTGCTTTTCATTATATTTTGTTTTTATAATTTGCTTTGCTTTTCCCTTTTCTTTTGCAGGAAGAGTTCTCAAATTAGGGCACTGATTTTTCATGTGTCCAGGCTTCCTACATCTAAAGCAAACAATGTCAGAAGGAATCTTAACATTCTTACCATTTTTATCTTTGTTCCACTTTTGTTGATGCTTATGCTTTGGTGGGCTTTTTAATTTTCTTGATAAGTCATCGCTTTCGTCACCAACAAAGCCACTTTTCTCCGAGTCTTCAGCATTTAGCACTATCATCTCATCTGCATCCAAAAATCTTTGACCCAAACTTTGCTCGTAGGCAATGAGTGAGCCAATCAAATTATCAATAGAATATTCGTTCAAATTTTTTGATTCACAAATAACAACAACTTTGGCATCAAATTTGTCAAGTAAACAGTGTAGAATTTTATTGACTTTTTCAAAGTTTAAAAATTCTTTACCTAAAGCATGCAATGATGTCACAATTTGAATAAACCTAGTATACATGTCTAGGATCAACTTATAAGGTTTTATACAAAACAATACATAATCATGCATTAAAATATTTAATCTGGATTGCTTGATTTCACTAGTGCCTTTGTATATAGTGTGTAATTTATCTCAAATTTTCTTGCCAATAGTGCATGTGAAAACAAATATAAAATCTTCAAAATTTAAAACACAGAAAAAATAGTTCAATGATTTAGAATGTAATTGAGAATTGATTTATTCTTCTCCACTCCATTAATTAAAAGGAAAATCAGTTTTAATTCAATCTATAATACGTGACGGTACAGAATAACCAGTTAAAATCATTTGCCATATTTGAAAATCAATAGACTGTAAGAAAGTAGACATGCAAAGTTTTCGAAAATTAAATGAAATATTTTCAAATAAAAGTGGTCTGGGGATATAATAACCATCTGCAATATTACGATTACCAAAATTCCAAAGCTTTCAAAAACTTATTTTATGAATCCCACTCTAATTCCACTTGAAAGTTCGTTAGGGATGTTAGGCCCTTATGAACTAGCCCAAGGCTAATTAAGAGAGAGGTAAATTTGTATTTTAAAAAATCTTTCACAATAAAAAAGCCAAACTAAACTGAATTTCACCACAAAGAAAACACAATGCCGAAATTAAATGCGAAAATAATAAAGGAAAGAACACACTAGATTTATAGTTGTTCGATCAAATCTTGACCTATGTTCACTTCTCTGAGGCACCCTCCTAGTATTATACTAAATACAGTGTCTCTCCTTTAGCCCCCACAGCTAGGCGGAGAAGCCCTTACAAAATCACTTCCACCTTCCCCGGTGCGGCGAAGTAGCCTGGTCCTTTGACACCAAAGAGATATTCTTCTTCACAGAACTTCCCTTAAGACAAGACTTTAATCCGATGGTGCTAAGGTGCAAGCTCGCCAGAGAAACTGTGTGGAATCCCCCTCCACACTCCCTTGAAACCCCCTCCAAGGATCTTCTCCCTCTCTAAAACTCTATCCTTTCCTCTCTCCCTTTCAAGCTCTCTCTTCAAGTTCCCTCCAAAAGAATGAATCTACAATGGCTACCAAATACACTCTTCATGAGAAAGCAAGAGGTCTTTAAATAGATTTTCAAAATCGATATTATCATCCAAGATGATCGCTAGATCGTCTTGTATGATATGCATAAAAAGTGAGCTTCTGAAAACTCTAAAAACTCAATTTTGGCGCCCAGAATCATCCTGGACGATTGCTGGATCATCCAGTATGATGTGCAGAATTTGACATGATAGTTCTGGATGATATTAGGATAGTCCAGGATGATTAGTACAAAAAATGTACAAATTATCCAGGACGATGTTATGGATCGTCCAGGACAATTAGAAGAAAAATTATGGTATTTCGGCTAGGACGATTTAGGAAAATCAAGTTTGTCAGCAAACATCATCCTGTACAATATACAAATTATTAAGAATGATTGAGTTAAAAAATTTAACCTTAATTAGTCCTCTAATCATATGATCAATTTAGGCATGATTTGTATTGATCGTCCGGGACGATCTCATCATCTGGGATGATTTAAACAAAATTTAAACTTAAATCCATGCCTAAATTGTCATTGGCGGCTCTTTTTTAAGATCATAAAGGATTGTCCTAGATGATCCAAAATCATCAAGTGTTATTAGTTCAAAACTTGATCTTCTGGATTTGATTAGATCTCACTCCCTTGAGTATGTGTGTGTGCATGGTCACCAAGCATGCATACACCCTTACAAGACTTGACTTAAGAAATAAAAAATTACATCAATGAATATTACAAACCCTTTTACAACATAACATTTTTCAACCCAATCTTGAGCTCCAATTCTTTGTTTGATGTTACATGGTATTTCTGAAATATTTGTATACACACAAATAAACATATATTGCAAATACAAGTAGGCAACAGAAAGACATATATTTGTTATCATAAAAAACATAAACTCATAAGCTCGAGTTGCAATAATAAAAATAAATACATTGTAAATATGACATAAGTTCTTAACTCTCAACCTAGAAGAGGGGCATCCAAAATCCTATTATTCAAAATAACAGCTTTAAAAATAAAAAAGGTTCTTACCGACTATTTTGCAAACAGATGGTCCTAGTAGATTGTAAAATGATGTTCTTATTTTTCCTACCTCTCTTATTTTGAAACTTAGTAAAGCTAGTATCATTATCATTTTTGGTAAAATATTTAACAATAATATCCATATCCTCCATATCAGTAAAAGAATCACTATGATAATGAGAGTTAGAAGGAAGCTTACTATCATTATGTAGTCCCACCTGCCTTACCCTTTGAGGAAATTCACCCTCCTTAAATATACAATCATCCTCCACACTACCTTTATTAATCATGGCAATCCTAGCATTGCCTTCCACAAAGGGTTTGCCATCCGCCTCCCGAGCAAATTCACCCTCCTCTAAGGTGTAGCCATCCCCCACATTTCATTACTACTTATGTCAATGCCATCATGCACTTCCACCATATTCTCCTGATCATTCAGGACATAAATATTAGCATTATTATTAGAAAGCAACATAAAATCCATGTTAGACAAATTTTTGATAATAATATAAGGACTAATAGGATCTGAAATAGCAATATTTTGATTTGTGGTGATAGCAAACATTTTCTCATCCATATTTTCACAACCAGTAGATAAGATAGAGGTAGATTTAATATTATCTTCCAGAACACAAAAAGGAACATGAATTAATAAAGGGAGGTTTAGTACGAATGCAGGATATTTGTATTGGGTCCTGAATATTATCAAATGGTTAAGGAATATTTCCCTCAATCTCTCTAAGATCAGGAATCTCATTATCATGAGAATCCAAAAAAATAGCATTTCTCGGTGATTGTTTGAAAGATTCCTTCTTTTTATGAAGATGATGATGCAACATGCAACATGCATTTAAACCTAGGCCATGCATTTTACAATGAGAACAAAAAATGGGCAAATTTTCAATATCAACTTTTTTGAAATAACCATTCAACTCAAAACCAATCTAGATTTCTTTAGGATGTTTATTAGAGATATCCAACTTAGCTAAAATACGAGCCACAAATGGATGAGAGATAGATGCAATGGCTTAGTCTGTCTGCAAAGGCCTACCAAAAATAGACGCCAAACTAAATAAAATTTGAGAATTAAAGAAATGAAGTCTTAGATTCAAAATTTGGTGTCCATTTGACTAAACACATCTGACAAGCTTGAATATAGTAGGATCTCCTAGAAAACATTTGACTATAATCAAGATTATTAGAAAGTTGGATCACAATGTGCCTCTGATCATGCAAATCGATATGAGAGGAGCCAGAAAGCTTTGGGTTAACAAAAAAATTGTGAATAATAATAAGATTTGGTCGCCTAAGAAGAAACATGCCAACTAACATTAACGTAAAAGGAGCAGCCAGCTGAGAAACCATTGAGTCATCAAACATCCAAGTAGGACAACCCTTAAATTAAGTTTGAAAAAAAGGAAGCTTAGTAATAGAGCAAGAAGAACCAGCCAAAACACCCTTAAAAGACTGATATTTCCCATAAGGAAATGAAGAAGATGAGGGGATAGATGACGATGAAGTCATCATCTCCCAAAGCCAGAAAACATGAAAAAAACCTCGAACCAAAGCATAGAAAGAGAAAAGAGAAGAAAAAAGAAACAAATCAAAGGGAAAATCATAAAGAAACCATGCTAGGAGAGTGTAAATAGCAGCTTGCAATAAGAAACCTTAAATCGCCAATAAGTCACCAAAGCACGAGCGCAAGGTGAAGAGGTGATGGAAAATATAAACGTGTTTTATGCTTGAATGATTAATTTAGTCACTTGTAATTAGTATGGATGTCATAATCAGGGTTTCTATTTTTTATGGATCGTCTAGTATGATTTGAAATCATCCAGTATGATTAGGCCAAAAATAAAAAATTCTCTAACCCATTATATTTTTCCTCATGAGTGTGTGTGTGCAAAGTTACTTAGCTTGGGCTCTACCAGATACATGACTTAACTCAAGAAAGTAAAAAAGTATATTGAAATTGAAGTTATAGATAGACTCAACCCTAGTCTACCCGATCTTGAGCTGATTTATATTGCAAGTGATCTTGTGGACCTGAAAGGTTAGTAAGTAGGGCAAATAAAATATATATGTAATAATAGTAGTAGTAAAAAATAATTATGTTTGTTATCATAAAAATTATAGTACTTGGATCTAGATTTTTAACAGAGAAGCATATGAAGTTTCCCCACTATGCCCTACTATACTATTTACTTATTTAGACATTTTATAATGGATTGATTATGTAGATGTTGCCACCATTGGGTCATTAATGTCCAAGCCCTTTAATGAAGCTTATGGTTTAGTTGAAGTGATGGCCACTAATAGCTTCTGTTGACCTTTAAATAGGTTAAATCTTTGGAAGATAACCAAACTCTATGAGTTAGATGCTAGTTCCATTTTATCTCCTCAGGTTGCAACCATCTATAGTTAGCTGGAAAATTTTGGAGTTATTTTAAACTCAGGATCACTTATGTCTTTAGAAGTGTACCTTTTTAGTCCATCTAGTGATTTTAATACTCAAGGGATAGAAACATTAAATGATAGTAATAAACCAATAACCCTCATTCATATACATATGATCTATGTTAGAGGAACCAACCAAATTTTTATTGGATTAATAATAATGGTTAAAATAATTAGATTACAAATTAACCTAACCATATAGGATATTAAAACAACCCTCAATAATCTTTTTGGAATCTTATGCCCAATTACCCACCAAGATTAAATTTTAGTAATCAGCTTAGGGATAAGAAGTCATATTTGGAGGATTTAGTATTGTAGATGGGGAATTAATTATAAAGCCAGACTTCTTCCATTTAGAATAGAATAATAACAGCAATATCAAGCCCTCATCCCACTATGTGGGGTCGATAATATGAATAAAACTTTTTTATATTATGTCATGTTCAGAGTTAAATTCTAATTTAAATCTAATAAAGAAAGGTTATTTCTAATATTTTCTAACAAACTCTTTATAGGTCTACCTCTACCCTTCTTAATGTAGTTCAATTCTAATACATCTACCTTCCTAACTAGGTCATCAGAAGATCACCATTTTATGTTACGAAATCATCTAAGGCAACTCTCTCTAATAATATCTTCCAATAAAGCCACTCCAACCTTTTCATGTATATGTTTATTTTGTATCCTGTCTCTAAGAGTAAATCCACTCATCCTGCTGAGCATCTTCATTGCTGCAACACTTAACTTAATATTTTCCTTCTCTTTTAATTGCAAACATTTTGCACCATAAAGCATTGCAGGCCTAATCACCAACTTATAGAATTTTCCCTTAAGTTTGAGGGAAACGTTTCTATCACAGAACAAGCCTAATGCATTCCTCCACTTCAACCATCCAACTTGAATTCTACTAATAATATCCCCATTTATTTCACCATGACTTTGAATAATAGACCAAAGATATCTAAAACATATACTCTTATTAATGACTTGATTTATCAAAGTCATAATCCCCCCACTAGAAACATTAGTACTAAAATTATATTCCGTACATTCAGTTTTAGATGTACTCAAATAAAAGCCTTCAGACTCTAAGTTTGACTTCCATAATTTAAGTATACCTTTAATTCTTTCTCTAATCTTATTAACTAGAAGAGTACATTAGAAAAAATCATACACTAGGGTACAACCTCTTGCAAATATCATGACTAAAGAAAAAAATATATGGGATTAAGGCCAATCCTTGATGTAATATAATATAAAAATTTTATTGGGGTAGCTAGAAAATTCAATCAATAATGACCCTTAGGGGCCTTTATTATAACCATTGAAGTAAACCCTAAGGGAAAAATGTAAGGATCAACATAAAGTCATCCAACTGAGGAGTTGAAAAGAACTAGGAGAGTCTAGTAGAGAGGAGGATCAACTCGGGGAGGAAAATTTGGTAGAAGCACTTGTTGTCCTCAATTTTAGAAGAGGTCAATGATTTAAAAACAAATTTTGTCTCTAGTCAACAATTATTGAACCATACTTTAAATTCTAAGTTAAACTCTATAATGTGCATTAGCATAGTTCGTTGAACATTAACATGCATAAATCATGACTTGATAATCACCCCTGACTGCCATGTGATTATCTAATCTATCACTTAACATTCACCAAATGATTGTAAGTGAAATGATTAAAATTAAACTAAAATTCTTTCAATCATTGATAATCACTAATCAATTCAAAACCTAAATCAAAATTAAGCTTTAAATCCATTAGTTGATTGTATCAATGATAGTCAGCTAATCATCTTCTCAATATTTAATGATCATCCCAGATTATCAATGATTTGAGCATTTTAAATCATAAATCCTTCCAACTTATTATCTAAATAAAATCTAATTTCAATTTAATGACTAAACCCATTACAAACTCAAAACTACAAAACTCATTGTCAAATCCATCCCGAAACCCCTTGGTTTAAAACCTATTTTGGAGAAATTTTGGTCACTTCAAAATCTAACCAAATGATATTGAATTCATGGTTTGTCAGTTGCATATTTACTAGGCATGTCCTAGAGTCACCAATTTATAGAAGAAGCAACTTGAAGAGGATAATGAACACCTTGCTTGGAGCAACCTTTGTGAATCCCTCACAACTACCCCTCACTAAGATCTCTCTCTCTCTCTCTCTCTCTCTCTCTCAAGCTCTCCCTTTTCCTTCTCAAAGCTCCCTTTCAGATCTCCTTCACAGTAAAGGATTAACTAAAGGGTTAATATAATTGCTTAAATAGAGAGCCTCTAAAAGAAGACCTAATTTTTAATTGTACACAACTAATTATCCAGTATGATCAGAAGATCATCCTGTATTATTAGTAAAAAAATAGCCCTCTCATCTAGGATGAATTTCATTGCTATGCATGATTAGTTAAAGAGAAATATGTTGATCGTCCCAAATTGTTTAAATATCATCCTTGATGATTAGTATAAAACTACTGAACTTCATTTAGTATGATGCCCGACAATGCCTTATAATCCCATCCACTTCTCTATCATCCAATACGACATGGGTCTATCATCCTAGATGATTAGTTAAATATTTATGGTATTCGTCTAATAGGTGGCGATTTGTTATCATACTAAACATGTTCTCTGTCATCCAGGACGATCATTACTGATTATACTGTATGATTGTATCAAATTATATTTTACCATAATTGTTCTCCTAATCACGAGATTAATTTAGGCATGATTATCCTGAATCATCTAGGATGATCATCAAAATTTGAAAATTAAAATACTACATAAATTGTGATTGGCGGCTATTTTTATCATCTAAACTAATCATCCTGGAAAATAGGGATCATCCAATTTGATTAATTTAGTCACTTATAATTTGCATGGATGTCCTAATCAAGGTTTCCATTTTTAACAGATCATCAAGTATAATTTGAAATTGTCCCGTTCAATTAGGTCAAAATAGAAAATTCCTTAACTCACAAAATTTCTTCCCCTATGTGTATGTGTTCAAGGGTACTTAGCTTGGGGTCTACCAGATACATAACTTGACTCAAGAAAAGTAAAAAAGTACATTGAAATTGAAGTTATAGATAGACTCAATCCTAATCAACCTGATCTTAGGCTGATTTGTATTACAAGAGATCTTGTGAACATGAAAGGTTATTAAGTAGGACAAATAATATATATGTATATATATATATATATATATATATATATATATATATATATATATATATATATATATAATGTAGTGGTAAAAAATAATAATATTTTATTTTATCATTAAAATCATAATACTTGGATCCATATTTGTAATAGAGATACATAAGTTCCCCCTCCATGATCTACCTTACTGTTTAATTATTTAGACCTTTTATCATGGATTGATAAGATCTTTTAAATCATAATAGTTATTGCCACCAATAGGTAAGGGTGTAAGTGAGCCGAGCCAGCTCACGAGCCAGCTCGAGCTCAACTTGTTTATGGGCTCACGAGTTGAGCTTATAGAGCTCACAACTTGAGCTCGATCTTGAGTGTGAGCTTATTTTGTAAACGAGCTCAAGTTTGAGCTTGAGCCAGCTCAACTCGTGAGCTCACGAGATAGCTTAATTAAATATTAATATATTTTTAAAATAATTTTATTTTATTTATTAAATTTAAAATTTAAATTTTTTTAATAAAAACCACCTAAGTTTTTCTACATTTTGACTAAGTTTTAAAAATCCAACTTAAGTTTTAAAAATCCATCCTAATTTTTAAAAATCCTGCCTAAAATTTTAAAAATTCTCGCCAATGGCTTGTGAGCCAGCTCGCGAGTTGGCTCGAGCTCATTTATAATGAGATGAGCTCAAGTTTGAGCTCGCTTTTCAACTAATGGGCCCAATTCGATAATGTCCTAAACTGTACTCGATTTGACTTAACTCATTTGCACCCCTACCAATGGGTCATTAATGTCCAAGCCCTTTAATGAAGCTTATGCTTTAATCGAAGTGATGGTCCCTAATAAATATGTTAAATCTTTGGAAGATAACCAAAGTCTATGAGTTTGATGATCGTTCCATTCTAACTACACAGGTTACAATCATTTATAATTAGTTGAAAATTTTTGGAGTTAGTTTAACCTTAGGATCACCTATGCTTTTAGAAGAGTGCCTTTTTAGTCCATCTAGTGATCAATACTCAAGGGATAGAAACCTTAAATGGTATTGATAAACCCAATAACCATTACTCATATACATATAATTTAGGTTAGAGGAACCAGCAAAATTTTTATTGGAGTAATAGTAATGATGAAAATAATTAAATTACAAATTAACCTAACCATGTAGGATAACAAAATAACCCTTAGTAAACTTTTGGAAATCTTAGGCCCAATTACCCCCCAGGATTCAATTTTAGTAATCAACCTAAGGATAAGAAGCCATCTTTGGAGGATTTAGTATTGTAGATGGGGAATTAATTATAAAGCCAGGCTGTTTCCATTTAGAATACAACAACGACAATAATATCAAGCCCTTATCCCACTATGTGGGGTCAGCAAAATGAATCATTTTTTTATATTGTGTCATGTTAAAAGTTAATTTCTCATTTAAATCTAATAAAGAAAGGTTATTTTTAATATTATCTAACCAAGACTTTTTAGGATTTCCTCTACCCTTCTTAACATAGGTCAATTTTAATATATCTACTTTCCTAACCAGGTCATTAGAAGACCTCCATTTTATGTGACGAAACCATCTAAGGTAGCTCTATCTAATCATATATTCCAATGGAGCTACTCCAACCTTTTCACGTATATGCTTGTTTCATATCATGTCTCTAAGAGTAATCCACTCATCCACCTGAGCATTGTCAATGCTGCAACACTTAACTTAATATTATGCTTCTCTTTTAATGGTCAACATTTTGCACCATCAGGCATTGCAGGTCTAACCACCATCTCATATAATTTTCTTTTAAGTTTGAGGGAAACTTTTCTATCACACAACAAGTCTAATGCATTCCTCCACTTCAACCATCCAACTTGAATTCTACTAATAATATTCCCATCCATTTCATCATCACTTTGAACAATAGACCAAAGATATCTAAAATGTCTACTCTTATTAATTACTTGATCAACCAAAGTCACAATCCCCCAACTAGAAATATTATTACTAAAATTATCTTCCATATATTCAATTTCACATCTATTCAAATGAAAGCCTTTAGACTCTATGTTTGACCTCCATAATTCAAATTTACCTTCAAATCTCTCTCTAGTCTTATCAACAAGAAGAGTATCATTAGAAAAAAAAAACATACACTAGGGTACAATCTCTTCCAAATGTCTAGTGAGAAAATCCACGAGTAAAGGAAAAATATATGGGATTATGGCTGATCCTCTATGTAATCCGATATAAAAATTTTATTATGGTAGTAAGCTAATTCAATCAATAATAACCCCTAGGGGCCTTTCCTATAACCATTGAGGTAAACCACAAAGAGAAAGGTAAGGATCAGCATAAAGTCATCGAACTTAGGAGTAGGAAATAACTAGGAGAACCCAGTAGAGAGGAGGATCAACTCGAGGAGGAAAATTTGGTAGATGTACTTGTTGGCCTCATTTTTGGATGTTCGTTAATGATTTAAAAACAAATTCTACCTCTTGTCAGTAATCTTTGAACTATACTTCATACTCTAAATCAAACTCTATAATGTTCATTAGCATAGTGCATTGAACATTAACATTCATAAATCATCACTTGATAATCACCCATGACTGTCATGTGATCATCTAATCTAAAATTCTTTCAATCATTGATCAATTTAAAAACTAAATCAAAATCAAGCTTTAAATCCATTAGTTGATTGTATCCAATGATTTCAGTTAATCACCTACTCAATATTTAATGATCATCCACAATTATCAATAATTTGAGCATTTTAAATCTTAAATCCTTCTAAGTTATTTTATAAATCAAATATAAATTCAATCCAATGACTAAACCCATTAAAATTTCAAAACTCTAAAATTTAGTGTGAAAGCCAACCCAAACCCCCTTGGTTCATAACCTATTAAGGAGAAATTTTTGTCACTTCAAAATCCAACCAAATGATCTCGAATTCATGATTTGTCAGTTGCATATTTACTAAGAATGTTCTATAGTCAACAACATAAATTTGAATCCATTCCAAGCCTACCAACCCCACAAAATGAATGTGTTTTCATAAGCTATAAACCCTTCAAATATCTATAGCCTATGCTACTAAATATGCTATCTTTTAATTTTGACCTTGGAAGCTCCACCAAATCCATTGAGCATACCATTTACCTAAATAGTTGATCACAAAACCCTAAAACCATTAACCTTGAATATTGAATTTTTCTTAAATCTCAATATGTATCAATAAAAAAATTACATATAGCCTTACACAAATGTGTCTTAAACACCATTCGACATCAATTGAGCTAAGGTCCAACCCTTGGTTAAACATGCTTTACCAAGTCAACCATGGTTGACTAAATGGCCCCTTAAGCCATTTAAATTACATTTTGAACCAATTGACCTTACCACTACATGAGACTAATTCCAATATATCCAAAATATCATTTGGAATGAGTTGGACCCATCTTTGACTCCTAGTCAAACATGGTTGACTAATTCAGCCCTAGTTGATTAAAATCACCATATATACCTAAAAAATTCATTTCTCATGATTTTGATCAAATCATTGAACTAAACAAATGGTGACTGTTCATGAGGTCAACACGTGTCTTGTAAAAAATTTTATAAGCCTTAGACCCACATGGTTTAACCAATAGGGTGAAACCAAGTGTAAAAAATGGGGTTTTCTTGCTTTAAATTACCATCCTTATATAAATAAATTTTGAAAGTTGATATAACATGTTTGTATTAACCCCGCGCACACATAACAAGAGTTTAAACCCAATTTTTGACCTGAGTAAAAAAGTATGGGTTGAATCAGGCCTCCAAAAACCTATTAAATGGAGCTCCAACCTAACCCAGCCTAATTTGGCTTGAGCTAACACATGGGAAGGCTCTAGAAGCTTTATTGCACCTGCTCAGACTATCTTGTACTACATGGGCTACTAATGTGGTAAGAAATTATCAAAATAACCTCTCCTCAATGATTGGTTCAAGCCTAACTCCCTCAACAACCAACCATGTGGAACTAAACTCTACAAATCTTTCCTTGTCTCCCATTGGTTAGTCCATAACTAAAATGGCTGCTAGTCATTACTTAGGTGTCAATATCTCAACCATTCATTCAATTCTTCTCTCTCCTAGGATTGTTCAATCATTATTTCCTTGTCACTTGTACCAATGCACTAAAAATTTCCAAAATGATCCACTAGCATCTATTGGTTAATCCTAAGGTGCCTTAGATTAATGGCAGTACATGCATGTAGCCAACTTAATAAGTTGGTTCATTTTATCAATCCAATAAATACCCTCCCCCCCCCCCCCCACACACACACACACTCCAAAGGCCCAAGGGTTGATCATTCTGATTATATAGCTCCCTATCAACTTCCATAACTCTTTAATAGCCTTTCTAACCCGTGTATAGTAAAAGAAAACCCCAATCCAATAAGAGAGAGCGGATAATTACAATTTTCATCCCTTGATCCAACCATCATAAGCCCCTGGAGTCTTGAATATCATAAGATTTCCAACAAGACCAAGGTTAAGAAAATCTAATCATATGTTAGAGTGGTTTCCTAAATTTAAGTTCTATCATCAAACCACAAATTCTCCCAAATCCCAATACATAGAGCCTCAAAACTCTAAGCATTGTAAGATTAAGGTATCAATATCTTATGTATTAAACTTAATTAAATTTAGATAGTTGGATCAAAAGTTATAAGTATTTGAAAATTATAATTTATTTTGAATGAAATTGACTCTAGTTTAACTAGAGCTGTTTGATCATGCATTAAGTGCTATCAGATGCCCATAATGGGACACATAACACCAATAGAAATTTTGGGAAAATTATGGGATTCGAATAGAGGTTGATTTGTTCCATGGATGCCTACATGGTACAATCAAATCCCTTAATTTCTCTGCATTTTGATCCAATGGTCAGATCTCAATCTGATGTGAATTAGTGACCACGACAACGTCGTGCTGTATCCCCAATAATTTCCAATGATTAGTTTGGTTGAACTCAAGCTTATGAGTTTATATTTTTTATGATAACAAATATTGTGGCTTATATCTTTATGTCTCATAGTATTTATAGTGTATATTTGTTTGTGTGTGTACCAACTTTTTAAGAACACTATATACCATCCAATGAAAATATAGGGCATAAGGTTGGGTAGAATAGGTCAACCTGTAAAGAGTTTGTAATAGTTATTGATGTATTTTTACATTTATTGAGCTAAAGTCCTTTAAAGGTTTATGTTTGTTGAGTAGCCTTATACTAACAGGGGGAGAGAGAAAAATATTTTCATAGTGTTTGTTTAAGTAAATTGTACTGTATAATTTTGGTTTTATACTATATAACTTTAATTCATATTGTACAATCTATTATGTTCTATCTAAACCCTAGCCACCAGAGGTTAAGAAAGATACTAATTTTGTGATGATCATATAATATAATTTGGTTCATATTGTATGCCCTAATTAAAATCTTTCTTAATTAACCACTCGATATCAAGCAATCATATCATGGATAATTATTATCACCGATCGTATTGTATGATATAGTTTGTATAATATAATTGACAGTGTATGAAAGTAGTCATCCTAGAGATCATACAAAAAAAATATTATTTTTTACTAATCATGTTGTACGAAGTCCATAGTGTTGGACAATCGACATTATATGAAGTTGGTCGTCCTAGGAGTTGTCCCAAACAAATAGAAGGAATTTCTACACTTCATACCAAATGATCTTTTGAGATAGAGAAGATCCTTAAGGGGTATAAGGGAGTGTGGAGGTGGGTTTCAAATGGTTGCTTCAACAACCTTGTACCTTAGTACCATCATTATCAAGGTTTGTCTTGAGAGAGATGTTTTGGGAAGAAGATGATCTCTTTGGTGTTAAAGGGCCTAGCTACTCCACTGCATCAGGAGAGGTGGATGTGATTTTATAAGGGATTCTCCACCTAACTGTGGGGGCTAAACGAGAGTCACTACATGTTTAGAGCAATACCTAGAATGGGAGGTTCTGGGGAGTGGACAAAGGTCAGGTTGACCGAACCACTATAAATTCTAGTGTGTTTATTCTATATTTTCTGCACTTTAATTGTTTTGAATATATATATATATATATATATATATATATATATAATATATATATATATATATATATATATATAGGTAAAAACCCTAATTTATTTTATTATAGTGAATTTATTTACTTTTTCATTAATTATTAAAAAATATTTTCTTTTTAATTAAGATTTTTTTAAATATTCAATTCACCCTCACGCACTCTTGGTTAGCCTCAGGATAGTTTATAAAGGTTAACTTTCACAAAATTTTAAGTGGTGAGCAGGATTCAAAAATTATGTTTTAAATCACTTTTGAAAAATGATCAATGACTAACTTTGGAAATCAGTGTTGAAACTTTTTCAATATGAATTAGGTTGTTTAACCTAAGCTTATGTCCCAACTTCTAACCAAGAGGGGGGGATTGGTAATTAAAAATTAATCCCTCTTTTAAAAATTTAAAACTGAGAATTAACTTTAGTGAATTTTATAGAAAGAGATTTTTCAACTACAAGTTAAAACAATAAAAATGAAAATACAGCAGAAAATAAAAAGACACAAGATTTATAGTGGTTCGGTTAAACACTACATACATCCACTCCCCGGAGGCACCCTCCGAGTATTGCCTTAATACCACTAGTGACTCTCCTTTTGAACCCACAGCAAGGCAGAGAAGACTTTACAAAACTCTCTTCCACTACTACCCGATGCGGTAGAGGACCGTCGTTCTTTTACAGTCTTACCAGTGTTAGTAGAGAACTGTTCATCCTTTCACACTCTCTTGATGTAGGTAGAGAATCCTTCATCCTTTCACACTCTCCAAGTGTAGGCAGAGAACCCTTCATCCTTTCACACTCTCCAAGTGTGGGCAGAGGACCTGTCGGCTGTTCACACTCTCCAAGTGTTGGCAGAGAACCTTTTGGCTGTTCACACTCTCCAATTATTGGCAGAGAACCGGATCTCATTGACAGGTCTTCTCATAAGAAATCTAGAAGGAAGAGAGAAAAGAGTGAAGTAATCAAAAACCACAAGTAGAAACTCTTACCTTTGAGTACCAAGTGAACCTTCACGCTCTAGTAGTAAGAATCCTCCTTCAAATGCTCTCTCACACTCACTCCTTGAGTCTCCCTTCAGTTGGCACGAAGATCAGTAGGCAAAAATTTAAGAGGCAATTTTAATTGGACTTTATATCGGAAAGACACAAAAAAAATGTCCAAAAATTGCTGATATTCAAGTCTGTACATAGTGGATCGTACCGTACGATCGTGGATCGTCCTGGATGAACTTACTTAAGTCAGTTGCATACGAACCCAATGTATATTGGTATGAACTAACTTCGTACCCGATTATCATCCCGTATGAACTAAGTTTGTCTGGTACGAATAGTTATACCATGGGTCAGTTTGACAAACTGCAGGAAGTTATCAAAATTGGAAGTAATAAAATAGTTTCGTCCTGGGACGAATACGAGTTCGTCTGGATGAAATTTTTACAGAGAGCATTTTATCCTGGGCCGAATAGGAACTCGTCTAAACAAAAATTTTCTAGAGAGCATTTCATCCAGGGACAAATTTAAGTTCGTCTGGACAAAATTTTTACAGAAAGCATTTCGTCCTGGCCCGAATCTAGGATTTCGTCTGAACAAAAATTTTTTAGAGAGCATTTCATCCTGGGACGAATTGAAGTTCGTCTGGACAAAATTTTTACAGAGAGTAATTCGTCCTTGCAAGAACAGGATTTTGTCTGAATGAAAATTTTTCAAAGAGCATTTCGTCTTGGGACGAATAAAAAATTCGTCTGGACGATCAGGACTTAGAAAAATTTTCATAGTTCCTGTTCGTTCCATTGCTCTTCCGAGGGGATAACTGACTTGATCATCCCGTATGAACATGGTTCATCCCATACGATCAGTATGAGTTTTAAAGATCTCCCCAAGTGTGTGTGTGCTAAGTTACTTAATTACAATCACTCACTCTCAAACTCAATACATTGAAAAGTACAAGCTTCAATTTTACAAATTATCTCATGCTGAATTTTGATTTGAAGTCTTCATTAGTCTGGAGTTCGATTATCCTAAAATGTTACTCCACACAAGAGCAAAAACAATTCTTCTAAAAAGTGTTAGGAGAAAACAAAACTTTAAAATAATAATATTTGGAATCATCAAAACTTTACAAGTTGCAAGAATGTAAAACATGCAAATAGCAAATTTCTAAACAACCTCCCCCTTTTTGATGATGGAAAAAATAATTATTATTTGTATAAATTTCAAATTTTAAGAATCTCCTAAACTCCCCCTGAATTGATGACCATATGAAAATAAGGAGGCATTTCACAACAATTTTATCTTTTATATTTTCCTTTTTGATACAAAATAAGCACACAGATACGATACAAACAAGCATACAGATACGATACAAACGAGCACATAAATATGATACAAATAATATTTTCTCTCCCTTTTTTGTCAACAGCAAAAAGAGAAGAAGAAAATGTACAGAAATGTAAGCCGTCATATGATATCCTTTGATAATTGATCCTTGAAAGTGATTGAAATAAATATTGCAAATAAAATCAAATCATTAGGTAAATAAAAATGATTCATATAATTTAAGAAAAGATATAACATGGATAATAACAAATATATATCAAAAACATGAATCAATTTAGACACTATGATAAAGAAAATCATTGCAAAAAGGATGAATATAAAATTTATATATTTTAAATGTCAATACGAAATATAAATGTACAGAAGATCAATTTGAATTAAGAGATTAAAGGATTATAGAAAGAAATGACTACCACATGTGGCGCTTTACGCATATTTTTCAATAGTTATGGCACATTTTTATGCATCTTTTTACTTGTGGACTTATTTTGTTCCTGTTTTTCAAATTATGAATCATTGCGCATTCCTTTTGATTTTTGTACCTTTGTACATTTTCAAGAGTAGCCTTGATCTTTCCAAATTCAATAATAAAAAATTTCAAATTTTTGTAAGTGCATCAATATTTATTTATAAGTGAAATACAAAATAAGAAAACATCACAATTACAATAATTATATTAAATATTAATGTTGTCTAATAAGTGACATGAAATTGACATTTTTAGTTTTATCAAGTTATAAGCAAAACTTAAATTTAGAAAAATTAGATTTTCTAATGAATTCAATTTTGAGTTGTATTTTAAGTTATAGCACTTGTAGGATCAAAAAGGTTTAGGGATTTTCATATAGGCTAACACACATTTCAAAATCAGATTAAAACAAAATAAGATAACTTGTATTGATATCATTATAATGGATATTACAAACTAAGGAATGATATCAATACCACATAAAACTCAATATACAAAAATATTAAATGAAACAAGCACATAACTAAAACAAAATACATCACAAACTACTACATCACAAAACACATCAACTAAAGAAAAACATAACCAAGTACATGAATAACTCTGATGGACCCTGATTTGGAGGAGGAGGAGGAGGTACAGTACTGAAGAAGTTAAAATAACTGCTTATCATAAGCATGTTAGAACTAATATCATTCATCTGCACTCTTATGTACCCCATATCCTGATTGTACTGAACATCCTGCTGCTGTAAGTGAGTTTCATTTTGATTAAATCTTTGATCAAAATGAGAATCTAAGCAATCAAATCTCTGAACCAAATCCTGATAATTTGGTTCACTAGCAGGTGAAGGTGCAGGTTCTTGTTCCTCCTCTGAGTCACTAATAACATGTGCTTTACGTTATTTATCTTTATTGAAGATTACCCTAAAAGATCCATCGTTGTAGTAGAGAGGTTCTTCAAAATCTTTAACTGGATGAACCAATTCATACTTCTTCTCCAAAATGTTGGCAACAAGATGTTCTAAGGCAATGTTCTTCTTTCTCTTATGGGCGACATGTCCAATTTCAAAAAGTTCATAAAGATAGTTAAGAATTAGTTGGGCTTCATCTATAGGTTGCTTAGTCATAATCAAGTAGGTTACTATTGAAAGAAGAGGAGTAATGTTGACTCTATCACCAGCTTTAGGAATTATGCCTATCGTCTTGGTCGATACAAAAATTGTCCAGGATGATATTTTTGCATAATGCTTTAATGAGGATGCCCTAATCAGGGTTTCAACTTTTGATCTGATCGTCCTAGTCGATATAAAATCATCCTGGACGGTGTTACCAAAAATAGTAAACTCTAGGGAACAGTCAGAAATCTTTTAAGTAACAAAGCATCAGGAGCCACACCAAATACAATAGATTAAAGAATGGAAAAAGGGTACAAACTGACTCAGACCTTATCTACCCAATCTTGAGCTGGTTCCAAATTGCATTCTGATCATGTGGACCTGGAATGTCCGAAGATAAGGCAGTCGTAAGGAAATAAAAGTGTTTGCTATCATCAAAATCATAAACTTCCGTCACCATCGGCTTCAATGGAAGAACTGCAAACTTGAATTTTGAAATTCCAATGCAAAACTTTATGTTTTCTCTGAGCTTCTCTCACTAGCTTCTCTCACTAGATCATTTTTCAAAATCATCAAACTAACCTATTTAGAATTAGAAAGTTCTCTACTTAGTGCATGCAAGGATGACACTATATGGGTAAACCTAGTGTATATTTTAGAAACCATTTTGCTAGACTTAATGAAAAAAAGTTCATAGTCATGCAGTAAAATATTTAGCCTGGACTGTTTAGCTTCACTAGCTCCCTTATATGTAATGCACAGTATATCCCATATCTCCTTTTCTATAGTACAGGTAGATACTCACATATAATCTTGAGATTTCAAAGAACAAAAAAAAAATTTAAACATTTAGCATTTAATTATGTGAGTTCTCTATCCCCATAACTCGATCAATAATGGGAGTATCAATTTTGACAGCATTAACTACATGAGATGGAAGTAAATAACTAGTTTAATTCAAATGTCAAATTCTATAGTCAATCGATTAAAAAATTTAGGCATGCAAATTTTCTAGAAGTTAAATGGGATGTTTTCAAATAAATGTGGACATAATATGGAATAACCCTTAGAAATCTTCCTATAATGAAAATGGGCCATTAGATATATACTTGAAGATTATAAAAATCTTAATTTCAAGACCTGCTCTAATAGTGCTTGAAAGCCCGAGGAGGCTGTGAAACCTAAATGAACTAGCCCGAGGTACCCCAAGAGGGAGGGGGTGAATTGGTAATTTAAAAATTATCCAACATAAATACTTATATATATATAATTATATATATATATATATTTTATATATATATTTATATATATATTATTTTTATATATATATTTCTAGAAAATAATTTTTAAACTAATCCAAACAATTTACTTTAAAATGCATGGAAGCTATTGAGAATTTAAAATAATTTTTCAAAACATGCATGTTATTTATTTGGAAAGCCACATCCTATTCTAATTACACTTGATTATAAATATTAAAATTTTTGTAGTTACTTTAATTTGCACTTAATAGAAAAATAAATTGTAGAAAAGTCAATGTTAATGGGAAAAGTACACCAAAATTTTTTATACTGGTTCAGTTAACCTTGACCTACATTAACTCCCTAGAGTTCTCCACTTCGGGTATTGCACTAAACTAAGTGTCTATCATTTTGCCCCAAAGTATGGTAGTGAAGCCCTTATAGATTTCCCTTCTGCTAACTCTGGTGCGGCAAAGTGCAGAAAGCTATGTGACCTCCAAGTGATGGAAATGAACCTTCAATCTTTTTCTTCCCCCTGGAAAAGACAGAGAACCTTAGCCTCTTTTTCTCCCTCCTGGAGAAGGAAGAGAACCTAAGGACTTGACTTTGAAACCTCTCTCCCAAGAAAAACTTCAATTACTCACAAGTGCATAGGAGGAATAAAGATGAAAGCAAGCCCAAAGAAATCGTGTGAACCCATCACACTACTTCTCCCTCACACTCAACCTCACCTTCTTCTTCCTCTCCCACCTAAGAGATCTCAAGAAATCTTCTCTCTCAAATTTGCTTTAATAACTAGCAACTCCTCTTTCTTCTTAAAAAAGATTATTAAAACATCCCTTGTGTATTGGTCTTTAAAAAACCTAAAAATTTCAAGTTGATCATCTCTATTCATATAGTATGATATGTTTTCATACAGTACAAAAATTTGAAAAACTAGACTCATCCAATATGATTCAAATAATTATTCAAGAAAATTGTTCAAATTTTAAAAACATTTCATATAGTATAAATGTGAGATAGTCTCATACGATATGTTTAATTTCTTTATATTCATATAAGATGATCATTGGGATAATTAAAAATCATCTACATGAAATGTCCCGTACTTCTCTCATCATACACTACATTCAATTGATTTCTAATTGGTCATCCAACATTATGTAACAATTATAAAATATGATTAGTTCAATAATCATGGTTTCATTTGGTACAATTTGGGACATCCAAATTTCATCTCTATCAATTGTAAGGTGTGATCAAGATCATAAAGTATGATATGATATCATTAATTAAGCTATGATTTGATTAACTAATTATAGGGGATAATTTAATTAATATTTCAAAATATTATATAGTACCATCAAAATAATACGATACAATTAGTTCAAAAATTATTTTTCAAAATTTTTACTTAATTTATCTAGAAGCTAAGGTTTGCATTTAAAACAAATCATATAGTACAATAAGCATCATATAGTATAATTAGTTCATAAGAGTTAATTATTTAATTAGCCGTTAAAAAATTTTTTCTAAAAATTGATCGTATAGTTCAATTATAGGTCATACAATATTATTCATTAAAAAAATGTCTTAAATTTTCCTCACTCCCCTTGTGTGTGTTCATGGTCTCTAATTGTATAAACCCATATGTTGACAAACTCAAGAAATAGAAAATTATAAAAAAATTAAAATTACATATTATTTTTGACAAGACATCCTATTCTATCTAAACTTGAATCTTTTTTTTTTGAAGAAATGTAAAAATTGCATTAAAATGAAAGAAATAACAACCTAAGACATACTAGAAAGTAAAAACTAATGGGTCCTTGATCAAGATAAAAAGGATCCTTATTGAAAGCATTTTTGTTTAAATTAAACTTATTATTTTTGAAATGAAACCCACTGTTTCCTATTTTAAAATCATTGAGATGCAGGGGATACCAAAATATTAAACAACCCAAGGGTTGGTTAGTATCCCAGAGTTCCCACCCGGTTAAAAAATAGGATCTAGTATCGATATCATAAGCAAATATAATAAGTTTAAAAAACAAATAAAAAGCCAAAAGAAAAAGGAAACTACAAAAGATAATCAAAAGGAAATTACAAATAATTAAGGACAATCGTAAAACACCGAAGAATAACATCAATAGGTATTCTAGATGTCTATTCCAACTTCCAGTGATATAGTCCAAAGCAAGAGATATGATAAATTCTTTGATAATATTCTCCATCCTCAGGTACCTTTGTACTTTGATGATTGCAATGAGAATACCGACTTGCATATTATTGAGTTGATTGAGAAGAACCTCTCAAGTAGTTCTTCATTCTGAGATCAGTAATCCTTCTTCTAGGTTGATCAGTAAGCTTGAGTCTTCAGTAGTCTTTAGAAGTGTATGATTTCTTGAAATATTAAGGTGTACAGAAAAAAATACCCAATATTTATGCTTAGAGAAATAAAAAGAACTCAGTTAATAATGTTTGGTATCATCAAAATCACAAATTATGAATCTTCTATTGCAACACAATAATCAAAATATCTTTAAAAGAAATTTAAGATCTAGAAATATTTAAAAATTAAATTTAAAACACCATTTAAAAGCCATGAAAAATGAGTTTATTTATAAAACATTTTAAAATAATAAAGCCTAAGAACTATCCAAGCCACACTGCCTTTCTACACACACTTAAATGGTTTGCTAGGACAGCCATCTCTAGCCTAGGCTAGGACGATGGTTTGATTTTCTAGCCATGTACTTTGTTGTGAGAGTACTTTGTGTATGTTTATTTATTTTTCAGTAATCTAGATATCAAAAATTTTAAATTTCTTTTGGTGCATATAGGCTCTTTAAGGACTGCATTAGAAGCATTAGGTTATTACACACTGCTTTACACTTTTATATGCCTTTATATTACTTTAAATCCCTACAAGAGTCAAAGTAGAATGTTCCTAGGAATGATGTAAATGTATGATTCCTAGTAAATTATAAATTGTATATAGATTGAGTTATACAGCACATTGAGTTGTAAAATATTTCAATATATCTTCTCCTTTGTAGAACACTCTCTTTTGGGATTCCATAGAAGATATGGAGCTTGATGACCTTTAGTATGGAGCTTGATGACCTTGAGTAAGTATTTTTGAGTCTATATATATGATAGGCTTAGAAATAAATGTTTATTTTGGTGGATCTTGGCCACTATTGTTTCTTATAGAGTCTGAGTCTATTATAAATTTTCAATAAATAAATGAATTGCTCTTTATATTTAGTTCTTCATTTCTTATATTGCATCATGCATTACATCATATGGGTGATATTTAATATTGACATTATATGGTATAAATTTCCTAACTTTCTTTCATTATATATTCTTCATTCTTTATAAGAACAGATATACCATTTCTAGGATGATACGATACTAGGTACAATATACATTCCCCATTTTCACAATCATATATACTTGCATGCATTTTAAGTTTCTACTACATACATAGAGCCTAGGTGTAGTCCTCTCACTGGCAAGGTAGCAAGGTTTCCTTCGCGTTCAGGGGATGCTATGATTTTCCTTTAGTTAGGGCCATTATGCTTCCAAAATTTCTAAGAAATTTTAGGAGTTAAAAAATTTAGTTAGGTGAATTAAATAAGATAAAATTTAGAGTCTTAGTGAGTCTTCTAGATAGTTTCATTGAAGTAGAAAGTTAAAATAACTCATTTGAGTCATCAATTTGAAATCTAATTCATCCTTTGACTTCTTAGGATATAACTCAGCCTATCATACATTACATTTAGGGTAATTTTTTATACATTAGGATTGTCATCTTGAAACTCACCACAAGTAAGTATAAGTCCATATTTTTAATACATCTTCAATCTTTCTCAGATTCATATTCAATTCTTTTAAAATTAATATTTATAGAAAAACTTGAGAATTTATAATCTAAAGCTTACACATTAAATCTTGTTAGCCAAAATATTTGTTTAGATCCATATGTATTTATAATTCTTTAGTCTTTACTTTAATCGAGAGTATTCTTTTAGGAGATGTAACTAACTATAGGGGCTTTCCTCTATTGGGATTCTATAACCCAGAATAAAATAAACCTTATCTTAGCTCCTTTCTAAGATTGGGAAAATGTTTGTGGTATGCATACTTAAGCTTAAAAAATTAGATTAATTTCATAGTTAAAATGATAGGCGAATGTTTCTTTTAGCCTTCAAGGTTAATTGAATATTCCCTATACAGTGTTCAAAAACGTATGGAAAGTTTCTTTTCTCAAATCAATAATGAAATACTACTCTATCCCTTGGGATGACATAATGTCAATCTAAACATACTTGACTAAAGAAATCAAAATACAATTTATAAATGAATTTGTGCAATATTTGGACATTAAATAAAATATTTCCACAGTATCTTAGAGTCTAAATAGCCTAAGGAGTAACCTGACCATGTTAAGGAAGTTGATAAACCAATTATAAAGGTTTTAGAGAGGCCGCCACCACTTTTCCCCCAAAGGATAATCATGGAAATTTTGGATAGGAATTTTTCATGTTTTTTAGAGGTGTTTAAGAAATTGACAATTAATATTCCTTTTTAAGAAGATTTAGAACAACTACCTATCTATGCTAAAGTTTGAAGGACATGCTGAATAAGAAGAGAATACTAGGGGAATATAAAATTGTAGCCCTTATTGAGGAGTGCAATCCTATTTTGCAGTAGAAACTTTCTATAAACTAATGAATACTAGTAGCTTTACCATTCTAATGGTAATAGGGAAAAACATTCTTTTGGAGGTCATTATGTGACTTGGGAAGTCAAATTAACCTAATGCTTAGTCTATTTTTAATAGGTTATACTTAGGAGATGTTCGACCCACCACATGTACTTTAAGGGGGTAGTATATCTTCCTATTATCCTAAGGGGTTAGAAGAGGATGTGCAAATTAAGGTTATTAAGTTCATATTCCCTTTACATTTCATTATTTTAGATATAGAGGTGGATAGGGAAATATTCATCATCTTAGGAAGACCTTTTCTAGAAATGGGTAGGGCCATGATTGATATCTAGAAAGGGAAGTTAACCATGAGAGTATAGAACGAGGAGGTGACTAATAACATACTTATATCCATGAAGTTCTATAGAGACCAAAGTGAGGATTATTATAGAGTTTATTTGGTAGACGCTTATGTTAAGGAATGTATGGAGGATCTTTTCACTGATCATTCTTTAGAGTTATTTTAGAGTGATAAAAAGATTAGTGATGAGATTGGACAGTCTGTTTTATTGATTAGTGAGAATATGAGAGTGTTTAGGGAGAACTATGAGGTTTTAAATACTTCATCCCTAGGTAGATTATTGAGACCATCTATAGAAGAGGCACCTAATATGGATCTTAAAGCCTTCCCTACCCACCTTAAGTATGCCCTCTTAAGTGAGAAATTAACTATGCATATAGTCATTTCTACACATTTAGGAGAAGAATATGAAGGAAAGTTGATTAAGGTTCAGACCACAAGAAAGCTTTTGGTTGGATAATAAAACATATCAAGGGAGTTAGTCCATCCATGAGCATGTACAAGATATTGATGGAAGAAAACACCTTGCCAAAAGTTAACCCCAAAAGAAGATTGAACCATTAAATGAAAAAGGTAGTCATGAAGGAAATATTTAAGTGGTTAAATGAAGGATTAATATATCAAATTTTAGATAGTGCCTAGGTAAGTCCTATTCATTATTTCCTTAAGAAATATAGCCTAACTATTGTGTCAAATGAGCATAATGTATTGATTCACTAGGAAATGGCTGGGTTATGACTTGCATTGATTATTGGAAGTTGAAAAAGGCCACTAGAAAATATCATTTTCCTTGCCCTTTATTGATTAGTTGCTAGATAGATTGGAAGGTCATTAATTTTATTATTTCCTAGATGATTATTCAGGGTATCATTAGATGCCTATAAGAATTGAGAACAAGGATAAGACCACTTTCACTAGTCTCGATGGGACATTTTCTTTCAAGAGGAAGTCTTCCAAATTTTGTAATACCCATGCTATATTTCAACATTGTATGATGTCTATTTTCTTTGATTTAAGTGAGTAGTACATTAAGGTGCTTATAAATGAATTTTTTGGGTTTGCCACCACTTTTAACTTAAGCATAAATCATTTGACTTCTATATTAAATAGATGTGTAGAAAAAAATATAATGTTAAATTGGGAAAAGTTTCAATTTATGGTAGTCGAGGGGATTGAGTTGCAATTTGTGAGCCTGGCCTTATATTTTGTTGATTACAAATATTATTGGATGTTTATTTTAAATTCATACTTTATACATTGCATGTTATTTTTCTAGCCACTACTAACATTTCAAGTTTGACATACTCAAAACACCACCTAAGAATTATAACTCAATAAGATATTGTGTTGGTTAGTTATATTTTGAAAGAATCTATGTTTTATTTTTCTTTAGTCTATTTTTTATTAGGTATGCACACACACATAAGGAAGAGTGTAATTAAATATTTTAATTTTTCTAAAGAACATATTGGATGTTCTTGATTGTACCATACAATCAATACAATAAAAAATTAATTAGAGCTTAATTAAATGAGATTATTTTATAATGGGTTAAAACTAATCATACTGTCTGATCACAACATCATACAAGACAATTAGCTATTCTTTAGTATCCCCTCCATTAATTAAATTTGATGATAATTTAAATTTTAAAAGTTATTCTTATCATATTGTATGTACTTGTTCACACTATATGAAGTTTAAATATCTTGCCTAATTTAATCCCTATAATTAAACAATCTAATAAAGATTAGATAGGATTTATGATCATATTCATAATAAATTATTCACAAAGTAAACTTTTGGATTGTAGTTAATAATCCGATGATTCATCTTATTTAAAATATTATTCAATTGAACTAATCATACTTAATGATCTTGGATCGTATAGAAGGGAGAACTAGTCATACTATATAATAAAAGTATCTTATTGAACAAACAAAAAGTGGTAGAATTAAAAATTAGGGATTTTTGAAGCCATCTTTAGGATTGCTTATTATAATTGTATAAAGTATCTTTGATCAGTCAATGGTTTTGTTTCTTTTGTGAGATAGAATTGAGCAAGAAAGAGAGAGGGTGAGGTTGTGTGAGAGGGAAAAGATCCTTGAGGAATTCAAGGTAGTGTGTGAGGGGTTTTCCCTTTACCAGATTCTCTAGCTAACTTGCACATATGGTCCTCCAATTGTGTTGGTGTATATCTTGAGTGGAGCTCTACTAAGGAAATATTTGGGCCAAAGATCATCACTACTCTGCTAGATGAAGGAGGTGAATAGACTCAGTGACTCCACTGGACCAATAATGTGAAAGGAGGTCATGATGTCTCTGCTGAATTGAGGAGGTGAAATGAGGATAGGGTGATTCCAATCGACATAAGAGAGGGATTCTTCAAGTGTGAAAAATCTGTAATAATGTATTCTTATCCTGTTGAAAGGGAGAAGGGATTCTTCACTTAGTTGTGGGTTGAATGAGAGTAGTTGAATCAGTGCAAATTCTAAAGAGAGGATATTCTTGGAGTTGACATGGGTCAAGTTGACCAAACCACTTTGAAAATTAGTTTGTGTCTCCTCACTTTTCATATTTACTTTTAGCCATTTTCTTTCCTTGCAATTTAATTTTTAGCACTTTGGTTTGAATGTGATTATACATTGAAAGAAGCTTATTTTGATTGATTGAGATTCATATTTATTTTGAAAAAAAATAAAAATTTTGAAAATGAAAAGAAAACAAAAATTTATTTATTTTCTATAAATTCCAAAAATAAAAAGCTGTACTTACTTTGAGTTGTGTAGTGAGTTGATCTATATTATTTATTGAAATGAATCCACATGATATCTTAGTTTGGTTTTAAATCAAAAGATTTTTTAAAGAAATTTTATATCACCAATTCACCCACCCTTTTTGTGTGCCATCTTCATGTTAAATTGTTTTTATAGCCCATTATTGAACTTTTAATTTGTATAAGAGAAGGTTCTTTTATATTATGGCTTTAACACAAAGAGTTTGATTTGATGGCACATTTTAGAAACAGTAATATAGCTAAGTTATACTATTTTACCCGTGCACCTATATTTGACAATTTACCATTCATTTTTTTAGAAAATACACATGTCTAAATTTTTTGCATTCAATTGATTTTTAACAACAATAACAACAACATCAAGCCTTTGTCCCACTACATGGTGTCAACTACAAGAATCCTTTTTCACCACTATGTCCTATTACAAGTAAAATTTTCATTTAAAAATAATAAAGAAAAATAATTTCTAATATTTTCTAACCAAGTGTTTTCAGGTCTACCTCTACCTTTCTTAATATAGGTCAAATCAAATACCTCAACTTTCCTAACCGGGCAATCGGTAGGCCTCTGTTTAATGTGACCAAACCAGCTAAGGTGAATATATCTAATCTTATCTTCCACTAGAGCTACTCCAAACTTTTAATTTATATGCTTATTTCATATCCTATCTCTAAGGGTAAAGCCACTCATCCACCTAAGCATCCTCATTTCTTCAACACTTAACTTAGTATTATGCTTCTCTTTTAATGGCCAACATTTGACACCATAAAACATTGCATGACTCACCACCATCTTATAGAATTTTCCCTTAAGTTTGAGGGGGACATTTCTATCACATAACAAACTCGATGCACTTCTCCACTTCAACCATCCAACTTTAATTCTGCTGATAATATCCCCACGTATTTCACAATCACTTTGAATAATAGATCTAAGATATCTAAGATTTGTACTCATATTATTGACTTGATCGCCAAAAGTCACAATCTCCTCACTAAGTTTATTGCTACAAAAATTACACTCACTATATTCAATTTTAGATCTACTCAATTGAAAACCTTCAGACTCTAAGTTTGACCTCCATAATTTTAGTTTACCTTCAAGTCCTTCTCTAGTGTTATCAATAAGAAGAATATCATTAGACAAAAGCATACACCAAGGTACCTCCATAAATAATGCGAAAAGATATGGTCTTAAGGATGATCCTTGATGTAATCCAACCAAAATAGGAAAATACTTGGTCAAACCACCTTCTTTTTGAACACATGTAATAGCTCTTGCATTTATATCTTTAATGATTTGAGTATAAGCATTATTAAATCCTTTCTTCTTAAGAACTCTCCATAAATATTTAAATTTAAGATGTCATCAAAATAATACCAAATTTTAATAGTAATCAGACCAGAGATAAACACATGGTGTATATTTTTCCCATGAAAGCGGCATTGGCACTTACAAGTAATAATGAAGACCATTTTTTTTGCGGAAACCCACAGAGGGGCCTACGTGTTGATTAAAAGTAAAATTACAAGGTCTTTAAAGGGACCTCGAGCTCTCTAATGCTCCAAAGAACTACAAGACAAAAAGAAAAAAAACTTATAAGCTCAAGATCCCTACTACTCAAAATTATAGAGAAACCTAAGAAACTTCTACGGTGCATAAGCAAGAGCACCCAAAAAAGAATAGCAACAGATAATGATGATCTGGATGAGCTCCCTGTCTAGAAAAATTAGAAGCACATAGACCTACACAAAATAAAAAAATTCCTGCAAGAGAGAAACCAAAGCACAAAATATATCCAAAAAACTAATAAGCCAAAAGGAGGTAAGAGAACCACCAATGTGTCATATAACAGACAAACAACTTCCAATAAATAAACCACCAAAGTCCTCCCATAATAAGTACAAGCCTTTGGACATTACACCTAATGGAAATACACAATGCCACCACAAAAGGAAATATAATAATCCATTATAATAAAGACGTCCCAAAATATAGTATCTAGGAAATGACATATCCAGAGCCAACCAACAAAAGCAAAATAAAGCCAAAAACCCAGCACAAAAATAGAAAAGGTGGTGTAAATCCAAACAATAATCCACAAGCCAGAGGAGAAGTAGTTCAGGCACAAAGTGGTCAGGCATATAGAGCTCAGGTTATAGTTAATAACACAAATATCATAAGGAAAAACCTTATGCCGCTTCATCCCACCAAAGAGCCCCAGCCAGCACCACCTCCCCTCAAAACACCTAATAGAGCAAAATCGCACTCTGCTAAGGAACAACCACTCTAAAACTAAATCCAACTCCAACCCAGAAAAATAAAAAAAACTACCAGCAGAGGCAATCCAGCACAACAGATCCAGATGGACAAACCATAAACCACGAAAAGGCCAGCCAACATCCAGACTGAAATGAAACGACAACCTCATCAAGAAAACCAACAACCCTAAAGCCCCACAACCAGAATACCCCACCAACCAAATGGCCAAACAATAGTCCCATCCAAAAACCAACAGCCCAAAGGCCCCACAACCAACAGAATCTAACACAACCAGATTCGTAGGAAGGAGAGCAACAAAAAGGTTATCCTTAAATGAAAGGTTACAATCATTGCTCAGCCCAAAACACCTAACAAGGCCCCCGCAAAAGCACTCCCAAACATAAAAAATAGGGATAGAGAACTTGTCAAAAAGGATCACCCAAATAACCTCTAAATAAGCACAAAATCCAGCAAACCAAACACCACCAATAGAGAAGGGCCAAAAACCAAAACAGAAAACATAAAAGGTGGAAACTTAACTAGTAACATAGGGTAAGCTAATTTTGTCTAATCTCAATAGGCCTTTTAAAGGAGTGGGAACATTGTTTTCCACAAAATCCATGAAACAATTAATTCTAGACCCAAAATTAGCCAACCAAGTTGCACAAGCATTGCCTTCCTTAAGCACATGAGAAATAAAAAAAGGGATAAAAAACATCAACTGTTTAATGTCTCTAATAATATAAAAACCCTCTTAGTTGCAAATAGAGATCTCCTCATTAAGAATGCACTGAAGGTTATAAGAATGCTCAATCTCAATACCAATATTAGTAATGTCGAGAGATATACAACTCCTTAAGCCATAAAGAATTGCAGTAAGAAATGCCATAGTAAGATTACCATTAAGCAACGATCCCGCATAGGCAAGAATAACATTACCTTGGCAGACTCTTATGATGCCACCACAACCCATGTTATTAACCTCAATGGAAATACCAATGTTCAACTTGAAATAACAAATGGGCGGTTTCACTCAAGTAACAAAATGAGGAAGAGAAGAATGGAAAGAAGCCTCCAACCTGATACCAAAATCCTTAGCAACATTATAACAATTATTAAAACTTTTGATAAAAAGTAAATTAAAAGAAAAAAAACAGAGCATTTTATCAGTCACATTCTTAATAACTCTCTGGGAATCCATTTGGATACCATTAAAAAGCGAAATGTTTTTTTCCATCCTAATAAACCACAAAATCAAGGAAGAGGTAACATTTCTAATATGCCCTTTGGAATTGATAAACCAAGCATTAAGAAGAGCATAAATGGATAAGTTCACATTGAAAATATTTTATTTGAAAATATCATCAAAGTAACACCAAGTTTTAACAGCAAGAGGACCTGAAACAAAAACATGATGCATACTTTCCAAATGGAAACAACATTGGCATTTTGAAGGAAGAATAAAACCCCTCTTGATTAAATTATCATTTGTAGGAATGAATCTTTGAATAATATGCCAGATAAAAGTAGCAACAGTAGAGGGGATATTTTATGCCAAATAATTAAAAAAATGGTTTTAACCTCATTCTTAGGTCTGAAATCATGCCATGTATATTTTAATATAAAATTCCCATCACTGGTCAACTTACATAATAACATATCCTTTAAATCTAGGTTAAGAGGAAGATTAAGAATTTTTTGAATGATAAAATCCGAGATAACAATAAAAAGCTTATCATAATCCCAATAATTATCATTAATAAAGTAATTTACCTTAACTATAGCCATAGAGTTGGAGTAAATAAGGGATTCAATAGAGCAAGAATTTTACGATTGATCCTACCAGAAAAAAAATGTTATCTTCCCCAAGACCCCAAGAGAGATGAGGCTCCACTTCCCACTTAACCTTGCACATCCTTTGCCAAACTTTAGAATCACCAAGATTGAAAGAATAAGTAGTAGGATGTTTCCCAACACAATAGTTGGAAGAAATAAATTTAGCCCAAAGAGAAAGCTTTGAATGAAAATTAAACCATAATTCAAAGGAAAACGTGTGGGCAATGTAAGCCATGCTTTTGCAACCAAAGCCACCTTCTTTTAACACCCCACAACATTTATCTCAAGAGGACTAAGCAATTTTGTTGCTACTACTAGTACCTTTCCAAAAAAATTTGTTAATGATTTTATCAATTCTATTACAAACCATTTTAGTAGGAAGCAAAGTCTGGAAAGAATAGACGTGGAGAGAACAAAAAATACTTCTAATAAGAGTAAGCCTATCACCAAAGCTCAAGAAATTAGAATCCAAAGACTGAAGTTTATTATGCACAGAGGTAATTAAGTCATCAAACAAAAAAGGATTTCTTATGACCTTTAAAAAGAGGAATACCAAGTAACTTTATAGGAAGCTAGCCATGCATAAACCCATTAAGTTCTTTCAAATTCAAAATACATTCCATATTCATATTGTTAGATACGTGGAAATAACATTTCTGATTGTTCAAAGACAAACCACTGACAGTTTGAAAATAGAGAAAGAAATCCATGAGCTTATTCATCTTATTATGAGAGGCATTCATAAAAATGATAAAATCATCAGCAAAACATAAGTGAGATATAGGAAAACCTCCTATAGCCCTGAAATAAAATTAGGGTGATTTTCAAACAGGTGAGCAAGACTTCTAGAAAGATAATCAATCGCAATGATAAAAATAGCAGGGGACATAGGGTCACCCTCCCTTAAATCCTGAGAAGAATTAAAGAAACCAGAACTTTTACCTTTAATGATAACAAAGAAGAAAGATCCTTCAATACAATTTCTAATAAGGTTAATAAACATCAAGTTAAAACCAAAAAGCTGCAAAATATTATAAATGAATTACCAATTAATGTTATCATAAGCTTTATAAATATCAAGCTTGAGGATAGAGTTACCACCCTCACCTTAACATCCAAATCATGATAGAATTCCTGGACCAACAAAATATTATAAAAAATAGCATAACCTTTAACAAAACCCATTTGATAATGAGAAATAATGTTAGGAAGAACAATAGTTAAATGATTCATAAAATTATTGGAAAGAAGTTTACTAAAAAAAAGTGCAAAGACTAATCGATCTAAAATCATTCCAAGTATTAGCATCATTACTCTTAGGAATAAGAACAATAGAAGTAGAAGAGAAACATTTAGGCATAGTATGACTAGTAAAAAAATCCAAAACTGTAGCATAAAGATCATCTTTATTGATAGCCAAAGATTTTTGAAATAATTTGATAGTAAACCCATCAGATCCAGCAATAGAGTTACCATTCATATAGAAAATAGTATCTTTTAATTAATCTAAAGAAGGAATTTTAGAAAGTAAATTATTATCCTCCTTAGAAATGAGATTTAGGATAATAGACGGGTTGTCAATAGTATTGGTGAAAAAAACTTTATTAAGTCTATCCTTAAAATGTTGAACAGCTAGCAAGGAAATTTCCTCAGCATTATTAGAAATAGAACCATCATCCTGCTGGATGTTATAAATGGAATTGGAGGCAGATTTCCTTTTAACCAAAGCATGAAAATACTTTGTGTTGTTATCACCTTCCTGTAAATGCTTAGCAGCCGCTTTTCGTTTCCAAAAAGTTTCCTCTTGAGCATGAACTTTAAAGAGGCTAATCTTGGCCTCTCTAAGAAGAGCAAAATTGGCATCAGAAGGAAAAATCTGACAGTTAAGCTCAACATTATTAACAACATCTTTGGCTTTTAAACTATGAGTAAATAGATTTTTGAAAACATTATGGTTCCACCTATTTAAAAGTTTCTTAAGTCTTTTCAACTTGAACCAAAGTCTATTCATGCCCAAAATAGAGTTACCGGGATGCAAAGGAGCACTACATTTGTCCTGAACAACATTGAGAAAAGAGTCATGCTGAAGCCACATATTTTGAAATCCAAATTGAGGAAAAGAGTTCACTTGTCTAGTATTAAGGCTAAGTAGTAAAGGTGAGTGATCATTAAGAGTACGACTAAGATGCTCAAAGAAATATTACTTAAAGAGTTAAGCCAGTAATCATTAAGAAAAATATGATCCAACCGTTGCCATAATTGACCTCGATTCCAAGTAAACTTGTTACCAGTAAAGCCAATGTCAAAAAGAATACAATCTATAATCATATTATTAAAATCCTCCATAGAGTGCAAATAGGAGAAGACCCACCCAATGCACTCAGAATGGATAGAAATGGTTTTAAAATCGCCAGCCACCAACAAAGGAAATTGACAAATGTTATAAAAAGTATATAACTACTCCCAAAGAATTTTTCTATTCCCACGAGAAGAAGCCACATAAATAAAGGAAGCATAATAATTAATATTTAAAACTTCAATGTTACAATACAACACATGACTAAAATTACCAAGGGTATTAATATTAATAAGATCTCTGCAAAAAACCAAAATTTTATTAGCATAATTAGCAAAAGCATGCTTAAAACCAAGAAATCTTGCAGTATTAAGTAAATTAGAAATATTCATTGAAAGTTCATTAGGGATGTTAAGCCCTTATAAATTAGTCCCAGGTTAACCAAGAGGGTGGTGAATTGGTATTTTAAAAAATCTTTTGATTAAAACACAATCTTAAAACAAAATCCAAGATTAACCACATAAATGAAAGTGTAAAAAATAAATGTGGAAGATGTAATTAAGAAGATAAAAATTTATAGTGGTTCGGTCAACACGACCTACATCCACTCCTTGGAGGTGCCCTCCAAGTATTGAACTAAACTCAGTGTCTCTCCTTTTTCCCCCACAGCATGTGGAGAAGCCTTTACAAACCTCCTTTCCATTAACCCAGGTGAGGCAGAGAACCCAACTCATTTTGCTTCCTCTAAAAGCAGGCAGAGAACCCAACTCTTTTTGCTTCCTTCTAAAGTAGACAGAGAACCTTGATCAGATGCTAAAGTTTACCTCTCTAAAACTCCGAAGGAACTAAGGATGATGACTGGAGAAGATGATGATGGATCCTTGCTTGGAGCAACCTTTATGAACTCCCTCACAAACTCCCCCTCACAAAATCCTCTCTCTCTCTCTCCCTTGCTCTCCCTCTCCTCTTCGCTCTCTCAGGTTAGAACAACAATAAAAGATGAGCTCTTAAGTAGAATAAGAGCTCTTAAATAGAAGAGTTTTGGAATATCTCTTATTTTATACAAACTAACTTTATCATCTAGGATGATATGGATATCATCCTGGCTGATCAACATAAATTTTGCTCAATCAGCCTTGTCAGTTTAGGGAGATTAGAAGATTTTTGGTTATATTGTCCAGGTAGATATAATATCATCTTGTACGATCAGTACAAATCCTTGAATATCATCCAGACAATCACTCTTAAGGGATGTCTGGACGATGAAAAATAGCTTAGTCGTCCAGGCCGATCTCACGATCGTCTTGGACAATTAGTTCAAATCCGAGGAAAATCATCCAGAACATTGCCCTGAATAAGAGCTGTTTGATGTTGATTATCCAGGAGCAACTAAGGTTTTTGGAATTGATCATCCCAGTCAATCATGCTATCTTTCAGAACAAATTGATTGAGCAATTAAACCTTAATTGCTTTCCTTGATTACCAGATTAATTTAGGCATAATTGAGTTGCATCATCCTAAATGATGTCATGTATAATGTCCAAAAATAAATAATACCTAAATAGCTTTGGCATTTGATTCTTTCTGATTTGATCCTATCATCCTGGCCAATACAAAGATCATCGAGGAAGATGCGCTTAATGACTGTTGCCTTAACCAGGATGCCCGAATTAGGGTTTTTATTTTTAGCTGATCGTCTAAGATAATTTTTGGATCATCCCAAATGATGTGATCAAAATAGAGAACACTAACCAATAGATAGAAATTTTCCCCTATGTGTGTGTGTGCAAGGTTACTTAGCATCATGAACCAAATCATTTATAATAGACTCAAGAAAGGAAAATTACAAACTGACTCAGACCTAATCTACCCAATCTTGAGCTAGCTTGAGTTGCACTCAATCTTGTGGACCTGAAATGTAAGTGGGAAAGGTAGTCATAAAAAAACATGAATGTTTGCTATCATCAAAATTCTAATCCATAAAATCAGATTTGCAATAATCTCCCCCTTTTTGATGACGGCAAACCAAAAAATAATCTAAGTTGTTCAAGGCATAGATAGTGATTATGGCCATCTTGTATCTTTAGTAGGTAGCTTGATCGTCCGCCTCAATGAATCGAGGGTCCAGAGTAGCCCTTGAGGACTCCCAGACGGATAGCGGGATCGATTTCCTCTTTCTATGATTAAGAACAATGTTGGAAAAGGAAGTATAAGGCTAAAAGAAGAAGTGGGTGTGAGAAAAAATGGCTAAAATCCTTGAAATTTAAAGAATTGTCCTGATCGTCCATGACGATCACAAAATTGTCCAGGCCAATCGAGTATATTAATAACGTCATGGTCGATTGGTCAAAAAAGTAGTTGTATCATCCAAAACAATTAAATATTGTCAAGGACGCTAAGACACAGGCGATCATCCCGAGGAGTCAAGCTGGACGACCGTTGAAAAAGCATATCATCCAGGCCGATTAGTTGGATCATCCAAGATGATGCATAATAATGGATCGTATCGGTCGAATTTAAAAACATTTAAAATATTACCATGTGTATCATCCAGGATGAATAGATGGATCATCCAGGATGATCATTAATAATTGATGGTACCGGCCAAATTTAAAGTGTTAAAACATATTGCCACATGTATCATCTTGGATGAACATGTGGATTATATGGGCCGATTTTTCATTAATTGAACAAAGAGTGAATAACATCATCTAGAACAAAAGAGAATCATCTAGGAAAATCATAGATGATTGAAGCAGAAGATGGTCCGATCGTCCAGGATGATAAAGCATCGTCCAGGATGATCAGAAGAAGAAAAAGTCATATCAGACGTTTAGATGGGAATTCAAAGTGTGTTGAGCCGATCGTCCAGGGCGATATAAATATCATCCAGAATAATGTAACAAAAAGGTTTAAATTCAGATGATGGATGGAAATGATCAGAGAAGGCCTAAAACTTTAACAACATAGGTAAGAGAGAAAGTAAGACAAAAAGATAGAAAAAGAAGAGACAATTAAACAAAATGAAAAACAAAAAGTAAATTTATCATTTTTTTTCAATTTTTTTTTTGTTTAAAAATAAGGTATGAATAAAATATCCAAGTGATTGAAATTAAGGACTTGTAAGACTAATGAGTTAACATCAAGAAAATCAGAATATGATAGAATATCCGATCCTGCTAACCCTAGCTCGGACTTCTCTTAGGGAAAAATTGCCTTTTGAAAAAAGAGACCTAACTTAGAACAAACCAATTGGATAAGAAAAAAGATCAATTCAAAACTTGGTTCCAGAAAAAATATCTTATAGAATAATATACCAAAGTGATTTGTCACAATCATGAAATTTGAAATCAAGCCTTCAAAAATATCAAGTGACACATGAATTCTTCTAAGATTTAATGGTTTTGACAGAGAGGGAAGCTTTTCTTGTTATGGGTTCATTTTATGCCTCTTTTCAATTTGATTAGGGCACTTTGTGCATCTTTTGATTTTTGATACACTTTATGTATTTTTTCAATTTTTGGGGATCATTGCTCATCTTTTATTTTGGTGTCATTGGCCACTTTTTTTTTTTAAATTTTCGAAGCTAGATCCCTTTTTAAAACTCTTAGATATTCTCAGTTGTGAGTATATCTTCTAGTTATTAGAGAAGAAAACCTCACTCTCTAATAAAGGGAAGAATAAACTACAAAATAGAATCAAATTCATATGAGAAATGCAACAACAAGATTTCAAAGAACATAAAAGTAATATAAAGACTTTAGAATATTATATATATAAGATAGATTATTGTAGTTAGATAGAAAATATCTTGCAAAGTTTAGTTGTTAATTTGAGATAGACTTTTTTTAGAAAAGAAAATTACACCACTAATAGAGGTTAGAGGGAGGGAAATAATCAACGGCGTTTCTCCCTTTAACTAATTTAGAGATATTTTAGACATTGACTACAAAAATAAAAAACAAAAAATAAAGACAAAATATCATTTCAATGAAAAAAAAATATTAGGGTTGAAACAACTAAAAAATTAATAAACATGAAAAAAGATAATAATAATTATCAACAGAATAGTAAACATGCTCTAGAATTTATTAAGCAACAAGTTTAAGCAATTCTGAGCCGCGAGCCTCCACTGTTCAAGTATCATATGCTCTCATGAGGTCTTTGATGCGAGCACACCTACAAAAATCATCAACTGTCAGATTTAGGAACCCAAACAGGTTTGAGTCCCTTCTTATAAAAAGAAGAATGCAATGCATTTGTGTTATGTTGTGAAACAAACAATTTTGGTCTCCATACCCAATGTGTACTATGGTGAACAATGAAAGTGTGTGAAATGTGTCCTAGCATGCCACATGAAAAATATCTAAATCTAGAAAAAAGGATTTACTATTCTATTTGGGTTATAATGCCTCTTCTTAGGTTTGGCTTTAGATAAAATGTTTATATATTCCAATTTTTCTCAAGTGTATTCAATTTAGCTTTAAACCTCAAGTTAATACTTTCTAAAATTGCATTATCTACTCTTAAATTATGCTACCTATGCTCAGATTTATCAATGTATGTCTTAAAATAAGATTCAAGTGAGGTGTAGGATTCTTTCAATAAATCATGCTCAATAACTAACTCAGAGTGCTTTTTATTCAATTCATCAAACTCATCAAGTAAAGACATGTGATTGCTATCAATTTGGAGGCGATCTTTAATCAAAACTTCATGCTCTTTTTATAAATTCAAAAACTCCAATTTGAAACTAGAAGTTACTAAATGCGCCAAGAGGGGGGGGGGGGGGGGGGGGGGGGGGGGGTTGGGGGTGAATTGCAAAAAACTTGTTGCAATAAAAATCCCAAATAAGAATTCTAATAAATTTTTTTATTTTTAAATTTTTAACAATAAAAATTTAACTAATGCGGAAGCAATTATTTGAACACAATTTGCAACAATGAAATTCTTTTTCTTTCACAATTATCACCGAGGAGATATAATGAAAATAAAGTGCAAGCAAAAATAAAAAGCAATAAGGAAAAAGCTCACCAGAGTTTTATAGTGGTTCGGTCGAACCATGACCTACATCCACTCCCCAGAGTCCTCCACTCCAGGAATTTCTCTACAAAACTATAGTTCTCCTTTTGCCCCCTCGGCAAGGCAGAGAAGCCCTTACATGACTCACTTTCACCAACCCAACGTGGCAGAGTGCCAAGCGCTTCTCTCACCCTCCTGGTGATAGCACGTACCTTCTCATTTTTCTCCCTCCTAGATAAGGCAGAGTACCTTCAAGGACATGGATGTAGAAGAGTCTCCCCCTCAGAGAGCCTCCCACAAGTTATTTTTGGGCCATAGAAGGAGCAAAATGTAGCAAGAATGGAACAACTGTGTGATCTCCCTCACACTACTTCTCCCTCACCAAGCTCACCCTCTCCTTCCTCTCTCAAACCCCAAAAACTTCTCAAGAGCTCTCTCCCAAGGATTCCCTCTCTAATCACGTTCCCCTCTCCCTCTCACTCACTCAAAATATAACTATTTTGATACTTAAAAATGTGCTACAAAATCCCTTGAATTTTTAAAGTAGCCATTACTATCATACAGTACAATTTACCATCTTGTAGTATGATTTGTATAACAGACTTTGTCTTAGTATGAAAGTTTACAAACAATTTAAAAACTTCTAAATATAGTGGTATAGTATGATTTACAATCATACAATATGATTATCAACTCTTCTATTCGTACAGGATGATAGCTGAGACGATCAAAACATGTCTCTGTACATCATAGGGTTTGACCTACTTCATACAGTATGAATAGTAAAAATCATGGCATCGTCCAGGAAGAAGTTCGGGATGATCAAAACTCATCTCGATACATCATATGGTACGATATATATCATATAGCATGATTAGGCAAAAACAAGAGATCGTCTAGGATGAAGTCTGGGATGATCAAAACTCGTCTCTATTCATCATATAGTACAAACATGTTATTATAGTATGAGTACCAATCAGTGATTAAAAGCTTGATTTATTCTGCTAATCATGGGTTAATTTCAGTAAGTATTCAAAATAAATCATATATTATGAATTACGTCGTATAGTATGAACGACTAATAAACTTACTTAAACTAATCTGGCGGCTAGGGTTTTGGATTAGTAACACATCATACAATATGATACAAATCGTACAATATGACATGTTCACAGAAATACGATTCAACCAGATCAGATCGTAAAGTACGATATAAATTTGCATAGTACGATCAACATAAAAAAATCTACTTTTTTTCTTTTAAAACCCTCTCCCCCTGTGTTTGTGCATGGTTGCTCAAACTTACATGCAGTTTGTGGCCAGACTCAAGGAAAGAGAAAAGAAAATAAAAAAATTGCAATAATACAGACTCACACTCCTACTCTATCCATTCTTGAGTTTTCCTGTTGTCCTGGGTAACTTGTGATCTTCCTAAAATATTAGTACTCATAGACAATAACAGAATTCAAAGATATTCAATAAATAGTAGTTCATGTGACATTATTTATCATCATTAAAATCTCAAACTTGGGGTCATGGATTACAAAATCTCCCTCTTTTTGATGATGTCAAATAATATTTGTTATAAATAAATTTGTAAGGCATTTTTTTATTAATAAAAAAAAATAACACAATATAGACAAGAAAAGAAAGAAGGAAAAGAGAAGAAAAAGAAATTTGAATTTCATTGAAACATAGAGAAACATGAGCAAACTACATGAGCATAAGCAAACTACAAACAGACTGCTCCCTCTTTTGACATCACCAAAAAGGGAAGTCACAAACAACACTAATAAAGAAAGTACAAAATAGATACACTTCAGAAGGAGGATCTTGATCACATGGAGGTGGAGTTGGGTGTGGTTGGAAATATTGAAGGATTGTGTCAAAACGATGATCAATCAAAGTGAAGTGTTCCCCAAACCACCGCATGTGATCCTCATTCTATTGATGCTATTCATGAATGTGTGTGTCAAGAAAACTCTGAAGTTGGTCAAAGCATTCGACCAAATCATCATGAGGGTAGGCTGGTGTAGGTGCTCGTAGAGGTGCATGCCATCGTGGTCGATCAGGAGCTACTACTGAGGCAACTTATCCTTCTTCTTCATCAAAGTTTGGTTCTTCAGGCTCTTGTCCCTGGTGAAAGAGAATACAGAAAGAGGCATTTGTATAAAAGATTGGTAAATTATCCGGTTCACTAGGATAGATTAATTGGTATTTATTTTGAAGGATGTATCCTATAAGGTGGCCAAGGGCTAGATTTTGTTTCCTGCGAGTAGTAGGGAGGCAAACTAAAGTCATATTTTGGATATAATCAATAACTAAATTGGCCTCATCAAATTTTGTGTTTGACATTATATGATAGGTAGCGACCGATAGGTTCGGGGTCATGCAGATTCAGTCGCTAGTTTTGGGTATGATAGAGGTTCTAAGTACATGTTGAATGATTCTAGCATTTTGATTGAGGGATTGGACGAGTGGCTGGTGTTGATAGAAGGATGCATTCCTAAGGACATAATTGACATCACTCCAGTCGAATTCATTTGTGAGAAAGGAATGAACCCTAGGCCCTTCAGTGGATAGCCCAATGTATTGGGCAATGTCAGCCTTGGAGATTTCTATGTTTTGGCAGTAGACAAAAGAGTAGAAAGTCAAAGTGTCGACGGTGTAGGTAAGGATGGTTAGAAATTTGAATAGGAGTTTTGAATTATAGGGGAAAGCCAGGGTAAGAAGAAACTGGAACGTGGTGGAAGTGAAGAGGTTAAGTACCTCTAAATTTAAAGCTGCCTAATTAAGCATCTTAGACGATGTAATCTTGCAGGCTTTGAACTTTTGATCAGCATCTTCATTTTCAGCATTTAGGTAATGAGCGCTGTGTGGCGGTGAGAGGAAGTTGAGCTTCCCATGACAAGACGACCGCACTTTATAGAGCTCAACATTGTGTAAAGGCTGAGTAAAGGTGAGGAAGTGAGTGTGAGTGAAAGTGATCTACCAATAAAGCTTATTTATAAAATTTTTCATAAATTATATAGTATGATCTAGTTTTATACATTACGATGTGGAAATAATTATTTTGATGGATCAGTTTATGAAAAGGTGGTCAACTCGTAAAGTACTATGTTTATCATACAGTATGATCAGAAGGATTTCGATTGTCCCTAGGATCGTCGGTATGACCCTTGACAAAAAGTTTCATACAGTACAAACATGTGTATTGTACAGTACGAACACCAATAATATCTTACCAAACTGAGTAAATTCATCTCAATCCATTTGCTGACGTGGATCGTATAGTACGAAGAGAGGATATCGTACCGTACGATGATCAATAATATCGTACTGTACGATGATCAATAATATCGTACCAAATGAATTGAATGAATTGTCATCATATCGTACAGTACAAAATACTTTGTATAGTATGATGAACAGAGATGAAACTTGAGTCTGTGTTGTGGTTTGTGTATCATTAGATATATCATATAGTGTGATAGTGGATCGTACAGTATGATAAGAAAAATTTTAATTGTGAAGTTTTGTGTGGTGAGTGTGTGATGATCAGGAACAATCATAATTTTTTTTATGCATTAATGTCTATGACACTTAGTCTAGTCCTCAAAGTGCTAAAGGTGTTGAATGCTAGTGGTGTTGTAAATATGTCTGCCAATTGATCTCTTGTAGCGATGTGATGTAATTCTATATCTCCCTTAACAACATGATCTCTTATGAAATCATGTCTAATGTCTATATCTTTTGATCAAGAGTGCTGAATTGGGTTTTTAGAGATGCAAATTGTACTTGTGTTGTCACACATGATTGAGATGATTCCTACAAGTAAGCCAAGGTTGAAAATTTGTTGCTTTAACCATAGTACTTGGGCAATGCAACTTCCTATTGCAATATATTCTACCACAGCTGTGTAAAGGGCTACTGAATTTTGCTTCCTACCAGACCAAGAAACTAAAGATTGTCCTTTGAATTGGAAGGTACCAGATGTGCTTTTTCTATCTATCCTACATCTTGCAAAAAAAGAATATGAATACCCTAAGATTTCAAAGGAAGTGCTATGCCTAGGATACCAAATTCCTAAGTTCGGAGTGGCTAGTAGATATCTAAGTATTCTCTTGACTGCAATTTGGTGAGACTCTTTAGGATCAGCTTGAAAATAGGCACAGAGGCACACACTAAACATTATGTCTGGTCTACTGGCAGTTTGGTAAAGGAGAGATCAAATCATTCCTCTATATTTTTTCTAGTCTACTAATTTTCCATTCGGATCTTTGTCTAATTGAATTGTTGAGCTCATTGGAGTGTTCATGGGCTTAGCTCTATCCATTTCATATTTTCTTAGAACATCTTTATTATATTTTGTTTGGCTAAGCAATGTTCCATTATCTATTTGTTTCACACTAAAGCCAAGAAAGTAGTTTAACTCTCCCATCATGCTCATTTCAAACTCATTACTCATTATTTTTGAAAATTCATCACATAAAATTTTATCCGAAGAACCAAATAGAATGTCATCAACATAAATCTGAACAATGAGAATTTATTCTTTAACTTTTTGTAAAAAGAGTGTAGTGTCTACACTACCTTTTACAAATCCTCTATATAATAAAAATGAGCTAAGTCTTTCATTCCAGGCTCTAAGTGCTTGCTTTAATCCATAAAGTGCCATTTTTAATTTGAAGACATGGTTTAGAAATTGTGAACTTTCAAATATGGGGGGTTACTCAACATAAACATCTTCTTTGATTACCCGTTTAGAAAAGCACTCTTTATGTCCATTTGATATAGTTTGAAATTCTTGAAGCAAGCAAAAGCTAAGAGAACTCTTATGGCTTCTAATCTAGCAACTGGGGCAAAGGTTTCTTCAAAGTTTATTCTCTTATTTTGGTTGTACCCCTTAGCTACTAGTCTGACTTTATTTCTTAGTATGGTTCTTGAATCATTCACCTTATTTTTGAAGACCCATTTTGTTCCAACAACACTCTATTCTTTAGGTCTATTGACTAACTCCCAAACATTATTCCTAGTGAATTTGTTCAATTCTTCTTATATTGCTAGGATCCAAAATTCATCACCTAGAGCTTGATCTATACTTGTAGGTTCTATCATAGAGATGAATGCTGAATGACTAACCTCTTTCCTAAGTCCATGCTTAGTTCTTACACCTTCTGAAGGGTCTCCTAAAATTAAATATTTAGGATGACTAGAAGAATATCTCCAATCTCTAGGAAAATCATCCTGAGGGTCTACCCTTTCTCCTAAGGTCATAGTCTCTACTCGAATTGCCTCTAATTCATCTTTTTTATTTTTAGACTCAGAGGGCTTATCTGATTTATCAAATACTATATCGGTGGACTCTTCTACTTCTAGGTTTCTGTTATTAAAGATTATGTAGGCCTTACATATAAATGAATAACCTAAGAAGACACCCTCATCAGACTTGGGATTGAATTTTTCTAAAGGTAGTTTGCCATTAATCAAGATGAAGAACTTGCACCCAAATACATGTAAGTGTGTAAGATTTGGTGTACGACCCTTAAGGAGTTCATAAGGAGTTTTATTCACCTTAGATCTAATGTTTACCCTATTTAAGACATGACACACCATATTTACTGCTTCTGCTCAAAAATATCTAGGAAGGGCGTACTCTACTAACATTGCCATATCAACTTCTATCAAGGTTCTATTCTTTCTTTCTGCTATACCATTTTGCTGAAGTATTCTAGGGGCTGAGAAATTATGCTCTATTCCTATCTCTTGACAGAATAATTCAAACTTTTCATTTTGAAACTCTCCACCGTGATTACTATGAATTGTTAAGATTTCACATCTTAATTTTTGTTGAATCCAAGTGGAGAATACCTTAAATTCCTCAAACGACTCATTCTTATGTGTTAGGAATCTTACCCAAGTGAACCTAGTGAAGTCATCTACTATTACAAATTCATAATTTTTCCATATAGGCTGGCTGTGCTAATGGGTCCAAATAAGTCTATGTGTAGGATTTCTAATGGCCTATAGGTGATCACTTATTTAATTGAATGAAAGGATGATTTGACTTATTTTCCTAGTTGGCAAGCATCACAAAAATGATCCTTAGTCAAGTCTAGCTTAGGTACGCCTCTAACTAGGTTTTTCTGAGTGATGTTTCTAAGTGTTTTCATACTAGCATGGAATAGTCTTCTATGTCATAGCCACGAGTCATCTACTATTGTTTTTAAGAAAAAATAATTTAAACTATCAATGCAATTAAGGTCTAACATGTAAACATTATTCATTCATTTTCCTTCTAAAATAAGTTTGTCATTTAAACTAATCAGACATTTATCTGATAAAAATTTAATGTCAAAACTTTTATCACCCAATTGACTAATGCTAAGTAAGTTATGCTTCAAACCATCAACTAATAAAATATTTTCAATTAAAAAATTCTTAGCATTACCAAAAATACCTGAGCCTATCACTTTCTTGGTAGTGTTGTCTCCCAATGTTACTTTGCCCCTGGTTCTGATCTCCAGTAAAATGAACTTCTTCATATCTCCAGTCATGTTTTGCGAGCAGACACTATCCAGGTACTAAATGCTCTCACTAGGTCTTTTGTGAGAGGATCCCTATAATTTCATTCAAGGGTTAGATTTGGGAACCCAAGTGAGTTTGGGTTCCGCCTTATACTTGCATGAATGAGATGTATATATGCTATGCTTGTGATGGATGCAGTTTAGGTCTCCATACTAGGTGTGTCCTATGGTGAATTGTGCATGTGCGGGCTATGTGACCTAGCATGCCACAAGAGAAGCACCTAACACCAAGAAATGGGTTTACTAATCTATGTGAGTGGTGTTGCCTCTTCCTAAAGTTCTGTGATGCATGCAGTGCTGGGGGTTTGCTAGATTGGGCTAATTTGAGTGATGCATTTTCTTTTTCTAGTTCTTTGATTTTTTTTTTAAAAGTGTTATTTTGATATGTCAATCCATGAACTTCTATTTTTAACAAATGCTTACTGTGACCTACTTCTAATGCAAGTTTGTCTAGTCTGTGAAAAGCCTGTTCTAATTCAATATGAGTGGTTTTCAAGGATTCATGCGCTTCTGTTACTTCAATATGCTTCTTATTTAAGGCATCATACTCATCAAGAAGCAACATATGATCTCTATCTAAATCAAAATTTTCTTTAAATAACTTAGCATGCTCAGTTTGTAAAATACTAAAATTAATATTTAGACTAGCATGCATCTTTTTCAATTTTCTATACGAGTCATGAATTTTTTCAGAAATAAGTAATAAATCCTCATATAAAAGCTAACAAACCTTGTCTTGATCTGATTGATCAAGATTATCATTATAAATTAGACACAATTTTGTTACATCCTCCTCGGCTTCTTCTTCTGACCATTATGAGGCAGAGTCAGCCTAAAAAGCTTTTTTACACCTTTATCTTTCCTTTCTTATCCTTGGTTTTGTCCTCGCCTTTTGTCTTAGCAGGTTGGCTCTTTAGGTTGGGGCAGCTCGAAGGTGACTTGGCTTCCTGCACTCAAAATTGATTATATCAGATGAAACTTTATTAAAACTCAAGCTTTTACCTTTATTCCAGCTGTTCTGATGACGCCTTTGTTTTCTTTTTAAAAAGTTCTTGAACTGTCAGGTCATCAATGCTATGTCATCTTCTTCCTCCCCTGTAGAGCTTTCACTTTCTAAATTGTATTCATTTAATGCCACCGTCCTCTCCTTCTTCTTTTCACCTACATCACTTTGCCTCTCGTACGCAATAAGTGAACCAAGCAAGTTGTCAATAGAATAAATGTTTAGATCCTTAGATTTAGTGATGGCAGTAATTTTTGCATCGTAGGAATTACGTAAGCATCTAAGAATTTTGTTAACTTTTTTAGAATTTGAAATTTCTCTACCTAATGAATACAAGGATGTCACAATTTGGGTGAACCTAGTGTACATGTCAGATATTGTTTCGCTAGATTTCATACAGATGAGTTCATAATCATGTAATAGAATGTTAAGCTTAGACTATTTAACTTTACTAGTTCATTCGTATGTTATGCATAGTCTATCCCAAATCTCCTTACCAGTAGCACAGGTAGAAACTCTCATATAATCCTCATACTTTAAAGCACAAAAGAGATAATTTAAGTACTTCGCATTCAATTGAGCTAATTCTCTATCCTCATTACTCCTTTTATTAAAATGTACTTGAGTTTTCACTCCATTCAAAGTTTTAAAAAGGTGCAATGTAACCATCATTGACTAACATCCACATGCGGTAATCAATAGACTGTGAAAAAGTAGACATTGTAATTTTCTAGAAATCAAACGGGATATTGTCAAAAAGAGGTGGACAGGTTATTGAATAACCCTCCACAGTATTACGATTTCCAAAGAGTGACATGATCATTTTTCAAGATTTTCTAAAACACTATTTTTGAAACCTCGCTCTGATACCATTTGAAGTTACTAGATGCGCCAAGAAGGGGGTTGGGTGAATTGCGAAAAACTTGTTGCAATAAAAATCCTAAATAAGAATTCTAATAATTTTTTTGTTTTTAAATTTTTAACAATAAAAATTTAACTAATGCGGAAGAAATTATTTGAACATAATTTGCAATAATGAAATTATTTTTCCTTCAAAATTATCACCAAGTAAATATAATGAAAATAAAGTTCAAGCAAAAATAAAAAGCGATAAGAAAAAAAGCACACCAGAGTTTTATAGTGATTTGGTCAAACCATAACATACGTCGACTCCCCGGAGTCCTCCACTCTGGGAATTTCACTACAAAACTATAGTTCTCCTTTTTCCCCCTCGACAAGGCGGAGAAGCCCTTACAAGACTCACTTTCACCAACCCAGCGTGGCGGAGTGCCAAGCGCTTTTCTCACCCTCTTGCCGACGGCAGAGTACCTTCTCATTTTTCTCCCTCCTGGAGAAGGTAGAGTACCTTCGAAGACATGGATGAAGAAGAGTCTCCCCTTCAGAGAACCTCCCACAAGTTCTTCTCGGGCTACAGGAGGAGCAAGATGCAGTAAGAACGAAGCAACCGTGTGATCTCCCTCACCAAGCTCAACCACTCCTTCCTCTCTCAAACCCCAAAAACGTCTTAAAAGCTCTCTCCCAAGGATTCCCTCTCTAATCACGTTCCGTTCTCCCTGTCACTCACTCAAAACATAAGTATTTTGATACCTAAAAATGGGTTCCAAAATCCCTAAAATTTCCAAAGTAACCGTTACTATCATACAGTACGATTTACCATCATACAATACGATTTGTATAACAGGCTTCATCCTAGTATGAAGGTTTACAAATAGTTCAAAAATTTTTAAATACAATCATACATTACGATTTACAATGTATGGTACGATTATCAACTCTTTTGTTCATACAGGATGATAGCCAGGATGATTAAAACTCATCTCTGTACATTATAGGGTACATCCTACTTCATACATTATGAATAGTCAAAATCAATGCATCATCCAGGATAAAGTATAGGACGATCAAAACTCATCTCTATACATCGTATGGTATGATATACATCGTATAATATGATTAGGCAAAAATAAGAGATCGTCCAGGATGAAGTCCAGGATGATCAAAACTCATCTCTTTTTGTCGTATAGTACAAACATGTTCATGCAGTATGAGTACTAATCACGGGTTAATTTAAGTAAGTATTCAAAATAAATCGTACAGTACGAATTATGTCGTACAGTATGAAGGGCTAATAAACTTACTTAAAATAATCTGGTTGCCAGGGTTTTGGATTAGTAACACATCATATAATATAATATAAATCGTAAAGTATGACCTATTCATAGAAATACGATTCAATTAGATCAGATCGTACATTATAATATAAATTCGTACATTACGATCAACATAATATATATATATATATATTCTTTTAAAACCCTCTCACCCTGTGTTTGTACATGATTGCTCAGACTTACATGCAGTTTGTGGCCAAAATCAAGAAAAGAGAAAATAAAATAAATAAAAAATTATAATGATACAAACTCACACTCCTACTCTACCCTGTCTTGAGTCTTCCTATTATCCTGAGTAACTTGTGATCTTTTTGAAATGTTTGTACACACAGACAATAGCAAAAATCAAAGATATTCAATGAATAGTAGTTCTGGTGACATTATTTGTCATCATCAAAATCTCAAACTTGGGGTCATGGATTGCAATAAAACTAGTATGCATTTTCTTAAGTTTTTTATATGATGCATGAATTTTCTCACATATTTCAAGTAGTTGATCATAGGTTGGTTCACATAGCTCTTCTTGATCAGATTAATCAAGATGATCACTCATTAAGCACAAATTTATTATCTCCTCTTCAAATTCAGTCTCAGATGAGTCAGATGCAGAATCTGCCCAGAAAGCTTTTTGGTACTACTTCTTATCCTTCTTGTATTTGGTTTCTCCTCACCCTTCTCCTTGCTTGGGTGCTCCTTAAGTATAGGATAATCAACTTTAACATGTTCAGGCTTCCTGTATTCAAAATAAACAACATCATAAGAATTTTTATAATTTTTGCTATTCTTACCTCTTTTCCACTTCTAATGATACTTGTTATTTTTTCCTTAAAAAAATCTTTTAAATTGCCTAGTGATGAAGGCAACATCATCATTTTCAGATCCGGAAGAATCAATGTCCTTGTTGTTGGCCTTTTTTTTTTTTTGAAGAAGCATAAAGCAAATTCTATACAAATGAAAAGCAAGGACCAAAAGAAGCCCCTGACGAATACAAGCATTAGATTCCTTCTTCAAAATATTGATAAATGAAGAAGGAACCTTGTCAAGGATTATATCATCCCAAAAGAAAGAAGAAAAAGCACCAAAATTAGCACATAAGTCCGCTAACTTATTACAATCTCTATTGACATGATTGAAAATAACATAATTAAAAGTATCCATAAAGGAAAACTTTTCCATATCTCGTTCTCCCTTATTGAAAGATTTATGGATCAACTTGATAACATTCATATTGTCTCTCTCAATGATAATGACTTGAAATCCATGCACCCAATCCTTGATCATCTCTTTGACTGAAGCTATAGCTTGATACTCCAAATAAGTAATATCCCAATGCAAATGAGATTTACCATAGGCTGCTATAAATCTACCTTTGTGATCTCTAGCCACTCCTCTAATACCTCCTTTATAAGAATGAAATGATGTAGCATCTACATTAACCTTGATCCAATTGGGTGGAGGAGAATACCAACGATTTTCAAGCAGCAAATGCTAATTGGTACTCAACCGGCCCGTTTTGATATAATTCGGAGTTTTGAGAACTTCTGCATAGCTAACAGCTTCGACAGCTATGAAAAAAGAACTTCTTTCCTTCTTCCCATGCACAATTTCATTCCTGCCGTTCCAAGTAAAATAAACTGCATTGCAAAGTAAGCTAGAGAGAAAAACATTTTGAGCAGATAGTCAATTATACATCTCTTCTTTGTTTTTGAATAGAGGAATGAAAAAGCCCCATTCATTCAGTTGATGAATAACATCGACAATCTTCTTACATTTACAAATTAGATGGCTAATATTCTCCTCCTCATTATAGTCTCTAGGACAATTAGATATCCTAGGTATTCTTCTATAAGTTAAAAAAGCATTAGTAGGCAAGGCATTATTTAAGACTCTCCACCTGAAATTATCTACTCTGGAGCATAGTTTTGCTTTTTTCAACCATTTCCATTTAACCATGTCATTTGATTTAACATCATTTTGATCAGCAGCCATGGAAGTAATAGTTCTTCCAGATTCCATGTGAATGAGTTCAAATTGGTCTTCAATCAATTCTGGATTGAGATCAATCCTACTGATTAAATCCATCCGTTCATTGCTGAAATATTTCTAAAGTTCAGGAATACTCCATTGATTTTCAAAAATTACATTTTCCACTCTAAAAGCATCAACCACTTCTTCTTGAGTGTTAACAAATGTAGGCCATTTGTTTAAGCATTTGTTCCAAATCCAGGTGTCTTAAAAAACATCAATAGAGTGACCGTTTGATACATTCCATCTCATAATACTTCTCAAGGATTTACCACCATCTTTGATAATTTTCCATGTAGCAGAATTTGATTTGTGTCTGTTTTTAGTAACCCAATAGAAACCATATTTTGGAAACAAAAATTTATGCAATAAGGAATCATCTTCTTTCATATACTTCCAAGCTAATTTAGCTCTTAGAGGGCCCATTTTACTCAAGCATGAATGAATTTCTTATTGCGGATCTATGGCTTATGATTTTGATGATAGCAAACCTTCTTTTTCTCTACGACTACCTTATCTACTGACATTTCAGGTTCACACGATCGGACTGCAATTTAGAATCAACTCAACATTGGGTAGAGTAGGTCAGAGTCAGTTTATACATTTTTTCCTTTCTCTTGAGTCTATTATATTTGGTGTGGCTCCTGATGCTTTATAACTTGGAAGATTTTCTGACTGTTCCCTAGAGTTTACTGTTTTTGGTAACATTGTCCGGGATGATATTTATATCAGCCTGGATGATCTGTTCAAAAGCAGAAACCCTAATTAGGGCATCCTCGTTAAAGTAGCCGTCATTATGTAAAACACATCATCCTGGATGATTTTGTATCGGCCAGGACGATAGGCTCCAAACAGAAAGAATATGCCGCCAGATGTATTTAAGAATTACTTATTTTTGGACATCGTCCATAGGATCATCCAGGTCTATAAAATATCATCCAAGACGATCCAAGGCATTTTTTCTAAAATTTCTCTAAAATTTAAGGAAAGCAATTATAACTTGATTGCATAATCAAATCGTCCTGGATGCTCGCCAGATCATCCTGGCCGATATGCTGAATGATTGCACATCAGACAGTTATTTTTTAGGCGATGTTCAAGATGATATTCCACAATTTGTTCTGTTTATCCAGGACGATATATTATCATCCTGGACGATATGAACAAACTTCTTCTGATCGTCTCAAATCATCCTGGCTGATTGGGCTTAAATTGCACTGATCGTACAGGAAGATATTAGTATCATCCTGGATGATAATGTTGGCAAATTGCATTAATAAGCTCATTTTGAGATCTTCTATTTAAGCTATGACATGACACTTTGTAAGTGTCTTTGGCAGCCATTGTAGCTTCGTTCTTTTGGGGGGAACTTGAAGAGAGAGCTTGAAAGGGAGTGAGGAAAGGGTGGAGTTTGAGAGAGGGAGAAGAACCTGTGAGGGGGGACTCAAGGGACTTTGGAGGGGGTTCCACACGGTTGCATCGGCAAGCTCGCACCTGAATACCATCGGATTTAAGGCTTATCTCGAGGGAAGTTCACCAAAGAAGAAGATCTCTTTGGTGTCAAAGGACCCGGCGACTCCGCCGCACCGGGGAAGGTGGAAGTGATTTTGTAAGGGCTTCTCCGCCTAGTTGTGGGAGCTAAAGGAGAGACACTTAGTTTAGTGCAATACTTGGAGGGTGCCTCCAAGGAGTGGACATAGGTCAAGGTTTGATCGAACCACTATAAATCCGATATGTTCTTTCTTTATTACTTCCGTATTTAATTTCTGCACTTTGGTTTTTGTTGTGGTGATATTGGTTTGAGTATTGTGTTTTGATTGAAAGATATTTTTAACCAATTCACCTCTATCTCCTAATTAGCTTTGGGCAAGTTCATAGGGCCTAACATCCCTAACAAACTTTCTAGTGCTATCAGAGCACTTTCATTCCTCTGCCTCCTAGTTCCACTGGATCACACATCTTCTTCCAGTTAACATAGTGCAATCCATGATGTTCATTAGATTTATCCCAAATGAAATTTCGGCAAAGCTTCTCCACCTCTTGAAGAACAGTTCTCGGTACTAAAGATACAGTTGAATGGAATGAAGGGATAGATAGAATTACATGCTTTACCAAGGTTATTTTACATGCTAATGAGATGAATTTGATTCCCCAATTATTAAGCTTCTATAGTTTTTTTTCTAATATGAATTGGAAATCCACTTTAGACAGCCTCTTTAAAGCCAATTTTGTTCCCAAATAATTGAATTCCTTCACTTCTTTGAATCCCAAGATGTCTTTAATTTTTGTTTTCTTCAAGTTAGAGGCTGCTTTCCCAAAAAGCATACCAGATTTGCTAATGTTCACCTTTTGGCCAATCCATCCATAGTAACTGTTAACAATACCTTTTATAGTTCTCACATTTTTGAGTTTAGCTTCAGCAAAAAAGATGATATCATCAGCGTATAATAAGTGCAAAATTCTTGGGCTGTTACTGCTAACCCGAACACCAAAATCATCCCTTTCTATTATGGCATTAAAAAGAAGCTGAGAACATAAAATGAAAAGGTAAGGAGACAAGGGGCACCCTTGTCTAAAGCCACACCTAGCTTTGATCCAGTTGGAAGGAGTACCATTAATTAAAATAGAGAATGCAGGATTTTGAACACATTCTAAAATAAGCTTTGAGAAGAAATTAGGAAATCCAAAGTAACAAGAATTTTTTGAAGAGTTGGCCACCCCATTGAGTCATATACTTGTTCCATGTCTAATTTAATAGTCACAAGCCCTTTAGAAGCTTTAGAGAACCTGAACTTATGAATAAGTTCATGAGCAATCAAAATATGGTCTTGAAGAGATCTCCCTCTAAGGAATGCAGCTTGTTCAAGAGAGATTAATTTCAGAATAATGCTTTTTAGTCTGCTAAGAAAAACTTTGGAAGCAATTTTGTACACCGTGTTACAAAGGCTAATAGGCCTATAATTATTAGAAAATTTTGGATTATTAATTTCGGGAATCAGAATAATAAAAGTTCTCTTCCAATCCTCATTCATTTTAGCAGTTTCAAAAATGTTTCTCATAGCTTCACAGAATTCAGTTTAATAATAGGCCAATAAATTTTGAGAAAAGAATAAGAAATACCATCTACACCCAGAGAAGATCCTCCCGTGGTATATTTAATAGCATTTTCTACTTCTTCAAAACTGAATTCTCTATTTAACTGACTCTTATCATCCTCATCTAGAACAGAGTGGATATCCGGCCAACCTTCAAGTATGCATCTTCTATCTCGCCACTTATCTTTAAAGTATTGTAACAAAATGTCTTCAATTTGGTTCTGATTTTCCACCATAATCCCGTTGCCATCCTTAATACAATGAATGAGATTGCTGTTCTTTCTAGCACTTGCCATTGAGTGAAAAAAATTTGAATTTTGGTCTCCTTCACCAATCCATTTAACTTTGGATCATTGTCTCCACCAAGTGTTTAACCGAGCCAAAGTAGAGTTGAGCTCATTGATTTTAAATTTCAGAAGAGAATAATCATCCATGGATAGCATACCAACTTCAGATTCTTTAATTTGAAGAATGAGAATTTCTTTTTTGAGCAATTCCTTCATATGATTCAACTCTTTGTACTTAGCCTTATTCAAAAAGAATAATGATTTGAGAGACCTTTTAAACTTATAATTCATAATTTCAACTGAAGATCCTGAGTCTCTTCTCATCCAAGCTTTTTTCACAACAGCAAAAGATGCCGGATACGAAGCCCACACATCCTCAAATTTGATAGCTTTTTTACAGTTAGAAGGAAGAACTGAAGTATTGAGGAGAAAAGGACTGTGATTTGACACAATTCTCGGAAGATGTTTAACAACCATCTATTGATTACAGTTCACTGCTGCAGCATTGACCAAAATTCGGTCCAATCTTTCCATTATCCGATCATTGCCTTTCTTATTGTTGCTCCAGGTCAGTCTAGGACCAATGAACTTAAGCTCATGAAGATCATTGGAAGTCATAAAGTATTTCATCTCTCTCGGCCCCAATGAGAAGGTAAATTTTCTACCACCAATCTTGTCTTCTTTATCCAAAAGACAATTGAAATCTCCACCGATCACCAAAGTCAAATCATTGGTGTTGTGTTTTTCCAAGTCATTCCAAAGAATTCTTCAATTGTACCCATCTTTGCTGCCATATGTAGTAGCTACTCTCCATATTCCCTTATTAAGGATATCCAAATCACCTACAATGAATGGAGATGAAGACACAATCATGTTGAAATTAGCTTGGCTGCTTCTCCACATATCAAGGATGCCTCCAGATAGACCTGCAGACGGAACATAGCTGTAATTCCAACCAGTGCCAATCAAAAATTCTACATCTTTATTCTCAATAAAGACTAGTTTAGTCTCTAGTTGCCCAACAAAAATAACATTTTGATCTTTAACCACCTCCTTGAGGTAGAGAGAAGCCCTCTTTTTCTTGGCTCCTCTACAATTCCAAAATAAGATGGAATTCATTTATGGATCAATGGGGAATAAATTCCCCCTTTCTCCTTAGCCACTTCTTCATTTTTCCTGCCCCTTGTCTTCAGGCTAATTGGTCCCAAATTTTTTAACTGCTTTGTTGCTCTCTTCTTAACAGTCGAAGAGATATCTTCATAAACTTTAGATACAACATCGACTGGTTCTGTCTGAGTGTCTTCATGTTCCTTGGGTTGTAAACCTTCCTCAATTATTTCACCTTCCTCTGCTATAATTCCTAGAATTTCGAACTTATTTATTGTATCCGGAATCTTAACCTCAGAAACATCTCCAGGTCTGATACCCACTACATCACAGTAGATTTCTATATTAGGATTGGATTTTGTAACAACATCTCCTTCTTTCTGATTCAAACTAATTGAATCAGATGAATTTTGTTTTAACAAAATATTCCCAACAATTGCATTGATTGTTCTGCTTGGTTTAACAGCAACTTTTGATCTCCCCTCCAAACTAGATTTGGCCTTTATTAATTCCTTACTCCCAGGAACTTTCTTATGAATCTTCTTAGCTTTGTAGTCCACATGAATCCAAGGACCATAGCCATCTCCTTTGCCATTATCAACAGGAACCTGATTTTGAATAATTTTGCTTTTATCTCCAGCTCCCACTATACCTTCACTGGTTTGAGTTTCAGTCACTTGTTTAGATCCGTTTGAAGTAGATTTCTTCAAACATTCCTCCCTTAAGTGACCAAGCTTACCACAGTTGAAGCAAAATGTTGGCAGCCTTTCATATTCAATGTTCTGGTAAAATTTTCCAAGTTCTCCTTCAACCCAAACACCCATGGGTAACTTCTCATCAAGTTTGATTCTCACACAAACTCTTGCGAATTCTCTTCTAGACCACTGGAACATGTTTCCATCGATCAAATAAGGAACCCCCACCATGGAAGCAATTCTACAAACATTCACTTCATCTCAGCATTGAAGTGGAAGATTTGGCATACGGATCCAAATTGGGGCTGTGAGGCCTTTGAATGAAGTAGGTGAGAAAGTTGTTGACCACCTGTCCATACCCACTATGTTTCTGTTGACATACCAGGGACCTGAAGCAATTATTTCTTCCAAATATTCTTGATTCTCTAAGGAACAAAGCACCCATCCAAGTCCTAGTTGGGTTAAATGAAATTTGCTGAATCTAGACCATTGTTTCCTTAACTCAATGCTAATGACATTGAAAGGGATATTATTACTAAATATCTTTATCACCAGAGACTTCTTAAGTCTATTTGAATTTTCAAATTCATTTCCAATATGAAGTTTAACAGCTCCGTGTTCATTCACAAAATTTTTCCCGAAATTAAGTTCAGAGACTTTGATATTATCCTTCTTTTTCCAAGCATTTAGCTTCTATTTTTTAGTAACAGGATTGGAACTTTCAACATCGTTTATTCAAATACAATTCCCAAGTTCTCCAGATTCACATTCCAGAACTTTAATCAGGTCAGAGCTCTGATCAGCCTTGTCTATGTCTTCATGTTCCTTAAAATTCATATTGACTTCTTCTATAACCAGATCATCAGTAATCTGGTTATCTTTCTGAGCACCATACAAAACTTTCTTAGTAGCTTCTGCAACATTCTTACAAGAGGTTTGAGTACAATCCTCTTTTCGGATCTAATTGCCTGTGTGGAGATTTGTTCCTTGTTTATAGAATATCTTTGAATTAGAATCTTCAATTAAAATTTGTTTTCCTTTGCCAATGCAGTCAACAATCTTCTTCTTTCTTCAAAAGTTCCTTCCTTGATAATCAGTGGTCGATCTTTGTTAAACCAGAACATATTTTCCTTCTCATGACCATTATCTCTGAAAGCAGGTGGAGGCGAATCGAATTGTTGCGAGATCTTTCGTGATGATGGAGGAGGGTGACAGAGATTGACTGAGACTCTGGGAGCCTGGGTCCGGTGATCCTCCGATGCCATTAGTGTCGAGCGGAGCAACCGCAAAAAGAAAATTCAAAATTCTACTCCAAACGAAAAAAATGGGGTTTCTCTCTCTTCAGGTGATCTTGAAGAAAATTCAAAATCTAATAAACAAAGTCATTAGAGGGGTTGAGTCCTTATCCTTGTTGTTAGCTTTTAGTGCCATAGTTTTCTCCTTCTTTTTCTCACCTGTCTCAAGATTTCTTTGATTTACCCCTTTCTCGTAAGTAATGAGTGATCCAAGCAAATTATCAATAGAATAAGTATTCAAATCTTTAGATTCAGTAATTATAATGATCTTAGCATTAAAATAAGCAGGCAAGCATCTCAAAATTTTATTGACCCTTTCATAATTAGTTTGCTCTCTTTCTAAAGCATGTAATGATGTGACAATTTAAATAAACCTTGTATACATGTTAGAAATTGATTCATAAGATTTCATACGAAAAAGTTCGTAATCATGTAATAAAATATTCAATTGAGATTGTTTAACTTCATTGATTCCTTCATAAGTTACACACAATTTATCCCAAATTTTCTTTACCAGTAGCACAAGTTGAAACACGCATATAATCTTCAGATTTCAAAGCACAAAAAGAATAGTTCAAGCATTTTGCATTAAGTTATGCTAAATATCTTTTTATCAAAAGTCCATTCAGTAAAAGGAATTTCAATTTTAATGCTATTAAGTTTATAAGAAGGTGGTGTATAACCTTCTTTAACAAGCATCCAGATATGATAATCAAGCGATTGTATAAACGTTGACATGCAAGTTTTCCAAAAATCAAAATGAATATTATCAAACAAAGGTGGAAGCGTAATAGAATATCCTTTCGTTGGGTTACGATTACCAAAGTTAGTGATGAATCAAAATTCAAAAACTTTTCAAACTTAATTTTATGAATCCCGCTCTGATACCACTTGAAAGTTCATTAGGGATGTTAAGCCCTTATGAACTAATCCCAAGGCTAACTAAGAGGGGGGGGGGGGGGGGGGGGTGAATTGGTATTTTAAAAAATCATTCGATTAAAACACAATCCTAAAATAAAAACTAAGATTCACCATAGAAATCAAAGTGCAAAAAATAAATGCGAAAGCCGTAATAAAGAACACAAAAATTTATAGTTGTTCGATCAACACGACCTACGTCTACTCCTCGGAGGCGCCCTCCGAATATTGCACTAAACTCAGTGTCTCTCCTTTTACCCAACTCCTTTTGCTTCCTCTAGAAGCAGGCAGAGAACCTAACTCCTTTTACTTCCTCCTAAAGTAGGCAGAGAACCTTGATCAGATGCTGAAGTTTACCTCTCTAGAACCCCCAAGGAACTAAGGATGATGATTGGAGAAGAAGACGATGGATCCTTTCTTAGAGAAACCTTTGTAAACTCTCAGATAAACTCCCCCTCATAAGATCCTATCTCTCCCCCTTGCTCTCCATCTCCTCTTGCCTCTCTCAGGTTATAACAGCAGCAAAAAATGAGCTCATTTTTTTTGGTAGAATAAGATCTCTTAAATAGAAGAGTTTTGAAATAGCTCTTATTTTATACAAACTGACTTTATCATACAGGATGATATGGATATTGTCCTGGCTAGTCAACATAAGTTTTGCTCAATCAGTCCAATCGGTTTGGGATGATCAGGAGACTTTTGGTTATATTATCTAAGACGATATAATATCATCATGTACGATCAGCACAAATCCTTGAATATCGTCTTGAAAATTGCTCTGAATGGATGTCTGGACGATGAAAAATTACCTTGGTCATCCAGTCCAATCTCATAATAGTCCTACATAATTAGTTCAAATCCGAGGAAAATCATCCAGAATATTGCCCTGAATAAGAGCTGTCAGATGTTGATCATCTAGGAGCAACTAAGGTTTTTTGAACTGATCGGCTTGAGCGATCCTGCGATCATCCAGGATGAATTAATTAAGCAATCAAACCATAATTGCTTTCCTTTATTACTAGATTAATTTAGGCATAATTATATTGTGTCGTCTAGGACGATGTCCAAAAATAAATAATACCTAAATAGTTCTAGCGGCTGATTCTTTTTGATTTGAGCCTTTCATCCCAGGTGATACAAAGATCGTCCAGAATGATGTTCTTAATGATGACTGCCTTAATCAGGATGCCCTAATTAGGGTCTCTATTTTAGCTAATCATCTAGGATGATTTTTGGATCGTCTCGGATGATGTGAGCAAAATAGAGAACTCTAACCAATAGATAGAAATTTTCCTGCATGTGTGTGTATGCAAGGTTACTTAGCATTAGGAACGACATCGTTTATAATGGACTCAAGAAAGAAAAATTACAAACTGATACAAACCTAATCTACCCAAACCTTGAGTTAGCTTGAGTTTCACTCGATCTTGTGGACCTAAAATGTTAGCAGGTAAGACAATCATTGAAAAATATAAATGTTTGCTATGATCAAAATTCTAATCCATAATATTTAATTTGTAACATTAATAAGTGGATCAAGTAAGACAAGAATATAAATATTATGAATGCAATAAATATTCTTCACCCGCAAGTGAGAAGAAGAACACCCAATACCCCTAGCATTCTAGATAATCAATTAAACATAAATAATAGTGCTAACGACTAGTATGTGAATGGGTATTTCTACCCGATTGTAAAACTAGATTCTTGCTCTTCCTACAATGCTTACTTTGAGTTTTAATGAAACTAATATCATTGTTGTCTTTAGCAAAACATTTAGCAGCAAATTCTAATTCATCAGTTTCTGTAAGGGTATCATAATTAGGATGAGTAGTAGAAGGAGAGTTACATTCACTACTCAATACCTTTGCCTTACCCTTTGGGGAAACTTCACCTTCCTCTAAAACTTCTTCAGCCTCACAAGCAATACTGTTGAGACCAAGTTCAACATTTTCTTTTTCAACCAATGCTTGTTCATTCAACCCCAAATAATGATTTGAACTATTTCTCTCAATACAAAGAACTTCTCCCTATTCGTGAATAATATATAGAGAAGTATCAACATTAGAAGCTTTATTAGTATTCACTAAACAATCCCTAGCTGACAAAATAGGGTTGGTAATAATTACTGGAAGAGCATCAAAAGTTTCTTTGTTAACTGACTTATCACAATCATTAGAATTACAGACCAATGTACTAGTAGCTTGAGCATTGCCGGGGTCATCCATAATAGATGGATCTGAATCAATATGAATGGGTGAAGTACAAGGAGGAACCAATCTAATAGTAACAGGTGGAGGAACAACACCCAACACAGGTTTATTTCTAACAATCTCAACAGAAGTCAAACTTGCATTCCCAATAGGAGGGGCATAACCATTACGTTGTGACTATTTGGATACAAATTTATCCTTAGGAAGTTGGGGATGCAACCTAAAATAATCATTAACACCGTGGCCATGCATTTTACAATGAGAGCAAAAGATAGGTAGGTTTTCAAATTCCACTTTTTGGAAATACCCATTTAGCTCAGAACTTATCCACACTTCAAATAGGTGCTTCTTAAAAACATCAAGTTCCACAAGAACATGAGAAATGTAAGAATGGGATATCGATGTAGTAGCTTGATTCGTTTATAAGGGTCTCCCAAAAAGCGATGCAAGGACGAACAAAATTTGGGAATTAAAAAAATGTAATATGAAATTACGGAAAGAAATCCAAACAGGTGCAATAGGAGATTCCTCCCTCACATAAAAGCTAGGCCTCCATTTAAGAAGCCGTATTTGACAAGCTTTAATATAATAAGACCTTCTTGCAAAGATTCGACTATAATCAAGATCGTTTGTCAATTGGATAGCAATGTGATGAGAGTCCAGTAACCCAATATGAAAAGCACATAATAGTTTTAAGATAACAAAAAATTTCCTTATAACATCCAGATTAGGCCTACGTAAAATAAATTTACCAACAAGTGTAAGAGCAAAAGGTGCAGCAAATTGAGACACCATAATATCATCACACATAAGAGCCGTACAGCCCTTGAATGAGGTGTGTACAAAGTTAAGCTTGGAAGCAGAAGTAGAAGAACTAGAAAGTTGCTATTTGCATGTTTTACATTCTTGCAACATGTAAAGTTTTAATGATTCTAAATATTATTGTTTTAAAGTTTTGTTTTCTCCTAACACTTTTTAGAAGAATTGTGTTTGCTCTTGTGTGGACTAACATTTCAGAATAATCAAACTCCAGACTAATGAAGACTTCAAATCAAAATTCAGCATGAGATAATTTATAAAATTGAAGCTTGTACTTTTCATTGTATTGAGTTTGAGAGGGAGTGATTGTAATTAAGTAACTTAGCACACACACACACACTTGGGGTGATCTTTAAAATTCATACTGATCGTACGGGATGAACCATGTTCGTACGAGATGATCAAGTCAGTTATCCCCTCAGAAGAGCAATGGAAAGAATAGGAAGTAAGAAAATTTTTCTAAGTCTTGATCATCCAAACGAATTTTCTATTCATCCCAGGATGAAATTCTCTTTGGAAATTTTCATTTAGATGAAATCCTATATTTGTGCTAGGATGAAATGTCCTCTATAAAAATTTCATCCAGACAAACTTCAATTCATGCCAGGACGAAGCGCTCTCTGGAAAATTTTCGTTCAGACGAGTTCCTATTCGGCCAGGACGAAATGCTCTCTGTAAAAATTTTGTCCAGACAAACTCGTATTCATCCCAGGATGAAAAAGTTTTATTACTTCCAATTTTGATAACTTCCTGCAGTTTGTCAAACCGACCCATGGTATAACTGTTCGTACCAGACGAACTTAGTTCATATGGGATGATTATTGGGTATGAAGTTAGTTTGTACCAATATACATTGGGTTCATATGCAACTGACTTAAGTAAGTTGGTCCAAGGTGATCCACGATCGTACGAGACGATCCACTATGTACAGACTTGAATATCAACAATTTTTGGACATTTTTTGTCTCTTTCCAATATAAAGTCCAATTAAAATTGTCTCTTAGTCTTTTTGCCTATTGATCCTCATGCCAACTGAAGGGAGACTCAAGAAGTGAGTGTGAGGGAGTGTTTGAATGAGGATTCTTACTACTGGAGAGTGAAGGTTTCACCTGGTACTCAAAGGTAAGAGTCTCTATTTGTGGTTTTTCATTACTTCACTCTTTTCTCTCTTTCTTCTAGATGTCTTGTGAGAAGATATGTCAAGGAGATCTGATTCTCTGCCGACACTTGGAGAGTGTGAACAGCCGAAGGGTTCTCTGCCCACACTTGGAGAGTGTAAACATCTGACGGATCCTCTACCCACACTTGGAGAGTGTGAAAGGACGAAGGGTTCTCTACCTACACTTGGAGAGTGTGAAAGGATGAAGGATTCTCTACCTACATCGGGAGAGTGTGAAAGGATGGACGGTTCTTTGCCAACACTGGAAAGAGTGTAAAAGAATAACGGTTCTCTACCGCACCGGGTAGTGGTCGAAGAGAGTTTTGTAAAGGCTTCTCCGCCTTGCTGTGGGTGCAAAAGGAGTGTCACTAGTGGTATTAGTGCAATACTAGGAGGGTGCCTCCGGGGAGTGGATGTAGGTCATGTTTGACCGAACCACTATAAATCTCGTGTCTTTTTATTTTTCGCTGCCTTTTAATTTTTATTGTTTTAACTTGTGGTTGAAAAATCTCTCTCTATAAAATTCACTAAAGATAATTCTCATTTTTTAATTTTTAGAAGAGGGATTAATTTTTAATTACCAATTCACCCCCTCTCTTGGTTAGCCGCTGTGACATAAGCTAAGGTTAAACAACCTAATTCATATTGAATAAGTTTCAACAAGTGGTATTAGAGCTTTGTTTTAAAATCATAAGTTTAGACTACTTTTAGATGGCTACATTTGGAAACCTAAATACACCTGAGGGTTACTCTATAACTAGACCTCCATTATTCGACAATATTCCTTTTGATTTTTGGAAACAAATATGTCTACATTTTTACAGTCACTTGATTATCATATGTGGATCTTAGTTCAGGAAGGGTATACAAAACCAACGAGACTAGGTTACGGAGTTAGAGTTGAAACACCTTTTATGGACTAGACAGTAGAAGAATGTGACTTAGCACAAGTAAATACTAAATGCTTGAATAATTTCTTTTGTGCACTTAAATCAGAAGATTACATGCAGGTTTCTACTTGCAAGAGTGGAAATGACATATGGGATAGACTTTGTATAACTTATCAGGGGACTAATGAGGTTAAATAATCTAGACTTAATATCTTTTTGCATGATTATTAACTTTTTCGCATGAAACCAAATGAATCTATTTCTGATATGTACACAAGATTCACACAAATAGTCACCTCTTTACATGCATTGGGTAGGGAACTAACGAATGCTGAAATGATTAATAAGATTCTTTGTTGTTTGCCTACTGCTTATGATGCTAAAATTATTACAATTACAGAGTCTAAAGATCTAAACATTTACTCTATTGATAATCTTCTTGGTTCGCTAATTGCTTACAAGCAAGGAGTTAATAAAAGAAAGATTGGAAAGAATGATGCAGGTGAACAACAACAACAACAAGCCTTTATCCCACTACGTGGGGTCGGCTACATGAATCCTTTTCTCCATTGTGTCCTATTAAAAGTCAAATTCTCATTTAAATCTAATAAAGAAAGGTCATTCCTAATATTTTCTAACCAAGTCTTTTTAGGTCTACCCCTACCTTTCTTAATATAAGTCAAATCTAATACCTCTACTCTCCTAACCGGGTCTCGCAAGGCCGCCGTTTTATGTGACCAAACCATCTAAGGTGACTTTCTCTAATCTTATCTTCTACTGGAGCTACTCCAACCTTTTCACGTATATGCTCATTTCGTATCCTATCTCTAAGGGTAAAGCCACTCATCCACCTAAGCATCCTCATCTCTGCCACACTTAACTTAGTATTATGCTTCTCTTTTAAAGGCCGACATTCGGCAGCATAAAGCATTGCAGGCCTCACTACCATCTTATAGAATTTCCCTTAAGTTTGAGGGGTACATTTCTATCACATAACAAGCCCGATGCATTCCTCCACTTCAACCATCCAACTTGAATTCTGTTGATAATATCCCCATCTATTTCACCATCACTCTGACCAATAGATCCAAGATATCTAAAACGTGTACTCTTATTAATGACTTGATCGCCCAAAGTCACAATCCCCTCACTAGGTCTATTACTACTAAAATTACACTCCATATATTCCATTTTAGATCTACTCAAGCGAAAACCTTTAGACTCTAAGGATGACCTCCATAATTCAAGTTTACCTTCAACTCCCTCTCTAGTCTTATCAACAAGAAGAATATCATCAGCAAAAAGCATACACCATGGTACATCCTCTTGTAAATGTCTAGTGAGAACATCCATGACTAAAGCAAAAAGATATGGGCTTAAGGCTGATCCTTGATGTAACCCAACCAAAATAGGGAAATACTTGGTCAATCCACCTTGTGTTTGAACACAAGTAATAGCTCCTGCATACATATCTTTAATGATTTGAATATAAGCATTATTGACTCCTTTCTTTTCAAGAACTCTCCATAGCACTTCTCTTCGAACTTTATCATATGCTTTTTCTAAATCAATAAATATCATATGTAGATCCTCCTTATTTTCTCTATATTTCTCCATCAAACCTCTTAATAAATGTATGGCTTGCATAGTCGACCTACCAGGCATGAATCCAAATTGATTTTGAGAAACATTAGTATCATGCCGCAACCTATGCTCCATAACTCGCTCCCATAGTTTTAAAGTATGACAAATGAACTTAATACCTCTATAATTCGTATAATCTTGTGCATCACCTTTATTCTTAAAAATAGGAATTAACACACTCCTTCTCCACTCATCTGGTATCTTCTTAGTCTTGAAAATAGTATTAAAAAGTTTAGTAAGCCATGAAATTCCTTCATCTCCTAAGCATTTCCACACCTCTATTGGAATATCATCAGGTCCAACAGCTTTTCCACCCTTCATTTTCTTTAACGCCTCTCTAACTTCAGTTTTACTAATACGCCGATAAAAACATAAATATTTATTTTCAACTAGGGTGCTAAGGTCACTATAGTCAATCTTTTTTTCACAATCTTCATTAAAAAGTTTAGCAAAATATCTCATCTATCTTTGTTGAATATCATCTTCTAAGAAAAGTATTTTTTGATCTTCATCTTTAATACACTTCACTTGAACTAAATCCTTACTACTCCTATCTCTTTGTTTGGCTAACTTATACATATATCTTTCTCTCTCTTTAATATCTAATCTATTATATAAATCACTAAAAGCTAATGCCTTTGCATCGCATATTACTTTCTTAGCATCCTTACGAGCCACTTTATATATTTTCCAATTATCAGAATTTTTAAAATTAAACCAATTTTTATAACAAAGCTTCTTATTTTTAATTTTTTCTTGCACATTAGGATTCCACCACCAACTATTTTTACTACTGGGAGCTTTTCCCTTTGATACTCCAAGGACATCTTTTGCAATATTCTTAATATCACTAGCCATTTTTTCCCACATAATATTAGCATCCTCATGCATAGACAAAATCTTAAGATCTAAAATCTTATTAAAAAAATATTCATAGAATCATACAGGTGAACCACGAGGGAAAATAATATAGCACTAAAAGTGGAGGAATCTGAGAGTGAACACTCACAACCTGAGGATGAAGATGATATCGCATTAATGACTAGACAATTCAGAAGCTTTCTAAAGAGGAAGTAGAAAAGTCGCCAACAATGGAATCGAGATAAATTTAATATGAATGTCAAGGTTTCAAATGATGTTATTTTCTATGAGTGCAGGAAACCTGAACATATTAAGATAGACTGCCTAAAACTCAAAGCCACTCCTAGCAAGGAGAAAGTAGAAGAGAAGCCAATTGTGAAAAAGGGCAAGAAGAAATTCCAAAGAGCTTTATAGGCGGACTCAGTTTCGGACTCATAAGAGATGGAGAAGGAAGAGGAAGTCAGTAATATGTGCTTAATGGCCGATAATCTTGATCAGTCAGATCAAGAAGATGCATGTGACTTAACTTATGAAGAACTTTTTGAAGTTTCAGAACACATGCATGATGCATATAGGAAAATGAAGAAAATGCATACTAGTTTGAGCTTAGAATTTGAGGAACTACAAAAGGAACTTGAAATCCTTAGGAAAGATCACGCTTTAATTGATGACAACCACATAAAATTACTTGACAAGTTTGATAACTTGAATAAAAATCATAAAAGTTTGAAATTATCCTATGCAGAACTTGAAAAAGAATTTAAAAATTTTAAGGATGAATCTGAGAGCAAAATTTATAGAATCAATTATACAAATCAAATTTTGGAAGATATGAATTCATTTTATAATTTAATGATGAAAGCTCTCGAGGATAATAGGATATCCCATAAACTTGAATATTTCACTAATCCTATTTTGTATCCTAAATTTATGCAATCCCTAAATAGATAAATGCATAGTAGAAGACTTAGGAATCCTTTTTCAAAAGTCAAATGTAATAATTATGGATTGATTGGACACATAGCTCACACATGTACTTTGAATAAGAAAACTTATTTGATTTGGAAACCTAAGATGAATAAACCTAAACAGATCATACATGCATCTCTTTATAAATTTCCAAAAGGAGAACCCAAACTTGTTTGGGTTCCCAAGTCTAACGTTTGATAATCTTACAGGGTCACTCTCACACAAGATCTCATGAGAGCATATGGTACCTGGATAGTGGATGTTCAAAGCATATGATTGGAGATACTGCATAATTCATATCGCTGGAATCTAGGAGTGGAGGCAAGGTTACACTTGGAGATAACACCATAAGGAAGGTGGTTGGGTTAGGTATGATTGGAAATCTTAAGCATTTTTACATTGAAAATATGTTATTGGTAGAAGGCTTAAATCATAATTTATTAAGTATAAGCCAGCTATATGACAAAGGGTATTACATAAAATTTTTTCCTACAAGCTGCATATTAAGCCAAAATGGAAATGATGTTTTGAATGGTATAAGGGTAAAAAATATGTATATGCTAGATTTGAATTGTATTCAAACTCGTACTGCATGAAAAACCTTAGGAGGATTACCCAAAAGAACTTAGTGAGAGGTATATTAAAATTAGACTTTACTAAGGACCACCTTTGTGATGCATGTAAATTAGTAAAACATGTGAAGTCCTCCTTTCAGTCCAATAAGGATCTTAGAACTAGTAAACCATTGGAGTTTGCATATGGATCTTTTTGGACCAGTTGGAACTATAAGTCTAGGAGGGAAGGTATAATGATTTGTGATTGTGGATGATTACTCTAGATTCACATGGGTTAGATTTCTATTTCATAATAATGAATCATTTGAGAAATTTAGAAACTTTTTGACTTTGATTCAATGAAGCTAGGATGTGAAATCATGACTATACAAAGTGATCATGGAGTAGAATTTGAGAATGAAAATTTTGAGGACTTTTGTAAGGAGAAAGGAATTAATCATAATTTTTCTGCACCTAAAACCCCTTAGCAGAATGGGGTAGTCGAAAGAAAGAATATAATATTAATAGAAGCCGCTCAAGCCATGTTGGCAGAATACTCACCTCCTAAATATTTTTGGGCTGAGGTGGTTAGCACTGCATGTTATGTTCTGAATAGGATGAATGTGAGATCTAAATTAAACAAAACATCCTATGAGTTCCTAAAAGGAAGAACACCTAATATCTCACATTTACATGTTTTTGGTTGCAAGGTATTTATTCATAATAATGGAAAATCTACTTTAGAAAAATTTGATCTAAAATCAGATGAAGGAATTTTTGTAAGATACTCAAGTGTTGGAAAATCTTATAGAGTATTCAACAAAAGAACTTTGGTAATTAAAGAGACCACATATGTTGTATTTATTGAATCAGAAATTTTGGAAGAGCTAAATGTTGTAGAAGATGAGATGGAGATTAACTCCCAAAAGATTGATAAAATAAATTTGGAAGAAAATTTGGAAAAAAAATTGGAGATAGAAAACCCTTTGCCTAGAGATTTGAGATTTTCTAAAAACCACCCAAGGGAATTAATAATTGGTGAACCTAGTCAGGGTGTAAGGACTAGGCCTGGATTAAACAAAGAAGTCAATCATTCAGCCTTCATTTCAACAATAGAACCCACAAATATTGATCAAGCACTTCCGCATGAGTTTTGGATTTTGGCTATGTAAGAATAGTTAAATCAATTTATAAGAAATAAAGTTTGGGAATTAACTACAAGGCCAAATGATCAGTGTAGTTGGATCTAAGTGGATATTCAAAAATAAAATAAATGACTCAAGAGTAATCATTAAAAATAAGGCTAAATTAGTTGCTAAGGGGTATAATCAGATTGAAGGGTTTGATTTTGAGGAGACTTTTGCCCCTGTAGCTAGAGTTGAAGCAATTATGGTTATGTTAGTCTTTGCCTATTTTAGATGATTTAAATTGTACCAAGTGGATGTAAAAAGTGCCTTTTTTAAATGTTGTAATTCAAGAGGATGTTTTTGTAGAACAACCTCCAGGTTTTGAAAATTCTAAATACCCAAATCATATTTTCAAATTGAGAAAGACATTATATGGATTGAAACAGGCACCTAGGGCTTGGTATGAGAGATTGAGCACCTTCCTACTTGAAAGATCATTTGAAAAAAGAAGTGTTGATACAACTCTCTTTTTGAAGAAAGTTGGAAAGGATATACTAATTGTATAAATTTATGTTGATGATATCATCTTTGGATCTTCAAATAAAAATCTTTGTGAGAATGTTTCTAAAACAATGAGTAGTGAATTTGAAATGAGTTTAATGGGAGATTTATGTTACTTTCTAGGCTTTAGCATTAAGCAAATTGAGAATGGTACATTACTTAGTCAGTCAAAGTATGCTAAGGATATCCTCAAAAAGTATGAAAAGGACAATGCTAAACCTGTTAGTACACTTATGAGTTCCTCAGTTCAATTGGATAAGACCTTAAGGGAAAATCTATTGATCAAAAAAAATTTAGAGGGATTATTGGATCTTTGCTTTACTTGACAGCTAGCCGACCTGATATCATGTTTAATTTTGTTAGGGTACTAGATTTCAATCAGATCTAAAAGAATCACATTTGACAGCAGTAAAAAGGATTTTAAGATATCTGTTAGAAACTCAAAACTTAGGAATTTGGTATCCTAAGTTTAGCTCTTCTTTTGAAATAATTGGTTATTCAGATTCTTACTTTGCAGGTTGTAGAGTGGATAGAAAAAGCACTTTTAAAACATGTCAGCTTATTAAAAATTCTTTAGTATCTTAATCCAGTAGAAAATAAAATTCAGTAGCCCTCTCTACTGCTGAAGCTGAATACATTGCATTAGGAAGTTGTGTGGCACAAGTACTTTAGTTGAAACAACAGCTGATTGATTTAGGATTAAATATGGGCACTATTCCAATTTATTATGATAACACTAGTGCTATTTGCATTTCTAATCCTATTCAACATTCAAGAACCAAATATATAGATATCAGACATCATTTCATTAGGGATCTTGTATCCAAAGGAGAAATTGAACTCACTCATGTTTCTACTGAAACTCAACTTGCAGACATTTTTACAAATTCTTTTGCCATTGATACATTCAGTGCATTAAGAACAAGGCTTGGAATAATCTATTTGAATGCTTAATAAAAATGTTTCTTCTGCAACATTGATGTGTGTTTCTTGTTAGTAGTTTTTTTGTGTGTTCCCTTGAGTTTGTGATTTTTTCTGTATTTTGAGTTTGTGTTTTCATTTTTCTATTATATTTTTGTTATGTTTGTGTTTTAGTTTTGATTGAGTGCATGTTTTGAAAAAATTCAGTGACATTCGTCTAGGATGAAAATATTTTCGTACGAGATGAAGTGTGTAGTGTGTCAACTGTCAGATTTGAACTGTTTAACTACAGTTTTTTTGTTTTTATTTTTTCACTTCGTCTGTACGATCGTCACGATCGTCCGAACAAAATTTTGAAATGATGGGACGATTGAATGATAGTTAAATGGATAAGATTATTTTTAATATTATATTTTATACGTACGAACCTTTGGTTCATCTTGACGAACGCTTGGAAAATCGATGTGGGGGACGGTTTCAACTGACATTAAAATGATCATAAATTTCTAATCATCCAGGATGAACACCTGTTCATCTGTACGATCGGTTGGTCAAAAGTCTGCACGAAAGGTCGCTTCGTAAGTTATGTGTTTACGAAAAGCCGTTTCATTTTGGACTCATTCGTTCATTCATACGAAATTTTTTCGTACAGGACGAATTGAATTTCATATGGGACAAACATAATTTCTTCTGTATGAACAGTCATATTTCATTAAATTGATCGGCTATGAACTCAACAGTAACACTCACACATCCCTTTCGGACCTTCTTCATTTAGATCTTATCCATTGCAAGTTCAAGCAAGCGACAAAAGGTTCTTGCCAAGGGTCCACACAGAAATTCTTCTGATAATTTTTTATCCAAAGCCAATGAGGAATCTTTTCATAGATTTGCCTCCGCTAAGATCACCCTGTCTAGAGTGCTTATACAGGATCAGCTGACCTTTCAAGTAATGAACTTGTTTGCTTCAACTCAATTTGGTCTCATTCTCACACTAGTCCATCTTTACAACAAAGAGACCTTTCATTACTTCCTAGCAAACATGTCCTTCAACTCTGACCATTCTGTAATCAAGTCCTTTGTTTTTAAGAAGAAAGTTGAAATAACCAAGGCTGACCTAGGAATCTTTTTGAACTTAAGGACTGAGGGAATTAGAGCCCATACCATGACCACTACTGCTAATTTTGATTGGAGTGAAATTAATGAAGTGATTAGAAAAATTATATTTTAGGAGCATATGCCTAAAGTGTCCTCTCTGGTTCGCAATGCTCGTATCATCCAGCATATTCTTCGAACTTTCATAATTCCTAAAGCTGGTAATAGAGTCAACATTACTCCTCTTCTTTCAACAGTAAACTACTTGATTATGACTAAGAAACCTATAGATAAAGCCCAACTAATCCTTGACAATCTTTACAGACTTCCTGAAATCGGTCATGTCAGCCATAAGAGAAAGAAGAACATTGCCTTAGGACATCTTATTGCCTATATTTTGGAGATGAAGTATAAATTGGTTTATCCAGTTGAAGATTATGAAGAACCTCTCTACTACAACGATGGATCTTTTAGGGAAATCTTCAATAAAGATGAACCACGTAAAGCACATGTTATTAGTCTTTTAGTTTATTTTTATGATATTATTTTCCTTATTTTAGTCTTTTCCTATTTTACAATTTATGTGTTCTTTTTTCCTTTTTTCCCCTCATCTTTTTTGTGATGTCAAAAGTGGAGTAGCTGTACTTTTCTAGTTTGTACTACTATTCTACTTTGCATTGATTCTAGTTTGTACTATTGTTCGATAGTTGAACTATGTTTGTTTCTTCTCACTATTTTCATTAAACAATTTTGAAGTGCTTTAATTATTTTTATGTTTGCCATAATAAAAAAGGGGGAGATTGTTACGAATCTCATTTTAGGAAATAGAATTTTGATGATATCAAATACTTTGGTTTCACTATAACTATCATGCCTACTAAAATTTCATGTTCACAAGATCAAACTGCAATTTGAACTAGCTCAAGATTGGGTAGACTAAATCTGAGTCAGTTTATAAACTTTTCCCTTTCTTGAGTCTATTATAAACGATGTGGTTCTTGATGCTAAGTAACCTTGCACACACACACTTGGGGGAATTTTTTCTATCTGATTTAGAATTTTTTATTTTTTCTCACATCATCCGGGATGATCAATAAATAGGCTTGAACAATCAGTTAAAAATAGAAACCCTAATTATGGCATCCTGGTTATAAAAGTTTGTTAGGGATGTTAGGCCCCTTATGAACTGGCCCAAGGCTAATTAAGAGAGAGGTGAATTGGTATTTTAAATATCTTTAAAACAAAACTCAAACTAAACCAAAATTCACCACAAAGAAAACACAATGCGGAAATTAAATGCAGAAATAATAAAGGAAAGAACACACCAGATTTATAGTGGTTCGGTCAAACCTTGACATACGTCAACTCCTCGGAGGCACCCTCCGAGTATTGCACTAAATTAAATGTCTCTCCTTTAGCCCCCACAGCTAGGCGGAGAAGCCCTTACAAAATCACTTCCACCTTTCCAGTACGGTAGAGTCACCGAGTCCTTTGACACTAAGGAGATCTGCTTCTTCTGTGAACTTCCCTCTAGACAAGCCTTGAATACGATAGTACTAAGGTGCAAGCTTGCTGGAGCAATCGTGTGGAATCCCCTTCCACACTCCCTTGAGTCCCCCTCAGAAGATCTTCTCCCTCTCTCAAACTTCACCCTTTCCTCATTCCCTTTAAGCTCTCTCTTCAAGTTTCCCCCAAAAGAACGAATTTACTATGGCTGCAAAAGACACGTACAAAAGTGCCATACAAAAGCTTAAATAGAAGATCTTAAAATGAGCTCATTAATGCAACTTGCCGACTTTATTGTCTAGGCCAATATGAATATCGTCATGGCTGATCAGTACAAAATAAGCTCAATCAATCAGGATGATTTGTGAAGATTACAAGAAAATTTGTTACATAATCTAGGCCGATAAAATATTATCCTGGATGATTAGTTCAAATTTGAGTACAATCATCCTGAACATTGCCCGGAATATAGTCTGGCCGATGTTAATCATCCAGGACATTGTCCTGGTTGACCAGGTGATCAACCCAGCCGAGGTGATTGTATTAATCAGCCTTAATTTCTTTCTATAATTACAAGATTAATTTAGGCATAATTGTGCTGCAAATTCTAGGGTGATATAGAGATCGTTCTGGCCAATATCCTAAAATAAAGAATGCCAAAATTGATCATGGAGACTGATTCTTTCTGATTTGAGTCCAACGTCCTAGCCGATACAAGGATCATCTAGGCCGATTGGCTTAATGACGACTGCCTTAATGAGGATGACACCCTAATTATGGTTTCTATTTTTGAACCGATCGTCTAGGCCGATATAAATATCTTCCCGGACGATCTTACCAAAAATAGTAAACTCTGGGAACAGTTAGAAATTCTTTCAAGGTGTGTGTGTGCAGAGTTACATAGCATCAGGAGCCACACCAAATACAATAGACTCAAGAAAGAAAAAAGTGGTACAAACTGACTCAGACCTAGTCTACCCAATCTTAAGATGGTTCTAAATTATAGTCTGATCTTTTGGACCTAAAATGTCAGTAGATAAGACAATCATAGATAAATAAGAGTATTTACTATCATCAAAATCATAATCATGAAAATAGATCCGCAACAATCTCTCCCTTTTTGATGATGGCAAACATTACAGGTTGAATTTACTAAAAAGAAAACATTTTCTCCTAATCTCCCCCTTGCTAAAAAAAACTTTAAAAAGTAGGGGAAATTTAAATTTTTGAGTTTTTAATTTTTTTAAAGGAAAAAAAGATACAAATACAATAATACGTTCTCCCCCTTTGACATTATCAAAAATAAGAGGAGCACAAACTATCAGAACAATAAAAAGCAAAACGATCCCTAATCTAGTGAATAAATCAAATATTCTTAAAATGAGAAAGTTATCTCTTGATTTTATTCAAAAATATATAATGGAATGGATTGACAATGCATAATCTAAAAAAGATTAGAAATTCAGAAATTGTTAATCCAAGCTCAAGTTCTTTTAAAGACTCAAAAAACTTTTTAATCCAATATTTAAATCAAGGAACAAATTAGAAGAAGAAACAATAATTTTTTAAAACTCCTTTCATAAAAAATATTTAATAGAAGATTAATGCAAAAATTGGTGAATCAAGAATCATGATTTTCAAGATCAAGTATCGAAATTATCAAGGGTTTTCTTAAGCTTTGAGTAAAATAAAAAAAGTATGCATACCCATTTTGGGCTCATTTTATGCCTCTTGTCAGTTTTTGGTGCACTTTACGCATCATTTACTTTTTGATACACTTTGTATTTCTTTCTCAATTTGGCATCATTGCGCATCTTTTGATTTGGCATCATTGGTCACCTTTTTTTTGATTTGGCATCATTGGCCATATTTTAATTTTTTTTAAATATACTACCTTTCTGAAATTTTAAAAACAAAAGTAAACCAGTTTATTGATAAAGGGAACTAATTGATTAAGAAAATTTTAAGATGGATTCAATAACTTGCAAAGGATCTCAATGCGATAAATATAATATAAGGAGATGAAAAAGATAAGTTTCAAAATCCAATTTATAATATAATGAAGATTTTGAATCAAAAGTAAAATAACCATTTTAAGAAAAGAGATAGAGAGGCAAAATCATGAGTTTTCTTCCTTTGACTGTTTTTAGAGAATTCAACCCCAACTTACATAAGAATTCAAGAAAAATAGGAGGTAAGGTTTTTCATTTTTAGAAAAGTGAACGTGTGTGTTGATCAGAGAGAACTTCACAAAACTAAGTATAAAGCTAATTTAAAATTTCAAAGCAATAAAAAAAAACAAAAATGAAGGAAAATAAAATAAATACATAAAATAATAAAAAAGCAAAACACAACACAAACAAATAAACACACAAACAAATTTAGATAGTATCTTGCTACTGGTCTGATGATTCAGAAGCTATGTTTACCCAAGAAATTTTTTGCTTTATATTACTTGCCCTTTCTATAATTTGCTTAGCTTTAACCTTTTCTTTTTTAGGATGAGTTCTCAAATTAGGGCACTGATTTTTCATTTATCCAGGCTTCCTACATCTAAAGTAAATAATGTCAGAAGTAATCTTACCATTCTTACCATTTTTACCTTTATTCCACTTTTATTGAGGCTTATGCTTTGGTGAGCTTTTTAATTTGCTTGACAAACTATCACATTCATCACCAACTAAGCCACTTTGCTCCATGTCTTCAGCATTTAGTAGTATTGTTTCACCTGCATTAAAAAGTTTTTGACCCAAACTTTGCTCGTAGGCAATGAGTGAGCCAATCAAATTATCAATAGAATACTCATTCAAATTCTTTGATTCACAAATAGCAACAACCTTAGCATCAAACTTATCAAGTAGACAACGTAAAATTTTTTTAAATTTTTCAAGGTTTGAAAACTCTTTTCCTAAAGCATGCAATAATGTAACAGTTTGAATAAATCTAGTATACATGTCTAAGATTGTCTCATAAGGTTTCATGCAAAAATGTTCATAATCATGCATTAAAAAATTCAACTTGGATTGCTTGATTTCACTAGTGCCTTCGTATATGGTGTGTAATTTATCACAAATTTCCTTATCAGTAGTGCACCTGGAAACTAACATAACGTCTTCAGAATTTAAAGCACTAAAAAAAAGTTTAAAAATTTTGCATTAAATTGAGCATTAATTTGTTCTTCTCTATTCCATTGATTAAAAGGAATATCAAGTTTAATTCCATCTATAACACGTGACGGTAAAGAATAACCAGTTAAAATCATATGCCCCATACGAAAATCAATTAATTGCAAAAATATAAAAATGTGAATTTTTCAAAAATCAAATGTAATATTTTTAAACAAAGGTGGTTTGGTGATTGAATAACCTTCTGCAATATTACGATTAGAAAAATTAGTAATGGATAAAAAATTCAAAAGCTTTTAAAAACTTATTTTATGAATCCCGCTCTGGTACCACTTGAAAGTTCATTAGGAATGTTAGGCCCCTTATGAACTGGCCCAAGGCTAATTAAGAGAGAGGTGAATTGATATTTTAAATATCATTAAAATAAACTCAAACCAAACCAAAATTCACCACAAAGAAAATGCAATGCATAAATTAAATGCGGAAATAATAAATGAAAGAACACACCAGATTTATAATGGTTTGGTCAAACCTTGACCTACGTCCACTCCTCGGAGGCACTCTTCGAGTATTGCACTAAACTAAGTGTCTCTCCTTTAGCCCCCACAGCTAGGCAGAGAAGCCATTACAAAATTACTTCCACCTTCCCCGGTGCGGTGGAGTCGCCGGGTCCTTTGACACCAAGGAGATCTTCTTCTTCTGTGAACTTCCCTCAAGACAAGTCTTGAATCTGATGGTACTAAGGTGCAACCTTGTCGGAGCAACCATGTGGAATCCCCCTTCACACTCCCTTGAGTCCCCACTCATAGGATCTTCTCCCTCTCTCAAACTTCACCCTTTCCTCACTCCCTTTCAAGCTCTCTCTTCAAATTTTCCCCAAATGAATGAAGCTACTATGACTGCGAAAGACACTTACAAAAGTGCCTTGTCAAAAGCATAAATACAAGATCTCAAAATGAGTTCATTAATGCAACTTGTAAACTTTATTGTCCAGGCCGATATGAATATTATCCTGGCCGATCAGTACAAAATAAGCTCAATCAGTTGGGACAGTTTGGGATGATCAGAAGAAAATTTGTTACATCGTCCAGGCCGATACAATATCGTCCTGGACGATTAGTTAAAATCTGAGTACAATCATCTTGAACATCGCTCGGAATAGAGTCTGACCGATGTTAATCGTCCAGGACATTGTCTTGGCCAACCCGGCAATCAGCCCAGCCGATGTGATCATATCAATCAGCCTTAATTTCTTTTCATAATTACCTGATTAATTTAGGTATAATTGTGCTACATCATTCAGGCCGATGTAGAGATCATCCTAGTTGATGTCCTAAAATAAAGAATACCTAAATTAATCATGGCGGCTGATTCTTTCTAATTTGAGTCTATCGTCCAGCTGATACAAGGATCGTCCAGGCCGATCGTCTTAATGACGGCTGCCTTAATGAGGATGATGCCCTAATTATGGTTTCTATTTTTGAACCCATCATCAAGACCGATATAAATATCATCCCAAATGATATTACCAAAAATATTAAACTCTAAGGAACTGTTAGAAATTCTTCCAAGGTGTGTGTATGTAGAGTTACATAGTATATGGAGCCACACTAAATACAATAGACTCAAGAAAGGAAAAAGTGGTACAAACTGACTCAAACCTAGTCTACCCAACCTTGAGTTGGTTCCAAATTGCAGTCTGATCTTGTGGACCTAAAATATCAGTAGATAAGGCAATCAAAGAGAAATAAGAGTATTTGCTATCATCAAAATCATAATCCATAAAATAGATCCGCAATAGGTTAAGGAAGCAGTCATTAAGCTCGTCATCCTAGATGATATTTGTATCGACCGGGACAATAGGCTCATATCAGAAAGAATTAGCCACCAAATCTATTTAGGTATTATTTATTTTTTGACATCATCCAGGACATCATCCTTGATGATGCAACATAATTATACCTAAATTAATCTGGTAATTAAGGAAAGTAATTAATATTTATTCTAAGGAAAATACATTTATACATAGACAAGGTTGCTCGATCATATTATCCTGGATAATTACAGGATCGGTTGGGACGATCAGTTCAAAAAAACCTTAGTTATTATTGAACGATCACACATCGACCAGCTACTATTCAAGGCGATACTCTGGACAATTTTCATGAATTTGAACTCATCATCCGGGATGATCATGAGATCGGCCTGGACGATCAAGCTTTTTTTTCTTCATCCAGACATCCATTCAGTGTGATTGTCTGGATGATATTCAATGATTTGGACTAATTATAAAAGATGATATTATATCGGCCTAAATGATATGAACAAAAATCTTTTGATCGTCTCAAATCATCCTAACTGATTGAGCTTAATTTATACTGATCGTACATGATAATATTTATATTGTCCTGAACGATAAAGTCAGTTTATTATAATTAAGAGCTATTCTAAAGCTCTTCTATTTAAGATCTTTTATTCCTTTCAAGAGATCATCTGTTACTGCTATACTGACCTGAGAGAGACTAGAGGAGAGGGAGAAAGAGAGAATCTTGTGAGGGGGAGTTTGTGAGGGGTTTCACAAAGGTCACTCTAAAAATAAATCCAAGTCATCTTCTCTGACCGTCATCCCTTATCCTTGGAGGTTCAATGGAGGTCTACTTCAGCAATCGATCATGGTTCTCTGCCTGCTTCAAGAGGAAATAAAAGGAGTTGGGTTCACTGCCTAATTGATGTCGGTGGAAAAGAGGTTTTGTAAAGGCTTCTCTACCTTACTGTGTGGTCAATAGGAGAATCACTAAGTTTAGTGTAATACTTAGAGGGAGCCTCCTGGGAGTGGATCTAGGTCAAGTTGATCGAACCACTATAAATTTCTGTATTCTTTACTATTGCTTTTTTCACATTTAATTTTTGCACTTTAAATTTCTTTGTGGTGAATTTTAGTTTGGTTGGAGTTTGTATTTTTGATTGAAAGATTTTTTTAAAATACTAATTCACCCCCCTCTTGGTTAGCCTTGGGCTAGTTCATAAGGGCTTAACATTCCTAACAAACTTTCAAGTGATATCAGAGCTGGATTCATAAAATCAAATTTTTTAAAACTTTTAAATTTTGAACCATGGCTAACTTTGATAATTGTAATACATTATGAGGATATTCTATTACATGATCACCTTTATTTAACAATATTCCTTTTGATTTTAGAAAACTTGTATGTCTACATTTTTATAATTGCTTGATTATCATATGTGGATGCTTGTTAAAGAAGTTTATACACCTCCTTCACATGAAATAAATGGTATTAAAACTAAACTTCATTTTACTGAATGGACTTTTGATGAAAGTGATTTAACACAACTTAATGCCAAATACTTAAACTATTTTTCTGTGCTTTAAAATCTGAAGATTATATGCGTGTTTCAACTTGTGCAACTGGTAAAGAAATTTTGGATAGATTATGTGTCACTTATGAAGGAACCAATGAATTTAAATAATCTAGGTTTAATATTTTGTTGCATAACTAAGAACTTTTTTGTATGAAACCTTCTAAAACAATTTTTAATATGTAAACTAAGTTTACTCAAATTGTCCCCTCATTACATGCTTTAGGAAGAGAGCTAACTAATTATGAAAGAGTCAATAAAATTTGAGATGCTTTCCTTCTTCTTTTGATGCTAAGATCACAACAATTGCCGAATCTAAAGATTTAAATACTTATTCTATTGATAATTACTTGGATCACTCATTACTTACGAGCAAGGGGTGAATGAAAGAAATCTTGATGCAGGTGAGAAAAGAAAGAGAAAACTGTGGCATAAAAAGCTAACAACATGGATACTAATTCTTCCGGATCTAAAAATGATGATGTTGCTTTCAACACTAGGCAATTTAAAAGCTTTTTAAGGAAGAAAAATAGGTATCATAAGAAGTGGAAAAGCGGTAAGGATAGAAAAAAATTATAGAAGTTATTCTAATGTTGTTTGTTTTGAATGCATGAAGCTTGGACATTTTAAATGTGATTATCCTACACATAAGGAGCACCCAAGCAAGGAGAAGGCTAGAGAGAAACCCAAATATTGGAAGGATAAGAAGCAATACGAAAATTCTTTCTGGGCGAATTCTATATCTAACTCATCTGAGACTGAAGCAGAAGAGGAGATAAAAAACTTGTGCTTAATGGGCAATCGTCTTTGTCAATCTGATTAAAAAGAGGTATGTAAACCAACCTATGATTAATTACTTAAAATTTGTGAGAACATTCATGCATCATATAAAAAACTTAAGAAAATGCATGCTAGTTTAAACTTGGAGTTTTTGAATTTGTAAAAAGAGCATGAAACTCAAAGTAAAGATCACACTATACTTGATAGAAATCATATGTCTTTACTTGATGAATTTAATGATTTAAATAAAATGCATTTTGATTTGATTATTGAGTATGATTTTTTGAAAGCATCCTACACCTCACTTGAATCTGATTTTAAAAATTACTAAAGAATTTGAGCATCAAAAGCACTATTTGAATGTTGATAATGCTATCTTAGAAAGTGCTAAGTTGAGGTTTAAAGCTAAATGGAATACATTTGAGAGAAATTGGAATACATCAACACTTGATCTAAAGCCAAAACCTAGGAAGAGGCATTATAACCCATATAGATTAGTAAATCCTTTTCCAGGAGTTAGATGTTTCTCATGTGACATGCTAGGACACATTTCACACACTTTCACTGTTCACCATAGTACACATTGGGTGTGGAGACCCAAACTGCATGATTCACATCATAATACACATACATTATATTCTTCTTTTCATAAGAAGGGACCCAAACTTATTTGGGTTCCTAAATCTGACATTTGATGATTTTTGTAGGTGTGCTCTCACTAAAGACCTCATGAGACCATATGATACTTGAACAGTAGAGGTTTGTGGCTCATAATTATATAAACTTGCTGCTTAATAAAAGTTTGAATTGCATGTTTACTACTCTATTGATTGTTGTTATTTTCTGTTTTAGTTTTTTTTTAATTTTTTCTGTTATTTTATAATTATTACATCTCTAATGTTTTTGGTTTTCCTTTTTTAGTTGAAATGATATTTTGACTTGTGTTTTTTTGGAAATTTATAATCAATGTCTAAGCATCCCTAAATTAGTTAAAGGGAGAAATAATGTTGATTGTTTCCCTCCCTCTAACCTCTTTTAGTGGTATAATTTTATTTTTTAAACAAAAATCTATCTCAAATTAACAACTAAACTTTGCAATTAAGATCTTTTCTATCATGCTATAATAATCTACATTATAAATATAATGTTTAAAGTCTTTATATTACTTTCAAGTTAGTAAAAATCTTGTTGTTGTATTGATCATATGATTTTGATTCTATTTGGTGGTTTGTTCTTCCCTATATTAGAGAGTGAGTTTTTTTCTCTAATATCTAGAAGATATGCTCACAACTGAGAATATTTAAGAATTTTGAAAAGGGATCTATCTTGCAAAAATAATAATAATAAAGTGGCCATTGTCACTAAAACAAAAGATGTGCAATGATGCCAAATTGAAAAATATAGACAAAGTGTATCAAAAATCAAAAGATGCGTAAAGTGCATCATTCAATTGACAAGAGGCATAAAATCAGCCCACCAAAAGCAAGTTCTCTTCTATTTTTAAACTTTTAAATCTTAGAAGAATTTATATATCACTTGAGATTTTCAAATGCTTGATTTCGAATTTCGTGACTGTGGCAAATTATTTTGATACATTATTCTATAAGATATTTTTTTGAAACCAAATTTTGAATGGATCTCTTTTTTCTTATCTAATTGGTTTGTTATGAGTTAGTTCTCTTATTTTCAAAAGATAATTTTGCCCTGAGAGAAGTCGGAGCTAGGGTTAGTAGGATCAGATATTCTACCATTTTCAGATTTTGACGATGTTGAATCAGTGGTCTTACAAGTCTTTAAATTAAATCATTTAGAGAATTTATCATATTTATGCCTTATTTTTTAAACAAAAAAAATCAAAAATTAAAGAATGAAATTTTTTTTATTATTATTTTATTTTTATTTTCATTTTTATCTCTTCTTTTCTATCTTTTTATTTTACTTTATCTCTTATTGGTGTTGTTATATTTTTAGGCCTTCTGTGATCATCTCCATCAATCATCTAATTTTAAACTTTTTTATCACATCATCCTGGCCAATATTTATATCATCCTGGATGATCGGTTCAATTCACTATTGAAGTTCCATCTAATTGTTTGATATGACGCTTTTGCTTTTGATCATCCTGGACGATGCCCTATCACCTTGGATGATCTGATTGACTTCTACTTCAATTTTTTATGATCGTCCTGGGTGATTCTCTTCATCCTAGATGATATTCTTTCCTTTGCTCAATTATTGGTAATCATCTCGTACAATCCACCTGTTCGTCCTAGACGATCTACTTGACAATGAGTTTAAACCCTTTAAATTTAGCTGGTATGATCAATTATTGATGATTATCTCAGACGATCTATCTGTTCATCCTGGACGATCCATCTGCTCATCCTGGATGACCATCTGTTCGTCCTAGACGATACACATGGAAATGCTTTAAACATTTTAGATTTGGTCGGTACGATCCATTATTGTGCATCATCTGGATGATCCACCTAATCGTCCTAGACAATCTGCTTTTTTAACAGTCACCTGGAATGTCTCCTTAGGATGATTGCCTATGTCTTATCATCCCGAATGATATCTGATCATCTTGGATGATATTACCGCCTTTTTGACCAATCGTCCAAGACATAATTATTGCACCCAATTGTCTTGGACAATTTCGCGATAATCCTGGATGATCGGACCAATTCTTTAAAATTTGAGGATTCCAAATATTTTTTCTTGCACACTCTTCTCCCATCAGTCTTTCATTTCCTATTTCCTTATTGTTCTCGATCAAGGTAGGAGGAAAGAGGTCTCACATGGCTTCTAGGAGTTCCTCAAGGGAAAAGCTAGATCCTCGCTTTACTGATGCAGCTGATCAAGTCGCCTATCTAAGCTATAAAATTGTCGAGATCACTGTTTCCTAGACTGTTAACCCGCATATTCTGTCCTATGTTATCCTAAATTTATTTGCGCACACTTTCTTGACCTTCCTTCTCACTCTCACTATCCCATTCAACTTCAAGCTTCTTTTTGAATTTTTTGCTAGCCTCTGTAAAAATTTCTCTTTCAATGCTTTTGGGTCCTATGTGAATCGACAAACCATTGAAATCACATATCAGGACTGTCAAGAGCTTTTATAAATTTCCACCAAAGGGGACAAACTCCACACCCTATATTCTGATCCTGACTACGACTAGGCTTCGGCCAACCACTTTTTTAGAAACACTAATGCTCACTTTCACATTGGAGAGTCTAGCACATTACTCAAAGATGCTAGGACAAGCCAACATGTCCTTCACACCTCAATACTTCTAAAAGCTGGTGATCGCATTCATATCACTCATCTTCTTTTGATCACCACTTTTCATATTTTAGCCCATCGTAAATTTAATGCCACTGATTTGATTTTTTGCTACATTGAGCATCTGACTAGTATTCAAGATCCAGGACATAAGAGGAAGCCCAATCTTGCCCTAGGACATATCATTACCTATATCATAGAATTAAAATACAACTTCCAATATCCTGCCCCTCCAAATTTTCAGCCTACCTTTTGCTCAACTTAAAGCTATACTATTTAAATTGGGAGGTCTACGATTTTAAGTTGTACTAAATCTCTTTTATCAAAATTCTATTGAGTAAAAGTAAGTTCAATTTTAATGCCATTTATTTCACGAGACGGAGGTGTATAACCTTCTTTAACAAGCATCCACAAATGATAATCAAGCGATTGCAAAAATGTAGACATGCAAGTTTTCAATGTCTTTTAAATGATAAGACATTACAAATCATTAACCTTAATCAAAATATTTAATTTTCTAAGAGAGACACAAGTTTATACCAAATATTATTGAAGAAAACCCTTATGTTAATCCATTGTGAACTAGCCTTAGGTTGAAATCAGATTTGCAATAATAGTACAAACTAGTTTAAATTACAGTTTGATCTTGTGGACCTGAAATATTAGTAGGCAAGGCAGTCGTAGAGAAATAGAAGTGTTTGCTATCATCAAAATCATATTCCCAAAAATCAGATTCGCAAAAATCTCTCCCTTTTTGATGATGACAAATAATTAAACAATCAAAACTAATAAAATGAAAATAACTACAAACACTACTCCCCCCCTTTGACATCACAAAAAAGGAGAAGAAAAAACTAGAAAAGAAAAAAGAATGAAAGCAGAGTTTTTTTTAATCTAAGCCTGAATAATATGACACAGTCTCCATGTGATCAATTTTAAAGAATTGTAAGACCAATTAGTTAATAACATCAAAATTAAAAAAATGGTAAAATATTTGATTCCAGTTAACTCTTATCTCGAACTTCTCTCAAGGAAAAACCATCTTTTAAAATCAAAAGACCTAACTTAGAAAAACCAATTAGATAAGAAAAAAAAAGAACCATTCAAGACTTAGTTCCAGAAAAATGTCTTATAGAATAATGTATCAAAGTAATTTATCATAATCGCAAAATTCAAAATTAAGCCTTTGAAAATCTCAAGTGATACATGTATTCTTCTAGGATTTAAAAAGTTTGAAAAGAGAAGAGAACTTGCTTTTGGTGGGCTCATTTTATGCCGCTTGTCAATTGAATGACGCACTTTGCGCATCTTTTGATTTTTGATACACTTTGTGTACATTTTTTTTTCAATTTGGCATAATTGCTCATCTTTTATTTTGTGTCATTGGCCACTTTTTTTTTAATTTTTGCAGCTAGATCCCTTTCAAAACTCTTAAATATTCTCAGTTGTGAGTATATCTTATAGATAATAGAGAAGAAAAACTCACTCTTTAATATAGAGAAAAACAATCACAAAATAGAATCAAAATCATATGATAAATACAATGATAGGATAATGAGAAATCTTAAAGTAATATAAATACTTTAAACATTATAAATATAGGATAGATTAGTGTAGCAAGGTAGAAAAGATCTCAATCGTAAAGTCCAGTTGTTAATTTTAGATAGACTTTTATTTAGAAAAGAAAATTACACCACTAAAAGAGGTTAGATAAAGAGACATAATCAACGATGTTTTCTTCCTTTAACAGATTAAGAGATGTAAAATATTGACTACAAATTTTCAAAAAATAAAAACATGGTTTAAAATATCATTTTAGTAGTGACCATAAAAGAAGAAAAACTAAAAAAAAGAGAAACAAAAACTAGTAAGCAAAGAGAAATAAATAAAAAGGCAATAAAACGTAAGATTTAGAAATAAGAAAAAAACAAGTTCATAAATTTATGTTAATCACACCCAATCTGGTCCTTAATGTTGAAACTTGTTTACTAAGAATTAGGTTGTTAAACCTAAGCTTATGTCCCACGGCTAACCAAGAGGGGGGGGGGGGGGGTGAATTGGTAATTAAAAATTTTTTTTCCCTTTTAAGATTTGGAAATGAAAACTACATTTAGTGAGTTTAATAGAAATAGATTTTTCAACCACAAGTTTTAAACGTTAAAATAAAAATAATAGAAAAATAAAGAACACCAAATTTATAGTGGTTTGGTTAAAACTAGACCTATATCCACTCCTCGAAGGCACCTTTTGAACTAGTGACTCTCCTTTAGCACCCACAGCAAGGCGGAGAAGCCTTTACAAAAACTCTTTCCAGCACTACCCGGTGCAACAGAGAACCATCATCCTTTTACACTATCCCCAATGTTGGCAGAGAACCATCCTTCCTTTCATACTCTCCTAGTGTGGGCAGAGAACCCTTCAGATGTTCACACTCTCCTAGTGTGTGCAGAGAACCCTTCGTGTGTTCACACTCACTAAGTGTCGGCAGAGAACCTGATCTCCTTGATAGATCTTCTCACAAGAAATCTAGAAGGAAGAAATAAAAGAGTGAAGTAATTCCAAATTAAAAGTATAGACTCTTACCTTTAATCACCAAGTGAAGCCTTCTCGCTCCAGTAGTAAGAATATTCTTCTGAATACTCTCTCACACTCTCTCCTTGACTCTTCTTTCTATAGGCACGAAGATCAATGGGCAAAAAGATTATGTGGTAGTTTAATTTGGACTATTTATAGGAAAGACACAAAAAATCATCCAAAAACTGCAAATTTTCAAGTCAATACGTATTGGATCATCCCATACAATCGTGGCTTGTCCTGGACGATTTTACTTAAATGCGTTGGAAACGAACCTAATGTATATGGGTACGAAATGATTTCGTACACACACATCGTCCCATATGAACTAGGTTCGTCTGGTATGAACGGTTATGCCATAGGTTGGTTCCCAAAAATTGTAAAACAACACTAAATTTTTAGAGTCGGTTCAATTCTTCCTGGTACAAAGTTAAGGTTCATCCAAATGAAAGTTTTACAGAGAGCAAATCATCCCGGGATGAATACACTTCATCCTGGATGGTAGCAATCCAGAGAGCAACTCGTCCTGGAACGAATACACTTCGTTTTTGAATGAAAATTTTTCATAGAACATTTCATCTTGGGACGAATACACTTCGTCCTGGACGATCAACACTTAGAAAAATTTCCTTGGACTCTTGCTCGTTCCATTGCTCTTATGAGGAGATAATTGACTTGATAATCCCATATGAACTATGTTCATCTCATATGATCAGTATAAATTTCTCAAGATCTCCTTAAGTGTATGTGTGTATTCACTCAATTTCAATCACTCACTTTCAAAACATAATTCAAAGAAAAATATAAGTTTTAAATCCACAAAGTATCTCATGCTGAATTTGATTTGAAGTTTTATAGTCTGGAGTTTGATTTTCCTTAAATATTAGTACACAAAAGAGAAAAAATAACTTTCTAAGAAGAGTTAGGAGATAACTATACATAAAACAATAATATTTGAAATCATCAAAACTATAAAAGTTGCAAGAATGTAAAACATGCAAATAGCAACTCTCTTAACAATCTCCCCCTTTTTGATGATGAGAAAACAATTATTGTTTGTATAATTTTCAAATTAAAAAAAATCTCCTAAACTCCCCCTGAATTAAAACTCCCCCTGAATTGATGAATACGTGTAAATAAGAAGGCATTTTTGGAAATATATAACAAACAAAAATAAAACAAAAACACAACATACACAAAACCCTAAACAAAATAAAAAACAAACACACATACACAATATGAATCAACAAAAACAAAAACCACGATACAAATAATTTCTCCCCCTTTTTGATAACATCAAAGAGTAAAGAAGAAAAAGACTTGAAATGTAAGCAGACATGAAAATTATTTGATAATTCAATCTTGAAAGTGATTGAAGTAAGTTATGCAATTAAAATTAAAATATTAGGCAATTTATATTAATTCATAGAATTTAAGAAGAGATATAACATTGATAATAAAAAGAATATATCAAAAGCATGAGTAAATTTAGACACTAAGATAAAGAAAATCATTGCAAATAGGATGAATAGAACATTTGTATATTTCAAATGTCAATACAGAATATAAATGTACAATAGATCAATTTGAATTAAGAGATTAAAAGATAAGGGAATGAAATAATTACAACATATGGCGCTTTGCGCATCTTTTTCAAATTAATGACACATTTTTTAGCATCTTTTTTTGAGCTTATTTTGTGCCTCTTTTTCTACTTGCGAACCATTATATATTTCTTTTGATTTTTGTACATTTGTAAATTTTTTCAAGAGTAATTTTGATCTTTCCAAAATCAATAATAAAAAATTTTAAATTTTTCTAATTGCATAAATATTTATTGATAAGTGAAATATAAAATAAAAACACATCATAGTTGTAATAATAATATTAGAATTAATGTAGTCTAAATAAGAGACATGAAATTGATAATTCTAATTATACAAGTTATAAGCAGAACTTAAATTTTGAAAAAATTTGATTTTCTAATGAATTTAATTTAGACTTGCACTTCAAAGTATAGCACTATTAAGATCAAAAATCTAATGATTGTCATAAAGACTAATACACATTTCAATACAATTAAATCCAAAACATATGAACATAAATTGATATCACTATGAAGATATTACAATTTAAGATCAGGATATCAATACAGAAACAAAACATTTAAAGAAAAGAAAATACAAAAAACTAACTGAAAACACATCTAAAACACAAACTATAGAAAATACATAAAACTAAATGCTACAATCACTGAGAAACACTCTGATCTGGTGGAGGAGGAGGTGCAGCACCAAAGATGTTAAAGTAAGTACTTATCATAAGCACATTGGTACTGATATCATTCATCTGATCCCTCATAAAACGCATGTCATGCTGATACTGTGCAGCCTGCTGCTGAAGATGAGTCTCAATTTGATCAAAGCATTGATCAAAATGAGTCTCTAAGCGATCAAATCTTTGAACCAAATCCGAATAATTTGGTTCATTGGCAGGTGCAGGTGCTGCTTCTGCTTCTTCCTCTATATTAATAATGACATGAGTTCTACTTGTTCTTCTTGGAAGATTACTCTAAATAATCCGTCATTGTAGTAAAGTGGTTCTTCGAACTCTTGATCAGGATGAATCAAATTGTATTTCTTCTCCAAAATGTAGGCAATAGATGTCCTAAGGCGATGTTCTTCTTTCTCTTATGCTCTACATGTCCAATTTCAAACAGCCCATAAAGATAATCAAGGATAAGTTGGGCTTCATCTATAGGTTCTTTAGTAATGATAAAAAAAGTCACCATAGTAAGAAGAGGGGTAATGTTGATCCTATCACCAGCTTTAGGAATTATGGATGTTCTAAGGACATACTGGATGATTCGTGCATTACAAACTAGACCGGATACTCTAGCCACATGTTCATTCACATTGTTCCCTCTCATCAAATTATTAATTTCAGACCATAAATAATCATGAGTGTTGATCAAATGATGGGCTCTAGCTCCCTCTATCCTTAAATTCAAAAAGGCTCCTAAGTCATGCTTGGTGATTTCAACTTTTTATTTAAAGATAAAGGAACAGATTATGGAGTGGTCAAAATTAAAAGACATGTTGGCTAGAATGAAGTGGATGGTTTCCTTATTATAGAGATGGATGAGGGTAAGGATAAAACCAAATTGAGTTGAAGCAAATAAGTTCGTTACATGAAAGGTAATTTGTTCTTGGATAAGGATTCTTGAGGGTGTGATCTTCGCAGATGCAAACCTAGAAAAAGATTCCTCATTTGCTTTAGAAAGGAAATTTTCAGAGGAATTTCAATGTGGTTTCTTTGCTAGAACCTTTTGTCTCTTGCTTGAACTCGCTATTTAAAAGAGGATCTAGAGTACAAAAGAGATTGAAAGTGGAGTTTTGAGTGTGATGGTTGAGTTCAAAAGCCCTTCTATTTATTTAAAATGATACGTTCCTATCAGTAGAAAAAATTTCTTCCGAGACGAAAAAATTTCTTCCCGTATGAAATTTTAAATTCATCATGTATGAAAAAATTTTGTTTGGATGATCGAAAGCGCCAAAATCAAACAGCTTTTTGTAATCAACACAACTTACGAAGCGTCCATTTGTACAGACTTTTGACCAATTTGATCGTATAGACGAACACGTGTTCGTTCCAGGATGATCAGAACTTATATCATTTTAATGGCAGTTAAAACCGTCCCCTACTTCAAACCAACAAGTGTTCATCCAGATGAACCAAATGTTACGGATCTATGGCTTATGATTTTGATGATAGCAAACATTCTTTTTTCTCTACAACTGCCTTATCTACTGACATTTCAGGTCCACATGATCAGACTGTGATTTAGAACCAACTCAAGATTGGATAGACTAGGTCTGAGTCAGTTTGTACACTTTTTTCTTTCTTGAGTCCGTTGTAATTTGGTGTGGCTCCTGATGTTTTGTAACATGGAAGTTTTTATGTTGCTCCTAAAGATGTCTATTTTTTGGTAACATCGTCCGGGACGATATGTCCAAAAATAAAAACCCTAATTAGGGCATCCCCATTAAGGTAGCCATCATATGTTAATCAACCTGGATGATACTTGTATCGGCTAAGACGATAAGCTCAATTCAGAAAGAATCAGTCGCCATGATCAGATTAGGTTCATTATTTTAGGAAAACGGCCAGGATGATACACACATCGTCCAGGACAATCTAACTCAATTATGCCTAAATTGATTTGGTATCTTTGGAAAGCATTAATGGCTGATTGATACGATCACATCATTCGGGACAATCATAGGATCGACCAGGATGATTGCTTGGATGATTTACATCGGCCAGAATCTATTTAGGGCGATGATCAGCATGATTGAAATCAATTTTAAAATAATCATCCGGGACGATCTTGAGATCGGCCAGGATGATGTAACCAATTTTCTTCTGATAGTCCCAAATCGTCTCGGGCTGATGAGCTGAATTTGAACTGATCATATAGGATGATATGCCTATCAACCAGGACGATAATGTCAGCAACTTGCATTAATGAGCTCGTTTTGAGAGCTTCTTTTTAAGCTTTGTCAAGGCACTTTATAAGTGTCTTTGGCAGCCATTGTAGCTTCATTCTTATGGGGGAAACTTGAAGAGAAAGCTTCAAAGGGAGTGAGGAACGGGTGAAGTTTGAGAGAGGGAGAAGATCCTGTGAGGGGGTACTCGAGGGAGTGTGGAGGGGGATTCCACACGGTTACTCCAGCAGGCTTGCACCTTAATACCGTCGGATTCAAGGCTTGTCTCAGGGGAAGTTCACCAAAGAAGAAGTTCTCTTTGGTGTCAAAGGACCCGGTGACTCCGCCGCACCGGGGAAGGTGGAACTGATTTTGTAAGGGCTTCTCTTCCTAGCTGTGGGGGCTAAAGAAGAGACACTTATTTTAGTGCAATACTTGGAGAGTGCCTCCAAGGAGTGGACGTAGGTCAAGGTTTGAACGAACCACTACAAATCCGGCGTATTCTTTTCTTATTATTGCTTCTGCATTTAATTTCCGCATTTGATTTCTTTGTGGTGATTTTGGTTTGTACTTTTATTTTAAAAGATCTTTAAACAACCAATCCACCTCTCTTTTATTTAGCCTTGGGCCAGTTCTATAGGGCTTAACATCCCTAACGAACTTTCACCAAAGGTTCGTATGGACGAAGTTCGTATTAAAAATTACCTTATCCATTCAACCGCATTATTCATTCGTCCAATCGTTTGAAAAACATTTCATCCCGGACGATCGTGACGATCGTACAGACGAAGGGACAATAAAACACTAAAAAACTGCACTCAAATGGTTCAAAATTCGACAGTTTGTCACACTACACAAATCATCCCGTATGAAAACATTTCACCCCGGACGATTGTCACTCAAAATTTTCAAATTTTTTATTCTCATCCAAAAAACTTAAACACAAACACACAAAAAACATAAAACAATGAAAAAACACAAAATCTAAATAAAGAAAATCATACAAACAAGTTCACGAACACATAAAAACACAAACATATTTAACTAGAAAACAAACATCAATGTTGCAAAAGTATTTTTATTTCAGCATTTAAATCAATCACACCAAGCTTTGTTCTTAATGCACTGAAAGTATCAAAGGCTAAAGGTTTTGTAAAAATGTCTGCAAGTTGATTTTTAGTAGAAACATGATTGAGTTCAATTTCTCCTTTGGATGCATGATCCCTTATGAAATGTTGTCTTATGTCTATGTGTTTGGTTCTTGAATGTTGAATAGAATTTTTAGAAATGCAAATAGCACTTGTGTTTTCACAATATATTGGAATAGTGCCTATAATCAATCATAAATTAATCAACTGTTATTTCAACCAAAGTACTTGTGCCACACAACTTTCTAATGTAATGTATTCAACTTCTATAGTAGATAGTGTTACTGAATTTTATTTTCTACTGGACCATGAGACTAGAGAATTTTCAAATTAATTGACATGTTCCAGAAGTGTTCTTTCTATCCACCCTACAACCTGCAAAGTCAGAATCTGAATAACCAATTATTTTAAATGAAGTGTTAAACTTAGGATACCATATTCCTAAGTTCTGAGTTCCTAACAAATATCTTAAAATTCATTTCACTGCTGTCAAATGTAATTCTTTTGGATCTGATTGAAATATAGCATATAAGCAAACACTAAACATGATATTGGGTTGGCTAGCAGTCAAGTAAAGTAAAGATCCAATTATCCCTCTAAATTTCTTTTGAACAATAGATTTTCCCTTAGGGTCCTTATCCAACTAAACTGAGGAACTCTTTGGTGTACTAACAGGTTTAGTATTGTCCATTTCAAACTCGTTGAGGATGTCCTTAACATACTTTGACTTACTAAGAAATGTGCCTTCCTCAATTTGCTTAATACTAAATCCTAAAAAGTAACTCAAATCTCTCATTAGACTCATCTCAAATTCACTACTCATTGTTTTAGAAAAATCCTCACAAAGATTTTTATTTGAAGATCCAAAAATGATATCATCCACATAAATTTGAACAATGAGTATATCCTTTCCATATTTCTTCAAAAAGAGAGTTGTATCCACACTTTCTTTTTCAAAAGATTTTTCAAGTTGGAAGGTGCTCAACTTCTCATACCAAGCCCTAGGTGCCTGTTTTAATCCATATAATGCCTTTTTCAACTTTAAAACATGATTTGAGTATTTAGAATTTTCAAAACGTGGAGATTGTTCTTAAAAAATATCCTCTTAAATTGCCCCATTTAAAAAGGCACTTTTGACATCCATTTGATACAATTTAAATCCTCTAAAACAGGCAAAGGCTAGCAAAATCCTAATTACTTCAAGTCTAGCTACAGGGGCAAAAGTATCCTCAAAATCAATCCCTTCAATTTAATTATACCCCTTAGCTACTAATCTAGTCTTATTTCTAACGACTACTCCTGAGTCATTCATCTTGTTTTTGAATACCTACTTAGTTCCAACTACAATTTAATCCTTTGACCTTGTAGTTAATTCCCAAACTTCATTTCTTACAAATTGATTCAACTCTTCTTGCATGGTCAAAATCCAAAATTCATCAGAAAGTGCTTGATCAATATTAGTGGGTTCTATAGTTAAAATGAAGGCTGAATGATTGACTTCTCTGTTTAATCCACGTCTAGTCCTTATACCCTCACTTGGTTCGCCTATAATCAATTCCCTTGGGTGGTTTTTAGAAACTCTCAAATCTCTAGGCAAAGAGTTTTCTATCTCCAAATTTTCTTCCAAATTTATTTTATCAATCTTTTGGAAGTTAATCTAAATTTCATCTTCTTCAACATTTGGCCCTTCCATATTTCCAGATTCATCAAATACAATATGTGTGGTCTCCTCAATTACCAAAATTCTTCTATTGAATACTCTATAAGATTTTCCAACACTTGAGTATCCAACAAAAATTTCTTCATCATATTTTGGATCAAATTTTCCTAAGGCAGATTTTTCATTGTTTTGAATGAACACCTTGCAACTAAAAACATTCAAATTTGAAAAATTTGGTGTTCTCCCTTTTAGCAACTCATAGGGTGTTTTATTCAATTTAGATCTCACATTCACCCTATTCATAACATAACATGCAGTGCTAACTGCCTCTACCTAAAAATATTTAGGAAGTGAGTATTCTGCCAACATTGCTCAGGCAGCTTCTATTAATGTTCTATTTTTCCTTTCAATAATCCCATTCTGCTGAGGAGTTCTAGGGGCAGAAACATTGTGATCAATTCCTTTCTCCTTACAAAATTTCTCATTCTCGAATTCTCCTCTATGATCACTTTGTATAGAAATAATTTCACACCACAGTTTTCTTTGAATCCAAGTCAAAAAAATTCTAAATTCCTCAAATGATTCACTCTTATGAAATAGAAATCCAACCCATGTGAATCTTGAGTAATCATCCACAATCACAAATCCGTATACCTTCCCTCCTAGACTCACAGTTCCAACAGGTCCAAAAAGATCCATATGCAAAATCTCTAATGGTTTACTAGTTCTAAGATCCTTATTGGACTGAAAAGAGGACTTCACCTGCTTCCCTAATTTACATGCATCACAAAGTTGGTCCTTAGTAAAGCCTAGTTTAGGTATACCTTTTACTAAGTTCTTTTATTTAATCCCCTAAGGTTTTTCATACTAGAATGACAAAGTCTCCTATGCCAAAGCTATGACTCATCATATACAATTTTCAATTAAAAAGCAGTAAGAGTTTGAATGCAATTCAAATCTAGCATATAAACATTATTTACCCTTTTTCCATTGAAAACATCTTTACTATTTTGGATTAATTTGCAGTTAGTAGAAAAACATTTTACATAATAACCCTTATCACATAGCTGACTTATACTTAACAAATTAGGCTTTAAGCCATAAACTAATAACATATTATCTATAAAAAAGTTCTTAAGATTTCCAATCATACCTGATCCAACCACCTTCTTTGTGGTATTATTTCCAAGTGTAACCTTGCCTCCATTCCTGGCTTCCAATGTTATGAATTGAGCAGTATCTCCAATCATATGCTTTGAACATCCGCTGTCTAGGTACCATATGCTCTCACGAGGTCTTATGTGAGAGTGATCCAGCAAATATTATCAAATGTTAGACCTGGGAACCAAATCAAGGTTGGGTTCCCCTTTTGGCAATTTATAATCAGATGCATGTATGATATGTTTAGGTTTATGTATCTTAGGTTTTCACACCAAATAAGTTTTCATCTTCAAAGTATAGGTGTGAGCTATATGTCCAAACAAACCTGCCTCTACGGAATAGGTGTACTTTGTAACAATCCACAATTATTACATTTTACTTTTAGAAATGATTTCCTAAGTCTTCTACCATTCATCTGTCTAGTCAGGGATTACATAAATTTAAGATACAAATAGGATTAGTAAAATCTTCAAGTTTAGGGGGTATCCTATTATCCTCGAGAGCTTTTATCATTAATTTGTAAAATGAATTCATATCTTCCAAAATTCGATTTGTATAATTTGATCTATAAATTTTGCTCTCCGATTCATCCTTAAAATTTTTAAAATCTTTTTCAAGTTCAGCATAGGATGATTTTAAATTTTCATTTTTTTATTCAAGTCATCAAATTTATCAAGTAATTTCATGTGGTTGTCATCAATTAAAGCATGATCTTTCTTAGGGATTTCGTGTTCCTTTTGTAATTCTTCAAATTCTAAACTTAGACTGGCATGCATTTTCTTTATTTTCTTATATGAATCATGCATGTGTTCAAAAACTTCAAAAAGTTCATCATAGGTTAAGTTACATGCCTCTTCTTGATCTGACTGACCAAGATTATGGGCCATTAAGCACAGATTAGTGACTTCCTCTTCCTTCTCAGTCTCTGATGAATCTGAAGCTGAGTCCACCCATAAAGCTCTTTGAAACTTCTTCTTGCCATTCTTTACAATTGAATGCTCCTCAACCTTCTCCTTGCTGTAGAGAGAGTTGATATTTGCATGTTTTATATTATTGCAACTTTTATTGTTTTGATGATTTCAAATATTATTGTTTTATATATCTCCTAACACTTTTTGGAAGATTTGTTTTTGCTCTAGTGTACTAACATTTCAGAAAAATCAACTCCAAGAGATGAAGATTTCATATTATTCACTTGTAAATTATAAGTTTTGAAATGAGAGGGAGTGATTGTAATTGAGTGAAAAATCACAATACAAACTCTTGGGGGACAATTTTTGTGAATTGATCGTACGGGACAAACCTGGTTCGTAAGGGACGATCATGTCAATTAACCCCTAGGAAGAGCAATGGATCGAACAGGCAGGTAGAAAGTTTTCTAAGTCCTAATCATCCAGGATGAATTTTGTATTCATCCCGGGATGAACGTCTCTAGATTCTCATCTTGCACTGTTCGTCCAGACGAAAAGCATGGTTCTTACCGGAACGAAACTCTCTGTATGAGATCGTACAGGACGAAATGCACCTTCGTCCCTGGATGAAACTCTCTGTATGAGATCGTACAGGATGAAATGAACCTTCATCCCTGGACAAAACTCTCTGTATAAAATCATCCCAGGATGAAACTTGTTCGTTCCAGAATAAACTGAACTGACTTACCTTAGTAGGTTACGTCCTGTAGAATTTTGGGAACTGACCTATGTAATAACCGTTTCGTACCGGATGAACCTAGTTCGTATGGGACGATGAGCGTGTACGAACATAGTTCATACTAATATACATTAGGATCATTTCCGACACTTTAAGTAAAATCGTCCGGGACGATCCACGATAGTACGGGACAATCCATTGCATACAGAATTGAAAACTTGCAGTTTTAGGGCAGTTTTTCTTGTCTTTTGTATATATAGTCCAAATTAGACTGCCACCTGATCTTTTTGCTCATTGATATACGTGCCTATTAGAAGAAGAGTAAATGATTGAGTGAGAGAGAGGATTCAAAGAAGGATTTCTACCACTGGAGCGTGAAGGCTTCGCTTGGTGTTCAAAGGTAAGATTTCCTACTTGTGATTTGAGATTACTTCACTCTTGTTCTTTCTTCCTTCTAGATTTCTTGTCAAGAGATCTGTCAAGGAGATCCGGTTCTCTATCGATACTTGGAGAGTGTGAACAGACAAAGGGTTCTCTGCCCACACTAGGAGAGTGTGAAAGGACGAAGGGTTTTTTGCCCACACTAGAGGAGTGTGAAAGGATGAAGGGTTCTCTGCCCACACTAGAAGAGTGTGAAAGGATGAAGGGTTCTCTGCCCACACTAGGAGAGTGTGAAAGGATGACGGTTCTCGGCCAACACGAGGGAAAGTGTAAAAGGACGACGGTTCTCTGCCACACCGGGTAGTGGTGAAAAGAGTATTTGTAAAGGCTTCTCCGCCTTGCTGTGAGTGCAAAAGGAGAGACACTATTGGTATTAGTGCAATACTCAGAGGGTGCCTCTGGGGAGTGGATGTAGGTCTGGTTTAGACCGAACCACTATAAATCGTTTGTCGTTTATTTTACTGCTTTTTATTTTCTGCATTTTTTTTTATTTAAAAAAAATTATGGTTGAAAAACTTTTTATAAAAATTCAATAAAGTTTAATTTTGGTTCAATTTATTAAAAGAGGGATATTTTTTAAAATACCAATTCACCCCCCCTCTTGGTAGCTTTGGGACATTAACTTAGGTTTAACAACCTATTCACTAGACTCAACAAGTGGTATCAAAGCTTTGTTTCAAAATCATATGTTTAAACTACTTTTTCATTAACATAGATGGCTACATTTGGAAACCGAAATACACCTTAAGGTTACTCTATTACGAGACCTCCATTGTTTGACAATATACCTTTTGATTTTTGGAAAACACGCATGTCTACTTTCTTACAGTTACTTTATTATCGTATGTGGATTTTAGTCCAAGAAGGTTATATAAAACCAACTAGATTAGTTGATGGAGTTAGAGTAGAAACAACTTTTATAGATTGTACTATAGAAGAACGTGACTTAGCACAACTAAATGCTAAATGTTTAAATAGTTTCTTTTGTGCATTAAAATCTTTAGACTACATGCTGGTTTCCACTTACAAAAATTCAAAGGACATATGGGATAGACTTTGTATAACATATGAGGGGACTAATGAGGTTAAGCAATCAAGACTTAATATCTTGTTACATGATTATGAATTATTTTGCTTGAAACCAAATGAATCTATTTCTGATATGTACACAAGATTCACACAAATTGTCACCTCTTTGCATGCACTTGGTAGGAAACTAACGAATACTGAAATGGTTAATAAGATTCTTCGTTGTTTACCTACTGCTTATGATGCTAAAATTACTGCAATAACAGAGTCTACAGATCTAAACATTTATTCTATTAACAATCTTTTTGGTTCACTCATTGCTTACAAGCAAGGGGTTAGTAAAAGAAAGATTGAACCATGAAAGGAGAAGAATATAGCACTAAAAGTGGAAGAGTCTGAGAGTGAACACTCACAACTTGAGGATGCAGACGATATTGCATTGATGACTAGACGATTCAGAAACTTTTTGAAGAGGAAGCAGAAGAGACGCCAGCAATGGAATAGAGGTAAATTTAACATAAATGGTAAGGTTTCTAATGAATTTATTTGTTATGAATGCAGGAAATCAGGTCATATCAAGACTGATTGCCCAAAACTCAAAGCCACTCCTAGCAAGGAGAAGGTAGAGAAGAAACCAACTGTAAAGAAGGGCAAGAAGAAGTTTCAAAGAGCTTTTTAGGCGGACTCAGCTTCAGATTCATCAGAGACTAAAAAGAAAGAAGAAGTCATCAATCTTTTCTTGATGGCAGATAGTATTGATCAATCAGATCAAGAAGAGGTATGTGACTTAAGTTATGATGAATTATTTGAAGTTTCTGAACACATGTATGATGCATATAGGAAAATGAAAAAGTTGCATGCTAGTGTAAGTTTAGAATTGGAAGAACTTAAGAAAGAACATGAAATCTTTAGGAAAGATCATGCTTTAATAGATGACAACCACATAAAATTACTTGATGAATACGATGACCTGAATAAAAATCATGAGATTTTAAAATAATCCTATGCTGATCTTCAAAAAGAATTTAAAAAAATTTAAGGATGAGTAAGAGAGCAAAACATATCGAATCAATTATACAAATTGAATCTTGGAAGATATGAATTTATTTTATAAGCTAAAAAAAAAAAAGCTCTCGAGGATAATAGGATACCCCCCAAACTTGAAGATTTTTCAAATCCTAAATTTTATCCTAAATATATGGAATCCCTTAGAAGACAATCAAATGGTAGAAGACTTAGGAATACTTTTCTTAATGTAAAATGTAATAATTGTGGATTATTTGGACATATAGCACACACCTGTACTTTGAAGATGAAATATGATTTGGTGTAGAGTCCTAAGATGCATAAACCTAGACATATCATACATGCATCTGATTATAAATTGCTAAAAGGAGAACCCAAACTTGTTTGGGTTCCCAGGTCTAACATTTGATATTTTTGCACGGTCGCTTCACACAAGACCTCGTGGGAGCATATGGTACCTGGACAGCGGATGTTCAAAGCATATGACTGGAGATACTGCTCAATTCATAATGCTAGAAGCTAGGAGTGGAGGCAAGGTTACACTTGGAGATAATACCACAAAGAAGGTTGTTGGATCAGGTATGATTGGAAACTTGAAAAACCTTTTTATAGATAATGTGTTATTGGTTGAAGGATTAAAGCATAATTTGTTAAGTATAAGTCACCTATGTGATAAGGGTTATAGTGTAAAATTTTTTCCTACTAGCTGTATATTAAGCATAAATGGTAAAGATGTGTTGAATGGAAAAAGGGTAAAACATGTTTATATGCAAGATTTAAATTGCATTCATACTCCTACTGCCTTCTATTTAAAAACTGTTTCTGATGAGTCATGGCTTAGACATAGGAGACTTTATCATTCTAGCATGAAAACTTTAGAAAGATTACCCAAAAGAATTTAGTGAGAGGTATACCAAAACTAGACTTTAATAAGGACCACCATTGTGATGCATGTCAATTAGGTAAGCAAGTGAAGTCCTCTTTTCAGTCCAATAAGGATCTTAGGACTAGTAAACCTTTGGAAATCTTACACATGGATCTTTTTGGACCAGTTAGAACTATAAGTCTAGGAGGGAAGGTATACGGATTTGTTATAGTGGATGATTACTCAAGATTCACTTAGGTTAGATTTCTATTTCATAAGAGTGAATCAATTGAAGAATTTAGAAATTTTTCAACTTGAATTCAAAGGAAATTAGGGTGTGAAATTATTTCTATACAAAGTGATAATGGAGGAGAATTTGAGAATGAGAGATTTGAAAATTTTTGTAAAGAGAAAGGAATTTGATCACAATTTTTCTGTACCTAAAACCCCTCAGCAAAATGGGGTAGTCGAATAGAAAAATAGAACATTAATAGAAGCCGCCCGAGCAATGTTGGCAGAATACTCACTTCCTAGATAATTTTGGGCTTAAGCGGTTAGCACTGCATGTTATGTTATGAATAGGGTAAATGTGAGATCCAATTTAAATAAAACACCCTATAAATTGCTAAAAGGGAGAACACCTAATTTGTCACATTTGCATGTTTTTGGTTGCAAGGTGTTTATTCATAATAATGGAAAATCTGCCTTAGGAAAATTTGATCCAAAATCAGATGAAAGAATTTTTGTTGGATATTCAAGTGTTGGAAAATCTTATAGGGTATTCAACAAAAGAACTTTAGTCATTGACGAGACCACACATATTGTATTTGATGAATCTGGAAATTTGGAAGAGCCAAATGTTATTGAAGATGAGATTGAGGATAACTCCCAAAAGATTGATAAAATAAACTTGGAAGAAAACGTGAAAGAGAATTTGGACATAGAAAACCCTTTGCCTAGAGATTTGAGATTTTCTAAAAACCACCCAAAGGAATTGATTATAGATGAACCTAGTGAGGGTGTTAGAACTAGGCGTGGATTAAAAAGGAAGTCAATCATTTAGCCTTTATTTCAACTGTAGAACCCACTAATATTGATCAAGCACCTTCTGATGAATTTTGGATATTGGCCATTCAAGAAGAGTTGAATAAATTTATAAGAAATAAAGTTTGGGAATTAACTTCAAGGCCAAAAGATCAAAGCATAGTTGGAACAAAGTGGGTATTCAAAAATAAAATGAATGACTCAGGAATAATCATTAGAAATAAGGCTATATTAGTTGCTAAGGGGTATAATCAGATTGAAGGAACTAATTTTGAAGAGACTTTTGCCCTTATAGCTAGACTTGAAGCAATTAGGGTTTTGTTAGCCATTGCTTGTTTTAAAGGTTTCAAATTATTTCAAATGGATGTGAAAAGTGCCTTTTTAGATGGGGTAATTGAAGAGGATGTCTTTGTAGAACAACCTCCAGGTTTTGAAAATTTTAAATTCCCAAATCTTGTTTTCAAGTTGAAAAATGCATTATATGGATTAAAACTGGCACCTAGGGCTTGGTATGAGAGGTTAAGCACCTTCCTACTTGAAAGATCTTTTGAAAAAGGAAGTGTGAATACAACTCTTTTTTTAAAGAAATTTGGAAAGGATATACTCATTGTGCAAATTTATGTTGATGATTTCATTTTTGGATCTTCAAATAAAAATCTTTGTGATGATTTTTCTAAAACAATGAGTAGTGAATTTGAGATGAGTCTAATGGGAGACTTAAATTACTTTCTAGGCTTTAGCATTAAGCAACATGAGGAAGGTACATTTCTTAGTCAATCTAAATATATTAAGGACATCCTAAAAAAATATGAAATAGACAATGCTAAATCTATTAGTACACCAATGAGTTCCTCAATTCAGTTGGATAAGGACCTTAAGGGAAAATCTGTTGATCAAAAGAAATTTAGAGGGATTATTGGATCTTTACTTTACTTCACTGCTAGCCGACTATATATTATATTTAGTGTTTTCTTGTGTGCTAGATTTCAATCTGATCCAAAAGAATCACATTTGACAGCAGTGAAAAGGATTTTAAGATACTTACTAGGAACTCAAAACTTAGGAATTTGGTATCCAAAGATTAGCTCTTCATTTAAAATTATTGGTTATTCAGACTCTGATTTTGTAGGCTATAGGGTGGATAGGAAAAACATTTCTGGAACATGTCAATTCATTGAAAATTCATTAGTTTCATGGTCTAGTAGAAAATAAAATTCAGTGGCCCTATCTACTGCAGAAGCAGAATATATTGCACTAGGAAGTTGTGTGGCACAAGTACTTTGGTTAAAACAACAGTTGATTGATTTATGATTAATTATAGGCACTATACCAATTTATTGTGATAATACTAATGCTATTTGCATTTCAAAAAATCCTATTCAACATTCAAGAACCAAACACATTGACATATGACATCATTTCATAAGTGATCATGTATCCAAGGGAGAAATTGAACTTACCCATGTTTCAATAGAAAATCAACTTGCAGACATTTTTACAAAACCTTTAGCCTTTGATACTTTTAATACATTAAGAACTAGGCTTGGAGTGATTGATTTAAATGCTTAGATAAAAATGTTTTTTTACAACATTGATATTTTGTTTTTGTTTTTGTGTTCATTATATTTCTTAGTTTGTTTTTGTAATATTTTATTCTTAAAAAGGTGTGTATTTAAGTTTGTCTTGTTTGTTTTTTTTTATTTATTTTTTCAATTTTGTTTTGAGTGTGAAAAGGTAAATTTGTGGTCATCATCGTCCGGGACAAAAATTATTCGTACGGGATGATGTGTGTAAAATGACAAACTGTGTGATTTCAAACCGTCTTAAGAGCAGATTTTAATGTAGTTCGTCTATACGATCGTCACGATTTAGTTTAATCCTCACTTTAGTAGATTCTACAATAGAGAAACCTTTCACTATTTCTTGGCAAACATGTCATTCAACACCGACCATTCTGTCATCGGTTCTTTTGTTTTCAAAAAGAAAGTTGAAATCACCAAGGCTGACTTTGGTATCTTCCTAAACTTAAGGACTGAAGGCTTAAGAGCACACACCTTAACCACCAAAAATTTTGATTGGACTGAAGTTAATTGTGTGATTAGAGGAATAAGAGTTAAGAATCATTTGCCTAAAGTATCAAATTTATTGCGTGATGCCCGTGTCATCCAGCATGTACTCAAAACTTCCATTATACCTAAAGCTGGTGATAGAGTCAACATCACTCCTCTTCTTTCTACTGTTACCTACATGATAATGACAAGACAATCTATAGATGAGGCCCAACTCCTAATTGATTACATTTATGGTCTCTTTGAAATTGGTCATATTGATCATAAAAGAAAGAAGAACATAGCCTTAGGACATCTGATTGCCCATATTTTGAAAAAGAAGTATGATTTAATTCATCCTGAATAAGACTTTGAAGAACCACTCTACTACAATGACGCATCCTTTAGGGCTATCTTTAATAAGGACGAGCCCAGCAAAACTCATGTAGTTCTGAGTGAAATAGAAGAAGAAGCTGAACCTTCACATGCTGCTGGACCAAATTATCATGATTTGGTTCAAAGATTTAATAATTTAGAGGCTCATTTTGATCAAAGATTTGATCAAATTGAAACTCACTTGTAGTAGCAAGATATTTAGCACAATCAGGATATGGGATTTATGCGTGATTAGATAAATTCCATTAATTCCAACATGTTTATGATGAGTAATTACTTCAACTTCTTTGGTGCAGCACCACGTCCTCCTCCTCCATATCAGGGTCCATCTGAATGATTTGTTTAGTGTTTGTTCAGTGTTTCGTTGTAGTTCATGTGTTAGTGATTTCCTTTAGTTTGTTTTTTTTTCTTGTTTTAGTTGTGTGACTATTGATATCTTGAACTTCAAATTGTAATAGCTTCATCCAATATCAATATATGTTTCAATGTTTTGTTGTTTAATATTTTAGAAATATGTGTTAGACTTTATGACATTCATTTTTCTTTTAATCTTAATAGTGCTTTATTCTAATTTGTAAATTAAAATTAATTTCATTAGAAAATATAATTTTTCTAAATCTAAGAGATATTTATAACTTGATATTACTAGAATTTTCAATTCCATGTCTCTTATTTAGACTACATTATCTTTAATATTTTTATTGCAATTTAGATGTTTTCTTATTTTGTATTTCTCTTTTCAATTAGTATTTATGCACTTAGAAAAATTTAAAATTTTAGATTATTGATTTTGAAAAGAATTAAATTACTCTTAAAAATTGTACAAATATACAAAAATCAAAAGGATTGTGCAAAAAATTTGCAATGACAAAAAGAGGCACAAAATAAGCCCAAAGTAAAAAGATGCACAAAAATGTGCCATAAAAATTGAAAAAGATGCGCAAAGCGTCACATGTGATAATTACTTCTTTACATACTCTTTTAATCTCTTAATTCAATTTGATCTAATGTTCATTTATAATTCATATTGAAATTTGAAATATAAAATTATTTATTCATCCTTAGTGCAATGATTTTCTTTATCTTCATGTCTAAATTGACACATGCCTTTGATAAATTCCTTTTATTCTCTATGTTATATCACTTCTTAAATTATATGAAATCTTATGTTTTTCTAATGTTTTAATTTTATTTGCATACATTATTTCAATCACTTCCAAGATTAAAATATCAAATGAATTTCATACTTCTGCTTACATTTCTAGCCTTCTTTTCATCTTCATTTTTTGATGTTGTCAAAAAGGGGGAGAAATTATTTACTGTCTTGTGTATTTTTTCTTATGTATTTTTATTTGTTTTTATCGTATGTTTTTGCATGTGAGTTTGATTGTTTTTATTTTGTCTTTTGTGTTGTATAGAAATTTTGAAATTTTTTTTTTTAACTTCAAATGCCTCCTTATTTTCATGAGTTCATCATTTCAGGGGGAGTTTAGGAGATTCTTAGAATTTGAAATCCTACAAACAATAATTATTTTGCCATCATCAAAAAGGGGGAGATTGTAGAGAGAGTTGCTTTTTTGCATGTTTTACATTCTTGCAACTTATATTGTTTTGATGATTTCAAATATTATTGTTTTATATATCTCCTAACACTTTTTGAAAGATTTGTTTTTGCTCTAGTGTGTACTAACATTTCAGGAAAATCAACTCCAAACGATGAAGACTTCAAATTATTCACTTGTAAATTATAAGTTTTGAAATGAGAGGGAGTGATTGTAATTGAGTGAAAAATCATAACACACATTCTTAGGGGACAATTTTTGTGAACTGATCGTAGGGGATGAACTTGGTTCGTACGGGACGATCATGTCAATTAACCCCTAGGAAAAGCAATGGATCGAACAGGCGGGTAGAAAATTTTCTAAGTCCTAATCATCCAGGATGAATTTTGTATTCGTCCCGGGACGAACGTCTCTAGATTCTCATCTTGCACTGTTCATCCAGACAAAAAGCATGGTTCGTACCGGGCAAAACTCTCTTTATGAGATCGTACAGGACGAAATGAACCTTCATCCCTAGACAAAACTCTCTGTATGAGATCGTACATGACGAAATGAACCTTGGTCCCTAGACGAAACTCTCTATATAAAATCATCCCTGGACAAAACTTGTTCATCCCAGGATGAACTGAATCGACTTACCTCAGTTGGTTACGTTCTATAGAATTTTGGGAACAGACCTATGTAATAACCATTTTGTACCAGACAAACCTAGTTCGTACGGGACGATGAGCATATATGAACATAGTTCATACCAATATACATTAGGATCGTTTCCGACACTTTAAGTAAAATCGTTTGGGACGATCCACGATTGTACGGGATGATCCGCTGCGTACATAATTGAAAACTTGCAGTTTTAGGGCAGTTTTTCTTGTCTTTTGTATATATAGTCCAAATTAGACTGTCACCCGATCTTTTTGCTCATCGATCTATGTGCCTTTTGGAAGAAGAGTAAAGGAGAGAGTGAGAGAGAGCATTCAAAGAAGGATTTCTACCACTGGAGCGTGAAGGCTTCGCTTGGTGTTCAATGGTAAGATTTTCTACTTGTGATTTGAGATTACTTCTCTCTTTTTCTTTCTTCCTTCTAGATTTCTTGTGAAGAGATCTATCAAGGAGATCCGGTTCTTTGCCGACACTTGGAGAGAGTGAACAGACGAATGGTTCTCTGCCCACACTAGGAGAGTGTGAAATGATGAAGGGTTCTCTGCCCATACTAGGAGAGTGTGAAAGGACGAAGGGTTCTCTGCCCACACTAGGAGAGTGTGAAAGGACGAAGGGTTCTCTTCCCACACTAGGAGTGTGTGAAAGGACAAAGGGTTCTCTGCCCACACTAGGAGAGTGTGAAAGGATGACGGTTCTCTGCCAACACTAGGGAAAGTATAAAAGGATGACGGTTCTTTGCCACACCGGGTAGCGGTGAAAAGAGTGTTTGTAAAGGCTTCTTCTCCTTGCTGTGGGTGCAAAAGGAGAGACACTTTTGGTATTAGTGCAATACTCAGAGGGTCCCTCTGGGGAGTGGATGTAGGTCTGGTTTAGATGGAACCGCTATAAATCATGTGTCGTTTATTTTACTGCTTTTTATTTTCTGCATTTTTTGTGTTTAAAAAAAATTGTGGTTGAAAAACTTTTTATAAAAATTCAATAAAGTTTAATTTCGGTTCAATTTATCATAAGAGCGATATTTTTAAAAATACCAATTCACCCCCCCCTCTTGGTAGCTTTGGGACATTAACTTAGGCTTAACAACCTATTCAGTAGACTCAACACTTGCTAAGAGTGGCTTTGAGTTTTGGGCCATCAGTCTTGATATGACCAGGTTTCCTGCACACATAGCAAATCACTTAATTTGAAACTTTGGCATTTCTATTAAATCTACCTCTATTCCAATGTTGGCGTCTCTTATGCTTCCTCTTTAGAAAGCTTCTGAATTATCTAGTCATCAATACGATGTCATCTTCATCCTCAGGTTGTGAGTGTTCACTCTCAGACTCTTCCACATTTAGTGCTATGTTCTTCTCCCTTCGCGGTTCACCTACATCAATCTTTCTTTGGCTAACTCCTTGCTCGTAAGCAATTAGCAAACTAAGAAGATTGTCAATAGAGTAAATGTTTAGATCTTTAGACTCTGTAATTACAATAATTTTAGCATCATAAGTAGTAGGCAAACAAAGAAGAATTTTGTTAATAATTTCAGCATTCGTTAGTTCTCTACCTAGTGTATGCAAAGAGGTGACTATTTGTGTGAATCTTGTGTACATATCAGAAATGAATTTATTTAGTTTCATGCAAAATAGTTCATAATCATGCAACAAGATATTAAGTCTAGATTACTTAACCTCATTAGTCCCCTTATAAGTTATACAAAGTTTATCCCATATGTCCTTCCTACTTTTGTAAGTGAAAACTTGCATGTAGTCTTCTGATTTTAAAGCACAAAAGAAACTATTCAAGCATTTGGCATTTAGTTATGCTAAGTCACGTTCTTCTACTATCCAGTCCGCAAAAGGGGTTTCAACTCTAACTCCATCAACTAATCTAGTTGGTTTTGTATACCCTTCCTGAACAAAATTCCACATACGATAATCAAGTGAATGTAAAAATGTAGACATGCATGTTTATCAAAAATCAAATGGTATATTGTCAAATAGTGGAGGTATAGATATATAGTAACCCTTGGGTGTATTTCGGTTTTCAAATGTAGCCATCTACGTTAATCAAAAAATAGTCTAACTTATGATTTTGAAACAAAGCCCTGATACCACTTGTTGAAACTCGTTCACTAAGAATTAGGTTGTTAAACCTAAGCTTATGTCCGACGGCTAACCAAGAGGGGGGGGGGGGTGAATTGGTAATTAAAAAAAATTTTACCCTCTTAAGATTTTGAAATGAAAACTACCTTTAGTGAGTTTTATAGAAAAAGATTTTTCAACCACAAGTTATAAACATTAAAATAAAAATAGCGGAAAAATAAAGAAAACCAAATTTATAGTGGTTCGGTCAAAACCTGACCTACATCCACTCCCGCAGGCACCCTCCGAGTATTGCACTACTACCACTAGTGACTCTCCTTTAGTACCCACAGTAAGGCGGAGAAGCTTTTACAAAAACTCTTTCACCACTACCCTTTTACACTATCCTCAGTGTTGGCAGAGAACCGTCCTTCCTTTCACACTCTCCTAGTGTGGGCAGAGAACCCTTCGACTGTTCACACTCTCCTAGTGTGGGCAGAGAACCCTTCGGTTGTTCACACTTTCCAAGTGTCGGCAGAGAACCGGATCTCCTTGACAGATCATCTCATAAGAAATCTAGAAGGAAGAAAGAAAAGAATAAAGTAATTCCAATTCAAAAGTATAGACTCTTACCAATCACCAAGTGAAGCCTTCTCGCTCCAGTAGTAGGAATCTTCTTCCGAATGCTCTCTCACACTCTCTCCTTGACTCTTCTTTCAATAGGCACGAAGATCAATGGGCAAAAAGATTATGTGGCAGTTTAATTTGGACTATTTATAGGAAAGACATAAAAAATTGTCAAAAAACTGCAAATTTTCAAGTCAATACGTATTAGATCATCCTGTACGATCGTGGATCGTCCTGGACGATTTTACTTAAATGCATTGGAAACAAACCTAATGTATATGGGTACGAACTAGGTTCATCCGGTACGAACGGTTATTCCGTAGTTCAGTTCCCAAAAACTGTAGAACAACACTAAATTTTTTAGAGTCGATTCACTTTATCCTGGTACGAAGTTATGGTTCATCCAGACAAAAGTTTTACAGAGAGAAAATAATCCCGGGACGAATACACTTTGTCTTGGACGGTAGCAATCCAGAGAGCAACTCGTCCTGGAACGAATACACTTCATTTTTGAACAAAAATTTTATAGAGAACATTTAGTCCTGGGATGAATACACTTCGTCCTGGACGATCAGGTCTTAGAAAAATTTCCTTCGACTCCTGCTCGTTCCATTGCTCTTATGAGGAGATAACTGACTTGATTGTCCCATACGAATAATGTTCGTCCCATACGATCAGTACAAATTCCTCAAGATCTCCTTAAGTGTTTGTGTGTATTCACTCAATTATAATCACTCCCTTTCAAAACTTAATTCAATGAAAAAATACAAGTTTTAAATCCACAAAGTATCTCATGTTGAATTTGATTTGAAGTCTTTGTAGTTTGAAGTTTGATTTTCCTGAAATGTTAGTACACACAAGAGCAAAAACAACTTTTCGAAGAAGTGTTAGGAGATAACAATACATAAAACAATAATATTTGAAATCATCAAAACTATAAAAGTTACAAGAAGGTAAAACATGCAAATAGCAACTCTCTTAACACTTAAGGTGCTGAAGGTGTCAAAAGATAGTGGTTTAGTAAAGATGTCAGCCAATTGATTCTCAGTTGTCACATGGTGTAACTCAATATCTCTTTTGGTCACATGGTCTTTAATAAAGTGATGCCTTATATCAATATGTTTAATACCAAGAATGTAAAACATGCCTTGAATATTGGATAGGTTTATTATGTTGCAACTCAAGCTTATGAGTTTATATTTTAGATGATAACAAATATTATGGCTTACTTTTTATTATCTACTTGTATTTATAATATATGTTTTTTTATGTGTATACTAATATTTTAGGAATATCATGCAACATCAAACAAAGAATCAGAGCTCAAGATCGGGTTGAATAATATTATGTTGTAAAAAGGTCTGTAATATTCATTGATATAATTTTGATTTCTTGAGTCAAGTCTTGTAAGGGTGCATGCTTACTTGGTGACCATGCACACACACACTCAAGGGAGTCAAATCCAGAAGATCAAGTTTTGAACTAATCATACTGGACGATTTTGGATCATCTAGGACGATCCTTTATAATCTTAAAAAATAGCTGCCAATGCTAATTTAGGCAAAATTTTAAGATTTAATTTTTGTTCTATCATCCCGGATGATCTGGATCATCTAGGACGATTAATACAAATCATGCCTAAATTGATCATGTGATTAGAGGATTAATTATGGTTAAATTTTTTAATCTGATTGTCCTGGATGATCTGGATATCAAACAAGACGATGTTTACTGACATACTTGATTTTCCTAAATCATCCAAGCCGAAATACCATAATTTTTCTTCTAATCGTCCTGGATGATCTACAATATTGTCTTGGACGATCTCTATATTTTTGTACAAATCGGCCTGAACTATCCAAAATATCATCCAGAATTATCAAGTCAAATTCTACACATCATACTGGATGATCCGACGATCATCCAGGATGATTCTGGGCACCAAAATTGAGTTTTTAGGGTTTTTTGAAGCCCTCTTTTTAAGCGCATCGTACGGGACAATCATGCAATCGTTCTGGATGATATTTGGCACCTAAATTTAGTTTATAGGGTTTTTTGAATCCTTCTTTTTAAGTATATCTTACGGGAAGATCCGACGATTATCCAGGATGATAATGTCAGTTTGGTGCATTTAAAAGCCTTTTTGGAGCTCTTTTATTTAAGCTTTGTCAAGACACTTGATATGTGTCTTTGGCAGCCATTGAAGATTCATTCTTCTGGAGGAAGCTTGAAGAGAGTGCTTGAAAGGGAGAGAGGAAAGGGTAGAGTTTGAGAGAGGGAGAAGATATTTGAAGGGGGTTTGAAGGGAGTGTGGTGGGGGTTCTACATGGTTACTCTGGCAAGCTTGCACATTAGTACCATCGGATTCAAGACTCGTCTTGAGGGAAGTTTTGGGAAGAAGAAGATCTCTTTAGTGTTAAAGGGCCCGGCTACTCCGCCACACCAGGAAAGGTGGAAGTGATTTTATAATGGCTTCTCCACCTAGCTGTGGGGGCTAAAGGTGAGACACTAAGTTTAGTGCACTACTCGGAGGGTGCCTTTGAGGAGTGGACGTAGGTCAAGATTTGATCGAACTACTATAAATCTAGTGTGTTCTTTCTTTTATTATTTCCACATTTATTTTTTGCACTTTGATTTTCTTTATAGTGAATCTTAGTTTTTGATGTGATTGTGTTTTTAGTTTTAATATCCAATTCACCCCGCTCTTGGTTAGCCTTGGGATTAGTTCATAAGGGCTTAACATCCCTAGCGAACTTGTAAGTGCCTTCAGTGCACTTTCTTCTTAGAGATGCAGATGACACTAGTGTTATCACAAAGAATTGAAATTGTGCCTATAGGTAACCTTAAATCTAGAATTTGTTGTTTCAACCAAAGGAGTTGGGTCACACAACTTCCTAATGTAATGTACTCAGCTTTAGCGGTAGAAAGTGCAACAAAGTTTTATTTTCTACAAGACTAGGATACTAAATATTATCCTATGAATTGCCAAGTTCCAGAAGTGCTATTTCTATCCACCCAGCTCTTGGTGCCTGTTTTAATCCATATAAGACATTTTTTAATTTGAAAATATGGTTTGGAATTTGGGAACTATCAAAACCTAGGGGCTGCTCTACAAACATATCATCTTTTATTACGCCATTTAAAAAGGCACTCTTCACGTCAATTTGGTAATGCTTAAGTCTCTTGTAATAGGCAAAGGCTAGTAGCACTCTAATGACTTCAATTTATCTACAAGGGCAAAGGTCTCTTCAAAATTAATCCCTTATATTTGCTTGTACCCCTTAGTTATCAATCTTGCCTTATTCCTATCCACTACACCATAATCATTCATCTTTTTCTTAAAGATCCATTTGGTTCCAACTACACCCTTTGGTCATTCTATAAGCTCCCAAATATCATTCCTAATAAATTAGTTTAATTCCTCTTGCATGGCTAAGATCCAAAACTCATCAGATAAGGCTTGATTAATGTTGGTGGGTTCAGTCATTGAGATAAAGGTAGAGTGGTTCACTTCCTTCCTAAGTCCATGCGCAGTCCTAACACCTTCAAAGGTGTCACCTAAGTTCAGTTCTTTTTGACTCAAAGAATATCTCTAATCCTTAGGCAAATTGTGTGTAGGATCAACCCTTTCCTCTGAAAGTTCGTTACGGACGTTAAGCCCTATAGAACTGGCCCAAGCTAATCAAGATGGGGGGGGGAGTGAATTGGTATTTTAAAAATTCTTTTCACAAAGAAGTAAAAATCTCATAAACCAAAATCACACCACAAGAAAAAAATAAGCGCGGGAATTTAAAGTGCGGAAGCAAGAAATAAGAACCCAGAAATTTATAGTGGTTCGGTCAACTCGACCTACGTCCACTCCCCGGAGGCACCCTCCAAGTATTGCACTACAATCGTGACTCTCCTTTAACACCCACAACTAGGCGGAGAAGCCTTTACAAAGAACCTCCTTTTTTCCACTCCGGCAAGGCAGAGAACCTATCTCCTTTTACTTCCTCCTGAAGCTGGCAGAGAACCACAATCAGATGCTGACTCCTTACCTCTACCAACCCTTCCATGGACGAGCTTAGACGAAGAAGAAGCAGAGCGATCCTTGAAGCAACCCTTGTGAATCCCCTCACAAGCTCTCCCTCACGAGATCCTCTCTCTCTTCCTCTCTCTCTTTCTCTCCTCAAGGCCTTCTCACGTCAAGGTAGCAGCAAAAGATTGTTCAAAATGTTGAACAAGAGCTCATAAATAGAAGAGCTTCAATAGAGCTCATTAATTGCAAGTTGCCGACAATACCGTCCAGGCCGATATGGACATCGTCCTGGCCGATCAGTACAAATATCAGAAGATCGGCCAGAGCATCGCCCTGAATGTAAACTGGAAGATTTAAAATTGGCTTGATCGTCCAGGCCGATCTCACGATCGTCCTAGCCGATCAGTTCAAATTAGAGGAAAATCGTCCAGAGCATCGCCCTGAATTTGAGCTGGCCGATATTTATCGTCAAGAAGTGACTAAGGTTTTGGAATAGATCGTCCTGGCTGATCCTGCGATCGTCCAGGATGATATGATCGTATCAATTATCCTTAATTACTCCCTTGATTTCCTGATCAATTAAGGCATAATTTGTGAATATCGTCTAGGCCGATCAATGATCGTCCTGACCGATTATTAAAAAATATAGAATACCTTAATTATCTATGGCAGCAACTTCTTTCTGTTTTGAGCTTATCATCCTGGCCGATACACGTATCGTCCAGGACAATCTATTAATGACGGCTGCCTTAATTATAAATCCTTGTTTAGATTTCTATTTTAAGCCCGATCATTTAGGACGATGTAAATATCGTCGTGGACGATATGAGTAAAAATAGAAATTCTAAGTCTCTCAAGTGTGTGTGTGTGTAGGGTTACTTAGCATCAGTCTCTTTAAACATTACAAATAGACTCAAGAAGAGAAAAAAAAATAAAGTACAGACTGACTCAACCCTAAAAATACACAATCTTGAACTGGCTTCGTTTGTTTGTCCGATCTTCAATTCCTGAAAAGTTAGAAGTAACAGGCAGTCTAAGAGAATCAATAGTGTTTGTCAATCATAAAAAAAAGTCATAAAAATAGATTTGCAACAATCTCCCCCTTTTTTATGATGGCAAACACGAGTAGGAAAAACTTAAAAAAAAAATAGCAGTTCATTAAAATTTCAAAATTACAAGCATATCAACTTTTCCTACCACAACCTACTCCCCCTTTTGTCATCACAAAAAGAGGATCCTAGACACACAAAGGAAAAAGAAAACAACACAACAGAAACTAAAACAAACTACAAGACAAACTACAGAAAATAGAATACAGATAACAAAAAACACAGACTAGAAAAATGAGAGACCCTGATCATCAGATGGAGGTGGTGAAGGTGGCTGCTGAAAGTAGCTGGCAAGCGTAGTAAACTGAGCATTGAACCAGGCGATGTCCTGGTCATGACGCTGCTGCTGGTGAGTAATATAGCTATTAAAACGGGCTAAATCCTCTGTGCGGTGCTGCTCGTAGCGGGCAATGTCCTCAGAATGTTGCTGCTCCTGTGCAGCAACGTAAGCGTCAAAGCAGGTCTCCCATCGATCAAACCTTTCTATAAACTGATCAAATGGTGAGTGCTGGTGGAGAGGAACAGAATCAGGAACGGGAGCGGGAGTGGGAGCCGGAGCCTCCTCCTCAGCCTCCCGACCTTCCCCATCTCCTAGGTGGAGATGAGTACTATGAAGGATAGTGAAAGAATTGTTCTGACGAGCAGGATATTGAACATTGTATTTGGTTTCAAGAATGTAGGCTATGAGATGTCCTAAAACAAGGTTGGGTTTCCTCCTATGGCCTAGATCGCGAATAGTTGTTAAATGATCAATGTAGTGAAAGAGTAGATCAGTGGCATTAAGTTCTCTCCAGGCCATAATAAAAGGTAGTTAATGAAAGTAGAGGAGTGATGTGGATTCGATCCCCGACTTTTGGAATTATGGAGGTGCGAAGGACATGTTGGATTGTCCTAGCATCTTTGACTAAAGAGCTAGTTTCTCCAACATGAAAGGGTGTGTTGGTTTGGTAAAGAAAATGGTTTGCCCTGGACCAATCAAAATCAGGATCTATAACGATTATGTGCAGCTTATCCTTGGTGGTGGATAGGTGTAAAAGCTCCACACAGTCCTGATATGTGATCTCGACCGGGCGTCGATTCACATAGGAGGTCAGGGCTGTGAAAGTAGAATTTATGCAAAGATTTGCATAAAATTCTAGCAGGAGTTCAGAAGAAAAAGGGACAGCGAGAGTGAGTATGAAACTAAGAGAAGTGTGGGCAAAGAGATCCATTACCGGATACGAGAGGTGTGCAGGATTGATTGTTCTGGAAAGGGTAATGCCACACTCTTTGTAGCGATGATAAGCTGCCTGATCCTCTGCCTCCCGGAATCGAGGGTCCAGGACTCCCATAAGTTTGTCGAGCACGTTTCCCACCAGCCATAGAAAGGAGTTAGCAAGAAAACACAAGAGGAGAAGGGATGTGAAGTGAAAATCATGGATGGAACGGCCAGAATTTAAAGAAACTGCCATATCGTCCAGGCCAATCGAAGAATCGTCCAGGACGATATGGCATAATAATTGTGTACAGGCCGATTGGTCAAAAAGGTAGTTCGATCGTCCAGGCCGATCAGATATCGGCCAGGACGATTAGAGACATGCGATCGTCCCGAGGAGTCAATCTGGACGACCGTTTAAAAAAATAGATCGTTTGGGCCGATTAGGTGTATCGTCCAGGACGATACACAATAATTGATTGCACCGGCCGAAGTTAAAACGTTTTAAATATGTGCCACGTGTATCATCTTGGATGAATAGTGGATCGGCCAAAATGATTGTCCAATAATGGATCGTCCGGGGCTGATTTTAAGGATTTAAATGTGCTGACATGTGGATCGTCCAGGATGATCTAGTGTATCGGTCAGGACGATGACCATAAAATGCATCGGCCAGGAAAAAATAGGTTATCGGCCAGGATTATCATCATGATTGCAACAGAGTTGGATCAGATCATCCAAGATGATAAAGTATCATCCAGGACGAAAAATTATAGCAAGCACAGAAAAGTTCAGCAGATGGGAACTTGAAGAGAATTTGCTCTATCATCCAGGACGATAAAAGTATTAGCCAGGACGATATGACTAGATTTTGAAAAAATAATAAATGATGGTGATGATCAAATCCCTCAAAAATAACACAAAAGCAAAGTAGAATAAAAGAAAAAGAACAGCGATAAAAAGCTAAAAAGAAACAATTTGAAAAGAAACCAATTTTTTTTTATCAAAGCAATTCAAATGAGTATTTCTTAAATAGTTTAAACTTTAGAGTTTCAAGAGATCAATAGGTTAACAAATTTCAATTGGAAGAAGGTAGAATATCTAATTTTGTTAACCCTAGATCGGACATCCTTCAAGGTATAAATTGTCTTTTGAAAAATAGAGGCCTAACTCAGAATAACTAAATATGATAAAAAGAAGATCCATTCAAAACTTATTTACAAAAGAAAACATCTCATAAATAATATGTTATAGTAATTTTTCTCAATCATGGAATTTGAAATCAAGTCTTTGAAAATCTCATATAACCCATAGTTCTTCTATATTTTAAAAGTTTTGAAAAGAGAGGATAGCTTGCTTTTTAGTGGGCTCATTTTATGCCTCTTGAATCTTTAATTGGCTCTTTGAGCATCTTTTGATTTTTGATACACATTTGTGTATATACTTTTTATTTCAATTTTGGCGTCTTTGCCACTTTTCCTTTTTATCTTTTGCAAGCTCAATTCTCTTTTGCAAACTCTTAAAAGAAGTTCTTAGTTGTGAGTATATCTTCTAGATATTAGAGAATAGGAGCACTCTCTCTAACATAGGGAAGAACTACCCACAAAATAGAACTAAAAATCATATGATCAGTGCAAAGGAGAGATTTCGAATAACTTGAGAGATATATAAGAACTTTGGATATTATGCTTTTGTTTAGAGAATAAAATCATTGGCTAAAATGAGTTAGACTTTTGTTTAGAGAAGAAAATTATACCACTAAACAAGGTCAGAAGGTGGGAAACCATCAATGGTATTCCTCCCTTTAACCGATTTTGAAATGCTAAACATAATCTCTAAAACTCCAAAATTTAAAAGCTTAAAAAATAATCATATAGGAAATCAAACACAAAAAAAAACAAAAATGAAAACAAAGCAATCTAGAACAACACAAAGCAAGCACACAACAAAAATAACACAAAACTAATAAAAAAATATTTTAAGAAATTATAAAGCAACAAGTTTAAGCAATTTTGAGCTGCGAGCCTCCATGTGTCCAATTATCCTATGCTCCCACGAGGTCTTTGGTGAGAGCACACCTGCAAAACTCAACAACAGTCAGATTTAGGAACCCAACCTAGTTTGGGTCCTTTCTTAGAATAGGTAGAATACAATGCAGGTGTGGTATACTGTGAATCATGTCTCTTTGGTCTCCACACCCAATGTGTACTATGGTGAACAGTGCAAGTGTATGAGATGTGTCCTAGCATGCCACAAGAAAAATATCTAACTCCAGGAAAAGGATTTCATAAATGATTTGAGTTATAATGCCTCTTCCTAGGTTTTGGCTTTGGATTCAAAGTAGGAGTTTTCCAATTTCCCTTAAGTGTATCTAATTCATTTTTAATCCTCAAGTTTGTATTTTTTAGAACATCATTCTCAATTCTCAAGTTTCTTTCTTTCTCTTTAGATTTCTTTAAATCAGATTCAAGTGATGTGTGTGAAACTTTTAATGCATCATGCTCATTAATTAATTTTGTATGCTTTTTGTTCAAATCATCAAATTCATCAAGAAGTGCCATGTGATTAGAATCAATCATTGAATGATCTTTAAGTATAACTTCATACTCTTTTTGCAAATTTACAAGTTCCAATTTTAATTTAGCATGAGTCCTCTTAAGTTTTTTGTATGATGCATAGATTTTTTCATAAATCTCAAACAATTCATCATAGGTTGGTTTACATACCTCTTCTTCATTACTTTACTCAAGATAATCTTCCCCCATTAAGCATAGGTTTGTAATCTCTTCCTCTGGTTCAGTCTCAGAGGAATCAGTACCAGATTCTGTCCAGAACACCTTTTGGACTCTCTTCTTGTCCTTCCTAAACTTAGGTTTCTCCTCGCCCTTTTCCTTTTCTTTAATCGAGTGATCTTGAAGTGTAGGACAATCGGCTTTCACATGTCCAGTCTTCCTACATTCATAACAAACAACATCAGAAGATCCTTTAGAATGTTTATGATCCTAACCTTTTCTCCAATGATGCTTTTGCTTTTTTTCTTAGAAAGTTTTTGAATTGCCTTGTGATGAAGGCAACTTCATCACTTTCAAACCCGAAAGATTCAGAATCTAATTTGTGCGCCTTCAGTGAAACTGTTTTCTCCTTCTTTTTCTCACCTGCATCAAGATTTCTTTGATTCACCCCTTTCTCGTAAGCAATGAGTGAGCCAAGTAAGTTATCAATAGAATATGTGTTCAAATCCTTAGATTCAGTGATTTTAGCATCATATGACGAAGGCAATCATCTCTAAATCTTGTTTACTTTTTCATAGTTTGAAAGTTATTTTCCCAATGCATACAGTGAAGTAACTATCTGAGTAAACCTAATATACATGTCAGAAATTGATTCACGAGGTTTCATGTGAAAAATGTCATAGTCAAGCAAGAGAATATTCAAACGGGATTGTTTAACTTCAATAGTGCCTTCATAGGTGATACACAATTTGCCCCAAATTTCTTTACCAATTTTGCAAGTGGAGAAATGCATGTAATCCTCAGATTTTAAAGCAAAAAAAAAAATAGTTCAAATATTTTTCATTCAATTGAGCTAAATCTCGTTCATCGAAAGTCCATTCAGTAAAAGCAACTTCAGTTTTAACACCATTAATTTCACGAGAAGGTGGAGAATAACCTTCTTTGATAAGCATCTACATGCGATAATCAGCAGATTGTAAAAACATTGACATGCAGGTTTTCCAGAAATAAAAAGGTAGGTTATCGAACAGGGGAGGTCGGGTAAAAGAATACCCTTCCATAGTGTTACGATTCCCAAGGTTAGCCATGGATCAAAATCAAAAAGTTTTCAAGTTTAAAATTTTTGAATCCCACTCTGATACCACTTTAAAGTTTGTTAGGGATGTTAAGCCCTATAGAACTGGCCCAAGCTAACTAAGAGGGGGGGGGGGGTGAATTGGTATTTCAAAAATTCTTTTCATAAAGAAGTAAAAATCTCATAAACCAAAATCACACCACAAGAAAAAAAATAAGCGCGAGAATTTAAAGTGCGGAAGCAAGAAATAAAAACACAGAAATTTATAGTGGTTCGGTCAACTCGACCTACGTCCACTCCCCGGAGGCACCCTCTGAGTATTGCACTACAATCGTGACTCTCCTTTAGCACCCACAGCTAGGTGGAGAAGCCTTTACAAAGAACCTCCTTTTTGCCACTCCGGCAAGGCAGAAAACCTATCTCCTTTTGCTTCCTCCTGAAGCTGGTAGAGAACCATAATCAGATGCTGACTCCTTACCTCTACCGACCCTTCCATGGATGAGAAACTCTAGACGAAGAAGAAGTAGAGCGATCCTTGAAGCAACCCTTGTGAATCCCCTCACAAGCTCCCCCTCACAAGATCCTCTCTCTCTTCCTCTCTCCCTCTTTCTCTCCTCAAGGCCTTCTCAGGTCAAGGCAGTAGCAAATGATTGTTCAAAATGTTGAACAAGAGCTCTTAAATAGAAGAGCTTCAAAGGAGATCATTAATTACAAGTTGCCAATAATATCGTCCAGGCCGATATGGACATCGTCCTGGCCGATTAGTACAAATCTCAGAAGACAGCCAGAGCATCGCCCTGAATACAAACTCGATGATTTAAAATTGGCTTGATCATCCAGGATGATCTCACGATCGTCCAGGCCGATCAGTTCAAATCAAAGGAAAATCATCCAGAGCATCGCCCTGAATTTGAGTTGGCCGATATTTATCGTCCAAAAGTGATTAAGGTTTTTGAATAGATTGTCCTGGCCGATCCTGCGATCGTCCAGGACGATATGGTCGTATCAATTATCCTTAATTACTCCCTTGATTTCCTGATAAATTAAGGCATAATTTGTGAATATCATTCAGGCTGATCAATGATCGTCCTAGCCGATTATTAAAAAATACATAATACCTTAATTGTCTATGGCGGCAACTTCTTTCTATTTTGAGCTTATCGTCCTGTCCGATACAATTATTGTCCAGGATGATCTATTAATGACGGCTGCCTTAATTAAAAATCCTTGTTTAGATTTCTATTTTAAGCCCGATCGTCTAGGACGATGTAAATATCGTCCTGGCCGATATGAGTTAAAATAGAAATTCTAAGTCTCTCAAGTGTGTGTGTATAGGGTTCCTTAGCATCAGTCTCTTTAAACATTACAAATAGACTCAAGAAGAGAAAAAAAACTAAGTACAGACTGACTCAACCCTAAACCTACGCAATCTTCAACTGGCTTCGTTTGTTCGTCCGATCTTCGATTCTTGAGAAGTTAGAAGTAACAGGCAGTCCAAGAGAATGAATAGCGTTTGTCAATCATCAAAACATAAGTCATGAAAATAGATTTGCAACATCCTCTAGATTTGAATTTTATACTCCTTGGGTAATCTCTCCTACTCCTCCAGTGATTTGGGATTCTACTATCTTCTCCAAATTTCTAACTCCTTTGGAAATCTCTCTAACACCATCTTCATCCTTAATTCTAGACTCCTTATGATCAGATTCATCAAATACTACATGAGTAGTCGCCTCCACCTCCAATGTTCTTTTATCAAACACCCTAAAGGATTTCCTAACACTTGAGTAACCTAAGAACACTCCATCAAATTTTGGGTCAAATTTTCCTAAGTGTGACTTCCCATTTTTATGAATGAAGATCTTACAACCAAAGACATGAAGGTGGGAAAGGTTGGGTATTCTACCCTTAAGGATCTCATAGGGTGTCTTATCAAGTCTGACTATAATATTCACCCTATTCAACACATAACAAGCTGTGTTTACCGCTTCAGCCCAAAAGTATTTTGGAAGTGAATACTCAGCATGTAAGGCCCAATTCTTCTTTTCAGCTACCCCGTTCTGCTGAGGGATCCTAGGAGCTGAGAAGTTGTGACAAATCTCTTTTTCCTCATAAAAGTCTCCAAATCTTTCATTTTCAAACTCTCCCCCATGATCACTATGGATGGTCAAGATCTCACAACCTAACTTCTTCTGAACCAAAGTGGAGAAGGATCAAAACTCATCAAAAGACTCACTCTTATGTGACAAAAATTTAATCCAAGTGAACCTCAAGTAGTCATCAACAATCACAAATCAATAGACTTTCCCCCCTAAGCTAGCAGTACTAATGGGTCCAAACAAATCCATGTGAAGGACTTCTAAAGGTCTAGAGATGCTAATGTCCTTAATGAAGTGAAAAGAGGATTGGTCTTGCTTTCCTAGTTGGCAGACATCATAAAGGTGATCTTTAGAGAAATTAAGATTGGAGACACCTCTAACTAGGTTTTTCTGGGTCACTCTTCTAAGGGTTTTTATATTAGCATGACATGATCTTCCATGCCACAACCAAGAATCATCAGCAATAATTTTTAAGTAAAATGAAGCAGCACATTCAATATTATTTAAGTCAAGCATGTAAATATTATTGATCCACTTTCCATGCAAAATAGTGTTGTTATTTAAGCTTATAATGCAAGTGTTTGCCAAGAATTTTATGATGAAGCCCTTATCGTAATGCTGATTGATGCTGAGTAAGTTGTGTTTTAGTCCATCTACAAGCAAAACATTTTTAATCAAAAGGTTCTTGGAATTTTTTATTATACCTAAGCCCACAACTTTCCTGGTGGTGTTATCTCCAAGAGTAACCTTACCTCCTGTCCTAGTTTCAAGCAAAATAAATTGATTAACATCTCCAGTCATATGTCATGAGCATCCGCTATCCAGGTACCACATACTCTCATGAGACCTTTCGCGAGATTTTACCTCTTCTTGATCAGATTAATCAAGATGATCACCCATTAAGCACAAATTTGTTATCTCCTCTTGAGCTTCAGTCTCAGATGAGTCAGATGCAGAATCCGCCCAAAAAGCCTTTTGTTACTGCTTCTTATCCTTCCTATATTTGGGTTTCTCCTCACCCTTCTCCTTGCTTGGGTGCTCCTTAAGTGTTGGACAAGAAGCTTTAACATGTCCGAGCTTCCTGCATTTAAAACAAACAACATCATAAGAACTTTTATAATTTTTGCTATCCTTACCTCTTTTCCCCTTCTGATGATACTTGTTGTTCTACCTTAAAAAGATTTTAAATTGCCTAGTGATGAAGGCAACATTATCATTTTCAGATCCAGAAGAATCAGTGTCCGTGTTGTTGGCTTTCAGTGACACAGTTTTGTCCTTTTTCTCACTTGCATTAAGATTTCTTTGATTCACCCCTAACTCATAAGAAATGAGTGATCCAAGTAAATTATCAACATAATAAGTATTTAAATCTTTAGATTCAGTAATTATAACGATCTTAGTATCAAAAGAAGAAGGAAAGCATCTTAAAATTTTATTGACTCTTTTATAATAAGTTAGCTCTCTTTCTAAAGTATGCAATGAAGTGATAATTTGAGTAAACCTAGTATACTTGTTAGAAATTGTTTCAGAAGGTTTCATACAAACAATTTCATAGTCATGCAACAAAATATTCAACCTAGATTGTTTAACTTCATTTGTTCCTTCATAAGTTACACACAATCTATCCCAAATTTTTTTACCAGTTGCATAAGTTGAAACACACATATAATCTTCAGATTTCAAAGCACAGAAAAAATAGTTCAAGTATTTTTCATTAAGTTGTGCTAAATCTCTTTCATCAAAAGTCCATTCAGTAAAAGAAAGTTTAGTTTTAATGCCATTTTTTTCACGAGAAGGAGGTATATAACATTCTGTAACAAGCATCCATATATGATAATCAAGCTATTGTAAAAATGTAGACATGTCAGTTTTCCAAAATTCAAAAGGAATATTGTTAAACAAAGGTGATGATTTATGCCTGTTAAACGGTAAAGACATTGCAGATCATCAACCTTAATCAAAATATTAAATTTACTAAGAGAGACACAAGTTTATACCAAATAATATAGAAGAGAGCTCAACAAAATTTCATAACATTTATGAAGAGGACCCGCATAAACCATAATGAAATTACCATGAAAATCACTTATGATACCACGACAACTAAAAGCATTAATTTTGACAAATCCATCACTATTAAGTTTAAAAAGATAATTAGGAGGTTTATACGAGTAAATAAGATTAGGTCCATCACAGTCTTGCATATTTGGAAGGAAAACCCTAAGCTCTTAAGAAACAATGTAGCATCTTAAAAAATTTTAACAGTCAAAAGATTAGAATTAAAAAGCTTCATAACTTTATCTTTGATATTCCTAACAATAAGCTGAATATCCATAACAACATTATTAAAAGTGGAATTATTTCTTGCAAACTAGAGATACCATAATATAAGAGAAGGTATGGGATTCCTAATATGACATATAGAAGAAGTAAACCAAAGATTTAAAAGACCCTTGATATTAATTTTACCACAAAAAATGATTAAAATTAAATATATCATCAAAATATATCTAAATTTTTGGTGCAATAGAACAAGAAATAAACACATGTTGCATATTCTCCACATGATAACAACATTGGCATTTTGAAGGCAAACAAAACCTCTTTTGATAAGGTTTTCATCAGTTGGTACGTATTTATGCAAACCTCTCCAAATAAAAGTAGCAATTATAGTTGGAATACTTTTATGCCATATCATAGAAAAATTTTTAGAAATAAAACTATTCGTTCTAATAACATTTCAGGCATCCTTGAGACTAAACAGACCATTGTTGCACAAATTATAAAGAAGTAAATATCCAGTATCATTATTTAAAGGGATTTGTAAAGTATGGAAATAATAATAGAACCAAGAAACACCTCAGGAAGTTTATCGTAATCTTAGCAATTATAAAAAATAAAAGAGTTCACCTTAATAGATGAGAAAAGGAAATATAGAGTGTTTAATTTATAGAATTCAAACCTAAACAATGATCCTGCCAAAAAAATAAATTAGCTTGTGCAACACCCCATATAACATGAGGTTCAGCTTCCAGTTTGATAAAACATAAACTTTTCCAAACAATAGAGTCACCTTTAGTATAAGTGCAAATAGTAGGGTGCTTGCCCGCACAATATTTGGTAGTCATGTACTTAGCCCAAAGACTACTTTTTCACGAACATGGTTGATTTAGCTCATGATTTTTCTATTAAATTATGATATAATACACCACAAAAATTGCTCCAGGAAGTCTAGAGAATTTTGGAGTTGGAAGTATTTCCTTTCCAAAAAAATTTATTGAATAATTTTTCAAGCCCTTTACACACAACCAAAGTAGGTTGAAAAGTATAAATAGGAAGATAACATAAAACACTCTTGATAAAAATTAATCTCTCACCAAAAATAAGAAAATTATAATCACAAGAGTTATGTCTGTTATGTGTAGAGGTGATCAAATCGTCAAAAATAAAATATTTTATTGACCCTTATAAAGAGGAACCACAATATACATTAAAGATAGATCACCTTTACCAAACCTAGTAATATCCCTAATAGTAAAAATACAATTAGCGGACAAGTTTTAGGACCAAAAATATAACTCTTCTTTTTATTCAAAGAGCGACCACTTGTAATCTCAAAGATGTGCATAAATTTAGTGAGAATATTAATTATATGTAAAGAACCATTAGAGAAAATAATGACATCATCAACAAATCATAAATATGAGATAGGAAAGCTACTAGTAGTATGAATTGTAAGATTAAAGTTCCTTTGAAAGAGGTGGATAAGACCCCTAAACAGATAATCAGTGGCAGGGGAAATAGGGTGACCATGTGTTTAGCCATGAGAAGATTTAAAGACACCATTGCTTTTACCATTGATAATAACAGAGAAATAAGAACCTTCAATACATTTCTTGATCATCTTAAAAACATTGGAATTAAAACCAAATAAACACAATATAGTGTAAAGAAAATTCTAATTAATGTTATCATATACTTTAGCTATATCAAGTTTATAAGTAATGTTCCCACCTCTAACTCTAAGATCAAGATCATGGGTAAGTTCTTGAGCAAGTAAAATATTGTCAGTTATAGCTCAATCTTTAATAAAAATAGTTTGATTATGAGATTTTAATCTAGGAAGTAGAGGAGACAACAGGTTCATCATAAGTTTAGATACGAGCTTACTGAAAAAAGAACATAAAATAAATTAATGAAAATTATCCCAAGTATTTCTAGTAATCTTTTTAGGAATAAGCACAACCGAGGTACTTGAAAAAAATTTGGGAATAGTATTGAAAGTAAAGAAATCCATAATAACAGCATGTAAATCATCACAAATGATGCCCCAAGCCTTTTGAAAAAATTTGGTAGTATAATCATAAGGAGGAATAGTCAAGGCATTATTATCATCTTGATTATTATTATTAGGAACGATATCCATTGATCAATAGCACTAGCCTCAAAACCTTTTTTAAAAGCTTTGGTAAAATGTTCCACAGCAGACTTAGCAATCTACCCAACATCCTTTATATAAATGCCCTAACAAATACAAATTTTATGAATGAATTTCTTGGTTATATTTTTCTTAACCAAACATGATAATACTTAGTATACTTAGCACCATCACTTGTATGCTTAGAGGCTACTTTTTGTTTCCAGTAAATTTCCTCTTGCTCTTTAAGCATAAAAAAGAGAGGTTTTAGCGTCATGGAGACTCCTAAGATTTTCTTCAAAAGGGTCAAGTTGACAAATATGCTCCAAAGAAATAAGATTATCTTTAGCAGCTAAAATATTGGAAAATAATTTTTTTTAAACATTTCTATTCTGCCAATTAGTTTTATACCTAAGTCTTTTAAGCTTAAGACAAACTATTCATGCCCACAATTTCATTATTAGGATGCAAAGGAGCCTATAATTATTCTGAACTAAATTCAAAAAGGAGTTATCAAGAAACCACATAGTTTAAAATCTAAAAATTAGATAAATTCCTCTCCTTCCCCAACATAATACCAATAATAACTAGAGAATGATCAGAAAAAGTTTTACCGAGGTGCTCCATAAAGGTATTATTGTTAGAATTTAACCACACATCACTAGAAAGCATATGATCTAAAGGTTGTCACATCACTAGAAACCACACATTTACTCAAGTTCTTCATGTTCTATACTATAAACATGTGCTAAGTCATTGCAACTATTATCACCATGAATAGAACTTGCAAGAATCTTTCTACCATCACCATTTTCATTTTCTTCAATGTTTAAAAAATTCTTGATGGAAAATATCACCTTCCTCTTTCTCTTCCCCTTTTTGAAAATGAGCAATTTTTCTCTCTTCCATCATAACCTACTCATTTAAAGAGGTTTCATTAGTATGAGCCATCACATCTATAATGACAGCAACATTAGAGTTAAATTAAAATGAATTTTTGCTAGAAACATAAGTTAATAGTAAATCATTTAAACTATTATTATGCTCTAAATAGGTTTTTAAGCACAACCATTTCAACCAAAATCCTAGCCACATAAGGTCAAGAAATTGATGTAGTTGCTTGATCTGTTTGGAGCTCCTGCCAAAGATCGAAGCCAGGAAAAACAAAATATGAGCATTAAACATGTTTAATCTAATATTTAGAAAAGAACCCCACACAAGAGCAATCAGTGACTCCTCTATGTCAAAATAGGGTTTCCACTTCACTAAATGCATTTGATATGAATTGATATAGTAGACTCTACATGAAAATATCTTGCTATAATCTAAATCATTGGCCAGTTGTATTAAAATATTCCTTTGATCTAGCAAGCCAATAAAAAATGTTCCAGAAAGCTTAAGGTTTGAAAAGAAAGCATGAATAATATCTAGGATTGCCCTAACAGAAACAAACTTTCCAACCAAAGTAAATTTGAAAGGAGCATCCAACTGATTAATAACTTTCTCATCAAATATTAGAGCAGGAATTCCTTTAATGAATAATGCACGATGTCAAACTTAGGAGGAGAGGTGGATGATGAACCAATAACCGCATCCTTATACAAATGAGAGCTACCATTATTAGATGACCTAGATAAGCTAGTATACTTACCAGAAACCATTATTTTGCAATTGATCTAGGGTGAGTTATCATCAAACAAAGAATGAAATAATAAAAAAGAATAAAGAGTACAGAAAGCCAATAACCGAAAAAAATATTAAGGAAAGACAATACTGTTGACCTCATTTTTGTATGAGGCCACTAAGACCCATCCAGAACCCAGATTTAATCCTAGACCCCAGGATCCACTCTAGACCTTAGGATCCTTCTAGATCCAAGACCTTAGAGCCTATTCTAGAGCCTAGGATTCCCTTAAATCCTGAATCTTAGAATTCTTCTATACCTTAAGATCACTCCAACTTCAAATCAATCTCCACCCTTGATCAACCTCAATTTTAAATCAATTCCTGTATTTAATCCACTCCAATTTTAATTTGATCCCTACCTGTGATCAATTTAAATCTCAAACTTCATTCAATTCAAATCCAAATTAATTCAAGCTTCAAACACATCCAAACTTTGGCCCAATCAACTTGAGAATCCAAACTTCAATCTAGACTTTGATCTTACCTTTAATCTAGCTTTGACCTTATCCATCCATTAACAGTCACAACATGATTGTTAATGATTTGGATACTTCAATATTAATCATTCAAACTTGAAATCCATTCCAAATCCAAAAATCCAGACTCAAATCCTAAGTCTCAAAGCCTTGTCCTAAAGACCCTTTTTAGAGATTTTTCAAACATTTCAAAACCCACTCAAATGGCCTCTGATTCAGGGTCTATCACTCACAAAGTGATAAGATATGTCTCTAGAGGCTACCCTCCAATTTTGAGCCCATTTTGAGGTCTCTAACTCCAGAATCTGAATTAAAATCCAAAGGTTGTAAAACCTTCAAATATTTACAGCCTATGCCATTGAACCTAACCCCTTTGAGATCTTGACCTTGGAACCCTTATCCAAGCTTCCAATCACTTCCAGACTCTTGATTTTAACCCATTGAGCAGTAAACTGCATCTTTCAGAATCATTTTTGGCTCTAGTTGACCAATGGGCCAAAATTGACTAAAATACCCTTATGAGATTTCAAATGGCTATTTCAATTCAAATCAATTCCAAACTCTTTGAAACCATTTCCAATGAATTTCAAATATCAAACTCAACTTGTTGAACTCAAATCCAGACCTTGGGTCAACCTGGTTGACCAAGTCAACCAAGTTTGACCCATGGACTCATACACCCCTCCCCTTTCAAAATTTTGAATCTACTCCATTCCAAGTCCTTTGAATGTATGGGATGAACCCTTGGGTACCCAAGAGACCCCTCTTGGTCACCCAAGCCTTGGGCCTACTTGGGTTAGCCTTATGGCTTGACCCAAGTGGCCCAAGAGAGACCTCCCTTGAGCCATCTTTTGATCTTAATCAAATTGAATCCAAATCAAGGTGCCATTGGGTTCCCATTGACCCAATACACCTTCCTTGACCAGCCCAATCCTTGGGCTCATTTAGGTCAAGAGTTAGGCTAGCCCAAAGTTCCTAATAGCACTTGGGATTGGGCCAACTCTCAACCTAAATCCAATTGAACCTGGCCAACACCTCCCATAGGTGGCCCTAGGTCCAATACACCTCCTCCAGCCAGCCCATGCCTTGGGCTAGCTTGGGTCAATAGTTAGGCTAACCCAAAGTAGCCAAAAACACTTGGACCCGAGCCAACCTTTGACACAGATCAGATTGGACCCAATTGCCACTTGCATTGGGTGCACCAGACCCAGACCCACTTCCCACTTCAAGCCCAGGGTCTGGCCTGACCTGGGTTGAGCCCAAATCGACCCGAACCGAGCAGATTTGGATCAACCCGAGCCAACCTTTGACACAGATCAAATTGGACCCAATTGCCACGTGCATTGGGTGCACCAGACCCAGACCTGCCTCCCATACCAAACCCAGGGTCTGGTCTGACCTGAATCGGGCTCAATTCGACTCAAACCAAGCAGGTCCGAGCCCAACCGAGCCACCAGATCGATCCCAGCTTCCCCAGGCCAATTTGACTCCACAATTGGCTCCAGCATGTCCCCATCGGCCTTCCCTGGTCAATCCGACCCAGACCATGGCCGGCGGCGGTCGGAGCCAATGGAGAGCAAGCTCCGGTGGTCCCCCCAGACCGAAAGCCTTCCAAAGGCTGTGGCTCGCCGGCTTGAGGCTCACGAGCTCTCTGGAATGGTGCCCCTTTCCACTTGGCATCAATCCGCGACCTCCTCCACTTCAATCCTGGCCGTCCGAGCTCGCGGGAGGAGGCTGAATAGGGTGGTGCTCCCCAAGGCTCACCAGACGATCCCAGAGTTTTCGAATGATTCCCCAGAGCTTCCTCGATCTCCCAGCACCTGCCTTCGAGCTCCCAGACCGTCCCTTCCATCGCTTCGAGCGAACTCCGGCGAAAGGCTTCGGCGTCCCGCTCGAAGTCATACCTCCAGCCGTTCTCCAGTCGCGGCCTCTGAAGGAAACCTGCTCGCCTTCGTCTCCTGAAGCTCCCAGATAGAGAAGCTCATTCGTTGAGGCTTTCTCTGCGGTAATTCCTTCATCCCGAGCCCCCTAGCTAGGTAGTCCGGTCAAGTGTGAAGGAAACCTTCACCCCAACGGATTTCCACCGTTGGATTGAAGGTTTCCACCCCCCTGATCCTTCCTGTGAAATTTCGTCGAAGTTCGCCGGTGCGATTGCTCGGATCACGCCGGAGAATGTTCACGGCTTCGGGCAAAGGCGGAGGTTGAAGACGAAATCCCAGCCGTTGATTTCGATCAACGGCTCGGATCAGATCCCGCGATCCCGGAGCGCGTTTAATCCCAGCCGTTCGATCCGCCATCCGACGGCTACGATTAATCCGACCGTTACCCAGTCAGCGCCAATGATTGCCCAGCCAATCGGGACGCGCCGCGTGTAAAGCGCGGCTGACTGTATAATGGCTGGATTAATAATTCCAGAAAATCAAGGGAACTTCAAAAATCCATATCTCCCTGCACACTTGACCAAATTAGGTGTTCTTAGGCTCATTGGAAAGGTCTCAGGGAGATCTTCAAAAGCCCTATGGTTCCAGGCCCTAATTGCATGCGTGTTAAGTTTAATGTCATTAATGGTATTATTTCAATTTATGCAATTACTATTTGTAGTTAAGTCTCCAGGGCATGGAACTTTGGGAGATTGAATTTGGGCATGTCTTTGACATGTCCAAATTTTGTCTCCCCTGTTTTAAAGGTCTAAGGGCACTTTCCCCCAATTTTGAGTTTAAGGGTCATGGGTTGACCCTTAAATTCAAATTGGGATTTAAGCCTATCCAATGAGAATTAGGATCTGGTTTTTTGTGTGTTGATTATGCTTAGGATATGGAGTTTAGGGCCACTGACTTTGCCCCAATCTAACCTTAGGATAGCTCCCTAGGATTTTTTGAAGGTGACTTAGAGCTCACCTTAGGTGGCTTAGTTAGCCACCTTAGAGTATCCCAATTGAGCCCAAATTTGGTGTGTTCAGGCCCTGGGATCATGTGACCCCATGGTCCAAATTTCATCAGATTTGGAGTCCACTTGGTTCACCAATTAGGAGCCATAGCTTGCCCTTGCTAGAATTGCCCCCTAGCCTTAATTAAATTCTAATAAATCCCTTTTAAACCCAAAATTTAAGTTTAATACTTCATATTAATCAGTGTTGAACCCTTAACCCATGAGAATTAAAAGCCCCTTGATTGGGCATCAAATTAAGTCTTAATTTAATTTTAAGTAAAATTCAATGTTTAATTAATATTAATTAATTAATAATCATTAAAAATCCCAAGAATTAATTTAATGCTTGATAATCTCCCCTTGGATCACCTCTGATCTTTGGGAGAGATTTCAAGGAGTTTGAGATCCATTTAGGCCCAAATCACTAGAATAGTCTTTAATTGGAATAATTGAAAATTTTCATAAATATCCAAACTTCTAAAAATCATAACTTTTGATAGAAAACTCAAAATTGAATGTGCCACATGTCTAACAACTCATAATTAAGCCTAGTATTTTGATAAAATACAAACTTTCTAGAATTTGAGCTTAATAAAAGAATTCAACTTTTGACCCCTTTAATTAAATTATTAAAATATTCTAAAATTTATAAGGCTCAAACCATTCTAAAATTCAGAAAATATTGGTTTAATGTCCAAAACATTTAACAAATCCTTTAAAATACAACAACCACCCTAAAGTTGAAGTTTATTGGCTGGACTACTCCGGGCTGCGGGGCTAAGTGTCCTAAGGAGGCTGGTTCCTCGAGCCTGGTGGCACAACGCCACGAATGAATTCTAAAGGGTGTCAAACCTTAAAATGGATTAATTTTTTTTTTTTAATTATTTAACATTTTAAAAGTCTCTAATTCAATTACATTAATTTGGTTTATCGGCTGGACTACTCCGGGCTGCGGGGCTAAGTGTCCTAAGGAGGCTGGTTCCTTGAGCCTGGTGGCACAACGCCACGAATCAATTAATGGCAAACTTAAATTAATCAAGCTTTTAAAATCAGTAATTAACTCATTTTTATATTAATCCACTCTTTTAATTCCAACCAATTTAAATAACTTAATCAAACCCGATTGCTACTGGGTAACCCAGGCCTACGAGGCTATTAGCTTAGCCCCAAGGAAGGTGAAATAAACTTCACGGCCTCGGTGTGAAACAAAGGTAGTAATCAATTAACTTTTAAAACATGTTTAATTAAAATTCTTAATTCATTAATACTTAAATTTTAATTCAAATTCCCTTTTAAGCCTTAACAAATCCAGACCTTTAGACAACTTCAATTAAGAACCCACTTTAGGACCTACCCCAGCCACACGACCTTTCTCACACACTTTAGATGATGTGCTAGGACAACCAACTCTAGATCTAGGTTAGGCCGGTGTTTACTTTACTGCTGTGTGCCGGATTTTTCGTAGTTTTCACTGCATGTTGTGGATGAAATTGCTTTGCTGTGTCTGCTTACTTTTTCTGTACTCTGTGGATGGATTGATGTGTTTGGCGACTAGATTACCCTTAGGTTAGGTACGATCTGGATGTTGACATAGTTTTCTGCAGGTGGCCACGCTCATGCAGGGCAATATAAAAAGGGGGCAAATCAAAAAATGCATAAATATTATAAACTCTTTGCACAGGTGCTTCAGCTGCTAAAGCCCCCAAATCATAAAAAGAGCGTGGCCAGTGTGTTTACTTTTTTTTTCCTGCTCATATATAACTGCTTGGGAATAACTGCTTTTTATATATTAACTGCTTAGGATAACCTTGCAGGTGAGTCTAGATTTTGATTTAAAATAAATGTAATTTGTGTAAGTGTCAAGTGTTGTGAAAGTTCATTTTGAGTTGGGATACATAGATCCAAAGCTTGGATTCCAAAGAGGAAAGGATACCCCTTTGGGGAACACTCCTTTTCCATTTGGAAATCCAAATTTGGATCATTCCTCTCCCTTACCCAAAGAGGAAAGAGTGGCCTTCCCTTTTGAGGGAAATGCCCTCTTATCCATTTGGGTAATCCACTACGAAGATTCCAAGAAGATTGAAGAAAAGGAGTCCAAAGAAGAACAAGATTAAAGATGTGAAGATTTGAAGATTGAGAGTATCCCACTCAAAATAACTTGCGTCATTACTAGATTTAGAACCCGGGTTGTTGTCAGTGGTGCCCGGCCACTTTACTTTCTGTAATATTCTGGTTTGTAATAAGCAAGGCAACTTTGCCTATGGACATTTATTAATTAGTTAATTTATATTTGATGTGACGAATTGATTGCCTTTAGGACTACCTGCTTTTATTAGTTTTTTGGCGATTGCATGCCGCTCTTTATTTTCGCCTGGATACGTGAGGCTCGTGAGGGTGTGAAACTTTTCTACTCATAATTTTAAAAGTCTAAAATTTTAGTGAGTCTAAACAACATAGAAAGATAACGAATCTAGGGAATTAGCCGGGGATCGTCCCCGGGGTCGCATACATATTTTTGCATCACTCTTTCCTTGCTTTAGACCCTTCCCCGCCTGCGGGTAGAGTCCGGATAGTCTGACCTATGAGGACGAGGTGCCGGACCTGGGGAAGTCCAGTCTTCTAAAAAACTATTTTATAAGCCTGTTTTTTAAAATTTCAAGCATACTTGATTGGAAGTTGTTAACTAGCATGCATTGCATTAGATACAAACTAAAAGAGTCAAAAATTTAATTGCATCAGTTTAGCATTTTTGCACCCAACATATGTCAAAGGGGCCAATTAGGAAAATCTCTAGATGTCGGCCCCGACCCTTCAAAACTTTAATTACAACGTCCCTACCACTCTTGCATAAAAGATCGGATTCATGTATTTTAAATTGATTAGGTGATTAGCTGGCTCCCCAATCCAGGCCGGGGTAAGTCCAGACCTTGCACTACATTAGTTAGGTTCGGATGACTGTGGTCCAGTGTCCAAAATAGATTTAGGATCCGGGGCAGATCTTTGATTATAAGACCCCAAATTTCGGGAATATAGTCCCAAATTTCTAATAAAATGCTCAACTCTAATTAAAGCTTCATTTCAATCCTAAAACATAAAGCCCAACACTTAGATTAAGTTGGGACACTTCCAGATGGTTCTGGAATCTCAAAGTGTCCCCTACCTCTCATCCTTTGACTCTGTTAATAACTGCTCAATTTTGATCCATTCCCTTTTGATTTTCCAATAATTCTATTCATACTTTGATATCACTCCTAGAAATTCTAACAAAATTTTGCCATTATTTTAATCGAGAGTTTTCGTAGGAGACCTCGTTTTCCTATGATGTAATTAACTACGAGGGCTTGCGCTCGTAGGAGATTTAGAACCACACACGCACCTGATTTTTAAAATTGATTTTTCAAAACTCAATTGGATTTCTTTGGGAAAACTTAAAATACTAGTGATCATTGTTATCATATTCAAAGAATTATCATCGAATGATATTTTCCCCCTTCGGGGAGATACATCTTTCTTTGATAAGGCTTTGGATGTGAACCTAACGATCACACTTCTTGAATATTGTAGCTGGATATTCAGTTGAACCTCATTTTGACCCTTCGTGACCATAAGAAGTTCTCTTTAGCATCCGGTCATAATATTCAAGATGAATTTCATAATTCTAAATCTGAACGCCGTTATGAAATTTTATGTTCGTCCTTCGGGGTGATATAATTTTTCTAACGGGATGATTCGATTTTAGAATTAGAATTAAATCTCAATTTTAAAGCTCCCAAAGAAAACTAATCTTTTCGAAACATGTTTTCAAAATTCCACCAACAAATACATATAAAAGATTGAATGGAACTTGCGATGGTTTGAGGGAAAATAAGGCCCACACCAAAACAACAAGATGAATCATTAGATAATTGCTAAAGCAAGAGCAATGGGGAGGAATGAAACAACTTAACATAATAAATTACTTAAATTTTAATTAGTGGATTGATTTCCCCCATTAATTATTCCTATTGAATTGATTTACATTTTTCATTAATTAAACTGAATACAAAGAGATCTAAAAATAAAAATAAAAAATATAAATACTTATCTTCTCTATACAAAGATAAGAGAGAGGACATTTAATTAAATCAAAACTACAAATAAAAATAAATATGGCACAAACTTTAGCCAACATCACCTCTTGGAATGAATCAGAAGTAAATTTGCTCAAACCTTGTTGAATATCTTCTGCACTTTGCATATGTTGACCATTAACAACAGAGTCTAAAAGAAACCCAAGAAAAAAATTTTATAATACCTGCACAAATCCTGCCCATCCAGGAATCATGCATGTATCCTACTATAATCACATCCCGCCACATCTACAACAATCATTCCTTTGTGGCTGCGCCAAAATGTCACTTCTCATGTGTGCTAAGACCGCATCTTGATCACGCCATTGTTCATGTTGTTAAAAGGAGAGCTCAAAACTTCATATTCTCATATTCTTCTCCATGCAAATGAAGGCTTTGTCGCTTCTCCCTCATGCAAAAAAACTTCTTCTTTGCTTCGACTGACCTCCACCAACTTCATATGCCTCCCACCTCCTTTATTTCTACAACTTACAGCTATATACACTCAATCACTCTAAATCAACCCCCTTATTCTCAGATTACTTCACTCATCAAATTTACTAACTAAGTCCTCTAAACTGTGGACTTCATTGTACTAAATCCAGCTCCCTACCATTCCCTAAATCCCACTTCTAAATTAGACTAAACTAATTCACTCCAAAGGCCCATTCATCCTTAAACACCACAACCCATTCTAACAGCCCAAATCACCTCTACCTCTCGAAAGCCTAAACAACTAAAATAGTAAGTTTTCTATTTTTTTCTTATATTATTATTTATTACTCTTTTCTTATTACTGTGAATTAATTAGTTTGGTATCATTAACAACTTTATTAACTCATATTAAAAAAATATTTTTTATCATAATTATTAGTATTATCTTAACATTTCTTTAATATTTTCCTTATAATTAGTATATTATTATTATTATTATTATTATTATTATTATTATTATTATTATTATTATTATTATTATTTTTATTATCTAAAAAAAAGAGAAGATAGTTAAGAAAAAAGGGAAAGGAAAAAAGAGAATTAAAGAAAAGGAAAGAAAATTTCATAAAAAAAGAAAGAGAAAAAGAAAAATAAAAAAAATATGGTGAAAATAAATTTTTGAACATCATCATCGTCACCGACAATCCTCATATAGGTGTAATCCCAAAACTCAAAATCCTATTTTTGGCATCCATGGTGCACCAAAAAATGCATATTTATGCTTTTCTCTAGCGTAGTAGGAAGGGAACTAGGTGCAGCACCAACGACAAGTACTGTAGTTCATGTACACACTTTTTTCTTGCATAATAGGGACAAATAAAAGTACCCATAGATGCTTCAGTGCCTAAAGGGAAATACTTGTGCATTTTAATCTGGTACCCGAAGAACCATACAAGCTTTTTACTAGCTTGGTGGGATTAAAGATTTACAACCATAGTGTCATCCGACACCTATCGTATATACTTTTATATAGTATGACAGAAGGCTCGTACTCCTAAAATTTCCCCTAAACTAGGGAGATGCTAGGCTACAAAAATTGAAATTAAATTGTGGACTTGATTTGAACTTGAATGAAAAGGACCTCAAGCTACTTAAACTTGAACAAATTGACAGGGAACTTCACTACAAATAAGACAATAGGGGACTTGAATTTGAACTCAAAATTATATGGTGAAAGTTCGTGTACGTTGTTAGATCTTATATAACTATCCCAAGGCTAACCAAGAGGGGTGAATTCGTTATTTAAAAATTTTCGTAGATTTTTAAAAATCATTTCTAGAAAATATAATTTGTGATTTTAAAATATGCAGCTGTTTAGATACAATTATCACAAAATATTTTTCAAGCAAAAAACTTTAAAGTGCAAAAAAATAAAAATATAGAGAAATTAAAGTGAACAGAAGAACACAAAATTTTATAGTGTTCAATCCAAACTTGACCTACGCCCACTCCCTGGAGACTCCTTCTCTAGGTATTATAAAAAATAAAAGTGACTCTCTTTTTTCCCTAGAGTAAGGCAGAGAAGTCCTTACAAACTCTCTTCCACCAACCTGGTGCGGTAGAAAACCATCATCCTTTTTCACCCTCCTGGTGAAGGCAGAGAATCTTCATCCTTTTTCACCCTCCTGGTGTAGGCAAAGAATATTTTTCCTTTTTTACCCTCCTGTTAAAAAAAGTGAACCTTCATCCTTTTTCAACCTCCTGGTGAAGGGAAAAAACCTTCATCCTTTTTCACCCTTTTGGTGAAGGCACAGAACCATGACACTATGTTGAAAATTATCCATCAAAAGTCTCTAGCAGAGATGTGCAGAAATTTTAAGAAGATAAAGAAATCCTCTCTTTAGGTAACCTTATAAATTTCTCACAACTCTCCCTCACAAGATCTCTCACACTTCCCTCTCCCAATCTCTCCCAAACACTCACACTAAATGGATACTATGAAGATAAATTTGCAACAAAGGTATTTGTTTCAACTTTTAAGACTTCTTATATAGAAAACACAAGAATATGAAAGTACGATATGTGCCAAGTGGGGGGGGGGGGTGTAAATTGGTATATTTAAAAATTAATCCTAAATTGGAGTACTATTTTTTTTAGGTTTTTCAAAATACTTAAAAATAAGCAATTTTGATTTTTGAATGCGGAAGCTATCAAATTAAATATGCCATGGAAAATAGTGATGTTAAAATTCTAGTTATCACAATAAAGCAATAATTTATAAATTTTCACCATGCACTTAAAATGGAAATTAAAAAAGAGAAAGTAAAATGAGGACAACGGAAAAAGTACACCAAAATATTTTATAGTGGTTTGGTTAACTTTGACCTATGTCTACTTCTTGGTGTCCTCCACTCCGAGAATTACACTATTCAAAAGGGTCTCTCCTGCTCCCATAATAATACGGAGAAGCCTTTACAAAACACACTTTTACCTTCTCAGTGTGGTGGAGTGCTAGATGCTATGTCACCCTCCTGGTGACTTCAATAAACCTTCTCATTTTATTACCTCCTAGAGAAGGTAGAGAACCTTCGAGGACTTTGACCTAGAAGCCTCTCTCTCTAGAGAGCTCCCTCAAGACTCACCAAGGCCACAAGAAGAGCAAGCATACATCTAGCTTGGAGAACTATGTGATCCCCTCACACAACGTCTCCCTCATGCTCAAGCTCACCTTCTCCTTTCTCTCACAAGCTATAAATCTCTTCAAAAGCTCCCTCTCTAGAGTTCCTTTTACCTTTCATGTTCCTCTCTTATCTCTTTTAATGAATAAAAGAATTTAAAATATAATGTACTTTAAAAATCCGAAAAATCTAAATTACTCATTATTATTTATACAATATGATCCCAAGTTATATAGTACGATCAGTTCCAAATAACTCCCATTCTAGTATCAAGGAGAACGAACAAGTCATAATGTTTTAATACATCATACAGTATGATATAAGTATCATCCAGTACAATCTACTTTATTTCTTCTATTTATACGGGACGAATGCTGGGATGATTGAAAATTGTCTCTATTTATCATCCAACACTATTCAATCATACATTACGAATAGTTGAGTTTATGCAGTTCATCATGTATGATGTATTTATCATACAGTATAATTAGTTAAAAAATTAAGGTTTCATCTAGTATAATCTTACATACGACCAAATTTTACCTCTACTCTTTATGCAGTATGATCTTATTTATACAATATGATCATCAATCATTTATGAAACCATAATTTAATTGAGTAATCATGGGGTTTAATTTTAGTAAGTTTTCAAAATTTTCATACAGTGCGATTGACATCCTAGTATGATATGTTCAAATTTTAAATCTTACTTAAATTAATATGGTGGCTAGGGTTTGAGGTGAAAAAATTATATAGTACGATCAAGATCATACAATATGATTAGGTAATAGAAGCTAATTTCCATTCATTCATTAAGCCTATTTTTTGATAATATATTATACTGTATGATTTAAAATCTTATAATACCATCTATAAAAAAATAATTTAGACTTTAAAAAGCTCCCCCTTTGTGTCTGTGCATGGTCGCTCAATCTGCATACACTCTTTTGTGGCCAAACTCAAGAAATAAAAATAATAAAGAAAAAAGAAAATCACAAACTCTTTCACATCCTATTCTATCAGTTCTTGTGTCTTTAGTGGTTTTGATCAGTGCTTGTTCTCCTTGAAACGTTAGTACTAATAGACAAAAATAATATTGAAAAGATTTAAGGAAGAATGAAATAATTTAATCCATATTATTTGTCATCATCAAAGTTATAGACTAGGGATCCTAGATAGTAATAGAAAAAATCATCCATAAACTAAAAATTACAGTAAACCAATTTTAGATCGTGCAGTATAATCATGGATCATCTGTACGAATAGTTCAAAGAATCCTAATACAAACATGTATGAACCTAAATTAATACACTATTTTTCATATGTACAAATTGACATCATATTGTATGAATAGTTTAAAACTGAATGTGTTCATCTTGTATGATATGGTACAAACCTTATTTCATATATTGTTAGTTATCCAAATGACGTGACATTATATAATATGAAAAGTTAATATAAATCATGATTCATTTGGTATAATCTTGGATGAATTCAATTTCATACTATAAGTCTTCAATTTCATACTATACTATAATTCAAATTCATATTATACTGTACTAATAGTACAAAAATGAATGAATTCATTTAGGATGAATTGGTATAAACCTAATTTAATACACTGCAAGTCATTTATACGAATTCATATCATACTGTACGATTAGTAAAAAAATTAATTAATTCATTTGGATGAACTGGTACAAACCCAATTTGAGTCACTGTTAGTCATCTGTACGACTGGACATCATATAATACAAAAAATTTTAAATTATAAGAACATGATTTGATTAACTCTATTCATGAGGAAAACTATCAAATCGTATAGTATAATTAGGTATCATATAGTATGAATATATTTAAAATTTTTAGTTTTAACTCTCTCCTCCTTTGTGTGTGTACATGGATTCCCAATTTTAATCACACTCTTTGAGACTCAAGAAATTAAAAATAAAGATTTATAGATTTTATTACATGAAATCCTAATATACTCTATCTTGAAGTCTTCAGCAGTCTAGAGTACGCACAAAAAATAAATAGAAAATGTCTAGTATATTCTTTGAGAAACAATAAATTAATAGAACAATAATATTTTGCTTTTATCAAAAATGACAATCTCAATATCGATTCCTGAGTTGCAACAAAGGGAACTTGAACTCAAATGAATAATGCATGGAGCTAAACTTCAAATTGATGAATATATAATCAAAGTTAAAATGTCATGTTAAACTTTTGCTTGAGCTTTTTACTAACCTTTACATTTCTTGTAATCGCACAACCTTGCAGGCCCAAGTCTATCAACTCCAAGTCATCAACCATTTAAATGACTTGCATGAATATCTTCACCTGTCCAATATTGGTCCAACCCTACATTTTATTTTAGGATCCTTCGATTATAATTGAAACTCAATCAATAAAATAATTAGGAGCTTACCTTTACCTCAACATTATCCCTTAGTGAGTTTAATAATTTTAAATTCATGTGTCATTCAGTATATTCTCAAGAATAGTGTTACTCCTAAAGCAAGTGATTGCATAAATCTCACTTAATGTATTTAGCCTTTCCTATACCACCAGACCATTTGCCCACTATCTTCACAAATAATTCATTTCACATCATCTATAGTGGGAGTCATAGGGCCATATGTGTTGTATCTGATTCTGAGGAAGAAGCAAAAGTAGTGGGAGAACATATATAACTTCTTCCTCGTATTAAAGACCAACATCGTTAGATTACATGGACAAAACACTTTGCCAAATTAGACCCAAAAATAGACGCACACATTGAGTAGTCCTCTCAACATTTAGAGTAGATGTAGTAATAATATGAGGTAGATTGTGATTGATTTAGTGACTAGGTTTCCTCATTCCACTGCTACTTATAGCCACCACTAAAATCGCTTGATCAGGGTTACTTCGATGAGTAAGTTGTGCTGTGATATGTAGTTTATCCTATGTAGTGTGTTTGTATTTTCTATTTTTCCTTTTCTTTATTTATTGTTATTTTATTTATAGTTTCTCTTTTTTTGAGATGTCAAAGAAGAAAGTAGGTAGTGTTGGTTGTGCTGTTTCATTTGGATTAGCATAGTTTATGTTATTTGCTTTTGCTTATCATACTTGTTTTGAATGTAATTTCTATTTGCCCTTTTAAAAACAAATATTACAAAATAAAAGTAAAAAAATAATAATAAGGGGTTTCTCCCTATTTTTAATGGAATCACATAGTAAGGGGGAAAGAATAGTTGGAAGTTAAAATAAACTTTAAATTCTATTTAATAATGTATTTCAACATAAAAAAGAAAGTCTGTTATAATATCAGATCCCAAACATTTATTATTATTATAAAAAATATTATTTGATGTAGATTTAATTTCTCATGCTTTTTGTACTGCATATTTTTCTTTGCGCATCATTAACATTTTAGGTTCAGTATACATCGAACATCATAAATGAATCTGAGCTTAAGAAAATGTTGCATAAGTTAGACTATTTCGGAAAGAGTTAATAATTTTTTTTTTTCGAGTTAAATTTTATAATAAGGTGCATGTTAACTTAGTAATCGTTCACACAAGTATGAGGGAAATCAGGGGTCCGAATTGTCCGGTTCTAGTGAGAGAATGTTTGGGTTCTAGTGAGAGAATTTCTTCCTTTGGGTTCGAATTGATTTTTCCCACGGTTTCCCGCAGCAGGTGGCGCGGCCACTCTAGGATGATTGGCGATCTTTACGGATGACATGGCTGCTCTGCGACCTCCAGTTTCATTACGAACTGGTGGTAGAGGCAGTAATGGGGTGGTAATCAAAGAAGGGATGAGACCTCTGTCTCGTGTTTTGGTGGTTGAAGGAAAAGGCAAGAAGGTGATTGTGGAAGATGAAGCGATTCTGAGGAAAGAGGAGCTTGTGATGCCAGGTACTCTGAATCTTGATTTTTTGAAATCTGGAGATGATTCATTGAAGGGTTGTGAATCTTTTAAAATTGTTGGAATGAATAAGGATCGGGTTTCCTGTTTGAAAAGCAAAAACGGTCAAGAACGGGATGCTGTTTTTGATTATGTTAAAGATTCTGGAAGGGATTCAAGGATTGAAGGTATGGTGACGGATACAAATAAACAAGAAATCTTGAATGAGGTTGGTAATGCATGGACTAAGGCGAAGCACATTAAGATCGAATGGAATAGAGAGAAAATTGAATTATCGGATGATGGGGTCGCTGTTATGCTAAATTCGGAGATGGAGGAGAAAAAGAAGCATGTCCTGAGGCATTCTGTGGTGATCAAAGTTTTGGGTAGCAATGTGTCGTTCCCTATGTGTATCTTGGAGTTGAGGAAACAGTGGAGCAAGTATGGCAGATTTCATTTAACCTCAATTGGCATGGATTGGATCCTCCGTTCATTCAGGATGGAGGAGGCCGTAGAGGAAATACTCAATGGTGGACTGTGGTTTATCGGTGAACACATTGTTGGAATAGATCGGTGGACTCCTGCATTTGATCCTTACTCCTTCAAGGGGGTCACCGCTCCCATTTGGATTCGATTCCTCTATTTGCCGCTTTATTGTTGGGATGAAGACAACATAGCGAGAATTGCATCTCGATTTGGGACGCCAATGTACATTGATGGGAATACCTTTCGGTGGAGGAAGAGGGAGTTTGCTCGAGTATGTGTCAAAATTGACCTGGAGAAGAAGTTACCAAATGGAGTCTGGGTGGAAGGATCAGCAGGCAGATTCTTTCAGCGGGTGGAATATGAGAAAGTGGATTTGTTTTGTTATCATTGTGGTCGTGTGGGTCACAACAAGACTGAATGCCCTGAGAAGGTTGTTCAGGGGATTACTGATCAGGCCATTTCCAAATCGGTTGCAGATGAGTCCAGCAAGACTTTTCCTGAAGCCAATTCCGGGATGATCAAGTCAGAATACGGCCCGTGGATACATGTACATTTCAAAACTAAACGCTTTGTTAATGCATTTGGTGCTAGAAGAAAATGAATGAACGACAGATTAATAAGATGGATAATATGGGCTCCAAACCTGTGCAGAACGTTAATCCTGCTGAGATGAAGAAGGTGGATAATGTAAGTAATCCGAACTTAATGTATGATAAAATGCCGGATCAAAAGAAGGATGTTGTTGGGCAGTAGAATATTATAAGAGATACTCAGCCAATTGCGGTCAGTAATAGATTTGATGCTCTGTTGGATGATTATGGAGATGAACCCGTGAAGAACAATGAGGATGTGGATAAGTCTAAGGCCTTGGTTACTCAATGCACTGAGGAAACTAATGGGGTTGGAAATAATGTTGTGAAATTGAATGATGTAGATTTAAAGCATGCTGGTTTGGGGTCTCAAAGTGGGAGCACTAAGGTTAAACTTGCCAAGGAGCTAAGATCTCTGGGACCTCTTGAAACAGGTTATAAAAAGAAGAGAAGGGATGGAAGGGTGAGTTCTTTGAGTGGGGAAGATTCCCCAACCAAATATTAAATGTCTACCCTACTTTTCTGGAATTGCAGGGGGGCTAGGAAGAGGGAGGCCGCCTTGTATCTGAAGGAGTTGGTTAGAGAGCAGGATGTTTGTTTTTTTGGTCTTTTGGAGACTAAGATGACTTGTATTGGTAGGAGGGAGGTTGATTATCTCATTGGGAATGATTGGGACTTTTATTATATTCCAGCCGTTGGCTTGTCAGGGGGAATGCTGGTTTTATGGGACAAGAAGATTGTGTCATTTGTGGTCAAAGTTACTTCTTCACAAGTGATTTTGGGGGATCTCTTGACCCCAAGCATGGGCTTATGGAAGATTGCCACGGTATATGGGAGTCGTTGTTCCAAAGAAAGGGAGGATCTTTGGAGGCAGCTTGAAGAGGGATTGAAAGAGCATAATCCCTCTATCATTGGTGGGGATTTTAACTGTATTTTGAACAAGGAGGAGAAGAGAGGAGGTAAGAGGTTTGTATTTTCTAAAGGGCCGAAGGAGATGAAACAATTTATGACAAATTCAGATTTTCATGATGTAAGGAGCGTTGGACCAAGGTACACTTGGTGCAACAACAAAGAAGGAGCATCTCAAATTTGGGAAAGATTGGATAGGTGTTTGGTGAACTCGATTGCTCTTCAGAGAATTCCATCAGCTATGACTAGACACTTAGCAAGAGTGGCATCGGATCATAGTCTAATTGCCTTCAAATTAGATGAGAAGATTCAGTTCAACAGGATGAATATCAAATTTGAGGATACATGGAGGACATATCCAGCGGCTAGAAGCATTGTGTACCATTCTTGGAAGAAGAATGATTTTGGTGATCATAGTGAAATCCTTCAAAGGAAGACTAGTAGAACAATGAAGGCATTGTTCTTTTGGAGCAAAAGCAAGTTTAAAAATTTGAAGACTCTCAAGGAAGAGCTGAAAAAGGATATTATTAAACTCCAAAACAAAGAGATTGTTGGAATAAATTGGACTAATGAGGATCTCCTTTTGCTTAGAAGTAAAGTGCACGAGCTTAATGTAACTTTGAACTGGCTAGCTACATGGTGGAATCAAAGGGCAAAGGCTAGATGGCATGAAGAAGGTGACAACAATTCAAAGATGTTCCATAACTTTGCCTCGGCTAGAAGGAATGGGAATAGGGTTGTTCAAATCAGAGATGTGAATAACATATCTCAGGTTGAAGATGATGAAATTGAGAAGGTGTTCACTCATTTCCTTGAAGCTAAATGGAAGAACAGAACTTGTGAGTTAACAGGTTGGCCTGTTGTTTCGGAAAAACAGAAATTGAGCCAGGGAGTTGTTGCTGAACTGTGTTCTGAATTTACTTTGGCTGAATTATAGGCTTCGGTTTTTCAGCAGGGAAACAATAGAGCTCCAGGTATGGATGGAGTTACTTCATCTTTTTATAAATGCTATTGGGATATTGTGTGGAAATCTTTATGGGAAGCTATTAAGAGCTTCCTAAATTCTGGTAAAATGAATAGGACTTGGAAGGATACTCTAATTGTATTGATTGCTAAAATCAAAAGCCCTTTAACTCCCTATGACTACAGGCCGATCAGTTTATGTCAGACTAACTATAAAATTACAGCCACTATTCTAGTTAACAGATTGAAGAAATGCATCTCCAATTTGATCACTGAAGAGTAAATGGCCTTTATGCCAGGAAGGTCTATTTCTGAACATTGCTTGTTGGCCCAAGAGATATTTCACAAATTTAAATTCTCCAAGAACAAGAAGGGATTGATGGCTTTGAAGTTAGAAATGGAACAAGCGTATGATAGCATGGGATGGCCTGCACTTGATCAAATCCTTAAATGGTATGGATTCCCTTGTTTGTTTTCTAAACTTCTCATGGATTGTGTTGTAGGTGTGTGATTTTCAATCATTATTAATGGGAGGAATTCTGCGTGGATTGATGCTCATAGTGGCTTTCGTCACGGATGCCCACTATCTCCTTTTCTCTACATTATGTGCTTCAAGTTGTTTTCTAATTCTATTGAGCAGAAGGGTCAGGATCTTGGCATTAGAGTCTCTCCTAGAGGCCCTAGGATTACACATCTTTTTTATGTAGATGATGTGCTACTTTTCTCTCATGTATCCATCTTTTTAGCCAAATCATTGAAGAAGATAGTTGAAGATTTTTGCAATTGGACGGGCCAAAGGATAAATGTTAGTAAATCTCAGATTTTATTTGGAAAGGCAGTTGGGTACCCAATTAAGAAGAAGGTTATTAGGTTGTTTGGCTACAAAAATGTGAAGGAGATGAGCTACCTAGGGATCAAGCTGTCCTTAAATAGATTGAAGTTGGCTGATTTTCATGATATGCTAAGCAATGTTATGGATAAGCTCAATACATGGGGCAAGAAGACATTATCCTTGGGAGGTAAGATTACTCTTATCTCTAGTTCTTTGTTATCTATGCCAAACTTTTTAGTAACTCACTCCTTAGTTCCTAAGAAGTTGTTGTATGAGATGGAGAAACTATGTAGAAAATTTCTATGGCAAAAATCGGGTGGAGAGCATAGTATGCACTATGTGGCTTGGGAAGAATTGTGCAAACCGAGAAGTTTGGGAGGAATGGGACTTCATTCTCCTTTGCTGAGGGTTAGCTCTTTTAGATCCAAACTGGCTTGGGACTTTTATCAGAAAACTGAGTCTCTTTGTTTTAAAACTATCAAGCACAATTATGGAGAGGATTTGATGAATAGAACACAGAAGAAGATAACTTCAAATGCATGGAAAATCTTAATTGATGGGGGAAGACAGCTGCAAAACATTACCAAATGGGCCGTGGGCAGTGGCAATAATATAAACGTTTTAAATGATATTTGGGTGCTGGACAAAAGCATTAACAGATGGCCTACTTTAGTGGATTGTGTAGTATTGGAAGGGATGAATGTCAGCCAATTGCTATCAAGTGAAGGTCAATGGAATTATGCACTGCTTTAGGAAGTTTTTCATCCTGATTTTATCATGCTGATCAACAATATTTAGATCTTCCCTAGGATGGAGGATCGGAGAGAGTTGCTGAGAATGTTTTCGGGTAAGTCTATCTCGGAAATGTCTTTTGAATCTATATTGAAATGCACTTACAATTTGGATTGTGAGGATTACTGCTCATGGCTGTTTAATCTCAAACTCAATAAGAAAGTTGAAATTTTCTGGTGGAGGCTCAGAAAATCTGCTGTTCCCACAAATGTTTTTCTGCACTACCGCAAGCTTGTTATGGATAAAGCTTGTGTTAGAGGTTGTAATAATATTGAAAGCTATGAACACATTATGGTACATTGCAAATATTTGATTGAAGTCATGAAACAGATGCAAGATTGAGGCATTTATGTTCTAGTTTTTCAGTCTCTTAACAGCTGTCTGTAGGAGTTGAGGAGAATGTCCACCCGAAATCTCGGTATTGTGAAGGTTTACTGCACTATTATTTATTTGTCTTGGAGGAATAGAAACTGTGTGAAGCATGGGAAATCAGCATTGCCTTCTTCTGTGATTGCTTCTAATGCTTTGGCATTGGCTAGTAATAAAGATAGTCCTTATCTTTCTAACCAGGGAACCAATCTCCTTAGGGAGTCTTGTGAGTCTTGGTGCCCTCCTCCGAAAGACTGGATGAAGATAAATGTTGATGCGGCATTGCTTAGATCCAACTGTGCTGGAGTTGTGGGAATCTTTAGAGACCATAAGGGAAGGTTTATCCTTGCTTTTGGGGAGAAGAAGATTCATTGGGACATTTCCAAACTTGAAATGTAGGTTGTTTACTCGGTTAGAGAGTATATTAGGAGTTGGATGCTTGAGTACAAAGGGGTGATTATTGAAAGTGACAACCTCAATGTCATAAGATTCATCCAGGACTCTTTCAAGAAGAATAAAAAGATTGTTGACAGGTGACCTTTGGAGGACATTCTCTTTGTCAATGATTTTCATAAAGTGGTCTTTAATCATGTTCATAGGAATTGTAATAAGGTGGACAACTTATGTGCTACCATGGCTCTTAGTAGGAGCTTCTTCTTTGATAGTTTTACTTTTGGTAACATTCCTTCCTTGCTTTTATGTTCTATCATGGAGGAATGTGATGCTTTTCATTCTTTTCAAGTGTAAGTTTAAATTGCATTCATACTCCTACTGCCTTTTGTTTAAAAACTGTTTCTGATGAGTCATGGATTTGGCATAGGAGACTTTATCATTCTCGTATGAAAAACCTTAGAAAGATAACCCAAAAAAATTTAGTGAGAGGTATACCAAAACTAGACTTTAATAAGAACCACCTTTGTGATGCATGTCAATTAGGTAAGTAAGTGAAGTCCTCTTTTCAATCCAATAAGGATCTTAGAACTAGTAAACCTTTGGAAATCTTACACATAGATCTTTTTAGATCAGTTGGAACTATAAGTCTAGAAGGGAAGGTATACAGATTTGTTATAGTAGTTGATTACACAAGATTCACTTGGGTTAGATATTTATTTCATAAGACTGAATCATTTGAGGAATTTAGAAATTTTTTGACTTAGATTCAAAAGGAAATTAGGGTGTGAAATTATTTCTATACAAATTGATCATGGAGGAGAATTTGAGAATGAGAGATTTGAAATTTTTTGTAAAGAAAAAGGAAATGATCACAATTTTTCTACACCTAGAACCCCTCAGCAAAATGGGGTAGTCGAAAGGAAAAAATAGAACATTAATAGAAATCGTCCGAGTAATGTTGGCAGAATACTCACTTTCTAGATATTTTTGGGCTGAGGCGGTTAGTACTGCATGTTATGTTCTGAATAGGATGAATGAGAGATCCAATTTAAATAAAACACCCTATGAGTTGCTAAAAGAAAGAACACCTAATTTGTCATATTTCCATGTTTTTGGTTGTAAGGTGTTTATTCATAATAATGGAAAATCTGCCTTAGGAAAATTTGATCCAAAATCAGATGAAGGAATTTTTGTTGGATATTCAAGTGTTAGAAAATCTTATAGGGTATTCAACAAAAGAACTTTGGTCATTGAAGGGACCACACATGTTGTATTTGATGAATCTAGAAATTTGGAAGAGCCAAATGTTGTTGAAGATGAGATTGAGGAAAACTCCCAAAAGTTTGATAGAATAAACTTGGAAGAAAATGTGGAAGAGAATTTAAAGATAGAAAACCCTTTGCCTAAAGATTTGAGATTTTCTAAAAACCACCCAAGGGAATTGATTATAGGTAAACCTAGTGAGGGTGTTAGAACTAGGCATGGATTAAACAAGAGAGTCAATCATTCAGCCTTTATTTCAACTATAGAACCCACTAATATTGATCAAGCACTTTCTGATGAATTTTGGATTTTGGCCATGCAAAAAGAGTTGAATCAATTTGTAAGAAATAAAGTTTGGGAATTAACTTCAAGGCCAAAAGATCAAAACATAGTTGGAACTAAGTGGGTATTCAAAAATAAAATGAATGACTCAGGAATAATCATTAGAAATAAGGCTAGATTAGTTGCTAAGGGGTATAATCAGATTGAAGGAATTGATTTTGAAGAGACTTTTGCCCCTGTAGCTAGACTTGAAGCAATTAGAGTTTTGCTAGCCTTTGCCTGTTTTAAATGATTCAAATTATATCAAATGGATGTAAAAAGTGCCTTTTAAAAAGGGGTAATTGAAGAGAATGTTTTTGTAGAACAACCTCCAGGTTTTGAAAATTCTAAATACCAAAATCATGTGTTCAAATTGAAAAAAGCATTATATGGATTAAAGCAGGATCCTAGGGCTTGGTATGTGAGGTTAAGCACCTTCCTACTTGAAAGATCTTTTGAAAAAGGAAGTGTGGATACAACTCTCTTTTTAAAAAAATTTGGAAAGGATATACTCATTATTAAAATTTATGTGGATGATATCATTTTTAGATCTTCAAATAAAAATCTTTGTGATGATTTTTCTAAAACAATGAGTAGTGAATTTGAGATGAGTCTAATGGGAGACTTAAATTATTTTCTAGGATTTAGCATTAAGCAACTTGAGGAAGGTACATTTCTTAGTCAAACTAAATATTTTAAGGACATCCTCAAAAAATATAAAATGGACAATGCTAAACCTGTTAGTACACCAATGAGTTCCTTAGTTCAGTTAGATAAGGACCTTAAGGGAAAATCTGTTTACTTGATTGCTAGCAGACCAGATATCATGTTTACTTTACTAAGAAATTTAGAGGGAGTATTGGATCTTTACTTTACTTGATTGCTAGCAGACCAGATATCATGTTTAGTGTTTTCTTGTGTGCTATATTTCAATCTGATCCAAAAGAATCACATTTGACAGTAGTGAAAAGGATTTTAAGATACTTACTAGGAACTCAGAACTTAGGAATTTGGTATCCAAAATTTAGCTCTTCATTTAAAATTATTGGTTATTCAGACTCTGATTTTGCAGGTTTTAGAGTGGATAGGAAAAGCACTTCCGGAACATGTCAATTCATTGGAAATTCATTAGTTTCATGGTCTTATAGAAAACAAAATTAAGTGGCCATATCTACTGCAGAACCAGAATACATTGCACTAGGAAGTTGTGTGGCACAAGTACTTTGGTTAAAACAACAATTGATTAATTTAGGATTAACTATAGGCACTATACCAATTTATTTTGATAAACTAGTGCTATTTGCATTTCAAAAATTCCAATTCAAAATTCAAGAACCAAACACATTGACATAAGGCATCATTTCATAAGGGATCATATATCCAAGGGAGAAATTGAACTTAACCATGTTTCAATAGAAAATCACCTAGCAGACATTTTTACAAAACCTTTAGCCTTTGATACTTTCAGTACATTAAGAGCTAGGCTAGGAGTTATTGATTTAAATGCTTAGACAAAAATATTTTTCTACAAATTTGATATTTTGTCTTTGTTTTTGTGTTCATTGTATTTTTGTTTTGTTGTTTTTATTTATTTTTGGTGTGTATTTAAGTGTGACTTGTATATTTTTATTCATTTTTATTTTGTGTGTGAAAATGAAAATTTGTGGTTATCATTGTCCGGGACAAAATTTTTTCGTACGGGACGATGTGTGTAAAATGACAAACTGTGTGATTTCGAACCGTCTTAAGAGAAGTTTTTAATGTAGTTCGTCTGTACGATCGTCACGATCATCCAGGACGAAATATTTTTCAAACGACGGGACAATTGAATGCAGCAGTTGAATGGATAAGACAATTTTTATTATGAACTTCGTTCGTACGAACCATTGGTTCGTCCAGACAAACATATGTCGATTCATGGCGGGGGACGATTTTCAACTGCCATTAAAACGAGTTAAATTTCTGATCGTCCATACGAACACGTGTTCGTCTGTACGAAAGGACACTTTGAAAATTGTGTGTTTATGAAAAGTTCTAATTTTTAAACTCATTTGTCCGTCCATACAAAATATTTTCGTACGGGATGAATTGAATTCTTACGGGACGAACGAAAATTTTATCTAGTACGAACAGTCATTCTTCTTTAAATTAACAGTAGTTTTTACTGAACAATCACTTTCACACATCGCTTTCAAACCTTTCCACTCTTCAAATCTCTCAATGGCAAGTTCTAGCAAGAGCCAAAAGACCTTGGCTAAGGGTCCTCCAAGAAATACATCCGAAAACTTCTTTTCTAGAGCCAATGAATAATCATTTACTAGGTTTGTGTCTGCAAAAATCACCCCATCTAGAGTTCTCTTACAGGATCAATTGGCTTTTAAGGTAATGCACTTATTTTCCTCCACTCAAATTGGTTTGATCCTCACTTTAGTTCACTTCTACAATAGAGAAACCTTTCACTATTTCTTGGCAAACATGTCATTCAACTCCGACCATTCTGTCATCAGTTCTTTTGTTTTCAAAAAAAAAAGTTGAAATCACCAAAGATGACTTTGGTATTTTTCTAAACTTAAGGACTGAAGGCTTAAGAGCACACACTTTAACTAACTCAAGTTTTCATTGGACTGAAGTTAATTGTGTGATTAGACATAGGAGAATTAAGGATCATTTGCCTAAAGTTTCAACCTTAGTGCGTGATGCCCGTATCATCTAGCAAGTATTAAGAACATCCATTATACCTAAAGCTAGTGATAGAGTCAACATCACTCCACTTCTTTCTACTGTTACCTATTTGATTATGACTAGACAACCTATAGATGAGGCCTAACTCCTAATTGACTACATTTATGGTCTCTCTAAAATTGGTCATGTTGATCATAAAAGAAAGAAGAACATAGCCTTAGAACATCTGATTGCTTTTATTTTGGAAAAGAAGTATAATTTAATTCATCCTGAACAAGATTTTAAAGAACCTCTCTACTACAACGACCCATCCTTTAGGGCTATCTTCAATAAGAATGAGCCCAGCCAAACTCATGTAGTTCTGAGTGAAACAGAAGAAGAAGCTAGACCTTTATATGCTGCTGAACCAAATTATCAGGATTTGGTTCAAAGATTTGAAAATTTAGAGGCTCATTTTGATCAAAGGTTTGATCAAATTGAAACTCACTTACAGCAGCAAGATTTTCAGCACAATCAGGATATGGGATTTATGCGTATTGTAGTTACTTCAACTTGTTCACGATAGTAGTTACTTCAACTTCTTTGGTGCAGCTCCACCTCCTCCTCCAGATCAGGGTCCATCAGAATGATTTGTTTAGTGTTTGTTCAGTGTTTGTTCTGTGTTTGTTCTGTGTTTTATTATAGTTTATGTGTTAGTGATTTTCTTTAGTTTGTCGTTTTGTTCTTGTCTTAGTTGTGTTACTATTGATATCTTAAACTTCAAATTGTAATAGCCTTATCTGATATCAATATATGTTTTCAATATTTTGTTGATTAATATTTTAGAAATGTGTGTTCGACTTTATGACATTCTTTTTTTATTTTTATCTTAATAGTGCTTTATTTAATTTGTAAATTAAAATTAATATCATTAGAAAATATAATTTTTCTAAATTTAAGAGATGATGATAACTTGATATTATTAGAATTTTCAATTCCATGTCTCTTATTTAGACTACATTATCTTTAATATTATTATTACAATTTAGATGTTTTCTTATTTTATATTTCTTTTTCAATTAGTATTTATGAGTTTAGAAAAATTTGAAATTTTAGATTATTGATTTTGGAAAGAATTTAATTACTCTTGAAAATTGTACAAATGTACAAAAATCAAAAGGAATGTGCAAAAAATTTGCAATGATAAAAAGAGGCACAAAATAAGCCCAAAGTAAAAGATGCACGAAAATGTGCCATAAAAAAATTTGTAAAAGATGCACAAAAATGTGCCATAAAAATTGATAAAGATGCGCAAAGCACCACATGTGATAATTATTTCTTTCCAGACTCTTTCAATCTCTTAATTCAAATTGATCTAATGTTCATTTATAACTTATATTGAAATTTGAAATATAAAATTTTTTATTCATCCTTAGTGCAATGGTTTTCTTTATATTCATGTCTAAATTGACACATATCTTTGATAAATTCATTTTATTCTCTATGTTATATCACTTCTTAAATTATATGAAATCTTATATTTTTCTAATGTTTTGATTTTATTTGCATACCTTATTTCAATCACTTTCAAGATTAAAATATAAAATGAATTTCATACTTCTGCTTACAGTTCTAACATTCATTTCTTCTTCACTTTTTGATGTTGTCAAAAAGGGGGAGAAATTATTTGTTGCGTTTGTTTTCGTGTTGCGTATGTTTTCATAGTGTTTAATTTTTGTATGTGTGTTTTCGTAGTATTTGATTGTTTTCTATGTTTTATCTTTTGTGTTGTATAAAAAATTTTGAAAAACAAAATTTTTTTTTAAGTAATTCAAATGCCTCCTTATTTTCATGAGTTCATAAATTCAGGGGGAGTTTAGGAGATTCTTAGAACTTGAAATACTACAAATAATAATTGTTTTGCCATCATCAAAAAGGGGGAGAATGTAGAGAGAGTTGCTATTTGCATGTTTTACATTCTTGCAACTTGTATTATTTTGATGATTTCAAATATTATTGTTTTATATATCTCCTAACACTTTTTTGGAAGATTTATTTTTTGCTCTAGTGTGTATTAACATTTCAAGAAAATCAACTCCAAGCGATGAAGACTTCAAATTATTCATTTGTAAATTATAAGTTTTTGAAATGAGAGGGAGTGATTGTAATTGAGTGAAAAATCACAACACACACTCTTGGGGAACACGTTTTGTAAACTGATCGTACGAGACGAACCTGGTTTGTACGGGACGATCATGTCAAATAACCCCTCGAAGGAGCAATGGATCACAGGCAAGTAGAAAATTTTCTAAGTCCTAATCTTCTAGGACGAATTTAATATTCATCCCGGGACGAGCGTCTCTGGATTCTCACCTTGCACTGTTCGTCCAGACGAAAATTATGGTTTGTACCGGGATGAAGCTCTCTGTATGAGATCGTATAGGATGAAATTAATTTTGTCCTTGGACGAAACTCTATGTATGCGATCGTACAGAACGAAATTAATTTTTTTCCCTAGACGAAATGCTCTGTATAAAATCGTCCAAGGACAAAACCTGTTTGTCCCAGAACAAACTGAACTGACTTACGTCAGTTGGTTACGTCCTGTAGAATTTCGAGAAACGACCTATGTAATAACCATTTCATCTCGGACGAACATAGTTCGTACAGGACGATGAGCGTGTACGAACATAGTTCATACCAATATACATTAGGATCATTTCCGACACTCTAAGTAAAATCGTCCAGGATGATCCACGATCGTACAGGTTGATCCACTGCGTACAGAATTGAAAACTTACAGTTTTGGGCAGTTTTTCTTATCTTTTGTATATATACTTCAAATTATACTGCCACCAAGTCTTTTTGCTCATTGATCTTCGTGCCTATTGGAAGAATAGTAAAGGAGATAGTGAGAGAGAGCAGCCAAAGAAGGATTTCTACCACTGGAGCCTGAAGGCTTTGCATTGTGTTCAAAGGTAAGATTTCCTACTTGTGATTTGAGATTACTTCACTCTTTTTCTTTCTTCCTTCTAGATTTTTTGGGAAGAGATCTGTCAAAGAGATCCGGTTCTCTGCCGACATTAGGAGAGTGTGAAAAGATGAAGGGTTCTCTGCCCACACTAGGAGAGTGTGAAAGAATGAAGGGTTCTCTGCCCACACTAGGAGAGTGTGAAAGGACGAAGGGTTCTCTGCCCACACTAGGAGAGTGTGAAAGGACAAAGTATTCTATGCCCACATTAGAAGTGTGTGAAAAGATGAAGGGTTCTCTGCCCACACTAGGAGAGTGTAAAAGGACGACGGTTCTCTGCCAACATAAGGGAAAGTGTAAAGGACGACGGTTCTCTGTCGCACCAGGTAGTGGTGAAAAGAGTGTTTGTAAAGGCTTCTCCGCCTTGCTTTGCGTGCAAAAGGAGAGACACTATTGGTATTAGTGCAATACTTAGAGGGTGCCTCTAGGGAGTGGATGTAGGTCTGGTTTAGACCGAACCACTATAAATCGTGTGTTTTTTTATTTTACTATTTTTTATTTCCTACTTTTAATTTTGTGTTTTAAAAATTTGTGGTTGAAAAACCTTTTATAAAAAAAAAATTCATTAAAGTTTAATTTCGGTTAAATTTATCAAAAGAAGGAAAAATTTTTTAACTACCAATTCACCCCCCCCCCCCTCTTGGTAGCCTTGGGACATTAACTTAAGTTTAACAACCTATTCTCTGGTCTCAACACAAAGTGTATCAAAAATCAAAAGATGCACAAAGTACGCCAATAAAATTGATAAGAGGCATAAAATGAGCCCATAAAAAGAAAAGCTTCCCTCTCTTTCAAAACATTTAAATCTTAGAAGAATTCATGTGTCACATGATATTTTCAATGGCATAATTCTAAATTTCATAATTGTGACAAATCACATTGGTATATTATTCTATAAGATATTTTTTTCGGAACCAAGGTTTGAACAGATCTCTTTTTTCTTATCCAATTGGTTGGTTCTGAGTTAGGTCTCTTATTTTCAAAAGACGATTTTGCCCTAAGAGAAGTTTGAGCTAGGGTTAACAGGATTGGGTATTCTACCATTTTTTGATTTTATTGATGTTAACCATTGTGTCCTTAAATTCAATCACTTAGAAATTTTATTATATTCATACCTTGTTTTTAAATAAAAACAAATAAAATAAAATAAAATAAAAAAATGATAAAATTACTTTTTGTTTTTCATTTTGTTTATTTATCTCTTCTTTTTTGTCTCTTTTTTTTCTCTTTTTCCTACGTTGTTAAGCTTTTACGCCTTCTCTTATCATCTCCATCCATCATCTGAATTTAAACCTTTTTTATCACATCATCTCGGATGATATTTATATCATCTTGGATGATCGGATCAACTCACTTTGAATTCTTGTCTAAATGTTTGATATGACTTTTTCTGCTTCTGATCGTCCTTGATGATACTTTATCATCCTTAATGATCTGATCATCTTCTGCTTCAATCATTGTGATCATCCTAGATGATTCTCTTTCATCCTGGATGATGTTATTCACTCTTTGCTCAATTTATGGAAAATTGGCCACACAATCCACATGTTCGTCCTAGATGATACACATGGCAATATGTTTTAACACTTTAAATTGAGCAATTATTGGTGATCTTCCCAAATGATCCACCTATTCACCCTGGATTATATAGGTGGAAATGTTCTAAACATTTTTAAATTTGGCCGATACGATCCATTATTATGCATCATCCTGGACGATCCACCTAATCATCCCAAACGAACTTCTTTTTCAACGGTCATCCAAAATCTCTCCTCAGGATGATTGCCTATGTCTTATCGTCCTGGATGATATCACCACCTTTTTGATCAATCATCCCATATGTAATTATTTCTCCTAATCGTCCTGGACGATTCTGTGATCATCTTTGATGATCTGGCTGATTCTTTAAAATCTGAGGATTTCAGCCATTTTTCTCACACCCATTTCTTCTTTCAGCCATATACTTCCTATTCCAGTGTTATTCTTGATCATGGTAGGAGGAAAGTGATCTCTCCATCCTTCTGGGAGTTCCTCAAGGGCTACTCTGGACCTTTTATTCACTGAGGTGGACGATGAAGCAGCCTACCAAAGATAGAAGATGGCCAGAATCACTGTCTCCTGATCTATCAACCCAAATGTTCTCTCAATCTGGTACTTGATATGTTAGCTCACACCTCCTTTTGTTTTCTCCTTACTCTTACTGTTCCTTTCAGGTCTTAACTTCTGTTTGAATTTTTTGCTAGCCTCCGAATAAATTCGTCTTTCACCTCTCTCGGCTTCTATATGAATCGACACCCTGTTGAGATTACATATCAGGACTATGCTGAACTTTTACAACTTTCCACCATATGGGACAAACTACATATCCTCTGTTCTGATCTTGATTATGATTAGGCTCCGGCCAACCACTTCTTAAAGAACACCAACGCTCACTTTAATTTTGGAGAGACTAGCACCTTACTCAAAGATGCTAGGATAATCCAACATGTCCTTCATACCTCTATCCTCCCAAAAGCTGGTGATTGTGTTCATATTACTCCACTTCTCTCAATCACCATCTTCTACATTTTGGACCATTATGAATTCAATGCCACTGACCTGATCTTTCATTATATCGAGAATTTGGCTACTATTCAAGATCCAGGATATAGGAGGAAGCCCAATCTTGCCCTAGGATATATCATTGCATATGTTCTAGAATTAAAATATAACCTCTAATATCCTGCCCCACCCAATTATCAGCCCGACTTCTATTCTAACAATTCCTTTGACATTCTTTACAGTACTAATCTCCACCTGGGGGATGGAGAAGCTCAGGGGTAGAAAAGGAGGAGGCTCCTGCACCTGCTCCTGCACCTCTTCCTGCACTACTCTGCTCTGCCAAACTCTCATTTGGATCAGTTGATGGAGCAATTCTACCAGTGGGAGGCATGGTTCGAGAACTATGTTGCTACGCATGAGCAGCAATATACTGAGGACATTATTCACCTGCAGCACTAGCATGACCAGGATATGGCCTAGTTTGGAGAGTAGTTCGCCACTCTTTCGAGTTACATTTAGCCACATCCATCTCCACCACCACCTCCTTCAGATGATCAGGGGTCATCATTCTTTTTTTTTTTATGTTATTTTTTATTGTAGTTTGTTTCTATTTTTATCCACTACTTTGTTTCTATTTTACTTTCCTCCTCCTTTTTATGATGTTAAATGGGAGTGTAGTTTGTTGTACTATTTGTTTTATAGTTTGATTTTGTTATTGGAATGTTGTTCTATTTCCATTAAACTGCCTTGAACTGCTTAGATTATTTTTTGGTTTTCCATCATCAAAAAGGGGGAGATTGTTGCAAATTTGATTTTATGGATTAAAAATTTGATTATAGCAAATATTCATGTTTTTCTATGACTGCCTTGTGAAATAACATTTTAGGTCCATAAGATTGAGTGCAACTCAAGCCAGCTCAAGATTGGGTAGATTAGATCTGAGTTAGATTATAATTTTTTTCCTTTCTTAAGTTTATTATAAAAGATGAGATTCTTGATGCTAAGTAACCTTGCACACACACACACCTTGGGAAAATTTATTAATGTTTCATAGAGTTTACTATTTTTTGTAACATCATTCAGGACGATCCATAAATCATCCTAGATGATCTATTTAAAAACTAAAACCCTATATAGGTCATCCTGGTTTAGGTACTCGTCATTAAGCACATCGTCCTGGATGATATTAGTATTGTCAGGGATGAAAGGCTCAAATTAGAAAGAATCAGCAGTCAGTTCTATTTAGTTATTTTTTTTTTTTTTAGACATTGTCCAGAACATCATCCTAGATGATGCAGCATAATTATGCCTAAATTAATATGGTAATTAAGGAAACAAATTAATGTTTGATTGCACGATCACATCATCTTGGGTGACCGTAGGATCGTCTGAGATGTTCTCTTAGATGATTAACATCGATCATCTTCTATTCAAGGTGATACTCTAGACGAGTTTCACATATTTGAACTAATCGCTCAAAATATTTATGAGACTGGTCTGGATGATCAAGCTATTTTTTCATCATCCAAGCATTCTTTTAGAGCAATTATCTAGATAATATTCAAGGATTTATACTGATTGTACAGGACAATATTAGATCAGCCTGGACGATATGAACAAAAATCATCTGATCATCCCAAACCATCTGGTTGGATTGAGCAAAATTTACCCTGATCGTCTAGGACGATATGTATATCATCCTGAATGATAAAGTCAGTTTGTATAAAATAAGAGCTATTCCAAAGCTCTTCTATTTAAGAGCTCTTGTTCTATCCAAGAGCTCATCTTTTGCTGCTGTTCTAACCTAAGAAAGTCAAAGAGGAGAGGGAGAGAAAGGGAGAGAGAGAGAGGATCTTTTGAGGGGGAGTTTGTGAGGGAGTTCACAAAGGTTTCTCTAAGAAAGGATCCATTATCCTCTTCTCCAATCATCGTCTTTAGTTCCTTGGGGTTTTGGAGAGGTAAACTTCAGCATCTGATCAAGGTTCTCTGCCTGGTTCAGGAGGAAGAAAAAGGAGTTGGGTTCTCTTCCTCCTTTTGGACGAAGAAAAAGGAGTTAGGTTCTCTGCCTCACCTAGGTTGGTGGAAAGGAGGTTTGTAAAGGCTTCTTTTCCTTGCTGTGGGGGCAAAAGGAAAGACACTGAGTTTAGTGCAATACTCAGAGTGCGCCTCCGGGGAGTGGACGTAGGTTGTGTTGACCGAATCAATATAAATTTTTGTGTTCTTTATTACTACTTCCGCATTTATTTTCTGTATTTTTATTTTTATGGTAAATCTTAGTTTTTGTTTTAAGATTGTGTTTTGATCAATTTTTTTTAAAATATAATTCTTCCCTCCTCTTAGTTAGCCTTGGGACTAGCTCATAAGGTCTTAACAACCCTAATGAACTTTCACCTTACTCTACCTTCTCATCTCAAAATCTAAGTTGTTGCATTTCATTGGTGGTGATCTTTCTGGTGAACCAACCACCCATTTCATCCCAGCCTCCTAGTAGTGGATTTAGAGTCTTTTGGATATGGATTTCTTCTAGAGTTTTATATGAGGAAAGTTTACAACCTCAACCTTATCAAGACCTTGAAGATCCAATGGTAAAATCTCCTAACATCCTTAGCCCTAGGTCATAATAGTTAGGGTTAATTAACCTTTTGTTAAGCACATTTTGAGCCATATAAATATATCTCAGTGATTTTTGTTCATGATTTAATTGCATGTTTAAAATTTTATTGAGAATGATCAATCCGATTGAGAGAACTAGTCAAAATACCATTTCTAGGGTTAGTTCATAGTATGCCTGTATTAATCACAAGAATAAACTCTTTTAATGAAGTGTGGAGATTCTTCTGAAGAATATCTATTGGCTGATTACTTTTCTCCTGAAGGGTTTCACAACTAAAACTTTCAAGAAACTTCTAAATATGGCTAGTAATTTGTAGGAAGATGCTCTTAGTATGACATTTTTATTAGATCAGTCTGATGAAAAGAAGGGTCCTAAGCTAGTGAAGTCTTTTGAGAAGAAATCCACAATTACAACACTTGATATTGGGAAACATTCAGTTGTTGGTAAGCCCAGTGTTTTTCCACCACCATAAATTCAAAATCAGCCATTTTAAGTGACCTCGCAACATATGGACCCCTCTTACATCCCTTTTAAAGAGAGATTGGTAAAACCTTATCCATTTAAAAGGGGTAAGAGGGAAGAAATTTAAAAGTTTTTAGAGAAATAAAACTTTCAATTTTCAGAGGTTAGATGCCCAGAGGATATAAAGAAAAAGGATGATCCAAACCACTACCCATACCATTATATGATCAGCCACCCAATTGAGGATTTCATCATTTTTTAAGACTATGTTGAAAGGAATATCAAACAAGGTAATATCATGATTCCAAAAGAATACTTAGTCAATTCAGAATAAGGCTTAGTCAAAACTATCTAAGGTAACACTCTTAACACTTCTCTGTCCATTGAAGATGGTTGGGATATTGCTTTATCTCGTGCATTTAAAAGGTCAATTAAAAATTTCTTTCATCTTTCTTAACAGCTGTCCATGACAGCTTAGGGCTTGATTTAGGATGTTGACATGGATGCTTCGTAGGAGGATGTTGAGCTTCTTTCCTCTCCTTTAGTCATAGGAACTACTATATTACTTGAAAAAGAAAATAGAGTTATTTTCGTTGAGAGAAACTATGTTGATGAAAGATGTATTCGAGTGGCGGATGGTGGTGTAAAAACCCTTTCCCCTCTCTTGTTATCTAACTTTTTACTTTTCCCCATCGAAGTCAAAGGGTCACAAATTTAATAAAATCATCCTTCGCCTCCTGTTTTAATGATTAAACATGAGATTAAAATGCAAATTAATAATTCTTCCCCTCCAAGTCAATATTGTACTGAGATCAATATGAATATTAAAAAATCTGACCTTCCTGAATGACCCTTCAAGGAGAATTAGAGTTTAAAGCCTTATGAGAAAGTGACTTCCCTGAAATTATTTTTCAGAGAAGTCTTATCATGATAGACCTCTCAGATTCTTACTCCCTTTCAGAAAATGATGACCTAATGCCTATGGTGAGTGTAGACACCACCTTAGTTTTCCCTCCCGAAGATGTCGAGCAGGTTAAACTTCGTGGTTGTAAGGTCTTACCCCTAGGCTTCCCCCTCAGAATATAGGAAAGTAAGATAGTTTTGAAGATCCAATTCCAAGTTCTCCACAACAATCTGATTTTTCTTTAATTCTACTAGGTTTTGAGTTTGTTGTTCCTAAGGATAACTATAACGTTTTAGCCCATCTTATTAAGTTGCTAGCCAAATTAAGCATCTACGACACCCACCTTCTCTCCAAAGAAATGAGGGATTCCTTAATCAACGAACTTCTTGACCCTAAGATTTGCCTAGCCCAACTAGCTTCAACCTTAAAAGAAGAGGCACTCTACTTTAAGGAAATCCCTAAGGTGATATTTTTAGATGAAGAATTACTTTTAGGAATTGCTGACAATAATCACCCACTTTACATTACTATATATGTCAACAATTTCAAGTTATCAAGAGTCCTTGTTGATTCGGGTGCATCGATCAAACAGATGAACATAAAGACTATCACATACCTTAGAATTAATTCTAGCAAGCTCTCAACTGACAAGTTAGTGCTTTATGGATTTAATAAAAAGGGCAACAAGGCTTTAGGTTCAATTACGTTCTCCTAGAGTTAGGAGAATTGAAAACTAAAGCAAAATTTCTTATAATTGATTCAACAATATCCTTTAATGCACTCATAGGTAGGTCTTGGATTCATGAATATAGAATGGTCCTATTTACCCTACACCAATGCATTAAGTACCAATAAGATGAACTTGAACATGTGATTAGGTGTGATTTGCAATAATTCTCAATTCAAGAAATTGGGATCTAGGAGGATACTGCATATTTTATACCAAAAGGGCCCTTATCCCATTCAAAAGTGTAGATCAAAGTTGAGGAAAAAAATAGATGGACAAACCTCCAACCAAAGTCAAGAATCAAAAGAAAATGGAAAGGAAGAGGAAAAAGATTAAGAAAAGATAGATTCAGGTAGTGAAGATGATCTTGATATCATTTTCCTAAGGCCTGTAAACATGTTACCTCAAAGGGGTGGGAGGAAGGCTTTAAGGGCACGTGGTTGAGGTCGAGCTTTGTTTGAAAGAAGAAGAACTGTAGTATATATTAATTCAGAATCAAGTTCTTATGAGGACTCAGAAATATGGGGTGTTACGATTCCTTTCAATTACCAAACTAAAAATACTCCTCCAAAGTTTGATCTCACTTTAGATCAGGACAGTGACCCTGAGGTTGATGTTCCAAAGGTTAAAAGTGATCAGTCTGAATTAACAATGGACGAAAAGCTTAGTAGGATGATTGAGGCCCTATTATTGACCTCACTATTGGCTGGTAGGATTATAGGGTTAGAGATTAAGGAGGCCCCCAACCTGAGTAGTTAAGTGAGGAAAGTCCAGAAATTTTCCCCTCGCTCCTCCTTAAGGGATGAAAGTGATGTAATTCTCGAGGAGGCAGATTTCAATGAGTTAATGGAATTACCATTTGTCTACTTTCCTATTTGTGTAACGAATTCTTTTTCTAAAGGTCCCATACTGTATCGATGGACTAAGGGTTAAGCTAGATACCAAGAAAACATTTGGTAAATAAAAATCAAGAAATATCTGACAAGTGGTATCGACTTTGATACCATTAGTTCATTTGATGATAACAAATATTATTTAATGATAACTTACCATTTTTAATCTCAAAATATCTCTAATGATGTTGTTGGTCCCCTCGATGGACTCTATTTAGAGACTTTAGATGATCCAAATGAACTTTAAGTTTGGGATGCACCCCTTGAATTTGAGGAAGAGATTAAGTTGTTAAGAGAGATCAACCTAGGAACTAAAGATAACCGTCGCCCCACTTTCATTAGTACCTTGTTGAGTTAGGATGAGACTTAGGATCTAATTTAGCTTCTATTCAAGTTTAGGGATTGCTTTTCCTGGACATGTGATGAAAGGCTGGGTTTATCAACCAACGTATCAGTCTATAAACTTGCAATTTGATATGATGCCATTCCTGTTAAACAAGCTCCTCGACCCATGCACTTAGAGATCAAGCAATAAGTCATTTCTAAATTTAAGAAGTTTTCTGGGGCTAGGTTTATGTGAGAGCGACAATAATCCTCTTGGGTGGCCAGCATCATGCCAGTTTGAAAGAAAAATAGTTAAATTCAAATTTATGTCTATTATAGGGAATTGAATAAGGCATGTCCCAAGGATAAATTTCTTTTACCCATAACTAAACTCATGATGGACATTGCCTCCTCGTATATTATTTTCTCCTTTGTGGATTGCTCATCAATTATAATCAAATTATGATAGCCTAGATGATGAGAGAAACACCATATTCAGACTTTCTATTAGAATCTTTTGTTATAGAGTGATGCCCTTTGGCCTCAAAAATGTTGGTGCAACCTACCAACAAGCTATGACTCATATCTTTGATGACTTAATCCATAATCAAGTCAAGTGCTACATCGATGATTTAGTTGTCAAGATTGAAGTTATAGAGGCTCATTTATATGACTTAAGAGTCATTTTCGAGCAGTTGTGTCTCTATAAATTAAAATCGAATCCTTTAAAGTGTACCTTCAGTGTCACTTTGGGAATTTTCTTAGGATTTATTATGAGGAACCATGGAATCAAGATTGATCCTTCCAAAATTAAAGTCATCTTAGATATGTCACCTTCTAAAAGCCTTACCCAGTTGAGGTCTCTTTAAGGTAGGTCGGCATATATAAGAAGGTTTATCTCCAACCATTCCGGAAGATGTCAACCTTCCTTTATCCTAGCTAAAAAGGATGATAAATTCATATGGAATGAGAAGTGTTAGAATTCCTTTGATGACATCAGGAAATATCTTTCTAAGCCACCAGTTCAAGCAACCCTTATTCCAGAGAAACATTTGATCCTCTACACTGTTGCCCTAGATGAGTCTTCAGGTGCCCTATTAGCTCAATTCAATGATAAGGGAAAGAGAATGCTCTCTACTACCTTAGCTAAAGGCTCCTTTCAACCAAAATTTGATATCCTTCAATCAAGAAGCATTATCTTGCTTTAGTTTTTGCAGTCCAAAAGTTATGGCATTACATGCTATCTTAATCAATTAGTTTGATTTCTAGAGTAAACACTTTATAATATCTTATGACCTCACCTACATTGTTAGGATGTTTGGCTTGGTGGTCTATGATATTGCTCCAAAATGATATCACTTTTATTCTCCTGCGTGCTGTGAAAGGATAGGCCATTGCTGACTTCCTTGCAATGCTCTCACTATCAGCGGATTCTCCTTTAAATGATGATTTTGCTGATGAACAAGTCTTGAGTTTAAGGGAATCTGATGACCTTATATAGGATTTGTATTTTGATGGTGCGGTATCCTCTCAATGGGGAAAAACCAAAAAGATCTATGATTCATGGAAAAGCTAGAATTTTCCTAATTTTTTTAACGCCAGAAAAGAGAATAATGCATTTTTTGTACCATTTATCAGAGGTTTGCATGAATATGAGGCTGAATATGAAGCTATGATAACCGGTTTGGAACTTGCAATCTTAACGGAGATTAAAGAAATTAAAATCTTTTATTACTCTCAACTGGTGATAAACTAAATTATAGGAACTTATAAAATTTTGAACCTTAACCTCCTCAAATATCATTAATATACTACTCACTTGCTCGATAAGATCCCCTAATAACATTGAATTCGGTTCCCCATGAAACCAATTCTATGGTGGATGCCTTAACAAAGCTTGTAAAGGATATTTGATGCCAAGAAGAAGACTCTATCCCTATAGAGATTCAAGGTTGTAAGTACATTTCCCCTATAGATTTGGAGCACATCAACAAGCAATCTCCTTAGATACTTTCTTCCTCTTCAACAATCGATGAAGAAGCCAATTGGAGACAACCGTTGATTGACTATCTTCAAGAGGGAAAACTTCCCCAAAATAAATCACTCGCTAACCAAGTCAAGAAACGTACCTTATCATATGCATTAGTTAACAATATGTTGTATGCCGATCATTCAATTAGATGTGGATGTGTTGCTTAGACAAATTAGAGGCCTTAAAAATCATTAATGAAGACCATTTTAGACTTTGTGGTGCTCATCAATTGGGTCCAAAAATGAAGTTGAGAATTAAAAGGCTTGGATACTTATGGCCTATAATGACTAATGGTTTCATGAATGTTACAAAACATTGTCATCAATGCTAGGTTCATGGTGTGGTTTTACATCATCCACCTAATAATTTGTATCCTATGATAGCTTCATGGCCCTTTGAAAGTTGGGGCATATATGTTATTTGTCCCATTGATCCTCCTTCTTTAAAGGGTTATCCCTTCATATTAACTGCGATTGAATACTTTTTAAAGTGGGCAGAAGCAATTCCCCTACGTAATGTAACATCACCATATTTTGAAATCCTTTCATGACCATATCATATACTGATTTGACATACCTCGTAGAATATTATCTAATAATATGTCCATATTGAAGTCTTCAAAAATTAATAGTTTCATGAGATGCCATAACATTTGTTAGAGATACGCATCAATTTATTATCCCTGGGCTAATCGGTTGGCTAAGAGCTTCAATAATACTATGATGCATATTATCAACAACACCCTTGATGATAATTAATAATAATGGGATGAGCGATTAGTAGAAGCTTTATGGGCCTATCAGACTAATAATAGAACCCTAACCCAATCCACTCCATTTGCACTATTGTATGGGTCTGAGGTCGTGCTCCCCTTGGAGGTACAAATTCCTTTGCTCAGAGTTGCCACACAAAATAAAATCACAACTAAGAAAAATATAAAACTCTGGCTAAAAGAACTTGAACGCCTTGAAGGATGATCTCCAAGCTTAGTAGAGTTTAGAGTTTTATAAGGCCCAGATGGCTCAAGCTTTTGATAAGTTAGGGTAACCTAAAACCTTCCATGTAGGAGACATGGTCTTAATTCTTTGAAGGCCTATCTTAGCCCAACAAAAGATTGGGGGGATGATTTAACCAATTTGGAAAGGACCCTTCTTTGTAGAGATTTTCTATTAAGGAGGCTCATATCAGATACTAGATTGTAAGGGAAACCACCCGATGTTTCTTGTCAATGGGAATTTCCTCAAAACATATTATGCTTGATGTAGATCAATTTCATAATCAATTATTTTTTTTCTTTTTCCCAATTTTAAACCAATTTGACATAATTTTTGCATCTCTCAATATTCAAGTCTATTCGTCTTCTCCTTAGGATTGGGTCCTTCCTTCCCTTAATTAGATTCAATAATGGGGATAATGCCCATTGTGGAACCATCCTAGCTCCCTCCAGTTCAGATCTCCTGTGTGGAGCAAGCTTCCTCCCCATATGACTATCCGCTAGTGATGGATAATGCCCTTTACGGCAACATCCTAGCTTCCTCCAATTTTGGTCCTCTATGTGGAGCAAGCTTCCTCCCCACTTAACCATCCATTAGTGGTGGATAATACTCTTTCTAGCACTATCCTAGCTCCCTCCAATTTTGGTCCCCTATATGGAGCATGTTTCCTCCCCACATGACCATCTGCTAGTGGTGGATAACGCCCTTTGTTGCACCATCCTAGCTTTCTCCAATTTAGGCCCTCTGTATGGAGCAAGCTTCCTCCCCATATGACCATCTGCTAGTGGTGGAAAATGCCCTTTGTGGCATCATCCTAGCTTCATCCAGTTTAGGTCCTCTATGTGGAGCAAGCTTCCTCCCCAGACCATCCACGAGTGATGGATAATGCCCTTTGTGACACCAACCTAGTTTTCAATCCAATTTTGATCCTCTATGTGGATCAAGCTTCCTCCCCATATGATCATCCCAATAAATCCATCTATTATGTGTAAGTATTCTATTAGCATCCTACAGACCTAAGGTTGGGTGACTCCCTTCCTTAGACTAGAGGTTAAGAGATGCCTATCTTGGTTTGCTAGTTAATCCATCTATTAGGCAAAAGTTTTCTATCAGCATCCTATAAAGCTAAGGTTGGGTGATGCCCTTCATTAAACCTAAGGTTATGTTATAACTGCCTTGGTTTCCTAGATAACCAATCTATTAGGTATAAATCTTATGTCAGCATCCTATAGACCTAAGGTTGGGTGATGGCCTTCTATAGATTTCCAAAATTATAATCCAACCTATTATTTGGTCAACGCTAATATGTGCACCATAACTTCATTCTACTGTACATATTGGGGGTCAATTTATTGACCTCATTTTTGTATGATGTCATTAAGACCCACTAGGGTTTCTTTCTAGTGACACCATTATTGAGAAGTCTCTACTCCCTAATCATATAGATCCTATGTAAGGCCCAATTCAATCTCAATCAAACTTAACTCCACCTTCTAATTCAATCTCTATCCCAGCTTCCAATCAACATTCAAACATCTTCCACATCACACCAAATCAACCTCAATCATCTAATTGGCCTCCACTGATATGGAAGAGTAAAGTACAACCATTCAACTCTTGAATCCAATCCAAACTCAACATTCCTAATGAAATCATTGGGTTAAGGACATAGGTCCTTAAAACCCTTCCAGGTGTTTTTCTAATACTTCAAAACCCAATGAAATGACCTCCAATTTAGGATTTGTAAGTTGTATATTGACCAGACATGTCTCTAGGGTTAACCCTTCAAATTTGAGATCAATATGACATTTCTAACCCTAGAAATTGAATTGAATTTTGAAGGCTATAAAACCTTCAAATATTTATAGCATATGCCACTAGACCTATCACATAGTGGAATTGACCTTGGAGTCTCCTCCAAGCCCTTTAATCACTTCTAGATATTTGATATTGATATGTCAAACATTACCCTACATTTTTCCAAATTCTTTTTTAATCAAAATTGACCAGAGATCAGAATGACTAAAATGCCCTTAAAGGGATTTTTAGACTTTTGATAAAAAACTCAACATGGTTTAATCTCATCAATCTTTGAAACCATTTCAATCAATATTAAAAATCAGTAGGGACCTATTTGACCCAAACTAAAATAATGGGTCAACTTGGTTGACCAGGTCAACTTTTGTTGGCCTAAAAGTCCCTTAAGAGTCAAAATAATCATTTTGATTAAAATAACCTCCCATGACCCTAAAACCACCTCCAGTGGACTCCTAGGATCTATCCAAAACTATTGAGCCTAACTCCTTTCCATGGGTCAACCTACTTGGCTAACTCAACCCAGGATGACCAGATTAACCTTATTCTTCATAATCAATCAAATTAATGCCAAATCAAATTCAAACTCATCTAAATCTTATTAAACAATTTTCCTGGTGGTTTTGAATTGACATGACACTTTGATCTAATCAACAGTTGACTTGGTAAACTCCCATTCTAATGCATGCTTTAAATACATGTAGGCCATGAGTGAGCCAAAACCTCTTGGCTTTTACAAAGTCAATTTATGATCCTCGGTTAAACCTCACTCTACATAAAACCCTTTATTCCCCTATTGAAAACCCTTTGACCCTTCCTAACTTACATCAAATGATTCCCTACATCCCACAAAGAACCACATCATCACCCTTTACCTTTTTGACTAGTCAAAATAAGTAAATAATACACTTGAACCTTTCTTTGAATGGTCAACCCTTCTTTTATACTTCAAGGGCTTTACTTCAAAGATTTGGAGTGAACCCTACCAGCTTTCTATATCTCACACCAGCCACCTCATCCCACTTTTACCAGTTGACCAGTCAAAATTGTATTCAAGTACCCAAAGCAATACCAAAAGGTCAAAGTAACATGTTAAGCCCCTCCTCTCCATTTTTTATAGTTGTAGGGACCCTATTTAAGTCCTAAAGCTCCCCCAAAGCTCTTCAAACTGAGCTCAAGGCTGGATTTAGCCTTAAGTGAAAAGTGGTCCCCTCCCTTAAGCCTAAAGCCACCAATGGCATACCAATTGAACCCAGCCTTTCCCCTGCCATTCCAGAGGTATGGGACTAGTAGAGGGCATCTAGGGGAGGCCTCTGAAGCATGAGGGCTATTCAAGTTAAATCTTAGAGCTTAAGGAACCAGAACCCCCCATTTTGAGCATCCTTCAATCCCTCACACTCTCTCACTCCCTCTACCCTCCCACACCCAGATCTTATTTTGTTTTTTACTCTCCATGCCTTCCTCTACTTCCCACTAACAAATCCAAGTGGCTGCATGTCACCGATATTGATCTTTCTGGCAAACCAACCACCCATTTCATGCCAGCCACCTAACAATGGATCTAGATTCTTTTGGATGTGGATTTCTTCTAGAATTTTATACGAGGATAGTCTACAAGCTCAACCGTATTAAGACCTAGAACATCCAACTATATAATCTCAATATTTAGAGTTAATTAACATTGCATTGAGGTCATTTTGAGCAATATAAATATATCCTCATAATTTTTGCTCATGATTTAATTGCATGTTTAAAATTTAATTGAGATTGTTCCATCCGATCGAGAAAGCTACTCAAAATATTATTTCAAGGGTTAGTTCATAGTATGCCTATATTGTGCATTTTTTGGACCATTGATCATGCGATCAACATTCCAAATCAAGTCTTTCTGTGGATTCATTCGCTCTTAAATTCAATTTTATAGTTTCACTCTTGTTATGGCTTAATCTGAACCACTGAATCAAATACTGCATGATCCGATGGTCTATAGTCGATGCTGACTCGGATAAGTACTGATGACTATGTGGTGCAGCATCTAGCAATAATGGCTAATGATTGTTCTGGCATAAACTCTCTTATTTTCATATATCTTTTAAAATTATATTAACTTAATTTTAAACAATTGTTAATATTAATTATATTCAATTATACTAAATACATACTTAATTATATTAAATGTATATTCAATTATTAAAAAATTTAAGAAAGAAATAAAAAAAATTAAAATTTAATTAAAATTGTTAATATTTGATATTGCAACTCTCAAAATACAAAATACGTTTAATTCAAATAAAAAATTTTACTTTAAAATACTAGATATGTTTTAAATAAATTTTAAGCATTTAAGTATTTAATACCTAGTAAATGTTTAATTAAACGAAATTCAAATAACTTTGAAAGTTATATGAAAATTATTTTAACCAATTTTCAAGCTCCACAAAATATTCAAGATTTAATTAAAATTTATTTAATAATTATTTTAAATTTTAGTTAATTTTAAAATGATTTTAAAAGCAATTATTCAACATAAGTTTTTTTTTAAATCCAAATAAATTTAGAAAAAATATATATAATCTACCAAAATTTTTAGAATTTTAAATATTTTTATCTAAAATTATTTTAAAATTTCAAACCTAATTGATTTTAAACTATTTGATTTATTTTAATTTTTTAATATCTAAGTAAACTTTAATTAAATATTTTCAAAGCTAAAACTTTTATTTTAAACTATGTTAATTAGGGGAATTTGGCATTGGAAAAACTTGTAGAGAGAGAAGCTCCTGGTTTTTCTTGAGAGAGAAAATCTTGCTTTTTCAAATTTCTCTGTTCGCGGGCTTTAAGCGGGCAGGGTTTTGTCGCCGGACGAATGATCGGCGGTTCTTCTCCGCTAGTATCATGGCAATTATTCATTCATCTGGTGCCAATCGAGGATTTGGCAAGGCTAGAAGTGGCATTGTAATTAGGAAGGGTGCGAAACCTCTAGTTCGCCAAGATCTGGTCGAAGGTAAAGGAAAGAGGGTTTTGGCTGATCGTGTTTCTAGTGATGTTAATGATCTTGCAAATGAAAAGATTATTTTTGATAACATTCCTAAGGCATCTTCATCTGCTGGAGCGATCTTGAAGGTTAATAAATTTGTGTTGAACCATGATGATTAGGTGGCCGAGTATTAGATTCTAAGATTGATGCCTCTGTTATGGAAGTGGTTGATAATATTCCTTTGAAGAAGTCGATTTTGGATAAGAACCTGGATTCTACTGATCAGAGGGATCCTGCTTTAATCGATATGAAGAAGATTTTTTCTGAAGCATGGAAAAAAACCCTAAATATCAAGATTTTTGTTGATAATGTGATAACAGAATTGTCTGAGGATGGGATGGCGGTCAAGCTTAATGCAGAGAAGGAGGTCTTAAATTCAGAGATTCTGAGACATTCTCTGATTGTTAAGGTGTTAGGTGACAAAGTTTCTTTTCCATTGTGTAGCCTAGAATTGAGGAAGCAGTGGAACAAGTTCGACAGTTTTCATATGACGTCCATAGACATGAATTGAATTTTATGCTCATTCAAGTCTGCAGAAGCGATGGAGGAAATGCTGAATGGTGGCCCTTGGTTTGTGGGAGGCCACATTGTTGGGATGGATAAGTGGTCTCCTCTTTTCAACCCCATTTCCTTTAAGGGAATTACTGCACCGGTTTGGATTCGTTTCCCCTACTTGCCGTTGTATTGTTGGGATGAGGAGAACATCACTAGGATTGCTTCAAGAATAGGTGTACCTATGTATTTGGATAATAATTCTTTTAAATGGGGGAAAGCTGAATTCGCTCGGGTATGTGTGAGACTGGATTTGGAGAATAGACTTCCAAATGGTGTTTGGGTTGATGGAATTACTCGTTGTTTCTTCCAAAAAATAGAGTATGAGAGGATTGATTTGATATGTTATCAGTGTGGTAAGGCTGGTCATGATAGAAAGGATTACTCTGAATGTGAGAAGAAGGTTCCTTGTGATTAGCTGGCAAGGAATACTATTGCTGATAAAGATTTGGGTAGGGTGGTTGGTACTAATGTCGCTGAAAGTGATATGGACCATGGATCCATGTGCAGTTTAAAAATAGAAGATTCAGGAATGGAAAGGTGGCGGTAGCTGGTAGAGCTGGTAGAAATACAGTCGCTATTGATGGTCAGACCTGTGTTCATTATTCTGATACAGGGCAAAGTTTGATTTAACACAAGAAGGCTGAGGTGGAACCTGAATTAAAACAGCTTGATCAATCTATTTTGGATATAGTTAATGCTGTTAGTAAAGGTGAATGTGATAAGGAGATTGCAATGGGGGTATTAGTCTCTAATAAATTTGATGCTCTATTTGAGGAGATTGAAGAAGGGGATGTGACGGACCATCCTAGTGTAGATCAGCAGAAGGAGATGGCTGTTGCTGTTGATTTACTTGAGAGAGTTGAATCTGCGATTTTGCTGAATAATAGTTCTGTTAAGATAAAACTAGCTAAGGAACTAAAATTGCTGGGGCCCTTAGAACCCGATCACATGAAAAAGAGGAAGGAGTGTAAAGGAAGTATGCCAGGTGGGGATGGCTCCCCAATGGTTAGTAAATGAATTCATTAGTTTTCTGGAATTACAGGGGGGCCAGAAAAAGGAGGCTTCCTTGTATCTCAAGGAGATAGTGAGGGATCATGATGTTTGTTTTGTTGGGTTGATGGAAACAAAATTATCTAGTATTGACATAAAGGATATTTATTTCCTTATTGGGAAGGATTGGGACTATTTCCATTTCTAACCTGTGGGCACCGCTGGTGGGATTTTTGTCTTGTGGAACATGAAGTTGGTTTCTTTTGATGTAGAGAAGAGCTCTTTTTAATTGGTGGTTGGTTATCTTTATACTCCTTCTTTGGGTGTTTGGAAGGTGGCAACAGTGTATGGTTGTAGATGTCACAATGAGAGAAGAAGTTTATGGAACTTCCTTGAGATTTGCATGAAGGATTCAGGTCTTATCATTATGGGGGGGGGGGGGGGGGGGGGGACTTTAACTGCAATTTAAATAAGGAAGAGAAGAAGGGTGGCAAGAGATTCTTATTCTCTAAAGGGCCTTGAGAGAAGAAAGAATTTAAGACTAACTCTGGTTTTCATATTGCAGGTTTTGTTGGACCAAGTTTTACTTGGTGTAACAATAAGGAGGGTGCCTCTAGGATTTGGGAAAGACTTGATAGGTGCTTGCTCAACTCCTCTGCTTTACACCTAGTACCATTTGGGAAGGTTAAGCATCTTGCTCGTGTGGCTTCTGATCACAGCCCAATTATGTTCCATTTGGATGTCAAGAAGATTAATATGAGCAAGGCTATTAGATTTGAAGATACGTGGAAGTCTTATATGGCTGCTTGGAGTATTGTCTCTAATTCATGGAAGAAGGCTGATTTTGGTTAAGAGGTGGAGGTGCTTCACAGAAAGCTAAGGAGAATGTTCAGAGAATTATTTTTCTGGAATAAAAATAAATGCTGAGATCTTTGTAAGCTGAAGGATGATTTAAAGAGAGAAATACTGGAATTACAAATTAAGGAGGCTTCGGGTTCAGGTTTTTCTTGTCATGACTTGCTCAATCTTAGAAGGAAGGTTCATGTGCTTAATGTCACTCTTAGAAAGATTTCTCTTTGCTGGAACCAAAGAGCTAAAAATAGATGGCATGAGGAAGGAGACACTAATTCAAAGTTTTTTTTATAACTTTGCATCAGCCCGAAGGAATGCAAAATGGATAAGGCAAGTTAAGGATGCTAATAACACTCTGGTGGAGGAAGATGATCAAATTGAACAAGTTTTTTTATAGTTATTTGAGAAAAACTGGAAGTATAGACCTTGTGACTTGACTGGGTGACGTTATCCATCAGAAAAACATATGATGAGTGCCTTGAATGCTGCTGCTTTGGATGCATATTTTACCACGGAAGAGTGCAGAATCTCTATTTTTCAGCAGGGAAACAATAAGTTTCCTGGACTTGATGGTGTGACATCTTCCTTTTTCAAGTGCTATTAGAACTTAGTGTGTGAGACTACCTGGAATGCAATCAAGAAATTCCTAAAATCTGGAGTAATGCATAAGGAATGGAAAGATACACTTATTGTCTTAATTCCTGAAATTAAGAATCTGATTGTGCCAACTAATTACAGACTGATCAGTCTCTGTCAAAGCACCTATAAGATTGTGGCTACTATGATGGTTAATAGATTGAAGATTTGTTTGCCCAGGATGATTTCAGAAGAGCAGGTAGCATTCATTCCAGGGAGATCATTATCTGAGCACTACTTGTTGGCGTAGGAGATCTTTAATAAATTTAAAGTCTCAAAAAATAAACAAGGTTTGATGGCGGTGAAACTTGACATGGAGCAGGCGTATGATAGTATGGGTTGGCTAACCTTGAATCAAATACTTCACTGGTTTGGCTTCCCCTCTGGCTTTTCCAAGCTTCTAATGGAATGTGTGGTTAATGCAAGGTTTTCTATTATCCTGAATGGAAAATACATGAAGTGGATTGATGCTCATTGTGGATTCAGGCAAGGCTTCCCTCTCTCACCATACTTATTCATTATGTGCTCTCAATTGTTATATAATGCAATTGAGCAAAGAGGTCATGAATTGGGGATTCAAGTTTCTGCAAGAGGACCTAAGTTCTCGCATCTTCTTTATGCAGATGATGTGTTGCTTTTCTCTCGGGCTACCACATCCATGACACGTCTGTTAAAAAGCATTGTGGAGGTTTTTTGTAATTGGATGGGCCAAAGGGTAAATGCTAATAAGTCTCAGATCATTTTTGGCAAGATGGTTAAGAGGCCTCATAAGAAGAAGGTGGCTAGTATCCTCGGTTTCAAGGTGGCTAAGGAACTGCATTACTTGGGAATTAAGATCTTCTTACGATGAATGGGTGTTGCTGACTTTCAGGACCTGTTATGCCATGTCACGGACAGACTTAATGTTTGGGGAAAGAAATCTCTCTCTCTCTGGGAGGTAAAATCAAACTTATCAAAACCTCTTTATTCACATTGCCAAGTTATGCTATCACTAACTCTCCGGTGGCTAAGAGGTTGATTCATGAGGTAGAGAAATCATGTAGAAGGTTTATCTGGCATAAACAGGATGGGAAGCAGGGGTTGCATTATGTTGCTTGGGAGGAAATCTTTAATCCAAGGAATGCAGGTGGTTTGGGTGTTCAGTCTATCACTACCAAAGTGGGTACTCTATAGGCAAGATTAGCTTGGAATTATATACAGAAACCTGACTCTTTACTGCACCGAATGATTAATGCTAAGTTTGGTAATAATGTCTTAAATGACAATGGCTTGAAAAGTTCTTCCAGTCTTGGAAAATTTTAAAGGATGGAGGTAAACATTTGAAACCCATTGTGAGATAGAGAGTGGGAAGAGGAGATAAAATTCAGGTTCGAACTGATATTTGGTTGCTGGATAAATGTCTCAACGATAGGCCAACCTTTGTTTATTGTGATGCTTTGGAAAATTTGAAAGTCCAGCATTTCATTTCAGAAGCTGGGGAGTGGGATGAAGGAAAGCTTCTCATTTTTTTCCATAAAGATCTTGTCAGCCTTATCAGGAATGTGCAAATTGATGGTCAGTGGGAGGATCAGCTAGAAACCGTCTATAAGTTTTCAGGTAAAACCATTTCTGTGTTGGCTTATGACAATGTGATGAAAGGGAGAGGTGTTAGTGATGATGAGGGATTTTACAGTTGGCTTAAGAGTTTAAAGCTGAATTATATTGTTGAAATTTTTTGGTGGCATTTTAGTAAGTTTATTATTCCCACAAATCACTTTCTTAAGTTTTGAAGACTTGCAGCTGATGATCTTTGTGCTAGAGGTTGCCAGGAGGTGGAGAACTATGATCACATTATTTTTCAATGTAAGTACCTTCAAGAAATTGTTAATAAAATTCAAGAATGGGGGTTTTTTATTCCTATTTTGCATTCTTTGGAGTGCTGTTTAGCAGAGCTGAGAAGGAGCTCTGGCCGTAATTCTAGTATGGCTAGAATCTATTGTGCTGATGTGTTTTTGAGCTGGAAAACTCGTAACTTAGTTAAGCATGGTAAAGCAGCTATGCCATGTTCCTCAGTGGCTACGAATGTGCTTTCTCTAGTCATTTTGAAGTCTTCTCCATATCTAGCTAACTGGGGTGCTAATCTCCCAAAGGAGTTCTATAAAACTTGGCTCCCTCCACCGCTAGATTGGATCAAGATCAATGTGGATGCATCCTTGTTGAGCTCAAATAGAGGTGGTATTGGTGGTATTTTCTGAGACCATAAAGGCAGACTTCCTCTAGCTTTTGGAAGGAATAAGACTCATTAGGACATTGCCCAACTTGAGATGGAGGTGATTGTGGATATTAGAGATTTTATACAAAGTTGGATGCATGAAAGTAAAGGTATTATCATTGAAAGTGATAATGCTAATGTGATCACATTCTTACAAGATTCTTTGAAGAAAGTTGATTGGCACTTGGATAACTGGTCGGCCAAAGAGCTTTACTTCCTTAATGACTTTAATAAGGTCATTTTTCATTATGTTAATAGGAATTGTAATAAAATAGCTGATTTTTGTGCTACTTTAGCTTTAGATGGAAGCTTTACTTTTGATAGTTTTTCCTTTGGTAGCATTATGATCCCCTTGATTGATTTAATCAAGAATGAGATGTTACCATTATAGTTTGTATCTAGGTCTGTTTGCTTTCTTTCTTTTCTAATTGCATTGCTTTTGCACGGTTTCAAAAAAAAACTATGTTAATTAAACTAAAAATTATTTTAAATATTTTCATGATATGAAAGTATATTCAAAATTATTTTATGAACTATCTTTCTGAAATTCAAAATTGAGCTATTTTTAATATAAAATTTAATTTTAAAATTATAAGATTTAAATTCTTGAGTGTTTTGAGTTAAGTCTTGAAATTTTATATGTAGCTTGAGTATGTGAACATGAATCATGGGGAAGGATTGTGGATAATTGTATTCCAATTATTCAGTAATCCAATCATTATTTATGTTAATTAGTCTATAATATTTGCATGTTTAGGATGCACACACCACTTAGCTTAGGTTCTCCTAGATATAAGGACTTGAATGTGATTGTGCATGTTAATATATGTATATAGTCAAGGGTTAGTAATATTGATTTGGTCCAATATTACCTAGTGACATCATTAAGGACAACAATTAAGGACCTTTGTTTAGAAAACTTAAATTAATTTTAGAAATTAGGATATGACTCCTATTGAAATGAAACTCAAATCATCTAAACTTAGTGACGTCTCCAACCCATAGAAATTTTCTAGCAATTTTAAAAATCATTAAGCTCATTAAATAATTAAATTAATATTAAACCCTTAATTGACCCTTAAAACTTTCAAAAATTATAATAAATCAGATTTAAATTAAAAAAGTATATAATACCTCTAACTAAACATAATTTAATCCTTAATTAGAGAAAATTAAAACCACTTTAATTTGACATTAACTTAAAGAATAATTTAATTTTGATTAAAAAAATATTTAATTAATTTAATTAATTAAAAATAATTAAAAATCCCAAAAAATTTTCAAATACTTGATAACCCCTCCTTTGATTATTTATGATCTTTGGAGGTGATTTCAAGAAGTTTGGAGTTCATTTGTGTTCAAATCATTAAGAATGACTTTAACTTAACAAATTAAATAATTCACTAAATACATCAAACTTCCAAAATTCACAACTTTCTCTAGATAACTCCAATTTTAGAAAATTAATAGTACAGCTACTCATAATAAGGTCTAATATTTATCAAAAATCTAAAACTTCCAAAATTAACTTTGGTTTAAAAAGTCAACTTTTTGACCCTTAATTAATGCTATTAAATAATTCCAATAATTCTAAAAAATCCAATAATTAATAAAAATTCCAAAAAACTTCATTTGATTAATAAAACCATGTAACCAACATTCTAATATATAACTACTCCAAAGATGAAGTTTATTGGATGGACTACTCCAGACTGAGGGGCTACATGTTCTAAGGAGGCCTGATTCCTCGAGCGCACAACACCACGAATAAATTCAATGGAGTGTTAAACATCAAAATTATTTTTTTTTAAATATTTAACCAAATTAAAATCCTTAATTCAACTATGTAAACAATGATTTTAGGATGGACTACTCCAAGCTACAGGGCTACGTGTCTTGAGGAGGCCTGGTTCCTCAAGCCTGATGGCACAACATGATGAATCTATTGACAGAAAACATAAATAAACTAACCATGAAAATTATTAATTAATTAAATTAAATAAGATTAATCAAACCTTAATTTTTGACCAACTAAATCAACTTAAACAACCATAGTTACTAGTAGGTAACCCAGACATGCAAGGTTGTTAACTTTGCCCCAATGAAGGTGAAATAAACGTCATGGCCTCAGTGAGCAACAAAGATAGTAGTCATTTAACCATTAAAATATATTTAAATAAATATTTAATACATAAATATTTAAAATCAAATATAAAGATCACCTTCAGCCTCTAGCAAACTCAAACACTAGACAACTCTAATAAATAACACACTTTAGGATCTACCCAGCCACACGACCTTCTACACACACTGTAGATGGTTTACTATGATAGCTGACACTAGATCTAGGCTAAGCTGGTATTTATTTTTCTTTTTGTGTGCCATGTTTTTGAGATTTTATTACATGTTATGATTGAATTGCTTGATGTGTTTACTTACTTTTACTCTACTCTGTGAATTGATGTGATGGGGATTAGATTATCTTTTAGTTAAGAATGATTTGGATGCTCACTAAGTTTTTTGTAGGTGGCCACACTCATGCAGGGTAATAAAGGAGGCAACATAAATAATAAATATAATTACTACATGTGCTTTAGCTTCTTAGACCCCAAATAAAAAAAGGAACGTGGCCAAGTGTGTTTACTTATATATATATATATATATATATATATATATATATATATATATATATATATATATATATATATATATATATATATATAACTGTTTAGAAATTAATTTAATTTATTAAATGCTTAGGATAATCCTGTAGGAGAGTCTAAAATTTTTACTATTATATGAATATAATTTATTTTGAGTTTTGTGTTATGAAAATTGAACTTTGAGTTTTGGATACACAAATCCAAACTTTGATTCAAAAGAGGAAAAGATACCCCTTAGGGGGTTAGTCATTTTCCATTTAGAAGCCCAAATTCAAATTACTTTCATACCCAAAGTGGAAAGAATAACCTCTCCTTTAGAGAAGAGTTTTCTTTCCCATTTGGTTATTCAACTACAAAGAATAAAATGAGCGAAAAGGAGAGAAGTTTGAGGAACTGAAGACAAAGAGTATCCCACTCAAAGTTACTTATGTCTGTACTAGGAATTGAATCTAGGTTGTTATCAGTGGTGCCCGACCACTTTAATTTTATTGTATACCCTTGGTTATAATTAATGGGGCATTTTCTTATAAACTTTACTTTAAGGAATTAATTATATTAATTTGTTTGACTTGAAGTGATTGCAAATAAAATTATGGCATCTTTTCCTAGTTTTTGGCATTTGTAAGACATTTTTTAGTTTGCCTGGATATGTGAGGCTCACGAGGGTGTAAAAATGTTTTCTACTTGAAATTAAAATTTAAAATTTTAGGAATAAAATAACATAGAAAGATAACAATCTAGAGAATGATCCAGAGATCGTCCGGGGTTGCATGCATATCAATGCATCTTTTTTTCCTTGCTTTAAGACACTTCACCACCTGCTGGTAGATTTCAAATAATCTGACCTATGAGGATGGGGTGCTGAACCTAAGGAAGCTTAGTCTTCTAAAAAAAATTATTTTGAAGTCTATTTAAAATTTCAAGCATTCAAGATTTGGATGCTTTGACCAACGTGCATTATATTAAAAATACATTTAAAAGATTTAAATCTTAATTGCATCTCTATCTTTAGCTTTTTCTCCCAACATAAGTCAAGGGGACACTTAGGATAATCTATAGTCATCAGAACCAACTCTTTAAAACCTTAAGAAAAAATATCGCTCCCATTCATTCATAAAATGATCAGACTCATAGATTTAAAATCAATTAGGTGGTTAGCTGGCTCCCCAATCTAGGCTGGGGTAAGTCCTTTTTTGCATTAGATTAGTTAGGTTTAGGTTACCATTATTTGGTGCCCAATCTAGATTGAGGATCCCGGACGGATTTCGAATCATAAGACCCCAACTTTTAGGAATATAATTCCAAATTTCTAATAAAATGCTCAACTCAAATTAAATCTTCTTTCAATCTAAAACATAAAACCTAACACTTATATTTGGTTGGGACACTTCTAGATTATTCTAGAATCCCAAAGTATCCCCTACTCTTCTTCTTTTGACTATGGAAATAAGTACTTAATCTTGCTCCATTCCCTGCTGAAATTCCAAATCCAACTTCTTTTATATCACTCCAAGAAAATCTTTTAACAAATTTTTTGCCATTATTTTAATCAAGAGTTTTAGTAGGAAACTTCAATTTCTTATGATGTAATTGAATAAGAGGGCTTACACTCATAGGATATTTATAATCCACATCCACCTTTTTTAATATCAATTTTCAAAATCAAAAACTAATTTTCTTTGAGAAAATCAAGTTGATAACAATCATTATCATCATGTTCCATTGATTAATAATAAGTGATATTTTCCTCCTTAGAGAGATATATCATTCATTATTAATATATGGAATATGAAATTAATTATCTTCCATCAGGATTATAGTGGTTGAATATTGATAGAATATACTTACAACCAAATCAAATCTAAAATTTGTCAAATGGAGTTTGTTTTAGAATAAAAAAAGAAATATTTTATATCAAAATTACCACAAATATAATTTTCAAAACCTAACTTATTAAAAATAAAATAAAAAACATACTATTCGTATCATCAAGCACTTCAAAAGCCTCTTTCTTTGGCTCCAAATATCTTCTTTTAGTCTAAACATGTCCTTATCCATGTCTAGTAAATTGGAACTCTGCCTTTATATACCCATAATCACTATACTTTAAACATTGGTCGGTCACCCTATAGCTACATGTCTTCTCCCATAACATATACATTATTGAGAAATTTGAACAAGTGTTTAGATAATCTTAACAGGATTTTCCATACTACTTTCAAACATTCTCATGTAATTCAAATTAAACAATTTTTCCAATTTATCACTAATCATTTGATGAATCATAACATTAAACTTCTCATTATCTCAAACATTTTTGAACGTGCTTTAATATTATGTTCAATCTTCTTAACATTTTCTTTCGATCCATTTGTCTCTTTAATAAACACATCTCAAATACAAAATAGTTTTAAAAAATAATTCTATAAACATAATTAACAATTAAATAATGTAGTTAAACTAATAGCTCTGGTTATAATTGAATTCTTCCACTAACCATTTCTCTGATACCATTCTGTGATACCAGGACCTAAAATGGATTAATTTTATTTCTTTTTATTTTTATTTGCTTATTCAATTCATTAACAAAAAGATCATTATTAATTAGAGCCAACTAACTACTTAAAAAAATCCAAAAATTGAGAAATCTAATTACATTATTACAATAAATGTTCACATCTTAATTAAACTGTAAAGGGCAAAATAATATGTACAATAGCTATAATAAGCTACAAAAGACTATATATAAGACTGAAAACAAAAAAGAAACACCAAACTATCTACTCTACCTATCCTTAATTTGCAAGCTCCTTAAGTTTAACTTAAATCATATAAAATAATGTTTTGAGCATATAGGTCAGCAAGTAACCAAAACATACAATTGCATTCAGTTCAAGGAAAGATAATTAATATGCCTTCTCAAGTTTTAGATAATAACAATCAATAAAAAATAGTCATTTTTTTAGAATTCAATCTATTAAATTAGTTTCAATAAATAGTAAAACTAAAATGAATAATAATCATAAAAGCGGATTATGAAACTTTTTAAAATTTGATCAACTTTGACCTACGTCTACTCCCCGGAGTCCTCCACTTTGAGAATTATAATAAAATCTTAGTAACTCTCCTTTTTTTTCCCCTAAAGTAAGGTAGAGAATCCCTTACAAATGGCTTCCACCACCTTGATGTGGTGAAGAAGTCAAATCCTTTCCATCTCCATTTTGCACCAGAGTAGTTGAATCCCTTTCACCCCTTCGGTACTGCAGAGTAGCCGAATTCATTTCATGTCCTCGATGAAGTAGAGAAGTTGGATACTTCCCATAAAGAGACATCTCCTAGAGTTTCTCTCAAATAAAGACATTAACCTTGGAAGAAGAAGGTGAATAATCATCAAGCTACTGTGTGTAAAAACCCCTCTCACATAATCTCTTATTCTAACAAGAATTTTCTCTCTCAATGCCTCACCTTTCTATCTCTAAAGTATTTCCCCCACTAAAAATCCTTCTTACAGAAGTTCTCTCTTAGAAAAACTGTTAATTGACCATCTTAAACAAATTAAGAAGTGTATTTAAATAGGGATAAAAAAAACCCTAAAAATTCAATTCAGTTATTATAGATTGTACTGTACGATATATGTATGATTCCGTATGATCAATTCAACAACACCTGATAGGGTTTTATAGGGAGGAATGCATAGTATAATAAGTTAAAATAATTTGATATGATCATTATGTACAATGTTACGTCGTATAGTATGATTACTTCAATGGAATCTTATATTCATACAAAATTATCCCGAGTTACTAATTATCATCCTCGTATCTTCTTGGTTAATACCTTAAGAAGTACCCTCAATAATATACTATTACCAATCATCCTTAATTATTGATTTTATTTCTTAATCTCAGGGACTTATTTAGGCAAGATTTTTAATGGTCGTATAGTATGAACCAGGTCGTACCATATAAATAAAATAAATTTTAATTTCAAAATATTGTCTAAATATAATTTGTGGCAAGAAGCTTAGATTTAACCAAATAATCAAGTAATATAACGTTTGTATCATATGGTTATTTTGACATTCTTAATATCTCAATTAGCTATTAAATTAAACTTTAGAGAATATAACTATTTAAATTTCACTCCCGATGTGAGTATGCTCAATTGTTAAGCTGGCATACACATTTTATAGGGCTTTTTACTCAAGAAATATAAAAAAAAATACAAAAAAAAATTCTTGGAGAACATCAAACCTATTTTACGTAATCTTTAGTCGATCTTTTATTCAACAATTTTTGGGGAACCTAAAATATTAGTGCACAATAAGAGAAATATGCAATAGAAATACTAGTAGAAATAATATAGAAAACCAATAATTCTTGTTATCATCAAAATCATAAGCTTGGGATCCAATAATATAATAATATCCCCCTTACTAAGTGATGTACTGCATTTTTTTTTATTTTTTTAAAATAAGGAGAAGTTTGTTTTAATTTTTTTTTTTCAAAGCAAAAATAAGACATATGAACAAACAACAACAAAAAAATACATTAAATCAAAATGAATGGATACACCCAACAGATAACTTACTTTTCTTTCTATATCACCAAAAAGGGAGGAGCTACAAACTAAAACACACTAAAGAGAGAGAAAATAAAGACAACAATAGAACAAAGATACAAATACTACTCAAATGGTGGCCCCTGATTAGGTGATGGGGAGGTGGCCAAAAATATTGGTGAACGATGAAGCACAGATCACTCATCCATGTATGGTCTTCATGATAATATTGATATATCTTATTTGCATGCATATCCAGATGATTAAACCATTCAATGATCATGTCGCAGTAGTGTAGGAAATAAATATTTTATATAGATGCTTGGGTTGTTGTTGTTGCTGGCGATGGTGCTCCCCCTGCTTCCTCTTGCTCGAGAACTAGTAAAAAGTGGGCCTCACAACATTGATTACTATCAAGGATGTAGAAGAAGCTATCATAGTAGTAAATTAGAAGGTAATTGTGATGTAGGGTATGTCAGACCCTACTCAGTTTCTAGGATATAGTGAATAAGGTTGTTGAAACTTGTTAATAATGAATTAGGATGTTAAACCCAAGCTTATGTCCCAACGGCTAACCATGAGGGGGGTGAATTAGTAATTTAAAAATTTTCTTCTTTAGATTGAATTAAAATTTAATGAATTTTTAAATTGATTTTTCAACCACAGATAAACATAAAAACAATTAAGTAAAAAGACCCCAAAATTAAAAGATAGAAGATTTGTAGTGGTTCAATCAAACACGACCTACATCCACTCCCTGAAGTCTCTCACTTCGGGTATTGCACTATTACCACTAGTGTCTCTCCTTTTTCTCCAATAGCAAGGCAGAGAAGCATTCACAAAAATTCTCTTCCACCACTACCCAATGTGACAGAGAACCATCATCCTTTTACACTCTCCAAGTATAGGCAGAGAACCTACCACTGTTCACACTCTTCATGTGTTGGCAGAGAACCATCCTGCTGTTCACACTTTCCAAGTGTAGGCAGAGAACCATCCACTATTCACACTCTCCAAGAGCGTCGATAGAGAATTGGATCTTCTTGAAAGAAACTTCGCACGAAAAAACTAGAAGGACAAGGGAAAAGAGTGAAGTAATTTCAAATTACAAAATGAAATCCTTACCTTTGAGTAACTTAAGTGAACCCTTCACACTCTAGTGGTAAGAATTCTCCTTCAATCACTCTCTATCACTCTCTCCTTCAATTCCCCTTAAGTATGCATGAAGTTGAAAAAGACAAAAAGATTTTTGACAATCTTAAATGGACCTTTTATAGAAAGACACAAAAAGCTGTCCAAAAACTGTATTTTTCAATTTATGTTCATCCACGATCATCCCGTATAATCCAATTTCGTACGTATGAATAGTGTAAAAATTATTATTTACAAACTTATTATGAACTAGTTTGAACTACCTTCGTACCCAATCATCATTCAGTATGAACCTGATTTATCTGGTACGAACAATTAATTATAAGGTTCGTTTATACGAAATGGAAAGATGAATTTCAAGTTTACAGGACAGAGAAGATCATCCTGGGATGAACCATAATGATCGTCTGGATGAATAGTTCATTTTGACAAATCCAGAGCCCATCATCCTGGGACAAACTATAATTTTTGTCTAGTTGAATGCATCTAGAGAGCATCGTCTTGGGATGTATGTAAATATCATTTGAACGAACACATCTAGAGAGCTTTGTCCTAGGATGAAGGTAAGTATCGTCTGGATGAAGGCATCCAGAAAGCATCATCCTGGGACCTTCATAAATATCTTACAAACGAACTCGTCCAGAGAGAATCATCCTGGAATGAAGTTAAATATCATTTGGATAAAGCATTCCAGAGAGCATCATCCGGGGACGTACATAAATTTTATTCAGATGAATGCGTCCAGAGAGCATTGTCCTGGATAAAGTAAATATCATCTGGATAAATAGTACTTAGAAAAAAAGTTTCCCTCTCTCCGTTCATTTTATTTCTCTTTTTAGGAGTAAAAATGACCAGATCATCTCGAACGAACCTGGTTCGTACTGTACGATCATATTCAAAAATTATGAATTTTAAAACTCTCTCCTGATTTGTTTGTACTAAGTTAATCAATTATAATCACACTCTCTCGTACTCAATAAAAAAATACATTATTCAATTTACAAAATAATCTAAGCTGAACTTGATTTGAAGTCTTCAACAATCTAGAGTATGATTTTCCTGAAATATTAGTGTTAAGAGAGTTGTTATTTGCATGTTTTACATTCTTACAATTTTTATAATTTTGATGATTTCAAATATTATTATTTTATGTATAGTTATATCCTAACACTACTTGGAAAGTTGTTTTTGCTCTTGTGTGTACTAACATTTCAGGAAAATCAAAATCCAGACTACAAAGACTTCAAATCAAATTCAGCATGAGATACTTCATGGATTTAAAACTTGTATTCTTTCATTGAATTAAGTTTTGAAAGGGAGTGATTGTAATTGGGTGAATACACTCACACACACTTAAGGAGATCTTGAGAAATTTGTACTGATCGTACGAGACGAACATAGTTCGTACGGGACGATCAAGTCAGTTATCTCCTCATAAGAGCATTGGAACAAGCAGGAGTCGAAGGAAATTTTTCTAAGTCCTAATCATCCAGGATGAAGTGTATTCATCCCAGGATGAAATGTTCTCTAGAAAATTTTCATTCAAAAATGAAGTGTATTCATTCCAGGATGAGTTGCTCTCTGGATTGCTATCGTCCAGGACGAAGTGTATTCGTCCCGGGACGATTTGCTCTCTGTAAAACTTTCATCCGAATGAACCTTAACTTCGTACCGGGATGAAGTGAACCGACTCTGAAAATTTAGTGTTGTTCTACAATTTTTGGGAACCAACCTATGGAATAACCATTCGTACCGGACGAACCTAGTTCGTACGGGACGATGGTTCGTACGGGACGATGTGTGTGTACGAAATCATTTTGTACCCATATACATTAGGTTTGTTTCCAACGCATTTAAGTAAAATCATCCAGGATGATCCACGATTGTACGGGATAATCCAATACGTATTGACTTGAAAATTTGCAGTTTTTGGACGGTTTTTTGGGTCTTTCCTATAAATAGTCCAAATTAAACTGCCATATTATCTTTTTGCCCATTGATCTTCATGCCTATTGAAGGAAGAGTCAAGGAGAGAGTGTGAGAGAGCATTCGGAAGAAGATTCTTACTACTGGAGCGAGAAGGCGTCACTTGCTGATTAAAGATAAGATTATATACTTTTGATTTGGAATTACTTCACTCTTTTCTTTCTTCCTTCTAGATTTCTTGTGAGAAGATCTGTCATGGAGATCCGGTTCTCTGCTGACACTTGGAGAGTGTGAACAGACGAAGGGTCTCTGCCCACACTAGGAGAGTGTGAATAGCCGAAGGGTTTTCTATCCACACTATGAGAGTGTGAACAGCCGAAGGGTTTTCTGCCCACACTAGGAGAGTGTGAAAGGAAGGACGGTTCTCTGCCAATGCTGGGGATAGTGTAAAAGGATGACAGTTCTCTGCTGCATCAGGTAGTGGTGGAAAGAGTTTTTGTAAAGGCTTCTCCACCTTGCTGTGGGTGCTAAAAGAGAGTCACTAGTGGTATTAGTGCAATACTCGGAGGGTGCCTCCGGGGAGTGGATGTAGGTCTAAATTTGACTGAACCACTATAAATTTGGAGTTCTTTATTTTTCGCTATTTTTATTTTAACGTTTACAACTTGTGGTTGAAAAATCTATTTCTATAAAACTCAAAAAAGGTAGTTTTAATTTCCAAATTTTAAGAGGGTAAAATTTTTTTAATTACTAATTCACCCTTCCTCTTGGTTAGCCGTGGGACATAAGCTTAGATTTAACAACCTAATTCTTAGTGAACCAGTTTCAACAGTTAGTACACACAAGAGCAAAAAGAATTCTTCTAAAAATGTGTTTGGAGAATATAATATTCAAAACAATAAAATTTAGAATCATCAAAAACATACAAGTTGCAAGAATGTAAAACATGCAAAGCTAAGTAGCAACTCTCTTCAACAAAGGTGTCCTAATGCTAGATTTTTTTTGTTGTGGAACCTATGATCTATAATATGTTTGAGGTTTTCAATGTAAAAAATGATAAAGTCTACTCATTAAATGCAATACTAGTCATGATAAAATAGATAATAGATAGGAGAGGAGTGATGTTAACTCAAAGGTTATGTTAGATGACTCTGGCATTTTAAACTATTGTGCATATTAATGGAAGGTTAGAAGTTCTTGGTGTATTTATATGTATAAGATTTACTTGTTCCAGTCCAATTAGGCGTGCAGAAAATTTTATGAGCTCATTTCTGAATAAGGGAGAGATGTAAAATCTCATTAAAATCTTGATAAGTTAAAGCTAATATGTATTTATAGATATATGATTATAGTGTTATGCACTCTAAATTTACTCTTAAGCTAGCAAAAAATTGAAAAGAAAGGTTTGAATTGAATGTGAAGGCTAAGCTAAGGAGAAACTGCATAGTGCTGCGTGGAAAGAGAACTAAAACTTGAAATTTCAAAATTATCTGATTAAGAACTAAGAGGGAGTTATTGCAGTAGTATTGTAAAGATGATATGCTTCCTCATCTTCAATAGTGATGAAATAATTTGCAAGTTTTTTACTGGCCCTATAAAAAATAAGGATAATAGGCTAAAACAAATGGAAGAAGATTAATTGTCAAGATTCAAAGCTTTAGAACTCCCTTCCTTATATTGGCAAGAGCATATCATATAATATGATGTAAAGTTATATATTAATCTGATGAGTTTAATTCATCATGACCAATTAGTTATAAAGTTAGTCAAATTGTACATTACAATCATAATCATTCTAGATGATCTTCATAAAAACCAACATCTTAAGTGGTCAACCTGTACGATCTTTGACTAAATGCTTAATACAAGAAGAACAAGTTTTCATAATGTATGATGGGTAATTAAAAATCACACCAAATAAATTGAATTTTGAATAATCACTGACATAAAGATCATATGATTTGAAAGGATGAGTTTTTAAAGTACAATAATAAATATTGAATGAATTTTTATTGGTGGGTTGCCTAAAAAGTGCAAATGTGAAGATTTGTTAAAATCATACCATACAAAGAGTGTCATACAATATGATGTGCGTAGAAAGTGAGTTTAAGTAATGATCAAGAAAAACAAATACAACCAAATTTCATAAACAAATAAACACATAATAAATAGAAATATCCAAATACACAAATAAATAAAACATATGAATTATGCAATTAAACACATAAATTGTAAACATAACCATTCAATATTTTTTAAAGCATTAATATCATTCACACCTAGTCTAGTTCTAAGTGTGTTAAAGTTGTCATAATTTAGTTGTTTGGAGAAAATTTTTATGAATTTATTTTCTATATATACATAACGCAGTTCTATTCCTCTCTTGGCTACATGATCTCTAGTGCAATGATGTCTAATGCATATATAATTTGTGCAAGAATGCTAAATTGGATTTTTGGAAATGTATATAACACTAGTGTTGTCACACATGACTATTGTAGTGCTTACAAAAATTTTGACTTTGTGGATTTGTTGCTTTAACCATAAAACTTGAGAATCGTAACTATCTATAACTATACATTCTTCCTCAGTGATAGATAGGGTTTCTAAATTTTTCTTTCTACTATAATAGGAACCTAATTATTTCCCTATGAATTTACAAGTCCAAGAAGTGGTTTTATTATCTATTTTATATCATGTAATGTTTGAATATAAATATGCTATAATTTTAAATGAAGAATTTTGTCAGGGAACCATATACCATATGTTTATGGCCTCTATAAAATATCTAAGAATTCTCTTATGTGCAGTCATATGGGATGGGATCAACTAGAAATTTAGAACATAAATAACTACTAAACATTATATAAGATGTACTTGCAACTAAATATAAAAGTGATCCTATCATCCCCATATATTTATTTTGACCTACTTATTTTTCACTTACATCCATATATAATTGCATAGTTGATCTCAATGGAGTATTTATAACTTTAGCACCTTCCATTTTTAATTTATTTAAAAATTCCTTAGTATACTTGGTCTAACTAAGGAATGTACCATCCTCCCTTTACTGCACACTAAATCCAAGAAAATAAGATAGCTCTCCCATCATACTAATTTAAAATTCTCTGCTGATAGTTTCTGAAAAATCATTATAAAATTTTTTATTTATTAATCCAAATAATATACCATCCACATAATTTTTAATAATGAGTAGATCATCTACTACTTTTTGGAATTGAGTGGTATCCACACTACTCTTGATAAAATATCTATCTAGGAGAAATGTACTAAGCCTTATATATCATGCCTTGGGTGCTTGTTTTAAAACATATAAAGTCTTTTTTAGTTTATATAGATGGATGTGAAAGGATGAATTTTTAAATCTTTGGGGTTTTTCTATATAGACATCTTCTTTGATAATCCCATTTAAGAAAGTACTTTTTACATCCATCTGATATAACTTGAAGCCTCTAAAGCATGCAAAAGCTAACAGTACTATGATAGCTTGTAATCTAGCTACAGGGGAAAAAGGTCTCCTAAAAATCAATATCTTCAATTTCATTGTACCCCTTAACCACTAACTTAGCTTATTACTAACCACTACTCTAGAATTATTCATCTTATTTATGAATAACCACTTAGTACCTACTACACTATATTCCTTAAGTATGTTAGTCAACTCCCAAACATCATTACTAACAAATTAGTTTAATTCTTCTTGGATAGCTATAATCCAAAATTCATCAGATAAGGCTTGGTCTATATTTGAGGGTTCCATCATAGAGATAAATGTAGAACGACTAGCCACTTCCCTAACTCTATGCCTAGTTTTAACTCCTGTAGAAGGATCTCCTAAGATGAGCTCCCTAGGATGACTAGATCGAAATCTCTATTCTCTAAGCAATGGTTCCCAATGTTTTTCTCTATCTTCTAGGTTAATAGATTGTACTTTTTAGGTAACCTCTACCACTTCATCTTCTTTTAGCCTAAGCTCACCAAATTTATCAAATTCATCAATCATAATATGGGTGGTATACTCTAAGCTAAGGTCCAATAATTAAAGATCATATAAGTGTTACCTATAGAGTAATAACCTAATAAGACTTCTTGATCAGATTTAGGATAAAAATTTCCTAGAGAAGGTTTTCTATTGATAAGGATAATGCATTTACATCTAAAGACATGAAGATGTGAAAGATTGGGTGTCCTAGTCTTTAGAAACTCATAAGGTGTCTTATTTAATTTTGATCTAATATTTATCCTATTCAGAACATAACAAAGATTATTCACTACATCTGGCTAAAAAATATTTAGGGAGAAAATATTTAGCTAACATTACCCTAGCAGCTTCCACTAATGCTCTATTCATTCGTTCAGCTATGAAATTCTGCTAAGGGGTTCTAGTAGTAGACAAATTATATACATTTTTAAACTCTTTATATAAAGATTCAAATATCTCATTTTCAAATTCTCCACTATAATCACTATGGATTTTGGAAATCATAAGCCCTATCTTCCTCTATATCCAAGTGGAGAACATTCTAAATTCCTTAAATAACTCACTTTTGTGACCTAAAAATCTAGCCCATATGAATCTAGAGTAATCATTAACAATCACATATCCAAATTCTCACCTAAGCTGGGTGTACTAACTGGATAAAACAAATCCATATGAAAGATTTCTTATGGTCTAGTGGTAACAATGTCCTTAATCGAATGATAAGATGCCTTAATTTTTTTTCCAAATTGGCAAGCATCATAGAGGTTGTCCTTAAAAATTTTAACTTGGGTATGCCTCTAATAAAGTCTTTTTTAAAAATATTCCTAAGGATTTTCATTCTTGAGGGCATAGTCGCATATGCCATAGCCACTATTCACCAATAATATTTTAAAATGGAGAGTATTTGAATTATCAATATAAGACAAATCAAGAATGTATACATTAATTACCCTTTTTTCCTTCTAAAACAAATTTTCCATTCAGCTAATTAAGCATTTACTAGATAAAAATATTATGTGATAGCCCTTATCATAAAGCTAACAAATAACAAGCAAATTATGTTTTAATCCTTCTTCTAAAAGAAAACATTTAATTAAAAAACTTCTCAAAATTCCAACCAAACCTGGGCCCACCACTTTCCTAGTGTTGTTATCACCAAGTGTTACCTTGCCTCCTACCTTGGCCTCTAGCATAATAAATTTATTCATGTCTCCTATTATATGTCTCGCACATCCACTTTCTAGAAACCACATGCTCCTATTAGGTCTTTTGTGAGAGCATCTCTATAAGATAATTCATTGGTTAGTTTAGGGAACCCAAGTGAGTTTGGGTTCCTCCTTATGATTTAATGATGATTAAAATGCATTTTATGTTGTGATACAAATGATTTAGGCCACCATATAAGATGCATTTTATAGTATACAATATAAGTGGGGGTTATGTGCCCTACCATGCCACATAAGTAACACCTAAACCCATGGAATGGATTCACTAATCTATATAGGGTATTGTGCCTCTTCCTAGGAATATGAGATGATGCTTATTGTCTCCTAGTGGGTGCAAGTTGGGTTAGTGTAGGTTGAGGCTTTTATGCTAACATAAGTAGTGGTGAATTATTAAAAGAGAAAATAATTTCCTTTTAAAATGTTTATTAGCACATATGTATCTTTTAACCTAAAACTTTAATACATGCTCACTTGTGTCTTGTTATGTTGCTAGTGTTCGTAGTGTTTTTAAAGCCTCTTCTAGTTCAGCAAGCTCAAATTTGAAGGATTTATGTAATTAAGTAAATTCAATATGCTTCTTATTTAATTCATCAAATTCATCTAGTAGATAGTCATGCACCTTATCTAAAGTAGAATGTTAAACTCTTAGACTATCAAGCTTCCTAAGCACAATGTATTGCTCAACTTTCTAATAAAATAAACTCCTCTTTAAAAATAACATGATGTTTCTTAAGATTCCTATATGATTCATACTTTTTTTTTAGAAATAACAAAGTGGTTATCATAGGATAATGGGCATACCTCATCTTGTTCAAGATTATTATCATTTTCCATAAGGCACATATTTTCCACCTCCTCCTATGATTCATTTCTAATGAATCTAAGGTAGAGTTTTCCTAGAAAGCCTTTCACATATTTTGCTTTCCTGTTTTGAAATTAGTCTTTTCCTCACCCTTCTCCTTGGTGGGGAGAGTTTTCAATTTAGGGAGATTTGATCTTAAACTCCCTAACATCCTGCATTCAAAGTAAATTCCATTAGAAAAACTTTTATTGAATTTTCTTCCCTTACCTTTGTCTTTTTCATAATGATGCTTCTATTTTTGCTTTAGGAAGTTTTTTAAATTATATCAAGTGAGTTATTTTTTCGTAAGTCACTGGCCTTAAGTGCCATGGACTTCTCCATCTTTGTCTCTCCTACATCCAACAGTCTTTGGGTTACATCATGCTCATAGGCAATAAGAGCAAAGTAAATTACCAATGGACTAAACATTTAAGTCTTTTGATTCACAAATAGTTTTGATTCACAAATAGTTGTAACTTTTGCATCAAGATTCTTAGGCTAATAATGAAGCATTTTGTTAACCTTTTTAGAATTTGATAATTATGTACCTAAAGCATGTACGGATGTCAGTATCTTAGTAAATCTTATGTACTTGTCATAGATAGTCTCACTTGGTTTCATATAGAATAGTTCACAATAATGCAATAGTAAGTTTAAATAAGATTGTTTGACCTCATTTGTACTGTCATAAGTAATTGATAATCTATCCCATATTTTCTTTCTGGTAGTACAAGTAGATACTCTCACATAATTTTCTAAGTTTCTACATAGAAATAATTGTTTAAAAATTCTTTTGCGTGTAGTTTCTATCCTCATAACTCCATTCATTAAAAGGAAATTCAATTTTGACAACATTCACAAATCTAGAGGGTGCAAAATCTTCTTTTTGCATCATATGCCACATCCGATAGTCAATTGATTATAGAAATGTTGAAATAAGAATTTTTCAAAAATCAAAGTTAATGTTATAAAACAATGGTGGATAGTTTAAAAAAAAAACCCTCCTTAGTGTTTCTATTTCTTAGGTGTGTCATGGATATTTTTCTCAAGGATTTTTAAATTACTAATTTGAGATCCTCTCTAATACAAACTGAAAGTTAAAATATGGGTCATTAGAACAACTTGAACTAAAAGTGCAAACTAAGAGTGGGGTTGAGTTGGGGTTTTAAAAAAATACCTTCAAAAAATTATCCTTTTTGAAAGATTTTGAAATCGTGGAAAAACAATATGACAACAGCGATCTCATGAAAACTTTGTTTTGACTTTTATAAAAGAAACTTAAAATGAAAAATATTATTGTCAATTTTTTCTTATTTTCTTTTGGAAAAAATCAAAATATAGTTCTAATGCAAAGTGAAGCTCATAAAAAATAGATTTAGAAATAAGTAAAATACAAGAAATAATGTACAAATAAATAAAAGGAAAGAACCAAGAATGACACACCAAAGATTTATAGTGGTACGATTAACCTTGCCATGCATCCACTCCCATGTTTCCTCAACTCTTAGATTTTTGACTAAAAGCTTAGTGACTCTCCTTTTTCCTCCGAAGTAAGATGGTGAAGCCCTTACAAATCACCTCCATCTCCTCATTACGATGAAGAAGGCAAATCTTAGTCACCTCCTAGAGTATTTCTCAAGAAAAGAAACTGACCTTGCAAGAAGAAGGTGTATGATCACCAAAAAACCCTATCTATAAATCACTCTCACAAACTATCATATTCCCATAAGAATTTTCTCCTTCAAGACATCACTTTTCTCTCTACAAAGCAATGCATGCTCCTCAAAACCTTCTAACATAAGTTCTCTCTCAGAAAAATTGGCAAAGACCCTCTTTAATGAATTAAGAGGATTATTTAAAGATGGGCTCAAAAAACCCAAAAATTTAATTCATCTATCACTAATCATATTGCATGAAATATATATCATACCACACTTTTAGTTCAACAACCCCTAATAGTGTTGTATGATGAGGGTATCATAATATAATTAGTTCAAATAATTTGATCTAATCATCATATATGATGTTATGTAATACAATATGATTAGTTCAATCAAATCATATAATTGTATAGGACGACCATAGTCAATTAATTATCATCCAAGTATCTTCTCATTTTGATCTGTATGAAGTACCCTTCAAATATATGATCATAATTCACCAACAACAACAACATAGAGCCTTTATCCCACTACGTGGGTCGGCTACATGAATCCTTTTTCTCCATTGTGTCCTATTAAAAGTCAAATTATCGTTTACATCTAATAAAGAAAGGTCATTCCTAATATTTTCTAACCAAGTCTTTTTAGGTCTACCCCTACCTTTCGTAACATAAGTCAAATCTAATACCTCTACTCTCCTAACCGGGTCACCGGAAGGCCGCCGTTTTATGTGACCAAACCATCTAAGGCGACTCTCTCTAATCTTATCTTCTATCGGAGCTACTCCAACCTTTTCATGTATATGCTCATTTCGTATCCTATCTCTAAGGGTAAAGCCACTCATCCACCTGAGCATCCTCATCTCTACCACACTTAACTTAGTATTATGCTTCTCTTTTAATGGCCAACATTCGGCACCATAAATCATTGCAGGCCTCACTACCATCTTATAGAATTTTCCCTTAAGTTTGAGGGGTACATTTCTATCACATAACAAGCCCGATGCATTCCTCCACTTCAACCATCAACTTGAATTCTGCTGATAATATCCCCATCTATTTCACCATCACTCTGAACAATAGATCCAAGATATCTAAAGCGTGTACTCTTATTAATGACTTGATCGCCCAAAGTCACAATCCCCTCACTAGGTCTATTACTACTAAAATTACACTCCATATATTCCGTTTTAGATCTACTCAAGCAAAAACCTTTAGACTCTAAGGTTGACCTCCATAATTCTAGTTTACCATCAACTCCCTCTCTAGTCTTATCAACAAGAAGAATATCATCAACAAAAAGCATACACCAAGGTACATCCTCTTGCAAATGTCTAGTGAGAACATCCATGACTAAAGCAAAAAGATATGGGCTTAAGGCTGATCCTTGATGTAACCCAACCGAAATAGGGAAATACTTGGTCAATCCACCTTGTGTTTGAACACAAGTAATAGCTCCTGCATACATATCTTTATTGATTTGAATATAAGCATTATTGACTCCTTTTTTTTCAGGAACTCTCCATAGCACTTGTCTTGGAACTTTATCCTATGCTTTTTCTAAATCAATAAATATCATATGTAGATCCTCCTTATTTTCTTTATATTTCTCCATCAAACCTCTTAATAAATGTATGGCTTCCGTAGTCGACCTACCCGGCATGAATCCAAATTGATTTTGAGAAACATTAGTATCACGCCGCAACCTATGCTCCATAACTCGCTCCTAAAGTTTTAAAGTATGACACATTAACTTAATACCTCTATAATTCGCACAATCTTGTGCATCACCTTTATTCTTAAAAATAGGAATTAACACGCTCATTCTCCACTCATCTGGCATCTTTTTAGTCTTCAAAATAGTATTAAAAATTTTAGTAAGCCATGAAATTCCTTCATCTCCTAAGCATTTCCAAACCTCTATAGGAATATCATCAGGTCCAACAGCTTTTCCACCCTTCATTTTCTTTAAAGCCTCTCTAACTTCAGTTTTACTAATACGCCGATAAAAACAAAAATCTTTATTTTCATTTAGGGCGCTAAGGTCGTTATAGTCAATCTTATTTTCACAATCTTCATTAAAAAGTTTAGCAAAATATCTCATCCATCTTTGTTGAATATCATCTTCTAAGAAAAGTATTTTTTGATCTTCATCTTTAATACACTTCACTTGAACTAAATCCTTACTACTCCTATCTCTTTGTTTGGCTAACTTATACATATATCTTTCTCCCTCTTTAGTATCTAATCTATTATATAAATCACTAAAAGCTAATGTCTTTGCATCGCATATTGCTTTCTTAGCATCCTTACGAGCCACTTTATATATTTCCCAATTATCAGAATTTTTAAAATTAAACCAATTTTTATAACAAAGCTTCTTATTTTTAATCTTTTCTTGCACAATTGGATTCCACCACCAACTACTTTTAGTATTAGGAGCTTTTCCCTTTGACACTCAAAGGATACCTTTTGCAATATTCTTAATATCACTAGCCACTTTTTCCCACATAATATTAGCATCCTCATGCACAGACAAAATCTTAAGATCTAAGATCTTATTTCCAAAAATATTTTTGTTAATATTCTTTAAATGCCCCCATATAATCCTAGAAAATCATTTTACTTTATTTTTTATTTTATGCCCCTTTATCTTAAAGTCCAAAACTAATAATCGAAGTTGGGTACATAAATTTTCACTCGGAATAACTTTAAAATCTTTGCAATCTAAATGATTTAGTTTTCTAATAAGAAAATAGTCAATCTGTGTTGTACTATATCCATTTTTATAAGTGATGAGATGCTCATTTCTTTTCTTAAATAAGGTATTAGCAATTGAAAAATCATAAGCTAAACAAAAATCCAATATGGTCTTGCCACCTTCATTCGTCGTTCCAAATCCATGGCCACCATGGATGCTTTTAAAATCATCTACCTCTCTACCAACATGTCAATTTAAATATCCTCCAATAAAAACTCTTTCTTCAAGAGGTATCTTTTGTATTAATTCTTCTAAGTCATTCCAAAAAATTAATTTAGAACTCATATCTAAACCTACTTGAGGAGCATAAGCACTTATAATATTAACAATCTTATCATCAACAACAATCTTTAAAGCTATAATTCTATCTCCAATCCTATTAATTTTTATAACATTATCATTTAAACTCTTATCTATAATAACACCTACACCATTTCTAGTACGACTCCGACCCGAATACCAAAGTTTAAATCCTAAACTATCAATTTCCTTAGCCTTCTCACCAACCCATTTAGTTTCTTGAATGCAAAAAATATTTAACTTACTATGAATCATAATATCTATTAATTTCATTAATTTTCCTGTAAGGGAACCTATATTCCAAGTTCCTATCCTAATTTTAGTTTCATGGACTAGCTTCTTTGCCCACATCCGTCCTTGATGTGGGAACCCTTGCCTATTTAACACTGCACTCGGGCGCCGGTGTAGCGGCCCTTGCACACTTGTCACTGTATTCAGGCCATACAGTGCATCTCTTCCAGGGGACGCCCTAGCATTAACACAATTTCTTAAAGGATTCATGTCATTATTGTTAGACAAGTTTTACGCTGGCTGTCGACTACCTAATGCAACCCTCCACTTTTCTCATCCAGGACTTGGGACCTGGCAATGGCAGTGTTATATGATCATAATTCACCATTAAAATTTTATTCAATTGAATAATTTAAGGACTAATTTAGGCAATATTTTCAATTTTTGTATAATACGAACCAAGTAGAATCATATGAATAGCATAAATTATAATTTTCAAAGAATTAGCCAAATATAATTGGTTGCTAGGAGCTCAATCGTAAGATAATAATTTAGAATGATCACATTCATGCAATAAGATTAGTTTAACAATCTTAATCTCTCAATTATCTATTAAGTTTAATATTTTGATCAACATATCCTACAGTACAATCTTGTCATACAAACTTCAGAGAATTTCATTTATTAATTTTCACTCCCCTTGTGTGTGCATAGTTGATAATTTTGCATACACCTTTTATTGGAATTCTGACTCAAGAAATATAAATAAATGAAAATACAGACTCTTGCAGAACATCAAAAGTATTTTACCCGGTCTTGAGTTGATCCTTTATTTCATCGAGTATGGGTTACCAAAATTGTTAGTATACAACAAGAGAAATATATAATAGAAATACTAGGGAAATTAAAGTAGAAGGCCAATAATATTTGTTAATCATTAATGTGATTATGAATACATGGTAGGACATCCAACTTTAATGTGGTGTTTTCATCCTTCCACCCCAATTGTCATCAAGTTGGCCATCAATGTTTAATTAAACCCCAACTAACAACATGTTGGTCATCAAACTTCTTTATATTTTCATTCTTGTTAATTATCTTATATCAATTCGTTGATAACTTTTAATAAGTCTTAAAAAGTAATCACTCCTTACCCATCATAATAATTCAAATAATCAAGTACATGTTAACATCCATATTATAGCACAAACCTTTTATTTTACTTAAATGTTTATATTTAACACTCATAACATATTATGGCACTGTAGTATTATTTCTAGATAAAATGAACAAATGCAACAACACTAATAAACTCCACCATTTTGGTGCTTCAACTAACTTGATGTGTCATTTCACTGGGGTAACGAAATTTAGTACCCTGGTGCTCATATAATTTGCAACTTTTGCACTTAGGTTGACACTACAGCATTAACGAAGATCATGTTCTACGATGTTTGGAAGGTGTTACAGTGTTATTAAGTTACAAGCTGGTATGCCATGATCTCCATATTTAGTAGAAATTAAGGGCTAAATGCCATAGCACTCGCACATTTTCTTTAATTTTCATGTCTTTTTAAATAAATTATCCTTCATAAAATCATCAATTGATGCAATTTTATAAAAAAAATAGTGGATAGTATATATAAAATAACTTTTTTTTTATATATATATAAAATAACTTTTTTTATTAATAATGCACCTTAATCAAAATTAGCATTCAAACGGGAGTCACCAGATCGAATAAGTCATCATAACTAGGGTTAATCCCTTCCCTTCTACTATAAATGCTGGGCAAATTAAAAAAGACCTCACCCCATCTTGTACGTTGACTCCCTCCATATGCTATGGAGGAAACTTGTAGGTACTCTTAAAATAGAAAGTCATACAATGATTATGGTATCCAAGGAGGGTCTTGCTAATTAGTGATATTGAAATGATTACAATTATTTTCCTCTCCACCATATTAAGTTGGGGAGAGTCACAATACTCCTTAGAAAAGGTATCAACATAGTTAGCACTTCTTCAGTAATTGAGCTATAAAAACAAAACAAACATTTCCTTCAAATAAAGAACCTTGTTTGCTATCCTAGTTGACTTCATTAGAGTCAAAGAAAGCCATAAACAATTGATAAGGGAAAGTTTCATTATGTTTTACATTATTAAATTCTAATAAAGATAGGTGTTTTTTTAGTTTATGTTATGCAAGAAAACCCCAAAAAAGGAGTAAAATTATAAAGTTTAGTATTAGTGCCTTTGCATCTACAACAACCCAATGCCATATAAGGATATTGTAGCATCAAAGCCTAAATAATAAACTCATTTAATTCACCACCCCAACAAAACAAAAGTTAGCATTGTCTCCCTACACAATACTACAGTACCAAAATTCAACAATACAATGTTGTAGTCTTAATTAAATTGTAATTAATTCAATGCTAAAGTGCTGACCTGTAGCACCAAATGATGTAAACGAGCACCATAAAGCCCTTTTTTTTTATCACCATGGTGGAGAAGTAATGGAAAATATGAGTCGAAATGGATCATTTAAGCATCATGCATGATCAGAAATAGTCGCAGGGTCAACCCAACCCCTATAATAAAGATTATTTAGCCATGGTGAGGTGCTAGTTCATATTATAATGGTGCGGTGCCACATTTGGGAGTTTCGTGGCCCCTAAGTCTATTTTGGTATTAAGTATAAATAGTTTTTCTATTATTCTATATGAAAACTTTTCAGTATAATATAGAGGAGAGCCTAAGAGAGACTAGGGAATAGTGGGATACATCATTTAGAGTGGTTAGTCAATATTATAGTGAGCAAATAATCAACTAGAGAAGATAGGAGTGTGGAGAAAGAATTTATAAGGTAAACTTCACTTTAGGAATGGTCCATATATAGGATCTATTTGGGATTCTTCAATCTGGGTGATATTTCTTTCATCATCTATACTCGTACTTTCTTTTTGGAGCAATTAATGAACTCATTTTATTAAAAATATGTGTTCTTGCTAACTAAACTTAAGTTTTGGACTAATGATGTGAACACCTATGTAATCCCTAATTTTAGACTCTTTTGACTTAAAGTATAATAATTGTTTTCAATTACATTTGATGGTCATCCTGCATCCTTTTCTCTCGCGACTCCGTGGTGATTCTAGGGTTTTATTCTCGGTGACTTTTTTCACTCGTCATAGACCATTTTGTGTTAATTTTGTTACTGGTTTTTTCTCTCTTACAATCTCTTTGTCCATCCAAGTAATTTTGCTTTTTATTTTAGTCTCCTTCTAGTGGGTTCTGGGCAATGACGGCTCCATCGTCATCGAACCCTTGGCTATCCTCGACTATTGTTGGTAAATCAGTATCATTCATGGATATTCTTGTAGGAGAGTCAAATTCTAGATCTAAGTTAGATTTCATCTAAACTTCTTTCAAAGGTTTGTCAGCTCTGTTGTTTAATAATAACATGATTTCTCATTTAGCTGCTCCTTTTACTAGTACTTTCATGGGTAAATTTATTTTATGTAGGCCAAACCTTAATGTAACACAGAAGGTTTTTATGAACCTAACACTCACTTGTCCTTATTCCATTAATTTTATGGATCAACCCCATATTGCGATATAATTATCTAACGAATTAAATTATAGCCACATTTTTTCAAGAAGGTCGTATTACATTATGGGTGTCAAATGTACTTTCTTAAATGGATGCCTGACTTTGATTTTAGGGTGGAATCCCCAATTTCCCTAGTTTGGATTTCATTTCCAAATCTGAGGCCTCACTTTCTTAATTCCCAAATCCTTTTTGCTCTGGCTTCGATCTTTGGTAGACCGTTATAGACAGAACAAGCAACTACGTCTGTATCCTGGCCGTCCGTGGTTGGTATCTTGGTTGAACTGCATATTTTGAAAAAACACCCTAAAGAAATAAGGATTTGTTCTGAGCATAATGGGTATCAACAAAAAGTAGAATTAAAAATTTTTTCTATATTTTGTACTTATTATAAAATACATGGTCATTGCAATTCCGAATGCTTTAATTTACATCCCTACTAATGTAAGAATAAAGAAGTTTCTAAAGATTTGGAAGGGAAAGTTATTTCTAAAAATTTATAGGTAAGGCTAGAGGAGCCAAAGTCTATCTAGGAGATCCACTCTAACATCCGCAAACTGGTTGGAAATATAAATCTTATTCTAAAAGTGCCCATGGAGGTCTGTAATGGTTGAAAAGAAATGAATGATGAGGAGATCAATCCTTCTAGTGTTCAGGGAGTGATTGAGGACTCTAAGACATGTCTTATCTCCACTAGTGGTAATGTTGGTAATGTGGAGGAATAAAGGGTGGATTTGAATAGTGAGGAATAATTAAATGTTATGGTTGTTGAGCATCACAATACTCTAATTTGTTTGCAATCTCCTTCCTTTACTATAAAGAATTTACTTGAACTTTATTATATCCTAAACATAAATGTGGTTTCTCATCATATTAATACTAGCACCATAATTCATGAACAAGAGTTAGGTGAACAAAACTTTGAAAAAGGAGAGCTAGGGATAGGTTCTAATGTGGAATATTCTTTCAATTAGGTTGTCAACTTGGAAAAAGTTGATGTAGTAGAGGGGAGTCTTCATCATATGGAGGAGGGAGAGTTATTACAGGATAATATGGAGGAAAGAGGACAAGAGTTACTGAATAGCGACAATGTCAATGGTAATGGTACTAAGATAACCTCAACTTCTACTAATAATGCTGATTGTAGAAATGATTATGTTAATGATTCTACTAAAGAATATGTTTAGTTTAATCGTGTGAAAAATAATAAAAATAAGAAGCAAAAATATGTTAATTCACACTCACCTAAATATACTTGATCTCAAACTTTAAACAAATAACCTTTTTTATGATTTAATCCATCATTTGGAATGTTAGGGGCATTGGTTGCCCTTATTTTAGAACTAGGATTAAGAATTTATGTCGTATTCACAATGTAATGCTTTTAATTTAGTGGAGCTTCTTATTTCTTCTACTAAGTTGGATACTACCTCCCATATTTTAGGTTTTAACCATAGTTTAGTGAATGTTTATAACAAAATTTGGGTTTTTTTGGAAAGATTAAATTGTTATTGATATTATTGCTGATTTTCCCAAGTATTGCATTACGATATTCAATTTATGCAATTTAATTGTTGTACTTCTTTTGCCTATGCTTCTTCTTCTTGTGGTATTAGAAAAGATTTATGGAATCAACTTACTACCTTTCATGATATTATTAACATGCCTTGGTTTATGGGGGATGACTTCAATACTATCACTAACCCTATTTAAAGAATTAGTTGTTCTAATCCCATTTATCTCTATGAAGGATTTCGATAATATGATTTTAGACTATAATCTTGTTGATATTTGTTTTTCTGGAATATGATTTGAAGAAATCTAAAGAGATAGAGCGCAACTTGAGGATTGATAATAATGCTTTAGAAAATACTAACTTGAGGCTTAAAAATGAATTGGACTCACTTAAGGGAAATTGGACGACACCCACTTTTGATCTAAAGCCAAAAACTAGGAAGAGGCATAATAACCATTTAAGAAATCTTTTTCTTGGAGTTAGATGTTTTTGATGTGGCATGCTATGACACATTTCACACACTTGTACTGTTTACCTTAGTGAACATTTGGTGTGGAGACTAAAATTGCATGATTCACAGCATAGCATTCATACATTGCATTCTACCTTTCATAAGAAGGGACCAAAACCCATTTGGGTTCCTAAATCTGAAAGTTGTTGATTCTTACAGGATTGCTCTCACCAAAGACCTCATAAAAAGTATTGGATACTTGGACAAACATAGGCTTGCAGCTCATAATTGCTTAAACTTGCTGCTTTATAAATTCTTGAAAAGCATTTGTTGATTAGTGTTATTTTCTATTTTCTTTTCGTGCTAGTTTTTGTTCTAGTTGTTTGATTTTATTTTAACTTTGGTTTTCTATATGATGATTTTTTTTTTAGCTTTTAGATTTTGGAGATTTAAAGCCAATGACTCGCATCTCTAAATTGGTTAAAGGGAGAAACACCGTTGATGGTTTCCCTTCTTCTAACCTCCTCTAGTGGTATAATTTTCTTCTCTAAATAAAAGTCTATCTCATTTTAATTAATGTTTTTTGAAATTAAGATCTTTTTTATCTTTATACAATAATCTATCTTATATATAATGTCCAAAGTTTTTATATATCTTTTAAGTTAATTGAAATATTGTCATTACATTTATCATATGAATTTGAGTCTGCTTTGTGGTCTATTCTTCCTTATATTGGAGAGTGAGTTTTTCTTCTCTAATATCTGGAAGATCTACTCACAACTAATTATATTTTAAGAGTTGTAGAAAAAGGGATCTTGCTTGCAAGAACAAGAAAAAGAAAAAGGCCAATGATGCCAAAAATAAAAAGATGCACAATGATGCCAAATTGAAAAATCTATATACACAAAGTGTATCAAAAGATGCTCAAAGAGCCATTAAAAGTGACAAGAGGCATAAAATAGCCCACTAAATGCAAGCTGTCATCCTTTTCTAAAAACTTTTAAATCTTAGAGGAACTGATGTGTTATTTGATATTTTCAAAGGCTTGATTTCAAATTCCATGATTGAGACAAATTGCTTTGGTATATTATTTTATAAGATACTTTTTTGTAGCCAAGTTTTGAACGGATCTTCTTTTTACCCAATTAGTTTGATATGAGTTAGGCCTTTTATTTTCAAAAGATAATTTTTAGTCTGAAAGAAGTATGAGCTAGGGATTAACAGGATCGGATATTCTACCGTTTTCAGATTATGACATTGTTAACTCTTTGATCTTTTGAATCTCTAAAATTTAATTACTTGGGAAATCTGTCATATAGATGCTTTGATAAAACAAAAATAAATGAAAAATTAAAAACAAAAATTTCATTTTTTTTCTTTCCTTTAATGGTTTTTAGTTTTTCATTGTTATTTTTAGCTTTTTATATTTATTTTTTGGGCTTTCTCTGATCATCTCCATCTTTCTTTGGTTTCCAAATTATTATCACATCATCCTAGCAGATATCTATATCGTCCTGGATGATATGATAATTTTCTTCAAAAAATTCCATCTACTGAACTTTTTTGAGCTTGCTGTAAATCATCATCCTGGACGATACCCTTATCATCCTAGACGATCTGATTGAACTCTGTTACAATCATCTTGATCATCTTGGCAGATACAATTTTTTGTCATGGCCGATGCATTTATGGTCATCGTCCTGGCTGATATACCAGATCATCCTGGACGATCCACGTGTCTTTATATTTAAAATCCTTAAATCCCCCCTGATGATCCATTATTGGAAAATTGTCCTGGCCGATCCACTGTTCGTCCTGGATGATACACATGGCATAGATTTAAAACATTTAGCAAGTTCGATCAATTATTGAGCATCATCCTGGACGATACACCTAATCTGCCCGGACGATATGCTTTTTTAATGGTCGTCCGTCTTGACTCCTCGGGATGATCACCTGTGTCTTATCCTCCTGGCCGATATCTGATCGGCCCGGACGATTGGACCACCTTTTTGATCAATTGGCCTGTATGCAATAATTGAACCAGATCATCCTGGACAATTTTACGATCATCCTAGACGATGTGGCCATTTCTTTAAATTCAGGCCTTCCAACCATTGTTTCTCACCTTAAACTTATTCTCCTCTCTTATTTTTTTACTATTTTTTTAATATGGCTGGAGGAAATCATGTTCATCAGGCATCGGGAAGTTCCTCGAGGGCCACTCTGAACCATTCTTTCGGAAAGCAGAAGATCAAGCTCCTTACCATAGTTATAAGGAATGTGGCATTACTCTTTCAAGAACGATCAATCCTTCCTACCTTTCTTATCCGGTACTAGATCTTTTTGCCCATACCTCGCTCTACTTCATTATTACCCTTGCATTTCCTTTTTCCTCTGAACTTCTTCTTGAATTTTTTGTAAATCTTCACATAAATTCTGCTTACACAGCCCTGACCTCCTATGTGAATCGACGCCCGATTGAGATCACATATCAGGACTGTGCTGAAATGTTGCAGCTATCCACCACTGGGGATAAGCTGCATACCATTATCTCAGATCCTGATTTTGACTGGTCCACAGCAAATCATTTTCTTCAACAGACCAACGCACCCTTTCATGTTGGAGAAACTAGCTCTTTAGTCAAAGATGCTAGGACAATCCAGCATGTCCTTTGCACTTCCATTATTCCAAAAGCTGGGGACCGAATCCACATCACTCCTCTACTTTCTCTTACTACCTTTTACATTATGGCCCATAGAGAGTTTAATGCTACTGACATGATTTTTCGATGCATTGATCTTTTGACAACAATCCACGATCTAGGCCATAAGAGGAAACCCAATCTCGCTCTAGGACACCTCATTACTTATTTCTTCAAACTAAGTACAATCTTCAATATCCTACTCCTCCCAACCATCTGCCACCTCTTTACTCAAATAATTCATTCAAAGTCCTTCATAGTACTCGTCTCCACCAAGGGGATGAGGAAGCTCAGGGGGCCGAGGAGGAGGAGGAGGCTCCCGCTCTTATTCTTGAACCTGTTCCTCTCCGCCAGCACTCACAGCTAGATCAGTTGGTGGAGAGATTTGATCCGTTGGAGGCCCAGTTTGACACTTTCGTTACTCACCAGTAGAAGAAGCACGATGAGGACATGGCCCGTTTCAATGCCTACACAGCACACCAGCAGTAGCAGCACGACTAGGACATAGCCTGGTTTGGCTCTCAGTTCGCTGCCATATCCAGTTAATTCCAGCAGCCCCCGCCACCACCTCCGTCTGATGATCAGGGTCCCTCATTTTTCTAGTTTTAGCATCTGTTTTCTGCAATTTATTTTTTCCACATTATTCTTTTTTTTGTTCTAGTTGTTTTAGTTTGTTTTTAGTTTCCTCCTCCTTTTGAGATATCAAAAGGGGGAGTAGTATGTTTGTATATTTAAACTTAGTAGGTTCTTATATTTGAACTTTTATTCTTAATCTTGAAAGCCTTTCTTTTTTTACACTACTATTTTTTTTCAAATAATCGTCGGAGTGTTTTCCATCATCAAAGAGGGGGAGATTATTGCAGATTTGGTTTCATGAATTCTGGTTTTGATGATAGCAAGTGTGGGTCTCCGAAAGGATTCTGCTCGTGGGGTTCGAATGCAAAGAGTACGATCACACTGTCCCATAGGACAAAATGGTCGTAGACCTTTACAATCAACACAAGCAGGCCGATGGAAGAGCAGATGGAGTTATAGATACGATTAGCCATGGAGGATAGTGGCTTTCACCTACCAACCTCGATGGATAATAATATCTATAATCCAAAATTTACGAGATTTCCCTTATTCGATACATCGGCTCGAATAGGGTTTATTTGATTGTGGGGATCGGTTTCCTACGGGCACAATCCCCCGTAGTTAATTATATCTTAGACCTTGATCTAAGAAAACTCTCGATTAGGGATGTTAGATTATCTTCTCGAATGGGTTTAGTGTAAGGGCAAATTCTAGGCTTTCCTAATCAAAGAGAAAGAGTGTCCCAAGTTGGCTTAATTAATCACACATGGTTCATTCAACACCCGGCCAGTCTAAAGAAGAGAAAAAGTGGAGAAAAGAAAGAGGCCACGCATCTCAAGCAAGACATGAGAGAAAGAGGGAGGTGGCGTTGTTACAGATCTATGGTTTATGATTTTGATGATAGCAAACATTCCTTTATTTCTCCATGATTACCTTATGTGCTAACGTTTCAGGTCCACACGATCAGACTGCAATTTGGAACCAGCTCAAGATTGGGTAGACTAGGTCTGTGTCAGTTTGTAATTTTTTTCCTTTCTTGAGTCTATTGTATTTTATGTGGCATCTGATGTATTGTAACTTGGAAGATTTCTGTTGTGTCCTAAAAGATTCTTATTTTTGATAACATCGTCCGGGACGATATTTATATCGTCCTGGATGATCTGACAAAAGTAGAAATCCTAATTAGGACATCCTCTTTAAAGCAGACGTCTTTATGCAAAACACATCATCCTGGACAATTTTATATTAGTCGGGACGATCGGCTCAATACAGCAAGAATCTGCCGCCAGATCTACTTAGGAAAATCTTATTTTTGGACATCGTCCCGGTGGATCGTCCTGGACTATAAAATATCGTCCCGGACGATCTAGAGCAATTTTTCCAAAATTTCTCAAGCAGTTTTGGAAAGCATTTAATGGGGATTTCGTCCAGGCCGATCGCAAGATCGTCCGGGACGATTAAACATCGTCCAGCTTCATTTCAGGGCGATATTCAGGACAATTTTCCTCATATTTGTGCTAATCGGCCAGGATGATTTGGCTATCATCCTGGATGATAATGGCGGCAACTTGCATTAATGAGCTCGTTTTGAGAGCCTCTATTTAAGCTATGGCATGGCACTTTGTAAGTGTCTTTGGCAGCCAATGTAGCTTCGTTCTTGTGGGGAAACTTGAAGAGAGAGCTTGAAAGGGAGAGAGGAAAGGGTGGAGTTTGAGAGGGAGAAGATCCTGTGAGAGAGAGGAACTCTAGGGAGTGTGGTGAGGGATCCACACGGTTGCTATGACAAACTCGCACCGTAGTACCATCGGATTCAAGGCTTGTCTCGAGGTAAGTTCACCAAAGAAGAAGATCTCTTTGGTGTCAAAGGACCCGGCGACTCCGCCGCACCGGGGAAGGTGGAAGTGATTTTGTAAGGGCTTCTCCGCCTAGCTGTGGGGGCTAAAGGAGAGACACTTTTGTAGTGCAATACTTGGAGGGTGCCTCCCCTCCAAGGAGTGGACGTAGGTCAAGGTTTGACCGAACAACTATAACTCTGGTGTGTTCTTTTCTTATTATCGCTTCCGCATTTATTTTTCTTCCACACTTTGTTTGTGGTGTTTTTGGTTGGAACTTTATCTTTGGTTTTAAGATTTTCCAATTCACCTCTCTCTTGATTAGCTTGGGACTAAGTTCAAGAGGGCCTAACATCCCTAACGAACTTTCAAGTGTTTTCAGAGCACTTTCTAGTGCCATCTGAGAACTTTCAAGTGGTATCAGAGCGGTATTCATAAAATAAGTTTTTAAAAGCTTTTGAATTTCGATCCATGGCTAATTTTTCAAATCGTAATGTTACGGAAGGATATTCAATCACCAGACCTCCTTTATTTGAAAATATGTCTTTTGATTTTTGGAAAACTCGCATGTCTATTTTCTTGCAATCGATTGATTTTTGCATGTGGCATATGATTTTAACTGGTTATTCATCACCATCCCGAATTATTAATGGAGTTAAAATTGATATTCTTTTTAGTCAATGGAATAGGGAAGAACAAGTAAATGCTCAATTAAATGCAAAATCATTAAATTGCTTTTTCTGTGCTTTAAATTCTGAAGATTTTATGTTAGTATCCACGTGCACTACTGGTAAGGAAGTTTGGGATAAATTGCACACCATATACGAAGGCACTAGTGAAATCAGGCAATCCAAGTTAAATTTGTTAATGCATGATTTTGAATTATTTTCCATGAAACCTTATGAGACGATCTTAGACATGTACACTAGGTTCATTCAAATTGTAACATCATTGCATGCCTTAGGAAAAGAGTTTTCAAATTTTGAAAAAATTAATAAAATTCTTCGTTGTTTACTTGAAAAATTTGATGCTAAAGTTGTTGCTATTTGTGAATCTAAAGATTTGAATGTATATTCTATTGATAATTTGATTGGCTCACTCATTACCTACGAGCAAGGTTTGGGTCAAAGACTTTTGGATACAGGTGAAACGATCGTTCTAAAAGCTGAAGATACAGAAAGAGGAAGCTTTGTTGGTGACGATAGCAATGACTTGTCAAGCAAATCACAAAGCTCATCAAAGCATAAGCAAAAGTGGAAAAAAGGTAAAAATGGTAAGGATGTTAATATTTCCTCTAATATTATTTATTTTCGATGTAGGAAACTTGGACATATGAAAAATGAGTGCCCTAATTTAAGAATTCTTCCTACGATAGAAAAGGGCAAGGCGAAGCTAAATTTAAACTGGGGAAATAATGAAAGGCAAAAAATCTCATGGGCAGATCTGGTCTCTGAAGCATTGGACCAGGAGAGAGATAATGGTTAAGAGCCTTTCATGTTTTTAGTGTTGTGTTTTTGTGCTTTTCTTTTTTTTGTGTTTTTTTAGTTTTGTTTATTCTTTGAAATTTTGTTTTCGTGAAAGTTTTTCTCTGATCAACACACACAGTCACTTTTCTAAAAATGAAAAATCTACTTCCTATTTTTTTTTAAATCTTTGGTAAGTTGTGTTTGACTTCTCTAACACAGTCAAAGGAAGGAAACTCGTGTTTTTGTTTCTCTTTCTCTCTTCTTAAAGAAGTTATTTTACTTTTGATTTAAAATCTTCATCATATTTTAAATTGGATTTTAAAACTATTTTTTTTATCTCCCTACATTTTTTCTATCGCATTGGAATCCTTTGCAAGATTATTGAATCCACCTTAAAATTTTCTTAATCAAGTTGTTCGTGTTGTTAATAATTTGGGTTTACTTTTGTTTTGAAAATATAAGAAAGAAAGCATATCTTAAAAAAAAAAAAAAGTGGCCAATGATGTCAAACCAAAAGATGCGCAATGACGCCAAATTATAAAAAAATACACAAAGTGTATTAAAATCAAAAGATGCTCAAAGAGTCATTCAAGTGATAAAGGGCATAAAATGAGCCTACAAAAAAAAAATATGCTTATTTTTTTCTTATACTACTAAAAACTTAAGAAAATCCTTGATATGTTCGAAACTTGTGCTTGAAAATCTTGGTTCCAAATTCAACAATTCGTGCATTGATCATCTATTAGATATGTTTTATGAAAGGAGTTTTGAAAAATTAATGTTTCTTTTTCCCATTTATTCCTTGATTTGGATATTGGATTAAAAAGTTTTTGAGCCTTTAAAAGAATGAGTTTGGATTATCAAATTATGAATTTCTAACCTTTTTCTAGGCTATGCGTTGTCAATCCAATTCTACTAAGTTTTTGATTAAAACTAAGAGGTAACTTTCTCATTTTAAGAATATTTGTTTTTTCACTAGATCAGAAAATGTTTTTTGTCTTTTGTTTTATTTTTTTTTTGTTTGTGCCTCCTCTCTTTTTGATAATGTCAAAGGGGGAGAACGTATTGTTAAATTTTTGTACTGTTATCGTGTTTGTATCTTATTTTAAAAAAATAAAAACAACAAAAATATTTTTATCTCCCCTATTTTTAAAAGGTTTTATTTTAGTAAGGGGGAGATTAGGATAAAATTGTCTTTTTTGAAAATTCAAATTGAAATGTTTTGCCATCATCAAAAAGGGGGAGATTATTACAGATCTATGATTTATGATTTTGATGATAGCAAACGTTCCTTTTTTTCTCTATGATTACCTTATGTGCTAACGTTTCAGGTCCACACGATCAGACTGCAATTTGGAACCAGCTCAAGATTGGGTAGACTAGGTCTGTGTCAGTTTGTAATCTTTTTCCTTTCTTGAGTCTATTGTATTTGATGTGGCATCTGATGTTTTGTAACTTGGAAGATTTTCTGTTATGCCCTAAAAGATTTTTATTTTTGATAACATCGTCCGGGACGATATTTATATCGTCCTGGACGATCTGACAAAAGTAGAGATCCTAATTAGGGCATCCTCTTTAAAGCAGCCGTCTTTATGCAAAACACATCGTCCTGGACGATTTTATATCGGCCGGGACGATCGGCTCAATACAGCAAGAATCTGCCGCCAGATCTACTTAGGAAAATCTTATTTTTGGACATCGTTCCGGTGGATCGTCCTGGACTATCAAAAATTATCCCGGACGATCCAGAGCAATTTTTCCAAAATTTCTCAAGCAGTTTTGGAAAGCATTTAATGGGGATTTCGTCCAGGCCGATCGCAAGATTGTCTGGGACGATTAGACATCTTCCAGCTTCATTTCGGGGCGATATTCAGAACGATTTTCCTCATATTTGTGCTAATCGGCCAGGACGTTTTGGCTATCATCCTGGATGATAATGGCGGCAACTTGCATTAATGAGCTCGTTTTGAGAGCCTCTATTTAAGCTATGGCATGGCACTTTGTAAGTGTCTTTGGCAGCCATTGTAGCTTCGTTCTTGTGGGAGAAACTTGAAGAGAGAGCTTGAAAGGGAGAGAGGAAAGGGTAGAGTTTGAGAGGGAGAATATCCTATGAGGGAGAGGAACTCAAGGGAGTGTGGTGGGGGATCCACACGGTTGCTCCGGCGAACTCGCACCTTAGTACCATCGGATTCAAGGCTTGTCTCGAGGTAAGTTTACCGAAGAAGAAGATCTCGTTAGTGTCAAAGGACCCCGCGACTCCACCGCACCGGGGAAGGTGGAAGTGATTTTGTAAGGGCTTCTCCGCCTAGCTGTGGGGGCTAAAGGAGAGACACTTTTGTAGTGAAATACATGGAGGGTGCCTCCAAGGAGTGGACGTAGGTCAAGGTTTGACCGAACCACTATAACTTCGGTGTGTTCTTTTCTTATTATCGCTTCCGCATTTATTTTTCTTCCACACTTTGTTTGTGGTGTTTTTGGTTGGAACTTTATCTTTTGTTTTAAGATTTTCCAATTCACCTCTCTCTTGATTAGCTTGGGACTAAGTTCAAGAGGGCCTAACATCCCTAACGAACTTTCAGGCGTCATCTGTGTGACGTAGATGGGTAGGATTTATAGCTTCCGAAAGGATGGAGAGCTTACCCACAAATAAGGTGTATAGAGGTACACTTGTACTCCCCCACCTTTAGATCCTAAATCTATAAAAGATGTAGTGTCGTACACACAACACTTGCATCTACGACCTAACTAATGCATTTCTGGACTTATTCCTTGCCTGACAAAGGAAGCCAGCTAAAACCTCCTAATCGTGTAAAATCCAAGCTATCCGGTCTGTATGAGAGATAGGTGGGTAGTTTAGACACTGAAATTGGGATCGACAACTAAAGAAATCCCTAATTGATCCCACACTTATGAGTGGTATAATGCTCCTAAAACTAATGCAATTAAATTTTGATTTTAATTAGTTACTAATACAATTTATGCTGGTTAAAGTCTCCAAATCAAAAATGTATGAAATTTTAAAAAGGCTTATAAAAAATAATTTTTGAATGACTAAACTTCCCCAGGTCCAGCACTTCATCCTCATAGGCCAGATTATCCGGACTCTACCCGCAGGCGGGGATTTTTGTCTAAAAGAAGAGAGAATGCGTGCATGCGCCCCCGGACGATTCCGGCTATTCCCTAAAATCATTATGATTTCTATGTGAATTAATCTTAAAAATTTTTTTTAATAATTACGAGTATAAAAATTTTTATCCCTAAAGAGCCTAGCGGTCAGACACAAGCACATGCAAGAAAGAATCCTATAAAAAGCATGCCGGTTCTACTGCGCAAACAAAGTAAGTAAATAATAACACAGAAACAAATCCCATGAAAAAGAGTGTCCATGGCAAGTGCCATACAATATTGCATCACAGAGTATAGTAAGTAATGGTGGCCGGGCTCCACCGACAACAACCCGGAAATGACGCAAATCTTAAAATAAGGCATTTTTATATTTCTTCAGTCTTCTTCTTCTCTTCCTTTATTCGTCTTTGGATCGTCTTCGTTCTTCCTTCTGGTTCCTCGTAGTGACTCCTCCAAAAGGATACCCAAATGAAAAAGGAAACCCCCTGTAGGAGTTTACTTTTTTCCTTTGGACTCCTCGTAGTGAGTGCTCCAAAAGGATATCCAAATGAAAAAAGGAAACCCCTTGTAGGGGTTTACTTTTCCCTTTGGATTCCTATCTTTTTAAAAATGACTTATTTTAAATTTTCACAACATTTATTTTCAAATACATTACATTATAAAAATAAAAATCTAGACTCACCTGCAGGGGTTATCCTAAGCAGTTATAATAAAAATCCATCCAAGCAGTTATATATATATAAATGCTAAAAAAATAAATCACACTTGGCCGTGCTTTGATTATTGGGGGCTAAGCAGCTGAAGCGGGTATCTAAAGCAGTTATAAATGATTATTAATTTTAGCCCCCTTTCTAGCATTGTATGAGCACGGCCACCTGCAGGAAGACAACATTATTAGAAAAAGGCGTACCTAACCTATGGGTATTTTAACGCTCACAGCAACATTGCAGAAAAGAAAGCTAGAAAAACAGTACAGAAACAACATCACAGAAAGGCTACAACAGGTAGCAAAAACAAACAGCACACGGGTCACATGCAGGGCATCACAACAAAGAACAGAAAAGAAAAACAAAGCAACAACCTAACCTAAAGCTAATAGTCGTGTCCTATCAAACTCATCTAAGTGTGTGAAAGCTGTGTGGCTTTGATAGGTCCTATATGGGATAGTTTAGTTAGAGTTGTTTGTATTTTTGTTTGTTGAAAAGGGCAAAGGAAATTTTAGTTAAAATTCAAATCTTAGTATCTTAAGATTAATTTAAAATATTTAATTTTAGTATTTGATTAATTATCACCTTTGTTTCACACCGAAGCCGTGAGGTTTATTTCACCCTCCTTGGGGCTAACTTAATAGCCTCGTAGGCCTGGGTTACCCAGTGATAATTAACTTTGTTATTATTGTTTTAGTTTGTTATTAAAAGAAAAGGAAAATGTGTATTAAGTATTTTATTAACCAAATTGGTTGGTTGGTTTTAGAAGTTATTCGAAAGTTTGATATTTAAGAGTATCTTATCCTAATGAATTTTTAATTTAGGATTTGATCACCTAATTAAACCTACATCTTTTAGATTTTTAGATTGGTTAAGGGTTGATTATTAAATTAATTAGACTTGCTTTAGATTTGCATTTTAGATTTTAAAGTTTAATGATTATTAAATGTTAATAATAGTTTAATTAAGGATTAGGTGTTTTAACATATTTTATGAATTAGGTTAAGATTGATTAGTTGATTATTAATGAATTAAGAAAAGAAAATCCAAATCTAGGAAAACGTGTCACTAGGATTTTATTTTAATGTTTCTATCCTATAGGGAACATGCACCCTAAGTCTATATTTTCTAAGACTCGGTCCTTAGTTTTTTTGTCCTTAAATGTCATTAGTGTTATAGGACTAAAAGTGTTGTTCTTTTTCTAATTCATAAAACTTCTATACGGATGTAATAGGATTTTAGGGATCTAAATAAGAAAAACAAAAGCAATCCAAAATATAATTGAAGTTTCTAAAGCCCTAAAAGAAGGAGGCGTACAATCATCTAGGCCCCTAAAGGTTTTCTAAGTTTTAGTAAACTTACAGCACCGGGGGCTACGACCCGGTGGTTCCGCCCGTAGCGCCCCTACCAGAATGAATAGGGGCGACTGATGCTCGGATCTGGTTGTCCTAGCTCCAGCTCCAAATGCTCCAAAGCTCCTTGTCATTTGCTTCCCAAAAGTTACCTCGCAAGACATAGAAAAGAGGGGTATCAGAGCAGTTCTATAAGCAAATAATAATATGAAAGAATGAAAATGCATAAAAGAAAAAGAACGTACCTTTTTGTTATTTGTTGGGCCATTTGTGTTTTGAGTCTTCGTTTTGCAAGCATGTAGCACCAAAAATATAAAAGAAACGACGGAGAGAACAACGAAAAATCAAATACAAAAAAAGGGGTGTAGGCATTATTGTTATAGGATACACTTCGTCAAAGTCAAGTGTACCCTAAAGCAACATCAACGATGCCCTTTGCTATTCCCACAATCCAAATGAGGCACTTGATATTTTTTAAGACCTCTACCCACAACTCTCTACAAACAAATCTTATATCAACTAATGGGATACAAATTCCCAATTCTAAATCCAAACTAAGAATCTCTTTTGTTTTATATCCGTCCAAAAATTCTTTCTTTTTTTTTTTTTGAAACTAACACTAAAGAAAGAAAATTCAAATGAGCAAGGACTATCTTGCTCCAAAAGGACACTAAAGACCTTCTCACCCAAAGTTCCTTGAAGTTTCAAATCCCAAAACTCATTTTTTAAAGTAAACACTAATGGAATCTAACTCAAATCTGAAAGCTCATATTGTTCCCAAAACAAAACACTAAAGGATCCTACTACACTAGTCTAACTAATCCCAACATGACTTGCAAGAACTTCTAAATTAAATGCCACACAAAACCTTACAAAAATCATATACCAAAACTCTTTGACCCAAAATCCTACAAAAACAACAGATAATCAAGTGCCTCTTTTATTTTGGAGTGGGCTATTACTTGTGGAAATCTCTTAACGAATGGGCACTATAAAGCCCTTCATCAAAGAAACTTTCACAAGATAAAAAAAAAAAAACAAAACACGTAATCTCAATACAAAAACAATTCGCATAAAGCCTCCGTTATAAAACATTCACAAAATCTATCGCGAATCTTTGCGACACAAAACGACTCACAAAGCTTTCAACCATAGATCCATTCATAAAATCTTTCAATACAAAACATTTCCTAAAACTTTCTAATCATAAAGAAACTCGCAAAATTTCCCAACATTCATGTATTTCTCTACAACAATCGCCCATTTTTCATGTCATATGTCATTCAAGAAAGCTTGTAAATGTGTAACTTAAAGGGCAAGAAAATTCATAACAGTTAATGCATTAGGCTACTTTTTCTATGTGATGAAATTCATATTTTCATAACAATGATTCTTGCCAAGGTTCGATGCCAAGGTTCGATGCCAAGACTCATGGAGAGAAGCACCTCCAATCACTCATACATGAGATTCCTTAATGCAAAAGAATGAATTCTTTCATTTCCACCATAGCCATCTCAATAAAAAGAACAGCAGAACACATCTTTTAAGAATTAAAAAAAAAACACCATATCTCTCCAAAACCAAAACATGCTCTAACCCAAGCAAAATATTTGAAATATAAGCTATGATATGGTCTCCGACAACCTCCACTTGATGCAACACATGATTCCAACCCATGTTTATGATATTCTATAAGAAACTTATCAGTATTCATAAGTGAAAAGGAAAACACGCACTTGCTCTTCCAACATGAAGCCTTCCCGAACACTTTCACAAATACACATATCTTTCCCACATGTCATTTTTTTTTTTTTAAAAGAAAGCCAACCATAGATGCTGGTCGATAAAAGAGGATAATATGCATGTTTTTCTAAGACTTTTATAACAAATTTTGTGAAAGTATCACGAATGCCCATTAGTTGGGGATAAAACACACACATCTTTTCAACTGAAACCATAAGAATAAATATCATCATAATTTATACAATCTTGCATACAAGCCAAACATGTTTTTTTTTAAGGATTGAACTATGCAGGACCTTTCAACAAGTCCTTATATTTCATTAAATGTCAAATATAGATGGTCACTGCTTGCCAAAAATAAAAGAAAACTGCATGGTTTTGTTGGAAAGAAGAGAAATCAGTCCACCTCTTTACTTAAGCGAACACGTTAAATTCAAGTGACGACAACATGTAGGTATAAACTTTTTTTTTTTTAGTTAAGGGCTTTCAAAGGAAATAACAAAGCTTCATGCTCCAGGTAATAGTGTGTAAAATTTAGCATATTATTTCACAAGAAATCTAAGCTTCATATCAAGCTTGTTCTACCACTATAGGTAACGAAACACATAAAAGAATTTTTTTTTGAAATATGATACTAGCTTTTCATGTGATGAATTCTAAAACAACCTCATCTCTTCCTTATTTCAATATTTTTATTTATGCAATAAGGCCATACAACTATAATAGAATGTGCACAAAATTTACTCAGCCATGGAGCGCAAAAAACTAAGGGATAAAAGAATTAGAAGAATTACAAGGTTTATATCATCCTGCCATCGTGACCCATTAAGGTTAAAAAAAAAACTTCAATCAATTTGTAAAATAAGTTTTAGTCTATTTGGCAAAAAAACCATATTCTCTAATGTGTCAAGGACTACTGTTGGCCATGTGCTCAAGCCTAAATAACCTCATCAGAGCATAATGCACATAGAATTTTAGAACAGTAGAGAACCTCTACACAACCATATGAATATTGTTAAGTATCGACCACATCAAAGTAGGCGTCAACAGCTCTAATCCAAAAAACTCTTAAGCTATCACCATGAGTTCAAGGAGTTATACCCTTTTCTAAATCTCGGATGTCAGGAAAAGAAAGAAATTCAGTAGATTTTCTTTAACAGAGTATATCACTGAACAAGAATGCCAAATTTATTACCGAGAAAGCTCAGAACCCTTTTTTTATAAAATAGCCTACTCAATGTAAGGTCTTCACTAGGATAATAAACTGATAATCCAAAAATGAAATTTAGCTCTCTCACAAATTAAAAGATAGACATTCTCTTTAAGGCCTTTGATCATATAACTAGCATGCAAGATCTAATAGATAGTATAAAACAATCTCCTTTAACTACATTATCACATCAAACCTAGCCTCTTTAAGAGAACCTAAAGCCAAGAACTACTCAGACTTACAGCAGACACATTCTCAACACAAGATAAATATTTTCTCTTCAAATTTTTTCATGTAGTACATTCATGTTTACGATATCAATTAACTGGATTTTTCTTTAGATGAAGTATTTATAAAATGAAGTTACTTCATCCGCAAAGCCATAAGAAACCAACCATAGCAGGAATGAATGAGTTTTACAAAGCTTTACTCAGTAGATTAGTCATTAAATTCCTATCACTCTTAAAGAAGAGGCAAGGGAAGTAGATGAGCAAGGTGAGAAAGTAGAGAGATATAGAAAAAGTAAGAAGGTAGAAGAAGAAAAACATGAAAGAGAAGGGGAGAAAAGGTAGGAAATATACCTGCACGAGAAGGCCGACTGCCAAGGTAGGGATCCTTTGGTGTCTCCGGCGTCGCGCCGAGAGAGTCGACTGAGAAAAGGACTTCGTCACTTCCTGGTTTGGTCCGAACAGAGGAGAAAGGAGGGCGATGGGAGCAGGGGCTCGGTTCCAGCCTGGGCTGCTTCGGGTGGGAGCCTCTTGGCCTCGGCTGGAGTTCACGACCCAGAGAAATGGGCGACTGAAGGCGGGGCGAGATCGGTGTCGACGGGAGCAGGGGTCGGGTCTGGCGTCGAGGCGCGATCGGGGCTCATGAACGGAGGGCGTCGGACTGGTGCTTCGGACGGGAGCAAGCTTCTGCCTTAGCTGGGGTTCGCGAATGCAGGAGGCCGGCGTTGGGTTCGGACGTCTGGAACCGAGAGGGAACGAGCGGGTAGGCTCCGGCTCCTTTTGTTGGTGCAGACCGAGAGCAACAGATAGGGAAGGAGAGCGAGAGCGTGAGGAAGTCACGGGGAGAAGGTGTGAGCGAGAGAGAAGAAGAGTGTCCCCCCAGCATGAGAGCCTTCGGTCTAAGTAAATCAAACTCGTCGCTAGAAATGGAAGCCCACCCTTTGTCGTCGTCGTGCTCCAGCTTCCAAAAACCTCCTAAAATAGCTTCGCTCGCTGCTCGATACCTACTCGAATCGCAGAAAGCTTCTGAATAGTGGGATTTTGACCAAAACGAGGATTTCGCTCGATCGTGGCCATCGACGCAATTTCCGAATTAAGGAAGTAAATTCAAATAACTTGAAAAGTCAAGTGGCTCTGGATGTGATTAAATTGAGCTAATCCAGTCTAATTCAGTTAAACCAGATTAAGCTCAAGTCCAAAATTTGAGTCAATTCGAGTCGGTTCGGGTTCGAGCCAGCTCGACGAATGCAATTGTATGAAATCAAGTTCAAGAATTAACATTTATTTAAATCAAATCGAACTCGATGCAACCAAAATAAACCGATCTAATCGAATCATAATCGAATCTAATCCGGCTCGAGTCGAGTCGATTTGAGCTCGAATCAGGCCCGACGAGGTTCGATTAAATCGATAAAAAGGGCTCGAGCACATTCGAGCCAAAATCGAGGTCAACAAACGGACCCCCAACATATACGGAGAACAATGGGTGAACCGTATATGTTGGCGTTGACCTTCCTAACTTTAGGAAGATACAACCTTAAGGTCAACCAAGGAAACTCACTAAAAAAATGCAATCAGCTAATGAGAATCACATCAATAAAGAAAGGTAGCGAGTCAACTATCTGCCCAACCAAAGCGGAAGAGTAGGAGAAGGAAAATCTCATGCTCACACGAGCCAAGTCGAAGTGAAATCTCAAAGAATCGAATAGAATTCAACGATTAACTACGACAAACATCTAAGATGATGCAGAAAGAAGGGAATTAATTAGAAATCATATCAAATAGCCAAGTCATAATCAAAGGGAATAGAGTTAAGGCGAACACAAAAAGTCCACAAGAAATACTCTACTATCGCTGGCGCATATGCAAAAGTGATAAGAAGAGAAAAGAACACTTTAATATCGTCGGGCGCATATGCCGCGGCGATAAAAAGAGGAAAGGTACACTCTACTATCGTCGGGCGCATAAGCTGCGGTGATAAGAAGAGGAAAGAACACTCTACTACCGCCGGGCGCATATGCCGCGGCGAGGAAAGAACACTCTACTACCGTCGGGCGCATATGCCGCGATGATAAGAAGAGAAAAGAACACTCTAATATCATCGGGCGCATATGCCGCGACGATAAGAAGAGGTAAAGTACACTCTACTACCGCCGGGTGCATATGTCGCGACGATAAGAAGAGGAAAGAACACTCTAATACCACCGGGTGCAATGCCGCGGCGATAAAAAGAGGAAAAGTACACTCTACTACCGCCGGGCGCATATGCCGCGATGATAAGAAGAGGAAAGAACACTCTAATACCGCCGGGCGCATATGCCGCGGCGATAAAAAGAGGAAAGAACACTCTACTACCGTCGGGCGCATATGCCGCGACGATAAGAAGAGGAAAAGAACAACACTCTAATACCGTCGGGCGCATATGCCGCGGCGATGAAAAGAGGAAAGTACACTCTAATACCGCCGGGCGTATATGCCGCGACGATAAAAAGAGGAAAGTACACTCTAATACCACCGGGCGCATATGCCGCGACGATAAAAAGAGGAAAGTACACTCTAATACCGCCTGGCGCATATGCCGCGATGATAAAAAGAGGAAAAGTACACTCTACTATCGTCGGGCGCATATGCCGCGACAATAAGAAGAGGAAAAGTACACTCTACTATCGTCGGGCGCATATGCCGCGACAATAAGAAGAGGAAAAGCACACTACAATACCGCCGGGCGCATATGACGCTAGGGGTGTCAATATTTGACACGACCCGAAAACACGACCCGAACCCGACCCGAAAATTTCGGGTTAGGGTCAACCCGAACCCGAAACGGGTCGGGTTCGGGTTCAGCATTTCAACTCGTTTCAAAAATCGGGTCGGGTTCGGGTTAACCCTTTGACCCGAAATTGATCCGAAAGTGACCCGATTTTGACCCGAAAACCCGATTTCGACCCGTCAACCCGAGATGACCCGTTTTTGACCCCAAAAGAGGAGTTTGACCTGTTTTTGACCCAAAAATTAACCATTTTCTTGTTGGAAATGGGTCATTCGGGTCGGGTCGGGTTGACCCGGACCCGAAGCGGGTTGGGTTCGGGTCATGGAAACTGACCCGTTTTTAAGAACGGGTCGGGTTCGGGTTGACCCGAATAGTGCCGGGTCAGTATCGGGTTCGACCCGAACCCGACCCGTGACCCGAAATTGACACCCCTATATGACGCGACGATAAGAAGAGGAAAAGAACAACACTCTAATATCGTCGGGCGCATATGCCGCGGCGATAAAAAGAGGAAAGTACACTCTAATACCGTCGGGCGCATATGCCGCGGCGATAAAAAGAGGAAAGTACACTCTAATACCGCCGGACGCATATGCCGCGACGATAAAAAGAGGAAAAGTACACTCTACCATCGTCGGGCGCATATGCCGCGACAATAAGAAGAGGAAAAACACACTCTACTATCGTCGGGCGCATATGCCACAACAATAAGAAGAGGAAAAGCACATTCTACTATCGTCGGGCGCATATGCCGCGACAATAAGAAGAGGAAAAGCATACTCCAATACCGCCGGGCGCATATGCCGCGACGATGAGAAGAGGAAAGAACACTCTAATACCGCCGGGCGCATATGCCGCGACGATCAGAAGAGGAAAGGGGGTGAGGAATGCCTTCTAGGGATTCTGTCGGGCTCTTTCAACCAGAAAAAGGGGCTCTACACTCTAATATCGCCGGGCGCATATGCCGCGGCGATAAAAAGAGGAAAGTACACTCTAATAATGTCGGGCGTATATGCCGCGACGATAAGAAGGGGAAAGAACACTCTAATACCGCCGGGCGCATATGCCGCAACGATAAGAAGAGAAAAAGTACACTCTACTATCGTTGGGCGCATATGCCGCAACGATAAGAAGAGGAAAGAGCTCAACAACCACCCAACGCTTATGTGCGTGGTGCTGTGAGAAAGATAAGGAAGTAATCCATCATCCAAGAAATCCCAAACTTATACTTTAGTTACCACATGGTAGAGGACAAATCGTCGTGGCCATGAGTAATTCCAATATAAATAGAATTTCTTAGATAAACTGAAATCATGTGCAACATGAAATGAACGATTGATATATATATCTCTTTAAACAGAAGAACATATAAACGACCGAGTAGAAAGAGTAATGCCATATCAAAAGATCAAGTGAAGTGGCGAGGGGACACACTTGCCACTAAAAATTACAATCGTATCAAATATCAATGATTGCAAAAGGGATCACAGTGGTAATACACATACTAACTGTTGGGACCCTGTGAGAGGTACAAGCAACATTTTATGCATCCAAAGAGACTGCTCTTGCAGCTAAGGACAAATTTTCAATAGGGAAATATGTCACTAAAAGAAGTAGTGGATTGACTTTCTACTAGAAGATCAAAAATCCACTAAGAACTGATGTTAACATCTGAAGCAAGATGTACCACATCATAAGGAAGGGAAAACAACATCCCATTACAGGTGAATAATCATAATAGAAGAAATGAGTACACAGTCATCTCCTAAGCAATCATCTAAATGCTTTAAGAAGAGACAGAAGAGAATTTGGAGGGACTTTGGGCTCTTGGAGCTTAGAACCGGGTTCCACATGTGACAAGGGCAACCGATTCTACTCAACTAAGAGCTTCCCTCTTTTTTTTTTTTTTTAGATATAGACCAAGTATACCATATCATAAAGAGGGGAAAATTGCTGACTTTGATATCCCAGGCCATACTCGCCACATGAGTAAAACTGGGGAGCACAAATATCATAACAAAATTTGTAGAAGAATTCATATAGTGACAATGGATCAACATCACTACATTTGACTAGTGTAGATCAAGGATGGACCCAGTATCACGTTTCATAGAGATACGAATTAGTAGTTTTGGTATCCCAGACCACACCTGAGGATAGCAAGTGAAACTGGGGAAAGTCGACCCTCGGAGGGGACTGAAAAGGAGATTTTGTGCAACAATACCAAAGGGATTAGTGACTGTGGACATAAGCACAAACATCCCTACGGCGTATTTACATACAACCCTTAAGGATGGTCTCATACTTTACATGACGAACCTCACGTGGTAGAGGATAAATCGTCGTGGCCACAGACTGCCGAAAAGTACAAGAAATCCTTTAGAGTTATATCTATATAGAGGAATATTTACAAGTGGCGGGGGATGCCCCTTGCGATGTGCAAACTCAAGCCTAGTACTTTCTTAAGTACTTCCCATTGATGACGGGCATGGGATGAACACCATTCGCATCGACTAGCAAGTAAGAGCCTCCTTCGTATACTTGCTCTACAACGAATGGGCCTTCCCAAATAAGCTCAAATTTACCACCTCGACGGCGACGCGAGATGATAGGCCTACGCAAGACAAGAACTAATTCGCCGACTTGAAAGGTACGGGGTCGGACAAGGCGATCATGGGCTTGGGCCATCCGGGCCTGGTACAACTTGAGGTTCTGATAAGCTTGTAACTGAAGCTCCTCTAAACCATCAAGTTCTTCCAACCAGAGTCAGGCATTATCCTCGTGGGATAGATTGTGGCTAACTGCTACACGCAACGAAGGGAGCTCGACCTCAAGTGGGAGGATGGCTTCAACCCCAAAAGCTAAAGCATATGGTGTACACTGAGTAGGAGTACGGTATGTAGTCCTATAAGCCCATAATGCTTCAGGCAATTTGTCGTGCCATTCTCTTTTATTTGCCACAAGTATTTTTCTTATCAACTGGACTAAGGTCTTATTGAATGCTTCAGCCAAACCATTAGCCATAGGATAGTAAATCGAGGAATATCGCCAATTTATGTTATGGCGGCAGGCAAATCTAGCAATCTTGGTGCTTCTAAAAGACGGGCCGTTATCTGAAATTATACGGCGCGGAACTCCAAAAGGGTAGACAACATGATCGCGAAAGAAGCGCATCACTTCTTCTGATTTAACTTTCTTAAGCGGGATAGCTTCCGCCCACTTAGAGAAATAATCAGTAGCAGCTAGAATGAACCTATGACCCTTAAAGGAAGGAGGGTCAATAGGACCCACTACATCCGTGCCCCAACTCTCAAAAGGCCAAGAGGACACAGTGGGGTGCAGTGGATTAGGAGGTTGGTGAATAACAGTATTATGAATCTGGCATTGGTGGCACTTCCTAGCGTGCTCCATACAATCACGGATCATCGTCAGCCAGTAATAACCAAGGCGTTTAATTCTGACCTTCATCTTAGGTCCGGACTGATGAGCATCACAAAGTCCCTCATGTACTTCGCTTATGACCTTACGAGCCTCCTCATTGTTGAGGCAACGCAACCACATCTGGTCAAAAGAGCGTCGGTATAGGGTTTCATTCACATATGAGAAGGACAAAGCTCTCTTTCTAATCTGAGTGGCAAGAGAGCGATCATCCGGAAGCTTTCCACGCTTAAGGTACTCAACAAAGGGGACTCTCCAATCTGACTCTTCCTCAACAGCGCAGACTGTGAGGGTCTGATCGGGAGAAGACAAGTCCGCGGGACACAAGGCTTGTCGGTACTGGATAACAATCGACACCGGATCTCCAGTAGGGTCAGCCAACTCCTTAGCAAGTTTAGCTAGTGCATCCGCTCTACTATTCTCTGATCGAGGGACTCTAACTAAAGTTACTTTAGGGATCAAACACAAGAGCTTCATTGTCCTATCATGATAAGGCAAGAGCTCAGGTTTGAGAACTTTGAAAATTCCAGCCACTTGATTAATGATTAATTGAGAATCTCCAAAGATCTTAACCAGCACAATGCTCATCTGAATGGCCAACTCAAGTCCTACAATTAAGGCTTCGTACTCAGCTTCATTATTAGTACGAGGCTCAGAAAGACTGTAGGGGTAGCGAAGGGTGTGGCCTTCAGGAGACACAAAAACAAGCCCCAAACCTACCCTAACAACAGGAGTTTCGTAAGGACGCAGTGATTTGATGGAAGAGGCTCCATCAAAGTAAAACTCCCAGGTAGGGGACTCCTGCTCTTCCACACTCATGACTAATTCATCAGGCAATTCGTCATTAAGTGGGGAATCTGTAGGGATCGGGTGAGAGGCAAGAAAGTCAGCTAGAGACTATCCTTTGACGGCCCGCTGAGGGACAAAGGTAATGTCGAACTGCAGTAAAATCATGGACCAACGTGCTAAACGACCTGACAAAGTCGGACGGGTCATCAGGTACTGCAAAGGGTTGACTCGAGAAATCAAACTGATCTCGTGTGAGAGCATATAGTGTCTAAGCTTCTGCACAGCAAAGATCAAAGACAAACACTGCTTTTCCATTGCCAGGTATTTTAGCTCTGCAGGAATCAATCGTCTGCTAAGGTAGTACAAGGCATTCTCTTTGCCTTCCTCATTTTCTTGAGCTAAAAGTGTACCAAGTGACTCATCCAATGCCGTAGTGTAGAGGATCAACGGTCTGCCAGGGATGGGTGCAGCTAACATTGGGGGACTCATCAGGTAGCGCTTTATGCTCTCAAAGGCCTCCTGACAACTCTTATCCCAATGGAAGCGGGCATCCTTTTTTGCTAAAGCAGCAAAGGGATGACATCTATCGGCAAGATTGGAGAAAAATCTCCACAAGAAAGCAAGTTTTCCCTGAAAAGATCTCAACTGGGTAAGACTCTTAGAGGGTTTCAAGTCCACTATGGCCTTAATCATGAAGGGATCAATCTCAATGCCACGATAGCGAACGATAAAACCAAGAAACTTCCCCGCAGTAATGTCAAATGCACACTTTAAGGGGTTCATCTTCAAATCATGCTTTCTCAAGCGCTCAAAAACGATTCGTAGGTCTCGGAGGTGATCACTACGGACCTTTCTTTTGACCACTAAATCATCCACATAGCACTCAACCTGCTCATGAATCAACTCATCAAAAATGACTGTCATGGCACGTTGATAGGTGGCTCCGGCATTCTTGAGGCCAAAAGGCATCACCTTGTAGCAAAACACACCGATAGGGGTGCGGAAGGCAGTGAATTTCTCATCTTCAGGAGCCATCTTAATCTGATTGTAACCAGATGAGCCATCCATGAAGGAGAAAATGCTATGGGATGAAGCAATATCAACCATAAGCTCAGGGATAGGAAGAGGGAAATCATCCTTAGGACATGCCTTATTCAAATCACGAAAGTCTATACAAACACGGATCTGGCCATTCTTCTTCTGGACTGGAACAACATTGGCAAGCCAAGTGGGATACTTCTCTTCACGAATAAAACCAGCTTCTATAAGCTTCTTAGTCTCGGCGATCACCTGTTGCTCAATCTCTAACCTCATCCAGCGAGGTGACTGCTTAACAGGGACTGCATCAGGACTAATAGCTAACTTGTGGACTGCCACTTCGGGATCTAAACTGGGCATCTCTGTATAGTTCCAGACAAAGCAATCTTTAAACTCAGAAATGAGTGCAACATACTCTTGAGCCTCTGATTCGGATAGCAAAGCACTATGAAAAATCGGTCGGGGATCCGATTCAGTGCCCAAATTTATCTCGCACAACTCATCCATGGCAGAACTGGCGCCATCTTCGAATTCACGTGGAGCTTCAAGGACCCTATCCTCATTCTCTTCTGGGTCTTCATCTTCGGCGACGGAAATGATCGGATAAGAATGAGAAACAACATGAATATTGGCGGAAGGGGACTAATTCTCTTGAGAATAGCATATACCCTGCCCTGTTCGAGGAAAATCAGTTTGCCAAATACGAGCCTGCTGTTGGGCCTGTCTACCTGACCAAGTCGAAGGGACAATGCCTCGCTCAACAAAATTATCTACAGCAGGGGAAAAGTATCGGGGGACTGGCATGATCTCGTCGTCCACAGTGGATTCCACTGGATCCTGTATGTCAGTACTCTGTGGGACACCTACACTATGGAACAACGATGCATGCCAAACAGATTGTGGTGGCACATAGAGAGTGTGCAGCTCTTATACAGAGCGCCTATCTAAGGGTAGTGCACTACATACATCGGTGGAAGGTGTAGGGGAAGGTTGAGGAGGAGATTCCTCAATTTCTCATCCCGTACATCTGGCGAGAAAGGGATTGTTGACTAGTACTCTGACATCCGACATCTCCATCGTCGTCTGAATCACTATCAACAACCAAACCACCCTGAGGTATCAAATTCCTATGAAACATGGGACAGGAATTATGATCAACACTAAAGGCAGGCAAAGGAACTGAATGACGAGGAACATCAATCATCTCATCATCAGAGTCAGACTCAACAGTCAAAGAGGAAGTGTACAAGTGCGAAGGAGGAGGGATTCAAGTATCAAAGTTTCTCGGAGGGCGAACTGACTCTCTACCTCGACCTCTACCACGCAATCCCCTACCTCTACTAGGGGGAACATCGCGCCTGACTACAAACCGTAAAGATTCATCAAGGTCTGCAGTGGAAACATCTGCTCCAATCCCAACCTGTGATGGACCCTGTACTAGTGGTTGTATAGGACCTTGTGCGAGTGACTGCATAGGACTCTGTACAACACTAGTGGGTATCACTGGTGACTGGGCAGTGGGAGGTCTACGAGCTTTTCGAGGCATGTAATGCTCGGCATCATCATAAATAGAGACCTCATGCACGGCAAAAGGTTGAGTATCTCCAAGAATGGAAAACTCTACATCATTCCTCATGTACTTCATGCACTGGTGCAGTGTAGAGGGCACCATTCCATATTCATGTATCCAAGGCCTTCCTAAGAGAGCCTTGTATGAGGTATCTGCCTCAATAACATGAAACTTTGCCTCTGTCAAAAGATCTCTAAAACGCAAAGGCAAAGTGATGGAACCTAGAGTTTGCTGACCTTGATCATTGAAACCCTTCAGCATAATCTTGTCTGAAGTGAGCTTTAAGTGACCAAGGGAAAGACTCTGTAGGGTGGCATGATTAAGGATATTAACTGAAGCTCCTTGGTCAATGAGGACCCTGTTCAACTCATAACCATTTACTTCAGTGGTGACGTATAAGGGACGGTTGTGATCAGGAGTCCCTAAGAGAAGATCCTGGTCTAAAAAGGTGATGCATGGCATCTCTCTCAAATAGCATGCATCCTTAACTGACTCAGTGGCAAAGAAGACTTGATAAGATTTTGGTTCAAGCAAAGCTTTCACCAAAGTCTCTCTCAAGTCGGAAGACATCATAAGTGCATCATACACACTAAGAAGAGAAGGGATCTTTCTCAAATGAGCCAACACATTATAATCAACATCCAACTGAGGGCCTTTTCCCTTCTCCTTAGGAGGCGCTTGAGGAGGAGGGATAGGATCATCCTGTTGGGTAATGATGTTTCTATCTTTTTCTTTATTATTTTTAGCCATTTTAGGTGGTAGAACCTTACCTGAACGCAATTGTATCTCTCGTATCGAGTCAGACTCAATAGAGGACTCATTTGGTTCAGGTGACATGGCTTGTGTTGTTTCAACAAAAAGTGGTTGGGAACTGTTCTCGGATTCATCTTCAGAATCCATGTAATAACCTCCCTCAGGAATAGCAAACACAGGCTCTTCCTCACACTCAAACTCTTCTCCATAAGAAAGGCCATCATCATTTTCAGAAATAAACAAAATAGAAGAAGAACGAGTGCTAGAAAAAATAGAACTAGAAGGAGCAAGACACCAAAAGTAGCCAAAATCGTTATCTTCCATTAATTCATCATCAGTTGAAGGGAGAATAAAATCCTTCAGCGTAAGTGCTGGAAGAGATCGTGTCTTCCCCTCAGAAGTTACAACAAATTTCTCTCTTTCATACATCTTTCTAATACAAGGAGAAGTAGAAGAAATGTGCTCAGTAGGCACTACAACAGAAGAAGAAAAAGAAACTGGCAAAGGAACTGGGCTGGTAACTGTCGACTTGGCATGTGGGGGCCTCCTCTCAACTGCCTCTGAACTCTGAACTGCCCGTCTGATCATACCCCTTGTCTTGCGAGAGAGTGCAAGCTGCCACTCCTTCCTAGAACTAAGAGGCACTCTACTGTCACTGCTCTGAACACCACACTGACTGGAGCTAGTAATCATCTGAACTATCTGAGCAACCTTACCTCGAGGATGCACCAAGTCACTGTTCTGCAAGTGAATCTCACCCCTAGCCATAAGGCTCTCCACTCTGTCTTTGAACACAAAGCAATCTTCAAGAACATGACCAATATGTCTATGAAATGGATAATACAAAGGGTGCTCTATCCGCCCTTCTTCGTTTGCCTTATTATTAACCGGGAATACCAAAATATTTTTCTTAACAAGGAATTTAAAGATCTTCTGCACACTTTCCCTTTTGAAGGGATATTCCTTGCTAAGCTTCACCTGTAGATACTGCTGAGTCTTCGGAGTCCTCTGAGGGCGCCTAAACTGCTGCTGTGTCTGTGACTAAGACTGAAACTGCCCTGACGGCTGTGCTGGTGGTGGTAACTGAGGTCGGGGCTAAAACTGAGGTCGTGGTGGTGGTGGATACTGTGGTACTGAACTAACCATGGGCCTCTTGCCCCTATCATGAGCATCAGAAGTACTATGCACCTCCCCCTTCCTAGGAGGTGGTGCCCCGAAAAACTCCAAACGCTGAGGTCTACGTGGGGGTTGCTTCTCAACCTTAGGAGGGACTGCACTGGGTATGCTGTCCTGTAGGCTAGTGACTTTGGTTAACAACTTCTGAAAGGTTCGAATGCTGAAACCCTTCAGGTACGGGGCAATAGGACCATCAATGTTCTTCAACAGAATCTCAACTGCATGTTGCTCTTGCAGTTGAGGTTCACACTGAAGACTAAGATTTCTCCACCTAACTATATAGTTAGGTAAAGAATCGTGGGGGCGCTGCCTGGTCACTACCAACTCACCAACAGTCACTCTATGCTCTGTACTAATGAACCTCTGCACAAACAACTGCTCCATCTCAGCAAAGGTACGAACTGAATCATTAGGGAGATCGGCATACCACTCAAATGCCACTCTCCCTAAGCTACTGACAAATAATCTCAGCATCAAAGCATCATTTCCTCCAATGTTACAACATATGGCCCAATACTGAGCCACATGTTGTCTTGGGTTCCAAAACCCATCAAAAACTCAAAAACGGGGAGGAACAAAACCGGCGGGGTAAGGCTCCCGCTCGTACTCTACCGAGTAGGGACGGCCTCTACTAACAGAATCTCAAGACTTTCTAGAAGCAATAGCCTAGTCAACCCTCTATGCAATCATATCCTGAATCTGAACTGGTGACAACTGTACTGACTGGCTCTGGACTGGCACACTCAACGGTACTACTGGTGGGGACATCGGAACTGTCCTCTGAACTCTATCAACTCTAATAGGCTCTGGGGCTGGCGACTGTGGTGCGGCTGGCTCATCTCTGGATGTAGTAGGAGTACCTACATCCATGACATGGGGTGTAGCCCCCAACGCCGTCAACTGGGTGGTCATCGCCGCCATGGCTCTAGCCATCTCCGCCATCTGAGTCTGCAACTGCAAAACCGTGACATCCGTATCTACTGAACGGGGAGGTCCACCCTGTGCTGAGGTGGAAGGTACATCAGCCTCCCCTTGCTCCTCTAAATCATCGTACTGCTCATGCTGCTCATCTGACGTGCCTCATCTCATGACAACACAAACACAGTGAACGGGGATATCTTCGTCTGACTCTCCTTCGAGTAAGTCCTCATCGGAGGTCTGATGAAGAGCATCGATGTACGGACCCAAAGGAGAAGACATTCTAAGGGGACTAGGAACAACAACTGGCTCCACTCGAGCCCGAGTACAATCCTCAACATTAACTGCATTACGACTCATCTGAACTGGCACCGATCCTGAAGGGGCTGTATCAACTCGTCGAATCGTACCAACTGTCTCCTCCATCTCGACAGGCTCATCCACCTGCCGACGTCTCCAAACCCATCTATTACGACGGGACCCGATAGGAACATCTAGCTGAGTGGAGGGGGCAATGACAACTGTACCAAGCTGGGGTCGGACAGGCTCAGACTGTGGGCGACGTCCATGACGGCGAGGGCGACGTCCATGACGGTGAGGGCGTCATCCAACAGTAGGGGCACCTGCCTGAGGTCTAACAGTGGGAACAACTCAAATCTGCTACCGTGGTGGCTGTCCTCTCTGCCACTGGTAACTCTGCCTAACTGACTGCCGCTGTAACTGAGAATGCACCTGAGAGATCTGATGGAGTAACCTTACCTCATTAACACGCCCTCTACCGCACGCTGAATGGATAATATTTCGGATCCTCTAAGTGAGGGTCCGAGCGACAGTATCCCTGGGGACTCGAGCGTGAGGAAGAGTAGTGGGGAAAGGAGGGGCTGCTGCAATACGGGCAGCGTCCTCCTCATCACCACTATGCACTAGAGGGGAAAAGCGTCCTCCCTGGACTGCGTCGATCTCAGGGGCAACTACAACATCAGGAACTGGGGTAACTACACGTCTACGTGGCACCCGCTGAAAGGGAACCATCCTCTGCTGAACCGGCTCCTGCTGAGCCACAGAATTTGCCATCCGCTGAACTGCTGCATCGGATGCTGCTAAGCACAATCTCCTGTTCCTATTCCTCCTAGCCCTTCTCCCAAGGCCGGAGGTGGAGGAAGAAGCTACGTTAGTAACAACAGACTGTACTGAAGGAACAGGAACTACTAACTGAGGAGGTGTCGGGGTCTCCTCGGCAATCTCAGGGTGAGACAACCGGGTGAAAATAGAAACCCGACGAGTAGAAGGTGGAGGAAGCTCGGCCTGAGCAATCCTCTTCCTCGAAGAGGAAGGAGGAGGGGAGACCCGAGCACGAGCAGTCTCTACCGGAACAACAGGTAATGGAACTACTACTAGCTGCCGGCACTGAGGGGCCGGGACTACATGAACAACAGGAGAGACAGGTACTGGCCGCCTGACCGCTGGACGAACAGGGTGAACAGGGAGTGGCCTAGGCACTGGCTGCCTAACTACCAGGCGCACTGGCTGCGCACAAACAGCAACAGGACGAGCAGGTGCCCGGGCAGGCTGTCGAGCAACTGGTCGTCCAAACGGTCGCATGCCTGCACGTCCTCTCCTCTGAGAGGGAGAGAAGGCAGCAGCCTCGAAGAGGGTCGGCCCGCCCAGAGTGACGTACGCCGAGTCAGTAAAAGAACCGAAGGTAATTCCCTCCGCAGGTGGGCTCGAGAGCAGGGACTCAGGAAGTGTCACCCGCGAGTCAGAGCCAAAACAGAAAGTAAAAGAAGGGCCGGAGTACGCCATTGCACTGTCTGCTAACACAAACTGCAACAATTAGCGTAAAGCAAGACCACCGGAAGGAACGAGAGAGAAAGGGATGGAATAGCCTGTAAAGGCTAGAAGAGGAAGAACCTAACTAAAGAACACTAAACCCGGAGTACACAGAGAAGAAGATAATTTAACATCCGAAGATAGAGGGAGAAACCTGTCCCACCATGGTCGCCAAAAATCTGTGGGTCTTCGAAAGGATTCTGCTCGTAGGGTTCGAATGCAAAGAGTACGATCACACTGTCCCGTAGGACAAAATGGTCGTAGACCTTTACAATCGACACAAGCAGGCCGATGGAACAGCAGATGGAGTTATAGATATGATTAGCCATGGAGGATAGTGGCTTTCACCTACCAACCTCGATGGATTATCTATAACCCAAAATTCACGAGATTTCCCTTATTCGATACATCGGCTCGAATAGGATTTATTTGATTGTGGGGATCAGTTTCCTACGGGCGCAAGCCCCCATAGTTAATTACATCTTAGACCTTGATCTAAGAAAACTCTCGATTAGGGATGTTAGATTATCTTCTCGAATGGGTTTAGTGTAAGGGCAAATTCTAGGCTTTCTTAATCAAAGAGAAAGAGTGTCCCAAGTTGGCTTAATTAATCACACATGGTTCATTCAACACCCGGCCGGTCTAAAGAAGAGAAAAACTGGAGAAAAGAAAGAGGCCACACATCTCAAGCAAGACATGAAAGAAAGAGGGAGGTAGCGTCATCTGTGTGACGCAGATGGGTAGGATTTATAGCTTCCAAAATGATGGAGAGCTTACCCACCAATAAGGTGTATAGAGGTACACTTGTACTCCCCCACCTTTAGATCCTAAATCTATAAAAGATGTAGTGTCGTACATACAATACTTGCATCTACGACCTAATTGATGCATTTTTGGACTTATTCCTTGCCTGACAAAGGAAGCACGCTAAAACCTCCTAATCGTGTAAAATCCATGCTATCCGGTCTGTATGAGAGATAGGTGGGTAGTTTAGACACTAAAATTGGGATCGACAACTAAAGAAATCCCTAATTGATCCCACACTTATGAGTGGTATAATGCTCCTAAAACTAATGCAATTAAATTTTGATTTTAATTAGTTACTAATGCAATTTATGCTAGGTAAAGTCTCCAAATCAGAAATATATGAAATTTTAAAAAGGCTTATAAAAAATAATTTTTGAATGACTAAACTTTCCCAGGTCTGGCAATTCATCCTCATAGGCCAGATTATCCGGACTCTACCCGCAGGCGAGGATGTTTGTCTAAAAGAAGAGAGAATGCGTGCATGCGCCCCCGGACGATTCCGGCTATTCCCTAAAATCGTTATGGTTTCTATGTGAATTAATCTTAAAATTTTTATTTAATAATTACGAGTATAAAAATTTTTATCCCTAAAGAGCCTAGCGGTCAGACACAAGCACATGCAAGAAAGAAGCCTATAGAAAGCATGCCGGTTCTACTGCGCAAACAAAGTAAGTAAATCACAACACAGAAACAAATCCCACGAAAAAGAGTGTCCATGGCAAGTGCCATACAATATTACATCACAGAGTACAGTAAGTAATGGTGGCCGGGCTCCACTGATAACAACCTGGAAACGACGCAAATCTTAAAATAAGGCATTTTTATAGTTCTTTATTCTTCTTCTTCTCTTCCTTGATTCGTCTTTGGATCATCTTCGTTCTTCCTTTTGGTTCCTCGTAGTGACTCCTCCAAAAAGATACCCAAATGAAAAAGAAAACCCCTTGTAGGGGTTTACTTTTCCCTTTGGGCTCCTCGTAGTGAGTGCTCCAAAAGGATATCCAAATGAAAAAAGGAAACCCCTTGTAGGGGTTTACTTTTCCCTTTGGATTCCTATCTCTTTATAAATACCTTATTTTAAATTTTCACAAAATTTACTATCAAATACATTACATTATAAAAATAAAAATCTAGACTCTCCTGCAGGGGTTATCCTAAGCTGTTATAATAAAAATCCATCCAAGAAGTTATATATATATATATAAATGCTAATAAATAAATCACACATGGCCGTGCTTTGATTATTGGGGGCTAAGCAGCTGAAGCGGGTATCTAAAACAGTTATAAATGATTATTAATTTTAGCCCCCTTTCTAGCATTGTATGAGCACGGCCACCTGCAGGAAGACAACATTAGTAGAAAAAGGCGTACCTAACCTATGGTTATTCTAACGCTCACAGCAACAGTGCAGAAAAGAAAGCTAGAAAAACAGTACATAAACAACATCACAGAAAGGCTACAACAGGTAGCAAAAACAAACAGCACACGGGTCACATGCAGGGCGTCACAATAAAGAACAGAAAAAAAAATAATGCAACAACCTAACCTAAAGCTAATAGTCGTGTCCTATCAAACTCATCTAAGTGTGTGAAAGCTGTGTGGCTTTGATAGGTCCTATATGGGATAGTTTAGTTAGAGTTGTTTGTATTTTTGTTTGTTGAAAAGGGCAAAGGAAATTTTAGTTAAAATTCAAATCTTAGTATCTTAAGATTAATTTAAAATATTTTATTTTAGTATTTGATTAATTATCACCTTTGTTTCACACCGAGGCTGTGAGGTTTATTTCACCCTCCTTGGGGCAAACGTAATAGCCTCGTAGGCCTGGGTTACCCAGTGATAATTAACTTTGTTATTATTGTTTTAGTTTGTTATTAAAAGAAAAAGAAAATGTGTATTAAGTATTTTATTAACCAAATTGGTTGGTTGGTTTTAGAAGTTATTCTAAAATTTGATATTTAAGAGTATCTTATCCTAATGAATTTTTAATTTAGGATTTGATCACCTAATTAAACCTACATCTTTTAGATTTTTAGATTGGTTAAGGGTTGATTATTAAATTAATTAGACTTGCTTTAGATTTACATTTTAGATTTTAAATTTTAATGATTATTAAATGTTAATAATAATTTAATTAAGGATTAGGTGTTTTAACATATTTTATGAATTAGGTTAAGATTGATTAGTTGATTATTAATGAATTAAGAAAAGAAAATCCAAATCTAGGAAAATATGTCACTAGGATTTTGTTTTAATGTTTCTATCCTATAGAGAACATGCACCCTAAGTCTATATTTTCTAAGACTCGGTCCTTAGTTTTTTTGTCCTTAAATGTCACTAGTGTTATAGGACTAAAAGTGTTGTTCTTTTTCTAATTCCTAAGACTTCTATACGGATGTCATAGGATTTTAGAGATCTAAATAAGAAAAACAAAAGCAATCCTAAATATAATTGAAGTTTCTAAGGCCCTAAGGGAAGGAGGCATACAATCATCTAGGCCCCTAAAGGTTTTCTAAGTTTTAGTAAACTTACAGCACCGGGGGCTACGACCCGGTGGTTCCGCCCGTAGCACCCCTACCGGAATGAATAGGGGCGACTGATGCTCGGATCTGGTTGTCCTAGCTCCAGCTCCAAATGCTCCAAAGCTCCTTGTCATTTGCTTCCCAAAATTTACCTCGCAAGACATAGAAAAGAGGGGTATCAGAGCAGTTCTATAAGCAAATAATAATATCAAAGAATGAAAATGCATAAAAGAAAAAGAACATACCTTTTTGTTATTTGTTGGGCCATTTGTGTTTTGAGTCTTCGTTTTGCAAGCATGTAGCACCAAAAATATAAAAGAAACGGCGGAGAGAACAATGAAAAATCAAATACAAAAAAAGGGGTGTAGGCATTGTTGTTATAGGATACAATTCGTCAAAGTCAAGTGTACCCTAAAGCAACATCAACGATGCCCTTTGCTATTCCCACAATCCAAATGAGGCACTTGACATTTTTTAAGACCTCTACCCACAACTCACTACAAACAAATCTTATATCAACTAATGGGATACAAATTCCCAATTCTAAATCCAAACTAAGAATCTCTTTTGTTTTATATTCGTCCAAAAATTCTTTTTTTTTTTTTTGAAACTAACACTAAAGGAAGAAAATTCAAATGAGCAAGGACTATCTTGCTCCAAAAGGACACTAAAGACCTTCTCACCTAAAGTTCCTTGAAGTTTCAAATCCCAAAACTCATTTTTTAAAGTAAACACTAATGGAATCTAACTCAAATCTGAAAGCTCATATTGTTCCCAAAACAAAACACTAAAGGATCCTACTACACTAGTCTAACTAATCCCAACATGACTTGCAAGAACTTCTAAATTAAATGCCACACAAAACCTTACAAAAATCAAATACCAAAACTCTTTGACCCAAAATCCTACAAAAACAACAGATAATCAAGTGCCTCTTTTATTTTGGAGTGGGCTATTACTTGTGGAAATCTCTTAACGAATGGGCACTATAAAGCCCTTCATCAAAGAAACTTTCACAAGATAAAAAAAAAAACAAAACACGTAATCTCAATACAAAAACAATTCGCATAAAGCCTCCGTTATAAAACATTCACAAAATCTATCGCGAATTTTGTGACACAAAACGACTCACAAAGCTTTCAACCATAGATCCATTCATAAAATCTTTCAATACAAAGCATTTCCTAAAACTTTCTAATCATAAAGAAACTCGCAAAACTTCCCAACATTCATGTATTTCTCTACAACAATCGCCCATTTTTCATGTCATATGTCATTCAAGAAAGCTTGTAAATGTGTAACTTAAAGGGCAAGAAAATTCATAACAATTAATGCATTAGGCTACTTTTTCTATGTGATGAAATTCATATTTTCATAACAATGATTCTTGCCAAGCTTCGATGCCAAGGTTCGATGCCAAGACTCATGGAGAGAAGCACCTCCAATCACTCATACGTGAGATTCCTTAATGCAAAACAATTAATTCTTTTATTACCACCATAGACATCTCAATAAAAAGAACAGCAGAACACATCTTTTAAGAATTAAAAAAAAAAACACCATATCTCTCCAAAACCAAAACATGCTCTAACCCAAGCAAAATATTTGAAATATAAGCTATGAAATGGTCTCCGACAACCTCCACTTGATGCAACACATGATTCCAACCCATGTTTATGATATTCTATAAGAAACTTATCAATATTCATAAGTGAAAAGGAAAACACGCACTTGCTCTTCCAACATGAAGCCTTCCCGAACACTTTCACAAATACACGTATCTTTCCCACATGTCATTTTTTTTTTTTTTAAAAAGAAAGCCGACCATAGATGCTGGTCGATAAAAGAGGATAATATGCATGTTTTTCTAACACTTTTATAACAAATTTTGTGAAAGTATCACGAATGCTCATTAGTTGGGGATAAAACACACACATCTTTTCAACTGAAACCATAAGAATAAATATCATCATAATTTATACAATCTTGCATACAAGCCAAACATGGTTTTTTTTTAAGGATTGAACAATGCAGGACCTTTCAACAAGTCCTTATATTTCATTAAATGTCAAATATAGATGGTCACTGCTTGCCAAAAATAAAAGAAAACTGCATGGTTTTGTTGGAAAGAAGAGAAATCAGTCCACCTCTTTACTTAAGCGAACACATTAAATTCAAGTGACGACAACATGTAGGTATAAACTTTTTTTTTTTTTTTAGTTAAGGGCTTTCAAAGGAAATAACAAAGCTTCATGCTCCAGGTAATAGTGTGTAAAATTTAGCATATTATTTCACAAGAAATCTAAGCTTCATATCAAGATTGTTCTACCACTATAGGTAACGAAACACATAAAAGAATTTTTTTTTGAAATCTGATACTAGCTTTTCATGTGATGAATTCTAAAACAACCTCATCTCTTCCTTATTTCAATATTTTTATTTATGCAATAATGCCATACAACTATAATAGAATGTGCACAAAATTTACTCAGCCATGGAGCGCAAATAACTAAGGGATAAAAGAATTAGAAGAATTACAAGGTTTATATCATCCTGCCATCGTGACCCATTAAGGTTAAAAAAAAACTTCAATCAATTTGTAGAATAAGTTTTAGTCTATTTGGCAAAATAACCATATTCTCTAATGTGTCAAGGACTACTTTTGGCCATGTGCTCAAGCCTAAATAACCTCATCAGAGCATAATGCACATAGAATTTCAGAACAGTAGAGAACCTCTACACAACCATATGAATATTGTTAAGTATCGACCACATCAAAGTAGGCGTCAACAGCTCTAATCCAACAAACTCTTAAGCTATCACCATGAGTTCAAGGAGTTATACCCTTTTCTAAATCTCGGATGTCAGGAAAAGAAAGAAATTCAGTAGATTTCCTTTAACAGAGTATATCACTGAACAAGCATGCCAAATTTATTACCGAGAAAGCTCAAATTTATTACCAAATTTTTATAACAATAGCCTACTCAATGTAAGGTCTTCACTAGGATAATAAACTGAGAATTCAAAAATGAAATTTAGCTCTCTCACAAATTAAAAGATAGACATTCTCTTTAAGGCCTTTGATCATATAACTAGCATGCAAGATCTAATAGATAGTATAAAACAATCTCCTTTAACTACATTATCACATCAAACCTAGCCTCTTTAAGAGAACCTAAAGCCAAGAACTACTCAGACTAATAGCAGACACATTCTCAACACAAGATAAATATTTTCTCTTCAAATTTTGTCATGTAGTACATTCATGTTTACGATATCAATTAACTGGATTTTTCTTTAGATGAAGTATTTATAAAATGAAGTTACTTCATCCGCAAAGCCACAAGAAACCAACCATAGCAGGAATGAATGAGTTTTACAAAGCTTTACTCAGTAGATTAGTCATTAAATTCCTATCACTCTTAAAGAAGAGGCAAGGGAAGTAGATGAGCAAGGTGAGAAGGTAGAGAGATATAGAAAAAGTAAGAAGGTAGAAGAAGAAAAACATGAAGGAGAAGGGGAGAAAAGGTAGGAAATATACCTGCACGAGAAGGCCGACTGCCAAGGTAGGGATCCTTTGGTGTCTCCGGCTTCGCGCCGAGAGAGTCAACTGAGAAAAGGACTTCGTCACTTCCTGGTTCGGTCCGAACAGAGGAGAAAGGAGGGCGATGGGAGCAGGGGCTCGGTTCCAGCCTGGGCTGCTTCGGGTGGGAGCCTCTTGGCCTCGGCTGGAGTTCACCACCTAGAGAAATGGGCGACTGAAGGCGGGGCGAGATCGGTGTCGACGGGAGTAGGGGTCGGGTCAGGCGTCGAGGCGCGATCGGGGCTCACGAACGGAGGGCGTCGGGCTGGGGCTTCGGACAGGAGCAAGCTTCCGCCTTGGCTGGGGTTCGCGAACGCAGGAGGCCGGCGTTGGGTTTGGACGTCTGGAACCGAGAGGGAACGAGCGGGTAGGCTCCGGCTCCTTTTGTTGGTGCAGACCTAGAGCGACAGACAAGGAAGGAGAGCGAGAGCGTGAGGAAGTCAGGGGGAGAAGGTGTGAGCGAGAGAGAAGAAGAGCGTCCCCCCAGCATGAGAGCCTTCGGTCTAAGTAAATCAAACTCGTCGCTAGAAAAGGAAGCCCACCCTTTATCGTCGTCGTGCTCCAGCTTTCGAAAACCTCCTAGAATAGCTTCGCTCGCTGCTCGATGCCTGCTCGAATCGCAGAAAGCTTCTGAATAGCGGGATTTTGGCCGAAACGAGGATTTCGCTCGATCGTGGCCGTCGACGCAATTTTCGGATTAAAGAAGTAAATTCAAATAACTTGAAAAGTCAAGTGGCTCTGGATGTGATTAAATTGAGCTAATCCAGTCTAATTCAGTTAAACCAGATTAAGCTCAAGTCCAAAATTTGAGTCATTTCGAGTCGGTTCGGGTTCGAGCCAGCTCGACGAATGCAATTGTATGAAATCAAGTTCAAGAATTAACATTTATTTAAATCAAATCAAACTCGATGCAACCAAAATAAAATAAACCGATCTAATCGAATCATAGTCGAATCTAATCCGGCTCGAGTCGAGTCGATTTGAGCTCGAATCGGGCCTGACGGGGTTCGATTAAATCGATCAAAAGGGCTCGAGCACATTCGAGCCAAAATCGAGGTCAACAGCAAGCACTATGACTGCCTTTTTCTACTAACATTTTAGGGCCAAGAGATCATACGACAAATGAAACTAGCTCAAGATTGGGTCGATTAGGGTTGAGTCAGTCTGTAACTTTTCTTTTCCCTTTCTTGAGTCAATTGTAATCTTGGAAGTGTCTGATGCTAAGTAACCCTACACACACATACACACACTTGAGTGATTTTTTTCTTACTGATTTAGAATTTTTATTTTTACTCGCATCATCCCGGACGATATAAATATCATCGTGGACGATCGGGTTTAAAACAGAAACCCTAATCAGGACTCCTAGTCAAGGCAGCCGTCATTAGGATATCGGCATGGATGATACATGTATCGGCCAGGACGATATGCTCAAAATAGAAAGATTTCACCAACATGATCTATTTAGGCATTCTTTATTTTTGGATATCGACCAAAATGGTTTTGTATTATCTTGTACGATTTGATACAATTATGCCTAAATTGATTAGACAATTAAGAAAAGTAATTAAAGATGATTGATATGATCACATCATCCAGGATGATCTCAATATTGTCCGGGATGATCAGTTCAAAAACATTAGTTGCTTCTGGATGATCAACATCGGCCAGATCATATTCAGGGCGATGTTTTGGATAATTTACCTCTGATTTGAACTAATCGCCCGGGACGATAGTGAGATCATCCAGGATGATCAAGCTAATTTTGAATCTTCCAGACACCAATTCCGGGCGATGTTTAGTATAATAGTCCATGATTTATACTGATTGGCCAGGATGATATCCATATCATCCTGGATGATAATGTCGGTTCTTGAAATTATATTTAAAGGATCCAATTTTTCTCATGTATGAGACCTTGAGTGCTGTTGTCTTGACCTAGGAGAGCCTTGGGAGAAGGAGAGAGAGAGAGAGAGAGAGAGAGAGAGAGAGAGAGAGAGAACTTGTGAGGGTGAGTTTGTGAGAGGGTTCACAAGGGTTACTCCAAGCAAGGTTCCAAGTCGTCTTCGTCCTTCATTCTTGGGAGGTTCTTGGGAGGTCTACTTCAGCAAAAGGACCGAGTTCTCTGCCCGCTTTAGGAGGAAGCAAAAGGAGTCGGTTCTCTTCCGCACCGAGGTTTGTGAAAAGGAGTCAGGTGTAAAGGCTTCTCCGCCTAGTTGTGGGAGCTAAAGGAGAGACACTTACTTAGTGCAATACCTGGAGGGCGCCTCCAGGGAATGGACGTAGGTCAAGTTGACCGAACCACTATAAACCCTTGTGTTCTTTTTTCTGCTTCTGTATTTTAATTTTCCACAATTATTTTATGTGGTGATTCTGGTTTGTGCCTATTGTGATTTGATCTAAGAAATATTTTTTAAAATACTAATTCACCCCCCCCCCCCCCTCTTCGTTAGCTTCGGGCTAGTTCTCATGGGCTTAACATCCCTAACGAACTTTCAAAGAGGATATTGCCAAGTCTGTTGTGGATCATTTCAATAAGAACATTAATAAAAGTTTTGAACCTATCCCAGTGGATTACTCTTATTTTGTACCTCCTATCATTAATGGGGTTGATAACATTTCTTTAACCACCCCTCCTTCTCGGGAGGTAGTTAAGTAAACAGTTTTTTCTAAGAATATTGATTATGTTTCTAGTCTTTATGGTTATACTACCATCTTCTTTGAAAAAGCTTGGAACATCATTAGTGTGGATTTATATGCAGTTGTTTTGGTTTTTTTCTGGTAATATTATTCCTTTTTTTATAGTACCTCGATTGTGCTTATTCTTAAAAAGGTTGCAATTAATACTTAGGATGATTTTCCTCCTATTAGTGTTTGCTCCTTTTTTAGTAAACTTATATCCAAAATTTTGATTAATTATCTTACACCTTTGCTTGCTAGAATTTTTTCTCCTAATCAAATTGGTTTTGTTAAAGGTAGATCTATTACTAAGAATATCTTACTTGCTCAAGAGCTCACACATGATATGGATCTTAAAGTGAGAGGAGGAGCTATTATTTTTAAACTTGTAATTGACAATGCCTATGATAACATCAATTGGACTTTCTTGTATTTCATTTTACATTTATTTGATTTTAATTTTGATTTTATTACATTGATTAAGAATTGTATTGAAGCTTCTTTCTTTTATATTATTGTCAATGGTAAAAGTAATGGTTTCTTTAAGTCATCTCATGGTTTAAGATAAGGTGATTCTATTTTCCCTGCTCTTTTTATTATTGCTGCTCAGTATCTTTCTAGAGGGTCTTACTCATTTGTATGAAAGATACCCTTATCTTAATTATAGAACATTAGGTGGTTTTCCTATATCTTATCTTTGTTTTGTTGATGATGTTATTATTTTTTTCTAATGGCTCATTGAATATGATTAATGTTCTTACCAGATTTTTGCATGACTTTGAGATCAGAAGTAGTCATACTCTGAATAAAAAAATGTGTTGCTTTATTGCTAATAAAAATATGCCTGCTACCTATGTTAATGCTGTTAGAGATATCACTAGTTTGATCCAAAGTTCCTTTCCTTTAAAGTAGTTGGAAGTTCCTATTTTTAAGGGTAAGAAAAAATCTTTCCTTTTTAATGATTTAATCAACTAGGTGAATAATAGACTTAACTCTTGGGAGTTCAACTTTTTAAGTTTTGATGGGAGATTAATCTTGATCAAGGTTATATTATACTCTCTTCGATCTTTATTTTCCAAACTATTCAACCTACTTTAGTTGTTTCTAATAGGCTTGAAAAATTTTCAATAAATTCTTTTAGAAAGGTAATAGATAATTCCAAAATTCTTTGGACTACTTGTAGCAACTATTGTGGTATGCTTCATGAAGGTGATTTCGAGTTTAAAAACATGGCTGATTTAGCTTCTATTATTTCCATCAAATTGTGGTTTTTAATTTTCATGCTAAGTTTAGTATTTTGGCTAATTACATGACTACTAAATATTGTGTGGGACTTCTCTACCTTGTGTACTTATAAAAAGGGTGATTCTTGAGTTTGGAGAAGGCTTTGCAACATAAAAAGTGATGCAGAACCTCATATGAAATTGGGTGTTTGTCAAGGCAACCTCTTTTTTTGGCAGGTTCATTGATTATTTTTTTTAGGAAATACAAAAAGCAATTTTATTAATAAATCAAGAAACAAGCAACTAAGTGATAGCACCCCTATCACATTCCTCCTTTAACAAATTAACAAAGTAAGGAGGAATCTTTTTACAACCAATACTATCCCAAATAAAATTAAAAGAACGATCATAGTTAGCAAAATAATCAGCTAACTTATTATAATCCCTTTTCCCAAAATGAAATAACACTTGGTTAAAATCTCTAAGAAAAGATAAATCTTCTGGCTTCAAGAATGCTTCCTTAGCATCATCATTATTCAGTACATCTTGAACATACTTAATTACATTATAATTATCTCCTTCTATTATGATTCCTTTCACCTCATACATCCACTCTTGAAGAAACTTTCTTAAAGATAGAACCGACTGCAGCTCCAAATTAGAGTTGTCCCAATGCAAACAACTAAAGCCAAAAGCATGCAAAAATCTTCCCTTGTGATCTCTGATCACGCCATTTATTCTTGCTTTATAAGAGATTTCTAACGAATCATAAATATTAAGCTTAATCCATTCATGAGGAGGATGCCAAGAAGAAGAAGATAGGTGTAATAGATGGTTGGTATCACAGTTATCCATAAATAGATTAAAGCAATTGAAAACAACAACATAGCTAATTGAATTTGCTGTTATTATAATGATGTAGTCTTCTATTCCACCATGTTTGAGCTTATTTCTACTTTTCCAACAAAAAGATAGCAGAACAATACATATTTTCTATAAATGGATTTGAACTAAATAAAACAGCCAACTCCCAATAGCTTTCTTCCAAAGCAGTAAAAACAGAAACCTTAAATACCCATTTATTGAGCAAATATATTACCTAAATGAGATATACATAATTAACTGCTATATTTTCAAAGTTTTCTATAGCATTGCATCTTCTCTGACACCCATTAAAATCCAGCAGTCTTCTATACATTAAAAACTCATTTGAAGGGATCACATTTGGATTTAATCTCCACCAGAATAATTCTACGCGTGGCCAAAGTTTTATCTTTTTCATCCATATCAAATTCATATCTTTATTAGCATTACCGCACAGCTTCTTAGAAATCAAAGAAGAAATAGATTTACTTGAGCATTTAGATAATAACTCCAATTGATCATCACGTAATTCTAGATGAATTGGAACATATTTAATTACTTTCACGAAATCTTGACCGAAGAACAGATGCAGCTTAGATTCATCCCATTCTCCTTCTTTGATAAAACTCATAAGACATAAACTTTCTTGATTCAAATATGCAACAAAAGTTGGAAACTGACCAATGCTCTTATCTAAAATCCATACATCTTTAGTTGTGTTAAGTATTATTTTCCAAGTGGGAGAGACATAGCTCCTAACTTCTGAATTCCAAATATCTTTCCCATATTTTTCCATCAAGATTCTATTGAGAGGAGATTCGTGACAAAGTTCCAAGCAAATTTAGCCCTCAACAGACTCACATTTGCAACTGTTGAATTCACTCCTTGGCCACCCATTTTTTTATTTACATAAAGTTTCCCATGCAACATAATGCATACCTTTTCTATAGCCAGGTGATTAACTTCCATAACTATATTTAAACTAGGTGCCACACAATCCTCCAAATCAGAAGCCTAAGAGACATTGTTTACTGGCTGTATTTTTTTAACCAATACAGGACCAGCAAATAGATGCCTATGATTAGCAATGTTCTTCTGATTGTCTATGTGATCACCATGAAAAACCTTCCTCCTCCTCCTATTAATTACATGAACCTAAGGACCATAAGAATGTTCTTTACTCATATCATCCAGAGAAGACATATCAGACAAAATAATAACCTCTTCAGTCCTGGAAACATCTTCATTTAAATAGGATTTGTCATTAAATTTATAATCACCAATGAGGTGTCCAACATTCCCACATTTGAAGCAAAATGTGGAAATTTTTTCATACTCTACTTTTTGAAAAAAAATGACCACCTGAACCTTCCACCCAAACTCCCAAATGAAATTATTTGTCTAGAGCCATGCGAACACAAACTCTAGAATACTCCCTTTTACTCCATTGAAACATGTTTCCATCAATCGATAAAGAAGAACCTGTCATTGAAGCAATTCTCACCTCATTAACTTCATCCCAACAAAGCAATGGTAAATGCGGCAATCTGACCCATATTGGGGAAGTTAATCCTTTTAAAGAAGAAGAAGAAAATTGAGGAGTCCATTTGTCTATGCCAACTATATTCCCATTAACATACCAAGGGCCTCCCTCTAACACTTTTTCTATAGCCTCCATAGAAGAAAAAGAGCAAAGAACCCATCCTAGTCCAAGAATGGTTAAGTGAAATTTCCCAACTTGCATCCATTGTCGGTGTGATTCATTTGCAATCAAATGAATAGGGACTCCTTCCCAAAAACCTTTACCACCACAGAGAACTAAAGCTTATCAGTATTAGCCTTAACATTTGTTTCATTCAACTTAACCGCCTTTCCATCTTCAGCAAAAATAGAATCATCCATGGAGAATTTAATTTTGATGTTTGGTCGTCTAGCTCAAGGGTTAGTACTAGATTTAACAGAAGTAACTCCCTGTCAACCATAACCTCTTATTTCTTATGAAGATTTTCTCCTTCAGCATTAACACAAACATTAGAAGCCTTGTCCATTATCGCATTAATTAAGTATTCATCTTTTTCTAGAGAATAAGGTTTAGCGATGTTATTACTAAACCTATTAATGAATAACTCCATATCCGAAGATAAAGAAGCCTTGAAATTGTTCAAACATTTTGGAGGAGTAATGCATCCAATTGGATGAGGAGCCTTCGTCACTTCATTAACTATTCCTTTGGCTTTATCCGGAACAGAGGGCAACATCTTAATCGAGATAGATGAAGGTTCCATAATCTTAAAAGATCCATCCTTGAGAGAAGGCAGGCTTACAATATGATTTTTGCAACCATCAGAGGTAGCTGTCGCCTCAACCACCATCTACGAAAAAACTGCCAAAATAGCAGAGTAAAAATAAAATTTAAAATAAGGGAGTTTCTCTCTCTAGATAATGCAATGCATGATCATTGGCTGGGTAAGACTTCTATTGATCAGATGATCAATTCTATTTTCACTGGGACTACCAAGGTTATTTATTTTATTACTGATAATTGTTTGGATTATTCTAAGCTCATTTATGTTGTTCTTTCTCCTTTAAGTAATCTCATTTTCCAAATTCTCTTAAATATTAAAGGTGGAGATATTTTACTATACAACATGACTAGTAATGGCATCTTTAACATTAAGGATGCTTTGAATGGTTGTAGAACTAGGAATAATCCTTATAACATTTTTTCTTATGTTATGGCATAAAAGTATCCCAACTACCATTGCTATTTTTACTTGGAGAGTGTTACATAAATATGTTCCTATTAAAAGTGGTTTTATTTTACCTTTAAATGTCAATGTTTCTATCATATGAAAAACGTGCATCATGTCTTTATCTTTAGTTCTATTGCCTCTAAAATTTGGATTTATTTTAATGGCATTTTCAAGTTTAGTCATTTCTGTGGTAATATTAGCATCATGGATATATTAAATCTTTGGTTTATGAGTTCTCATGGACATATTAGGAATCTTATTCCTTCACTCATTCTATGGTATATTTGGTTTTCTAGAAATAATTCCTTTTAATAATGGTTGTATGGATCACCACCATATTTGGAGTAATAAAAATATGGTTCTGAATTTTTTTAGTGCTAAGCTTTAGTCTAGCAAAAATTTTAGAGGGTTTACTTATGTTGCTAAAGACTTTGGGATTGTCTTTAATGTTTTGCATGTTACTGATGGCCCAAAAATTAATCATTGCCTCAAACCATCTTATAATACTTTAAACTCAATTGCGATGGTTCTGTCAAAGATAATGCTTAGGGTTGTAGTAATATCATTAGTGATTTCAAGGGTAACTGCATTATGGCTTATGTTGGACCTCCTTTTAGATGTTCTCTTATTTTTTCAGAACTTTTTGCTATTCTTAATGGTTTAAAATTATGCCTTTCTCTTGGTATTTATAACATTTTGATTGAGGTTGATGCTATGCAATGTCTAAAATATTTGAAAGATAGTGGTGAAAATATTTGAAATCCTGAGTTATTTTACCTTTTTTAGGGAAATTAAGCAATTATTAATCTTCTTCAATGCATATATTCATTGCATTTATAGAGAAGGGAATGCCTGTGCAAACTAGTAAGCTAATAATGGTTGTAGTCTGCAAATTTATATTGACTTATCCTACTCAACTTTGACATTTATTTAAAAGGCCTAATTATTAAAGTTTGTTAGAGATATTAAGCCCTTATAAACTAGCCCGAGGCTAACCAAGAGTGGGGGGGAGGGGTGAATTGGTGTTTTTCTTAAAATTCTAAAAAAAATCACATTCTAAACCAAATAATCACCCACATAAAAATAAAGTGCGAAAATTAAATGTAGAAATGCAATAACAAAGAACACAACCGATTTTATAGTGGTTTGGTCATCTTGACCTACATCCACTCCTTGGAGCCTCTCCTTCAGATATTGAACTAAACTCAATGACTCTCCTTTTGCCCCCACAACAAGGTAGAGAAGCCTTTACAAAACTCCTTTCCATCAACACCAATGAGAATGAGAACTCTACCTCCTTTCACTTCCTCCTGAAGCAGGTAGAGAACCTAGACCTTTTGATTCCTGAAGCAGGAAGAGAACCTCAATTGATCACTGACATAGACCTCTCTAAAAACTTTAAGGAACTAGGGATGATGACGAGAGAAGATGACTCGGATCCTTTCTTAGAGCAACCTTTGTGAAACCATCACAAACACTCCCTCACATGATCCTCTCTCTCTTTCTCTTCCAAGCTCTCCCTCTCCTTCTCTTAGCTCTGTCAGGTCAAGACAGCAACAAAAGATCTCACCTTGAATAATCAAGTGATCTTATATAGAAGAGTTTTAAATTTTCCCTAAATTGCAATAGGCAGTCAAAGATCATCCAGGATGATTTATATATCATCATGTACGATTAGTATATTTTTAGCCCTTTTAGCCAGGAGGATCTTGGAGGAGCTGGACAATTAAAAGAATTGTTTGTTCTGATCATCCAGGATGATGAGTGCATCATCCTACACAATTGGTTCAAAACATAATGTATCATCCAGAGAATCTCTCTATTCGACTAAACTTTATATGTTTGAAGATGAAAAAAATAATTGATCATTCAGGCCAATTCTTGGATCATCCTGTATGATTAGTTCAAATCAATAAATATCATCCAGCACATCGCTCTGTTCATCCAGGATGACTTAAGAAGAAACTAAGGTTTGTTTAACAGATTATCTAGGATGATCCTACGATTGTCTAGGATGATATGATCAATCAATTAAACCTTAATTGCTTTTCTTAATAATAAAACTAATTTAGGCATAATTATAATACATAATCCCGAACGATGTCATGTTTGATGTCTAAAAATAATAACATGCTTAAAAGAGTTGGCGATTGATTCTTTCTGATTTGAGCATATCATCCAGGACAATGTGAATTTCAACCATGACGATTTGCTTGATTCCATTATCTTAACAAGGATGCCCTAAATAGGGTTTTTATTTTTAACTGATCATTTAGGATGATTTGGGATCATCCTATACGATGTGATTAAAAACAAAAAAACCCTTAAGCCTATAGAATTTATTCCCCTAAGTGTGTGTGCAAGGTTACTTAGTATTAGGATCCACAAAATTACATTTGATTCAAAAAAAGAGAAAAGTAGAAATACACTTACAAACTGACTCAGTCCTAATTTACCCAAACTTGAGCTGGCTTGATTTGTAATTAACCTTGTGGACCTGAAATATTAGTAGGCAGGGCAATAGTGGAAAAATAGAAATGACAAAAATGTTTGTTATAATAAAAATTATAATCCTTGAATCTAGATTTATAATAATCTTCCCCTTCTTGATGATGAAAAACAATTGGTAGAAAATTTAACTTAAATAGTGAAGTGATACATAACATAAAAAAAAAACATTATGAACCAAGCAACTCAATTTTACCGAAATCAAGCAGGTGATATAACCACTAACCAATAGTAGTATTAAAAAATAATTATACAATGAAATAATATGAACACACTAACAGTACCACTACTCCCCCTTTTGACATCACGAAAAGGATGAGGAAACAAAAAAGAAATACAAAACAGAAAAAAACAAAACAATTTTTCCCTACAACTCAAAAGACTAGTAAAATTAAAAAATAAAGCAATAAAAAGACTATAACAATGTCAAAATGAGTGAAGACCGCACAATTTTTTTGATCAAATCATGAATATGATAAATTGTCCATGTGATTGAATTGAAAATTTGTAAGAAAATGAGTTAACATCATCGAAATCCAAAAAAAATGATAGAACAACTGATCTTGTTAACCCTAGTTCAAACTTGTTACAGGGTAATCCATCTTTTGAAAACAAAGATCTAACTCAAAAAAAAGCAATTGGATAAGAAAAAGTGATCCATTCAAAATTTTATTCAAGAAAAATGTCTTATAGAATAATATACCAATGTAATTAGTCACAATAATGAATTTTGAAATCAAGACTAAAAATATCAAGTGACATATAAATTCTTGTAATATTTAAATGTTTGAAAGAGAAGGAAGCTTGCTTTTTATGGGCTCATTTTGTACCTCTTATCAATTTGTTGGCGCAATTTATGCTTCTTTTAATTTTTGATACACTTTGTGTATCTTTCAATTTTTTTTGGCGCTCAATGCATATCTTTTCAGTTTTTCTTCTTTTTAGGCTCATTTTATATCTCTTATCATTTTTGCAAGCTACCTCTCTTTTGAAATGTTTAAATACTCTCAGTTATGAGAATATCTTCCAGATATTAGAGAAGAAAAACACACTCTTTAATATAAGGAAGATTAAACTATAAAATAAAATTGAATTCATATGATAAATGCAATGACAGGATTACAAAATCTGGAAAGTGATTTAATGACTTTGAACATTATTTATATAAAATAGATTATTGTAACATGTTAAAAAGGTCTCAATTGTGAAGTCTACTTGTTTAATTGAGATAGACTTTTATTTAGAAAAGAAAATTATACCGTTAAAAGGAGTTAGAGAAAGGGAAACAATCAACGGTGCTTCTCCCTTTAACTAATTTAGGGATGTCAATCATCGACTACAAATTTTCAAAAATAAAAAAAACGGCATAAAATATTATTTCAGTTATGACAAAAAAACTAAAAGAAAAGCTAAAACATTAGAACTAAAAACATTAAAAACAACGGTAAATAAAAATTAATAACAAAATACTAAAAAAAAAGAAAAAGAAAAAGAAAAAAATAAAACATAAAATAATAATAAATAACATATTATAAAATATAAAATTCAATATTAAGTAAGCATCAAGTTTATGCATTTATGTCAATCTCACCCAATCTGGTTCTTAAGATACTGAATGTGTCAAAGGCCAATGGTTTGGAAAAGATGTCAGCCAGTTTATTCTCAATTTTCACACTATGTAATGCAATCTCCTTTTGTAACATGGTCTCAAATAAAATGATGCCCTATGTCAATGTGTTTGGTCCTTGAATGTTGGATAGGATTCTTAGAGATGTAGATGGAACTAGTATTATCACATAGGATTAAAATTGTGCCTACGGGTAATCCTAAATCTAGATTTTGTAGCTTCAATTAAAGGACTTGGGCTACACAACTTCCTATGGTAATGTACTCAGCTTCAATAGTGGAAAGTGAAATAGAATTTTATTTTCTAATAGACCAGGAAACTAAGGATTGTCCTATGAATTGGCAAGTATGATAAGTGATCTTTCTATCCACCCTACATCTTATAAAATTAGAATCAAAATGTCCAATAATCTTAAAAGAAGTGTTGTGCCTAGGATACAAGATTCCTAAGTTTTTGGTCCCTATCTAAGGATTCTCTTAACTACAGTCGGGTGGGATTCTTTAGGATCAGCTTTAAATCTTGCTCAGAGGCAAATACTAAACACTACATCAAATCGACTAGTAGTCAAGTAAAGCTGTGATCCAATCATTCCTTTGTACTTCTTTTGATCAACAAATTTTCCATATGAATCCTTATCCAACTAAACACTAGAATGCATGGGAGTAAGTATTGACCTGGTTTTATCTATTTCATATTTCTTCAAGATATCTTTAATGTACTTAGATTGATTAAGAAAGGTTCCATTATCCAATTATCTTATTCTAAACCCCAAAAAGTAGGATAACTCTCCTATCATACTAATCTCAAATTCCTTACTCATTATTTTAGAAAACATTATTACATAACTTTTTATCAGAAGATCTAAAAAGTATATCCTTAATATAGATCTGAACAATGAGTAACTCGTCTCATACTTTCCTTAGAAACACGGTGGTGTCTATGCTCCCCTTAGTAAACTCCCTCTTTAGTGGGAATGTGTTAAACCTCTCGTATCAAGCTCTGGGTGCCTGTTTTAATCCATATAAGGCATTTTTTAATTTATAAACATGATTTGGAAATTATGAACTCTCAAAATCTGGGGGTTGCTCTAAAAACCTATCCTCTTTTATCACCCCATTTAAAAAGACACCCTTAATGTCCATTTGGAAAAGCTTAAATCCCTTATAACAGGCAAAGGCTAGTATACTCAAATGGCTTCTAATCTAGCTATAAGGGCAAAGGTCCCCTCAAAATCAATCCCTTTTATTTTGTTATACCCCTTAGACAAAAATTTTACCTTATTCCTAACCACCACACCAGAATCATTCATTTTATTCTTAAAGACCCATTTGGTTCCTACCACACTTAGACTCTTAGGTCTTTCTACCAACTCCTAAATATCATTTTTCACAAATTAGTTAAGTTCTTCTTGCATAGCTAAGATCAAGAATTAATCAAAAAGGGATTGATTGATGTTGGTGGGTTCAATCATTGAGATAAAGGTAGAGTGGTTCACTTCCTTCCTAAGTCCATGCCTAGTTATAACACCTTCAGAAGGTTTTCCTAATATTAGTTTTTTAGGAAGATCCAAATAATATCTCTAATCTCTAGAAAAAGTGTGTTTAGGTTCGATCCATTCCACCAGATTTGTAGTTTCTACTCCTAGGGTAAACTCACCTACTCCATTGGTGTTTTAAGGCTCAACCCTTTTCTCTAAATTTTTAACTCCTTGGGTAATCTCTCTAACTTCATCTTCTTCCTCAACTCTAGACTTCCTATGATTAGATTCATCAAACATTACATGAGTAGTATATTCCACCACCAATGTCCTCTTGTTAAACACCCTAAAGGATTTCCTTATACTTGAATATCATAAGAACACTCCTTCAATAGATTTTGGGGAAAATTTACCTAAGAGTGACTTCCCATTATTAAAAATGAAAACCTTACAGCTAAAGACATGGAGGTGGGAAAGGTTAGGTATCCTACCCTTAATGATCTTATAGGGTATATTATTAAGTTTGGATCTAACATTTACCCTATTCAACACATAATAAGCTATGTTTACCACTTCAGTCCAAAAGTATTTTGGAAGTGAATACTCAGCAAGCATGGCTCCTAGCTTCAACTAAGGTCTTATTCTTCCTTTCAGCAACCCCATTCTACTGAGGGGTCCTAGGAGCTGAGAAGTTTTGACTAATCCCTTGATCCTCACAAAAGTTTCCAAACCTCTCATTTTCAAACTCTCCACCAAGGTCATTATGAATTGTCAATATCTCACAACCTAACTTTTTTTGAATCCAAGTGGAGAAGGATCTAAATTCATCAAAAGACTAACTCTTATGTGATAAAAATCTAATCCAAGTGAACCTAAAGTAGTCATCAAAAATCTCAAATCCATAACTTTTCCCCCTAAGCTGGCAGTGCAAATGGGTCCAAATAAATCCAAGTTAAGAACTTCTAAAGGTCTAGAGGTGCTAATGTCCTTATTGAAATGGAAAGAGGACTAGACTTGCTTCCCTAGTTAATAGGCATCACACAAGTGATCCTTAGTTAACTTAAGCTCAGGGATACCTCTAACTAGATCCTTTTGGGTTAGTTTCCTAAGAGTTTTCATGTTGCAGGACAACCTTCTATGCCACAACCAAAACTCATTAACAATAATTTTTAAGCAAAATGAAGTAGAACATTCAATATTATTTTAATTAAGCATGTAAATGTTATTAATCCTTTTTCTATGTAAAATAGTGTTGTTATTCAAGCTAATGATGCATGTGCTTGACAAAAAATTTATGATAAAGCCCTTATTACAAAGCTGACCGATGCTGAGCAAGTTCTGCTTTAATCCATCTACAAGCAAAACATTTTCAATCAAAAGATTCTTGGAATTTTCAATTATACATATGCTCACAACTTTCCTTATGGTGTGGTCTCCAACGGTGACCTTACCTCCAGCCCTGGCCTCTAGCAAAATGAATTGATTGGCATTTCCAGTCATGTGTCGTAAGCATCCGCTATCTCGGTACCATATGCTCTCATGAGGTCTTTGGTGAGAGCACACCTATAAAATCATCAAACATTAAATTTAGAAACCCAAACAAGTTTGAGTCCCTTCTTATGGAAATAATAATGCAATGTATGTGTGTTATGCTATAAATCATATAATTTGGGTCTCCACACCCAATGTGTACTATGGTGAACAGTGCAAGTGTGTGAGATATGTCCTAGCATATCACATGAAAAATATCTAACACCAGCAAAATGGTTTGCTAAACTATTTGGCTGGTGATGCCTCTACTTAGAGTTATGTGATGCATGTAATGATAATTTATCATTTTCAAATGCTATGAGTTTTGCTTTCAATGCTTTATTTTCATATTCATAAGATGCAACTTTCACTTTAGCTTATGTTCATTATTATCTATTTCTCGTGCAAGTTCCTCTAATTTCTTAAACTTTTTGTCTAACTCAATATGTGATGACTTTAAGGAATTTTGTGCTTCAGATAATTTAATTTTCTTCTTATTTAATTCATCAAGCTCATCAAGTAATGAGATGTGATTGCTATTAAGTGTAGAGTGATCTTTAAGTAAAATTGTATGCTCTTTTTTGTTAATTTAAAAATTCTAATTTCAAGCTACCATGCAATTTCTTAAGTTTCCTATATGATGCATAAATTTTCTCAAAAACTTCAAGTAATTGATTATAGGTTAGTTCACATAACTCTTCTTAGTAAGACTGACCAAGATGATCATTCGCCATCAAACACAAGTTTATTTTCTCCTCCTTAACTTTAATCTCAAAGGAGTTAGATGCAAAATCTGCCCAGAATGCCTTTTGAAACTACTTCTAGTCCTTCCCTAACTTCGGTTTCTCCTCACTCTTCTCCTTGCTTCCTTCATTAAGTGGAAAAAGGATAATCAGCATTTACATGTCCTGGCTTCCTGCATTCAATGCAAATCATATCAGAAGAACTTTTAAAAAATTTTTAACCCTTACCTTTGTTTCATTTTTTATGGTGCTTTTGTTTCTTCCTTAGAAAGCTTTTGAATTACCAAGTGATTAAGGCAACATCATCACTTTCAGACCCAGAAGAATTAGTATCCATTTCATTGGCCTTCAGTGCCACAGTTTTCTCCTTCTTTTTCTCACATGCATCAAATTATATTTAGTCCACTCCTTACTCATAAGAAATGAGTAATCCAAGTGTGTTATCAATAGAATAAGTATTCAAATAATTTGATTTAGTGATTTCAGTTATCTTAGCATCATAGAAAGAAGGAAAACATCTTGAAATTTTATTAACTTTTCTATAGTTATTGAGTTCTCTTCCTAAGGCATGGAGGGAGGTGACAATTTGAGTAAACCTAATATACATTTTAGATATCATTTCACTAGGTTTCATGCAAAATAGTTCATAGTCATAAAGAAAGATATTCAATCTAGATTATTTAACTTTGCAAGTGCCTTTATAAGTGATACATAATCTATCCCATATTTCCTCACTAGTAGCACAATTTGTGACACACATGTAAACTTTCGATTTCAAAGCATAGAAAAAAAAGTTTAAATACTTTGTATTAAGTTGTTCGAAATCCCTATCATCAAATCTCCATTCAATAAAAGGAAGGTCAATTTTGATGCCATAGATTTCATGAGTTGGTGCAGAATATCCATCCTTAACAAGCATCCACATGCGATAATATATAGATAGTAAAAACAATGCCATGTGAGTTTTTCAAAATTCAAAGGTATATTATCAAATAATGGTGGTCGGGTAATGGAATACCCTTCTACAGTATTTTAGTTATGAAAGTTATCCATGGATCAAAATTTAATAGTTTTCAAAAACTAGATATTATGAATCCCACTCGGATATCACTTGAAAGTTCATTAGGGATGTTAAGCCCTTATGAACTAACCAAAGGCTAACCCACAGGGGGGTGAATATATGTTTTTTTTTTTTAATTCTCAAACAAAAATCATGATCTAAACCAAATAATCACCAATATAAAATAAAGAGCAAAAATTAAATACAAAAATGCAATAAAAAAGAACACACCATATTTTATAGTTGTTCGATCAATTTGACCTAAGTCCACTCCCAGAGCCTCTCCTTTAAGTATTGCACTAAACACAGTGACTCTCCATTTGGTCCCACAGTAAGGTGAAGAAGCCTTTACAAAACACCTTTCAATCGACTCCAATGAGGAAAAGAATCCGACCTCCTTTCACTTCCTCCTGAAGCAGGTAGAGAAACTTGACCTCCTTTCTCTTCCTCCTGAAGCAAGCAGATAGCCTCGGTCAATCTCTAAAGTAGATCTCACTGGAATCTCCAAGGAACTATGAATGATGACCAGAGAATATGACTTGGATCCTTACTTGGAGTAACCTTTGTGAAACCCTCACAAACTCCCACTCACAAGATCTAGTCTATCTCTCCTAAGCTCTCCCTCTCCTTCTCTTGGCTCTCTTAGGTAAAGAGAACAGCAAAAGATGTCACCTTGAATAATCAAGAGTTCTTATATAGAAGGGCATAAAATTTTCCCTAAATTGTAATAAGCCATCAAAGATCATCCAGGATGATAGACAGATCATCTTATATGATCAGTACATTTTCTGGCCCTTTTAGTCAAGATGATTTGGGAGAGGTTGGACGATTACAAGATTTATTTGTTTTCATCATCCATTATGATGAATGCCTCATCCTGGATGATTGGTTCAAAAAGTCAAGTATCATCCAGAGAATCGCTCTGTTTGACCAGATTTTACATGTTGGATGATGAAAAAAAATTGATCATCCGGTCCATTTCTTAGATCATCTTGTATGATTAGTTTAAATTAATAAATATCATCCAACACATCATTTTATTCATCCAGGATGACTCATGAAGAAATTAAGGTTTGTTTAACTGATCATCTAAGACGATACTATGATTATCCTAGATGATATGATCAATTAATCAAACCTTAATTGCTTTCCTTAATCATCAGACTTATTTAGGCATAATTGTAATGCATAGTCCAGAATAATGTCATGTACGATGTCTAAAAATAATAAAATTTCTAAAATAGTTGGCAGCTGATTCTTTTTAATTTGAGCATATTATATAGGATGATGTGAATATCGTCCAGGACAATTTTCTTAATATGACAGTCTTACCAAGGATGTCTTAATTAAGGTTTATGTTTTTAATTGATTGTCTAAGATGAATTGGGATCATCCTGTATGATGTGATAAAAAAACTCTTAAGCCTAAAAAATTTATCCCCCTGAGTGTGTGTGTGTGTGTATGCAAAGTTACTTAGCATCAGGATCCACAAATTACATTTAACTCAAGAAAAGGTAAAAATACCAGAAATACACTTACAGAGTGACTCAGTCCTATTCTACCTGAACATTAGCTAGCTTGATTTTTAATTGACCTTGTGGACCTGAAATGTTAGTAGGCAGTGCAATAGTAGAAAAATAGAACTACTAGAAATGTTCGCTATCATCAAAATTATAATCCCTGAATCCAGATTTGCAATAAATTAGACTTGATAAACTTAGTTTCCCATATGTTAGAAATTAATCCTTATATGTGGGTTTCTTCCTTGATGTGATATTGGCTTTCATCTTTGATTTTTTTTGTTAAAACCCATAGAGGGGCCGACGCATTAATAATTAAAAATTATTACAAAGTCCTTACAGGAGACCATCAGTTCACTAATGCTCTTACGACCTATAAAACAAAGCAAAAGAAATCCTATGAGCTAATTATCTCCATTAAACAAAAATATAGGGCACCATAGGAACATTCTAACGATGCTATGGAAAAGAGTGTTGCAAATCTACTTTTTCATAGCTTATGTTTTGATGATTGACAAACACTATCTCTCTTGGACTACTTGTTGCTTCTAACTTTTCAGGAATCGAAGATCGGACGATCAAGAGGAAGCCAAGTCCAGGATCGCGTAGGTTTAGGGTTGAGTCAGTCTGTAATTTTATTTTTCACCTTTTGAGTCTACTTGTAATAATCAAAAAGACTGATGCTAAGTAACCCTTCACACACACACTTGAGAGGCTTAGAAATTCTGTTTTTATCCACATCGGCCCGGCCGATATTTATATCGTCCGGGACGATCAGCTTAAAACAGAAAGTCTAATTAAGGATTCTTAATTAAGGCAGCCGACATTAACATATCGGCCTGGACGATACATATATCGGTCAGGACAATAAGCCCAAAATAGAAAGAGATAGCCGCCTTAGACAGTTTAGGCATACTGAATTTTAAATTATCGGCCAGGACGATTCCAGGATCGGCCTGGACGAAATTACCAAATTATGCCTTAATTGATCAAGAAATCAAGGGAGTAATTAAGGATGATTGATACGATCATATCGGACAGGACGATCGTGAGATCGGCCTGGACGATCAAGCCAAATTTCAATTTGCCAGGACTGTTCCCAGGGCTGTGCTCAGGACGATTTACCTCTGATTTGAACTAATCGGCCAGGACGATCGTTAGATCGGCCTGGACGATCAAGCCAAATTTCAATCGTCCAGGACTGTTCCCAGGGCTGTGCTCTGGCCGATCTTCCTTGATTTGTACTAATCGGCCAAGCCGATGTCCATATCGGCCTGGACGATAAAGTCGGCTACCTGCAATTAATGAGCTCCTCTTGAGCTCTTCTATTTAAAGAGCTCTTCTTCAACGTTTTGAAGACACCTTTGGCTGCTGCCTTGACCTGAGAAGACCTTGAGGAGAGAAAGAGAGAGAGGGAGAGAGAGAGGATCTTGTGAGGGGGAGCTTGTGAGGGGATTCACAAGGGTTGCTCAAGGATCGCTCTGCTTGTCTTTCGTTTGGAGTTTCTCGTCCGTGGAAGGGTCGGTAGAGGTAAGGAGTTTTGCTTTTGGTTGTGGTTCTCTGCCAGCTTCAGGAGGAAGCAAAAGGAGGTAGGTTCTCTGCCTTGCCGAGGTGGCAAAAAGGAGTTTCTTGTGAGGGCTTCTCCGCCTAGCTGTGGGGGCAAAAAGAGAGTCACATTTTGTAGTGCAATACTTGGAGGGTGCCTCCAAGGAGTGGACGTAGGTCTAGTCGACCGAACCACTATAAATCTTGTGTTCTTATTTTTGCTTCCGCACTTTTAAATTCCGCATTTGGTTTGGTGGTGTGATTTGGTTTGTGAATTTATTTCTTTGTCTCAAGAATTTTTAAAATACCAATTCACCCCCCCTCTTGGTTAGCTTGGGACTAAGTTCATAGGGCTTAACATCCCGAACGAACTTTCAAGTGGTATCAGAGCGGGATTCGAAAAATTAAGTTTGAAAACTTTTTGAATTTGATCCATGGCTAACATAGGAAATAGAAACACTACTGAAGGTTATTCGATTACACGACCTCCTCTATTTGACAACTTACTTTTTGATTTTTGGAAAACCCCCATGTCAACGTTTTTACAATCTACTGATTATCGCATGTGGATGCTTATTCAAGAAGGTTATTCTCCACCTTCTCGTGAAATTAATGGTATTAAAACTGAAGTTGCTTTTACTGAATGGACTTTCGATGAACGTGATTTGGCTCAGTTAAATGCAAAATGTTTGAACTGTTTTTTCTGTGCTTTGAAATCTGAAGATTACATGCGTGTTTCAACTTGCAAAACTGGTAAAGAGATTTGGGATTAATTATGCATCACCTATGAAGGTACTAATGAAGTTAAGCAAACCCGTTTGAACTTTCTCTTGCATGACTACGAACTTTTTCGTATGAAACCTCATGAATAAATTTCTGACATGTACACTAGGTTTACTCAGATTGTTACTTCATTGCATACACTAGAAAAAGAGCTTTCGAATTATGAAAAAGTTAACAAGATTTTGAGATGCTTGCCTTCGTCTTATGATGCAAAAATAACTGCAATCACTGAATCAAAAGATTTGAATACTTATTCCATTGATAACTTACTTGGCTCACTCATTGCTTACGAGCAAGGTGTGAATCAAAGAAATCTTGATGCAGGTGAGAAGAAAAAGGAGAAAACAATCGCACTGAAGGCGCACAAATCGGATTCTGAATCTTCCAGGTCTGAAAGCGATGAAGTTGCCTTCATCACAAGGCAATTCAAAAGCTTTCTAAGGAAGAAACATAGGCATCATCAAAATTGGAGGAAAGGTAAGGATCACAAATATGTTAAAGGATCTTCTGATGTTGTTTGTTTTGAATGCAGGAAACCTGGACATGTGAGAGCCGATTGCCCTACACTTCAAGATCAATCAAGCAAAGAAAAGGAAAAAGGTGAGGAGAAAGCCAAGTCAAGGAAGGACAAGAAGAAAATCCAAAGAGGATTTTGGGCAGAATCTGGTACTGATTCCTCTGAGACTGAACCAGAGGAAGAGACTACGAATTTGTGTTTCATGGGAGAAAATCAAAGTGATGAAGAAGAGGTATGTAAACCAACCTATGATGAATTGTTTGAAATTTGTGAAAAAATTCATGCATCATACAAAAAACATAAGAAAACTCATGCTAGCCTAAAATTAGAACATTCAAATCTACAAAAAGAGCATGAAGTGTTTCTCAAAGACCATGCAACGATTGATTCAAATCACATGGCTCTTCTTGATGAATTTGATGAGTTGAACAAAAAACATTTAGAATTAATTGATGAACATAATGCATTAAAAGTTTCACACACCTCACTTAGTTTTGATCTTAAGAAATCTAAAGATCTTGAGAAAAATTTGAGGATTGAGATTGATGCCTTAAAGAGAACAAATTTGAGGATTCAAAATGATCGGATGACTTCCACTATTGATCTTAAGCCAAAACCTATGAAGAGGCATTATAACTCAAATCATCTAAGAAATCCCTTTCCTGGAATTAGATGTTTCTCATGTGGCATGCTAGGACACATCTCACACACTTGCACCGTTCATCGTAGTACTCATTGGGTGTGGAGACCTAAAATGCATGATTCACAGCATACCTTACCTGCATTACATTCTACTTTTTCTAAGAAGGATCCCAAACCTGTTTGGGTTCCTAAATCTGACTGTTGTTGAGTTTTGCAGGTGTGCTCTCACCAAAGCCCTCATGGGAGCATAGGATAATTGGACATAAGGAGGCTTGCAGCTCAAAAATTGCTTAAACTCGATGCTTTATCACGTGCTTGAAACATTAGTTTTGTGTGTCTTTTTATTTTTTTTTTATTTTTTTAGTTTTTGTGCTCACTTTGTATTGATTTTAGTTTGCTTTATTTTTTATTTGTTTTGTTTTGTTTTGTTTTGTTTACACGTTGCTTTTTAATTTTGACCCTCATATGATTAGTCCTTTCAAACTTTTAGATTTTGGAGTTTTTTTTTTTGAGATAGTGATTTAGCTTTTCAAAATTAGTTAAAGGGAGTTTTCTGTTGATGTTTTCCCTCCTTCAGACTTTATTTAGTGGTATGATTTTTCTTCTCTAAAACAAAAGTCTAAACTCGGTTTAACCAATAGCCTGTTAATTAAGATCTTTTTCTTATCTTGCTACAATAATTTATCTTATGCATAATAGCCAAAGTTTTTAGTTATCATTCAAGCTTTTGAAATCTTGCCATTGCATTTTTTTTACATGATTTTGATTTTGTGTTGTGGATTGTTCTTCCCTATGTTAGAGAGAGAGCCCCTATTCTCTAATATTTGGAGGATATACTCACAACTAAGTTTCTTTTTAAGAGTATATTAAAGAATTTCTAGCTTGCAAAAGTTAAAAAGGAAAGAGGCCAATGAAGCCAAAATTGAAAAGAATGCTATATACACAAAAGTGTATCAAAGAATCAAAAATGCTCAAAAGAGCAAATCAAATGACAAGAGGCATAAAATGAGCCCACTAAATGCAAGCTATTCTCTCTTTGGTAAAACTCTTAAAACTTAGAAAACTCATTAATTATGTGATGTTTTCAAATACTTGATTTCAATTTCCATGATTGAGAAAAATTACTTTGGTTTATTAAATATGAGATATTTTCTTTGTAAACAAGCTTTGAATGGATCTTATTATCCCTATTAGTTATTCTAAGCTGGATTTTTGGTTTCCAAAAGAATTTTTGTACCCTGAAGGATGTCTGATCAAGGGTTAACAAAATCAGATATTCTACCTTCTTCTAATTGAGATTTGTTAAACTTATTGATCTCTTGGAACTTTAAAAGGCTTAACTTTTTGAAAAGAATTCTCATATGATGCCTCCATAAATAAAATAGAAAAAAATAAAAAAAATAAAAAAAAAATAAAAAAAATAAAAAAAATTAGAAATATTACAAGTTCAAAAATATTTGTTTTCATGTGTTCCTTATTTTTTTTTATTTATTTGTCTGTGTTTTGACTGTTTCTTTATTTTTTGAGGGTTTTGATCATCACCATTTTTTCATTAAATTCAATTCCTAGTTACATCGTTCTGGCCGATCCCCTTATCGTCCTGGACGATATGACAAATTCTGTTCAAAATCCATCTGCTGACCTTTTCGTTTAAAAACCCTAACTCATCGTCCCGGACGATCCCACATCGTCCTGGACGATTTGATCGAACTCTTGGTCCTGACTGATAGTATTTTGTCTGGCCGATGCATTTTATGTGCATCGTCCTGGACGATCCACGTGTCAGTACGTTTTGATCTTTAAATTCGGCCCCGGACGATCCATTATTGGACAATCGGCCGGGCCGATCCACTGTTCGTCCTGGACGATACACGTGGAAGCATTTTAAACATTTTAACTTCGGCCGGTACGATCAATTATTGTGCATCGTCCCGGACGATACACCTAATCGGCCCGGACGATCTGCTTTTTAAACGGTCGTTCGGACTGACTCCTCGGGCCGATCGCCTGTGTCTATTCGGCCTGGCCGATATCTGATCGGCCCGGCCGATCGGACCGCTTTTTTGACCAATCGGCCTGTACGCAATTATTGTACCCTATCGGCCTGGACGATTCTGCGATCGGCCAGGACGATAGGGCCGTTTCTTTAAATTCAGGCCAATTCCAGCCATTTTTCTCACCCTCTTCCTTCAACTCTTTTGTGTTTTCCTACTACCTCTCTCAGATGGCTGGTGGGAAACGTATTCGTCAGGCATCCGGGAGTTCTTCGAGGGCGACTCTAGACCCTCGATTCAGGGAGGCAGAAGATCAGGCTGCCTATCATCGCTACAAGGAAAGTGGCATCACCCTGTCCCGGATAATCAATCCAGCATATCTCTCATACCCGGTAATGGACCTTTTTGCCCACACCTCTCTTTGTTTTATACACACTCTCGCCTTCCCTTTCTCTTCCGAACTTCTCGCTGAATTTTTTGCTAACCAACGCATTAACCACACCTTCACAGTCATGACCTCCTATGTGAATCGACGCCCTGTCGAAATCACATATCAGGACTGTGTTGATCTTCTACAGTTATCCACCACTGGGGATAAGCTACACCAAATAGCCACTGATCCTGATTTTGACTTGTCTACGGCGAATCACTTCCTTCGTCAGACCAATACACATTTCCATGTTGGAGAGACTAGCTCTTTGGTCAAAGATGCTAGGACAATCCAACATGTCCTTCGCACATCCATAATCCCAAAAGCCGGGGACTGGATTCACATCACCCCTCTACTATCCCTCACTACTTTCTACATTATGGCCCAAAGAGAATTCAATGCTGCTAATCTACTCTTTCGCTACATCGATCACCTAACTACAATTCGCGACCCAGGCCATAAGAGAAAGCCCAATCTAGCCTTAGGACACATCATTGCCTATGTCCTTGAACCAAATACAATCTCCAATACCCTAATCATCCTGACCTTCACCCTACCTACTACTCAAACAATTCCTTCACTGCACTTCATAGTACTCGTCTTCACCCAGGAGATGGGGAAAGTCGGGGGGCTAGAGAGGAGGAGGCTCCCGCTCCCGCTCCCATTCCAGATCCTGTCCCTCTCCACCAGCACTCACCCTTTGCTCAGTTGATTGAGAGATTTGATCGTTGGGTGACTCGGTTTGACGCCTACGTTGTTGCTCAGGAGCAGCAACACTCAGAGGACATTACCCGCTACGAGCAACACCGCGCTGAGGATTTAGCCCGATTTGACAGTTTCGTTACTCAGCAGCAGCAGCAGCATGACCAGGACATCACCTGGTTCAATGCTCAGTTCACCACACTTGCCACCTACTTTCAGCAGCCACCTCCACCACCTCCATCTGATGATCTGGATCCCTCATTATTTTAGTCTGTATTTTGTGTTGTTTGTTTCATGTCTTTTTTATGTGCTTGATAGTCTTTTTCTTGTGTTTCTAGACCCTCTTTTTTGTGATGACAAAAGGGGGAGTAGGGTGTAGGAAAAAACTGTTTGGTCTTGGATTTTGTAACCTTGCGGTGTTTTAATGAAATTTTTCTACTTGTGTTTTCCATCATCAAAAAGGGGGAGATTATTGCAAAACTACTTTTTCATAGCTTATGTTTTGATGATTGACAAACACTATCTCTCTTGGACTACTTGTTGCTTCTAACTTTTCAGGAATCGAAGATCGGACGATCAAGAGGAAGCCAAGTCCAGGATCGCGTAGGTTTAGGGTTGAGTCAGTCTGTAATTTTATTTTTCACCTTTTGAGTCTACTTGTAATAATCAAAAAGACTGATGCTAAGTAACCCTTCACACACACACTTGAGAGGCTTAGAAATTCTGTTTTTACCCACATCGGCCCGGCCGATATTTATATCGTCCGGGACGATCAGCTTAAAACAGAAAGTCTAATTAAGGATTCTTAATTAAGGCAGCCGACATTAACATATCGGCCTGGACGATACGTGTATCAGCCAGGACGATAAGCTCAAAATAGAAAGAGATAGCCGCCTTAGACAGTTTAGGCATACTGAATTTTAAATTATCGGCCAGGACGATTCCAGGATCGGCCTGGATGAAATTACCAAATTATGCCTTAATTGATCAGGAAATCAAGGGAGTAATTAAGGATGATTGATACGATCATATCGGACAGGACGATCGTGAGATCGGCCTGGACGATCAAGCCAAATTTCAATCGGCCAGGACTGTTCCCAGGGCTGTGCTCTGGACGATTTACCTCTGATTTGAACTAATCGGCCAGGACGATCGTTAGATCGGCCTGGACGATCAAGCCAAATTTCAATCGTCCAGGACTGTTCCCAGGGCTGTGCTCTGGCTGATCTTCCTTGATTTGTACTAATCGGCCAGGCCGATGTCCATATCGGCCTGGACGATAAAGTCGGCTATTTGCAATTAATGAGCTCCTCTTGAGCTCTTCTATTTAAAGAGCTCTTCTTCAACGTTTTGAAGACACCTTTGGCTGCTGCCTTGACCTGAGAAGACCTTGAGGAGAGAAAGAGAGAGAGGGAGAGAGAGAGGATCTTGTGAGGGGGAGCTTGTGAGGGGATTCACAAGGGTTGCTCAAGGATCGCTCTGCTTGTCTTTCGTCTGGAGTTTCTCGTCCGTGGAAGGGTCGGTAGAGGTAAGGAGTTTTTCTTTTGGTTGTGGTTCTCTGCCAGCTTCAAGAGGAAGCAAAAGGAGGTAGGTTCTCTGCCTTGCCGGGGTGGCAAAAAGGAGTTTCTTGTGAGGGCTTCTCCGCCTAGCTGTGGGGGCTAAAGGAGAGTCACGTTTTGTAGTGTAATACTTGGAGGGTGCCTCCAAGGAGTGGACGTAGGTCTAGTCGACCGAACCACTATAAATCTTGTGTTCTTATTTTTGCTTCCGCACTTTTAAATTCCGCATTTGGTTTGGTGGTGTGATTTGGTTTGTGAATTTATTTCTTTGTCTCAAGAATTTTTAAAATACCAATTCACCCCCCCTCTTGGTTAGCTTGGGACTAAGTTCATAGGGCTTAACATCCCGAACCAACTTTCAAAGAGTCCAAAAAAAGAAAGATAAAAATAAGGAAATAAAGCCCAATCTTTCTATAAAAAAGCTTGAAGTCAGTCAAATGTAACTCCACCTACAAAGTAAAGCTGCTACAAAAAGACAAGCTATACCACCAAAAATTATAGGTTAAAAATAAAAAATAGTCTAAATTTAAGCTAGCTAAAAAAGGAGAAGTAGAAAAATATGCACGACTTTAAGCTAAAAAGGGGATGAAGAATTAAAGAGATCAGAGTAAAATTAATACAAGAAGCCGCATTAGGAAAATTCATAAGCCACTCAATCCTACCTTCAAGATCACCCATAAACACCTTTAAAGAACCCCTACAGCAAAGCATAAAGCCCCCAAAAAATAGCACTAGATCTCTAGAATGTCAACAATCCTACCCACTCGAATCAACCAAAACCGATTAAACATAAGCCAAGCCAAAATCCAAGGGACAGTCAACCACCTACAAGAAACAACCAAACTGAAAATAGCACCAACACAGCCCCAAATCCCAGACAAAACCTCACGGGTACCCCCAGTAAACCAAAATCTGAAGGTAGGAGAGCAACAATGGGAAAAACCATCAATAATATAACCTATGAAATCACAGCTCAAGTCTAAATCCACCAATACATCAGCTAAAATGGAAGACACAAATAGATGCCAGCAATAGTTAATTAATAGCCAAATATAGTAATACTAGAATAAAAGAAGAAGATCAATACAACACAAGTAACCCCAAAGAAGAAAGAAGAACCCAGGCAAATGCAAAAAACCAACAGTCCAGACAACCATTAAAACTAGATGTGGCACCACACACCTCCAGAAAATAACATAAAAGATCAGCCAGAAAGCCAACCCGAGAGGATTCTGATCCTCAACCCAACAGATTGGCCAGCCACCATAAAGAAAACTAGGTAATAAAAGGAAAAATAAGAACACCATAGTTTTCCAGCAGGTGAAACCAAGGAGCCAGACTAGAATAAAGAGACTGCAACACAACCCAGCAACCTAAAAGCTAGCACAGGCAAACCACCAAGCATATCACCCGAGAAGAAAAATAGTTAAGATCTAACATAGGGGATAGAAAGCTCATCATGTTTAAGCATACCATGAAAATCCACCGGAATGGAGGACCAAATAATAATAGAAAAATAGTAAAAACTACAACCCCAGTTAGCAAGCCAAGAAGCACAGGCATTACCTTCCTTGCAAGTATGCTGAAACGAGAAATTCAAAAATAGTAACAACTTTTTAAATTCCCTAATATGATAGAAAAGATTAGGGATACAACACATATCCTCATCAGCGTGAAAGAGTTGGAAATCATAATCAGAGTTCACTTCAATAAACAAGTTAGTTATATTAAGAGAGATGTATAATTGAATACTATAAAGAATGACCATAGTGACAGAAGTTAAGTAGTTACCATTATGAATAGGTCCAGCAAAAGATAAAATAAGACAACCATTACTATCCTTGATAGCACCACAACATCCCACTAAAATGTCACAACTAGCATTATGCACATTCAATTTAAGAAAATTAATGAAGGGTTTGGTCTAGTAAATAATATTAGCCTAAAAAATAGAAGGACCACCCTCCAAGTTAAGCCCTAAAGCAGTCCCAACAAAATAATAGTTTTTGAAATTCTTTAAAGAAAGTAATTTAATAGTCACAAGAGATAAAACCTTATCCTTTGCCTTCTGAACACCATTATGATGGTTCATCCACACATCATTAAAAAGAGAATTATTCCATTCCAACCAAAGAAACAAAAAAATGAGAGAAGGAATAACACTACATATATATCCTTTAGAATTAATAAACTAAACCTTGAGAATAGATTTAAGGAAAAGATAAGCATTAAAGCAATTTAACTCAAACAAATCATCAAAATAGACCCATGTTCTAACAGCAACAGGACCAGAGATAAAAACATAATGCATATTCTCCATATGATAACAACATTGACACTTGGAAGCCAAAATAAAACCTTTTTTGGTGAGATTATCATCCATGGAAATAAATCTATGCAAGATTCTCTAAACAAAGACAGATACAGTAGAAGGAATGTTATTATGACAAATATAAGTGAAAATATTATCAATATTTCTTTTAGCTCTAAAAGTATGCAAAGCACTCTTTAAGTGAACCACTATCTTTGAATAAATCACATAAGCTAATGTCTTTAGAAGTAGTATTGATAGACAAGTTTAAAATATAGTGAAGAATGCAATCAGGAATCATATTAGATAGCTTTTCATAGTCCCAATAATTATCATTAAGGAAAGAGTTAACCTTAATTGATGCAGTAGAGGAAGAATTAAAAATAGAATCAATAGAATATTTACCTAACCACCGATCTTGCTAGAAGAAAATATTACATTCACTAAGCCCCCAAGAGATTATGGGCTCCACATCCCATTTAACCTTACAAAGCCTTTTCCAAACTCTAGAATCACCTTACTTGGAAAAATAATTAGTAGAATGTTTGCCAACACAATACTTGGAAATCATCAAACTAGCCCAAAGACTATCTTTAGTGCACAAATTATACCAAAGTTTAAAAGAAAAAGACTTAACATGATCATTTAAATTCTTGTAAGCAAGACCAGCTTCAGCCAAAACACCACAACACTTCTCCTAAGAAGCACAAGTAATTTTAGAGCTAGTAGAAGTGCCTTTCCAAAAGAATTTGTTAATAAGTTTGTGGATCATATTACAAATAGCTTGAGTCAGAAAAATAGTTTGGAAACTGTAAACCAGTAAAGCACATAAAATACTTTTGATAAGAGTAACTCTACCACCAAAGCTAAGGAAATTGGAATCCCAAGTTAAAAACTTATTTTGTACTGAAGCAATAAGATCATCAAATAAAAAGGTTTTCCTCCTACCATTAAAAAGAGGAACACCGAGACATTTGATGGGCAAGTGAGCATGTGTAAAGCCAATTAAATATTTAATAGCTAAAATACGATCATGAAAATCCTCTTATAAGCAATAAAATAACTTATATTTTTGCTAAAGGATAAGCCACTAACCATCTCAAATTGATTAAAGAAATCCATAAGTTTATGAATTCTATTAGGATCTGCATTAGTAAAAATAATAAAGTCATCCGCAAAGAATAAATGAGATATGGGAAAACCTCCCAAAGTTCTAAAATAAAGACCAGGATTATTATCAAACAAATTGGTAAGACCCCTTGAAAGAAATTCAGAAGCAATAATAAAAAGAGCGGGAGAAATAGGATCGCCTTTCCTTAAGCCATGTGAAGATTTGAAAAAACCATTATTAGAATCATTAATAATTATAGAGAAATAGACATCTTCAATACAATTCTTAATAAGCTTAATAAAGATAGAATTAAAGCCAAAAAACTCTAAAGTATGGTAAATAAAGTTTCAATCAATATCATCATACGCCTTGGCAATATCAAGCTTCAAAATTAAATTACCCCCTCTCACCCTAACATCCAAGTCTTGACAAAATTCTTGAACCAACAAAATGTTATTCGTAATGGCCCTACCTTTCACAAAACACATATGAGAAGGAGAAATAATTTTATGTAAAATAGAAGTAGGATGATTCATAATAATTTTAGAAATCAATTTGTTAAAAAAGGTACAAAGACTGATAGGTCTAAAGTCATTCCAAGTGTTAATAGAGTTATTCTTAGGAATAATCACTATAGAAGTAGAAGTAAAGAACTTAGGAATAGGGTTACCAATAAAGAAATCCAAAATAGCTACAAAAATATCATTATTAATAATGTGCCAATATTTTTGAAAGAAAAGAGTGGTAAAACAATCAGGCCCGGCCACAAAATCACTATTTAAATTCAACCGAGTCTCTTTAACCTCCTCAAAAGAAGTAGGCCTAAAGAGAGTGACTTTCTCCTTTTGGATATAAGGGTGGGAAAAAAAGAATGATCCATTATCTGAGCTGGATTAAAAACTTTATTAAATGGGTTTGAAAATGTTGAACAACTAAATTAGCAATCTCTACAGTATTCTCAGTAATATAACCATCCACACTTTAGATTTTATTGATACTATTTTTAAATCATTTCCTCTTAACCAATGCATGAAAATATTTAATATTGTTATCCCCTTCAATTAAGTGCTTAGCAGTAGCTTTTTTCTTCTAAAAGACCTCTTCCTTAGCTTGGAAATTAAAAAGTTCCTCTTTAAACTTCTTTAAAAGAGTGAAATTATCATCAGTAGGAGCATCTTAACAAGAAAGCTCAATAGAATTATCTATTTATTTGTGTTTGATGGTGTTTTGTTTTAATTTTTGTTTTTGGGTTTGATGTTTAGAGTTGTTGTGTTTTTTTCATTTGTAAAATAAAAAAAAAAAGAATTTTGTGTTATTCAAGGAATTCCCTTATATTCACATGTTTATTCTTTTAAAGGGAGCTAAGTAGAAATTTAGGGTATTCAATTTTACTCAAATAATAATTATTTTGTCATCATAAAAAGGGGGAGATTATTGAGATAGTTGCTACTTATTTCTTGATTGTTGATATTCTTGAACTTGTATGATTTTAATTATTCTAAATATTATTTCTTTGATTATTATTTCTCCTAACATATTTTGAAAGAATTATTTTGTTGTTTGTGTGTACTAATATTTCAGAGAAATCATACTCTGAATTGTTGAAGACTTCAAATCAGACCAGTTTAGGATTTATTGTAATTGAAGTCTATACTTTTCATTTTTTTAAGTCTGAGAGAGTGTGATTGTAATTGAGTAACTATGCACACACACACTAGAGGAGAGTTTAAAATATATAATTTTAAAACTGATCATACTATACAATGTTTTCATATAGAACTATCTGATCAATTATTTTCCCCTTCGAAAAATCAAATGAATAAATAGGATAAATTTTTCTAAGGATCGTATTGTATGATATACCAATTATATGTATGCCGTCCAGAGTACGAATTAGATGGGTCCCTTTTCATCCAAACAAATATGAAAATTTTTTGAACGATTTATATCATATGATGTCATCATCATATGTACGTTGTCAAGGGTATGAATAGGAAAGGTCCCTTTTCGTCCAGACAAACTTAAAAATTTTTTGAACAGTCTATATCGGAGTGTCGTCATCGTACGTACACCTTCTAAAGTACGAATTGGATGGGTCCCTTTTTGTCCCAATGAACTTGAAAATTCTCATAATTGATCATATCATACGATGTCGTCATTATACATATGCCATTTAGGGTACAAATTTATGGGGTTCCTCTTCGTCCCCATGAAGGTGAAAAATATTCTAACTATTCATACCAAATGAACTTGGTTCATATCGGATGATCATCGCGTATGAATTCATTTCATACCTTTTCATAATAGGTTTTCACATAATAGTTTTTTTACTATTCATACTTACGAGTATATGATCATACTATACGATCGTGTACTCTCAAAATTGAAATTTTTAGTTTTCTGGATAGTTTTTTATATATTTGATATAAAAAGTCCTCTAAAACTGATGTCAAAAAGTCTTATCTTCATGATTTTTCAAGAGCAAGTGAAAGAGAGAGTGTTTGAGAGTGATTGAGAGAGATTTCTTGTAATTGGAGTGTAAAGGTTCACAAGGTTACTCAAAGCTAAGGATCTCTTTGTTATTTTTATGATTACTCTTCTTTTGTTCTTTCTAGTTGCTCGTAAGAAAATCTTTGGAGAAGAACTGGTACTCTGCCGACACTTGGAGGGTGTGAAAGAATGATGGTACTCTGCTTACACTTGAAGGGTGTGAAAGGATGATGGTCTTCTGCCAACATTTGGAGGGTGTGAAAGAATGACTGTACTCTATCGACACTTGGAGGTTGTGAAAGGAATCCAGTTCTCTGCCTATACTTGGAGAGTGTTAATAGATAATGGTTCTCTGTCAACACTTAAAGAGTGTAAAAGGACAACAGTTCTCTGTAGCACCATGGATTGGTGGAAGAGAGGTTTTTGTAAAGGTTTCTCTACCTTGTTGTGTGGGAAAAAGGAGAGTCACATTAGTAATAGTGCAATACCTGAAGAGGGAGTCTTCAGGAAGTGAATGTAGGTCATGTTTGATAGAACCACTATAAACTTTTGTATCTTTTAATTTCTATATTTTATTTAATGTCGTTGAAAATTTTTATTTTAAAAGTTAAATTAACTTTCTACAAGTTTTAAAAATAGTTTTTTACTTAAAACTCTAAGAGAATTTTCAAATTACCAATTCACCCCCCTCTTGGTTAGCCTTGGGACAATAGCTTAGGTTTAACAACCTATACGGAATCAATAAATGGTATTAGAGCTTTATTTCAAAGTCATAAGTTTAGACTACTTTTTGATAAACGAGAATGGCTACTTTTGGAGTATGAAACACACATAAAGGGTATTCAACCACTAGACCTTCTTTATTTGACAATATCCCTTTTGATTTTTGGAGAACACGCATGTCTACTTTTCTAAAATTACTTGATTATCACATGTAGATTTCAGTTCAAGAAGGGTATACAAGACCAACTAGATTAGTTGATGGCATTAGAGTTGAAACACCCTTTGCTGGTTGGACTATAAATGAATATGACTTAGCACAGTTAAATGTCAAATAATTAAACAATTGCTTTTATGCACTTAAGTCAGAAGATTACATGCGGGATTTCACTTGCAAAAGTGGAAAGGAAATTTTGGATAGTCTTTGTATTACTTATGAAGGGACTAATGAAGTAAAGCAAACTAGATTAAATATCTTATTTCATGATTATGAATTATTTTGTATTAAACCCAATGAATCTATTTCTTACATGTATACAAGATTCACTTAGATAGTCACTTCTTTTTATGTATTAGATAGGGAACTAATGAATGCTGAAATGGTAAATAAAATTCTTTGTTGTTTGTCTACTGCTTGTAATGCTAAAATAACTGTAATTATAAAGTTAAAGGATTTAAATATTTATTCTTTTGATAATCTTCTTGGATCATTATTTACTTCTGAGTAAGGAGTTAGTCAAAGGAAGATTGATACATATGAACTGTGAAAGGAAAAGAACATAGCACTAAAAGTGCAAGAGTCGGAGAGTGATTAGTCATAAACTAAGGATGAGGATGATATTGCCTTAATGACTAGGCAATTCAAAAGTTTTCTTAAAAGAAAATAGAGGAGATGCCAGTAGTGGAATGGAGGTAAAATCAATAGAAATATTAAGATTTCTAATGATGTGATTTGCTATGAATGCAGGAAACCTGGACAGAAAGTCACTCCTAGTAAGAAGAAGGTAGAAGATAAAGAAAATGTGAAGAAGGGTAAGAAGATATTTTAGAGAGCTTTTTGGGAGGACTCAACATTGGATTTGTCAAAAATAAAAAAGGAGGAAGTCACCAATCTGTGTTTAATGGCCAATAATCTTGCTCAGTCAGATCAAGAAGAGGTAAATGACTTAATCTTTGCTAAATTATTAAAAGTTTCAAAAAGAATACATGATGCATATAGAAAACTTAAGAAAATGCATACTAGACTAAACCTAGAAATGCAAGAATAAAAAAAAAGAGCATGAAATCCTTAGGAAAGATCACACATTGATAGATAATAACTACATGAGCTTACTTGATGAATTTGATTATTTGAATACAAAGAATGATCTTTTAAAATCATCCTACACGGATTTGGAAAAAGATTTTAAAAATTTTAAGGATGAATTTGAGAATAGAGAGCACTATCTGAAATATGATATTAGTGTGTCAAAAGATGTAAATATATTTTTAAAGTTGAAAGTGAAAGCTCTTGAGAAAAATAGAAAACTCCCAAAACATGAAGATTTTACAAATCCTATTTTGAGATTATAAAACTCAGGAAGAGACAGATTTAACATAAAAATTATAAAACCCATTTCCTGAAGTTAAATGCTATACTTATGGGATGATTGGACATATTTCACATACTTATACTTTGGACAGAAAATCTCATTTAGTGTGGAGACCTAAGATGCATAAACCAAGTCATATCATAAATGCATCTAGTTTTAAATTGTCAAAAGGAGAACCCAAACTTATTTGGGTTCCCAAGTCTAACATTTGATTATTTTGTAGAAACGCTTTAAACAAGGCCTTATGATAGCATTTGGTACCTGGGCAGTAGTTGCTCGAAGCATATGACTAGAGACACTAAATAATTCAAATCGCTGGAAGCCATGAATGGAGACAAGGTTACATTAGGAGATAACACCACTAGGAAAGTGGTTTGAACTGGTATGATCAAAAACTTGCAAAAATTTTTTATAGAAAATGTTTTACTTATCGAAGGCTTAAAGCATAATTTGTTAAGTATTAGTCAGCTATGTGATAAAGGGTAAAGTGTAAATTTTTTCCCACTAGCTGCATATTAAGCCTAAACGGAAATGATGTTTTGCATGGAATAAGGGTTAATAATGTTTATATGCTAGATTTGAACTATATTAAAACTTCTAATGCTTTTTGTCTAAAAAAATGGCATATGAGACTTTGTCATGTTAGCATGAAAAGATTAGGAAAATTACCCAAAAGGATTTGGTTAGAGGTCTACCAAAACTAGACTTTATTAAGGATCACCTTCACGGTGCATGACAATTAGGAAAATATGTGAAGTTCTCATTTCACTCCAATAAGGATCTTAGAACTAATAAACCATTAGATTTTATTCTTATAGATCTTTTTGGACCGGTTAACAATGTTAGTCTAGGAGGGAAGGTATACAGATTTGTGATAGTTTATGTTTTCTAGAGATTCATGTGGGTTAAATTTTTATTTTATAAGAGTGAATTATTTGAGAAATTTAGAGACTTTTCAACTTGGATTTAGAGGAAACTAGGGTGTGAGATTTTAATAATTTAAAGTGATCACGGAGGTGAATTTAAAAATGAAATATTTGAGGATTTTTGTAAAGAATGAGGAATTGATCATAATTTTTATGCACCTAGAACCCCTTAGTAGAATAGGGTAGTAGAAAGAAAGAACAAAACATTAATTGAAGCCACTAGAGCCATGTTGGACGAATATTCACTTTATAAATATTTTTGGGCTGAAGTTGTTAGTACTGCATGTTATGTTCCGAATAGGGTGAACATTAGATCAAATTTGAACAAAACATCCTATGAGCTTCTTATGGGGAGAACACCTAATTTATCACATTTGTATGTTTTTGGATGTAAGGTGTTCATACATAATAATCGAAAATCTTTTTTAGGAAAATTTGAGCCAAAATTAGATGAAGGATTTTTTCTCGGATACTCTAATATTGGAAAATCTTAAAGAATGTTTAATAAAAGAACTTTAGTAGTTGAGGAGACCATACATGTTATATTTGATGAATCTAAAATTTTAGGAGAATTATAGGAGAGCCAATTTTGAAAGAAGATGATTTAGAAAATAACTCCCAAAGGATTGAGAAGATTAATTTTGAAGAGAATTTGGAGATAGAAAACCAGTTGCCTAGAGATTTGAAATTTTCTAAAAACCACCCTAAGGAATTGATTTTAGGTGAACTTAGTAAGGGTGTTAGAACTAAGCATGGACTAAGAAAAGAAGTCAAACATTCTGCCTTTATTTCAAAGATAAAACCCATAAATATAAATCAAGCATTTTTGGATGAATTTTGGATTTTTGCAATACAAGAAGAATTAAATTAAATTATAAGAAATGGTGTTTGAGAATTAATTATAAGACCAAAGGATCAAAGTTTAGTTGGAACTAACTGGGTATTTAAAAATAAAATGAATGATGCGGGAGTTATCATTAGAAATAAGGCTATATTGGTGGCTAAGGGGTATAATCAAATTGAAGGGATCGATTTGGAGAAGACTTTTGCCTCTGTAGTAAAACTCAAAGCAATTAGGGTTTTGTTAGCCTTTACCTATTTTAGAGGATTTAAATTATATCAAATGGATATTAAAAGTGCCTTTTTGAATAGGGTGATTTAAGAGTATGTTTATGTAGAATAACCTCTATATTTTGAAATTTTAAAATTCTTAAATTATATTTTTAAATTGAAAAAGGCATTATATGGATTAAAACAGGCACCTAAGGCTTGGTATGAGAGGTTAAGCACTTTCCTACTTGAGAGAACTTTTGAAAAAGGAAATGTGGATACCACTCTCTTTTTGAATAAATTGGGAGACGATATACTCATTATTCAAATTTATGTTGATGATATCATTTTGGGATCTTCAAATAAAAATCTTTGTGATGACTTTCTAAAATAATGAGTAGTGAATTTGAGATGAGCCTAATGGGAGATCTTAGTTACTTTTTAGGTTTTAGCATTAAGCAAATTAAAGAGAGAACATTTCTTAGTCAGACAAAGTATGTTAAGGACATCCTCAAGAAGTATGAAATGGAAAATATTAAACCAGTTAGTACACCTATGAGTTCCTCAATTTAATTGGATAAGGACCCAAAGGGAAAATGTTTTGATCAAAAGATATTAAAAGGAGTTATTGGATCTTTTCTTTATTTGACAGCTAGCAGACCCAACATTATGTTTAGTGTTTATTTGTGTGCTAGATTTTAATCAGATCCAAAAGAATCACATTTGACAGCTGTAAAAAGGATTTCGATATATCTCTTGGGAACTCAAAACTTAGGGATTTGGAATCCTAAGTTTAGCTCTTCATTTGAAGTTATTGGATATTCAGATTCAGACTTTGTCGGTTGTAGGGTTGATCGAAGGAGTACATATAGAACTTGTCAATTTATAGGAAATTTCTTAGTTTCTTGGTCCAGTAGAAAATAAAATTTTGTAGCCCTATCTACTATTGAAGCTGAATACATTGCCTTAGAATGTTGTGGGGCATAAGTTTTTCGGTTGAAATAATAGTTATTTGATTTAGGATTTACAATAGGCACAATTCCAATTTATTTTGATAACACTAGTGTTATTTTCATTTCAAAAAGTCCTATTCAATATTCTAGAAACAAACATATAGACATAAGGCATCATTTTATAAGGGATCATGCATCCAAATGAGAAATTGAATTGAATCATGTTTCAACTGAAAATCAACTTGTATATATTTTGACAAAACTACTAGCCTTTGATACTTTTAGCATATTAAGAACAAGGCTAGGTGTGATCGATTTCGATGCTTAAATTAAATCATCTACAAACTTGATATGTTTTTATGTGTTTTCTTTTTTTTATATGTTTTTTGTTTGTGTGAGTGTTTTTAGTTTTTGATTTTATTTTTTTTTTATTTCATGTGATTTAGACATGTATCAAATATCAAAATTCTTATTTCTGATTGTTCGTGCTAAATTTTTTAAGCGTTCTATTCATACTATATAAAATTATTTTTATCCTGTACGAATTCTATAGTATGTCAATCATTATTTTTGACTAAATACGTGAAGTTTTAATTTTCTAATACATATCATACTATACAATATTTATATCATCCTTGATGATTTGTATTCATTTGTCTGTACGAGTGTAGATGGTTATCTGGGCAGAATCAGTTATTATAACTAATCATATATATGAAATTTTATTTCATACATATAAACCATGTGTCATTCGATGTGGGGGATGAACCTAATGATTATTAAAATGATCTTAAATAACTGATCATCCCAGATAAACACCTATTTTTTTATATGATCGTTTGGTTAAAAAGTTTGTATGAAAGGATGCTTTGTAACTTGCGTGATTACAAAAAGGCATTTCATTTTGAACATTTTTGTTCGTCTATATAAAACTTTTTTCATCTCGTACGATCTCACGATCGTATGTGCAAACCTATTTTCATACTGTACGAAAGGTCATTTTTCTTTAAATAGGATGGCTTTAGAATTCATTTTCATTCACTTCAACAGCCTCTTCCAATCCTTCTCATCTTAGAAATGGCCAGTTCTAGCAAGCGCTATAGTTTCTCTAAGGGTTCGTCATCCTGGGGTGGAGATGAAAACTTTTGTTTAGAGCAAATGAGGATTCCTATTATAGGTTTTTCACTGTTAAAATAACTCTGTCTAGACTCTTAATTCAGAACGATATCCATTTTCAAGTAAGGCTTCTCTTTACCTCAACCCAATGTGCCTTCATTTTGACTCTGATTCATGCTTACCATAAAGAGACCTTTCACTACTTCTTGGAAAATATGAGTTTTAGTGAGGATGAGAGTAGGATAAGATCTTATGTCCAAAAGAAATGGGTAGAAATCACTAAGGAAAATCTAGAAACTTTTCTGCATCTAAGGACTCAAGTTACTAGACCACACAATATGACCTCCAAATCTAACTATAATTGGTCTGAAATAAACAAAACTCTTAGAGGGGTTACTCAAGTTGGTCATTTGCCTAGAGTGTATACTTTATATCAAAATGCAAGGGTCATCCAACATGTCCTTAGAACTTCAATCTTTCCTAAGACTAGTGATTTTATAAACATTACTCCTCGTCTATCCATAATTACATATTTAATCATGACTAGATAATCAATTGATGAAGCCCAACTCATTCTAGATTATATTAATAACCTATCTGAAATTGGGTTTATTTCTCATAGGAGGAAGAAAAATATTGCTCTAGGATATCTAGTGACCTATATCTTAGAAATGAAGTACAATATTATTCATCCTGAGGTTCCACTTGAATGCCTATTTACTTCACCGATGCTTCTTTTCGAGCAATTTTTGGAAAGAATGACAATTCAAGTGAGGATACTCAGGAAGAAGGGTGAGCACCTGCACCTTCTCATAGACCTGACTTTCAGGAGATGGTCCAATGCTTTGACCAATTAGAGAGTCATTTTGATAAACGCTTTGATCAAATTAAGTCTCACATAAACCAGCAGGATGTACCAGCAAGACATGGGTTGGATTCGAGGTGAGTTCGACTCGGTGAACATTAATGTAACTATGATGAATAACTATTTTTCTGTCTTCAACTAGCCTCCTCCTCCAAACTAGTGCCCCTTAGAGTTCTAGATGTACTTCTTTTGTGTTGTCTTTGCTAGTCCTCTCCAGATGTGATGATCTTAGTGATGATTTCATTGTGTATTAGTGTTTGTTTAGTGTTTTGTGTTATTGTCTTTATTTAGTTTGCATGTTGATGTTGCACTATTTTTATTTTGATGAAAAATTGATATTAAAGTGCTTAAATGTATTTGATTTTTAAATTTATATCAATAAAAAATATCTTATTTTGATTAATTGTTTTTGTTTGTTGATTGAAATGTTAGTTTGCCTATTGATAATCATGTCTTAATCAATCTAAAAAGTGATATAAATTAAACTGCAATACAAAAATTAATTTTATTATGAAATATAATTTTTTAAAATTTAAGTTAACTTATAACTCGATTAAGTTAAGGCTATCAATCTCATATTCTTTTTAGGCAAACATAATTTAAATATTATTATTGCAATTTTGATATCTTATTATTTTTTATTTCTCTTTTTAATATAATTATCTTTGTAATTAGAGAAATTTGATTTTTTAGATTATCAATTTTGGAAAATTTAATTAAAAAAATTATATCAAAAAGAATTATATAATGTGCACAAAAATTAAACGCAATGGTTAGTAAATTTAAAAGATGCACAAAATTAGCCCAAATAAAAGAAGATGCACAAAGTGTGCCACAAATATTTGAAAAGATGTGCAATGCCACCAGTTGAATATGTTCTTTCCTCTATCGCTTAATCTTCAAATTCAAATCAATTTAATGCTCAATTATGTTTTATATTGAAAATTAAAATTAACCAATCTTCCTTTCGTCACTTTTGCAATAATTCTCCTTATCTAATTGTCTAGAATGGCCTTGATCAATTTTTCTTATCTATGTTATATTTTAATTTAAATGTTTTGAATCATTTTTTTTTTCATCTAATTATCATTAACTTTGTTATTGCACATATAGTTCGATCTCTTTCAAGATCAATTACAGAGGTTTCTCATATGACTTCTTTCATTTAACCGTTCTTTCTTCCCTTTTTGTTGTTGTCAAAAAGGGGAGTAATTTTTATTTGTGTTTGATGTTGTTTTTTTTTTTTTTTTAATTTTTCTTTTTGTGTTTGATGTTTACGATTTTTGTGTTTTTATGTTTTTGTGTATTTGTCATTTGTAAAATAAAAAAAATGAATTTTGTGTTCTTCAAGAAATTTCCTTATATTCACATGTATATTCTTTTAGGGAGCGAGCTAAGGAGAGATTTAGGGTATTCAATTTTACTCAAAAAATAAATATTTTTTTCTAATAATTCAGCATAGGTTAAGTCACATACTTCTTCTTGATCTGACTGATCAAGATTATCAGCCATTAAACATAGGTTAGTAACTTCCACCTCCTTTTCTATTTCTGATGAATCTTAAGCTGAGTCCACCTAAAAAGTTTTCTAAAATCTCTTCTTGCCCTTCTTCACATTTGATTTCTCTTCCACTTTCTCCTTGCTAGGAGTGGCTTTAAGATTTGGGCAGTTTAATTTTATATGTTCAGGATTCCTGCATTCATAGCAAATCACATCATTAAAAACCTTAATATTTTTATAAAACTTACCTCTGTTCCACTACTAGCATCTCCTTTGCTTTGTTTTAAGAAAACTTATGAATTGCCTAGTCATTAAAGCAATGTTGTCCTCATCCTCAGGTTGTGACTGATCACTTTCCAAGACCTCCACTTTCAGTGCTATGTTCTTCTCCTTTCATTGTTCACCTGCATCAATCTTACTTTGACTCACTCCTTGCTCGTAAGCAATTACTGATACAAAAAGATTATTAATAGAGTAAATATTTAAAACCTTAGACTCTATAATTATAGTTTTTTTAGTATCATAAGCAGTAGGCAAACAATGAAGAATTTTATTTTCCATTTCAGCTTTCATTAGTTCCCTACCTAATGCAAACAAAGAAGTGACTATCTAAGTGAATCTTGTATACATGTCAGAAATAGATTTATTGGATTTCATGCGAAATAATTCATAGTTATGTAACAAGATATTTAATCTAGATTGCTTTACTTAATTAGTCCCTTAATAAGTAATGCAAATTCTATCCCAAATGTCTTTTCCACTTTTACAAGTAGAAACCCGCATGTAATCTTCTGACTTAAGTGCACAAAAGAAATTGTTTAAATATTTCGCACTTAAATGTGCTAAGTCACATTTTTCTATAGTCCAGATAGCTAAGGGTGTTTCAACTCCAATGCAACCAACTAATCTAATTGGTCTAGTATGCCCTTATTGAATTAAAATCCACATGTGATAATCAAGTGATTTAGAAAAGTAGACATGCGTGTTTTCCAAAAATAAAAAGGGACACTATCAGATAACGGAGGTCTAGTGATCGAATACCCTTCAGGTGTGTTTCATTTTCCAAAAGTAGTCATTCTTATTTATCAAAAAGTAGTATAAACTTATGATTTTAAAATAAAGTTCTAATACCACTTGTTGATTACGTATAGGTGGTTAAACCTAAGTTAATGTCCCAAGACTAACCAAGAGGGGGGGTGAATTGGTAATTTAAAAATTCTCTTAGAATTTTAAGTAGAAAACCATTTTTATAACTTAAAGCAAGTTAATTTAAGTTTCAAAATAAAACTTCTCAACCATAGTAAATAACTTGCAGTAAATAAAATACGAAAATTAAAAGACGTAAAAATGTTAAGTGGTTCAGACAAACACAACCTACATCCACTCCTTGAAGATTTCCTTTTTAGGTATTGCACTATTACTAAAGTGACTCTCCTTTTTCCCCCCACAACAAGACAGAGAAAGCTTTACAAAAACCTCTCTTCCACCAATCCCTGGTGTTGGTAGAGAACTGTCGTCTATTCACACTCTCCAAGTATCAGCAAATAATCGGCATCCTTTCACACCCTCTAAGTGTCGATAGAGTACCATCATTCTTTAATTCCCTCTAAGTGTCGGTAGAGTACAGTAATCCTTTCACACCCTCCAAGTGTCGACAGAGTACCGAATCTTCTCCAAAGATCTTCTCCCGAGCAACTAAAAATAAGAAAAGAAGAGTAATCACCAAAATCTCAAAGAGATCATTACCTTTTAGTAAACTTTTGAACCCTTCATACTCTAATTGCAATAAATCTCTCTCGAACACTCTCCCACACTCTCTCCTTCACTTGCTCTTAAAAAATCATGAAGACAAGATTTTTTTATGTCAATTTTAGAAGACTTTTTATAACAAAGACACGAAAAACCATCTAGAAAACTAAAATTTTTAATTTTGAGTGCACACGAACATACAGTACTATTATATGTTTGTACGTATGAACAATTCAAAAATTGTTATGTATAAACCTATTATGGATCGGTACAAAAATGAATTCGTACACGATGATCATCTGGTACGAATAGTTAGAAAATTTTTCACCTTCGTTGGGATGAAGAGGAGCCCCATAATTTTGTATCTTAGATGGTATACATACGATGATGACATTGTACGGTATGATAAATTACAAAAATGTTCAAATTCATCAGGATGAAATGGGACCCATCTAATTTATACCCTAGACAACATATATATGATGAAGTCATCATACGGTATGAACCATTCAGAAATTTTTCAAGTTCATCTGGATGAAAGGGACCCATCCAATTCGTATCCTGGATGGCGTACGTACGATGATGACATCGTACGGCACAAACCATTCAAAAAATTTAAATTCTTTTTGGATGAAAAGTGACCCGTCCAATTTGATTGGTCAAAGGGGAAAATAACTGATCAGATCATCCCATATGAAAAGACATCATACAGTATGATCAATTTTAAAATTACAGATTTTAAACTTTCCCCCGATGTACATGCATAGTTACTTAATTACAATCATACTATCTCAAACTTAATAAAATGAAAAATGCATACTTCAATTATAATAAACCCTAAACTGATCTGATTTAAAGTTTTTAACAATTCGGAGTATAATTTCCTTGAAATGTTAGTACACAAACAACAAAATAATTCTTTCAAAATATGTTAGGAGAAATAATAATCAAAACAATAATATTTAGAATCATCAAAAACATACAAGTTACAAGAATATCAACAATTAAAAAATAAGTAGCAACTATCTCAACATTAACAAGTTCAGCTTACAAAATGTTAGAAAAAAGATTTCTAAAAACTTGATGGTTCCAGTAATTTAAAACTTATTTTAACCTTTTAGCTTAAATCAAAGTCTCCTCATGCCAAAACTAGAATTATCCAGATGTAAAGGAGCTTGCCAATTATTCAGAATAACATCAAAAAAAGAGTCATGAAGTAATCACATGTTTTGGAATCAGAATTGAGAAAAAAATATTAAATTGTCTAAAATTAAGGCTAATAAGAAAAGGAGAATAATCAGACAAAGTTTTACTAAATTGCTGCACATTGGCAGAATTAAGAGAATTAAGCCAAGAGTTATTAAAGAGCACACGATCCAGCATTTGCCATAAGTGACCCATATTCCAAGTAAAGTTATTACCAATAAAGTTAATATCAATTAAATTGCAAGCAAGAATCAAATTATTAAAATCCTCCATAGAGCGATACGAAGGAAACGAACCTCCTTACCTTAAAAAGGGTTGAAGCACAACAATAAAAATTAAGAACCTCAACTTTATAATGTATGACCTGAATAAAATCACCAATAACATTAATTTTAACTGGGTCTTTCTAAAGAACCAAAATCCTGTTAGCCACATTCAAAATAGCATAATTAAAACCCAAAAACCAATAGGTGCTTAACAACCTAGAAGAGGAAATAAGAGGCTCAAGTAACACAAGAATAGAAATATTGTGAATACGACATAAATTCTTTAAACAAATTCTAAATGAAGGTAAACCAATTCCCCTCACATTCCAAATAATAGCATTAAATATAAAGAAACACTTAATGGGAAGTATGCGAGCGAGTGTTTCTAGGAGGTTGCAAAGAAATATTCTTTGGCTTCCTCCCTCTTTTATTATGAACTTTACTAAAAATAGTATCATTAACATCCCTGACAAAACATTTAGCATCAATATGCATATCCTCAATATCAATAAAAGAAACGTTATTATAATTAGAGGTTGAAGGAGTCTTACTATCATTTTGTTGGTCCCTTTTGAATAGTCTACTGAGGACATTCATCCTCTAAATTATCATTAGCCCTCACAATAAGATCTTTAATGCATTTAGAAAGAGGGGAGCTATGCTCCATAGAAACAAATTCACCTTCCTCTAATGGGATGTCAATCCTCTCACCATCTTTGAAAGGCAATTGAATAGCAACATTAGCTGTAATCACAAATTCTTGTTCATTTAAATGATTAGAGGGAGTATGGGAAAGCATAATACCATTAGAATCATAAACATTTTGATTAATAATACAAGAAGGGATATTAAAACATTAACATCATTTTGGACTTCAATATTAGGAAAAGTATGTGCCACATTATTCTCACAATCAATAGATGAAATAGAAAATGTTTTAATAATAACTCCATGATCATGATTCAAAGAAACAACATTGGTAATAGTGTGAAGAGGGTCCTCAACAGTTACAACCAATGGCTCCTCAATAGTTTGGGGTGGATTAGAGTTATTGCCCTCTAAAAGAACCAAAATAGGATTAGTAACTTCCTAAACAACCACCCTATTCATTTGTTTTAATGAGTCCTTCTCTCTACGAAGATGGGGATGCTTCTGAAAATAATTGTTCATACCATGACCGTGCATCTTGCAAAAAGAATAAAATATAGGTAAATTTTCAAAATAAACTTTTTAGAAATAACCCTTGACTTTTGACCCAATCCATAGTTTACTAGGATGTTTTTTAGAGACCTCCAATTCAACCAAAACCCGAGCAACAGACGGGCTCGACAAGAGGCAGTGGCTTGGTCAGCTTGTAATGATCGGCCAAAGATAAAGGCCATACCAAAAAGGATTTGATGATTAAAATTGTGAAGTCTCAAATAAGGAAAAGAAATCCAAACTGGCGCAATAGGAGATTCCTCCCTAACGTCAAAATCTGGAGTCCATTTAAGTAACCGCATTTGACACACTTGAATATACCAACATCTCATAGCAAATATGCGGCTATAATCAAGATCCTTAAAAAGTTGAATAGCAACATGTCTTTGATCAAGTAAACCAATGTGAAACAATCTGGAAAGCTTTAGGCTAAAGAAAAATTTGAGTATAACATCAAAATTTGCTCACCTAAAAAAAAATTTACTAACCAGAATCAAATCATAAGAAGTGGCCAACTGACAACCCTTGAAGGAAGAATGAGAAAAATTTTGTTTAGGAGAAGTAGATAATGTACCAGCTAGAACATCTTTGAAGGATTTAGTTTTCCCCTCAAATAGAGAAGTAGATGTCAGGTTTGATGATGACAGGGTCATCATCGCCCAACAGCAAAAAACCAACAAAACCCCAAAATCAGTAAAAGAAAGACCACAAAATGAGAAAAGCAAAAGAGATCGATCAGAAAATGCTAAGAAAATGAGTCAGGAGGGCCAAAAATTAGCACGTGAGAAGGGACCCTAGAATCACCCAGAAATTGCCTCAGATGCCAGAGCACAAAGAGACGTTGGAGAGAGACTCTCATCTTTGAATGAATCACTCCTTGTGGCTTTTTATGTTGCATCAATGCATACTGGTTCCTTCCTTTTTGTTTGTGGTGTTTGGTATATGGCTATGTCTAGAAGTGATTGGACTTGTTTTCATTATGGACATTGTATTAACTATTGCTCATATTTTCCTTTTCCATGATTGCGTGGGAGGTGTGGTTATTAGTTTGTTAGGCATTTAGACTGGTAGTACCCTTATGACTATCAGTTGTAAAGGATTTTGATCTGGTCGAATAAAATTGGGAATTCTCAGGTGTTGCATTATATCTATTACAAACTTTATTTAATGGGTTATATGGGAGATGATTCTCATGTTCTTTATGAAATAAATAGATCTACAAGAGGGGGGTGAATTATGAAAACTTTGTTTCAATAATTAAAACCTAAGCAGGAGTTCTAATTTTTTTGATATTTTTAAATTTTTAACATGAAAATTTAAACAATTAAGAAGTCAAACATTTGAACTTAACGTGCAACAATAGAATCCTTTTCTTCCACAAATTTCACCAAGCAAATATTATGAAAATTAAGTGCAAGTAAAAGTAAATAGCGATAAGGAAAAAGCACACCAGAATTTTATAGTGGTTCGGTCAAACCATTACCTACGTCCACTCCCCGGAGTCCTCCACTACAAGAATTTCACTACAAACTATAGCTCTCTTTTTGCCCACCTCAGCAAGGCGGAGAAGCCCTTACAATACTCTCTTTCACCAACCCTGTGTGGCGGAGTGCCAAGCGCTGTTTTCACCCTCCTGGTGATGATAGAGAACCTTCTAATTTTTCTCTCTCCTGGGAAGGCAGAGTACCTTCGAGGTCACGAATGTAGAAGAGTCTCCCCCTCAGAGAGCCTCCCACAAGTTCTTACCAGGCCACAGGAGGAGCAAGATGCAGCAAGTCTGGAGCAACCGTGTGATCTCCCTCACACCTCTTCTCCCTCATCAAGCTCACCTTCTCCTTCCTCTCTCAAACCCTCAAAACTTCTCAAGAGCTCTCTCCCAAGGATTTCCTCTATAATCACGTTCCCCTCTTTCTGTCTCTCTCTCAATACATAACAATTTTGACACATAAAATGGGCTCCAAAATCCCTGAAATTTTCAAAGTAGTCGTTACAATCGTATAGTACGATTTCACATCGTACGGTACGACATGTATAAATAGGCTTCATCCTTGTACAAATTTGTACGAACAGTTCAAAATCTAATCGTACGGTATGATACTAAATCATACGGTATGATCCTCAACACTACTGCTCGTACATGATGATAGCAAGGACGATCAAATGTTATCTCTATTCATCATATGGTATGATATACATCGTCTAGTATGAATGGTCAAAATCAAGGCATCATCCAAGAGGAATTCCGGGATGATCAAATATCGTCTCTATTCATCGTATGGTACGATAGACATCGTACAGTACGATGAGACAAAAACTAGGGATTATTTAGGACGATCAAAATTTGTCTCTGTTCATCATATAGCATGAACGTATTTGTATAGTATGATTATCAATCAATAATTAGGCCTTGATTTATTCCACTAATCACGGGTTAATTTAAGTAAGTATTTAAAATAAATCATACAGTACGAAGTTATTCGTATAGTACAAACGATAGAGAATAACTTACTTAAGTTAATGTGACGGGTAGGGTTTTGGATTTGAAACACATCGTACAGTACGATAGTATTTGTATGGTACGATCTATTTATAGAAATCATTTTACAACATAATATCATACAGTACAAAATAACTTCATACAGTATGATTATCAGAGAAAGAAAAAACTATATATTTTACTTTTAAAACCCTCTCCCCCTTTTTGATGATGTCAAATAATATTTGTTATAAGCAAGTTTGAACAGTGTTTTTTTTCTTTAATTTAAAAACAAGAACAAGAAAAGCACTAAAAAGAAAAATGCAGTATGAAATAAAAGCAAATGCATTATATTTAACCATAGGGAAACATAAGAACAAACAAACTACAACAACCCTTCTCCCCCTTTTGACAGCACCAAAAAGAGGAGCAAATAACACTAAGAAGGAAAAAATACAACACATACACTTCAAAGGAAAGGATCCTGATCACTTGGAGGTGGAGGTGGGTTTGGCTAAAAATAGTGAAGGATTGTATCAAATCGTTGATCAATCACGCTGAAACGTTCCCCAAATCATTGCATGTCGGTCTTGTGTTGCTGATGTTGCTCTTGGATGTGTGCAACGAGATGAGTCTGAAGTTGGTTGAAGCGTTCGAACAAATTGTCGTGAGGATAAGTTGGTACAGGAGCTCAGGGTGCTGCATGTCGTCGTGGTCGAGCTGGAGCTGCTGCGGGAGCATCTTCTCCTTCTTCTTCATCAAAGATGGGTTCTTCAGGCTCTTGTCCCTGATGGAAAATAATATAGAAAGAGGCATCTGTATAAAAGATTGGAAGATTATTGGGTTCACTAGGATAGGTTAGTTGGAATTTATTCTGAAGGATGTATCCTATAAGGTGACTAAGAGCTAGATTTTGTTTCCGGCGAGTAGTAGGGAGGCGAACGAAAGTCATATGGAAAATATAATCAATAATCAAATCAACCTCATTGAATTTGGTGTTGGACATGATAAGATAGGTAGCGACATATAAAATCGGGGTAATGTTGATCCGGTTGCCAGCTTTGGGTATTATAGAGTTTCAAAGGACATGTTGAATAATTCTGGCCTTTCGATTTAGTGATTAGATTAGAGGCTGGTGTTGATAGAATGCGGTATTCCTAAGGACATGATTAATATCACTCCAATCAAATTTGTTTGTGAGAAAGGAACGAACTCTAAGACCTTCAGTGGATAGCCCAAAATAATTGGTGATGTTAGCTCTGGTGATCTCTATATTTTGACGACAAATAAAGGAGTGGAAAGTTATGTTGTCGACAGTGTAGGTTAGATTTGCTAGAAATTCCAAAAGAAGTTCAGAGTTTTATGGGAAGGCCAAAGTGAGGAGGAATTGAAAGGTGGTGGAAGCAAATATATTCATTACCTCGAAATTCAGGGCAGTTGATTGAGCATTTTGGAAGGTGTAATTTTGCAAGCTTTATACTTATGGTAAGCTTCCTCATTTTTAGCACTCAGAAACTAAGCGCTATGATGGCTAGATGAAGACGAACTTCCCACTGCCAAACGACTCCTCTTGTTAGAACTAGACATCATGTAGAGGCTAAGTGAAAGGTGAGAAGGAATAGGTGTGAGTGAAGTGAGCTGCAGGTGAGGCAAATCTATAGAATTTTTCCAATATAGTACAGTACGATCGTGTTTCATACAATACGATTGGTAATAAATGTTTTGATTGGTCATTTTGGGAAAAGGTTGTCAACTCGTACAGTACAATTGGTATCGAACAGTACGATCAGAAGGATTTCGATCATCCCGAGGGGCATCGGTACGACCTTTGATGAAAAGTTTTGTACAGTACGAATAGGTGGATCCTACAGTATGAACTACATTTATATCGTACCAAACACCTTTAATTCATTCTCATCCATTTTGCTGAGTTGGATCGTACAGTACGAAGTGTAGGTGTCGTACAGTACAAACACTAATAATATCGTACCAACCCAAGTTAATTCATCCCAATCCGATTGCTGACATGGATCATACAGTACGATAAGGAGTTATCATACAGTATGATGGTCAATAATATCGTACCAGACAGATTGAATGCTTGCTAGGTTTATCATACAGTATGATGTAGAGCATACAGTACGATCAACATAGGCGAAATTTGCCTATGGGTTGTACTGTGTAAATTTTGGTATATCATATAGTATGATAGTAGATCGTACGGCACAATAATAAAATGTCAATTTTTTATGGTTTCGTGTAGTGAGTGTGTGATGATCAGGAACAACCTTACAAGAGATTTTTTTTATGCATTAATGCCTATGACACCTAGTCTAGTCCTCAAGGTGCTAAAGGTGTCGAATGCTTATGGTTTTGTCAATATGTTAGCTAATTGATCTCCTGTAGCGATGTGATGCAATTCTATATCTCCCTTAGCAACATGATCTCTTATGAAATGGTGTCTAATATATATGTGTTTCATTCGAGAGTGTTGAATTGGGTTCTTAGAGATGCAAATTGCACTTGTATTGTCACACATGATTGAGATGGTTCCTACAGGTAGGCCAAGATCAAGAATTTGTTGTTTTAACCATAGTACTTGTGCAACGCAACTTACTAATGCAATATATTCTGCCTCGGCCATGGAAAGGGCTACTGAGTTTTGCTTCCTACTGGACCAATAAACTAATAATTGTCCTATGAATTAGCAGGTACCAGAGGTATTTTTTCTGCCTATCCTACATCCAGCAAAATCAAAATCTGAGTACCCTAAGATTTCAAAGGAAGTGTTGTTCCTAGGATACCAAATTCCTAAGTTCGAGGTGCCTAGTAGATATCTAAGGATTCTCTTATTCGCAGTTAAGTGAAACTCTTTAGAATCGGCTTGAAAATGGGCACAGAGGCACACACTAAATATTATGTTCGATTTACTAGCAGTCAGGTAAAGAAGGGATCCAATTATTCCTTTATAATTTTTATGATCTACTGATTTTCCACTATGATCTTTATCTAATTGGATTGTTGAGCTCATTGGAGTGTTCATGGGTTTAGCACTATCCATTTCATATTTTTTTCAAAATATCATTAATGTACTTTGTTTGGCTGAGAAAAGTTCTATTATCCATTTGTTGTACACTAAAGCCAAGAACGTAATTAAGTTCTCCTATCATGCTCATTTCAAACTCATTACTCATTGTTTTTGAGAATTCATCACACAAGTTTTTATCTGAAGATCCAAATAGGATGTCATTCACATATATTTGAATAATGAGAATTTCATTTTTGATCTTTTGTAAAAAGAGTATAGTATCTACACTACCCTTTTCAAATCCTCTATCCAATAGGAATGAGCTAAGTCTTTCGTACCATGCTCTAGGTGCTTGCTTTAATCCATAAAGTGCCTTTTTTAATTTGAATATATGGTTTGGAAATTGTGAACTTTCAAATCCGAGGGGTTTCTCAACTCGGGCTTTTTGGGCCGACTCTGCCTCAGAATCATCATAAGAAGAAGCAGAGGTGGAGGTAACAAATTTGTGTCAATTGGCTAATGATAAATTGTTGCAACTCGGGCTTCCAAGTTTATGATTTTGATGATAACAAATAATATTTATTAATCTTTTATTTCTCCTAGTATTTATAGTGCATATTTCTTTCTATGTTGACTAATATTTCAGGTACATCATGCACCGTTCTTTGAAGATTCAAGGCTCAAGATTGCGTATAATTGCTCGTATTAAATGAATCTATAATTTTCCTTTATTAAGTCAAGTCTTATAATGATGTATGTTAGTTTATTGATCATGCACACACATAGAGAAAGCAAAAAATAATTATAAATATTTTAACTTTTATGTTCATCGTACTGTACGATATGTATCGTACTATACGATCTAATGTAACAGAAATAAATTAAAATATTTTATTTTTATTGGAAAAATTATTTTTAAATATACCTAATCATATTGTACGATCACCACGTAGTACTGTACGATCTGTTATAATTAGAGAGCTCGTCTTCCATTAAATTAGGCGAAGATTTGAATTTGAAAAGTTATTCTAATCGTACTGTACGATCATAATCATATTGTACGATGTTTAAATCAATGCCTAATTTAATCCTGAGATTATTCAATCAAAATAGCTTAATTTTAATATTTTGATCGTACTGTACGAACTGGATCGTACTGTACTAACTGTATCATACTGTACGATCAACCAAGACAATATTGGCAAACTGCTTGTTTATTGAACTGTTCGTACAACACATCATAACAGACATTGTACTGTACTATGTTCATACAGTACTAACTGGACATCGTACAATATTAACATGTCAATTTCTGCACATCGTACAGGATGATCTTACTATCGTATGGTATGATATTTGATGGCTGAATTGAGTTTTTTTGGGGTCTTTTGAGCCCTCTATTTAAGCACTCTCATAAGACTTTGTAAGAGTCTTTTGAAAGCCATTGTAGCTTTATTTTTCTAGAGAAAACTTGAAGAGAGGACTTGAAAGGGAGAGAGGAAAGGGTGGAGTTTGAGAGAGGGAGAAGAACCTTGGAGGGGGTTTCAAGGGAGTGTGAAGGAGATTTCACACGGTTGCTCCGGCGAGCTTGCACCACAGTACCATCGGATTCAAGGTTTGTCTTGAAGGAAGTTTTGGGAAGAAGAATATCTCATTAGTGTCAAAGGTCCCGCCTCCTCTGCCGCACCGGGAAGGTGGAAGTGATTATGTAAGGGCTTCTCCGCCTAGTTGTGGGGGCTAAAGGAGAATCACTAAGGGTTTAGTGTAATAATCGGAGGGTGCCTCCGGGGAGTGGAAGTAGGTCATGGTTTGACCGAACCACTATAAATCGGTGTGTTCTTTTCTTACTATTTCCGCATTTTATTTCCACATTCATTTTTATTGTGATTAATTACGTGGGTGAAATTTATTATCTATCTTTTTATTGTGAATGAAATTCGCTTCCACAAAAAGAATTAAAAAGATATTTCTTTTAATTAAAGAAGTTTTTAATCATCGAGTTCACCCCCCTCTTGGCGTATCTAGTAATTTCGCTTTATGGGTATTGCAACAATTGTCTGAATATGTATCTCAGTATTTGGTCATATTTTTTCACATTTTGGGTTAAAATTAGATCGGATTTGAGTGGCAGTTGGTATGGCTTCATGATTTATATGATACTACAAACCTAAGCTAGATTTTGTATCATGATTATCTTATTTATTTTGTAATAGATTTATCTAGTGTTTTTTATTGCAGCTTCTATAATCTTATTATTAGTTTTATTGGGTTGTTTGATACTTGTTAGTGGATTTCAGTTCTACTTGTTTGCTTTGGAGTCTACTATTATATAGGCTTGGGTTTTCCTAGTATTAATTATTGCATGGATCTTTTGTTGGTTGTGTATGTTTTGGTTTTTTGGTGTTTTGTGTGGGCCACTTCTTCTATATATTATTGGATGTGTGATTTTTGTCTGGCTAGAAATATTCCTAGCTGTGGAGAAGTAGGTTCTTTAACTTGGCTATTATAAATAAATTCATTAATTGTTGGCATTGCGGTTTCATAGCTTTAAATTTATGTCGTAGTTTGAATTTCTTGTTCTTGAAGAATTTTTCCTATTCTTATACTCTTAAGAACAACTATAGTGCTCCCTCTGATTTTTGTCACAAGTCCAATTATGCTGATGGTTGGCTATAGTGTTTTAACATTACCTATTTAAGGAAAGGTTTCTTTTGTTCTTTTTGCTAGTTTGGTTCAGTAAACTAGCCGTATATGTCGTGGTTGATTTTAATGATTTATGGTTAATTTTGGATAACTAAATAAAGGTGAGTTTTCTTGTTATTTTTGTGATTATTTTTGTGCATGTGTCTTACATTACATGTTTTTTGGCTTTAGATTTTTTGGATGAGTAGATTGGGCCAATTTACGGTCATTTGATCTTCTCAAATTCTTGGGTTATGGTTATTAACCCCCTTAGAATGTATCTAAGGGATTTTTTACTTGTGCTTAGTAGGGACCTTGAGCTCTTTGGTTTTATTTTAAATTTTTTTTAGCTCCTTAGAGTAGTAGGGAGCTCAAGGTTCTTTTAAGGACCTTGTAACCATTTTTTTTTAATCAATGCATAAGCCCTATGTGGGTTTCCCATAAAAAAAGTATAATAATTATTTTCAATATCTATTTTTTTCATTTAATTTATGCAGTGGCCATGTACATAACTAACATCAAGTTTGCTACATTGCCTCTATGGAAGAATGTTGGGTTAAATTATATAATTGAATGGAAAGATAGTATGCCTAGATATATGATGTGTAGTATTCTAGGACCTATGGAGATAAAATATACAAGGCCATAAATCTTTCTTTAAACCCTCACAGGCTCGATAGAAATCTTGGGATACATATTCTCTGATTTATAATTAACATAGGAGAGTCTACATTAGAAAACTTAGGTTATTTCACTATCATTAGTCCAAAACACATTCACTATTTGTATCTTCACTATATTCTATATTTCTCATTCCAAGGTAAAATTTACCCTAGATTTTGTTGCATATGACAAATTTAGTATATTGAGTAGAAGGTACAAGAGATATTTATGAGTAGCATAGTATTTTCTAATATGATAGAAACTCTCTCAAATGTTATTACTTGAATGACATGTGCACTTATATTTTTTTTGTGGTTGTATCCAATTCATCATAAACCAAACATAGCATATCCTAAACCCATAGTGTTTTTTATGCCATAATTAGGAAAACAACTTTTACTTTTATAATTATTTCTATATTATTCAAATAGATTCTAATATTAATCCTACATGTATCGTATTTAGTCAACATTATATATTTGTGAAGCTTTGAAATTATATTTTTTTTATTATTTTTAATTATTTCTTTTAAATTTTTTTATTGCATTTCACTTCTTGTTTGTAGTTGTTGTATGCACAGTAGAAAAAGTAATGGACTCTTATTGTTTGAGTTAGAAAGAAAAAGGACCCTTACAAAAATTAGAAAATCAAAAAAAAAAAAAAATAGCAGTAAGAATGGTTGAACTAAATCCAAAGTAAGACTATCAGAGACCTCTTAGGGTGAATGAAATCCCTAGAAGTAGGAATTCATTAGAGTATTAACCAACGTACTATCCAAGCCAATAATTTTGACTGAACTCCACCATAATCCAAATGGTAAAGAATTCTAAGTTGGGGAAACTCCTGTTAAGGATCCTAATATACACTTAGCTAGCTTATTAAAAATTTATATAATGTTCAAGTATAATGAAGTCATTGATGATGCCCTTAGTTTTTTTTTTTTTTCATTTCCTTAAGTGAAAAAGCTACAATGTAGTGGAATTCCTTTCCCCCATGCTCCATAACCACTTGAAAAGAGTTGGCACATAAGTATCTATTAAAATATTTCCCACCCTCTAAAACGGCTAAGTTTAGGAATGATATAACATCATTTTTCCAATTTGATGGAGAATTAAAGCATGAGAAAAGGAATATATTTATGGAGTTGCTTAGAATGCACCCAAATTGTGTTTTTCTTATGGTTGGTGATTCGATTTTTTTATAACGGGCTTATAGGATCCCTTAGGTAAATAATTGATGTGGTTGTTGGAGCTTCTTTAATGTAAAATCATTTTAAAAAGGCTTATTCCTTGATAGAGGAGATAGTAATAAATATTTTCCAATGGCCTTCTATCCGTGTGAATCCAAAGAGAGTGGCAAGTGTCTATGAGTAAGATGCTTTATCAATTTTTATTGCATAGGTAGCTGATATTTCTAAGAAGTTAAAAAACTTTTGAGTTAGTTCTAGATCAGTATCATCTACAATTTTCTAAAGGAAAATAATTGGAATATTGTTAGTGAATCTAGTTCTCAAAGGATTGGGAAAGTGAATTTAACTGGAGGAAAAATAATCCCTAACTAAATACTTATAATCCAGGTTATAAGAGTCACCATAATATTAGTTTGAATAATAATAATAATAATAGGGGGAATAGGAGGAATATAAGACAATAAAACCCTAAAGAAAATTAGAATAATTCATAACAACTTCTATTAAACACTAGACATTCTTATCCCCCAAGGATTAATCAGAATAATTAATTCAGAGACAAGAATACACCTTTGGAGGGCTTATTGATTTGAATGGAAAACCAATTGGAAAGTCTAGCAGCTTTAATTAAGAATTTGAAAATTAAATTAAGACAACTTGTAATTTCTTTAAACATTAGGACACTTGACACAATACGTAGTACCATTATAGTTAACCCAAAAGGTATAAGGGAAAGATCAATGTTTGGAGAACCTGAGGAATAGTAATGATGCATCATAGCAAAAATGAAGATTTAGGCAAGTGTAGCTAAAGACTATAAACATAGGGCTTCTTGAGAGGCAACCCAATTCTATTGAAGTTGAGGTTTAGTTATGTTATATATGTATATGGTTTTTGTTCTTTGATTTGTAAAAAATGTCATGTGTATGTTCTTTATGAGTTTATTATGTATGGTTGTGACTAAAATAAACTACATCTTTTTTTATGATTATTTATAAAATTTGTAAATTTGAGCAAGCATCATAGTGTCAAGTCTGAAGGTGCCACAATATTTGCCTGCCAAGCACCACAACATCTAAATCAAGAGCCATTGCACTGAACTCCTAAAAAAATTTATTTGATGTAATACCATATCATTATACATTTTTACACTGTAGCACTATATATTGAACTTACAAAGCACTTCAATGTTAATCCATTTACTATAACAACATTAGATCCTTTAATTTTATTATTCTAATAAATTATATTCAATTTTATTTTAAAATGCACCTTTTTCTTTATGAATTCTTTATTGAACATCACTACATTACCCTTAGAACTGTAATATTAGATCAAATCCATAATTAATAATTTATAACACCATGACAGTTGGTTTTACATAGCATTATAATGTCTCATTTCCTTTTACATGTGGTTCCATTATCGATCATTTTTTTAACATTTAGCACTTTCTAGTATCATAGTGTCACCCATAACACCACCAAAATGCTCATCAAGTTTTATAAATAGGAGGGATGGTTTCAATATTTTTCACTAAGCTTTGAGTTCTCTTCTCTACTACTATTCTTTTATCATGTTCCTTTATTCTGTGTAACTCTTTTATTTTAGATCTATTCTAAGCTCCTAGTTGTGGTTGATTGGTTATTATGGTAGGATTGAGCGACATTTGGGTTACCCAAGTGATGGTTGCTTTGTTTGTAACTTCCTGAGCTCTAATAGCTTATCCCTTTGCTTGGTTTTTTTCATATTGGATCATTTATTGTAGGTCTTATGTTAACTGGTTCCTTTGGTATTGTTTATTTAGTGACATGGTTGGCACCCTTTTCCAATGCATAATTAGGCTTTCTAGCTCTTGTTGCTCCATAGCATGGAAGGATCGGAATTTCCATATTATCTACTACTATTTTGATCACTTATTTAGATTGGTTTATGTTGTGTATATTTTGGTTGGCACTTTCCCAGTTTCAATATTATTCATTATAATTTCAAATACCGTAACCTTTTTCTAATCCACATAATGATTTACTTCTTCAATAATACTTTTTTGTGTTATTTCTATTTGGGTTTTGCTAATTGCTTTTTTCAGTGCCCCAGTAGGCCTTTTTTATAGGTTTTTTGGATACTAATGCTCATTTTATGCAGGATCCTCTTCTAATTGGAAAGGCTGAGCTGAATGTTGATTATTGTTCCTTTTCTATTTTGATTCTTAGAATGTTATTATGTATTTTTGTACTTGTGCTTTGTGGGGATCACCAGCTCTTAGGAATTTTTTGCTTTTTCTTTTGTAGCTCTTTTGAGTAGTAGCGAGCTAGCAGTCCCCTTAAGGACATGTAACCCCTTTTTTTATATTAACGCGTAGGCCCCTTATGTGTGTTTTAACTAAAAAAAAAAATATTCCTTTGTTCTCCTACTCAATTTTTTTTTTCAATGGCCCCAAAATTGTAATCCTATAATAATAGGGTTTCCCCTCTAGTGTTACTAATGGTGCAAAGGATTCTTCAAAGTTTATTCCTTTTATTTGTTTACAACCTTGTAGAAGTAACATAGCATTATTTATAATAATACTTAATTTATCTAGCATATTCTTACACCCATTTTTCTTCAATTACATTTTGATCATGGGGTCATGTGCCTAGCACCCAAACATCATTTTATAGGAATTGATTAAGTTCTATAGAAACTATACAATAATTATCTTGTAATGTTTCATTTATATTTCCAAGTTCAATTTCAAAAAGAAATATAAAATTTTATACCTCCTCCATAATGTTTCCTATAGCCAAACACCTTAGGAAGGGTCTTCAAATATTAATTCTTTTGGGTGTTTTTATTAGATTTAAATGAGAATTTCATTCTTAACATGAAAAATGATTCACCTTGTACGTTGATTACAAAAATTATTCATATACCCAACCCCACAGAGTAGGATAAAGGCTTGATGTTTTTGTTTTTGTTGTTGTATTTGGGTGATTTCTACTATATCTCCATTCCATAGAAAAAGAATTATCTCCATTTCCTCTAAATTTATTTTCTTTTTATTCATAATATCATCATCTTTCATATCATTTCTTGCAAAATTTATATGGTTTTCATCATAAATGACATGAACAAATTCATCAACAATTAAACTTTGAACATCATTAGGAGAGAGAACGTCCATAGTTTCAGGAGGGAAAAAATACATATTTTTGAATTTCTTGATTGGCGGCAATGGTTGATTCTGCGAATGGAGGCGGACGATCGTCGGCTCAATGCCAGCGATTATCCCAGGGGTGATTGTGGTACCTCATCTGGAGAAGTGAGATCGTCTAAGGTGAAGTTTTCCCTCTTACAAAGAAAGGATGCAGAGACTGGACTACAACAGCAACAGCGATCTTCAAAATTTCCCCTGATTCATGGAAATGAAGAAGAGATTATGCTATTGAAGGATATTTAGATTGGTAACATTCCAGTGTTGAAACGACAAGGAGCTTTGATCATAAAGGAAGCGTCAGGAACACCTCCCAAATCAAAAAAGCATGTGGAAGGTAAAGGTAAATCTGTTGTTGAAATGGTAGATATGGTTACTCCTAAAGGTATCAAATATTCTGTAACTTCATCTGAAAATGCTGCATCGACATCGGGAATGAAAATTTTTGTAAATCGATTAGTGAATTCGAATGCAATCCCTGGACTTTGTCGCAGTGTGATAAATGAAGGTTCACATGGTTCGATTAACAACAATGTTCATTTAGATTTGGATAAAATAAACATTTTGAATGAAGTTAAGATGACTGAAGATATTCCTAAGCTAGATGGTTATGGTACATTGAATCCTTGGAGAAAAAAACCATATATCAAATTGAATTTTAATGAAGACGAAGTTATATTATCTGAGGATGGAAAAGCAGTGAAGCTCAAGGAGGAATTGGAGGAAATCAATGCCAAAAGATTATCTAAATCTTTGGTCATTAAGGTGTTTGGGAAGGAGTTAACGTCCATATAGTAGCATGGGAGCTTAGAAAACAATGGAAAGAATTTGATCAATTCTATTTTACCACTTTAGGTAAAGGATGGTTTCTCTGTTCATTCTCTTCGGAAGAAATGATGGAAGGTGTTCATTCGGGAGGTCCATGGTATATAAATGAACACATTTTTGGAAAGGAGAAATGGTCTCCCGAATTCAATTCTTCTTCTACAAATAGGCTAACTTCACCTATTTGGGTTAGAATTCATCTTCCTTTATAATGTTGGGACGAGAAGAGCATATCTTGTATTGCTTCTAGAATTGGCAAACCAATCATGCTAGAAGGAAATATGGTCCATTGGGGAAGAAGAGAGTTTGCTAGAGTATGTGTAAGAATTCAACTTGATCAACCAATTCCCCTAGGTGTACGGGTTGATAGCATTGGTGGAAGATTCTTTCAACAAGTGGAGTACGAGAAGATATCAAGTTTTTGTTTTGTTTGTGGGTGGTCACAGAGAGAAAGAATGTATATCTTTGACAGCAAGCCATATAAATTTTGAATGTAATCAACAATCTGAGAGAGATATGGAAAAAGAACATATCAACTCCAAAGAAAAATCTTATGGTCCATGGATACTGGTTCAAAATAAGAAGAAGAAAATTCCTAATAGAAGCAATAAATGGATCAATCCTAATTACTCCAGATTATCAAAAAAGTTGGTTGTTTCTTATAGTAAAATCCAATCTGGAGGAGAAGCGGACCCAGCATCAGTGCTTAAACAGAATTATTCAATAACACCAATTGTTGTGGAGCACCGTACAGAAAAAGGAGAGTTAAATAATTCTGAAAATCTTCAGGAGAATAACAACATGGGGAAGGGTTGCTTGCGAACTCAGGTAAGTCCTAAGTGATTACCTAAGAAACTCAAGTATTCCCTATCAAAAAATAGATGGTTTGAATATGGAGAAAAACTCTGAATTAACTATTCAGGATTTCAACTTCAATGGGAAGGGTTGCTTGTGAACTCAGGTAAGTCCTAAGGGAATACCTGCGAACTCAAGTATTCCCTATCAAGACTCGGAAGAAATTAATCTGGGAAATGTTAAGAAGAAATTGGAAATGCAAATTCATTCAGTAGCGGAAGAAAAGTCCTTAATTGAAAGCTCTTCATTATAGAAGAACTATTCTGGTATTATTACAGAATATGAGACAAAAGGATCAGAGCCTGATACTCTTAGAAACTAGAAGAAGATCTCTTTACTGGAAAATGTTAATGAGGAATGCATGGAAGATTCTATTATAGATGAATCTATAATTGGCAAGGAGATTAAAGAAATGGAACCAGATGGAGCAATTGTTAAAAACAACAACGACAAGAAGGAGTTGGGGGAGAAATCTTCAAATGGAGAAACAAAATTCAACTTGCAAAGGAATTGAAATCATTGGGTAATAATTCTCTGAGTTCCAAAACAAGAAAAGGTGAATCCAAAAACATTTGTGGTGGGCCTCATCCACCTCAAAGAAGAAATGAGTTCTCTCATTTTTTGGAATTGTAGGGGGGCTAGAAAGGTGGTAGCCTCTAGGTATTTGAAAGAGATAATAAAAGACAATGATGCATGTTTGTAGGGCTTATAGAAAAAAAAATTACTTCTATGGATCCTTATGAAGTAAATAATTTTATTGGTGATATGTGGGATACATTTCTTCAACCGGCTGTAGGATTATCTGGTGGCTTAATGATATGCTGGAGGAAAGACTTAGCTTCTTTTAAAATTCTAGAAGCTAATGAACAGGTAGTAGTGGGAAGACTCAAAATCAATAAGCAACATACCTGGATGGTTTCCACAGTTTATGAAGCAGGGAACACATCAAAAGAAGACAGCTTTGGAGCGATCTGGAAAGGCTTTATGATGATAATTACCCTTGGATCATAGGGGGTGATTTTAATTGTATAACTTCCCAAAATGATAAAAGAGGTGGTAGGAAGTTTGTACACTCTCTAGGATCTCAAGATATGATTTCTTTTATATCTAGAGTAGATCTTCATGAAGTTGGTTACATGGATCAAAAATATACTGGTGTGTAATAATAAAAATGGAGGTGGAAGGATCTTAGAAAGATTGGATAGATGCCTTATTAATAGTGTGGCTTTAAATCTTCTCCAAACGACTATTTTGAAGCACCACGCAAGGATAGGATTGGATCATTGTCCTATCTCCATCAGAATTTTGACTAATAAAGTTTCTAAAAAAAAGGAGTTCATGTTTGAAGACATATGGTTAACATATAAAGCTTTGCACTCAGTGGTGTAAGCTGCTTGGGAAAAAAAAAGACTAAAGGATCAGTTAATGAAATTCTCAATTCCAAATTCAAAAGGACTTTGAGATCCCTATTTTTTTTAAAGTAGGGAAAAACAAAGAATTCTGTTGGAACTCAAAGAAAAGCTGAAGATTGAAATAATAGAATTACAAGAAGAAGAAATTAATTCGGGAGGTCTCTCTGATCTGAAACTGGACTATTTAAGAATGAAAATTGTTGAATTCAATAATAATTGGAAGGCTTAGTATATGGTGGAAGCAAAGAGCTAAATTCCATTGGCTGAGGGACGGTGATGCTAATTCCAAATTTTTTCATACGTTTGCTTCAGCTAGAAGGAATGCTGACAAGATCAATTATGTGAGAAATGAGGAAGGAATCATTTGTGAAGACAATAAAAGTATAGAAGAAGTTTTTATCAATTATTTCAGCAATAAATGGAAAGGAAAAGCTAGAAGTTGTAAATTAGATGGATGGTCGGATCCTTCAAACAAACTGGATGAGAAAGATTGTGATATTCTTAGCAAGGAAATTCTCTTTGATAGAGTTGGAGAACATTATTACAAGCTTGGGGTCCAATATTCTCGTGGAACAGATGGAATTACCTACTCTTTTATAAAATCTTATTGGTATATTATAAAACAAGATGTATGGGCTGCTGTAAAAAAAATTTTTTATTTCAGGATCACTATGTCCGGTTTGGAAAGAACCAAAGTGATCTTAATCCCAAAGGTAGATTCTCCTTGTACTCCTGCTAACTACAGGCCAATTAGCATGTGCACTGCTATCTATAAATAGTGGCCAAAATGATGCTAAAAGGATGAGTTTTTTGTTCCCAAAAATCATCTCTATTGAACAAAAATGCATTTATCAAAGGACGGAACATGTCAGAACAAGTTCTCCAAGCTCAAGAATGTTTAATAAATTTAGACATTCTAAAGCTAGGGAAAGGTTGGTAGCTATCAAAGTTGACATGGAACAAGCCTATGATAGTATGTGTTGGGCTACTCTAGAAAAAGTGATGGATTGGTTTGGATTTCTAAAGGCCTTTTCTAAATTAATTTGGAATGTGTAGTATCCAAAATATTCTATTCTGATTATGGTGAAAATTTGGAATGAATAGAGGCTGAATGTGGATTAATACAGGGCTGCCCTTTGTCTCCATTTATGTTTATCTTATGTTCTCAATTGCTGACAAAAGAATTTGGAAATATGGGGAAGAAGATTGGCATTAAAATCAACCCTAATGGTCAATCATCTCACATTTAATGTATGCTGATGATTGGAATGATATAACATCATTTTTCCAATTTGATGGAGAATTAAAGCATGAGAAAAGGAATATATTTTTGGAGTTGCTTAGAATGCACCCAAATTGTGTTTTTCTTATGGTTGGTGATTCGATTTTTTTATAACGGGCTTATAGGATCCTTAGGTAAATAATTGATGTGGTGTTGGAGCTTCTTTAATGTAAAATCATTTTAAAAAGGCTTATTCCTTGATAGAGGAGATAGTAATAAAATATTTTCCAATGGCCTTCTATCCGTGTGAATCCAAAGAGAGTGGCAAGTGTCTATGAGTAAGATGCTTTATCAATTTTTATTGCATAGGTAGCTGATATTTCTAAGAAGTTAAAAAACTTTTGAGTTAGTTCTAGATCAGTATCATCTACAATTTTCTAAAGGAAAATAATTGGAATATTGTTAGTGAATCTAGTTCTCAAAGGATTGGGAAAGTGAATTTAACTGGAGGAAAAATAATCCCTAACTAAATACTTATAATCCAGGTTATAAGAGTCACCATAATATTAGTTTGAATAATAATATAATAATAGGGGGAATAGGAGGAATATAAGACAATAAAACCCTAAAGAAAATTAGAATAATTCATAACAACTTCTATTAAACACTGACATTCTTATCCCCAAGGATTAATCAGAATAATTAATTCAGAGACAAGAATACACCTTTGGAGGGCTTATTGATTTGAATGGAAAACCAATTGGAAAGTCTAGCAGCTTTAATTAAGAATTTGAAAATTAAATTAAGACAACTTGTAATTTCTTTAAACATTAGGACACTTGACACAATACGTAGTACCATTATGTTAACCCAAAAGGTATAAGGGAAAGATCAATGTTTGGAGAACCTGAGGAATGTAATGATGCATCATAGCAAAAATGAAGATTTAGGCAAGTGTAGCTAAAGACTATAACATAAGGGCTTCTTGAGAGGCAACCCAATTTATTGAAGTTGAGGTTTAGTTATGTTATATATGTATATTGGTTTTTTGTCTTTGATTTGTAAAAAATGTCATGTGTATGTTCTTTATGAGTTTATTATGTATGGTTGTGACTAAAATAAACTCATCTTTTTTTATGATTATTTATAAAATTTGTAAATTTGAGCAAGCATCATTGTGTCAAGTCTGAAGGTGCCACAATATTTGCCTGCCAAGCACCACAACATCTAAATCAAGAGCCATTGCACTGAACTCCTAAAAAATTTATTTGATGTAATACCATATCATTATACATTTTTACACTGTAGCACTATATATTGAACTTACAAAGCAATTCAATGTTAATCCATTTACATATAACAACATTAGATCCTTTAATTTTATTATTCTAATAAATTATATTCAATTTTATTTTAAAATGCACCTTTTTCTTTATGAATTCTTTATTGAACATCACTACATTACCCTTAGAACTGTAATATTAGACAAATCCTAATTAATAATTTATAACACCATGACAGTTGGTTTTACATAGCATTATAATGTCTCATTTCCTTTTACATGTGGTTCCATTATCGATCATTTTTTTAACATTTAGCCTTTCTAGTATCATAGTGTCACCCATAACACCACCAAAATGCTCATCGTTTTATAAATAGGAGGGTGGTTTCAATATTTTTCACTAAGCTTTGAGTTCTCTTCTCTACTACTATTCTTTTATCATGTTCCTTTATCTGTGTAATCTTTATTTTAGATCTATTCTAAGCTCCTAGTTGTGGTTGATTGGTTATTTATGGTAGGATTGAGCGACATTTGGGTTACCCAAGTGATGGTTGCTTTGTTTGTAACTTCCTGAGCTCTAATAGCTTATCCCTTTGCTTGGTTTTTTTCATATTGGATCATTTATTGTAGGTCTTATGTTAACTGGTTCCTTTGGTATTGTTTATTTAGTGACATGGTTGGCACCCTTTTCCAATGCATAATTAGGCTTTCTAGCTCTTGTTGCTCCATAGCATGGAAGGATCGGAATTTCCATATTATCTACTACTATTTTGATCACTTATTTAGTTGGTTTATGTTGTGTATATTTTGGTTGGCACTTTCCCAGTTTCAATATTATTCATTATAATTTCAAATACCGTAACCTTTTTCTAATCCACATAATGATTTACTTCTTCAATAAATTTTTTGTGTTATTTCTATTGGGTTTTGCTAATTGCTTTTTTCGTGCCCCAGTAGGCCTTTTTTATAGGTTTTTGGATACTTATGCTCATTTTATGCAGGATCCTCTTCTAATTGGAAAGGCTGGTGAATGTTGATTATTGTTCCTTTTCTATTGATTCTTAGAATGTTATTATGTATTTTTGTACTTGTGCTTTGTGGGGATCACCAGCTCTTAGGAATTTTTTGCTTTTTCTTTTGTAGCTCTTTTGAGTAGTAGCGAGCTAGCAGTCCCCTTAAGGACATGTAACCCCTTTTTTTATATTAACGCGTAGGCCCCTTATGTGTGTTTTAACTAAAAAAAAAATATCCTTTGTTCTCCTACTCAATTTTTTTTTTCAATGGCCCCAAATTGTAATCCTATAATAATAGGGTTTCCTCTAGTGTTACTAATGGTGCAAAGGATTCTTCAAAGTTTATTCCTTTTATTTGTTTACAACCTTGTAGAAGTAACATAGCATTATTTATAATAATACTTAATTTATCTAGCATATTCTTACACCTTTTTCTTCAATTAATTTTGATCATGGGGTCATAGTGCATGCACCCAAACATCATTTTATAGGAATTGATTAAGTTCTATAGAAAAATATACAATAATTATCTTGTAATGTTTCATTTATATTTCCAAGTTCAATTTCAAAAAGAAATATAAATTTTATACCTCTCCATAATGTTTCCTATAGCCAAACACCTTAGGAAGGGTCTTCAAATATTAATTTTTGGGTGTTTTTTATTAGATTTAAATGAGGATTTCATTCTTAACATGAAAATGATTCACCTTGTACGTTGATTACAAAAATTATTCATATACCAACCCCACAGAGTAGGATAAAGGCTTGATGTTTTTGTTTTTGTTGTTGTATTTGGGTGATTTCTACTATATCTCCATTCTCATAGAAAAAGATTATCTCCATTTCCTCTAAATTTATTTCTTTTTATTCATAATATCATCATCTTTCATATCATTTCTTGCAAAATTTATATGGTTTTCATCATAAATGACATGAACAAATTCATCAACAATTAAACTTTGAACATCATTAGGAGAGAGAAAGTCCATAGTTTCAGGAGGGAAAAAATACATATTTTTGAATTTCTTGATTGGCGGCAATGGTTGATTCTGCGAATGGAGGCGGACGATCGTCGGCTCAATGCCAGCGATTATCCCAGGGGTGATTGTGGTACCTCATCTGGAGAAGTGAGATCGTCTAAGGTGAAGTTTTCCCTCTTACAAAGAAAGGATGCGAGACTGGACTACAACAGCAACAGCGATCTTCAAAATTTCCCCTGATTCATGGAAAAGAAGAAGAGATTATGCTATTGAAGGATATTTAGATTGGTAACATTCCAGTGTTGAAACGACAGGAGCTTTGATCATAAAGGAAGCGTCAGGAACACCTCCCAAATCAAAAAGCATGTGGAAGGTAAGGTAAATCTGTTGTTGAAATGGTAGATATGGTTACTCCTAAAGGTATCAATATTCTGTAACTTCATGAAAATGCTGCATCGACATCGGGAATGAAAATTTTTGTAAATCGATTAGTGAATTCGAATGCAATCCCTGGACTTTGTCGCAGTGTGATAAATGAAGGTTCACATGGTTCGATTAACACAATGTTCATTTAGATTTGGATAAAATAAACATTTGAATGAAGTTAAGATGATGAAGATATTCCTAGCTAGATGGTTATGGTACATTGAATCCTTGGAGAAAAAAACCATATATCAAATTGAATTTTAATGAAGACGAAGTTATATTATCTGAGGATGGAAAAGCAGTGAAGCTCAAGGAGGAATTGGAGGAAATCAATGCCAAAAGATTATCTAAATCTTTGGTCATTAAGGTGTTTGGGAGGAGTTAACGTCCATATAGTAGCATGGGAGCTTAGAAAACAATGGAAAGAATTTGATCAATTCTATTTTACCACTTTAGGTAAAGGATGGTTTCTCTGTTCATTCTCTTCGGAAGAAATGATGGAAGGTGTTCATTCGGGAGGTCCATGGTATATAATGAACACATTTTTGGAAAGGAGAAATGGTCTCCCGAATTCAATTCTTCTTCTACAAATAGGCTAACTTCACCTATTTGGGTTAGAATTCATCTTCCTTTATAATGTTGGGACGAGAAGAGCATATCTTGTATTGCTTCTAGAATTGGCAAACCAATCATGCTAGAAGGAAATATGGTCCATTGGGGAAGAAGAGAGTTTGCTAGAGTATGTGTAAGAATTCAACTTGATCAACCAATTCCCCTAGGTGTAGGGTGTGATAGCATTTGTGGAAGATTCTTTCAACAAGTGGAGTACGAGGAGATATCAAGTTTTTGTTTGTTTGTGGGTGGTCACAGAGAGAAAGAATGTATATCTTTGACAGCAGCCATATAAATTTTGAATGTATCAACAATCTGAGAGAGATATGGAAAAAGAACATATCAACTCCAAGAAAAATCTTATGGTCCATGGATACTGGTTCAAATAAGAAGAAAAATTCCAATAGAAGCAATAAATGGATCAATCCTAATTACTCCAGATTATCAAAAAGTTGGTGTGTTTCTTATAGTAAAATCCAATCTGGAGGAGAAGCGGACCCAGCATCAGTGCTTAAACAGAATTATTCAATAACACCAATTTGTGGAGCACCGTACAGAAAAAGGAGAGTTAAATAATTCTGAAAATCTTCAGGAGATAACAACATGGGGAAGGGTTGCTTGCGAACTCAGGTAAGTCCTAAGTGATTACCTAAGAAACACAGTATTCCCTATCAAAAAATAGATGGTTTGAATATGGAGAAAAACTCTGAATTAACTATTCAGGATTTCAACTTCAATGGGAAGGGTTGCTTGTGAACTCAGGTAAGTCCTAAGGGAATACCTGCGAACTCAAGTATTCCCTATCAAGACTCGGAAGAAATTAATCTGGGATCTTTTTATTGTGAATGAAATTCGCTTCCACAAAAAGAATTAAAAAGATATTTCTTTTAATTAAAGAAGTTTTTAATCATCGAGTTCACCCCCCTCTTGGCGTATCTAGTAATTTCGCTTTATGGGTATTGCAACAATTGTCTGAATATGTATCTCAGTATTTGGTCATATTTTTTCACATTTTGGGTTAAAATTAGATCGGATTTGAGTGGCAGTTGGTATGGCTTCATGATTTATATGATACTACAAACCTAAGCTAGATTTTGTATCATGATTATCTTATTTATTTTGTAATAGATTTATCTAGTGTTTTTTATTGCAGCTTCTATAATCTTATTATTAGTTTTATTGGGTTGTTTGATACTTGTTAGTGGATTTCAGTTCTACTTGTTTGCTTTGGAGTCTACTATTATATAGGCTTGGGTTTTCCTAGTATTAATTATTGCATGGATCTTTTGTTGGTTGTGTATGTTTTGGTTTTTTGGTGTTTTGTGTGGGCCACTTCTTCTATATATTATTGGATGTGTGATTTTTGTCTGGCTAGAAATATTCCTAGCTGTGGAGAAGTAGGTTCTTTAACTTGGCTATTATAAATAAATTCATTAATTGTTGGCATTGCGGTTTCATAGCTTTAAATTTATGTCGTAGTTTGAATTTCTTGTTCTTGAAGAATTTTTCCTATTCTTATACTCTTAAGAACAACTATAGTGCTCCCTCTGATTTTTGTCACAAGTCCAATTATGCTGATGGTTGGCTATAGTGTTTTAACATTACCTATTTAAGGAAAGGTTTCTTTTGTTCTTTTTGCTAGTTTGGTTCAGTAAACTAGCCGTATATGTCGTGGTTGATTTTAATGATTTATGGTTAATTTTGGATAACTAAATAAAGGTGAGTTTTCTTGTTATTTTTGTGATTATTTTTGTGCATGTGTCTTACATTACATGTTTTTTGGCTTTAGATTTTTTGGATGAGTAGATTGGGCCAATTTACGGTCATTTGATCTTCTCAAATTCTTGGGTTATGGTTATTAACCCCCTTAGAATGTATCTAAGGGATTTTTTACTTGTGCTTAGTAGGGACCTTGAGCTCTTTGGTTTTATTTTAAATTTTTTTTAGCTCCTTAGAGTAGTAGGGAGCTCAAGGTTCTTTTAAGGACCTTGTAACCATTTTTTTTTAATCAATGCATAAGCCCTATGTGGGTTTCCCATAAAAAAAGTATAATAATTATTTTCAATATCTATTTTTTTCATTTAATTTATGCAGTGGCCATGTACATAACTAACATCAAGTTTGCTACATTGCCTCTATGGAAGAATGTTGGGTTAAATTATATAATTGAATGGAAAGATAGTATGCCTAGATATATGATGTGTAGTATTCTAGGACCTATGGAGATAAAATATACAAGGCCATAAATCTTTCTTTAAACCCTCACAGGCTCGATAGAAATCTTGGGATACATATTCTCTGATTTATAATTAACATAGGAGAGTCTACATTAGAAAACTTAGGTTATTTCACTATCATTAGTCCAAAACACATTCACTATTTGTATCTTCACTATATTCTATATTTCTCATTCCAAGGTAAAATTTACCCTAGATTTTGTTGCATATGACAAATTTAGTATATTGAGTAGAAGGTACAAGAGATATTTATGAGTAGCATAGTATTTTCTAATATGATAGAAACTCTCTCAAATGTTATTACTTGAATGACATGTGCACTTATATTTTTTTTGTGGTTGTATCCAATTCATCATAAACCAAACATAGCATATCCTAAACCCATAGTGTTTTTTATGCCATAATTAGGAAAACAACTTTTACTTTTATAATTATTTCTATATTATTCAAATAGATTCTAATATTAATCCTACATGTATCGTATTTAGTCAACATTATATATTTGTGAAGCTTTGAAATTATATTTTTTTTATTATTTTTAATTATTTCTTTTAAATTTTTTTATTGCATTTCACTTCTTGTTTGTAGTTGTTGTATGCACAGTAGAAAAAGTAATGGACTCTTATTGTTTGAGTTAGAAAGAAAAAGGACCCTTACAAAAATTAGAAAATCAAAAAAAAAAAAAAATAGCAGTAAGAATGGTTGAACTAAATCCAAAGTAAGACTATCAGAGACCTCTTAGGGTGAATGAAATCCCTAGAAGTAGGAATTCATTAGAGTATTAACCAACGTACTATCCAAGCCAATAATTTTGACTGAACTCCACCATAATCCAAATGGTAAAGAATTCTAAGTTGGGGAAACTCCTGTTAAGGATCCTAATATACACTTAGCTAGCTTATTAAAAATTTATATAATGTTCAAGTATAATGAAGTCATTGATGATGCCCTTAGTTTTTTTTTTTTTCATTTCCTTAAGTGAAAAAGCTACAATGTAGTGGAATTCCTTTCCCCCATGCTCCATAACCACTTGAAAAGAGTTGGCACATAAGTATCTATTAAAATATTTCCCACCCTCTAAAACGGCTAAGTTTAGGAATGATATAACATCATTTTTCCAATTTGATGGAGAATTAAAGCATGAGAAAAGGAATATATTTATGGAGTTGCTTAGAATGCACCCAAATTGTGTTTTTCTTATGGTTGGTGATTCGATTTTTTTATAACGGGCTTATAGGATCCCTTAGGTAAATAATTGATGTGGTTGTTGGAGCTTCTTTAATGTAAAATCATTTTAAAAAGGCTTATTCCTTGATAGAGGAGATAGTAATAAATATTTTCCAATGGCCTTCTATCCGTGTGAATCCAAAGAGAGTGGCAAGTGTCTATGAGTAAGATGCTTTATCAATTTTTATTGCATAGGTAGCTGATATTTCTAAGAAGTTAAAAAACTTTTGAGTTAGTTCTAGATCAGTATCATCTACAATTTTCTAAAGGAAAATAATTGGAATATTGTTAGTGAATCTAGTTCTCAAAGGATTGGGAAAGTGAATTTAACTGGAGGAAAAATAATCCCTAACTAAATACTTATAATCCAGGTTATAAGAGTCACCATAATATTAGTTTGAATAATAATAATAATAATAGGGGGAATAGGAGGAATATAAGACAATAAAACCCTAAAGAAAATTAGAATAATTCATAACAACTTCTATTAAACACTAGACATTCTTATCCCCAAGGATTAATCAGAATAATTAATTCAGAGACAAGAATACACCTTTGGAGGGCTTATTGATTTGAATGGAAAACCAATTGGAAAGTCTAGCAGCTTTAATTAAGAATTTGAAAATTAAATTAAGACAACTTGTAATTTCTTTAAACATTAGGACACTTGACACAATACGTAGTACCATTATAGTTAACCCAAAAGGTATAAGGGAAAGATCAATGTTTGGAGAACCTGAGGAATAGTAATGATGCATCATAGCAAAAATGAAGATTTAGGCAAGTGTAGCTAAAGACTATAAACATAGGGCTTCTTGAGAGGCAACCCAATTCTATTGAAGTTGAGGTTTAGTTATGTTATATATGTATATGGTTTTTGTTCTTTGATTTGTAAAAAATGTCATGTGTATGTTCTTTATGAGTTTATTATGTATGGTTGTGACTAAAATAAACTACATCTTTTTTTATGATTATTTATAAAATTTGTAAATTTGAGCAAGCATCATAGTGTCAAGTCTGAAGGTGCCACAATATTTGCCTGCCAAGCACCACAACATCTAAATCAAGAGCCATTGCACTGAACTCCTAAAAAAATTTATTTGATGTAATACCATATCATTATACATTTTTACACTGTAGCACTATATATTGAACTTACAAAGCACTTCAATGTTAATCCATTTACTATAACAACATTAGATCCTTTAATTTTATTATTCTAATAAATTATATTCAATTTTATTTTAAAATGCACCTTTTTCTTTATGAATTCTTTATTGAACATCACTACATTACCCTTAGAACTGTAATATTAGATCAAATCCATAATTAATAATTTATAACACCATGACAGTTGGTTTTACATAGCATTATAATGTCTCATTTCCTTTTACATGTGGTTCCATTATCGATCATTTTTTTAACATTTAGCACTTTCTAGTATCATAGTGTCACCCATAACACCACCAAAATGCTCATCAAGTTTTATAAATAGGAGGGATGGTTTCAATATTTTTCACTAAGCTTTGAGTTCTCTTCTCTACTACTATTCTTTTATCATGTTCCTTTATTCTGTGTAACTCTTTTATTTTAGATCTATTCTAAGCTCCTAGTTGTGGTTGATTGGTTATTATGGTAGGATTGAGCGACATTTGGGTTACCCAAGTGATGGTTGCTTTGTTTGTAACTTCCTGAGCTCTAATAGCTTATCCCTTTGCTTGGTTTTTTTCATATTGGATCATTTATTGTAGGTCTTATGTTAACTGGTTCCTTTGGTATTGTTTATTTAGTGACATGGTTGGCACCCTTTTCCAATGCATAATTAGGCTTTCTAGCTCTTGTTGCTCCATAGCATGGAAGGATCGGAATTTCCATATTATCTACTACTATTTTGATCACTTATTTAGATTGGTTTATGTTGTGTATATTTTGGTTGGCACTTTCCCAGTTTCAATATTATTCATTATAATTTCAAATACCGTAACCTTTTTCTAATCCACATAATGATTTACTTCTTCAATAATACTTTTTTGTGTTATTTCTATTTGGGTTTTGCTAATTGCTTTTTTCAGTGCCCCAGTAGGCCTTTTTTATAGGTTTTTTGGATACTAATGCTCATTTTATGCAGGATCCTCTTCTAATTGGAAAGGCTGAGCTGAATGTTGATTATTGTTCCTTTTCTATTTTGATTCTTAGAATGTTATTATGTATTTTTGTACTTGTGCTTTGTGGGGATCACCAGCTCTTAGGAATTTTTTGCTTTTTCTTTTGTAGCTCTTTTGAGTAGTAGCGAGCTAGCAGTCCCCTTAAGGACATGTAACCCCTTTTTTTATATTAACGCGTAGGCCCCTTATGTGTGTTTTAACTAAAAAAAAAAATATTCCTTTGTTCTCCTACTCAATTTTTTTTTTCAATGGCCCCAAAATTGTAATCCTATAATAATAGGGTTTCCCCTCTAGTGTTACTAATGGTGCAAAGGATTCTTCAAAGTTTATTCCTTTTATTTGTTTACAACCTTGTAGAAGTAACATAGCATTATTTATAATAATACTTAATTTATCTAGCATATTCTTACACCCATTTTTCTTCAATTACATTTTGATCATGGGGTCATGTGCCTAGCACCCAAACATCATTTTATAGGAATTGATTAAGTTCTATAGAAACTATACAATAATTATCTTGTAATGTTTCATTTATATTTCCAAGTTCAATTTCAAAAAGAAATATAAAATTTTATACCTCCTCCATAATGTTTCCTATAGCCAAACACCTTAGGAAGGGTCTTCAAATATTAATTCTTTTGGGTGTTTTTATTAGATTTAAATGAGAATTTCATTCTTAACATGAAAAATGATTCACCTTGTACGTTGATTACAAAAATTATTCATATACCCAACCCCACAGAGTAGGATAAAGGCTTGATGTTTTTGTTTTTGTTGTTGTATTTGGGTGATTTCTACTATATCTCCATTCCATAGAAAAAGAATTATCTCCATTTCCTCTAAATTTATTTTCTTTTTATTCATAATATCATCATCTTTCATATCATTTCTTGCAAAATTTATATGGTTTTCATCATAAATGACATGAACAAATTCATCAACAATTAAACTTTGAACATCATTAGGAGAGAGAACGTCCATAGTTTCAGGAGGGAAAAAATACATATTTTTGAATTTCTTGATTGGCGGCAATGGTTGATTCTGCGAATGGAGGCGGACGATCGTCGGCTCAATGCCAGCGATTATCCCAGGGGTGATTGTGGTACCTCATCTGGAGAAGTGAGATCGTCTAAGGTGAAGTTTTCCCTCTTACAAAGAAAGGATGCAGAGACTGGACTACAACAGCAACAGCGATCTTCAAAATTTCCCCTGATTCATGGAAATGAAGAAGAGATTATGCTATTGAAGGATATTTAGATTGGTAACATTCCAGTGTTGAAACGACAAGGAGCTTTGATCATAAAGGAAGCGTCAGGAACACCTCCCAAATCAAAAAAGCATGTGGAAGGTAAAGGTAAATCTGTTGTTGAAATGGTAGATATGGTTACTCCTAAAGGTATCAAATATTCTGTAACTTCATCTGAAAATGCTGCATCGACATCGGGAATGAAAATTTTTGTAAATCGATTAGTGAATTCGAATGCAATCCCTGGACTTTGTCGCAGTGTGATAAATGAAGGTTCACATGGTTCGATTAACAACAATGTTCATTTAGATTTGGATAAAATAAACATTTTGAATGAAGTTAAGATGACTGAAGATATTCCTAAGCTAGATGGTTATGGTACATTGAATCCTTGGAGAAAAAAACCATATATCAAATTGAATTTTAATGAAGACGAAGTTATATTATCTGAGGATGGAAAAGCAGTGAAGCTCAAGGAGGAATTGGAGGAAATCAATGCCAAAAGATTATCTAAATCTTTGGTCATTAAGGTGTTTGGGAAGGAGTTAACGTCCCATATAGTAGCATGGGAGCTTAGAAAACAATGGAAAGAATTTGATCAATTCTATTTTACCACTTTAGGTAAAGGATGGTTTCTCTGTTCATTCTCTTCGGAAGAAATGATGGAAGGTGTTCATTCGGGAGGTCCATGGTATATAAATGAACACATTTTTGGAAAGGAGAAATGGTCTCCCGAATTCAATTCTTCTTCTACAAATAGGCTAACTTCACCTATTTGGGTTAGAATTCATCTTCCTTTATAATGTTGGGACGAGAAGAGCATATCTTGTATTGCTTCTAGAATTGGCAAACCAATCATGCTAGAAGGAAATATGGTCCATTGGGGAAGAAGAGAGTTTGCTAGAGTATGTGTAAGAATTCAACTTGATCAACCAATTCCCCTAGGTGTACGGGTTGATAGCATTGGTGGAAGATTCTTTCAACAAGTGGAGTACGAGAAGATATCAAGTTTTTGTTTTGTTTGTGGGTGGTCACAGAGAGAAAGAATGTATATCTTTGACAGCAAGCCATATAAATTTTGAATGTAATCAACAATCTGAGAGAGATATGGAAAAAGAACATATCAACTCCAAAGAAAAATCTTATGGTCCATGGATACTGGTTCAAAATAAGAAGAAGAAAATTCCTAATAGAAGCAATAAATGGATCAATCCTAATTACTCCAGATTATCAAAAAAGTTGGTTGTTTCTTATAGTAAAATCCAATCTGGAGGAGAAGCAGACCCAGCATCAGTGCTTAAACAGAATTATTCAATAACACCAATTGTTGTGGAGCACCGTACAGAAAAAGGAGAGTTAAATAATTCTGAAAATCTTCAGGAGAATAACAACATGGGGAAGGGTTGCTTGCGAACTCAGGTAAGTCCTAAGTGATTACCTAAGAAACTCAAGTATTCCCTATCAAAAAATAGATGGTTTGAATATGGAGAAAAACTCTGAATTAACTATTCAGGATTTCAACTTCAATGGGAAGGGTTGCTTGTGAACTCAGGTAAGTCCTAAGGGATTACCTGCGAACTCAAGTATTCCCTATCAAGACTCGGAAGAAATTAATCTGGGAAATGTTAAGAAGAAATTGGAAATGCAAATTCATTCAGTAGCGGAAGAAAAGTCCTTAATTGAAAGCTCTTCATTATAGAAGAACTATTCTGGTATTATTACAGAATATGAGACAAAAGGATCAGAGCCTGATACTCTTAGAAACTAGAAGAAGATCTCTTTACTGGAAAATGTTAATGAGGAATGCATGGAAGATTCTATTATAGATGAATCTATAATTGGCAAGGAGATTAAAGAAATGGAACCAGATGGAGCAATTGTTAAAAACAACAACGACAAGAAGGAGTTGGGGGAGAAATCTTCAAATGGAGAAACAAAATTCAACTTGCAAAAGGAATTGAAATCATTGGGTAATAATTCTCTGAGTTCCAAAACAAGAAAAGGTGAATCCAAAAACATTTGTGGTGGGCCTCATCCCACCTCAAAGAAGAAATGAGTTCTCTCATTTTTTGGAATTGTAGGGGGGCTAGAAAGGTGGTAGCCTCTAGGTATTTGAAAGAGATAATAAAAGACAATGATGCACTGTTTGTAGGGCTTATAGAAAAAAAAATTACTTCTATGGATCCTTATGAAGTAAATAATTTTATTGGTGATATGTGGGATACATTTCTTCAACCGGCTGTAGGATTATCTGGTGGCTTAATGATATGCTGGAGGAAAGACTTAGCTTCTTTTAAAATTCTAGAAGCTAATGAACAGGTAGTAGTGGGAAGACTCAAAATCAATAAGCAACATACCTGGATGGTTTCCACAGTTTATGGAAGCAGGGAACACATCAAAAGAAGACAGCTTTGGAGCGATCTGGAAAGGCTTTATGATGATAATTACCCTTGGATCATAGGGGGTGATTTTAATTGTATAACTTCCCAAAATGATAAAAGAGGTGGTAGGAAGTTTGTACACTCTCTAGGATCTCAAGATATGATTTCTTTTATATCTAGAGTAGATCTTCATGAAGTTGGTTACATGGATCAAAAATATACTTGGTGTAATAATAAAAATGGAGGTGGAAGGATCTTAGAAAGATTGGATAGATGCCTTATTAATAGTGTGGCTTTAAATCTTCTCCAAACGACTATTTTGAAGCACCACGCAAGGATAGGATTGGATCATTGTCCTATCTCCATCAGAATTTTGACTAATAAAGTTTCTAAAAAAAAGGAGTTCATGTTTGAAGACATATGGTTAACATATAAAGCTTTGCACTCAGTGGTGTAAGCTGCTTGGGAAAAAAAAAGACTAAAGGATCAGTTAATGAAATTCTCAATTCCAAATTCAAAAGGACTTTGAGATCCCTATTTTTTTAAAGTAGGGAAAAACAAAGAATTCTGTTGGAACTCAAAGAAAAGCTGAAGATTGAAATAATAGAATTACAAGAAGAAGAAATTAATTCGGGAGGTCTCTCTGATCTGAAACTGGACTATTTAAGAATGAAAATTGTTGAATTCAATAATACATTGGGAAGGCTTAGTATATGGTGGAAGCAAAGAGCTAAATTCCATTGGCTGAGGGACGGTGATGCTAATTCCAAATTTTTTCATACGTTTGCTTCAGCTAGAAGGAATGCTGACAAGATCAATTATGTGAGAAATGAGGAAGGAATCATTTGTGAAGACAATAAAAGTATAGAAGAAGTTTTTATCAATTATTTCAGCAATAAATGGAAAGCTAGAAGTTGTAAATTAGATGGATGGTCGGATCCTTCAAACAAACTGGATGAGAAAGATTGTGATATTCTTAGCAAGGAATTCTCTTTGATAGAGTTGGAGAACATTATTACAAGCTTGGGGTCCAATATTTCTCGTGGAACAGATGGAATTACCTACTCTTTTATAAAATCTTATTGGTATATTATAAAACAAGATGTATGGGCTGCTGTAAAAAAATTTTTTATTTCAGGATCACTATGTCCGGTTTGGAAAGAAACCAAAGTGATCTTAATCCCAAAGGTAGATTCTCCTTGTACTCCTGCTAACTACAGGCCAATTAGCATGTGCACTGCTATCTATAAAATAGTGGCCAAAATGATGCTAAATAGGATGAGTTTTTTGTTCCCAAAAATCATCTCTATTGAACAAAATGCATTTATCAAAGGACGGAACATGTCAGAACAAGTTCTCCAAGCTCAAGAAATGTTTAATAAATTTAGACATTCTAAAGCTAGGAAAGGTTTGGTAGCTATCAAAGTTGACATGGAACAAGCCTATGATAGTATGTGTTGGGCTACTCTAGAAAAAGTGATGGATTGGTTTGGATTTCTAAAGGCCTTTTCTAAATTAATTTTGGAATGTGTAGTATATCCAAAATATTCTATTCTGATTATGGTGAAAATTTGGAATGAATAGAGGCTGAATGTGGATTAATACAGGGCTGCCCTTTGTCTCCATTTATGTTTATCTTATGTTCTCAATTGCTGACAAAAGAATTTGGAAATATGGGGAAGAAGATTGGCATTAAAATCAACCCTAATGGTCCAATCATCTCACATTTAATGTATGCTGATGACATTTTGGTTTTCTCAAAGGCTAACAAAATTAGTATGAAGAGGGTGAACAAAAACTTGAAGAATTACTGTAGTTGGACCGGACAGAAGATCAACCTAGAAAAATCTACAATTTTATTCAGCAAATCAGTGAAGAGAAGAGAATGTAGAGATATCCTCAAAGTGATGAACATGAAAATGGTAAAAGAAATAGAGTATTTGGGAGTTAAGATTGCTCTTAGAAGATTGGTAAAATCTGATTTTAGTAAAATCATTGTGAAAACAGCAGCTAAAATGAACTTTTGGGGCACTAAACACTTATCTTTAGCAGGTAAAATCACCTTGATTAAAGCTTCAATTCTATCTTTACCAACTTATCTTTCTAGTCATTCTTTGATCCCTTTGGGTATATTATATGAAGTAGAAAGAATGTGTAGAGATTTTCTTTGGAATAAAAGAGATGGGAACTTGGGAATGCATTATGTCTCTTGGAATACATTATGTAAACCAAAAAATAAAGGAGGTTTTGGTATACAATCTTTAGTAGAAAGGCTGGGACCTTTGAGATCCAGACATGCTTTGAACTTCATAAAAAATCCCGATTCTCCTCTTAATAAAACATTAAGAGCCAAGTATGGAAATGTTTTATGAAAAGATGCTAGCTGCTTTGGTTGTTCTCAACATGGAAAATAATCCAGAATGGTGCAAATTTTTTGTTACCTGCAATGAGATGGTCTATATCAAATGGAGAATACATTGACACATTCAAAGATAGATGGATTCTGGATAGGACTTTGGATAAATGGCCTACATTTGTTACTGTTATAGATCTAGAATTCAGCCAGACTTCGGACTTCATTACAGATGGAAATTGGGATAAGCAGAAACTGAAGATTTGTTTTGGAGAAAGTCTAATAGATTTAATATGTTCTATTCCTATTCAGTCAGAACAAACAGAAGATAAGTTAGAATGTATTAAGAAGCTAACAGGTAAATTGGTAACAGCTATGGTTTATGAAAAAAAGTTTGAAAACATTGAAGAAGATATAAATTTTAAATGGAGGAAGGATTTAAAACTAAAACCGAGGATTGATTTGTTTTGGTAGAGATTAAGCAAGAATGGTATTCCAACCTTTGCATACCTATTATATAGAAGACTTACAGAACACGGAGGATGTCCAAGAGGCTGCTTAGAAATGGAGGATACAGAGCATATATCTTCAAAATGTTTTTTTATCAAAAAGGTGTTCAAATTGTTGGAGGATTGGCATTTTAATATTCCAGAATTTGACACCTTAGATGGCTGCTACCAGGTTTTGTATAATCTGTCATCTGTTAATCCTTTCTTGGGAAATCTTATCTGTTCTGTGATCTTCTACTGCTGGAGTAGTAGAAACAAACTTGTTCATGGAGGTAAAGATGATAGCTGTTCAACTATAGCTTCAAGATCTATTATTCAGTCGGTGTCTTCATTTGATTCTTGGTTAATTCGATAAAATTGGGATACTAATCAGCTTTTCAAGCTATCCAAATCCTCTTGGCATCCTCCTCCCCGAGGTTGGATCAAGGTAAATGTAGATGCCTCTATTTTTAATAACTAGTACCGGAATTGGTGGAATCTTCAGGGACTGTAAAGGCTGAGGAATAGCTGCTTTTGGAATTCAATGTCAACATTGGGATTGTGCTCAAATGGAGGTCTTAGCCATCCTTGCTTCCAAGAATTATATATAAGATTGGATGTTTGAAGTGAAGGTATTATGATTGAAGGTGGCAACTCCAATGTCATCAATATTTTTCAAAATGCTTTAAAAAAACCTTTGATTGATGAAGCTTTTCTAAAGCCTAAGGACTTAGATTTTCTTCTTAACTTTAAGCATTTCTTCTTCTCTTTGGCTAATAGAAATTGTAATAAGTTAGCTCATCTTTGTGCTAACTATGCACATTTTCATCATTCTTTTGGAATGATTTCTCTAGGAATAATGTTCCTCCTTCTTTTTTAGCATTATTGAAGGAGGAATTGTCTTGTAAGTAAGGAGTAATAAAATTTTATTGCTATTTGCAATTTTCAAAAAAAAAAAAAGATTCATCAACAATTAGTTTTATCTTATAAAAAATTTTATAAGATTTTATAGAAATTAAATATCCTAAGAATATAAAACCATTAGACTTACTATCAAATTTACCTATAAGCTCATCATCATTACTTAAAATAGAACACTTAGATAAGGAAACTTGTTAATTACTAGTCTTAGGTTTCTTTCAAAAAAAACTTTATAAGGGGTATTTTTAATTATATGCCTTGAATACAGTCTATTTGTGATATAAAAACTAGTGTTAACTACTTCTACCCTAATATACTTGGAAAGGCTATATTCATCTAGCATTGATCTTGCTAATTCTACAAAAGTACGATTCTTTCTTTTAGCTATAGCATTTTTTTTAGAATTTCTAATTGCTAAAAACTTATGTGTAATGTCATTTTCAACATAATAATATTCAATTAATTTATTTTCAAATTCTTTTCCATAATATGTTTGGATTCTATGAATCAAATAACCCTATTCTCTTTGAATATACTTAGTAATTTTTTTAAAATCACCAGACCCAAAACAAAAGAAAATTACAACATTTCTACCTATTGCACTCTCGTGCTCTCTGGCTACTTTGAGTAGATCCAGAGTTCCATCTCCCAAGCTCCTCTCTCCCTATTCCTGCATCCGACAACTTGTTTTTTAACCAAGGTGATTCTTAAGTGTGGCAGAGATTGTACAAAATTAAATGGGTTGTTGTGCCCTTTATCATTTGGGGGCTTGGTGGTGGAGACATTTTGTTTTGGCAAGATCGTTGGTTGGGGGGCCAATTTATTGACTCCCTAACTAACACCTCTTCCACTACGGTGGTTAAGGTGAATATTTCTTTTCTGATAATTGTTGGGATTATGCCAAGCTTGTTAATGTTATTCCTAATTCTATTATTCAACAAATTTTGAACCTCCCCCTGAATATTGACTATGATGATTTACTTTTATGTGGCTTGTCTAAAGATGGTGGCTTTAGGTAAAAGAATGCTTGGCATGCCTTTAGATCTAAGAATGAGGTTACTAATAATTTTTTTTTTCTTAGGCATAGAAGTATTCCTTCCACGATTGTTGTTTTTATTTGGAGAATTTTACATGAGTTCATTCATATTGATGAATACTTAATTAAAAGAGGTTTTTCTTTATCATCCAAATGCCAATATTATTATCATGTTGAAAATATGCATTATATTTTTATTTTGGGTCCTTTAGATGTTAATACTTGGATTTATTTCGATGTCATTTTTCATTTGAATTTCTTTAATGCTAAAATGTTTATTAATGTTATGCTTAATTATTGGTTTATCAAGTCCAAAGGACAGATCAGAAATGTTATTCCTTCTCTCATTTTATGGTATTTATGGTTGGATAGGAATAATTCTATCTTCAATGGTGTTAGTATGAACCACCATTGGATTTTCCAGAATATGAAAGACATGGTTGTTTCTCCCTACTCTATTATGTTACTCTTTGTAGAGAATTTTAAAAACTAACATTTTGCTGCATCTGATTTATGGATTAAACTGGAGGTTGATCATTTTCCTAATTCCCCTAAGCTTATTTATTGGTCAAAAACCCCCTTCTAATTCCTATATGTTTAATGTGGATGGTGCCGTCCATGGATCCTCTTTGGGTTGTGGTGGGGTTATCAGAGACAGTCATGGTAGTTTCATTATGGCTTTTGCTAGTCCTTCATAGAATTATGAGGTTAACAAAGTTGTCATTTTTGCTATGCTCTATAGTTTAAGGCTTTGTATCTCTCTTGATTTAACTAACGTTACTATTGAAGTTGATTCTAAGTATTACTTTCAATTTTTAAATTCTATTTAGGATTTTGTAATTATTCTCTTTTTTATATGGTTAGGGATATTAAGAATTTGTTGATCTTCATGAAATATTATTTCTCTCTCATTTATAAGGATGGTAATGCATGTGTCAATTGGCTCACTAATTGAAGGAATGGTAATGCATGTTGTAAGAAAAATGTTAGTATAAAAAATATTGTAAGGCAATATAAACTGCCAACAAATAAAACCAGTAATAGGATGAAGACTCGTAGAGCTCAGGGGAAAATAAGGCTAGGAAACATCACCCAGATAATCCACAATGCCCACAAAAGAGCAACACAAAGCCTCCAAATTAATCCCAACCAGAAGGTCAAGAATTAAACCAAAACCATCATGTATCAATAAGTAATCCAGAGATTAGAAAAGGTTCCACAGATCAACCACGACACATAAAGGTAATCCACCACCTTCCAACATCAAAACAGAGCCAAGGTAACCGCAAAGCCCAAAAAAATGCTCACAGAATTGAGGGCAATCATTGATATGCATAAGGCTACCCAACAAAATTCCACAAAAGAGTTGCACAAAGCTCCCAGGCAAATACCAACATCCAACTTGAGAATAATACTAAGGCTGACCAACCAAAACATGGGCAAAACAGGAAGCACACAGACCTGTAGTAGCATAAAATCCTGCCAGTGGAAACAAAAACACCAAACAATAGCACAAAACTTAAAGCAACCAAGCCTTTAGAATTTTAACAGGAAGGAATGGTCCAAACCTCCACCATCCATAGAATACGGGGATCTAGCAGAGAGAAAAACACCATGAACTGAGAGAAGGATAGAAACCAAAACAAAAAAGGAAATAAGAAAATACTCAGGATACACCAAAGAAGGTTCCCCAAGAAGCAGAAGATAATAATCATCAAACAAGAAGCATACAGACCAACCCATAAAACTAAAGCAGAGTGAAACTGCTTGGTTGAAACCTAGAGCCACCAGAGAGGAACAGCACCACAAACACTAAGATGTAACATAAGATAAACCAATTTGATCCAATCTTAAGAGACCTTTAACCATAAAAGGTAGATTAGAAACTGAAAGCTCAGACATAGCATTCAAACCACAACCCCATCTAGCAATCAACTGAGCACAAGCATTCCCCTCCTCCAGAATGATAGAGAAACTGCAGTTTAATATACTCAATAAATTTCTAATGTTCCTCTGAATATAAAACAAAGCAAAGGAACAAACTATATCTTCCTTAGCATTACGAGAATGATAGTTAAAATAAGAACCAACCTCCACCACCACATTCATGTAATTAACATTGGAACAAAGACTTAAACCATGAAGCACAATATAAGTAATAGAAAAATTTTCATCACCATTGGTAGCAGGACCAGCAAAACCCAACATAAAATTACCATTATGATCTCTAATCATACCAACACAGCTAACAATTGAATCCATTTTTGCACTAGCCACATTCAATTTAAGAAAGCTAGGGTGGGGATTTATCCAAGTAATACATCTAGCAACCTTATAAAATATATCCACCTCCAAGTTAATGCCAAAAGCAGCCATAGTAAATAAATAGTTCTTAAAATTAATGGTTGAAAGTTAATTAGCAGAATAAAGAGCAAGAACTTTATCCTTAATATTATGGATAATTCTCTAGTAGTTTATACCCACCCCATTAAAATGAGAATTATTTCTCTCCAACCATAAGAACCATAGGATAAGAGAAGGAATCACATTTCTGACATGGCCTTTTGAATTAATAAACCAACAACTAAGCATATGATCAATAGAGCCCATAGCAGCAAAATAGTTGAAATGAAAGAAGTTCTCAAAATAAGTCCAAACTTTAATAGCTAAGGGGACAGAAATGAAAACATGATGCATATTGTCTACATGGTAACAACATTGGCATTTAGAAGGGAAGATAAAACCTCTTTTCCTCAAATTCTCATCCATAGAAATAAGCTTATGTAAAGTTCTCCATATAAAATCAGAAACCGTAGAAGGAATTCTTTTATACCATATCATATGAAAAAGCTTGGAAGTTTCATGTTTAGCTCTAAAGGAATGTCAAGCATCTTTAACTCTAAAACACACATCTTTAGTCAAAGCACAAACCAACACATCATTCGAATTAAAGTTTAGAGGGATCTCTAAAATATGTTGAATAATGAAATAAGGAAGAACAATAGAATGTTTCTCAAAATCCCAACCATTTTTAGAAAAAAAATAGTTAACCTTTACAGTAGCATTAGAAATAGAATTAAAAATATCGGCAAGTTGATTTTCTGTAGATTCAATTCAATTTCTCCCTTGGCTACATGATTATAATGAAGTGGTGCCTTATATTTATATGCTTGGTTCTAGAATGTTGAATAGGATTCTTTGAAATACAAATGACACTAGTATTATCACAAAAGATAAGAAATATACCAACTGAAAATCCAAAATCAATCAACTATTATTTTAACCAAAGAACTTGTGCCAGAAAGCTACCTAAGGTAATGTATTCTGCTTTAGCAGTAGATAGGGTTACTGAATTTTGTTTCTATTAAACCAAGATATTAAAGAGTTTCCTATAAATTGACAAGTACTAAATGTATATTTTTATCAATCTTATAATCTATAAAATTTGAATCAAAACATCCAATTATTTCAAAAGAGTTGTGCTTAGGATATCAAATTCCTAAGCTTGGAGTTCCCAAAAGATATCTCAAAATTCTTTTCACTGTTATCAAATATGATTATTTTGGATCAGATTGAAATCTAGCACACAAATAAATACTAAACATTATATCTGGTCTGCTAGTAGTCAAATAAAGTAATGATCTAATAATTCCTCTAAACAAAATAAATCTTCTTTGGTTATCTCAATATGTTGTTTTTGGATAAAGGAACTTATCCTAGAGTGGTCCTCACTGACTCTCATGTTGGCCGAAAAAATATTAAAAAGTTTCTTTGTGATAGGTATATCTGAGTATGAGAATGAAGGATAGTTGAGTAGAGGCAAATAGAGACATTACAGAGAAGTGAAGATCATCCAAGATTAGAAGTCTACAAGGAGTGATCTTGGAAGCAATTAACCTAAAATATGCATCCTCATACTTCTTAGATAAGAAGTTAGAATCCCCAACACTTCTAGAAGATGAACCCTTGGAACCACGTGGACGTTTGTTGGAACCGGCCATTCCCTAGACCAGGGCTCTAAAGAGTTTTGAAAGGAATAAAAAGATTTTAAAACCCTTTTATATAAAGAAAATGAATAATCGCATTGTATGAAATTTTCTTCGTACGTATGATTTTAGAATTGTACGAGACAAAATTATTTTCATACGTATAAACAAAAATGGCCAAAGATTAAATGGCTTCTCATAAAATGCCATTTTTGAGGCTTCCTTTCATACAAGCTTTTTTACTACTCAATCATACAGAAGAACAGGTGTTCGTCCAGGATGATTAAAATATTAAAGATTATTTTAAAGGCGATTATGTTTGTCCAGCATAGAAACTGACATCTGGATTGTATAGATGAAAATGATTTTGTCCGGGATGATAAAAAATAAATAACTGAACCAAACTAGTAAAACCATCCCTACGAGTACAAACAAATGAGTGTCAATCATGCTGTACGATGACATCATCATACAATACAAAACCTATGAAAATCTAAGTTTCACATCCAAAACTCTATAAACTATCATGTACATGCTATAGAATTCATACATGATGAATACATATTTGTGTAGTATAAATAAAACACAAAAATAATACATGAAAATCATATAAACTTTTCATAACCAAGTGACATGTTTCCAGTTTTAACACGCACAAAACAAAAAAAGACAAAGCAAAAAATTAAGCAAGAAAAACAAACACACATAAAAAACAAAATAAATAACAAAAAAACAAACTAAAATAGACACAAACATAAAATATAATAAGTTTACATAACATTTAATTTAAGTATTAAGATCAATTGCACCTAACCTCATCCTTGAGGTGCTAAAAGTGTCAAAGGCTCGTGATTTTGTAAATATTATTTTTTTAAAAACCACAGAGGGGTCTACGCGTTAATATAAGAAACAAATTACAAGGTCCTTAAGGGAGACCATCAGCTCACAACTGCTCAAAAGAGCTACAAAAGAAGTCAAAAAGAAAACCTAAGAGATGATAGTCTCCACTAAGCTAGAGTACAAAACAGCCTAGAAACATGCTAAAGATGCTAAAGCCAAGCATCAAAAAAAGAAAGATCAAAATATGAACTTGAGAGACAATCTTTCTACAAAAACTATTGAAGACAGCCATAAGTCAATCCACCTGAAAATCAAAGAGGCTGCAACACAAAAAACTATATCACAAAAAGGCATATATAAAATAAAAATAATTACTCAAATCTAATGCAAAAAAAAATATTAGTATAAAAAATATTGTAAGGCAATATAAACTACCAAAAAATAAAACCAGTAATAGGATGAAGACTCGTAGAGCTCAGGGGAGAATAAGGCCAGGAAACATCACCCAGATAATCCACAATGCCCACAAAAGAGAAATACAAAGCCTCCAAATTAACCCCAACTAGAAGGTCGAGAATTAGAACCAAAACCATCCAGTATCAATAAGTAATCTAGAGACTATAAAAGGTTCCACAGATCAACCATGACACATAAAGGTAACCCACCACCTTCCAACATCAAAATAGAGCCAAGGTAACCGCAAAGCCCAAAAAAATGCTCACCGAATTGAGGGCAATCATTGATATGCATAAGGCTACCCAACAAAGAGCCCACCAAAGAGTTGCACAAAGCTCCCAAGAAAATACTGACATCCAACTTGAGAATAATACTAAGGCTGACCAACCAAAACATGGGCAAAATAGGAAGCACACAAACCTGCAGTAGCATAAATTCTGCCAGCAGAAACAAAAACACCAAACAATAGCACAAAACTTAAAGCAACCAAGCCTTTAGAATTTTGACATGAAGGAATGGTCCAAACCTCCACTATCCATAGAATACGGGGATCTAGCAGAGAGCAAAACACCATGAACCAAGAGAAGGATAGAAACCAAAACAAAAATAGAAAATAAGAAAATACTCAGGATAGACCAAATAAGGCTCCCCAAGAAGCAAAAGATAACAATCATCAAAAGAGAAGCATACAGACCAATCCGTAAAACAAAAGCAGAGTGAAACTGCTTGGTGGAAACCCAGAGCCACCAGAGAGGAACAACACCACAAACACTAAGGAAAAACTTTTTTTTTTTTGAAAGAAATGCATCAAATAGCATTAAAACCAAAAAGGAAACTAAGTACAAGTAATAAGGGGATCACATTCTTCCTTGATTAAGCCTAATAACAAGGAAGGAATGCGATCAAAAGAAGAACTATCAAAGAAAATGCTATTCTCCAATGCCATAGTAGCACAACAATTTGCTACTTTATTACAATCTCTAAAAGCATGGAGAAAGACAACCTTATTAAAATCATGTAAAAAACATAAATTCTTATGTGGCCACATACCCACATTCTCCTTATTATCCTTCAAAGAATTCTGAATGAATTTGATGATATTCATATTATCACTTTCTATGATAAGCCCTTTACACTCTAACATCCAACACTAAGGAAAAACATAAGATAAACCAATTTGATCCAATCTTAAGAGACCTTTAACCAGAAAAGGTAGATTAGAAACTGAAAGCTCAGTCATAGCAATCAAACCACAATCCCATCTAGCAATCAACTATGCACAAGCATTCCCCTCCTCTAGAATGATAGAGAAACTGCAGTTTAATATACTCAATAAATTCTCAATGTCCCTCTGAATATAAAACAAAGCAAAGGAACAAACTATATCTTCCTTAGCATTAAGAGAATGCTAGTTAAAATAAGAACCAACCTCCACCACCACATTCATGTAATTAACATTGGAACAAAGACATAAACCATGAAGCACAATATAAGTAATAGCAAAATTTTCATCACCATTGGTAGCAGGACCAGGAAAACCCAACATATAATTACCATTATGATCTCTAGTCACACCACCACAGCTAATAATTGAATCCATTTTTGCACTAGCCACATTCAATTTAAGAAAGTTAGGGTGGGGATTTATCCAAGAAATACATCTAGGAACCTTATAAAAAATATCCACATCCAAGTTAATGCCAAAGCAACCATAGTAAATAAATAGTTCTTAAAATTCTTGGTTGAAAGTTATTTAGCAGAATAAAGAGCCACAACTTTATCCTTAATGTTATGGATAATTCTCTAGTAGTTCATACCCACCCCATTGAAATGAGAATTATTTCTCTCCAACCTTAAGAACCAAAGGATAAGAGAAGGAATCACATTTCTAACATGGCCTTTTGAATTAATAAACTAACAACTAAGCATAGAATCAATAGAGTCCATTGCAGTAAAATAGTTGAAATGAAAGAAGTTCTCAAAATAAGTCCAAACTTTAATAGCTAAGGGGACAGAAATGAAAACATGATGCATATTGTCTACATGGTAACAACATTGGCATTTAGAAGAAGAGATAAAACTACTTTTCCTCAAATTCTCATCCATTGGAATAAGCTTATGTAAAGTTTTCAATATAAAATCAAAAACCATAGAAGGAATGCTTTTATGCCATATCATATGAAAAAGATTAGAAGTTTCATGTTTAGCTCTAAAGGAATGTCAAGCATCTTTAAATCTAAAACAAACATCTTTAGTCAAAGCACAAAGCAACACATCATTCGAATTAATGTTTAGAGGGATCTCTAAAATATGTTGAATAACAAAATAAAGAAGAACAGTAGAATGTTTCTCAAAATCCCAACCATTTTTAGAAAGAAAAAAAGTTAACCTTTATAGTAGCATTAGAAATAGAATTAAAAATATCGACAAGTTGATTTTTTGTAGAAATGTGAGTCAATTTAATTTCTCCCTTAGCTACATAATCTATAATGAAGTGGTGCCCTATATTTATATGCTTGGTTCTAGAATGATGAATAGGATTCTTTAAAATGCAAATGACACTAGTATTATCACAGAAGATAGGAAATATACCAATTGAAAATCCAAAATCAATCAACTATTATTTTAACCAAAGAACTTATGCCAAAAAACTACCTAAGATAATGTATTCTGCTTCAGCAGTAGATAGGGTTACTGAATTTTGTTTCTATTATACCAAGATATTAAAGAGTTTCCTATAAATTGACGAGTACTAGATGTATATTTTTATCAATCTTATAATCTATAAAATTTGAATCAAAACATCCAATTATTTCAAAAGAAGAGTTGTGCTTAGGATATCAAATTCCTAAGCTTTGAGTTCCCAAATGATATCTCAAAATTCTTTTTACTATTATCAAATGTGATTCTTTTAGATCAGATTGAAATCTAGCACACAAATAAATACTAAACATTATATCTGGTCTGCTAGTAGTCAAATAAAGTAATGATTTAATAATTCCTCTAAATTTCTTTTGATCAATAGATTTTTCGTTTGGGTCCTTATCCAACTGCACTGAGGAATTCATTGGTGCAGTTACTTGTTTAGCATTTTCTATTTCATATTTCTTGAGGATGTCCTTAATATACTTTGATTGATTAAAAAAGTTCCCTTCTCATTTTTCTTAATACTAAAACTAAGAAAATAACTAATATCACCCATTAATCTCATCTCAAATTCACTACTCATTATTTTTGAAAAATCACCACAAATTTTTATTTGTAGATCCAAAAAAGATGTCATCAACATATATTTGAATAATGAGTATATCATCTCCTAATTTCTTCAAAAAAAAAGTAGTGTCTACACTTCCTTTCACAAAAGATCTCTCTAATAGAATAGTGCTTAACCTCCATACTAAGCCTTAGATGTCTTCTTCAGTCCATACAATGCATTTTTCAATTTAAATATGTGATTACAGAATTTATAATTTTCAAAACCTATATAAACTTCCTCTTGTAAAACCCCATTCAAAAAAGCACTTTTGATATCTATTTAAAAAAATTTAAAAACTTTAAAATAGGTAAAGGCTAATAAAACCCTAATTTGTTCAAGTCTTACTACATGGACAAAAGCCTCTTAAAAATCAATCCCTTCTATTTGATTATACCCCTTAGCTACAAATCTTGTCTTATTTTTTATCATAACTCTTGAATCATTCTTTTTTTTTTTTGAATACCCACTTAGTTCCAAGAACACTTTGATCCTTTGGCCTTTCAATTAATTTCCAAAGATTATTTCTAACAAATTGATTCAATTCTTCTTACATGACTAAAATCCAAAATTCATTTGAATGTGCTTGATTTATATTTGTGGGTTCAGCCATTAAAATAAAAGTAGAATGATTCAACTCTTTGATAAGTCCATGCCTAGTCATAACACCCTCACTAGGTTCACCTAAAATTAATTCCTTAGGGTGATTCTTAGAAAATTTTAATTCTCTAGGTATAGGGATTTCTTTTTCGACATTTCTTCCAAATTTAGCTTTTCAATTCCTTATTAGTTATTTTCAATATGGTCCACCTCCAACCTTGGCTCTTCTAAAATGTTAGATTCATCAAACACATCATGTGTGGTCTCCTCAACTACCAAAATTCTTATATTAAAAACTCTATATAATTTTCCAACACTAGAGTTTCAAAGAAAATTTCATTCATCAGATTTTGGATCAAATTTTTCTAAAGGATATTTTTCTTTACTATGAATGAACACCTTAAATCCAAAAACATGCAAATGTGTCAAATTTGGTGTTCTACCCTTAAGAAGCTCATAGTGTGTCTTATTCAATTTGAATATAATGTTCATCCTATTCATAATATTATAAGATGTACTGACCGCTTCAGTCCAAAAATATTTAGGAAGTGAATATTCTGCCAACATGGCTCTAGTGGCTTTAATTAGTGTTCTATTCTTTCCTTCGACTACCCCATTCTGTTGAGGGTCCTAGATGCTAAAAAATTTCCATCAATTTCTCTCTTTATAAAATTCCTTAGTTTTTTTATTTTCAAATTCATCTCCATGATCACTTTGAATTGATAAGATTTCACATTCTAGTTTTCTCTGAATCCAAGTCAAAAATTTCTAAATTTCTTAAAGGGTTCACTCTTATGAAATAAAAATTTTACCCAAGTGAATCTCAAAAAATCATCAATAATAATAAATCCATAAACTTTACCTGCTTGAATTATAGTGTTAACCGGTTTAAAAACATCCGTGTGAATAATTTCTAATGGTTTGCTAGTTCTAATATCCTTATTAGAATGAAAGAAGGACTTCACCTATTTCCTGGTTGACATGCATCACACAAGTGATTCTTAGTAAAGTCTAATTTTGGTAAACCTCTAACAAGTTATTTTTGGGAAATTTTCTTTAGATTTGTCATACTAGCATGACAAAGTCTCCTATGTCATAATCATGATTTATCATAAATTGTATTCAAACAAAAAGCATTAGAATATTTAATATAATTTAAATCTAGCATATACACATTATTTAAGTTAGTTCCATGTAGTACATCATTTCCATTTTGGCTTAATATGTAGCTAGTGGAAAAAAATTTAAAACTATAGCCCTTATCACAAATCTAGCTAATACTTAACAAATTATGTTTTAAGCCTTCTACAAGTAAAACATTCTAAAAAAAAAAGAATTATTCAACTTTCCAATCATACTTGTGACTACCACTTTCCTAGTGGAATTATCTCCCATTATAACCTTGCCTCCATTTAGGGTTTCTAGTTATATGAATTGTGTGGTGTCTCCAGTCATATTCTTTGAACATCCGTTGTCCATGTACCAATTGCTCTCATGAGATCTTTTATGAGAACATTTCTACAAAACAATCAAACATTAGTTTTCGGAACCCAAATAAGTTTTGGTTCTCCTCTTGGTAAAATTAAACTAGATGCATGATGATATGACTTATTTTATCCATCTTAGGTCTCCACACTAGATATGATTTACTATTAATAGTTCAGGTGTGAGATATATGTCTAATTATACCACAAGAAAAACATTTAACTCCGAGAAAAGGACTTTTTAATTTTTTTCAATAAACTTATCTTTTCTTAGGTTTTAAAATTTTATTTTTTTCAATAAACTTATCTTTTCTTAGGTTTTACCATAAGAAATTTTCCTATAATCATTGAGAAGAAGTATATAATGCAAAGAATTACATGCCCTGACCTTTAAATTATCTCACTCTCTCTCTCTCTCTCTCTCTCTCTCTCTCTCTCTCTCTCTCTATATATATATATATATATATATATATATATATATATATATATATATATATATATATATATATATATATATATATAATGCAATCCATTCATCAAAAGGTTATTCAATATTATTTCTAGTTATTTCCTTAGTGTGTTATTTATATTGGTGTGTAAGCATGTGCCTCATACGAGAGTCTTTTCCTCAAATGAATATCCTAATCTTGGTTTTAAAAAATAAAAAGAAACATGATCAAAATGGGATATTTGTGAGTGGATTATCATTCAAGAAGTGGACCCCAATGAAAACCTTATGCCATTATTTTTTAATGAATTCTCTCTAGATTGTTAAGTATAAAGACAGAGCAAAGGCTCTGAAACCAATTGTTGGTTGACTATGGGATCTAAAGAAAGGATTTAAGATGTTAATAAAAAGTAAATAAAGTAATTTTTTATACTAATTAAAAAGAGAATATAGAAAATATAAATATGCAAGTAGATGTTTAGGAAAAAATAATGCAAGTAAAAAACATAATAGCCTTAATATTTTTATGTGGTTCGGCCCATATTCCAATATGACCTACGTCCACGCTAGCCAACTCTTGTACAAGAATCTATTAATCCTAAGATTATCTTACAAGCCTCATTTCTTTAAAACTAAAAATTTTCTTACAATCTAAGTTTCTCACCCTCTCTCTTCTTTGCTCGATGTTCTATCACAGAAGAAATTGAAACCCTTATCTATTAAAATATTCTTTTAAAGTTATAACAGGGGTTTATACAGAAAACATAATAAAACCTTAATTTTTAATTCTATTACTTTTGTTTGTATAGAATGATACTCATATCATATAGTATAATTATATGATCCAAAGATTGACCACTATAATTTGTTCAATCAAATAGTATTTCATATAGGATGAACCCTTGGATGATTAATAAATATTCTGAAGGTCGCTCTTCCGATCATCCAGTATGATCAAGATTATACAATACAATCATCAATCTTATTTAATCTTTCTTTAATTGCTTATTCGTAGAGACTAAATTAGGTAGATATTTAAACTTCATACACTACGAAATACTTCTTACAGTATAATTAGAACAACATTCAAAATTCAAATTATTGCATAATTTAAATGACACTAGACATACTAAATATAGTTGACCATCTTGTATGTGTTCATATAACACGACTAGTTCTAGCCCACTACAAACTAATCTCATTTTATGAAATATTTTAATTAATTTTTAATTGTACTAATCTATAGTATGGTCAAGTTTGTCGAATATGATCTTAAATAAATTAAAATATCTATTTACATTTCCCATGTGTTTGCATACCTATTACAAAAATATACTCAAGAAAAGTAAAATATAATCTCTATTGATCATTGATTGACAAAAACAATACTTTCCTGGGCTCTAATTCTTTGATGGTGCTTTGTGTATTCTGAACAAAAGATTTTAATAATACACAAAAAATATATGTAATATATAAAATAGGAGAAAATAACATAAAATTTTAATAATATTTGTAACCATCAAACACATGGTTAGGCTCCTGAATTGTAGCACGCCACATAAACTATATTTAGCATGAAGCAATTCAAAATTACTTTAAAAAATTATAAATCTACTTTAGAGAAATCATGGTTTCTAAAGTATCATAAGCTCAAAGAAAAGTTCTAGCTAGATATAAACATTAAACTAAACAAAACATACTTCATATCTATGTAGAAAATAAAAGTACATGAGATAAGTGAGGATAGATCTCATAAGGAACTTCCTTACAAAACAATTAGATCCTCTTTCCACTCCACCCTCCCTTCTCTTAAGCTCTCTCAAGATTAATACAAAATAAATATATAGTCATATCCCACTAGTAGTAGCTTTCTCCTACATGAGACTTAAGGTTTCTAATTATAAATTTTATTAATAATTAAAATAGAAGTACAATGCTAATACGTGTAGCTCTGTGGTGCTGTCAAATTAATTTGTTACTTTATCAGTCATTGCATTAGTTCTCAGGTTCAACTATTAGAAATTATCACCTGCCATAGCATTATGGTTCTTTGGATCTACAAACTTAGGAGTTTAATTTAAAATGGATCTTAGAAATCACTTTGACTAACATCTAATAAAATAATTCATGATAGCCAATTCTTTTATTTTTAATTTATATCCATTTTAAATTAAACTCCTAAGTGTGTAATAACTTTGATTAACTTACTTATGGTTGACGTTTTTTGGATTCAATGGAATTTACACATTTAGTTAATTCAATAAGCATATAATAGGTTTTCTTTAAGTATTATGGTTCCAATAATTTCTCATATAAGTGTATAAGTGCGGCTAGATATTACAAGTACAAATTTTTTTCATAGTATAGTATTTAACTTTTTTTCATTTTCAAACTTCTTTTTCTTTTTAGTTTGAATTTACTAAGTACTTAATGATTTTGAATATATATCTTTTTCATCCACTATTTGTTTAAGTGTTGATAGATGCCAAAGTAACTAATTTTTAATAATATAGTTTTTAGCTTTTCTTAATTTATAGTTTAACTTTTTAATTTTTTGAATACTTTACATGTATTTTGAAAACCTATCTTTTATCTCTGCCTTTCAATCTATCAAATATGAATTCAAGATTTCATAATTCTCTAATTACTTACTTATAAGATGGCATAGAATTAATATACATAGCCTATTAATATTAATCCTTAAATTAGTTAATCTTTTATAAGTAAACAAGTGCTTAAGTGATTTTAGGAATTTTATTATGTAGTAATTACTAATTTTAAATGTAATGATTAGTTATTATATTTAATTTCTTTATTTGACCAATTTTCTAATTTTATGTACAATTCATTACCTAATTATTATTATTTTCTAATTTCTAAATTTCACACTCCAAATAATAAATAATTGTGCATAACTCAAGAAGTGAAATTCAATTAAATAAAGAACACAAATAACTTGTTTAAGAAATGAAATTTTGGATATTTGATTTTCAATAATTCTTGTAAACTATATTTTAAAAAAAAGTAAAAAGTGTTCAAAATAATTACATTATAACTAAAAACTAAAAGTAAAATTTTTTAGGGATTTCTCCTTACTTACCATCATCATCTTCTTCATCATAATAATCATCTTTTTCTTCTTCTTCTATTGGTGTTGTTATTGTGTAAATGGTGCGCTTAGATAATACTCAAAGGGTAAAGGTCTAGGGAACACATTGCACTGATCATGAAGGTTCATCTCTAAGCTCCTAAGCAACACCAACATGGCGATATTGAAATTTTCCTGATGTTGGTATTATCATTGGTGTTGGAGCATCATATAATCATTGCATTTGTGTATAACTTGCTCAAATAATATAAAATGTTACTCATATCCATCAATAGATGAAACTTAGATTTGATTTACTCTTTAACAGAGGTCTGCCATCTGATCTTCTATCATCCTAGGTTATCTAACCTAAGGTTGACGAGGTTGGGTCAATTTACTAGATCTGTCTCCCTATTTTATAGAAGATATTTTAAAGAAGTGAATCAGGAATCTAGTAAAGGAAGAAGAAAAAAATGATTTGCTCCTTCATTCAGTTTCTTACATCTCTATAAATTATACATAATTCCTAGATTAGGTAGGGATGACTTGAACCTATTTTTTTGACCCCCTTAACTTATAATGGATTAACTGGTATACTATCTTCCAAATGTCTATAGTGATTTCTTTCTCCATATAATAGTTATGAATATCCCAATCCTTAAGGACTTTTATGATATTACTATTAGGTATTAACTTTGCATAAATAAAGTAATGCTAGGTCTTTTATTTTTTATTAAGGACAAACATAGAGGTGTTCACTATTTTTACTCCCTTTATTTCCACTATTCATTTGAACCTCTATAGGTTTAGAAACTAAGAATTTCATCATTCTTTTTTTTTTTTAACAAAAAGGAGAATACATTAAAATAAAGTCAAAAAGTATACATTGAATACCAGCTAGGAAGTGGCATAAAAAATAAGCCTTCCTCAACAAAACAAAATAATAAAAAGAGAAACCAAAACCAAGCTTAGCGGAGAACTTAAATAGAATGTTGGAGAATTCACCATCCCTAGATGAATCATCTTGTTTGGTCGGTTCACTAATTTCCCCAGTTGAGAAAGTGGGAGTAACCATCTGACCCCCAATACCAACATTCTAATTCTTCTTCTTTTCTCGACTAGATTTTATAGAAGTAACTAGGCTCCAAGGCCCATAGCTTTTAGGATTTTTCCTTTCTTTTGAACATTGTAAGATACAAGAAAGAGAGTGTTGACTTTACAATTGAGTTGGATGGAGGTCCAACTAGATCATGGAAGAAGGATTTGGATCAATATTCACCATAGAAGGTTAGCTATTAGTGATAATAGGGTAACCAGAAGAGATGTTGCTGCTATCCTTGCGCAATCAAGATTTATCCCACACCTCGGTAGATCTACTTTGAGTTTTTTGCAAGGGTTGTTTATAGGAAAGAGGTACATTAGGACATTCACTTATGTTGTGCTCAATAAGGCTACAATGAAAGAAAAGGTGTGAAATACCCTTATATTTTGATCTTTGAAAGAAGTTCATGAAGACTAGAGATCCAAACTTTGGGAGGAAACTTGGCACCAAGATCCATCTCATGCAAAAAGGAGCAAAAGCATTTCTCCCCCAAGAGGTTGTTTGAGCATCAACCCATAAAGGTTGTCCAAAAAAAGAAGTTATTCTAGCATAGTTGGTGTTGTACCAATACAAAAGAGGTTAGTAAGGAATACAAATCCGCATATGAGAATATAAACCCAGCATAGATTAGGGAGAGAAGGAAAAAGACAAACAATCCAAACCAATAATAAATCCACTAACACCCCATGGTCCCTGATAAGGACAACATCACGAGCCTCTGCAGATTCAAAGTGGTAAATGAAAGTGTTTAGAGAGAGGGAGAGAAGATGGAAATCTCAAAACATTGGACACTTATGCTTCAATTCATTGCATAGCACCAAAAATGGTAATCTTCTTAAAATTAGCTTGCCAACAAACCACCCTCTTTCAAGCCTAGCTATGTTAGCATGTACGTATTCCATATTTAAAGTGATAGAAACACAAAACCTTTGACATAATTGCTACCTTAAATACATCATCAATTTTGATAACTTCCATCTTATTCCATACATTGGGGAGGACTTGGCCAGGTTTAGCACCAATAGGATGCTTGGATAGCTATTGTAGAGGAGCAGTTTGGTCATTCCAAGTAGTAGTTTTGGAAAAGGCATTTGAGTAAACATTTCAAGTGCAGTTAGCATATTTTTTGAGTTATCCTTGGTTGCATTTGGGGGATTTCCACACCTGGAATCGAAATAGAAACAATAGGAGAATATAAAGATGCATTAAATTTTTGTGCAATTACTTCTCCATAATTGCTCAAATCAATTGAAAGATCAGCAGCACTGGCTATGGTATTATTCATAATAAAATTAGCTAAAAATCATTTACATAAGCATAATTTTAAGCTTGGTCGGAGCTGCAGATGTCCTTACGTTCGCTCTCCCCATCCTATTTAAACTATAAAAGGGAGAGCACAAGTGAATGTTGGCTGAATAAAGTGAAATGCGAGCTAAATAGAGAACCTGAAGAAAAACTTTCACATGTCATCATATCTAGACCATAAGCAATATGATCGGACCCTAATGAAGAGTTGTAATCATCATCAACAGTGTTGAAAAATTGATCAAGTTCTTCAAAAGATAAATTGGCACCCATAAAAGCTTGTTCAAAAATTTTTGGATCCTTACAATCCAAAACCTTCAAAAAAATTGCCATTCCCTGAAGCTTTCCGACCACCACTCCCCTAGCCAGAGAGGGGAGAGGAATGATGGGAACTCCTCCTCACCATACTTCTATTGACAAACTACTCCACATCATTTGCATCATTGATGAAGGTCCTCTTTAAGTACAATAATTTCATCATATTTAATATAAGAGATATAAGAATTTAGGTACTCATCCCCATCAAACTAGTAGTTAGAGTTTGATAGCTCTTAAGAAGAATAGGATACCCCCAACACTTGAAGATTTTGTTGATCCTAATTTGAAGTCAAAAATATTTAAACATGGGAAAAAGACAATATAACATATATAGATTTAAAATTCTTTTCCTAAGTGAAATATTTTTTTTGTGGATTGTTAGGGAATATCCCACACACTTGTATTATAAATAATAAAACTCATTTAGTGTGGAGACATAAGATGCATAAATCAAATCATATTAAACATACATCTAATTTATTTTTGACAAGAGGAGAACCCAAAGTTGTGTTTATTACTTCTTCCCAAAAATATCTAGTAGGGTGTACTAAACTAACATTGCCCTAGCAGCTTCTACCAAGATTATATTCTTTCTTTCTACTATTCCATTTTGCTGAGGTGTTATAGGGGCTGAGAAATTATGATCTTTTCCTATCTCTTGACAGAATGATTCAAATCATTCATTTTGAAACTCTCCACCATGATCACTATAGATTGTTGAAATTTTACAACCTAATTTTCTTTGAATCCAAGTAGAAAATATCTTAAATTCCTCAAACAACTCATTCTTATGTGCTAGGAATCTTACCCAAGTCAATCTAGTGAAGTTGTCTACAATCACAAAACCATAATTTTTCCCACCTAGGCTAGCATTGCTAATGGGTCCAAATAAGTCCATGTGAAGGATTTCTAATGGCCTAGAGGTGATCACATCTTTGATTGAATGAAAGGATGATTTGATTTATTTTCCTAGTTGGCAGGCATCGTATAGATGGTCCTTAGTTAAGTCTAACTTAGGTACGCCTCTAACTAGGTTTTTCAGAGTGATGTTTCTAAGTGTTTTCATACTAGCATGGTATAGTCTCCTATTCCATAGCCACGAGTCATCTACTATTATTTTTAAGAAAAAAGAATTTGAATTATCAATGCAATCAAGATCTAACATGTAAACATTATTCGTTCGTTTTTCTTCTAAAATAAGTTTGTCATTTAAACTAATCAGACATTTGTTAAAAAAAAATTTAATGTCAGAACTTTTATCATACAATTGACTTATAAGTTATGCTTCAAACCATCAACTAATAAAATATTCTCAATTAAACAATTCTTAGTATTTCCAACAATACCTGAGCCTACCACTTTCCTGGTAGTGTTGTCTCCCAATATTACTTTTCCTCCGGTCCTAGTCTCCTTTAAAATGAACTTCTTCATATCTCCAGTCATATGTTGCGAGCAGCCACTGTCTAGGTATCACATGCTCTCACTAGGTCTTTTGTGAGAGCATCCCTACAATTTTATTCAAGGGTTAGATTTGGGAACCCAAGTGAGTTTGGGTTCCTCCTTATGCTTGCATGAATGAGATGTATGCATGCTATACTATGATGGATGTAATTTAGGTCTTCATACTAAGTGTGTCCTATGGTGAATTGTGCATGTACAGGCTATGTGTCCTAGCATGCCACAAGAGAAGCACCTAACACCACGAAATGGGTTCACTAACTTATGTGGGTGGTGATGCCTCTTCCTAAAGTTATGTGCATGTAGTGTTGGGGGTTTTCTAGATTAGGCTAATGTGGGAGATGTCTTTTCTTTTTCTAGTTCTTTGATTCTTTCTCTATACATGTTGTTTTGATATGTCAATCTGTCAACCTTCCATTTTAACAGATGTTCATTGTGATCTATCTCCAAAGCAAGTCTGTCTAGTCTATCAAAAGCCTTTTCTAGTTCAATATGCATTGTTTTTAAGGATTCATGTGCTTCTGTTAATTCAATATGCTTCTTATTTAAAGCATCATACTCATCAAGCAGGGACATGTGATCTTTATCTAAATTAGAATTTTTTTTAACTAAGTTGGCATGCTCAATTTGCAAAGTACTAAAATCAATATTTAGACTAGCATACATCTTTTTCAATTTCCTACACGAGTCATGGATTTTCTCAGAAATAAGTAGTATATCTTCATATGAAAGTTGGCATACCTCATCTTGATCCAATTAATCAAGATTATCATTAGCCACTAGACAAAAATTCATTACCTCCTCCTCTGCTTCTTCTTCTGATGATTCTGAGGTAGAGTCAGCCCAAAATGCCTTTTGTGTCTTCATCTTCCCCTTCTTGTACTTAGCTTTGTCCTCGCCTTTTTCCTTAGCTAGTTGACTCTTTAAGTTGGGTCAATCAGCTAAGAGGTAACTTGGTTTTCTACACTCAAAGCAAATTATGTCAGATGAAACTTTAGTAGTTCTCAAGCTTTTACCTTTATTCTAGTTGTTTTGATGATGCCTTTATTTTCTTCTCAAAAATTTCTTGAACTGTCAGGTTATCAAGGCTATGTTATCTTCTTCCTCCCCTGTAGAACTTTTACTTTCTGAGTTATTTACTATTAATGTCACCGTCTGCTCCTTCTTTTCACCTACTTCACTTTTCCTTTGACTCACTCCTTGCTCGTATACAATGAGTGACTCAAGCAAATTATCAATAGAATAAACATTTAGATCTTTAGATTCAGTGATGGCAGTATATTTAGCATCATAGGAACTAGGTAATTATCTAGGAATTTTGTTAACTTTTTCAAAATATGAAATTTTTCTACCCAATGCATACATGGATGTCATGATTTGGGTGAACCTAGTGTACATGTCTAATATTATTTCACTAGGTTTCATATGAAAGAGTTCATAATCATGTAACAGAATGTTAAGCCTAGACTGTTTAACTTCATTAGTTCCTTCGTACGTGATGCACAGTCTATCATAAATCTCATTACCAGTAGCACAGGTATATACTCTCATGTAGTCCTCAAATTTTAAAGCACAAAAGAAATAATTTAAGCACATTGCATTTAATTGAGCCAAATCCCTATCCTCATTGCTCCATTCATTAAAAGGTACCTAAGTTTTCACTCCATTCATAATTTTAAACGGTGCAACGTAACCATCATTAACCAACATCCACATGCGTATTATGATTACCAAAATGAGATGGGATATTGTCAAAAAGAGGTGGATGGGTTATTGAATAATCCTCTGCAGTATTATGATTACCAAAATAAGACATGATCAATTTTCAAGATTTTCTAAAACACTATTTTTGAAACCTCGCTCGGATATCAATTGAAATTACTAGATGCACTAAAAGGGGGGGTGAATTATAAAAAATGTTGCAATAAAAAATCCCTAAACCGGAGTTATAATTTTTTTTTTTTTTAAATTTTAAATAGAAAAATTTAAATAATACGGAAGTGAGTACTTGAACACACTTTGCAACAATGAATCTCACAACGATTTTCACCAAACAATTATAATGAAAATAAAATGCAAGCAAAAATAAAAGCGATAAAGGAAAAATCACACCAGAGATTTTATAGTGGTTCAGTCACTTGACCTACGTCCAAAACCCAAAGTCCTCCACTACGGGAATTTCACTACTAAATAATAATTCTCCTTTTACCCCCTCAATAAGGCAAAGAAGCCCTTACAAACCTCACTTTCACCAACCCGGTGTGGCGGAGTGCCAAGCGCTTTATCACCCTCCTTGCGACGGCAGCGTACCTTCTCATTTTTCTCCCTCTTGGAGAAGGCAGAGTACCTTAGAAGACATGGATTTAGAAGAGTCTCCCCCTCAGAGAGCCTCCGACAAGATCTTCTCAGGCCATAGGAGGTGCAAAGTGCAGCAAGCGCAGAGCAGCTATGTGATCTCCCTCACACTCCTTCTCCCTCACCAAGCCCACCTTCTACTTCCTCTCACAAACCCTAAAATCTTCTCAAGAGCTCTCTCCCAAGGAATCCCTCTCTAATCACGTTCCTCTCTCCCAGTTACACAGTAAAACATAAGTTTTTTTATACTTAAAATGGGCTCCAAAAACCCTAAAATTCTCCAATTAGCCGTTATTATTATACAATACGATCCAATATCATAAGTACGATTATTACAAAATGGGCTTCATCCTGGCACGAAGGTTTACGAACAGGCCAACAATTCTGAATACATTCGTACAGTATGATATAAACTCATACAGTATGATCTATAAAACTCTTCTGTTTGTACAGGATGATTGCCAGGACAATCAAAACTCATCTCTATACATCGTAGGGTATGACCTACTTCGTACAGTATAATTAATCAAAATTAAGGGATCATCCAGTACGAAGTTTGGGATGATAAAAAATAGTCTTGGTTGATCGTACAATATGAATAGTATCGTATAATACAATAACCACTCAAAACTTAATTATTGATTTTTCCACTGATCATGGGGTTAATTTAAGTAAGTATTCAAAATAAATCATACAGTATGAATAGGTTAGTACAGTATGAACGGCTAATAAACTTACTTAAATTAATATGGCAGCTAGGGTTTTGGATTAATAACAAATCGTATAGTATGATCTAAATCATATAGTACGACTTATTCATAAAAAGCCATTTTAGCCAGATCAGATCGTATAGTACGATATAAACTTATATAGTACGATCAATAGAGAAAAAAATCTATATTTTTAAAACCATCTCCCCCTGTGTGTGTGTGTATGGTTGCTTAGTCTTATATGCAATTTATGGCCAGACTCAAGAAAAGGAAAATAAAAATAAATAAAAAATTACAATGTTATAAACTCACACTCCTACTTTACACAGTCTTGAGTATTCTTGTTGCCCTAAGTAACTTGTGATCTCCCTAAAATGTTAGTACTCACAAACAAGAGCAGAAATTAAAGGTATTCAATGAATAGTAATTCAGATGACATTATTTGTCATCATCAAAATCTCAGACAAGGGGTCATGGATTGCAACAATCTTCCCCTTTTTGATGATGTCAAATAATGTTGGTTATAAATAAATTTGCATGGCATTTTTTTTTTCATTTTCATTTTTTTTAATTAATTAAAACATCATGAAATAAACAAGTTAAGAAAAATATATTTCATTAAACATAAATATAAGCAAAAATACATAAGCAAGACAATAAACTACAACAAACTTCTCCCCTTTTTGACATCGCAAAAAAGAGGAGTCAAGAAACAACACTAAGAAAAGCAGTACAAAATAGATACACTTCAAAAAGGAGGATCTTGATCACTTGGAGGTGGAGATTGTGGGTGCTGGAAGTACTGGTGGAGGGACGCGAATTGTTGATCAATTGAGGAAAGACATTCCCCAAACCACCGCATGTCATCCTCATGTTTTTCATGTTGTTCATGTATGTGAGTGTCAAGATGACCCTGGAGTTGGTCAAATCATTCGACTAAATCATCGTGAGGTTAGGCTGGTACAGGTGCTCGGGGTGGTGCATGTCATCTTGGTCAAACAGGAGCCTCTACTGGAGCAGCTTCTCCTTCTTCGTCATCAAAATTAGGCTCTTCAGTCTCTGGCCCCTGATGAAACAAAATATAGGAGGCATCTATATAGAAAATAGGTAGGTTATCAAGTTCACCGGGATAGGTTAACTCATATTTATTTTGAAAAATGTATCCTATAAGGTGGCCAAGGGCTAGGTTTTGTTTTCTATAAATGGTAGGGAGGCGAATTAAGATCATATTTCAAAATTAATTAATAATCAAATTTGGTGTTGGACAAGATAAGATAGGTAGTGACAGATAAACTTGGGGTCATGCGGACTCGATCGCCAGCATTGGGTACTATTGAGGTTCTAAGTACATGTTGAATGATTCTAGCATTTCAAGTGAGGGATTGAATAAGTTGTTGGTGTTGGTAGAAGGTGGCATTCCTAAGAACTAAGTTGCAGCACTCTAGTTGAATTCATTGGTATGAAAGGAATTAACTCTAGGACCGTCAGTGGAGAGCCCAATATATTGGGCAAGGTCTGCTTTAGTGATCTCAACATTTTATTGGCAAACGAAGGAGGTGAGGGTATGGTTTTTTATGTTGATTGTGTGGTTGGCTGGGAATTCAAAAAGGAGTTTTAAATTGTATGGGAAGGCTAGAGTCAGAAAGAACTGAAAAGTGGTGGATGCAAACAGAGGCATTACCTCAAAATTTAGTGTAGCTTGGTTTAACATTCGAGATGGTGCAATTTTGCAAGCCTTGTATTTTTGATAGGCAACTTCATTGTTGGTATTCAGGAAATTGTCATTGGGTCGGCACGAGGAAGATGAGCTTCCAATGACTAGATGACCGTGCTTGCTAGAGCTCGACATTTCGGTAAGGTAGGTTATACTAAGTGAGAGAAGGATGAATGAATGAAATAAGCTTCAAATGTGGCCAATTTATAGAATTTTGGATATATCATATAGTAAGATCTGGTATTATATAGTACGATGTGGCAATAAAATTGTCTGACTGATCAGTTCGAAAAAGGTGGTCAAATCATACAGTATGAAATATATCGTACAGTACGATCTGAAGGATTTTGATCATCCCGAGGTCGCTAGTATGACCTTTGACAAAAAGTTTTGTACAGTACGAACATGTGTTCGTATAATACAAATTGCCATTATAACATACCAACCACCTTTAAGTCATCCACATCCATTTTGCTGATGTGGATCTTACAGTATGAAGAGGAGATATCGTATAGTACGATCAGTAATAATATTGTACCAAACTGATTAAATTCATCCCAATCTATTACTGAAGTGATTGTACATTACGAAGCGGATATATCATACCATAAGATGTTCATTAATGTCATACCAAATGAATTCAATGAACTACCACCTGTTTCATACAATATAATCGGCTTCGTATAGTATGATTAGCATAGACAAAATTTGAGCCTAGGTTGTAATATATGTAGTTTTGATATATCATACAGTACAATAATGGATCGTATAATACGATAAGGAAAATGTAAATTGTCAAGTTTGGTGTAGTGAGTGTGTGATGATCAGGAACAGCCTTAGAATAATTTTTTTTAATTATGCATTAATGTCTATGACACCCAGTCTTGTCCTCAAATTGCTAAAGGTGTCATAGGCTAGTGGTTTCGTGAAGATGTTTGCCAATTTATCTCCTGTACCTATGTGATGCAATTCTATATCTCCTTTAGCAACATGGTCTCTTATGAAATGGTGTCTAATGTCTTTATATTTTATTCAAGAGTATTGAATTGGATTTTTAGAAATGCAAATTGAAAGTTCGTTCGGGATGTTAAGCCCTATGAACTTAGTCCCGAGCTAACCAAGAGGGGGGGTGAATTGGTATTTTAAAAATTCTTGAGACAAAGAAATAAATTCACAAACCAAATCACACCACCAAACCAAATGCGGAATTTAAAAGTGCGGAAGCAAAAATAAGAACACAAGATTTATAGTGGTTCGGTCGACTAGACCTATGTCCACTCATTAAGGCACCCTCCAAGTATTACACTACAAAACGTGACTCTCCTTTAGCCCCCACAGCTAGGCGGAGAAGCCCTCACAAGAAACTCCTTTTTGCCACCCCGGCAAGGCAGAGAACCTACCTCCTTTTGCTTCCTCTTGAAGCTGGCAGAGAACCACAACCAAAAGAAAAACTCCTTACCTCTACCGACCCTTCCACGGACGAGAAACTCCAGACGAAAGACAAGCAGAGCGATCCTTGAGCAACCCTTGTGAATCCCCTCACAAGCTCCCACTCACAAGATCCTCTCTCTCTCCCTCTCTCTCTTTCTCTCCTCAAGGTCTTCTCAGGTCAAGGCAGCAGCCAAAGGTCTCTTCAAAACGTTGAAGAAGAGCTCTTTAAATAGAAGAGCTCAAGAGGAGCTCATTAATTGCAAGTAGCCGACTTTATCGTCCCGGTCGATATGGACATCGGTCTGGCCGATTAGTACAAATAAAGGAAGATCGGCCAGAGCACAGCCCTGGGAACAGTCCTGGACGATTGAAATTTGGCTTGATCGTCCAGGCCGATCTCACGATCGTCCTGGCCGATTAGTTCAAATCAGAGGTAAATCGTCCTGAGCACAGCCCTGGGAACAGTCCTGGCCGATTGAAATTTGGCTTGATCGTCCAGGCCGATCTTACGATCGTCCTGGCCGATATGATCGTATCAATCATCCTTAATTACTCCCTTGATTTCCTGATCAATTAAGGCATAATTTGGTAATTTCGTCCAGGCCGATCCTGGAATCGCCCTGGACGATAATTTAAAATTCAGTATGCCTAAACTGTCTAAGGCGGCTATCTCTTTCTATTTTGAGCTTATCGTCCTGGCCGATACACGTATCGTTCAGGCCGATATGTTAATGTCGGCTGCCTTAATTAAGAATCCTTAATTAGACTTTCTATTTTAAGCTGATCGTCCCGGACGATATAAATATCGGCCGGGCCGATGTGGGTAAAAACAGAATTTCTAAGCCTCTCAAGTGTGTGTGTGAAGGGTTACTTAGCATCAGTCTTTTTGATTATTACAAGTAGACTCAAAAGGTGAAAAAAATAAAATTACAGACTGACTCAACCCTAAACCTACGCGATCCTGGACTTGGCTTCCTCTTGATCGTCCGATCTTCGATTCCTGAAAAGTTAGAAGCAACAAGTAGTCCAAGAGAGATAGTGTTTGTCAATCATCAAAACATAAGCCATGAAAATAGTTTGCAACACAAATTACACTTATGTTATCGCACATGATTGAGATGGTTCCTTTAGGTAAAACAAGATCAAGAATTTTTTTCTTTAACAATAGTACTTGTGCAACACAACTTCCTACCGCAATATATTCTTCCTCGGCCATAGAGAGGGCTGCCTAATTTTGCTTCCTACTGGACCAAGAAACTAAAGATTATCCTATGAATTAGCAGGTACCAGAGGTGCTTTTTCTATCTACCTTACATCCTGTAAAATCAGAATCTGAGTACCCAAAGATTTCAAAGGAAGTGTTGTGCCAAGGATACCAAATTCCTAAGTTTGGGGTGCCTAGTAGATATCTAAAAATTCTCTTGACCGCAGTTAAGTGAGACTCTATAGGGTCAGCTTGAAAATAAGTACAGAGGCACACACTAAACATTATGTCTTCTATACTTGCAGTCAGGTAGAGGAGAGATCCGATCATTCCTCTATATTTTTTTTGGTCTACTAATTTTTCATTTGGGTCTTTCTCTAGTTGATTTGTAGAGCTCATTGGAGTGTTCATGGGTTTAGCATTATCCATTTCATATTTTTTCAGAACATCCTTAATATATACCCCTCCTTTCTCTTGAGAGGGGATCCAAGCAAGAAGAGAAAAAGAGAATAAGAGAAGAGGAGGAAGACGCTACTCCTCGACCACCGCCGGACCTTCGTCTGACCACCGCCGGACCTTTGAAGGACCACCACTTGAGGCCCTCACCTCCATTGAAACATCGCCTGACACTGTTTCTCCGCTAGACCACCACTTGAGGCCCTCACCTCCGCCGGACCACCGCCTGATGTCGTTGCTCTGCCGAACTACCACTTGAGGCCCTCACCTTTATCAGACCTCCACTGGAGGCCCTCACCTCCGTTAAACCACCATATGATGTTGTGGCTCCGTCGGACCACCACCTGAAGCTCGAACTTCCACCGGACCATCGCTTGAGGCCCTGTGCTTCACCAGGCCACCACATAAGGCTTGTACTTCCACCAAACTGCCACTTGAGACCCTGTGCTCCCCCAGACGTCTACTGGGCCACCACCTGATGCTCAGAGTTCTACCAGAGTATCGCCCTACTACAACGATCTTTCTAACCTTGCTCTCTAGTCGGCTATGATCCTTCTGAACTTCATCACCTACTATAGTCCTTCCAACCTACATCAATAGACAATAATATTTTTGACCCCGATCTTCTGCCAATTATGGTCTTTCTGACCTTCATCGCCTATTAAGGTCCTTCCAACCTCCATCAACAAACAATGGTCTTTCTGACCCTTGTCTTATAATGACTATGGTCCTTCCAATCTCCGTCGCCTACTATGGTCCTTCTAACCTCTATCAATAGATATTGGTATTTCTGATCCCGATCTCCTACCGACTATGGTCCTTCTGACCTTCATTTCTTATTATGGTCCTTCCGACCTCCATCACCAGACAACGATCTTTTTGACCCATATCTTCTACCGACTACAGTCCTTCTAACCTCCGTCACCTACTATGGTCCTTCCAACCTCCATCAACAGACAACGATCTTTTTGATCTTGGTCTCCTGCCAACTACAGTCTTTCAGACCTTTATCTCCTGCTGACTATGGTCCTTCCGACCTCGATCACTAGAGAACGATCTTTCTGACCTCCATCCAATCGACTAAGGTCATGCCAACCAAAAAAACACATCTATTATAACTCCCACCATGTAATACACTCTATATGATGTACATTTATGACATCAAGCTAAGGCCTTCTCCCAAGGAAGGGCCTCATTTATAATTGACTACAAATACTAATGGATTCATTCAAACTGGGCCAGACCTGTAGTTCTTCCCACTTTTTAGGGGTTTCCACATAAAAACTCTGGTATTTCTTATGAATGCTACACCCTCTTACTTATCTGATTGTGTGCTCGATCTTCGTACAATGCTAAGATGTTAAACTATATATTTCTCTACTGTTATGAATACTCCATGAGGTAATAGTTTGGCGCCGTCTGTGGGAATGTGGTTCCCTACTTCGGGGAAATTTTTTCTTCAACCTCAAAAGGATGTTCATGTCAACTTCCTAACATTAGCCATTATTTCATCAGTTTCATGTGAATTAGATCCGGACTAGGGGCAACTTTGACTCCAACTATGGTCAAGAAGATGCCTCCAATACTTCTAACATCAAGATGATATTTCATGAAAATCCCATCAAATACAAGGATACTTTCAATCAGTTATAAGCCTCAAATAGTCCCCTGCTGGACTTTTAGTCCTTGGGTAAGGTCTTGATGTCGACCTCAAAGAGGTAGTAACGGTCTAAAGATAGACCCTTTTTTACCTTTGATTCGGGATACACATGACGTTCGCCCCATCCCAATCAAGGAAAAATCAATCCCAGGGGGATTCGATTCGACCTCTTTCATGTAGGTTAATGTCATCGAGCAGTGCTCTGACATACAACCTCGGATAGGTCTTACATCCTTGGTGGATTCTCTTGACCTCTTCCACACAGGTTAATGTCATCGAGCAAAGGCTCTAATATATAATCTCGGATAGGTCCTACATCCTTGGTAGATTCTCTTGACCTCTTCAACACAGGTTAACATCATCGGTAGTGCTCTGACATACAACCTCATATAGGTCTTACATCCTATGTGGATTCTCTCAACCTCTTCCATATAGGTTAACATCATCGAGCAGTATTCTGACATACAACCTTGGATAGGTCTTACATCCTAGGTGGATTCTCTCGACCTCTTCAATACAGGTTAACATTATCGAGTAAAGGCTCAGACATATAACCTCGGTTAGGTCCTACATCCTTGGTGGATTCTTTTGACCTCTTCTATATAAGTTAACATCATCGAGCAATGATCTGACATACAATCTTGGATAGGTCTTACATCCTTGATAGATTCTCTCGATATCTTCCATATAGGTTAACATCATCGAGCGATGCTCTGACATACAACCTCGAATAGGTTTCACATTCTTGGTGGATTCTCTTGACCTCTTCCATACAGGTTAACATCATCGAGCTAAGGCTCTGACATACAATCTCAGATAGATCTTATATCCTTGGTGGATTCTCTCAACCTCTTATATAAAGGTTAATATCATCAAGCAAAAGCTTTGACATACAATATCATATAGGTCTCAAATTCTTGGTGGACTCTCTTGAACTCTTCCATACATGTTAGCATCATCGAACAAAGGCTCTGACATACAACCTCGAATAGGTCTCATATCCTTGGTGGATTCTCTCGACCTCTTCCACACACGTTAAGGTTATCAAGCAAAGACTCTGATATATAATCTCAGATAGGTCTCACATTCTTGGTGGATTCTCCCTACCTCTTCTATACAGGTTAGCGTCTTCGAGCAAAGGCTCCAATATACAACCTCGGACAGGTCTCACATCTTTGGTGGATTCTCCCAACCTCTTCCATAAAGGTTAACTTCATCGAGCAAAGGCTCTAACATACAACCTCGGATAGGTCATGTATCCTTGGTGGATCCTTTTAACCTCTTTCATTTAGGTTAATGTTGCTAGAATGCCATCGATAGACTTTTGTCGGGCTTCTCCATAAAGTTAAATTTATACCTGATGCCAGACTTCTACCTGTCACCAAACTTTTATTGGGCTACCACTCGATGCTGAATTTTCTCCCGTCAATGAACTTCTGCCCCACAAGAATTTCATTAGAATTCTACTCGACGCTTAACTCCATTCTATCATTGGACTTCTACTCATCATAGGGCTTTCATCGGAATACTACACATCATCGAACTTTTTCCCGTCGATGGACTTTTTTTAGTCTTCTACCCGACATTATAATTCTACCCAATGTCGAACTTCTGCCTGCCGTCGGACTAGTATACATCATTGTACTTTTACCTGTCAATGAACTTTAATTGATTTTCTACCCGATGATGTACTTCTACCCGACGTCAAACTTTTGCCTGCCGTCAGACTACTTCCCGTCATCAGACTTCTACCCGTTGATGGACTTTCATTGGTCTTCTACCCGACAGAGTATTTCTACCCAATGTCGGACTTATGCCTACCATCGAACTACTACTCATCATCGGACTTCTGCCCATCAATGGACTTTCATCGGTCTTCTACCCGATGCTGAACTTTTACTCGACGTCAAACTTCATCCTGCCATCGAACTGCTACCCGTCATCGGACTCCTGCCTATCGACAAACATTCGTCGGGCTTCTACTCGTTGTTGAATTTCTACCATCACCATACTTCTCCTAGGCGTCAGAATTATATCGGATGGTAAATTTATGCACATCATCAAACTTTTACTCAACGCCAATTTTCTATCCTTCATCAGACTTCTATCCATTGTCAGACTTTTACCTTATGTCATATTTCTACCTGACGCTAGATCACTGCCTATCAATAGTCTTTTCAACCTCCCTCCTTACAATGGTCTCTTCGACCTCCATTGCCAACCAACTAACATCGGAACTCCACAGGATCTCTCAAAAATAAGAGGAAGAAGGGGGATCTTTGGACTTTCTTTCACAAAGAAGGGCCTCACACCTGGACAGGGCCAAGGGAATGCCTCAATTGTAAGAATAGAGGGAGAAGGAGGCTCTCTAGACTTTCTTATAGAGAGAGGGGCCTTAGAAAGACCAAGGGAAAGCCTCAAATTTAAGAATAGAGGGAGAAGGAGAATCTCCAAACTTTCTTGTATAGAGAGGGGCCTAGGGCCTGGGCAGGGCCAAGAGAATGCCTCAATTGTAAGCATAGAGGGAGAAGGAGAATCTCCAGACTTTCTTGCACAAAGAGGGGCCTCAGGCCTATACAAGGCCAAGAGAATGTCTCAATTATAAGAATAGAGGGAGCAGGGGGGATCTCCGGACTTTCTTGTAGAGGGGGCTTGGGAGAACCAAAGGAAAGCCTCAATTGTAAGAATAGAGGGAGGGGAGAAGGAGAAAATTTTTCTTTACCCAAGTGGGGTATTTATAGGATGAAAAGAGGGGGGAAATTTTTAAAAAAAAGGGGGAAAGAAGCTTCTAGAATCATCTTGAATTTTTCTAAATTTTTAAGGAATTTTTGGAATTTTTTGGTGGCCCCCACATCCAAAAAAATTATAATTAAAAACATTTGAAATTGGGATAGGCTGCTAAACCTGCCACCCCCTTTAAAAAAAATAAATGAAAATCGCCCCCTCCCCCCTCAAGGGGGGCGTCATGCGCCCCTTAAGCCCGCACGTCAGCGCAAGCTCGTAGGTGGCGGGGCCCATTGGTAGGCGGCGGTCAGTCAGCCAACCGCCCGGCTCGGCCGCCCACTCTTGTTCAGGACCAATTTTTGACCCGGTCGGTCAAAATCGGATATTTTTTGGGTTCCTGAACACATTTTTTTACATTCCAAACTCAATTTTGACACTTTCGAAACTCAACGGGGCGTCTATGATCAAGTTTGAGCAATATTTTAATATTTGGAATGTAATTTATTATGATTCAGCTAATGTGAAATTCAACACATATTTTTGGACTCTTGGAGCTTCGACGTCCAAAAATAGGGGGGCAACTTATATGTCATCAAAAAATTATCTTGGTCAGGCATGAATCTCGATGCAAAATCAAGTTGGAAACTTCAAAAATTAAATTCGGGATCACCTGAACTCTAATTTCATCAAACTTACATTCAAACTGAGCTTCTTGGAAACCCAACGATACTAAATTCGACTCAATCCGAGCCCAAATGAGTTCAAATCATGGATCCAAAGAGTTGTTGGAAAGTTTGTACCACAATTTATGTTACCAAACAGTCTTCGAACTTGACTAGCTTATACTCGAATCGAGCGGCTCGACAAGAAGAATCCAATGAGCCTAAGATCACCAAATTTTGAAGTCATTAAGACCTTTACATATATGATAAATGGTCCATAATCGAAGGATTCAATATCAATTGTTCATCTAAACCACTCCATATTTTCCCCTGATCTCTCATCTATTTACAAGTCATGCCACTCTAAAAAATCAATAAATAGACCCCTCATTTCTTTTAAGAGGGGCCAAGCAAGAAGAGAAGAAGAGAAGAGAAGGAAGAATCTCCTCCTCGATCACCACCGAACCTTCGCCGGACCACCACTTGAGGCACTCACCTTCGCCGAACCACTGTCTGAAGATGTTGCTCCATCGGACCGCCACTTTAGGCCCTCACCTTTGCCGGACCACTGCCTGACGTCGTTGCTCCACTGGACCACCACTTGAGGCTCTCACCTCCACTAGCCCACTATGTGATGTTGTTTCTCTACCAGACCACCACTTGAGGCCTTCATCTCCACCGGACCACCACTTCAAGCCCTCACCTCTGTTGGACCTCCACTGGAGGCCCTCACCTCCGCTAGACGACCACCTGATGTTGTGGCTCCATCGGACCACCATCTGAGGCTCAGACTTCGACCGGACCACCGCTTGAGGCCCTATGCTTCACCAGGCCACCACCTAAGGCTTGGACTTCCACCGAATCTCTACTTGATGCCCTATGCTCCACCAAGATACCACCTGAGGCATAAACTTCTGTTAGGCCACCACCTGATGCTAGAGTTCTACTAGAGTACCGCCCTACTACAACATGCTTTCTGACCTCAGTATCGTGTCAGCTATGATCTTTCTGACCTCTGTCACCTACTATGGTCCTTCCAACCTCCATCAATAGACAACGATCTTTCTTACCCCAGTTTTCTGTCGACTATTGATCCTTTTGACCTCTATCGCCTACTATGGTCCTTTCAACCTCCATCAACAGACAACAGTCTTTCTAACCCCAGTATTCTATTGACTACGGTTCTTTTGACCTACGTCGCCTACTATGATCCTTTCAACCTCCATCAACAGATAGAGGTCTTTCTGATCTCGATCTCCTACTGACTACGATCCTTCCGACCTCCATTGCCTACTATGGTCCTTCTAACCTCCATCACCAGACAACGATCTTTTTGACCCCGGTCTTCTATCGACTACGGTCCTTCTGACCTTCATCGCCTACTATGGTCCTTCCAACCTCCATCAATAGAAAATGGTCTTTATGATCCCGATATCTTGCCAACTATGGTCTTTTGGACCTTTGTCCGGCTGACTACGGTCCTTCCAACCTCCATCACTAAACAATGGTCTTTCTGACCTCCATCCTATCAATTATGGTCATGCCTGCCAAACTGACACATCTATTATAACTCCCACCATGTAATGCACTCTATATGATGTATATTTGTGACATCAAGCCAAGGCCTTCTCCCAAGGAAGGGCCTCATTTGTAATCGACTGCAAATACTAGTGGATTCTTTCAAATTGGGCCAGGCCTGATGGTTTTTCCCCCTTTTTCAGGGGTTTTCACGTAAAAATTCTGATGTCTTTTATGAATGCTACACCCTCTCACTTATCTGATTGTGTACTGGATCTTTGTATAATGCTAAGACGTTAAACTATATATTTCTCTACCGCTGCAAATACTCTAGAACAAAACAAGAGTGTTTCACATTTTTTGTGCAGTTAATTCTAAAAGTAAAAAGGAGTGTAGAAAAGATCCATTGAACCATTTTGGTAATATCTATCTCTTATATTTTATTTCTATCATGTTATTAATGAAAATGAGTTTTCTTCAATTATGCTCCATATCTAGCTAAATTCTCTAATTTTGGATTAATGATGTAAATATCATATATAGTCATAATGAGTTCTCTTATACCTCAAAGGACTAAAATGATATTTTTAAATTTATCATATCTTAATTTAATGCACATAGTGGCTATATGTGTAGTTAAAATTTAGTGTAATATGGAGCTTCAACAGAGGGAAGCATGCATAATAAGGAATATTAAATTAGTGTGTGTCGTACCTAGGTAAAGGGTATGAAATCTACTAAATTATTACGGAGGTGATATAATCGTAGGAAGTTAATGGATAACCTTTGTTCCTACAAGCTCGATAGAGATCTAGAAAAGCATATGCTTTGATTAGTATGACAATTAAAAGAAAATTATTTTGAAAAATATGTTATTTATATTCATTAATCCAAAATATTATATCCATATAGTATATTTATTATCTTTATCTAATTTTATTTAAGTGATTAAATATCCACAACATCTATCTTTATTGAGTAGGATCAATATTGTAATTTTAGTAGACGTTGAAATTATGAGATACGCCAAGAGGGGGGGGGGTGAATTGGAAAATTGTTGTAATAAAATATATTCCTAAACAAGAGTTCTATTTTTTTTAACTTAAATAATAAAATTAAATAATACGGAAGCAAATGCTTACAACACACCTTGCAACAACAAATTTCACTACGATTTTTCTCCAAGCAATTTTAATGAAAATAAAATGCAAGCATAAATAAAAAGCAGTAAAGAAAAAATAGCACCATAGATTTTATAGTGGTTCGGTCACTTGACCTACGTCCACTCCTCGGAGTCCTCGACTCCGGGAATTTCACTACTAAACAATAATTCTCCTTTTGCCCCCATAGTAAGGCGGTGAAGCCCTTATAAACCTCACTTCCACCAACCCGACGTGGTGGAGTGCCAAGTACTTTGTCACCCTCCTGGCGACGGCAACATACCTTCTCATTTTTCTCCCTTCTGGAGAAGGCAGAGTACCTTAGAGGACACAGATGCAGAAGAATCTCCCACTTAGAGAGCCTCCCACAAGATCATCTCGAGCCACAGGAGGAGCAAAGTGCAACAAGCACGGAGCAACCGTGTGATCTCCCTCAAACTCCTTCTCCCTCAGAAAGCCTAATTTCTCCTTCCTCTCACAAACCCTAAAATCTTCTCAAGAGCTTTCTCCCAAGGAATCCCTCTCTAATCACATTCCTCTCTACCAGTCACACACACAAAAACATAAGTTTTTTTATACTTAAAATGTGCTCCAAAAACCCTAAAATTCTCCAATTAGCCATTACTATTGTATAATACGATCCAATATCATACAGTATAATTAGTACAAAATGGGCTTCATCCTAGCATGAAAGTTTACGAACAGGCCAAAAATTCTGAATTCATTCGTACAGTACGATATAAACTCGTACAGTATGATCTATAAAACTCTTTTATTCGTATAATATGATTACTGGGATGATCGAAACTCATCTCTCTATATCGTAGGGTACGACCTACTTCGTACAGTATGATAGAAATCATACAGTACGACTTGTTTACAGATAGTCGTTTCACCCAGATCAGATCATACAGTATGATTTAAAATCGTACATTACGATCAACAGAGAAAAATTTTCTTCATTTTTTTTAAACCCTCTCCCCCGATGTGTGTGTGTGTGTGTGTGTGTGTGTATGATTGCTCAATCTTGCATACAATTTGTGGCCCAACACAAGAAAATAAAAATAATAATAATTAAAAAATTATAATGTTATAAACTTCAACTCCTACTCTACCTTGTCTTGAGTTTTCTTGTTGTCATGAGTAACTTGTGATCTCCCTAAAATGTTAGTACTCACCGACAAGAGCATAAATTAAAAGAATTTAATGAATAGTACTTCAAATGACATTATTTATCATCATCAAAATCTCAGACTAGGGGTCATTGATTGCAACAGACACTACTAATATTTGCAAGTGAGCATATCTTCTTTGTGGAATCGAAACTCTACTATATCACTGTAATACTTTATTCAACATGTATACTTATGTATATTAAGTTGAATTTTTATAATTTTTTATATCAATGAAAACACAAGCATTATTAGGGATTGATAGAGCCCTAAATCATTTCATATTTTCATAGGTTACTCCGCAGCCCCCATCATTAAGTTAGATGAATAGTAAATTTATGCATATCATATATTTCATGTCTTGATGTAGTATACTAACTTTTGATTATTTTGCACTTAGTATTACTTTATTTCCAATAAAAATGGCATATACACAAAACCATATGTTAATATTTAGGATGATAATATCTACTATATATCAAAGGTTGTATGGTGGAAGTTCACTAGAAGAGGGATATTTACCTACCGCAATCAAATAAAATTTCATAACTGAAGTAAAAAAAATGGTTTAAACCCCACTTTCTCTCTCCTTTCACATCCTTCTCACTCCCCCTATTATCTCCATTCTCATCCGACATGCAAAGGGAAAATTGAGGAAAATGGGTTATGGTGAGGGTTTTCAACAAATGAATATTGATATTTTATTAAAAAAAAATATTTTTTTCTTATCTAACACCGTAGTGCTCAAAATTCCAATACTACAACACTCACTGAAACCCTTATAAACTTAAGAGCTTGGTGTCACAGCATTTTGCATGCACAACATCGTAGCACTCCTAGACAAAATTTCAAGTTTATAAAAGTTTCAGTGAAATTAAATTTGAGGTTGTTATATCTGGGGCTTCTTGGGTCATTTTTTATGAACCATTTCTCCATCTCCATCAAGTTTCATTGAGTAGTATAGTTGGGGTTCTACATGTTCATTAATGTCTTAAGAACACTCGACTCATCAAGTTCAGTCTATCTTTTTGTTACTAACAACAATCCACACTTACCATATCTTTAAGGATATTAGATCTGAATCTATCTATGGATGATATTGAACAACACTAGTAGGTGAACTTTTTGAGGGTGACCTAAACGTATGTGAGAATGGAAAGAAAATAGTTTGCAAGAGAGATGTTCATAGGCTCAAAATCTCACTCAATTAAAAGATTTAAAATGCTCCTTTTCACATCTTATTTCTAGGATTCAAAGGGCTACCAAAAAGGCAACATCAAATGAATAATAAAATATATTTACTTAAGTGACACTCAGTCTAGACAGCTTAGACAAGTGTCTTCTCTTGACTAGGTGAAGGGGTGGAAAGGAATGGTCTTAGATGATCTACCACGAGAGTGAGTTAAGTAGTGATAAGTAGGTTTAGGTGCGTACACTTGGACGAGTTTATTGGTGAGTTCTAAGATGAGTGGGACCAACAACTAGAAGGCTAGCTGAGGTTGTTGGAGATTTACATTGAAAGCCTTGGGATCACATTAGAATGGTGAGGCAAGAGAGTTATTATTACAGGAAAGGAGAGAACTATGTTGAATGGTCATGGCAAGAAGGGCAAAAGACCTTGTGAGTATGCACGTTTCTATTGTTGGGTTTGATTTTTATGAGTGAGGATGCCAACTTTGGAAGAGATTGAGTGATTGCAACTTCTTCTTCTTATAGGCAAGCGACAAGTTGTTTGCTTGGTGCAAAACCTAAGCTACCACCCTATGAGGGACAACCTCCTTTAGTAGGCTTAGGTAAGTAGAACCTATTGATCATTTGGGCAAGTTATCCTATGCATTCCAAATGATCAACTTCTATTGATTGTTGGGCATGTCTTCCATCACAACCGAACAAAAATCTATTAGGCACCTGAGAAAGTATATGCGAGTATACATAAAGTATTAAGAATTCCTTATCTAATTAATTTTTACTATATTTATAATTTAGTTTATTAGGTCGAATTTCTAATACATTGAAAATGTGATGTTTTGTTTGTTACTGCCATTATTGACCATCATCGTCGTCGCCACTATAGCCACCATCGCCACTAGTGTTGATGGCACCTCCTCCATTGCTATCATGAATTGCCATTGTCATTGACGAGTACAGTCCTCACCATATGTTGCCACAACTACGTACCATGTTGGCATCCAACCACCAACTCTTGCCATCGATAACCACCCATCGACCCCAACACAAGTCACCTTCCATCACCATCTATGATTGCCTCTACCTTCAGCTACTAGCCACCATAACTGAAAGACATCATAGGCCACCAACCACCATCATCGATCGCTGACGACCCATTGTTGTAGGTTTTATGCTAAATTTATTTTACATAAGCCCAAACACAATAAGAAAATCTCCTGCATTTAAAGTATACTCATCCAATGACTATAAAATATTTTAAATGCACTATATTTATTTTTCATAACATTCTTTCTACTATTTTTCCATTTTAGCAAAAGTGATGACTCCTCAAAAAGAAACTAATTTATTCACTAGAGCTCCCATGAAAATTTTAGTCTGAAAGAAGCATGATCACCTACGAGAAATTCAGAAAATAATATTATTAAATAATAAAGTGCTAGAGAACCCAGAATTCCTGAATCATTATTCCTTAAGTAAAATTGGGTTGTTGATACGAATTAATTAAGCAAACCAACAAAAAACGGACATCGTCTCCGACGACAACCAAACTTGGTGGTTTGGTGCTGTACCTAAAATAAAAGCCAACGTGAAATGTCCCTGGCCCACTATTCACATAAATGCATGCCTACAAAGCGAGCACCGCATAAGAATAAATATTTAGAGCACGTTGACGTCAAAAGGACAGAAATCTACCTTTCTCAGCACGCGTAAAACGTGGCAGATTTTTCACCTAAAACCTAAAGACTTGAAGAAACAAACTACGATACAATATGTCACCAAGACAGAAAGCAGGTGACTAAACATGGCCCGCTACCTCACCAAATGAAGATTCAAAACGAAAAAATAAAACTTTAGCATCTACACTTATTAATATCGGAAAGAAAGCATAAAATCAGTGGCTCTGCAAATAAGGGATCAAATCAAATCAGTAGTCCAATGGCAATAATAATCCTGAATAATAACACACCAGCTACTAATTATAAGCCTTCCTAATCATTTCACAAAGATATATACAAACACTAATAACAATAATTATAAAAGAACATAAACAAACGCATTGCTGCAAACTGCCGGAAGCTACCAAAATGGATTACTGATTACTGGTTCTGGGGCAGCTCAAATGAATAAAAATATAGAATCGATCTTATTTTCATCATAATCATGGCGCTATCCATCTCTTGAAATCTATATGCACCAGTTCTTCTTGAGGCTGCTAGATTAATTTCTATCTCCTGTCATCATTCTTGTCTAGCCAGCTCCTCAGATTGCATAGGGCTTCTGTTGACAAGCTGCAGTATCTCAACCGTGGAGGTGGTAGCTGATGTGATCGCAGCTGCTCTGGCAATGATGAAGAATCACGATGCTCATAAGTAAAGCAAACAACAATTACTGTCAGGTTGTCAAAAGTATTGAGCCTCAAAGCCTCCATGACAAGCTCCCGAGCACAGCGCTCAGGATCATCATGGCGACGGAGTCCTCGGCGCACTACACTAACTGCATGCTGGCTTGACATTACATCCCATATACCATCGCAGCCAATGATTAGAAACTCATCATCCTGAGTCAAAACGACCTGCCTAAATTCTGGCTCTGCAATTAAAGGTGATGGAGAGCCCCTAGGAAGTTTCATGTCCCAGTCGCCTAGAGCCCTTGACAAAGAGAGAACTCCATTGAGGTACCCATCATCTATGTAACCTCCAGCTTCCTCAACCCTTCTGCACTCCACCGCATAGATAGGCCTATGGTCCTGTGACATCTCCAAAGCTTCACCCTTTCGACATAAAACAGCTCGGCAGTCCCCAGCATTGGCTACCAACAGGATGCTGCAGAAGGAAAAATGCAAATAGGTTAGATGACCAAAACCACATCATATATCAATTTAGTATCGATCACTTGTTCAATGTTCAAGCACCTTCCAAAAACTAATGCTGTGAGTGCAGTGGTTCCAGAAGAAGTGCTAACAGTGCAGTCATCAGCCAAAGCAAGGTCAGCTTGAAGGAATGCCTTCCGAACCGAGTTCTCTACAGATTCTAGGAAGATTGAATCAGCTTTTGATGCACGTGGAAACTCAGCATCTTCAAAAAAGAACCTAATTGCATGTCTTTTCATATATGCTGCTGCATCAGGGCCACCATGACCATCAAAAACCTACACATATAGATCAAAAAACATTAATCAGCAAACAACCCAAGTTATCTCATGCAGACGGAGAGGCTCAAAAACGGATAAATAGATTAGTTACCCCGTAGAAGGCACTAGGTGCAGGGCAACTAAGCAAAGAGCCCAGATAGCCTGATAGATCATCAATTCGTATATGCTCATCCTCCATGTATCTGCGTGGTCCAATATCCGCAAAGCTTCCTGATCGGATGCTAGGAATAAATTGAATAGGTGCTGATTCTTCTGAAAAATCTGGAGCAGCATCCAAGGTTATAAGATCCTGCAAAAATTAGAAACTGTTCAATAAGCTTATTATATCTTCCAACATATAAATTAACACGTCAAAAAGCCTGACAGAAAAATTTCTAAATTATGGTGATTGGAAACTTTACTTCCAACTTCGAGCTTCGTAATAGCAATACTGGCGTCAATATAATAGAAGGGGAGGCATAATAAATTTTTAATTTACAATCTTATAATGGTTCATCAAATACACAAAAATGCGGAAAAATAAAAGTCAAGCACATCTAATTCACAACTACAATCCAAGCTTAAAGCAGAAAACGAAGATAGAATCAAAAGTACATCCATGGCTATTCACAAAAACAGGGTACATAGCACTCATTTTCTTAAGAATCCAAGATCATCAATATTGATGAATCTAAAATGTATAGCATGACAAAACGTCATTCACTATGTAATTCTCGCAAAAAAAAAAAAAAAAATCAGGTACCTAATTTCTTGCATCCCCGGGAATCACATAGTTAATTTTTTTAGTTCAACCGGTACGCAGAAATTATCAACTAATGCAAAGGTTTTCTTTCTACAGAAACCCTTATCCACAAAATTTCAGCAGAAAAGCATACGGCTATTTTGCAACTGAAAAAAACTCAGTATGATAAAATTGAAAAAAGATTCCTCAACTAATTTGATCCTGCCATACAATTACCAAATGATAAGAATACAGATCATAAAATCCAAAAAAAAATCCCTCCATCTAAAACCTAGAACACAAGAAGAAGACCCTAAATCGATCGGAGAAAAAAAAAAGCATAAAAAACTTACCAGCTCTGAGGCCGCGCCAGCCGATGATACCGGCGGCATCACTACCGTAGTGGCCGACAAGTCGCCGATCTCATCCATGCTCTTGGAAATACACAGATACTGAACATCCAAAAATGGTATGTTCTGGTGGATCAAATCCGCTCCTGCCACCATCTTGAAGCCTGTGATATCACCTTACCTTTCACTCAACAACTCAAAAATCCCGGGCGACTGAAGAAATTAGGGTTTGCTTGGGTTTTCACTTTCCTACTTTCGTAAATTTTGCCGACCTTTTTCTTTTCACAGTTTTTGATCGACTTGGTAGATTCAATAAGCAAAGAAGATGAATCAGAGACGGTGAAGCGAGTTATAAGAGCAGAGCCAAGCTGCGGTCACCGGCATATGCGAAGCTGCGACCGGCACGTGTGGGTTAACGATGCCTCTTAGGATAAGGCGTCAGATGGTGCCGCCGCGTGGAGCTAGTCACTTTAAAGAGTCTCGTGCCGTCTTACTGAACCAATGAAATTTCGGGAAAGACAGATTGGGAAGTCAATAACTTACGGCGCACGAGCCGTCGGATGCACGGCGTCTTTTGCGCTATTAAAGTTAGTTCTGTCAATCATTGCTTGATTTTTATTTTTTTAAAATTAGGGCAAAGCCCTTGTATTAATAAAGAAAATAATTACATGTTAAGAAGAACAATAAAATGCTGGCCGAGAACCTCCACAAAAAAGATAAGTGATTCAAAGGAACACCAAAAATAGCAAACTAAATATGCCAAGAAAAGAAGGCAAAATGAGAAGGAATGTGACTTAAACTCAGAAAAGTGGCCATACCCTTAAAACATCAGGATTCAGGCAGCAGCGAATGTCAGAAATATATGAAAGAGCCTCGGGTGTCACAGGGCTAGCCAAAAATAACATGATTGGCAGAGGACCTCAAAAAGAGCAGCAAAATAGGGAGCCATGCATCGAAGGCCATCCATAAGTGTCGCAGGCCATTCAAACAACAAGATGGCAAGGGAAGGGCCATACTCATCATAGTCTTGTTGCGTCTTAGAGTATTCGCGGTGGTAGAGAAATATTTAGTTTAACGTCTTAGCATTATACGAAGATCCAACACACAATCAGATAAGAGAGAGGGTGTAACATTCATAAGTGTCACCTGAGTTTTTAGGTAGAAATCCCTGAAAATGGGTGAAATCCCTAAAAAGGGGGAAAAACCACGGGGCCTGACTTAATTTGAATGAATCCACTAGTATTTGCAGTCGATTACAAATGAGGACTTTCCTTAGGAGAAGGCCTTGGCTTGATATCACAAATGTACATCATATATAGCACATTACATGGTGAGAGTTACATATATATATATGTTTGTTTGGTCGATAGAACCATAGTCAATGGGATAGTGGTCGGAAAGACCGTAGTTGGCAGGAGATCGGGGTCACGAAGATCGTTGCCTGGTCATGGAGGTCAAAAATGTAAAATCTTAATTAGATTGTTAAACCTAAGCTAATATCTCAAGGATAACCAAGAGGGGGGTTGAATTGATAATTTTATAATTACTCTTGGATTTAAAAATTGAAAACCTTTTGATTCAGTGAGCAAGTTAATTGAGAATTTTGAAAATAAAATTTTCAACCACAGAATAAAAACTTGCAGTAAATAAAATGCGATAATTTAAATGACACAAAGTTTTATAGTGGTTCGATCAAACACGACTTACATTCACTCCCTGAAGACTCACTCTTTAGGTATTACACTATTACGAGGGTCTCTCCTTTTGCTCCCACAGCAAGGCAGAGAAACCTTTATAAAACTCTCTTCTACCAATCCCTAGTGCGGTAGAGAACCGTCGTCCTTTCACACTCTCCAAGTGTCGGCAGAGAACCATCGTCTGTTTACACTCTCTAAGTGTCGGTAGAAAACCGTCATCTATTCACACCATCCAAGTGTCAGCAGAGAATCGTCATCTGTTCACACTCTCCAAGTGTCGGTAGAGAACTGGATCTTCTTCAAATATCTTCTCACGAGCAATCTAAAAAGACAACTGGAAGAGTAAAAAACTGAAATCACATAGAGATCCTTACCTTTGAGTAACCTTATGAATCCTTCACACTCTACTTGCAAGAAATCTCTCTCATACTCTCTTATTTCATTGCCCTCAAAAAATCACGAAGACAAGATCTTTTCACATCAGTTTTAGTGGACTTTTTAGTGGAATCAAGACACGAAAAATTGTCCAAAAAAAATGGAAATTTTTAATTTAGAGCGTACATGATCATACAGTATGATCATATTTTATACGTATGAATAATTCAAAAACTATTGCGTACAAACTTGATCTGAATCGATATGAAACCATTTCATACAGAATCATCATCCGGTATGAATCAAGTTCGTCCATGATGAACAGTTAAAAAATGGACCTCACAATTTTGTACTTTGAAAAGCATGAACGAACTATGTTCGTACAATATGATCCATACTTAGAAAATATTCTTTTTACATGACCAGGAACCCATCCATTTCGTACTCTAGAAGGCATGTACGAATTGTGTTCGTATAGTACGAATTATGTTTATACAGTACAATCCATACTTAAAAAAATTCTTTTTACACTATCAAAAACCAATCCATTTTGTACTCTGGAAGGCATGTATGAACTGTGTTCGTACAAGACAATCCATTCTTAGAAAAATTTTAATTAATATTTGTTTGACTGCTCTAGGGGGAAAATAACTTAACAAATGGTCGAGTACAAAGTCAATTCATACAGTATGATTAGTTTAAAATTTTCAAGTTTTAATCTTTTCCCCTGCGTGTATGTGCACAATTACTCAATTAGAATCACACTCTCTCGGACTCAATAAAATTAAAAAAAATATATAGGCTTCATATACGATAAACTTTAAACTGATCTGATTTAAAGTCTTCAACAATCTGAAATATAATTTTTCTGAAATTTTAGTACAAACAAACAATAAAGCAATGCATCCAAAATAAGTTAAGATAAATAATAATTAAAATAATAATATTTGGAATCATAAAAAATAAACATGTTACAAGAATATCAACAATAAAAAACTAAGTTGCAATAATCTCAACAATCTCCCTCTTTTGATGATGGCAAAATAATTATTATTTAAATAAAATTGAATAGTCTAAATTTCTCCTTAACTCCCCCTAAATGAATAAACATGTGTGTATAAGGGAATTCTTTTAAGAACAAATCATTTTTTTTAAATTTTAAAACACACAAAAAAATAAAAGCAAAGTACAAAACATCCAGAAGAAAACACAAAAATAACACTAACACACCAACCAAAATAATACAAATGCAAATAAAATTTCTCCACCTTTTGACAACAATAAAATAGAAAGAAGGACAATTGAAATGGAAGAAGTTATATGAGAAACTTTATAAATTGATCTTGAAAGAGATTGAACTATAATCACAATAACAAAGTAATAATATTCATTAGTTGAAAAAGAAATATTCAAAAACATTTAAATTAAGGTATAACTGTGGACCTCCGAAAGAGCACCGCGCGAACGGGTCAATTGAAAGGGACAGATTGGATCGTGCATACGACTGACCATTGGGGATAGAGACTGTCGCCAACACACCCCGATGGGTAGTAATATACAAGACCAAATCACGGGTTTCCCCCACCCGATGTAAGAGCTCGAATAGGGTTTAGTAGATATGGGACCGAGTTTCCCACGGGCGCAAGCCCCCGTGGTTAATTACATCCCAGGCCGGAGCCTGAGAAAACTCTCGATTGAGGATCATACATTATCCTCTCCGAAAATGGGATTGACACAAAGGTATATACTAGGAAATCCTACTCAAATGGAAGAAGGGTCCAAAGGGCTGAATCAACATGCACGGTTCACACCACCATTCGGAGGCTCTAGGGTACTAAAGAGAAACTGGAGAAAGAAAGACAAGCAATCGATCACATGCGTGAGAGAAGGATGGAGGTGGCGTCATCCTATGACGCGGATAAGTAGGATTTATAGTCCCTGAAAGAAGGAACCTACCTACTATTTAAGGCATACTACGAGACTGAATGTAGTGGCCTCGAATCCTAAATCTAGGTTGGGCTTAGTGCTCTACGAAACACTAAGACCCGTGTCCTAGCTAATGCAGTGCAAAACCTGGACTTATCCCGGCCTGGATTGGGGAAGCCAGCTAACCACCTAATCGATTTAAAACCATGATGTCAAGTCAATTATGAAAGATGGGTGGGTGGTACCGTTATTTGGAAGTAGGACCTACATCTAGAGAATTTCCTAAGTGGTCATGGACTTATGTTGGTTAGATGCTCCTAGCTAATGCAATTAAATTTTAATTAGTTGGTTACTAATGCAATGCATGCTAGTTGAAATGTCAGCTCATGAATGCTATGGAATTTTAAAAAACAGGCTTATAGAAAATAATTTTTTTTTGAAAAGACTGGGTCTCCCTAGGTCCGGCACTTCATCCTCATAGGCCAGATTATCCAGACTCTACCCGCAGGCAGGGAGATGTCTTATAAGAAGGAGAGAGAAGATGCAGTAATATGCATGCGACCCTGGACGGTTCCGACAGTTCCCTAAGTTCGTTAAGTTTCTATGTTATTTAAACTTAAATTTTTAGAAATTAGTTATGAGTATAAAAGTTTTATAATCCTTAGAGAGCCTAACGAAAATCCAGGCGAAAGCAAAAGTGGCATGCAAGAAAGAAACCTAAGAAGAACATGCAATTTCTACTGCGCAATCAGGTAAACACATCAATATAAATCCAAAAATAATCAACTAAATGGCCATAGGCAAATTGCCCTTATTACACCCCAGATATGCATAAAGTAAAGTGGCCGGGCACCACTGCCAACAACCCGGATTTCTAAGCCTATGACAGACGCCAACAACTTTGAGTGGGATATTGGGTCTTCTAATCTTTAGTCTTCTGGATATCTTCTCCTTGAACTTCTTGGATCTCTCCTCCTTGGATTCCTTGGATCTCTCCTCCTTGGACTCCTTGGATCCGTCGTGGCTTGAATATCCAAACGAAGAGACAATTCCCCCAGTATGGGGGTATTGCCTTTTCTCTTTGGATATCTAAAGCCATCCAGCTCGATCTTCTAAATGGAAGAAGACTCTCCCCTTAGGGATGCCTTCTTCTTTTAGAATCCGAGCTGGATAAGAATATCCCAACTCAAAAGTTGTTTTCACAACTCTTAACAATTATTACAAATAAATTACATTAATTGAAAGCAGTAAATCTACGAATCCCTGCAAGGTTATCCTAGTAAAAATCATCCCAAGCAGTTTATATGAAAATAAAAATGCTAACACCATTGACCATGTGCCAAGCCATGCTCTTAATTATGAGGGCTAAGCAGCTCCATCTGTGCAGTTATAATTATTAATTTTAGCCCTCATTTTTATTTAGGGGGGGCTGAGCAAGCACCTGCACAAGACAATATTAGAAAATATAACGGTGCCCCCCTTTTATTAGCTTGAGCATGGCCACCTGCATGGAAGAACAGTATATGTATATATGGCGCTCCTAACCTAGGGGTAAATCTAGAGCTCACATCCAGAGTGCAGAAAAAGTAAGTAAACACACCAATCATTTTTCAAACAGCATGCAATGAAATCCACGAAAGCTCCGGCACACAGTAGAAAAGTAAAACCCAGCGGCCTAACCTAGGTCTAGAAGTGGTTCCCTAGCAAACAATTCTATGTGTGTGTAAGGCTAGTGTGGTTTGGATAGGTCCTAAGCAGGGTAATTAGTTAAAATTATCTATAGTTCATATTTATTGAGAGTCTGAAAAGGATATTTTAGTTGAAATTCAAATATTAGTGAATTAGGTCCATTTTAATTATTTCAGTTTGTTGTTCAATTTTAAGAGCTTAGGATACTGACATTTAAAGTTTAAGTGATATTAGCCAATTTTAGAAAGTTCTAGGTCCTCCTAGGAACTAAGCTAAGGGTCCAAAAAGTCATTATAGGAAAAGGCTAAGTCTAGGATTCCTACCACCTTAGGAAAATACTAGATCTTAATACGAGTAGTTAGCCAGGTAGTACACTAAAATCGGAGTTTTCTACGCAAAGTTATGAATTTTCTAAGTTCAGGGTATTAAAAGGAATTTCTAAATTTCCTAATAAAGGGCCCTTTTTATTGTTTTGATCCAAATCAACTCCAAACTGATTGAAATCACCACCAAAGGTCAGGGATGACCTAAAAGGGTGTTCCCAAGTGTTTGGGGAAAATTTGAGATTTTTAATAATTTTTAATGATTTATTAGGGACAAAACGGTAAATTCCACCTATGATCAAATTAGGGGTCAACCTGAAGTCAAACTAGGGAGCCCTATTTATCTAAGGTCAAGGATCTAATTCTAAATAATTTGAGGTATTATGGGTAATTTTTTGAACTAAGATGTATTTATTGTATTTTTCGGGAGGTCTCGAGGCCTTATTTAACCAGTTAATTAGGGTTAGTTAATTAAGAAGTCTAAAGGTTCCTAAAAATTCCTAGAAAATTCAGGGAGGTTTATGATGTCAATAAGTTTAAATTTTGAAGTTTTCGTGTCAATCCGGGATCTATCCTAGCTCCTAGAAAACTTCTAAGTTCGCTAGACGGCTCCTTAATTTTTGTCCTTAAGGTGTCACTACGTTGTAGGAGTTTAAAGTGATGTTTTGTCTAACCCTTCAGGTAATAAATGCATGGGATTACAAAAATGAAATAAACACACCATGTCCTTAGATCTAGGAGAGCCTAAACTAAGTGCTCGTGGTGCGACCTACACATGCAATCTACGAAAATAAAAAGACAGACACCTAAAGAACGGATTAGTGAATGATTGGGACTCAACCATTCACTAACCCACTTCCCCATGATTGCTCTTCATATCTAGAACCAATGTCTAAAATTTCACGAAGTAGCGAGTCTCCCAAAATTAGGATTTATGTATAAGTAGTTTTAAAATAGTTTAAAAGTACTTATGGATATAAGTATATTTTTGGAAAATAAAAATAATTGAAAATAATTCAATTCATAATACAAAAGTATAGGGAAACCCACTGACTACTCTAACGAAGTCCCAAACGATTTGAAAATAGTTTGTATCCTGAAAATAATTATCATAATTAATATTTAATATAAAAAAAAATACTCGAATAATCGAATCCAAATAGTGATCTGTCAAAACAGCCAAAATCAGGGGCTGGAAATGGTTTCAAAACATAAAGCTCGCTTTTCTGAAAAGAACGAGGGGTTATACGCAAAAATCCGATTTAAAACGACGAAGATATGAATTTTCGAAGTTTAAATATAATAAAAAAAAGTATTTTAAAATATTGTCCATTCACTGTTTTTGAAATAACAGCAAATACAGACATACTTTTTATCTGAAAATGGTTTCAAACTGTGCAGAATCCAAAGTACATCCAAAACAAGGTGCTGTGCATCAAAATCCGACTTGAAACGAGAAAGTTACGCAATTTCGAAGTTTAAAGGCAATAATTAAATATTTTTAAATACTACTGTTTTGCTATTTTGAAAATAATTGCACACAGATCAAAAACTTTTGAGTGAAACCAATCCGAAAGTGTACAGAATCAAAATACGATCAAAACAAGGGGTTATGCGTCGACAGCGGATCGAATTTGGGAAAGTTATATAATTTCAAAGTTTAAAGACGAAAATCAAATAATTTGGCAAATAGTGCTATTGGCTGTTTTAAAAATAACTGCACACAGACTCCAAAATTTTAAACAAAACTGGTTCCAAAATGTGCAGAATTCAAACACCTTCAAATCGAGGTGTTGTGCGTCAAAATCCGACTTAAAACGACGGAGATATGAATTTTGCAAGTTAAAATCAATAAATTGATTTAAAAATATTAAAAATAAATACTATTTTAAAAGTAATATATATATATATATATATATATATGTATAAAATAATACTCTTAATAATTCTGAAGTTTAAAGGGATAAAAAATATATTTTTTTTATTATTATTATTGTTTTAAGTCATTAAATTAAATATAATAATTAAATAATATTTGATTATTAAAGATAAATTTTTATATTTAAATAAATATAATAATAATAATAAATAATAGGTTAATGTTTCAAAATAACAGTAATTATAATAAATAACTATAACTAAATGATTAAATAATAATAATTTAATAGTAATTATATAAAAATAATGATTTAAATAAAAAAAAGTAGGGTTTTTACTGTTTAATAAATAATTAACAATATATCTATTATTTTTTGAAGTTAAAACATGTTTAAAATAATTTAAAAGAAATTTTAAAAAAAATTTGGCGGCGGCGGCTGTCGGTGCGCCACGTGGCGGACAAGGGTTCGTTCCGCGGTTTCGGGCAATCATTACCAATGATTGCGCCGCCGCGCAATCATTGGTAATGATTGCCGCGGCGCGGGAATCAGCGCCGGGCTCATTAACCACGTCGGCGAGGGTCCGTAGCCGTCGGATCTTCCGCGGTTTGAGATCAACGGCCGTGATGCGGCCGGACGGAAGTGATAGCCACGGGATCGGATCCGCGGTTAGATCGGAACCGCGGAACGGCTTGATCTCAACCGTTGATCACAAGATCAACGGTTGCGATCCAGCTTAGACGGACGAACAGCCAAACCCGAACCCTAGATCACTATTTCGACTCGTTCTCTCTCGATACTCCATCAAATTGCACGAAATTTTAAACATAGATCATGGACATGAACAGAAATCGTGGGGGATCAATAGTTTGGCTTAAATTTTACTTAAAAAACAGCCATTTAGACCGAGATGTAGTGACCTATACTAAGGGATTTCGTGAGATTTTACCGTTGGATCTTCAAATCTTTGACACGGTTGAGCTTGTAGACTGTCCTCGTATGTTTTCCTTCTTGAATCCTCGATCAAACGAGCAACAGATCAACTGGATCAAAACTTCAAACGTTCAAGCCTTTGGATCGCCGGAATCTCGTTGCCGGCGAGCCTTGACCGTCGGGATTCGATGGGGAAAGGTCGTGGGGAACTCCAGAAACTCCCACAAGAAATTTCAGAGCCTCTGGAAGTCTGGAGAGAGAGCAATTGCAAAAAAGGTCCCTAATTGGACTTGATTTCTCCTATTTAAGGCTCCTAAACCTAATACCAACGGCTAGGATCGAATCAAAACAAAATTGGGAGGGAAATTAACTCATGGGGGACGTGGTTTTGATTTCAAATTGATTGGTAATCAATTGGGCATTAAATATGCTTTTAATTTGATTTAAATGGGTTATAATTGACCTATTATGACTTGGGTTGACCAAGTCAATGGTTGACTTGGTCAACTCAGTCAACTAGGTCCGAGGGGAAGAGTGATCAAGCCATGAAGCCTTGAAATTGGTTTAAAATTAATTTTAGGCTTAAAGGGTCCAAACTGGTCAACCCGGGTTGACTCAGTCAACTGGGTTGACTCGGGGTCCAAGTCAGGGCTCGACAGACTCGACTCGACTCACTGAACCCACAGGAGGGGGTCTTGAGGTCTGACTTGGTCAATTTGACCAAGTCAACCTTTTGACCAAGGTTCTAGGCAAAATCGAGGTCAACAAACGGACCCCCAACAGGAGCGGTGAACAACTAGTGAACTGCTCGTGTTGGCGTTGACCGACTAAGCCAAAGGAAGGTAGAGTGAAAATCATGAAGGGGAAATCATGAAGATGGTGGAAAAAGAAGGAGATTCTTCTTCCGGCCTTGCCCCATAGCAGGGGCAGAGCCTAGGAAAGAAGAAAAAGCAGCAGTGCACAAGTCAAGAATCACCAAAATGGTGAACAAGTAGTAGGGTCTTCTCCTGGCCTTACCCTTTGACAAGGGTAGAGCTTAGGATAGAACCAACAGTAAAGATCACCTAAAAAGGTGAAAACGAGGTAAGGGGATTCTCCTATAGCCTTGCCCTATAGCGAGGGCAGAGTAGAAAAGAGAATCAAAAGTAAAGATCACCTCAAGGGTGAAAAAGGTAAAAGGATTCTCCTCTGGCCTTACCCCGTAGCAGGGGTAGAGCCAAGAGAAGAACCACAAGTAAGGTAGCAAAAGCATACCAACTATCTATCTGACTATATCAAATCAGTAGAATAGAAGGTGAAAGGGTCCCATATCCTCCTGCCTATTTCAGGACAGTGGATCGGGGTGACTCAGTATCTGCCTAACAAAATCGGGTCAGCAAACAAAGGAATCACAACGCCTAGTGTCTGCCTAATCGGAACAAGACACTCAGGGAAAAAGAGTGGCAAGGAGTTCCTGCCAGGTGCTCTGTCAGGCCCTCTCTACCAAGTAAGTCAAACCAGCTTCCCGCATGTTCATTTCAAACAGCAGGATAGAAGGTGAAAAGATCCCATCTCCTCCTGCTTATTTCAGGACAGTGGATTGGGGTGACTCAGTATCTGTCTGATCAACTCAAGACAGCAAACAAAAGAGTCACAAAATCTGGTGCCTATTTGATCAGAATAGGACACTCAGGAAAAGAAGCGAGGAGTTCCTGCCAGGTGCTCTATCAGGCCCTCTCTACCAAGTAAAACCAGCTACCCGCTTGACTGTATCTGGACAGCGGGGTGGAAAGTGAAAAGGATCCCGCCCCTCCTGATCCTTTCGGAACAGTGGATTGGGGTGACTCAATACCTCTGCCTGACCTCAGCAAAAGTAAAGAAGACACGAAGTGGAAGCCTGCGTAGTCTTTTACAGGACATCCGAGTAAAGGGGTGTTGAGGAATTGCGCCTCTCAGGGACTCTGTCGGGCTCACTCAACGGTAGGTAAGAACCAACTACCAGGCTGACCGCATATGGAAAGCGGGTAGAGGGTGAAAAGGATCCCGCCCCTCCTGCCCCTTTCGGAACAGTGGATTGGGGTAGCCACTACTTCTGCCTGACCTCAGCGAGAAGCTCATGAACCACGAAGTGGAAGCCTGCGTAGTCTTTTACAGGACATCCGAGTAAAGGGGTGTTGAGGAATTGCGCCTCCCAGGGACTCTATCGGGCTCACTCAATGGTAGGTAAAAAAAACCAACTACCAGGCTGACCGTATATGGACAGCGGGTAGAGGGTGAAAAGGATCCCGCCCCTCCTGCTCCTTTCGGAACAGTGGATTGGGGTGGCCACTACTTCTGCCTGACCTCAGCGAGAAGCTCATGAACCACGAAGTGGAAGCCTGCGTAGTCTTTTACAGGACATCCGAGTAAAAGGGTGTTGAGGAATTGCGCCTCCCAGGGACTCTGTCGGGCTCACTCAACAGTAGGTAAAGACCAACTACCAGGCTGACCGCATCTGGACAGCGGGTAGAGGGTAAAAAGGATCCCGCCCCTCCTGCTCCTTTCGGAACAGTGGATTGGGGTGGCCACTACTTCTGCCTGACCTCAGCGAGAAGCTCATGAACCACGAAGTGGAAGCCTGCGTAGTCTTTTACAGGACATCCGAGTAAAAAGAGAATTGTTGAGGAATTGCGCCTCCCAGGGACTCTGTCGGGCTCACTCAACAGGTAAGCTTCAACATCTGCTACAGCCAGCTCGGTCTTGCAGATGAAGAAGGGCTCAATACCCACTCAGTCATTTCAACCGAGTGAATAAAGAGTCAAGCTCCGAAGCCTGTCTGATCAGAACAGGGCAATCAAAAGCGTGGCGAGGAGTACCTTCCAGGTGCTTTGTCATGTAGGGATGTGAGGGAAAAAGAGGTAAGTAAATGGGATAATTTTAAGGGCAGAGCCACCTAGGGAACCCTTTCTAGCAATCTGATAACCACATGGTAGAGGACAAGTCGTCGTGGCCATGAGTATCCAAATGCTGTCAGGATCTCCTAAAGAACCCTAACCCTACAAAAAAAAGGGGGAGGAGACATCAGAACGACATCTCTCAAGAAAGCTGAAAGAGATATACCCGCTGTAAAGTGTGTAAAGGGGCGATCTCATTCCAAAGGAGTAAAAAGAACTCGAGTAGCGAGGGGGCACCTCAACTACAGAAGGCAGGACTATGCCTGGTAAAACTAATCCTCAAAGAGGCTACAATAGTGAACCCATACTAACTGATGGGGTCCCTGTAAGAGGTAGAAACAAGATCAAAACATCCAAAGGACCTCTCCAGCAGCTAGGAGTCGGATCTCAATGGGAAAACAAGTGATAAAAGTACCTGAAAGAGCTGACTCTTTACAAGAGGATCAAAACTCAAGGAAAAGATGGTGGTAGCATCTGAGGTGTGATGCTCTACATCACCAGGTAAGAAGAAAAGAGCCAAAGTAGCGAGGTAGCTTCCTCTCCACTAAGATCAATAATTCTTTAAGTAAGTAAAATTTCACAGTGGTAACACCCAAACAAACTAGTGGGACCCTGTGGAAAGTAGAAGTGACCTCAACACATTCACAGGACTAATCTGGCAACTGAGCCTAGCACATGAATGGTAAAATGGGTCACGACAGTAGTAGTAGAACTGATCTTCTACTAAAAGATCAAAGTTCTCAAAGTGGTGATGTTAGTACCCGAGGCAAGGTATACTACACCACAAGGAGGGAAGCAGCTCTAGGTAGTGAAAGAGACACACCTACTACCTCAGGATGATAATCATGTATAGAAGTGAAGTATCATCAGAAGGGTCACAGTGGTAGCACCTACCCTGACTGGGTAGGACCCTGTGAGAAGTGAACACAACCAAGCAACATTCGTAGGGCTACTCTAGCAGCTAAGAGTAGGGAACGAATGCTAAAGTACGCTGGTGAAAGAAACCAAGGAGTCGGCCTTCCGATGGAAAACCGGGGCTCCTGGAACTGTGGTGCTAACACCTGCGAACAGATGTACTACATCACAGCACAACTCTGAGGTGACAAGGGAGCACTCCTGACACCTAGTATGATAATCATGAGTGAGATATATGATTATCAGTAAGTCACAGCGGTAACACCAACCCTAATCAGGTAGGACCCTGTGCGAAGTGAAAGTAACACTATCACATTCATAGAACCACTCTGGCAGCTCAGAGCAGTGTATGAATGGGAAGGTAGGCTGCCAAAATAGAGTAGCAGTGGGCGATCTCTATTCAGAAAGACCTAAGCCCAAAAAGTAGTGATGGTTACATCTCAAAACACAATGTACTACATCACTAACGAAGAAATGTATTTAAAATCATATAAGTTTATCGACCAACTAAGTGGGAACTCAACCTTGAAGAGATCTCAGGTACTCTCAAGGGAGGAGAAAGAGAAATTTTGGGGAATTTGAGCCCTTAGAGAGTTTTACCGGGTTCCTCCTGTGACAAGGGCAACCGGGTTTTTATTCTCCTACGAACTTCAATATTTTTTTTTTTTTTACTCAAGCCACATTCAAACCACCTGAATGGGCTGGGGAGCAATATCATATCAAAATTCAGGTACAACTAAAATCAATATCAGGATAGAGGATCAGCACTACCATATTTGACTAACATGGTATGGTATGGACCCTGTGTCCTATCTCAAAGAGGGTCTAAACAAATGACTCTAACATCCTTGATCACATTCAACTCATATGAATGGACTAGGGGTTACATCTATCAGATCAGGACTGATAGGAAAAAGAAACTCAACTAGGGACAGTGGATCTCCATCACCATTCCTGACTGTCACGGGGTGGTGTGGACCCAGTATCACCTCTCAAAAACTAGACTCGAACTATTGATTTTGATATCCCAGACCACACCTGGGGCGGCAGGTGAAACTGGGGGACTAAGCCCAACAAAGGGGAGAACAAACTGAAAATTCTATGCGATAGCACCAACGTGATTGGTGCGCACAGACAAAAGTACAAAACATCCCTACGGCATATTAGTGCATCACCTCTAAGGATAGCCTTATACTCTTCTAAGCAACGTCGCGTGGTAGAGGACAAATCGTCGTGGCCACGCAGACTGCTGAAAAGTAAGAGGAATCCTTTTAGGAGCTGCATATACAGAGGGATATCTACAGGCGGTAGGGAGGCTCCCCCGTGAAGTACTAGACTTAGGCATAGTACTTTTTCAAGTACTGCCCGTTGATGACATGCATAGGGTGAACGCCATTTGCATCAACAAGTAGGTAGACACCACCTTCATAAACTTGCTCTATAGCGAAGGGGCCTTCCCAAACAGGCTCAAACTTACCACCTCGCCGACGGTGCGAGATGATAGGCCTACGCAAAACAAGCACTAACTCGCCTACCCGAAAAGCACGGGGTCTAACAAGATGCTCAAAGTGTCGCTTCATTCGGGCCTGGCTTAGCTGAAGGTATTGATAAGCTCGTAAACGAAGCTCATCTAAACCGTCTAGCTCTTCCAACCTAAGTCGGGTATTATCTTCCTCAGATAGATTGTAACTGACTGCTACATGCAGTGAGGGGATCTCAACCTCAAGTGGGAGAACTGTTTCAACCCCAAAAGCTAAAGCGTATGGGGTGGACTGAGTAGGAGTACGGTAGGTAGTCCTATATGCCCATAACGCTTCAGGTAACTTATCATGCCATTCTCTCTTGTTCGCAACAAGGATCTTCCTTATCAGTTGCACAAGAGTCTTATTAAATGCCTCTGCCAAGCCATTGGCTTTAGGATAGTAAATTGATGAGTATCGCCAATTAATGTTATGGCAGCGGGCAAATCTGGCAATTTTGGTGCTTCTAAAGGAAGGGTCGTTATCTGAGATTATACGGCGCGGAACACCAAAGCGATAAACAATGTTATCGCGAAAGAAACGCATCACATCTTCTGATTTAACTTCCTTAAGTGGGACAGCCTCTGCCCACTTAGAGAAGTAATCAGTGGCGGCTAAAATGAATCTATGACCCTTAGAGGAAGGAGGGTCTATAAGACCCACCACATCCGTGCCCCAGCCCTCAAATGGCCAAGAAGAAACAGTAGGGTGCAACGGATTAGGTGGTTGGTGAATCACCGTGCCATGAATATGGCACTGGTGGCATCTCTTAGCGTGCTCCATATAATCATGGATCATAGTTGGTCAGTAGTAGCCAAGGCGTTTAATTCTACCTTTCATTTTTGGTCCAGATTGATGGGCACCACAAAGCCCTTCATGTATCTCACTCATGACTCTTTTAGCCTCTTCTTGTCTGAGGCATCTTAACCACATTTGGTCAAAAGAGCGTCGATACAGAGTTTCATTTACATAGGCTAATGATAAGGCTCTCTTTCTAATTTGAGCAGTGAGAGACTTATCATCTGGAAGCCTACCATGTTTTAAATACTCTATGAAGGGTTCTCTCCAATCTGGCTCCTCATCCACAGCTAACACTGTAAGGGTCTGATCGGGAGTAGACAAGTCTGCGGGGCACAGAGCTTGACGATACTGGATAATAATAGACACTGGGTTTCTAGTAGGGTCAGCTAATTCTTTTGCTAACTTGGCCAATGCATCTGCTTTTCCATTTTCAGATCTAGGGACCTTGGCCAAAGTTACTTCTGGTATTAAGCTCAGGAGCTCCATTGCTTTATTATGATATGGAATGAGCTCAGGCTTAAGTACTTTATAGACTCCAGCTACACTATTGATTATCAGTTGGGAGTCTCCAAAGATCTTCACCCGCGTAAGACTCATCTGAATGGCCAACTCTAACTCCAAAATCAGAGCTTCGTACTCAGCTTCATTATTAGTACGAGATTCTGATAAGCAATAGGAGTACCGTAGAGTATGATCCTCAGGAGACACAAAAATCAGGCCTAATCCTACCCTAACTGTAGAAGTTTCATCTGGACTTAAGGTTTTGACGGATGATGCACCGTCAAAGTAGAACTCCCAAGTAGGGGACTCCTGTTTATCCACACTCATGATGAATTCATCAGGTAGCTCATCATTGAGTGGAGAATCTGCAGGGATCGGGTGATCAGCCAGAAAATCAGCTAGAGCCTGTCCTTTGACGGCCCGCTGAGGAACAAAAGTAATATCAAATTACAGTAGTATCATAGACCATCGTGCCAGACGACCTGAGAGGGTCGGACGGGTCATCAAGTACTGCAACGGGTTGACTCGAGAGATCAAATTAATCTTATGTGATAGCATATAATGCCTAAGCTTCTGTACCGCGAAGATCAAGGCTAAACATTGCTTTTCTATCGCGGGATACTTAAGCTCTGCAGGTATCAGTCGCCTGCTGAGGTAGTACAAGGCATTCTCCTTGCCTTCCTCATTCTCTTGAGCCAACAATGCACCTAAAGACTCATCCAGGGCCGTAGTGTAGAGAATCAACGGCCTACCTGGGATAGGTGCAGCTAAAACAGGGGGATTCATCAGGTAGCGCTTTATACTCTCAAAGGCCTCCTGACAACTCTCATCCCAGTGGAATCGGGCATCCTTCTTAACTAGTGCAGAGAAAGGATGACACCTACCAGAAAGATTGGAGATAAATCTCCGCAAGAAAGCGAGTTTACCCTGAAAGGACCTCAACTGGGTAAGACTCTTAGGGGGTTTTAAGTCTACTATGGCTTTGATCATAGAGGGATCTATCTCAATGCCACGGTAACGAACTATAAACCCTAAGAACTTTCCTGCACTAACTCCAAATGCGCATTTTAAAGGATTCATCTTTAAATCAAACTTGCGCAGGCGTTCAAAAATGATTCGCAGATCTCTGAGGTGATTTTCGCGGACCTTGCTTTTGACGACCAAATCATCCACATAGCATTCAACTTGCTCATGTATCATCTCATCGAAGATGACAGTCATGGCACGTTGATAGGTGGCCCCGGCATTCTTGAGACCGAAGGGCATTACCTTGTAACAAAAGACACCTATAGGTGTCTGGAAAGCAGTAAACTTCTCGTCCTTGGGGTCCATCTTTATCTGATTATAACCAGATGAACCATCCATGAATGAGAAGACATTATGGGATGATGCTATATCCACCATAAGCTCAGGAATGGGAAGAGGAAAATCATCCTTAGGACATGCCTTGTTTAAATCACGGAAGTCGATACAGACTCGTATATGCCCGCTCTTCTTCCGGACTGGAACAATATTGGCAAGCCAAGTGGGGTATTTCTCTTCCCTAATGAAACCAGCTTCTATAAGCTTCTTGGTTTCAGCGATCACCTGTTGTTCATTTTCCAACCTCATCCTACGAGGTGCTTGTTTAACAGGGACTGCATCAGACTTAATCGCTAACTTGTGGACTGCTACCTCTGGATTTAGACCAGGCATCTCGGTGTAGTTCCAGGCAAAATAGTCCCTAAACTCTGATAGTAACCTGATGTATTCTTGAGCTTCTGAATCAGATAATAGGGCACTATGAAAAATAGGCCTAGGATCTGACTCAGTGCCCAAGTTTACCTCACGCAGTTCGTCCATGGCTGAAGTGGCGCCATCTTCAAACTCTTGTGGAGCATCAAGTAACCTATCATCGCCACTATCCGGGTCTTCTTCGTCGGCCAAAGAAACAACCGGATAGGCGTGGGAAATGACACGAATGCTGGCATCACTGGACTGATTTAACCCCATGTAACCTACGCCTCCTAGACCTTGGGGGAAATCAGTCCGCCAGACTCGGGCCTGCTGGAGAGCTTCTTCATCAGGCCAGGTGGAACGAACGAGACCCCGCTCAACAAAGCTCTCTACAGTAGGTGAGAAGTAACGAGGGGCACTCCTGACCTCTATATCCATAGCGGTCTCCTCTAGATCCTGTCTCACAGGACCCAGTGGTGCACCTATACTACGGGGTACAGAGGGACATTCCCTAGGTCAGGCTGGCCCAAATGAATCATACAAGTAAGGTATGGGATTGTGATTACCCCATATTGTACTATCATCATCAACTATGAGAGTGTCAGAAGATCTTTGACTGGAATCCCCAACTCCTATCCCGCGTATCTGATGGGGGGAAGGTTGTTTGGTAGTAGTCTGACGTAGGAAGTCCTCTTCCTCGTCTGAGCTAATATCAATAACCAATCCACCTTCAGGTATCAAGTGGCTACAAAGAGTAGGTCGGGAATCATAACCAGCGGAATAGGGAGATTGTGAAGTGACTGGACGCTGAAGAGTATCGATCATTTCATCGTCAGAAGAGTCAGACTCTACAGTCAAAGAAGAAGTGTAAAGGTTGGGGGAGGAGGTGTGCGAGTGTCGTGGTTCCGCGGCTCGCGGATCACAACTCTACTTCTTCCTCTACCTCTACCTCCCCTACCTCTACTAGGGGGAACGTCGTGCCTCACTGCAAACTGAGAGGGATCTCCATCAGCATGGGCAGTGGGAACACCTGGCTCGATACCAACCTGTGATGGACCCTGTACTGACGATTGTATAGGACCCTGTGCAGGTGGCTGCGTAGGATCCTGTACAACAGTATCAGGTATCACTGGGGACTGAGCAGGTGGAGCTCTACGAGTCTTCCGAGGTACGTAGTACTCGGCATCGTCGTACATAGAGATCTCATGCACGGAAAAGGGCTGGGTATCTCCAGGAATGGTATACTCAACATCATTCCTCAGAAACTTCATACATTGGTGCAAGGTAGAGGGCACCATTCCATACTCATGGATCCAAGGCCTTCCTAAGAGAGCCTTGTATGAAGTATCAGCCTCAATCACATGAAACTTTGCCTCAGTTAGAAAATTTCCAAATTTCAGAGGCAGGGTGATAGCCCCTAGAGCTCGCTGACCTTGGTCATTGAAGCCTTTCAACATAATTTTATCGGAAGTGAGCTTCAAATGACCTAGGGAGAGGCTCTTCAAAGTTTCATGGGTTAGTATGTTTACTGAAGCCCCTTGATCTATGAGGACCCTGTTCAACTCATAATCATTAACTTCAGCACTGACATACAAGGGACGATTATGCTCAGTGGTCCCTAACAGAAGGTCACGACTAGAGAAAGTAATGCATGGCGTGTTATACGAATTCCATGCTCCATCATCAGGGTCGGAAGTGAAGAAGGCTTGATAGGTCTCTGGTTTAAGCAATGCTTTTACCAGTGTCTCTCTCAAGTCAGGTGACAACATCAAAGCATCATAGACACTAAGAAGAGAAGGAATTTTCCTTAGATGAGCCAACACATTGTAATCAACCTCCAGCTGAGGGCCTTTCCCTTTCTCCTTAGGCTGCTCCTGGGAGGAAGGGATAGAGTCATCCTGCTGGGTAATGATATTTTTATCTTTTGTATTTTTAGCCAACCTAGGTGGAAGGACCTTCCCTGAACGTAGATGAACTTCCTGTATTGAGTCATCCTCAATAGGAGATTCCTCTGGTTCAGTGGTGGTGGCAGGTGTTGGTTCTAAGGAAAGTATTGAGAGTGGGTTCTCGGATTCATCTTCTGAATCCATGTAACATCCACCTTCTGGTATCACAAAGACTGGTTCATCTTCATACTCAGACTCAGACTCTTCACTGGAACCATCCATATTATAAGAAACATGTAAAGCATGAGAAGACTGAGTGCTAGTAGAAGTAGAAACAGTAGCAGTAGAAGTAGAAACAGTAGTAAAAGCAGTAGAAAAAGAACACCAGAAGTAGCCAGAATCACCTTCTTCTATTATTTCTTCATCAAATGAAGGGAGAACAAAGTCCTTCAGCGTAAGTGCTGGAAGGAACCCTGTCTTCCCCTCAGAGGTTACAACATAACAACATATTTTTTTCTTTCATACATTTTCTTATTACATACATCAGAGGAAAAAGAAATGTGCTCAGTAGGCACTACAACATAAAGAGAAGAAGAAGAAGGTACAAGTGCTGGAGTAGTAACTGCAGGGGCAACTGTCGACTTGGCCTGTGGTGGCCTCTTCTCAACTGCCTCTGAACTCTGAACTGCACGGTCTATCATCCTCCTGGTCTTCTTGGAGAGTGCTAACTGCCACTCTCCCTCAGAACTCTGGGGTAAACTGCCACTACTGCCCTAACTGTCAGCCTGACTGGGACTGTGGCTGGGACTGGAAACCATCTGATGTCTGAGGGCCCTTGCCCTTGGGCTGCACTAGGTCACTGTCCTGGAGGTGTATCTGTCCTGTGGCCATCAACCTCTCAACCTTGTCCTTGAACACAAAGCAATCCTCTAACACATGCCCAACGTATCTGTGGTAAGGACAATAGAGTGGGTGCTCAGTCTGACCCTCCTCCTCCACTCTATTGCTGCTGGGAAAGGTAAGTATGTTTTTCTTAGTAAGGAATTTAAAGATCTTCTTCACACTCTCCCTTTTGAAGGGATATTCCTTACTAAGCTTCTCCTACAGGAACTGCTGACTCTCTGGAGTCCTACGGGAGGTCCTGGGCTGTGCTGCCGGCTGACTAGCTGAGTGTGACTGACTAGCTGAGCGTGACTGCTGTGGAGGTGCCGAACTGCCCAAGGGCCTCTTGCCCTTATCTGCTGGTCCCTGAGTACTGTGTACCTCCCCTCCTGGGTGGAGGTGCTCCTAAAAACTCCTGCCGCTGAGGTCTGCGCGAAGGCTGACTCTCAGCCTTAGGAGGGACTGCATCGGGTATGCTATCCTGTAGGCTGGTGACCTTGGTCAGTAGCTTCTGAAAGGTCCGTATGGTGAAACCCTTCAGGTATGGAGCTATGGGACCATCTATGTTCTTCAACAAGATCTCAACTGCGTGCTGCTCCTGCAACTGTGGCTCGCACTGCAAACTCAAATTCCTCCATCTAACTATGTAGTCTATGAGTGACTCTCTAGGCCTCTGTCTGGTGACTACTAACTCTCCAACTGTAACTCTGTGCTCAGTGCTGACAAACCTCTGGATGAACAACTGCTCCAGCTCTGCGAAAGTCCTGACTGATTCATTGGGGAGGTCGGCGTACCAAGCAAACGCCACCCCCGCCAAGCTGCTAACGAACAACCTCAACATCAGTGGGTCACTCCCTCCTATATTGCAACATATGGTCCGGTACTGAGCCACATGCTGCCTCGGGTTCCCAAACCCGTCAAACACTCTGAACCTAGGAGGGATGAAATTAGGAGGGTAGGGCTCCTACTCATACTCTATCGGGTAAGGCCGCCCTCTACTAACTGACTCTCCAGTCTTCCTGGAAGAAAATGGCCTGCTCTACCTTCTGGGCAATCAGATCCTGAAGCTGACCCGCTGACAACTGAGCTGGCTGACTCTGAACCACTGAAGGTGCTGTAGGCACTGCTCTCTGGACCCTGTCCACTCTCAGGGGGTCTAGTGCAACTGGTGGCGCAACTGACTGATCTCTGGAAGTACTGGCAGCGGCTACACCTGCCACTTGGGGCACCACCCCCAAGGCTGTCAACTATGCTGTCATGGCTGCCATGGCTCTGGCCATCTCTGCCATCTGTGTCTGAAGGTTCAGGACCGTAGCATCTGTGTCAACTGATCTGGGGGATCCACCCACCTCGGGCTCTCCCTGCTCATCCTGGTCCTCGAGCTCTCTCTCTTCCGAGTGACCTCTACGGGTAACTACACAAACCCGGTGTACCGGCACATCCTCATCTGTATCCACTAGTGTATACTCATCATCTAAAAAGGCTCATCGCATCGCCTCTATGTACGGGCTCATAGGAGAAGTGATCTTATGAGTGCTAGGTGCTATCTCTGTCTCAATCCGTACTGGCGATCTGTCTGGGGTAGAAACTGAACCATCATCGACTGCCATCGGGACTGCCTCAGACCCGGAAGGAACTGTCAAATCCATATGACCAGCTGCCTCATCTGGCTGCTCTGCCTCTGACAACTGCTCTGTCTCAACTGTAGGAACTGGGTCGACAGGGGTGTCTGCCTGTCGACGTCTCCAAACCCACCTCGTACGGCGGGGTACTGCACTAGCAATTGGCTGCTTTGGGGCTATCACCTCTGAACTGACCTGAGGCCGGGCAGGCTCCTGCTGCTGTCTCCGTCCTCGACGACGTGGGCGTCGTCCTACCACAGGAGCACCTGCTGGAGGCCTAACTACTGGAACTGTCTGTGCTGGCTGCTGCGGTGTCTGCCCCCTCTGCCAACTGTAAAGCCTCCTCGCAGTCTGTCGTCGTAACTGAAAGGTAGCCCGAGAAATCTGACGGAGTAAGCCCTCCCGACTGACGGGCCCTCTGCCATGAGCTAAGCGGACAATATTCCGAATCCTCTGAGTGGGCTCGGACACCAGCGTCCCTGGGTACCCTAGCTCGGGGTACAGTAGTGACGACAGGAGGAGCCGCCGCTATGCGGGCAACGTCCTCCTCATCACCACTATGCGTCAATCGGGAGAAGCGTCCTCCCTGAACTGCCTCCAACTCGGGGGCTACCATCACCTCTAGAGTAGGTGCCTCAACAATTGGATGTGGCCTTCGCTGCCTGGGAGCCACTCTCGTCTACCTCTGAACTAACTCATCGTGAACAACGGCATCTGCCATCCGCTGCCTCTCTGCCTCTGACGCAGCTAGACGCAGCCTCCTATTCCTATTCCTCCGGGCCCTTCTCCCAAGGCCGGAGGTGGAGGTGGAAGGAACATCTGAACCCACTGCCGGAGGGGCAGGGGGAACAGGGAAGACTGGAAGTGCCGGAGTCTGCCCGGCAGTCTCAGGGTGAGAAAGCCGAGCAAAAATAGAAACCCGGCCAGAAGAAGGCGAAGGCACCTCGGTCTGGGCACCCCTCTTCCTAGTGGAAGCGGGAGGGGCAACCCGAACGCGAGGTACTTCCGTCGGAACAGTCGGAGTAACAACAGCAACAGGCTGCCGGCGCTGAGGGGCCGGGGCAGCCTGTGCAACAGGAGTGGCAGGCGCAGGTCGCCTGACCGCTGCACGAACAAGTGGAACTACTGTTGCAGGCTGCCGGCGCTGAGGGGCCGGGGCAACCTGAGCAGCAGGTGCGGCAGGCACTGGACGCCTAACCGCAGGACGAACTGGAACCGGGTGTGGCCTAGGCACTGGTCGCCTAGCCACAGCGCGCACTGGATGCGCAAGTACAGGAACCGGACGTGGTGCTCGGACTGGGCGCCGAGCAGCAGGACGTCCAAACGGGCGCATGGCTGCGCGTCCTCTCCTCTAGGGAGGAGAGAATGCTGCAGCCTCCGCCGGGGTCGGCCCGTTAAGAGTGACGAAGGCCGAGTCAGTGAAGGAACCAAAAGTGATTCCTCCCACTGGCGGACTAGTGGGCAGGGACTCAGGGAGAGTCACCCGCGCGTCCGAACCAAAAGTAAAAGTAACAGAAGGGGCTGAACGAGCCATGACACTGCTGCCAAGAAAAGAAATTGAAAGGTTAGAAATCAGCAAGAAAATAAGGAAGGATGAATGATTTGATAAAGATAGATATGAATAGATAAAGGATAGAATAGCCTGCTAGGCTGGAAAGAAGTAGAGTAGGGAAGAAAACCCTAGCTAAGGGAAAGGAACCCAAATTAAGGAAAGACCCTAACTAAGAGTGGGATGGACCTAATCTAAGGAGTACCAATCCCGGAGTACACACAAGAAAAGATAATATATGATCCAAAGATGGAGAGAGAAACTGGTCCCACCGTGGTCGCCAGAAACCTGTGGACCTCCGAAAGAGCACCGCGCGAACGGGTCAATTGGAAGGGACAGATTGGATCGTGTATACGACTGACCATTGGGGATAGAGACTGTCGCCAACACACCCCAATGGGTAGTAATATACAAGACCAAATCACGGGTTTCCCCCACCCGATGTAAGAGCTCGAATAGGGTTTAGTAGATATGGGACCGAGTTTCCCACGGGCGCAAGCCCTCGTGGTTAATTACATCCCAGGCTGGAGCCTGAGAAAACTCTCGATTGAGGATCATACATTATCCTCTCCGAAAATGGGATTGACACAAAGGTATATACTAGGAAATCCTACTCAAATGGAAGAAGGGTACGAAGGGCTGAATCAACATGCACGGTTCACACCACCATTCGGAGGCTCTAGGGTACTAAAGAGAAATTGGAGAAAGAAAGACAAGCAATCGATCACATGCGTGAGAGAAGGATGGAGGTGGCGTCATCCTGTGACGCGGATAAGTAGGATTTATAGTCCCTGAAAGAAGGAACCTACCTACTATTTAAGGCATACTACGAGACTGAATGTAGTGGCCTCGAATCCTAAATCTAGGTTGGGCTTAGTGCTCTACGAAACACTAAGACCCGTGTCCTAGCTAATGCAGTGCAAAACCTGGACTTATCCCGGCCTGGATTGGGGAAGCCAGCTAACCACCTAATTGATTCAAAACCATGATTTCAAGTCAATTATGAAAGATGGGTGGGTGGTACCGTTATTTGGAAGTAGGACCGACATCTAGAGAATTTCCTAAGTGGTCCTAGACTTATGTGGGTTAGATGCTCCTAGCTAATATAATTAAATTTTAATTAGTTGGTTACTAATGCAATGCATGCTAGTTGAAATGTCAGCTCATGAATGCTATGTAATTTTAAAAAACAGGCTTATAGAAAATAATTTTTTTTTGAAAAGACTGGGTCTCTCTAGGTCCGGCACTTCATCCTCATAGGCCAGATTATCCGGACTCTACCCGCAGGCAGGGAGATGTCTTATAAGAAGGAGAGAGAAGATGCAGTAATATGCATGCGACCCCGGACGGTTCCGGCAGTTCCCTAAGTTCGTTAAGTTTCTATGTTATTTAAACTTAAATTTTTAGAAATTAGTTATGAGTATAAAAGTTTTATAATCCTTAGAGAGCCTAACGAAAATCCAGGCGAAAGCAAAAGCGGCATGCAAGAAAGAAACTTAAGAAGAACATGCAATTTCTACTGCGCAATCAGGTAAACACATCAATATAAATCCAAAAATAATCAACTAAATGTCCATAGGCAAATTTCCCTTATTACACCCCAGATATGCATAAAGTAAAGTGGCCGGGCACCACTGCCAACAACCCGGATTTCTAAGCCTATGACAGACGCCAACAACTTTGAGTGGGATATTGGGTCTTCTAATCTTTAGTCTTCTGGATATCTTCTCCTTGAACTTCTTGGATCTCTCCTCCTTGGATTCCTTGGATCTCTCCTCCTTGGACTCCTTGGATCCGTCGTGGCTTGAATATCCAAACGAAGAGACAATTCCCCCAGTATGGGGGTATTGCCTTTTCTCTTTGGATATCTAAAGCCATCCAGCTCGATCTTCCAAATGGAAGAAGACTCTCCCCTTAGGGATGCCTTCTTCTTTTAGAATCCGAGCTGGATAAGAATATCCCAACTCAAAAGTTATTTTCACAACTCTTAACAATTATTACAAATAAATTACATTAATTGAAAGCAGTAAATCTACGAATCCCTGCAAGGTTATCCTAGTAAAAATCATCCCAAGCAGTTTATATGAAAATAAAAATGCTAACACCATTGACCCTGTGCCAAGCCATGCTCTTAATTATGAGGGCTAAGCAGCTCCATCTGTGCAGTTATAATTATTAATTTTAGCCCTCATTTTTATTTAGGGGGGGCTGAGCAAGCACCTGCACAAGACAATATTAGAAAATATAACGGTGCCCCCCTTTTATTAGCTTGAGCATGGCCACCTGCACGGAAGAACAGTATATGTATATATGGCGCTCCTAACCTAGGGGTAAATCTAGCGCTCACATCCAGAGTGCAGAAAAAGTAAGCAAACACACCAATCATTTTTCAAACAGCATGCAATGAAATCCACGAAAGCTCCGGCACACAGCAGAAAAGTAAAACCCAGCGGCCTAACCTAGGTCTAGAAGTGGTGCCCTAGCAAACAATTCTATGTGTGTGTAAGGCTAGTGTGGTTTGGATAGGTCCTAAGCAGGGTAATTAGTTAAAATTATCTATAGTTCATATTTATTGAGAGTCTGAAAAGGATATTTTAGTTGAAATTCAAATATTAGTGAATTAGGTCCATTTTAATTATTTCAGTTTGTTGTTCAATTTTAAGAGCTTAGGATACTGACATTTAAAGTTTAAGTGATATTAGCCAATTTTAGAAAGTTCTAGGTCCTCCTAGGAACTAAGCTAAGGGTCCAAAAAGTCATTATGGGAAAAAGGCTAAGTCTAGGATTCCTACCACCTTAGGAAAATACTAGATCTTAATACGAGTAGTTAGCCAGGTAGTACACTAAAATCGGAGTTTTCTACGCAAAGTTATGAATTTTCTAAGTTCAGGGTATTAAAAGGAATTTCTAAATTTCCTAATAAAGGGCCCTTTTTATTGTTTTGATCCAAATCAACTCCAAACTGATTGAAATCACCCCCAAAGGTCAGGGATGACCTAAAAGGGTGTTCCCAAGTGTTTGGGGAAAATTTGAGATTTTTAATAATTTTTAATGATTTATTAGGGACAAAACGGTAAATTCCACCTATGATCAAATTAGGGGTCAACTTGAAGTCAAACTAGGGAGCCCTATTTATCTAAGGTCAAGGATCTAATTCTAAATAATTTGAGGTATTATGGGTAATTTTCTGAACTAAGATGTATTTATTGTATTTTTCGGGAGGTCTCGGGGCCTTATTTAAACAGTTAATTAGGGTTAGTTAATTAAGAAGTCTAAAGGTTCCTAAAAATTCCTAGAAACTTCAGGGAGGTTTATGATGTCAATAAGTTTAAATATTGAAGTTTTTGTGTCAATCTGGGATCTATCCTAGCTCCTAGAAAACTTCTAAGTTCGCTAGACGGCTCCTTAATTTTTGTCCTTAAGGTGTCACTACGTTGTAGGAGTTTAAAGTGATGTTTTGTCTAACCCTTCAGGTAATAAATGCATGGGATTACAAAAATGAAATAAACACACCATGTCCTTAGATCTAGGAGAGCCTAAACTAAGTGCTCGTGGTGCGACCTACACATGCAATCTACGAAAATAAAAAGACAGACACCTAAAGAACGGATTAGTGAATGATTGGGACTCAACCATTCACTAACCCACTTCCCAATGATTGCTCTTCATATCTAGAACCAATGTCTAAAATTTCACGAAGTAGCGAGTCTCCCAAAATTAGGATTTATGTATAAGTAGTTTTAAAATAGTTTAAAAGTACTTATGGATATAAGTATATTTTTGGAAAATAAAAATAATTGAAAATAATTCTATTCATAATACAAAAGTATAGGGAAACCCACTGACTACTCTAACGAAGTCCCAAACGATTTGAAAATAGTTTGTATCCTGAAAATAATTATCATAATTAATATTTAATATAAAAAAAAATACTCGAATAATCGAATCCAAATAGTGATCTGTCAAAACAGCCAAAATCAGGGGCTGGAAATGGTTTCAAAAAATAAAGCTCGCTTTTCTGAAAAGAACGAGGGGTTATACGCAAAAATCCGATTTAAAACGACGAAGATATGAATTTTCGAAGTTTAAATATAATAAAAAATAGTATTTTAAAATATTGTCCATTCACTGTTTTTGAAATAACAGCAAATACAGACATACTTTTTATCTGAAAATGGTTTCATACTGTGCAGAATCCAAAGTACATCCAAAACAAGGTGCTGTGCGTCAAAATCCGACTTGAAACGAGAAAGTTACGCAATTTCGAAGTTTAAAGGCAATAATTAAATATTTTTAAATACTACTGTTTTGCTATTTTGAAAATAATTGCACACAGATCCAAAAATTTTGAGTGAAACCAATCTGAGAGTGTACAGAATCAAAATACGATCAAAACAAGGGGTTATGCGTCGACAGCGGATCTAAAACGGGAAAGTTATACAATTTCAAAGTTTAAAGACGAAAATCAAATAATTTGGCAAATAGTGCTATTGGCTGTTTTAAAAATAACTGCACACAGACTCGAAAATTTTAAACAAAACTGGTTCCAAAATGTGCAGAATTCAAACACCTTCAAATCGAGGTGTTGTGCGTCAAAATCCGACTTAAAACGACGGAGATATGAATTTTGCAAGTTAAAATCAATAAATTGATTTAAAAATATTAAAAATAAATACTATTTTAAAAGTAATAAATATATATATATATATATGTATAAAATAATACTCTTAATAATTCTGAAGTTTAAAGGGATAAAAATTTTTTTTTTATTTATTATTATTATTGTTTTAAGTCATTAAATTAAATATAATAATTAAATAATATTTGATTATTAAAGATAAATTTTTATATTTAAATAAATATAATAATAATAATAATAATAATAATAATAAATAATAGGTTAATGTTTCAAAATAACAGTAATTATAATAAATAACTATAACTAAATGATTAAATAATAATAATATAATAGTAATTATATAAAAATAATGATTTAAATAAAAAAAAGTAGGGTTTTTACTGTTTAATAAATAATTAACAATATATCTATTATTTTTATATAAAAAAAATTTTTATAGTGTAGAGGATGAGAATACGATCAATTCAAGGTATTATACGTCAAAAACGGACGAAAAATGAAATTTCTACGAATTTTTGATGTTAAAACATGTTTAAAATAATTTAAAAGAAATTTAAAAAAGAATTTGGCGGCGGCGGCTGTCGGTGCGCCACGTGGCGGACACGGGTTCGTTCCGCGGTTTCGGGCAATCATTACCAATGATTGCGTCGCCGCGCAATCATTGGTAATGATTGCCGCGGCGCGGGAATCAGCGCCGGGCTCATTAACCACGTCGGCGAGGGTCCCTAGCCGTCGGATCTTCCGCGGTTTGAGATCAACAGCCGTGATGCGGCCGGACGGAAGTGATAGCCGCGGGATCGGATCCGCGGTTAGATCGGAACCGCGGAACGGCTTGATCTCAACCGTTGATCACAAGATCAACGGTTGCGATCCAGCTCTGACGGACGAACAGCCGAACCCGAACCCTAGATCACTATTTCGACTCATTCTCTCTCGATACTCCATAAAATTGCACGAAATTTTAAACATAGATCATGGACATGAACAGAAATCATGGGGGATCAATAGTTTGGCTTAAATTTTACTTAAAAAATAGCCATTTAGACCGAGATGTAGTGACCTATACTAAGGGATTTCGTGAGATTTTACCGTTGGATCTTCAAATCTTTGACACGGTTGAGCTTGTAGACTGTCCTCGTATGTTTTCCTTCTTGAATCCTCGATCAAACGAGCAACGGATCAACTGGATCAAAACTTCGAACGTTCAAGCCTTTGGATCGCCGGAATCTCGTCGCCGGCGAGCCTTGACCGTCGGGATTCGATGGGGAAAGGTCGTGGGGAACTCCAGAAACTCCCACAAGAAATTTCAGAGCCTCTGGAAGTCTGGAGAGAGAGCAATTGCAAAAAAAGGTCCCTAATTGGACTTGATTTCTCCTATTTAAGGCTCCTAAACCTAATACCAACGGCTAGGATCGAATCAAAACAAAATTGGGAGGGAAATTAAATCATGAGGGCCGTGGTTTTGATTTCAAATTGATTGGTAATCAATTGGGCATTAAATAGGCATTTAATTTGATTTAAATGGGTTATAATTGACCTATTATGACTTGGGTTGACCAAGTCAATGGCTGACTTGGTCAACTCAGTCAACTAGGTCCGAGGGGAAGAGTGATCAAGCCATGAAGCCTTGAAATTGGTTTAAAATTGATTTTAGGCTTAAAGGGTCCAAACTGGTCAACCCGGGTTGACTCGGGGTCCAAGTCAGGGCTCGACAGACTCGACTCGACTCACTGAACCCACAGGAGGGGGTCTCGAGGTCTGACTTGGTCAATTTGACCAAGTCAACCTTTTGACCAAGGTTCTGGGCAAAATCGAGGTCAACAATAACATAGATAAGAAAAGTTAATCAAGGTCATGAAGCATTCTAAATAATTAGATAAAAATAATTATTACAAAAGAAACAAAATGAAAATTAGATAATTTCAATTTTCAATCTAAAATATAATTAAAAATTAGATTGATTTGAATTTAAAGATTAAAAGATAGAGAAAAGAACATTCTCAATTGGTGATATTACATATCTTTTCAAATGTTTTTGGCACACTTCATGCATCTTTTTGCATTTGGGCTAATTTTGTACCTCTTTTCAATCTGCGAACCATTGCGCATTCTTTAGATTTTTGTACACATTGTACATTTTCCCCTTTTTTTAAATTGATCATTCTAAAATTAATAATCTAGAAAATCAAATTTCTCTAATTATAAATATAATTATATTGAAAAAAAATAAAAAATAATAGAACATCAAAATTGTAATAATAATATTGGGAATTATATTTTCCTAAAAAGAAAATAAGATTGATTGCCTTAAGTTTATCGAATTATAAGTTAGCTTAATCATATTTTGAAAAATTAGATTTCATAATGAAATTAATTTTTGTATTGTAGTTAATATATTACTCTTTTTAGATAATTAACACATGAATGTCATATAGGAAAACTTATAATTCAAATAAACGAACAAAAGTAACTAACCAAAACAAGACATGTTTTATTGATATCAATTCAAGATGTATTACATTGATGAACAAATGATATCAAATCATAGGTTTCAAAATAATATAACATAACAATGATAACATCAAGGATCTAAATTAAGACAAGTACACAAAGCATCGAAAACATCACAAAGAAAAACACATCTCAAAGGACTGATAAAGACAGCACACAAAAAGTACATCTAAAACTCTGAAGGACCCTGGTCTGGAGGAGGAGGCTGGTTGAAGATAGAAAAATAGCTATTTATCATAGCTACGTTAGTGTTCACGAATTCGAGCTGTCCTCGAATCCATCCAATGTCTTGCTAGTACTGAGCATCCTACTGATTTAGGTGAGTCTAAATTTGATCAAAGTGCTGATCAAGATGACTCTCTAGTCGGTCAAAATGCTGGAACATCTCCTGAAAGTCAGATCCATGAGCAAGCACAAGTGCAAGTGCTGGTGCTCCCCCTTCTCCCTCAGAATCCTCACTTGTATTGCCATCTTTCACCAAAAAAGTGTTCGAAATGAAGCATCGGTAAAGTAGATTGGCAACTCAAGTAGAGGTTCAGTATGAACAAGATTGTACTTCTTCTCTAAAATATAGGTCACAAGATGTCCTAAGGCAATATTCTTATTTCTCCTATGAGAGACATGTCTAATTTTAGAAAGTCCGTGAATATAATCAAGAATAAGTTGGGCTTTATCTACTGGTTTTCCAGTCATGATAAGATATGGAATAGTGGACAGAAGAGGAGTAATGTTATTATGGTCACCAGCTTTAGAAATTATGGAAGTTCTAATGACATGTTGAATGACCCTTATATTTTGGTTTAAGGTATAGACCCTAAGAAAATGAACAACTTGTTCAATCCCTCTAAAATCTTTGTTTATTTTGGACCAGTCAAAAGCAGATTTAGAAGTCATTGTGTGCACTCAAACCCCTTGAGTTCTTAAATGTAAAATGGTTCTCAAATCTTCCTTAGTGATCTCTACCCTTTTCTTCAGAACAAAACATCTTATCCTACTCTCATCAGAACTAAAAGAAATATTTTCCATAAAATAGTGAAAGATTTCTTTGTTGTAGGCATGAATTAAACTCAGGATAAAGGAAAATTGAGTGGTGGGGAAAAGAAGCATTACTTGAAAATGAATATCTTCTTGAAGTAAGATTCTAGAAGGAGTAATTTTCGCTGAGACAAACCTAAGGAAAGAATCCTTATTTGCTATATATAGAAAGTTCTCATCTTCACTCCTATAGGATGATCCCTTAGAGACTCTACCACGCTTGCTAGAATTGGGCATAACTAAGAAGTGAAGGATTGAAGGAGGCATCTAAAGCCCTCCAATTTAAAGAAAAAATGACCATTTCTTACATACACAAATAGGTTCATCAGTACGATAAATGGTTCGTCATGTACGAAAATAATTCCATATGTATAATCGAATACGTTCAAAATGAAACGACTTTTCATAATCATGCAAGTTACGAAGCATCCTTTTGTACAGGCTTATTAACCAGACAATCATACAGACGAACAGGTGTTCATCTGGGATGAACAGTTATTAAAGATCATTTTAAAGATGGTTAAGTTCATCCCCCACATTGAATGACATGTGGTTCCTACATACGAAATATAATTTTGTATGTACGAACAGTTATAATAACTAATTTTGGCCGGATAACCATCTAGGTGCATACAGACGAATGAATACAAATCATCCAGGATGATATTAATATCGTACAGTATGATATGTATTGGAAAATAAAAAACTTTATGCAATCAGTCCAAAACAACGATCGATATGCTACAGAATTCATACAGGATAAAAATAATTTTGTACAGTATGCATAGAACACTTATAAAATCATCATGATCATTCAAAAATAGGAATTTTGTTGTGTAAATAATGTCCAACACACAAAAACATAAATCAAAATAAGAAAATAGAAAAATAGAAATAAAACACAAAAATAAAACGTGAACAATCACACATAAAAGACACAAAACAAAATATCAAGTTTGTAGAAGATTTTTGTTTAAGTATTAAGATTGATCACACCTAGCCTTGTTTCTAATGTGCTAAAAGTATCAAAAGCTAGTAGTTTTGTAAAAATGTATGCAAGTTAATTTTCAGTTGAAATATGATTCAATTCAATTTCACCTTTGGATATATGATCCCTAATGAAATGATATATTATGTCTATATGTTTGATTCTATAATGTTTAATATAATTTTTTGAAATGCAAATGGCACTAGTGTTATTACAATCAATTGGAATTATGCCTATTATAAATCCTAAATCAATTAACTTTTAATTCAACCAAAGAACTTATGCCACACAACTTCCTAAGGCAATGTATTCAGCTTCAGTAGTAGATAGGGCTATGAAATTCTATTTTCTACTAGACTAAGAAACCAAAGAATTTCCAATAAATTGACAAGTTCTAGATGACTATTACGATCAATCCTAAAACCTACAAAATTTGAATATGAATATCCAACAATTTCAAATAAAGAGTTATACTTAGGATATCATATTCCTATATTCTGAGTTCCTAAGAGATATCTCAAAATCCATTTTACTGCTATCAAATGTGAATCTTTTGGATTTGATTGAAATTTAGCACACAAACAAACACTAAATATAATATCGGGCCTGCTAGTAGTCAAATAAAGCAAAGATATAATAATTCCTCTAAATTTCTTTTGATCAATAGATTTTTTCTTTGGGTCCTTATCAAATTGAACTAAGGAACTCATAGGTGTACTAACAAGTTTAGTATTATCCATTTCAAACTTCTTGAGAGTATCCTTGACATACTTTGATTGATTAAGAAATATACCTTCCTCAATTTACTTAATGCTAAAACCTGGAAAGTAACTAAGATCTCTCATTAGGTTCATCTAAAATTCACTACTCATTATTTTAGAAAAATAATCACAAAAATTTTTATTTGTAGATCAAAAGATGATATCATCAACATAAATTTATACAATGAATATATCATCTCCTAATTTCTTCAAAAAGAGAGTGGTATCCACACTTCTTTTTTTAAAAGATCTCTCATGTAAGAAAGTGCTCAACCTCTCATATCAAGTCCTAGGTGCATGTTTCAATTCATATAATATCTTTTTCAATTTAAAAACATGATTTGGTAATTTAAAAATTTCAAAACCTGGAGGTTATTTAACATAAACATCCTCCTCAATCACCCCATTCAAAAAGGCACTTTTTACATCCATTTGAAATAATTTAAATCATTTAAAACATGCAAAGGCTAACAAAATCCTAATTGCTTCAAGTCTCACTACAGGGGCAAAAGTATACAACAACAACAACAACATCAAGCCTTTATCCCACTACGTGGGGTCGGCTACATGAATCCTTTTTCTCCATTGTGTCCTATTAAAAGTCAAATTCTCTTTTAAATCTAATAAAGAAAGGTCATTCCTAATATTTTCAAACCAAGTCTTTTTAGGTCTACCCCTACCTTTCTTAACATAAGTCAAATCTAATACCTCTACTCTCCTAACCGGGTCATCGCAAGTCCGCCGTTTTATATGACCAAATCATCTAAGGCGACTCTCTCTAATCTTATCTTCTACTGGAGCTACTCCAACCTTTTCAAATATATGCTCATTTTGTATCCTATCTCTAAGGGTAAAGCCACTCATCCACCTGAGCATCCTCATCTCTGCCACACTTAACTTAGTATTATGCTTCTCTTTTAATGGCCAACATTCGGCACCATAAAGCATTGCAGGCCTCACTACCATCTTATAGAATTTTCCCTTAAGTTTGAGGGGTACATTTCTATCACATAACAAGCCCGATGCATTCCTCCACTTCAACCATCCAACTTGAATTCTGCTGATAATATCCCCATCTATTTCACCATCACTCTGAACAATAGATCGAAGATATCTAAAATGTGTACTCTTATTAATGACTTGATTGCCCAAAGTCACAATCCCCTCATTAGATCTATTAATACTAAAATTACACTCCATGTATTCCATTTTAGATCTACTCAAGCGAAAACCTTTAGACTCTAAGGTTGACCTCCATAATTCAAGTTTACCTTCAACTCCCTCTCTAGTCTTATCAACAAGAAGAATATCATCAGCAAAAAGCATACACCAAGGTACATCCTCTTACAAATGTTTAGTGAGAACATCCAAGACTAAAGCAAAAAGATATGGGCTTAAGCCTGATCCTTGATTTAACCCAACCGAAATAGGGAAATACTTGGTCAATCCACCTTGTGTTTGAACACAAGTAATAGCTCCTGCATACATATCTTTAATGATTTGAATATAAGCATTATTGACTCTTTTCTTTTAAAGAACTTTCCATAGCACTTCTCTTGGAACTTTATCATATGCTTTTTCTAAATCAATAAATATCATGTGTAGATCCTTCTTATTTTCTCTATATTTCTCCATCAAACCTCTTAATAAATGTATGGCTTCCATAGTCGACCTACCCGGCATGAATCCAAATTGATTTTGAGAAACATTAGTATCACGCCGCAACCTATGCTCCATAACTCGCTCCCATACTTTTAAAGTATGACACATTAACTTAATACCTCTATAATTTGCTTAATCTTGTGCATCACCTTTATTCTTAAAAATAGGAATTAACACACTCATTCTCCACTCATCTGGCATCTTTTTAGTCTTCAAAATAGTATTAAAAAGTTTAGTAAGCCATGAAATTCCTTCATCTCCTAAGCATTTCCACACCTCTATTGGAATATCTCATCAGGTCCAACAACTTTTCCACGCTTCATTTTCTTTAAAGCCTCTCTAACTTCAGTTTTACTAATACACCGATAAAAGCATAAATCTTTATTTTCATTTAGGGTGCTAAGGTCACTATAGTCAATCTTATTTTCACAATCTTCATTAAAAAGTTTAGCAAAATATCTCATCCATCTTTGTTTAATATCATCTTCTAAGAAAAGTATTTTTTGATCTTCATCTTTAATACACTTCACTTGAACTAAATCCTTACTACTTCTATCTCTTTGTATGGCTAATTTATACATATATCTTTCTCCCTCTTTAGTATCTAATCTATTATATAAATCACTAAAAGCTAATGCCTTTGCATCGCATATTGCTTTCTTAGCATCCTTACGAGCCACTTTATATATTTTCCAATTATCAGAATTTTTAAAATTAAACTAATTTTTATAATAACGCTTCTTATTTTTAATTTTTTCTTACACATTAGGATTCCACCACCAACTATTTTTACTATTAGGAGCTTTTCCCTTTGATACTCCAAGGACATCTTTTGCAATATTCTTAATATCACTAGCCACTTTTTCCCACATAATATTAGCATCCTCATGCACAGACAAAATCTTAAGATCTAAAATCTTATTTCCAAAAATATTTTTATTAATATTCTTTAAATGCCCCCATTTAATCTTAGAAAATTATTTTATATTATTTTTTATTTTATGTCCCTTTATCTTAAAGTCCAAAACTAATAATCGATGTTGGGTACATAAATTTTCACTCAGAATAACTTTACAATCTTTGCAATCTAAACGATTTAATTTTCTAAAAAGAAAATAGTCAATCTGAGTTGTACTATATCCATTTTTATAAATGATGAGATGCTCATTCCTTTTCTTAAATAAGATATTAGCAATTAAAAAATCATAAGCTAAATAAAAATCCAATATGGTCTTGCCACCTTCATTCGTCGTTCCAAATCCATCGCCACCATGAATGTTTTTAAAATCATCTACCTCTCTACCAACATGTCCATTTAAATCTCCTCCAATAAAAACTCTTTCTTCAAGAGGTATATTTTGTATTAATTCTTCTAAGTCATTCCAAAAATTTAATTTAGAACTCATATCCAAACCTACTTGAGGAGCATAAGCACTTATAATATTAACAATCTTATCATCAACAACAATCTTTAAAGCTATAATTCTATCTCCAATCATATTAATTTTTATAACATTATCCTTTAAACTCTTATCTATAATAACACCTACACCATTTCTAGTACGACTCCTACCCGAATACCAAAGTTTAAATCCTAAACTATCAATTTTCTTAGCCTTATCTCCAACCCATTTAGTTTCCTGAATGCACAAAATATTTAACTTCCTATGAATCATAATATCTATTAATTCCATTAATTTTTACAGGGGCAAAAGTCTGCTCAAAATTAATCCCTTTAATTTGATTATATCCCATTAGCTACCAATCTAGCCTTATTTCTAACAACAACTCTTAAGTCATTGATTTTATTTTTAAATATCCACTTAGTTCCAACTACACTTTGATCCTTTGACCTTATAATTAATTATCAAACATTATTTCTTACAAATTAATTTAGTTCTTCTTGCATTGCCAAAATCCAAAATTCATTCAAAAGTGTTTGATTTATATTTGTGGGTTCAATTATAAAAATAAAGGCAGAATGATTTACTTTTTGATTAGTCCACACCTAATCCTAACACCCTAACTAGGTACACTTAAAATTAATTCCTTAGTGTAGTTTTTAAAAAATTTCAAATCTCTAAGCAATGGGTTTTCTTTCTCCAAATTTTCTTCCAAAACAATCTTCTCAATTTTCTGAGAGTTATTTTCTATTACATCCTCTTCCAAATTTTGCTCTTCTAAAATTCCAGATTCATCAAATACAACATGTGTGGTCTCCTCAACCACCAAATTTCTTTTGTTAAATACTTTATAAGATTTTCAATACTAGAGTATCCAAAAAAAATTTCTTCATCTAATTTTGGATCAAATTTTTCTAAGACAGATTTTCTATTATTATGTATGAATACCTTACATCTAAAAACAAGTAAATGTAACAAATTAGGTGTTCTCCCTTTAAGAAGCTCATAGGGTATTTTATTTAATTTTGATCTAATATTCATCATTTTCAGAACATAACATGCAGTACTGATCACTTCAATCCAAAAATATTTAGAAAGTAAATATTCTGCCAATATAGCTCTAGCGGCTTCAATTAATATTTTGTTCTTTCTTTCGACTATCCTATTCTGCTGAGGGGTTCTAGGTGTATAAAAATTATGATCAATGTCTTTTTCTTTACAATAATCTTCAAATTTTTCATTTTCAAATTCACCACCGTGATCACTTTGAATTGTTAAAATCTCACATCCTAGTTTTTTCTAAATTCAACTCAAAAATTTTTTGAACTCTTCAAATTATTCAATTTTATGAAATAAAAATTTAACCCATGTGAGCCTTGAGAATTCATCTACAGTTACAAATTCGTATACCTGTCCTCCAAGACTAATAGTGTCAACTGGTCCAAAAAGATCCATATGTAAAATCTCTAAAGGTTTACTAGTTCTAAGATATTTATTGTAATGAAAGGAGGACTTCACTTGTTTTCCTAATTGACATGAATCGCAAAGGTGATCCTTAGTAAAGTCTAGTTTTGGTATATCTCTAATTAAATTCTTTTGGAAAATTTTTCTTAGATTTTTCATGCTAGAGTGACAAAATCTTTTATGCCATAATCATGATTCATCAGAAATAGTTTTCAAACAGAAAGCATTAAGAGTTTTAATACAATTTAATCTAGCATATAAATATAATTTATCCTTAATCCATGTAAAACATCATTTCCATTTAGGCTTAATATGCAGTTAGTGGGAAAAAACTTTATACTGTATCAGTTATCACATAGTTGGCTAATACTTAACAAATTATGCTTTAAGCCTTTTACAAGCAACACATTTTTAATAAAATTTTTTTGCAAGTTTTCAATCATATTTGTGCCAACCACTTTCCTTCTGGTATTATCTCCCAGTGTAACCCTGCCTCCATTCCTGGCTTCTAGCATTATAAATTGTGTAGTGTCTCCAGTCATATGCTTTAAGCAGCTGCTGTCCATGTACCAAATGCTCTCACAAGATTTTGTATGAGAGCGTGCTTATAAAATAATAAAATATTAGACTTGGGAATCTAAACAAGTTTGGGTTCTCCTTTTAGCAAAATTAAATTAGATACATGTATGATATAACTAGATTTATGTATCTTTGGTTTCGACAATAAATGAGTTTTTCTATGCAAAATACAAGTTTATATAATATGTTCAATCATCCTACAAGAATAACATTTTACTCCAAGAAATAGGTTTCTCAATTTTTTATAATAACTTTTATTCTTCTTGGGTTTAAAAAATTTTGACCAAAAAATAGGATTAGTAAAATCTCAAGTATTGGTGATTTCTTATTTTTTTCAAGAGCTTGTACTTTCAATTTTAGAAATGTATTTAAATCTTCCAACATATTCTTATCAAAATTGAAATAGTGCTCTCTGTTCTCAGATTCATCCTTAAAATCTTTGAATTCTTGTTCCAATTTAGCATAGGATGATTTTAAAATTTTATTTTTCTTATTCAAGTCATCAAATTCATCAAGTAAGCTTATGTGATTGTTATCTATCATTGCATGATCTTTCCTAAGAATTTCATGTTCTCTTTGTAATTCTTACATTTCTAAATTCAGACTTACATGCTTTTTCCTTAATTTTCTATATGCATCATGAATTCTTTCAAAAACTTCTAACAGTTCATTATAGGTCAAGTCACATATCTCTTCTTGATTTGATTGATCAAAATTATCAGCCACTAAGAACAAGTTGGTGACTTCCTCCTCCTTTTCTGTTTCTGATGAATCCGAAGCTGAGTTCACCTAAAAAGCTCTTTAGAATCTCTTCTTGTCCTTTTTCACATTTGATTTATCCTCTATATTCTCTTGGCTAAGAGTGGATTTTAGATTTGGGCAATCTGATTTTATATGCCCGGGTTTCCTGTACATAGCAAATCATATCATTAAAAACCTTAATATTCTTATTAAACTTACCTTTGTTCAACTGTTGGTGTCTCTTCTACTTCCTCTTTAGAAAACTTTTAAATTACCTTGTCATTAAGGCAATGTCGTCCTTATCCTTATGTTGTGATAGATCACTCTCTGACTCCTCCACTTTTACTACAATGTTCTTCTTATTTTGCTGTTCACCTGCATCAATCTTTCGTTGACTCACTTCTTGCTCGTAGTCAATCAGAGAACTAAGAATATTATCAATAGAGTAAAGATTTAAATATTTAGACTCTGTAATAGCAATTATTTTAGCAACATATGCAGTAGGTAAACAACAAAGAATTTAATTAACCATTTCAACATTCGACAATTCCTTACCCAATGCATATAAAGAAATTACAATTTGAGTAAATATTGTATACATTTAAAAAATGGATTCTTTTGGTTTCATGCAAAATAATTCATAATCATGTAACAAGATATTTAATATAGACTACTTTACTTTATTAGTCCCTTCGTAAGTAATATAAAGTCTATCCCATATGTCCTTTCTACTTTTGCAAGTAAAAATCCGTATGTAGACTTTTGACTTAAGTGTATAAAAGAAAATGTTTAAACATTTTGCATTAAGTTGTGCTATGTCACATTCTTCTACAGTCCAATCCGCAAAGGGTATTTCAACTCTGATACCATCAACTAATCTAGTTGGTTTTGTATACCCTTCTTGAATTAAGATTCACATATGATAATCTAGTGACTATAAAAATATAGACATACGTCTCTTCCAAAAATCAAAAGGGATATTTTCAAATAATGGAGGTCTAGTGATCGAGTACCATTCGAGTGTATTTCAATTTCCAAAAGTAGGCATGCTCATTTTTAAAAAGTAGTCTAAACTTATGATTTTGAAACAATGCTCTGATGTCACTTGTTGAATATTAATTAAGTTATTAAACCTAAGCTAATATTCAAAGGCTAACTAAGAGTGGGTGAATTAGTAATTTTAAAAATTACTTTTGGATTTGAAAATTGAAAGCCTTTTGATTTAGTTAGCAAGTTAATTGAGAATTTTTAAAAATAAAATTTCAACCATAGAATAAAAACTTGCTATAAATAAAATGCAGTAATTTAAATAACATAAAGATTTATAGTGGTTCGGTCAAACACGACCTACATCCACTCCTTGAAGAATTCCTCTTTAGGTATTGCACCATTACCAAAAATGTCTCTCTTTTTTCTCCCACAGTAAGGTGGAGAAGCCTTTATAAAACTCTCTTTCACCAATTCCTAGTACGGTAGAGAACTGTTGTCCTTTCATACTCTCCAAGTGTCGACAGAGAACCGTTGCCTATTCACATTCTCTAAGTGTCAGCAGAGAACCGTCGTCTGCTCACACTCTCCAAATGTCAGCAAAGAATCGGATCTTCTTTAAAGATCTTCTCACGAGCAATCTAGAAAGACAAAAGGAAGAGTGAAAAACCAAAATCATATAGAGAACCTTACCTTTGAGTAACCTTCTGAACCCTTCACACTCCACTTGTAAGAAATCTCTCTCAAACACTCTCTCACACTCTCTCTTTCAAATTCCCTTAAAAAATCATGAAGATAAGACTTTTTTTATGTTAGTTTTAGTGGACTTTTTATACTTGAGACATGAAAAATTGTCTAGAAAAAACTAAAATTTTCAATTTTGAGCTTACATGATTATAAAGTATATTCGTATTTTGTATGTACAAACAATTCAAAAACTGTTGCATATGAACCTGATGTGAATCTGTATAAAACCATTTCATACACGATCATTATTCGGTACTAATCAAGTTCTTCTGGGATGAACAGTTAGAAATTTTTTCATCTTCGTCGGGATGAAGGGAGACCCTACAATTTCATACTCTGATCAGCGTACGTATGATGACAACATCGTCCAATATGATCATTTATAAAAAATATCAAGTTCATAGGGATGAAAAGTCGGGATGAAAAGCTGGGATGAAAATGAACCTCACAATTTCGTACTCTAGAAGGCATGTACAAACTATGTCATACAGTATGATCAGAGTATGAACTGTGTTCATATAGTACGAACTGTGTTCATATAAAAAATTCTTTTTATGCGACCAGGAACCCATCCATTTTGTACTCTGGAAGGCATGTACGAACTGTGTTCATATAGTACGATCCATACTTAGAAAAATTCTTTTTACGCGATCATGAACCATCCTTTTTGTACTCTGGAAGGCATGTACGAACTTTGTTCGTATAGTACGATCTGTACTTAGAAAAATTTTCATTTATGTTTGTTTGACTGCTCAATGGGAAATATAACTGAACAAATCATCCCGTACGAACATAATTCGTATAGTATGATTAGTTTAAAAATTTCAAGTTTTAATCTCTCCCCCTATATGTGTGTGTGCACAGTTACTCAATTATAATCACACTCTCTCAGACTCAATAAAATAAAAAAATACATGCTTCATATACGATAAACTTTAAACTGATCTGATTTAAAGTCTTTCAACAATCTAGAGTACGATTTTCTTGAAATATTAGTACACACAAACAACAAAGTAATGCATCCAAAATATGTTAGAAGAAATAATAATTAAAACAATAATTTTTAGAATCATCAAAAATAGACATGCTGTAAGAATATCAATAATAAAGAACTAAGTTACAACAATCTCAATAGAAAAGATTGTAGTAGGTGATGGAGGTCAGAGACCGTAGTCGATAAGAGATAGGGGTCCGAAAGATTGTAGTTGGTAGGAGACTTGAGTTAAGAAGATCGTTCTCTGGTGATGGAGGTAGAAAAGACCATAGTATGTGATAGAGGTCAGAAGGATCATAGTTAGGAGGAGATAGGGGTTTGAAAGATCGTAGTTGGTGGGAAACTGGGATTTGAAAGATCGTAATTATAGGGAGGTACTCCGGTAGAACTCTGGATGTCAAGTGGTGTCCCAATAGAAGTTTGGGCCTCAGTTTGTGGTTTAATTGAACCCAGGGCCTCAAGTTGTGGTTCGGTAGAGCTCAAAACCTCAAGTGGTAGTCTGGTGGAGCAACAACATCAGGTGGTGGTCCGACAAAGATGAGGGCCTCCAATGGTGGTTCGATGGAGGTGAGGGCCTCCAGTGGTGGTCCGAAGGAGTAACGAAATCAACCGGTTTTCAAGTGAAGGTGAGGGCCTCCAATGGTGGTACCATAGAAGTAAGGGCCTGCATGGTAGTCTGATAGAGGTGAGGGCCTCTAGTGGTGGTTCGGTGGAGTAACAACATCAGGCGGTGGTCCGGTAGAGGTGAAGGCCACAAGTGGTGGTAGGCTGAGGTAAGGGCCTTCAGTAGTGGTCTGGCAAAGTAACGATGTAAGGTAGTGGTCCGATGGAGATGAGGGCCTCAAGTAGTGGTCTAACAGAGTAACAAACTCAGGAGGTGGTCCGGTGGAGGTGAGGGCGTCCAGTGGTGATCCAACAGAGTAATGATTTTAGGCAATGGTCTGGTGGAGGTGAGGGCCTCTAGTGGTGGTCCAGTGGAGTAACAACATTAGGCAGTGGTCTGGCGGAGGTGAGAGCCTCTAGTGGTGGTCCGACGAGACTCCAGCAGTGGTCCAGCGGAACCCAAACAATGGTCAAGGAGGAGCTTCTTCCTTCTCTTCTTACTTTTCTTCTCTTCTTATCTTCTTTCTTTGATCCCTTTTTAAGAGAAATGAGGCGTCTATTTATATACTTTTGGAGTGACATGACCCGTAAATAGGTGAGAGATCAAGGGTAAATGGGAGTGGTTGGATGGAAGGCCGATGTTGAACCCTTAATCATATATCATTTGATAGATATTTGAATGTCTAAGTGATTTCAAATTTTGGTGATATTGGGCTAGTTGGATTTGTCTCGTTGAGCTACTCGATTATACTATAAACACATTATGTTTGGAAACTATTTGGCAATCCAATATGTGGTTCAAACCTTCCAATAGTGCTTCTAACCCTTAATTTGAACCCATTTGGGCTCGGATTGGGTTTAGTTTGGTGTCGATGGGCTTGTATTCTCAAGACTCACGTTTCGACTATAAGTTTGCTGAAATCGGAGTTTGGATGGTCCAAATTTTAATTTTGAAAGTTTCCAACTTGATTTTACATCGAGATTCCTGCTCGATAAATATATTCTTTGATGACATATTAGTTTCCCCCCTATTTTTAGACGTCGATGTTCTAGAAGTCTAAAAATATGCATTATATCTCATGGGAAAATTTTTATGCGATTCAAAACTTGGTAAAAATCCAATCTTTGGCGTAGAGTTCCCAAACGATTTTAAAAGTATCAAAATTGAGTCCGGGACATAAAAACATGATTCTCAGACCCCAAAAATGTCCAATTTGGCCTCTTCAAGGTCAAAATTGGGCCTAGAAAAGAATCAGGATGGTGAAATAGCCGCTGGCTGCCGCCGCACCGCCTGCAGCGCCCGCATTGCCGCCCATGCCACCAAGTCGCGTGCTCGCACACCCATGCTCGCCCGAGCATTATGGCTGACCTACGACCCATGCGTAGATGCCTAGACAGCGCTCATTTGCGTGCCTGTGGCCCATATGGCTCGTTTGCCAGCTCGGCCATTCGTGGTTTGGCAATCGCCAGCTAACCGCTAGAGGTTTTTAATATATATATATATATATATATATATATATATATATATATATATATATATATATATATATATATTATATATATATATATATATATATACACTTTTTTTTCATGACCTCCCTAACTCCTCCAACTTCCCCTCATGCCTATAAATACCCCCCTTGGGGGTATAAAAACTTGTCCCTTCTCTTCTCCCTCTATTTTTTCAATTGAGGCATTCCCTTTTCCCTGTATGGGTGGTATCCCTCGTCCAGGCCCAAGGCCCCTCTCTATGCAAGAAGGATCGGAGATCTCCCCTTCTCTCCCCAACACCCTCTATCTTTTCTTTCAATTGAGGCCTTCCCTTGGCCATGTATTGGTGGTATCCCTCATCCAGGCTCAAGGCCCCTCTCTTTATAAGAAGGTGATTCTCCTACTTTTTTGTCCCTCATGCTGAGGCATTCCCCTAGTCCTATTTAGGTCTAGGGCCCCTCACTGAGTAGGAGTCTTCCCCTTTTTCTTCGAGAGATCCTACGGTTGTTTGATGTTAGTTGGTTGGTGATGGAGGTCGAAGAGATCTTTGTAATGAGAGAGGTTGTAAAGATTGTTGACATATAAAAATTCGACATCGGGTAGGAGTCTGATGATGGACAAAAGTCCGACGAAGGGTGGAAATTCAACGTCTGGTAGAAGCCTGGCGAATGTCTATCAATAGGCAGGAGTTCAATATCTGGTAGAAGTCCAATAAATATTTAGCGACATGCATGATTCTAGCATCAGGTAGAAGTACGACATCGATTAGAAGACTAATGATATGCAGAAGTTCAATGTTAGGTAGAAGTACAATGATGGAAAGAAGATCGATGATAGTCTTGTGATAGGCAAAATTCCATTGTAGGGCAAGTGTACGACATCAGGTAGAAGACCGACTAAAGTCCATCGAAGGACAGAAGTCCCACGACCGATAGTAGTCCGATGATGGGTAGAAGTCTAATATCGGGTAGAAGCTCTATATCGGGCAGAAGTCCGATGAAAGTCATAAAATAGGTAGAAGTCTAGCAACGGGAAGAAGCTCGGTGTTGGGCAGAAATCTATTTGAGATTGTATGTTAGAGCCTTTGCTTGATGACATTAACCCGTGTAAAAGAGGTCAGGAGAATCCACCAAGGATGTGTGACCACTACAAGAAAATGGGTCAATAGCGACAAAAAATTTAGAGACAAAAAAAAATTGGTCGCTAAAGATATCTTTTAGTGACCAAAAGTAAGTGTGGCCTCTAAATAATAAGGAATCTAGATATTAGCCACCAAAAAGAAAAATTGGCTGCAAATTTTGTCACTAAAAGTCAAGATATTTATTTTCCACAAATATATGCATGTCATTTTAGTGACTAATTATTCTTTTTAATTGTATACATAATACATCTATATCTATACTGCTATTATAAAATCCGTTTGAATTTCCTTCCAACTTAAATCTTAGCCATCCATTTTATTTTTTTTTAAAATTATATGGTCCATTCATTATATTTTAAGTAATTAATAAATTTAGAAATTAATTTTAATTGTGCACATTAATTAGGTAAATTAATGACGCCTATGAAATTGCAACAAAATATATTTTTAATCTTCTTAAAACCCGCTTCAGATTCCTTCCATCGAGTAATTATGAGCATTATTTGAGGTTTCATACATTTTATAAATTAATTATGTAAGTTAATTACGCTTATGAAATTAAAATAAATATTTAATATTTTCAAACCCCGCTTCAGATTCCCTCCATCAAGTACGTGATTTCACGCTTCCTATCCGAAACCGCGATTTCTCTTGCTCAGGCTCTTCGATTTGCACTAGACTTCCCACTGTTCGCCGTCTTCTCCGCCGATAGGGTCTCCATCGAAGGGTTTCTTCAATATTTCAGCCTCTTCAACTTCTATTAAAACGGTTCTTCTTTCCCACATCTATTTATTAGTAGAATTCCATAGTAACATTTTCTATTTCAGTTTCCGTTGCTTCGTCTACTCGCATCTAGCATGATCGGTGGAAGGCGAAACGACAAAGTCGCTCAAATCACAATCGTGATTCATTTCAATGTCGGCGTTCCAATCCGTTTTCATTACCAATCCACTTCATCAGCACTTTGTATACCCAATATTCACAGTAAAAGCAAGAAGACGAAGCATCATATACGCTGGATGGCTGAATCACAAATGTTGGCATCTTTGAAGTTCTATCGGCAGCTTCAGGTACTATAAAATACAGATAAGATTGGGGATTTCGTTCTAGGTCTTATAAAACTGAATATCTTACCTTTTGATAATTTGATAAAACTTAATATCGTGTGCTTGTCCTTCAGAAACTGTTGAGAAAGGAATCCTGGAAGGGTGAGTTATAGAATGATGTAATCAAACCCTTGCACTTATTATGTTTGATTAAAAGCCTCAAAGAACAGTTATCGGGTAAATTACTTCTCTACAGATGTTTTGATGATTGCAGCAAGTAAGGCAGGAGTAATCCCGTTGTGAAGGGCAAGCTTGAAGCTCTTTTTGGGGCAATTAACTATCTTGCATAAAAAAATCACTTTTTTTTCTAAAGCATTGGCCTTCTCTATAAAATTATACTTATATGAATCAGATTATTCTTTCTTTGAAATTCTACAGGTAGAGCAACAGATTATGGAAGCAGATGGGTCACTCCAATGATATAAATTTAATATTTTTCAAGGTTGGATTTGGTGGACGCAGGTGAACAGAAAAAGTTTACACTCTATTTATCTATTTTTCTACTTAGCTTGAGTTGTCCATGTTTTGATCCCTTATGGCCCACTTGGCTTTGGAGTAAGCATCTCTTCTGCAATTTATTTTCCTTCTTATATGCTAGCTATTCAAAATTATTAATTCTGCCCTTCCATTTAGTTTTTAATTTACAAATTGGTTATAGGGGCAAGTAATTGTGCCTGAAGAGGAGTGGGAAGAATTTATCTTATTAATTCTATATGTGCTTTTATTATTTTTAACTAAATAAATCTAATTAACTTCTTTCCTCATAGGCTAGTGAGAGTGACCTGGAAATTTTTATTTAACTTTTTTTCTTTGAAGTTATATTTGTGATAGCTGGCTTCTTGGTGGGCCTTAAATTTGTCTGTTCTTTCAGTTCACAAGCTTTCAGTTTTAACTTTTGCTTTTCTTTGTTCTCTTCTGACATCTGATTTTTTTCTTTAGGCGACAATATATCTCTGCCTAATCTTCTCCATTTCTATTTTTCATTTCTTTTGCTCAGGTGGTTTTAGTTTTCTTGGAAGGATAAAATTCTCGTTTAATCTTGTTCACAGAAATAAGTGTGCTTTTCCTTTGGTTTTTTTATTTTCATTCTCGTTTAATCTTATTGTAAAAAGAATCTTTGGTGATGAAGTCCAACCAAAAGGAATATATTATGGTGGTCAATGCAGTGACTGCAGCACTAACATGGTAATCTACGAATTAGAGAAAGAAATCATCCTTCTCTCCCTACACTTGCGGAGAAACATAACTATGAGAATTCACACATGCAATAAGATCGGGATTTCACTAATACTAATAAATATTCTCAATCTCTAAAGCAAGGGTGCTTCAAAATGACCTTTGAGTTTGTGTTGGACACATATCTGCCTCCAACATAGGTTTGTCATGTTTTAAAGACAATTCATGCAAGAATTATAGTCAAACATAAGCAAGATAGAAGTGACACAGTAGCCACCATTTAAGCAATTTTCTTGTTTAGTAGTTTTTTTGTCCAATTCAGTAATATATTTGTTTGGTTGGGTATTATATAAAACCCTATGACAATTCCCATTCAATATTTAACTTATAGTTTCTGTAAAATATATGAAAGAAATGATTGTTCAATTTTTTTTTTGTAATATGATTTCACGCAAAAAATTTTGTAGGTAAAGATTAATATATTCATTGAAGATTCACATGTGAAGGATTGTGTGATGCACACGATGAGCAGGAGATTTTCTGATTTTCGCTCGAAGGCCTATATATATTATAAAAAGCTTGGTGGTGGAGTGTTAGCAAGAAGGAAACCTTACAAAGAGCTTACTGAGAGACCAAATGATTGGATTTGGTTGTGCAATTTTTTTGACTCAGAAAAATTTAAGGTATGACTTTAATTGAAAAGAAAGTACAGAGCAATAAACACTAGATAATTTGTTCAAGAACTGCTGTTATTGGGCTTGAAGACTTCCCGTTGCCATTTTGCTTGAGATTTTGAAGTGATTATTTCTTGTGGTCTGCATATTTTGCCCGTGATATTATTTGTGCATCCTTTGGAGCTATATATGCATACATTTATTTTTAATGCTTAGAATAGTTTATGGGTGTAATTTGTTTAGATTATGACTTGACATCATGTTGATGCTTTTAATAGTTTAGTGATAATTTAAATTTTAAATAATAAGCATCTTAGTTATTTGTACCTTGCTAGTTGAGTTTTTCCTACTGTTTCAATGCTTATTAGCTATGTGATTTGGGGATGATATCATGAAGGATATGTTAAATCCGAGCATTCATTTCTTAGAAGACTACAAAAAGAAGCATCCTTCATAAGTTGGGCATCAACTTATGGATGTATTAAAAGATCGAATGAGTTAAAAGCCAATCGTCCTATCTTTTGGTCAATACTGCTGGTGGTAGTGATTTATGGATCTCATCATTGAGATTGAATAGGATATCATCAAGAGTATACACACACGATTGTATTATTAACCAAACATCATATGTGAGAAATTAAGGTCCCATAAGTTGGATTGTCGAATTAAAGTTTATTTGTTTCAAATTTAAAATTCAGGATTAAGATGATTCAGCTGGAATTATTTTGTAGATTGAACATATCTAATTTGATATAATAAACGGGGGTTCTTTTTTGTTTTTAATGAAGTTTTTTAAGTAGTGGATTAGATGTCATCTTTCGATTTTCCCAAAGTATTGAAACTATAGTTGCCTTCTCTTTTACAAGAACCATAGCAATTGTTCCTTCTGCCTTGCTTGCTTACTGCCGGTGTTGCGTTGCTAGTTATTGTTGATTTTTTTGCCTTTTGTTTCTTGTGTTTTATATGGTAGTTGTTTTTTTGTTGTTATTCTCTCTTTTTCTGTTGACTCGCTCTTTGTGCTGACTATCATCTACTTGAACAGTTACTATTTGCAACTTCTTCAAAAATGAAAAACAACCTCTATTTTGCTTTTGCAATAGTAAAAAATTTTTTGATTTCTCATTCTTTCTTCCTTTTTGGAATGTAGTTTTTTGAGTTCTTTGTGCTTCTGGGACAGCTTGCAGGTGTGGAAATTTTTTTGGTACAACCATTAATGACCTCATGAGAGTAGGTTTATGCACATCAGGTGTTTGTGTTATGCCTTAAAGGAATAGGCACAACTTGACAAAGAAGAATCACAACCTGCAGCTGGATATAGTGTTTATTCTCTCCTTGCATTTTTAATGAAAGTAGGTGAAGAAATTTGACTATAATAAGGATTTTTTGCGATTATGTTCATATTGCCTTGTTTCAGGTGAAACCAACTTTTCTCTCCCTGATGCAGTTGTATCTGCGCAGCTACATTATCATCTATTAGACTAGATTATTTCAACTTAACTCTCTTTTTGCGAGAGGCATATACAATATTTGTTGGATGAATGGTCTTGTTTCTCTAAATTATCTACTAGTTCTGTTTGCATTGCTTTTTCCGCCTTCTTGCTCTGATGGAAGCAAAGAAGATAAATTTCAATGTGAAACCGGTAGAAAAGGATTTTGTCATAAGAAAGTGCCGAGCTTTGAGTGATAGGAGTGTGGCATGGGAAGCTACAGTTTGATGCTTTTGTGTGTCTGTGGGGTGGCGGTTGCTTCCTTAGCTTTTGTTTGAGGCTAGCGGTAAGCCATCATCCCAAATAGAGCATAAAAATAATTATAGTGATTTAACACAAGCAGTTTTTTTTCTCCCCCGAGTTGATGTTCTTTGTACAGGAGCTGGACTTATTCAAAGTTAGATTTCTTCTTTTTTTTGTAACACAGAAGCATTTTAAATGCAATAAATCAACCGTTATTTTCAGGTTTGGAGATTAGCATTTCTTTTCCACCTAGTTACAGCAGAACAACTTTTGATGTTCCTTGGCATTTTTAATCGCTCACGTTAATCAATCTTGTTATTTTAGTTGCTTAACTTCTTCCGTAGCAGCAAATGTGCATGATTTTTGCCGATAGCATGAATGCTTCATCCTGAAATAGATCTTATTTGTCTTTATTTTTCAACTTTTTCTTAAATTGTTAACTTACCATATCGATTTCTAATCTTCTATGCAGGTTGTGGGGACACTTTTCACTCATCATCAGAAATGTGTGTTGGTTGATACACAAGCTTTTGGAAATAATCAAAAGATTACTGCTTTTATCGGGGGACTTGACCTTTGTAATGGTCGTTATGATACTCCTGAAATAGGCTCTTTAAGGATCTTTATTCCATCTATTTGAATGACTTTCACAATCCCACGTTTTCTGTGAACATAAAGCCTTTGTAGCGAATGCAAATACAGTGGAAAGCTTATTTTTTTACTAGTGATATATGCTTTTTATTATTGTTACCTCAAGTTAACAAAATGTGTTATTTCTCTACTATTAAATTTATCTAACTAGTTGCAATATAAAGGAGTAATGGATTGAACTTAATTGTAATAGCCAAGGTATAATAATTGGATAATATTTTTTTTTACTAAATATCATAACTTTTATATCTAAAAATATATGTCAAAATTTCATGAAATTATAGGGGCATGTGATTTATTAGGTTGATAATTTTGCGACCAATTTTTATTTTGGTCGCTAAAGGGAAAATGTAATAAATAAAATTAATTATTAAAATTACTAAATAGCATCCAAATAAATATTATTAGCGTCCAAAAAAATGGTTGCTAATAAGTCCAATTTTAGCGACCAATACCAATCAGTCGTCGCTAATTTAGCAACCAAAAAAATTTTTTGGTTGCTAAAAGCCTCAGCGACGAGGCTATTGCGACAAATCAGCGACCCAAATATTTTTGGTCGCTATTTACTTTAGCGTCCAAATTGACATTTTTAGCGACCAATTTTGTTGGTCGCTAATTACCTATTTTCTTGTAGTGGACCTATCCGAGATTTTATATCAGAGCCTTTTCTTGATGACGTTAACCTGTGTAGAAGAGGTCGAGAGAATCTATCAAGAATGTTAAACCTATTTGAGGTTGTATGTAAAAGATTTTGCTCTATGATGTTAACCTGTATGGAAGAGGTTGATAGAATCTACGAAGGATGTAAGTCCTATCCAAGGTTATATTTTGGAGCCTTTTCTCGATGACGTTAACTTGTATGGAAGAGGCCGAGAGAATCACCAAGGATGTAACACCAATCCAGGATTGTATGTCAGAGCATTTGCTCGATGACATTAACCTGTATGGAAGAGTTCAAGAGAATCCACCAAGGATGTAACACCTATCCATAGTTATTTGTCAGAGCCTTTGCTCGATGACATTAACCTGTATGGAAGAGGTTGAGAGAATCCACCAAGAATGTAAAACCTATCTAGGGTTACTTGTCAGTGCCTTTGCTCAATGATGCTAACCTGTATGAAATAGGTTAAGAGAATTCAACGATGTAAGACCTATCCGAGGTTCTATGTCATAGCCTTTCCTCGATGATGTTAACTTATATGGAAGAGGTCGAGAGAATCTACCAAGGATGTAAGACCTATCCGAGATTGTATGGCAGGCCTTTGCTCGATGACGTTAACCTGTGTGAAAGAGGTTCGAGAGAATCCACCAAGGATGTAAGACCTATCCAAGGTTGTGTGTCAGAGCCTTAGCTCGATGATGTTAACCTGTATGGAAGAGGTCGAGAGAATCCACCAAGGATTGATCATCCAGTGATTGAGATATAATAAATAGTACGTATTTCTCGAATCAATGATTTAAGATTTGATTGATATCCTTTTAAGATGTTTGACTTATCCAAGGATTTATGTCATAGTCCTACTTAATAATATTAACTTGTATGAAAGAGGTATAATTGAATCCCTTAGGGATTAGTTTTGCCTTGATTGGGAGAGGGAAAATAATGCATGTATCTCAAATCAAAGGTAAATAAGGGTCTATCTTTAGACCATTACTACCTTTTTGAGGTCGAGATCAAGACCTTATCCAAGGAGTAGAAGTCTAGTAGGGGATTGTATGAAGCTTATAATTGATTGAAAGTAACCTTTCATTTGCTGGGATTTTCCAGAAATACCATCTTATTGTTGAAAATATTTGAGGGATCATCTTGAACATAGTTGGAGTCAAAGATACCCCCCAGTCTGGATCTAATTCTCAAGAAATTAATGCAATAATGACAAATGAATGATCTTTGGAAATTGGAGCAAACATTACCCCCAGTTTGGGGCCACATTCTCACAGACGGTGCCAAATAGTTACATCCTGGAGTATTCGCGGTGGTAGGGAAGTATATAGTTTAACATCTTAGCATTGTATGAAGATCCAACACATAATCAGATAAGAGAGAGGGAGTAACATTCATAAGAGACACTAGAGTTTTTATATGGAAAGCCTTGAAATGGAAGAAAAACCACGAGGCCTGGCCATATTTGAATGAATGGGCTAGTATTTATATTTGATTACAAATTAGGCCTTTCCTTAGGAGAAGGCCTTGGCTTGATATCACAAATTTACATTGTATATAGCACATTACATGATGGGAGATATATATACATGTTTTTTTGGTTGACAGGACCATAGCCGATGGGATAGAGGTAAGAAAGAACATAGTTGGTATGAGATCAAATTCAAGAAGACAGTTGTCTGGTAATGGAGGTCTAAAAGATCATAGTAGGCGACAGAGGTTTGAAGGATCGTAGTTGGCAGGAGACAGGGTTTCGAAAGAACGTAGTTGGCAAGAGACCGGAGTTAGGAAGACTGTTGTCTGGTGATGGAGGTCAAAAAAATTGTAGTAGGGAATGAAGGTCAGAAGGACCATAGTCGGTAGGAACAGGGGTCCAAAAGATCATAGTTGGAATAACACCAGGGTCTGAAAGATAGTAATTGTAAGGTGGTAATCCGGTAGAACTCTGGGTGTCAGGTGGTGGCCCAATAAATGTTTGGGCCTAAGGTCATGGTCCGGCTGAACCTAGGGCCTCAAGTGGTGGTTCGGTGGAGCTTGGGGCCTCAAGTGATGGTCCGGTAGAGTAACAATGTCAGGCGGTGGTCCAGCAGAGGTGAGGGCCTCCAGTGGTGGTTTGTTAGAGGCGAGGGCCTCCAGTGGTTGTCCGATAGAGTAACAACGTCAGCCGGTGGTTCGGCAGAGGTGAGAGTCTGTAGTGGTGGTACGGCAGAGGTAAGGGCCTATAGTGGTGGTATGGTAGAGGTGAGGGCCTCCAGTGATGGTCCGGCAGAGTAACGATGTCAGGTGGTGATTTGGTGGAGGTGAGGGCCTCCAGTGTGGTACGGTTGAGGTAAGGGCCTCCAGTAGTGGTCCGATAGAGTAATGATTTAAAGTAGTGGTTCGGCAGAGGTGAGGGCCTCAAATGGTGGTCTAAAAGAGTAACGATATTAGGAAGTGGTCCGGTTGAGGTGAGGGCCTCCAGTGGTGGTTTGGTGGAGTAACGACGTCAGGCGGTGGTCCGACAAAGGTGAGGGCCTCTAGTGGTGGTCTGGTAGAGTAACGATGTTAGGTGGTGGTTTAGCAGAGGTGAGGACTTCTAATGGTGGTCTAGTGAGACTCCAGCGGTGGTCTGGTGGAACCCAAGGCCTCAAGTGATGGTTCGGTGGAGCTTAGGGCCGCAAGTGGTGGTCGGGTAGAGCAACGACGTCAGACGGTGGTCCGGCGGAGGTGAGGGCCTCCAGTGGTGGTTCGTCAGAGGTGAGGGCCTCTAGTGGTGGTCCGATGAAGTAATGAAATCAAGTTATGGTCGGACGGAGGTGAGGACCTCCAGTTGTGGTATGGAAGAAGTAAGGGCCTCTAGTGGTGGTCTGACACAGGTGAGGGCCTCTAGTGGTGGTCCGGCGGAGTAATGATGTCAAGCGGTGGTTTGGTGGAGGTGAGGGCCTCCAGTGGTGGTACGACTGAGGTAAGGGCCTCCAATGGTGGTCCGGAAGAGTAACGACATCAGGTAGTAGTCTGACGGAGGTGAGGGCCTCCAATGGTGGTTCAACAGAGTAACGATGTTAGGCAGTGGTCTGGCGGAGGTGAGGGCCTCCAATGGTGGTCCAGGGGAGTAATGACATCAGGCAGCGGTCTGGCTGAGGTGAGGGCCTCTAGTGGTAGTTTAGCGGAGTAACAAAGTCAGGCGGTGGTCCGGTGGAGGTAAGGCCTCCAGTGGTGGTCTGGCGAGACTCTGACGGTGGTCCGGCGAAACCCAGGCGGTGGTCGAGGAGGAGCTTCTTCCTTTTCTTCTCTTCTTCTCTTCTCGCTTTGGTCCTTTTTAAGAAAGATGATGGGTTTATTTATAGATTTTTGGAGTGGCATGACCCGTAAATAGGTGAGAGATCAAGGGTAAATGGAGAGTGGTTGGATGGACGACCGATGTTGAATCCCTTGATCATAGACCGTTTGATGGATATTTGAATGTTTTAGTGATGTCAGATTTTGGTGATCTTTGGCTCGTTGGATTTGTTTCGTCGAGCCGCTCGATTTGTCTATAAACACATTAAGGTTAAAAACTATTTGGCAATCCAATTGGTGGTTCAAACCTTCCAATAGCGCTTCTAACCCTTATTTTGGACCTGTTTGGTTTTGAATTGAGTTGAATTTGGTGTGGTGTCGTTGGGCTCATATTCTCGAGATGCATAGTTCGACTATAAGTTTGCTAAAATTAGAGTTCGGATGGTCCCACTTTTAATTTCAGAAGTTTTCAACTTGATTTTGCATCGAGATTCATGCCCGACCAAGATAATTCTTTGATGAATTATCAAGTCTATATCCCATAAAGACAAAAAACTGAGAGAAACCATATACCAATCACCAAAAAAATCCTCCAAAACTTCATAAAATTCTAGAAAATTGCTCTTTAATCTGAACAAAATGCTCCCAACCTCTGATTTTATATCTAATTATATTCTTGATATTATAAATAATGGAATGAGGACTCTCCCAAGTGCCAGAGAATTTACGCCTATTCCTTTCCCTTCAAATGTGATAAATGGAGATACAAATAACCAAGAAACTAAACATTTTCACAAGAAACTAAACTCCCAATGATTCAACAAAAGAGAATGCTCAAGAAAATCAAAAACTTGAAGCACGTTTGGTCTAAGAAGAAATGAAATCACAATAAAAAAGAGGTGACTATGAGATACATGCGCACTATTGTAAAAAACTGTACTCCAGCCTAGGTTCAATGGATCTCCTAATAAGTAAGTTTGTTATGTTAGGCTTCCTAAGAATAGCCATTCAGATGAAAATAAAGAATCGGAGGGAATGATACTTATGACATATAAATTTGAACTAAGACACCTGCTCAAAATTATAGTAAAAGTGTGCAATTAAGTTTTTAAAAATAGGTGAATTGGGGCCATCCCAAGCAACCACTAGTTGATCCAAAATAGGAACAGAAGAAATAATTTCATGAATATGTTCAGGTATAGAATCAGGGAGAGCCCACTGATTGCCTAAAATAAAATCTTTTATCTGTTGAAGAGAGTAACGAGGCAAAGTGAAGAAATCCACAAGAGATTTTCCATTACACCAAGGGTCCCAAAACATAAAAAAATTGAAATATGACCATATAACAAACAAAAATTTATCCAAAATCTTGCTAGCATTGAGACAGATGTGCTTCCAAAATTTAGTGGCACAAAATAGGGCCTTCTTCCAATGAGAAATATACTTAGCTCTAACCCAGGAGCTAATAATAGATTTTTTAGTGTACAAATGCCAGCTAAAAGTGCATGCACCCCCATGATACAAAGAATTAAAAGAGGGAATACCAAGCCCACCAGGATGTTTGGGAAGATTGGTGGATTTCCAAGCAATTAAGTGAATTGTTATACCCTTAATATCCCCGTGATATAAGAACCTGGAGAAATTTTTTGGTCTTATAGATAGCATTAGGTAAGATGGATCCTCTAATCTTGTAAGCTAGAGTATTGGAAATAGTAAACTTCAGAAACTTAACCCTACCTGCAAAAGAGAAAAATTTGGCTTTCCAACCTTTAAGTATAGCAGAAATTTAACTTGGGACAGTAGGAAGTGAGTAAATTTAAGATTTTTATAAGATATGGGAAGCCCCAAATAATGTAAGATAGTATCCACTTGGGTGATATTGAGAATGCTGCAAATATCAAAGAACAAATAATGAGGAACACTCTTAAAAAAAGAATGGTGCTTTTGGAAGGATTAATATAGAGTCTCGAAGCATTGGAAAATCGTGTGTGTGCATCATTCAGTGAGGAAGCATTGGAAGAGGAGGCCACCCCAAAAACCAGCAAGTTATATTCGTACAAAAGGTGGTTAAGGTTAAGCCCATTGAACTCAGCACCTTAACTGACTAGAAGATGGAGTGGAAATCTAGCTGCAAGATAGATCATCCATCATGATATAGAAGAGCAAAGGAGATAGAGGGAATTCCTGACAGAGGCAAGAAGATGAATTGAAAAAGACCTCAAGGAATCCATTAAGACAAAATAGAAAAATGGCTAGATCTGATCCTTGAGTAAGCCATTTAGCTTTAGCCCTTTGGGAGATCCAAGAATTCCAACCAAGTTTAATATCCAAAAGTTGCCTATTTATATCTTTTAGAGAGGTATTTAAAGCATAATCAAGCGAATTATCCTGAATATTAAGAAGTCATTGATGATGTTAAAATTTTAGCTCATGTATATAATTAGATATGAAATTGGAAGAAGTACAATTCCTTTCTTAGAATGCCCTTTTTAAAGCCTTTAAGCACTGATAGAGGAAAGCAATTGGACTTGACGAGGGTGACCTAGCAAAAAAGTTTAAAACATCTTCCCAGTACCCATCCATGTGGACCCACAAATTCTTAAAGAATAATCTGTAATGACTGGGATTAGTGGGAGAAGCCTTGAAGATCAAAGGGGAATGGTTATAGAAGATGGGGGGAGCAACCTTGTAATATGCAGTCGGATAATAATCAAACAAAGCAGAATTAAACAATAGCATGTCAAGTTTAATATGAATGGGCTGCTCAACCCTATTATTAAACCAGGTATAAAATAACGCCATAGAGGCAAGATCTTGAATATCAAAGTAAAAAAATAACACTATTCTATTCTCTCAGCAAGATAGGAGACACCTGATTGCCACTGAATTTTTCAGCATCAAATTTATGACACTTAAGTAACCAATAATAATCCATGGAATAGGGGGGTTGGGTATTAAGGCACAAAGATTATCTCAAACCAGTCTCCTATCCTCGGCATTATTAGAAGCATAAACAACCAAAACCAACATAGGCGGGGAGGACCTAGTAGGCAAAACACCGTGAAACAGCTAAGAAGAGTAGAAAGAAGGAGTAAATGAAAATGGGAGGAATCTCATTTTAGCCAAATTCTACCATAAGTAGAGAAGCTAAAATTATTGCAGCAACTCTCATTATCGAAAAAGAAATGAGAGTAAAGAAACCACGGGTCTGATTCTGTAGAGGATTGAACATTAGCTTCAAGAATATAGAGAAACTTCAAATTATGAGAACGCACCAAGTCTTTGTAAGCTAACACTTTATTAAGGCTTTTGAAACCCTTAATGTTCTAACAAGAAAAAGGGGGAAAAAACATTAGGAGTTTGAGGATTTGGATTTTATGGCTGATTTAGCCCTGGTAGACTTAGGAGAAGGACCAAGAGAGGCTTTTGGAGGAGGTTGAGAAATGGAAGAGGGAGAACCCTCAAAGCTATTATTAATAGGGGGAGAATCACTAGCAGGAGTTTCATCCTCAGGAGGAGATGAAGCAGAGGGAAATTCCTCAGATTGAAGACTTGCAAATTTGGTATTAACTAGGATTATGGGTAGTTGCAATAGACCAAGGTGGGATGAATGATTAGAGGAAGAGATTTTATTGGAAAAGGTTTTGGTAGGAGAGTTTAGGTTAAAAAAGATTGGATCCTTGTCCAAGGAAGGATTAGGTGAGATCAAAAGCGGACCATCCGGAGCAATAGAGCAACAGAGGGGGTGGGAGTGGATGAGATAGCAGAAGGTATGGGGGAAGGAATAGGAATGCACATTACTGGTTTACGACTAGTGCTCCTACCCTGGGGACGAGAGGGGGGAGGCATGGTTGGTTTAGGATTGGGGTTTGAGGGGCAAAGGGAGAAGGAATGAATGAGCGATCCACATCCTCTGCATCGAGTTGGCTTCCAGTCATACTAGACTTTAAGAACCAATTCTTCACCATCAATGAGTAGAGGAATTTCATCAGGAAAGGATGAATCTTTAGATACTTGAACAAACATTCTGGCGAAACTAAGGCATGTTCTATTAGGAGTAAGAAAATCCACAAACAAGGGAATGCCAATGTAGATGCAATTTTGGAGATACCCAAAGGAGTCCATAAAACCATAGGGAGGTTTATAATTTTTATCCAAAGAGGAATAGAGGCATATTCGTCCCCTTTGGGTTTGAATTTCGGTGACCATTTATGAAGAATAAATGGTTTACCAAGGAGAAACCAAGGGCCACCCGACCAAACCAAGTAATAGTCTTTAGAAGTGCAGAATTTCAAAAAAAAAAAAAAAATCTGCTAAGGAGAGTAAAGTAAGCTCACCTTTAAAGTCCAAACCTTTTTCATGGCCTCTAAAAGCCTTTCATAGTAAGGCCTTTGCCCAATCGAATAACCCACAAGAAACAATAACCATAGAGCTGCACTTTCTAAAAGGTCTTCAGCTACAAAGGCAAGCTTCTTTCTTGGAGAGGAACAAAAGCCACTAGAAACCTGTTAGGCTTTGCAAAAGAAAAGGAAAGGTAGTTGGCATAAAAAGTAGTCTGGGGAACTAGAAGACGACACAAAATAGAAGAGTTAAGAAGAGGAGGAAAATCATTTGGATTTAGGGCCATAGAGAAAGGGAGAGGAAAAACCCCTCCCTATATCGGCGAGAAGCCAAGGAGCCCTAGAAAATCAATGAAGATAAGGAAATACTAGACACCAAAGGAGCGCATAGTTATCCATTGCATGAGAGATCTAAATGCCCAAAGAAGCAAAGTAACAAAGCTCTTTTGTTCACTGCATCAACATTGCATGATTTCAAAATAAATTTTAATTGAATTAAGTAGTTTTAAAAGTAGAAAAAATTAGTTGAATTAATTAGGTGTAATTCTATTTTATGTTTCAATCTTTTTAATTAAATTCTATTTATAATCGTAAATATTTCATTGAAATTTTCAATTTGAACTGATTTTCAAGTATTCAACAAGTAGGGGGGAATGCAGAGGCATATGTGAGACACGTGCCCCCTCAAAAAATTAGAAAAGCCCGCTTCATGTTTTCAAAAAAGAAATAAAAATCCTATTTCACGTAACTACATCGCTCTTGGGCAGCTCCGCTCGATGCAAAAGCCCTAATTTATATTTCCTGAGGCAATTCCCTTCTCCAATGATTCGTCTTCCCCATTCCGCTCTCATGACAACTCAGCTCTGCGTGATTACCTTCGTGCTCAGCTGCTCCATCTACAACTCCATAGAGGAAAAATAACAAGGCAAAACTCAATAGACTTCAAGGTAATCTTTCTAGGCTTCGTTTGGAACAACTTTCTTGTTGATTCTTAAAGCAACTTTTCAATATAAAAATTAAAAATTTTGTACTGAAAAGCTGCTTTAAGAAGCAGTAAAAAAGTCGTCCCAAACGAAACATTATTCTCCTCTAGAGCTTTTCTTAGAAGAAAAAAATCTTTTTTATATGAGAAAAACATGCCGCTTTTCACGTTTCTGTTTAGGTCATTTGTGTATTATTAGATTCATTATTTTAGATTCATGGGATCTTTGTTAATTACGATGAATCAGTCAGTTTAAAGCCTTTCTATTGAAGTTTGATTGGTTTATGGGTTGTGATATAGTTAAAAAAAATAAAATAAATAAAACAACTGCAGGTTGTTGGATTTTAAACAGGTCCAGAACAAAAAAGGGCAGTAGATTCGTTATCTAGTTATTGAGTATATGGACGTTGATCTTAAGAAATATATGGAAAGCTTTCGCCAGAATCACAAGCTGATTCCCTCCCTTTTTTCCAAAATGTTAAGGTTAGTGTTTTAATCAATCATAAAGTTAAGGCAACCTATTATAATTTTGTAGAAATGTACACTGGGCTAATTTTCCCTTGTTTAACTGATAAATCTCGTTCTTGTATTGTTGGAATTATTAGAATTATTTAGAGTTATTGAATTATTCATTATCATATAAGTATTTGGACGTGGTCCTAAGTCCAGTCGTCCAGACTAATAAAATTGAGGGATATTTATAAAAACAAAAATAAAATTGAGGGATATTTTAAAAAAAAAGGGTCATTATTAAAAATTATATTAGTTATTATTAAAAATTAGAAAAAGAGAGCGAATAAATGAATTTTGTAAAACATTAAACGTTATTTTCTCGTTTATAGGCATTCTAATTAACTTCTAATAAGGTAATCCTAATCAAATTTGAATTTTTAGTTTCTTAGCCTTTCAAATTTAAGTTTATAAAGCTTTTTTGTTGGTGAGTCATGAGACTTTCTATTGATATAAAGTGCAAATTTAAACATAAGATGTGCATATCGAGATATTTAGAAAGATAAAAAAATGACTGAATTTAGTTAAATTTATGAATAGAGAAAAATCGAATTTGAAGCAGGAAAATAACTTATTTACTGGATTGTGTTTTTCACCCCGAGTTCAAAAATAGGATAGCTGAAAGGGTGCGAACTAGTTGAACAGTCTTGACCTGGGCAAGATTGTCTTGGCCTAATCAACGACTCATTTGTCATGGGTATCAATTCACACAAGAGGGAGGAGAGGCCATGGGCTACCTGCGACCTCCTGAGCTCACTTTAAGCACAAGCATTCCATCAAAGGATTTCAATCACACAGATGCTCTCTCTTTTTGTACAATATATATTATGAGATATTTATATATTTCAATGCTGTTGCGTTTTCTATGCCTCTTCATGCTATACGTTCATTTCAAAACGCTCCAATCAAGGAGAGTGTAAGAATATAAATGGCTTAAATCTATGAAACCACTAAGAAGCATGAATTTGACATTTAATAATTTAATTAATGAAAACTTATTTTTAAAACTTTCACAACTTAGACGAATTGGGAAAGGTTGTAATAAATTTTTTTTCTGAAGAAAATGCCTTTTTTAATATTAAAATAACAATTTTACTTTTTTAACTATAATTAATTTAAAAAAGTAACCCATAAATTTAACACAATGATCAGTCTTGTAAACAATAATCACCGGACAAATAAGATGCTATTGAAATATAATATGACAACCAAAAAGAGAAGTCAAAAAAAAGAAAAAAAAAGGGGAGAGACGTAATCAATTTACAGTCTTCCAACGAATCTACTTATGTCCACTTCAAAGTCGTCAACTTGAGAATTTCACTAAAACTCTCGCATACTGCTCCAAGCAAGGCAAAAAATTATCTTTTCTTTAATGGGTAATGGAGAAACATTACACCACTTTCTCTTCAAAAGGTACACCAATCTCTAGCCATATTGGCTAGATCCACAGTGTACAAGAACGCCTTGAAATCTCCTCAATCTGTCTAATCATAACCTGAAGAAGTTATCCAGAGCTTTAGTTTCTCAAATCAGAGGATCGCATTGCTATGATTTGAGAACACTTAGAAGTGTTACCTCACATAAAGAATCTCTCAAGAACTTTTAAAAGCTTGAGGGATGGAGGGAGGGAGGGAGGAAGGGAGGGAGAGAGAGAGAGAATGCAAAGAAAATTTTCTAACTAGAAAATCACAAATCTTTTGGCCACCCATATTTTGCAAAAGTCTCTCTAGGATTGATTCTATATCATCTTTATATGATTAGTTAATTTAAAACCCTAAAAATTTTTATTTTTCAAATTTGATGGTAGACTTACAGTTAATTCTTTTGATCGTACAACATGATTAGTACTATCCTTCTTAAAATCCAAAAAAAAAATATTTGTTTGCTTGAACTATACGATAAACATCATATAATAGAAATAGCTTATTTGTCGCATCCTAGACATGTAATTGGTTTGTATAATTGGGGATTATACTAAACTATGTTTAATTCATTCATACTCTACAATATGGTTCGTATAGTATGTCGTTTTCTATTATAGACATAATTTTTCTATGAGGTCAATTTAGATAATCATTATCATTCAATCAAATTCCAATACTAAATCCTTAAAATTTTGATAATTCAATTATTACAATCTAAATATTCCATCACCATTTAATCATGCAATATTTATTGATGATTCCTTCAAACTCAATTTAAACTTCTCAAACACCCTTAGTCAATAAACTTAAATTCTTCAGTCCATGTCAATCATTTAATCAAAATCTAGTATAATCCCCAATGTCCAAAATCCAGCTCAAGTTTAAACCCTAAAGCCCCTTGAACTTTTCCCTTAAAAAAAAAGTGTTAAATTGGATTAAATCCCTAAGTAAAGCCTTTGGAATTACGTTTAATCCTTCACATTTTAATTAGACTTATCACTAGAGTGTCTACCTAGTCATTTAGAAATTTTCCATGGCCCTCTAAACCCTAAAACTTAAAGCCTTCATCAAGCATTCAAAATTTTCAAATATTTATAATCCATGACACTCACCTAGTATCTTGATTTAAACAAACGTGTAAAATTTTCAAAGTAGCCTAAACATGTTTACAATCATCCTTGCAATAATTTGAATATATTTTTGGTCATGGTTGACTATGGGTGAACTACTTTGACCATGGAGACCCTTAAACCATAAATCCTTACTCGATGCATAAATTATATTATAAATTTATGTTAAAATAATATATATATATATATATATATATATATATATATATATATATATTATATATATATATATATATATATATATATATCAACCTAAATACTAGGTTAGAGCCCTAGACATCCTAAAATCATCCTTTATCATGCATATGTTGCAATTCATGACCCCTAGTTTGAGATTTTTATGATGACAAATGATGTCGTCTGAATTACGATTCATTGAATACCTTGGATTTCTGTTATTGTTTGTGAGTAATAATATTTCAAGAAGATCACAAGTTACTCAGGATAACAAGAAGACTTAAGACTGAGTAGAGTAGGAGTGTGAGTTTATAACATTGTAAATTTTCATTTATTTTTATTTTTCCTTTTTTTTTGAGTTTGGAGACAAATTGCATATAAGACTGAGCAACCATGCACACACACACAGGGGGAGAGGGTTTTTTTTAAAAGAAAATGCAAATTTTTTCTCTGTTGATCATATTGTACGAGTTTATATTATACTGTACGATCTGATATGGCTGAAACATCTTTTTGTGAATAGGTCGTACTATACGATTTATATCGTGTATGATATGTTTCTAATCAAAAACCCTAGCCGTTAGATTAGTTTAAGTAGTTTATTTAGCCGTTCGTACTGTACGATGTATTTTGAATACTTAAATTAACCTGTGATTAGTGGAATAAATCAAGGATTAATTTCTGATTGGTCATCATACTTTGTGAACAAGTTCGTACCGTACGATGAACCGAGGCTATTTTTTATCATCCCGGACTTCGTCCTGGATGATCCCTTGATTTTGACTAATTATACTATACTAAGTAGGTCATACCTTACGATGTACAGAGATGAGTTTTGATCGTCCCAGCTATTGTCCCGTACGAACAGAAGAGATTTGATTGTCCCAGCTATCTCAATTGAATGCAAAGTGCTTAAACTATTTCTTTTGTGCATTAAAATCTGAGGACTACATGAGAGTAATTACCTGTGCAACTGATAAGGAGATTTGGGATAGACTGTGCATCACGTATGAAGGAACTGGTGAAGTTAAATAGTCCATGCTTAATATTCTATTGCATGATTATGAAGTCTTCTGTATGAAACATAGCGAAATAATATATGACATGTTCACTAGGTTCACCCAAATTATGACATCCTTGCATGCATTAGGTAGAGAAATTTCAAATTCAAAAAATTTATCAAGATTCTTAGATGCTTACCTAGTTCCTACTATACTAAAATTACTATTATCACTGAGTCTAAAGACCTAAATGTTAATTCTATTGACAATTTACTTGGGTCACTCTTTGCGTACGAGCAAGGGGTGAGTCAAAGGCAAGGTGATGCAGGTGAAAAGGAGCGAACGGTGGTATTGAAAGTAAACAACTCAGAAAGTAAGCTCTGCAGTGGACGAAGAAGATGACATAGCCTTGATGACACGACAGTTCAAGAACTTTTTGAAAAGAAAACAAAGGCGTCATCAGAACAACTGGAATAAAGGTAAAAGTTTGAGAACTAGTAAAGTTTCATCTGACACAATCTGTTTTGAGTGCAGGAAACCAGGTCACCTTCGAGCTGATTGCCCCAACTTAAAGAGTCAGCCAACTAAGGAAAAAGGCGAGGACAAAGCTAAGTACAAGAAGGAGAAGATGAAGACACTAAAGGCTTTTTGGGCCGACTCCGCCTTAGAATCATCAGAAGAAGAAGCAGAGGAGGAGGTAACAAATTTGTGTCTAATGGCTAATAATAATCTTGATCAATCAGATCAAGATGAGGTATGTAAACTTTCATATGAAGATTTACTACTTATTTCTAAAAAAATCCATGACTCGTATAGGAAATTAAAAAAGATGCATGCTAGTCTTAATATTGATTTTAGTACTTTACAAAATGAGCATGGTAACTTTCTTAAAGACTATTCTGATTTAGATAGAGATCACATGTCCCTGCTTGATGAGTATGATGCATTAAATAAGAAGCATATTGAATTTACAGAAGCATATGAATCCTTGAAAATAATGCATGTTGAATTAGAAGAGGCTTTTGATAGACTAGATAAACTTGCATTGGAGGTAGATCACAGTGAACATCTATTAAAATGGAAAGTTGATAGATTGACATATCAAAATAACACATTTAAAGAAAAAAAATCAAAGAACTAGAAAAGGAAAAGGCATCACTCATATTAGCTTAATCTAGCAAACCCCCAGCACTACATGCATCACAAAACTTTAGGAAGGGGCAACACCACTCACATAGGTTAGTAAACCCATTTCCCAGTGTTAGATGCTTCTCTTGTGGCATGGTAGGTCACATAACCCGCACATGCACGATTCACCGTAGGACATACCTTGTATTGAGATCTAAATTGCATCCATCACAGCATAACATGCACACATCTTATTCATGTAAGTATAAGGAGGGACCCAAACTCACTTGGGTTCCCAAATCTAACCCTTGAATGAGATTGTAGGGATGCTCTCACAAAAGACCTAATGAGAGCATGTGGTACCTGGATAGTGGCTGCTCGCAACACATGACTAGCGACATGAAGAAGTTTATTTTATTGGAGACCCGGATCGGAGGCAAAATAATATTGGGAGACAACATTATAAGGAAAGTGGTAGGCTTAGGTATTGTTAGAAATGCTAAGAATTTTTTAATTAAAAATATTTTATTAGTTGATAGTTTGAAGCATAACTTATTCAACATTAGTCAATTATGTGATAAAGGTTTTGACATTAAATTTCTCTATAACAAATACTTGGTTAATTTAAATGACAAACTTGTTTTAGTAAGAAAATGAATGAACAATGTTTATATGTAAGACCTTGATTACATTGATAGTTCAAATTCTTTTTTCTTAAAAATAATAGTAGATGACTCATAGCTATAGTGTAGGAGCTATGCCATGCTAGTATGAAAACACTTAGAAACATCACTCAAAAAAATTTAGTTAGAGACGTACCTAAGTAAGATTTCACTAAGGACCATTTATGTGATGCTTGCCAACTAGGAAAACAAATAAAATCATCTTTCATTTATTTAAAGATGTGATCACCTCTAGGCCATTAGAAATCCTACACATTGACTGATTTGGGCCCGTTAGTACATCTAGCCTAGGTGCGAAAAATTATGGATTTGTGATTGTAGACGACTTCACTAGATTCACTTGGGTAAGATTTCTAGCACATAAGAATGAGTTGATTGAGAAATTTAAGGTATTCTTCACTTGGATTCAATGAAAATTAGGATGTGAAATCTCAACAATCCATAGTGATCATGGTGGAGAATTTCAAAATGAAAGATTTGAATCATTTTGCCAAGAGATAGGAATAGAGCATAATTTCTTAGTCATAGAACATCTCAACAAAATGGAATACCATAAAGAAAGAATAGAACCTTGGTAGAAGCTCCTAGGGCAATATTCGCATAGTACACCCTTCCTAGATATTTTTGGGAAAAAGTAGTAAACACGACGTGTTATGTCTTAAATAGGGTGAACATTAGGTCAAAGATGAATAAAACTCCTTATGAACTCCTTAAGGGTCGGACACCGAATCTTTCACACTTACATATCTTTGGTTATAAGTTCTTCATCTTGATTAATGGCAAACTTTCCTTAAAAAAATTTGATCCCAAGTTTGACAAAGGTGTCTTCTTAGGTTATTCATTTGTAGGTAAGGCCTATAGAATCTTTAATAAGAGAACCCTAGTAGTAGAAGAGTCCACCCATATAGTATTTGATGAATCAGATAAGCCCTCTGAATCTAAAATTGAAGAAGATGAAATAGAGGCAATTCAAGGAGTAGAAATTATGATCATAGAAGAAAGGGTAGAACCTCTAGAATCTTTGTTTAGAGAATGGAGATATTCTTTTAGTCATCCTAAAGAGATAATTTTAGGAGACCCTTTAGAAGGTGTAAGAACTAGGCATGGACATAGGAAGGAGATTAGCCTTTCAGCATTCATATCTATGATAGAATCCATGAGTATAGATCAAGCCTTAGGAGATGATTCTGGATCTTAGCAATGCAAGAAGAACTGAACAAATTCATTAGGAATGATGTTTGGGAGTTAGTCAAGAGACATAAAGAATAGAGTGTAGTTGGAACTAAATGAGTCTTTAAAAATAAGGTGAATGATTCAGGAATCATAATAAGAAATAAAGCCAGACTAATAGTTAAGGGATATAACCAAATTGAGAGAATAGACTTTAAAGAAACCTTTTCCCCAGTTGCTAGACTAGAAGCCATAAGAATGCTCTTAGCTTTTGCTTGCTTCAAGAATTTCAAACTATATCAAATGGACATAAAGAGTGCTTTTCTAAATGGGGTAATCAAGGAGGATGTCTATGTTGAGCAACCCCCGGATTTGAAAGTTTATAATTTTTAAACAATGTATTCAAATTAAAAAAGGTACTTTATGGACTAAAGCAAGCACTTAGAGCTTGGTATAAAAGACTTAGTTTATTCTTACTGGATAGAGGATTTGTAAAGGGTAGTGTGGACATTACGCTCTTTTTACAAAAAGTCAAAGAAGAAATTCTCATTGTTCAAATTTATGTAGATGATATTCTATCTGGATCCTCAGATAAAATTTTATGTGATGAATTGTCAAAAATAATGAGTAATGAATTTGAAATGAGCATGATGAGAGAGCTTAATTATTTTATTGGTTTTAGTGTGAAACAAATGGATAATGGAACATTTCTTAGCCAAACAAAATACATTAAAGATGTTTTGAAAAAATATGAAATGGATAGTGCTAAGCTCATGAACACTCCAATGATCTCCACGATTTAACTGGACAAAGACCCGAATGGAAAATTAGTAAACTAGAAAAAATATAGAGGAATGATTCGCTCTCTCCTCTACCTGACTGCTAGTAGACCGGACATAATGTTTAGTGTGTGCCTCTATGCCCATTTTCAAGCTGATCCTAAAGAGTCTCACCTAACTACGATCAAGAGAATCCTTAGTTATATACTAGGCACCCTAAATATAGGAATTTAGTATCCTGGGCACAACACTTTCTTTGAAATCTTAGGGTACTTAGATTCTAATTTTACAGGATGTAGGGTAGATAGAAAAAGCACCTATGGTACCTACCAATTTATAGGACAATCATTAGTTTTTTGGTCTAGTAGGAAGCAAAATTTTGTAGCCCTCTCCACAGCCGAGGTAGAGTATATTGTAGTAGAAAATTATGTTGCACAAGTACTATGATTAAAGCAACAAATTCTTGATCTTGAATTACCTGTAGATACCATCTCAATCATGTGCGACAACACAAATGCAATTTGTATCTCTAAAAATCTAATTCAACACTCTTGAACAAAACATATAGATATTAGACACCATTTCATAAGAGATCATGTTGCTAAAGAAGATATAGAATTACATCACATAGCTACAGGACATCAATTGACAGGCATCTTCATAAAATCACTAGCATATGACACCTTTAGCACTTTGAGGACAATACTGGGTGTCATAGATATTAATGCGTAATTCAAAAAAAAAAGTCTAAAGCGTATATGTTTTTCTTAGTGTTGTTTGTGCCTCCTATTTTTGGTGATGTTAAAAGGGGGAGAAGTCTATTGTATTTTGTTGTCTTGCTTGCTTAGGCTTATGTTCACGTATGTTCTTATGTTTACTTATGTTTCAATGAAACACATTTTTCCTTTTCTGTCTATTTCATGATGTTTATATTAATAAAAAAAATGAATTTCAAATTTGCTTATACCAAATAATATTTGACATCATCAGAAAGGTGGACATTGTTGCAATTCATGACCTCTAGTTTGAGATTTTGATGATGACAAATAATGTCATATGAATTACTATTCATTGAATACCTTTGATTTTTGCTATTGTCTGTGAGTACTAATCTTTCAAGAAGATCACAACTTACTCAAGACAATAAGAAGACTCTAGATTGGGTAGAGTAGGAGTGTTAGTTTATAACATTGTAATTTTTTATTTATTTTTATTTTTTTTATTCTGGCAACAAATTGCATATAAGATTGAGCAACCATGCACACACACAGAGGGAGAGGGTTTTTTTTTTTAAAGAAAACATATGTTTTTCCTCTGTTGATCGTACTGTATGAGTTTATATCATACTGTACGATCTGATTTGGCTAAAACTTCTTTATGTGAATAGGTCGTACTGTACAATTTATATCATATTGTACGATGTGTTTCTAATCTAAAACCCTAGCCGCCAGATTAGTTTAAGTAAGTTTATTTAGCCGTTCGTACTGTATGAAATGATTCGTACTGTATGATTTATTTTGAATGCTTACTTAAATTAACCCTTGATTAGTGCAATAAATCAAGGATTATTTTTTGATTGGTCATTATATTGTACCAATAAGTTTGTACCGTATGATGAACCAAAGCTATTTTTGATCGTCCCGAACCAAAGCTATTTTTGATCGTCCTGAACTTCGTCCTAGACGATCCCCTGATTTTGACTAATCGTACTGTACCAAGTAGGTCATACCCTACGATGTACAGAGATGAGTTTTGATCATCCCAGCTATCATCCTGTACGAATAGAAGATATTTATTGATTGTACGGTACGAGTTTATATCATACAGTATGATTGTATTCAGAATTTTTAACCTGTTCATAAACCTTCATACCAGGATGAAGCTCATTTGTAATAATCGTACTGTATGATAGTAAATCATAATGTATAATAGTAACAACTACTTTAAAAAATTTAGGGTATTTTGGAGCTCATTTTAAGTATAAAAAAGTTATATTTTTTGTGTGTGACTTAGAGTACGGATGACTGAGAGTAGGGAACATGAATAAAGAGGGTTTCCTTGGGAGAGAGCTTTTGTGAAGATTTTAGGGTTTGAGAGAGGAAGGAGAAGGTGGTCTTGGTGATGGAGAAGTAGTGTTAGGGAGATCACATGGTTGTTCCGTTCTTACTGCACTTGTTTCTCTTGTGGCCCAAGAAGATCTTGTGGGAGGCTCTCTGAGGGGGAGACCCTTCTACATCCATGTCCTCTAAGGTACTCTGCCTTCTCTAGGAGGGAGAAAAATGAGAAGGTACTATGCCTTCTCTAAGAGGGAGAAAAATGAGAAGGTACGTTGCCGTTGCCAGGAGGGTGACAAAGCGCTTGGCACTCCGTCATGCTGGGTTGGTGAAAGTGAGTCATGTAAGGGCTTCTCCACCTTGCCAAGGGGGCAAAAGGAGAACTATTATTTAGTTGTGAAATTCCTGAAATGGAGGACTTTTAGGAGTGGACGTAGGTCAAGTAAGTTTATAAAGGTACTCTGTCATCACTAGGAGGTACTCTATCGCACCGGGGTTGGTGGAAGAGAGTTTATAAAGGCTTCTCTGCTTTATTGTGGGGGTAAAAGGAGAGTTTGTTTGAATTAGTGTAATACCTGGAGAAAGAGCATCTAGGGAGTGGACGTAGGTGTAGTTTGGATTGAACCACTAAAAATTTGGTGTTCTTCTATTTATAATACTTTTTAGTATTTTTATTTTTCTACGTATCAAAATTTTTTAGTTCAAACATTTATTGTGATAATTAGTCCACTACATTACTACATACTTTTGGATCATTCTTTAAACTTTTTAAAAATGCTTTTTGAAAATCCATGTTATTTAAAATTATAAATTCACCTCTCTTGGTTAGCCTTGGGACAGTTCAATAAGGTCTAATAACCTACTCGAACTTTCAAACACCATCTTAATTATTTCTTTAAACTAGGTGATTCTGTTATCAGGAAAAGCTTATGCTATATTAAATGGGAGCATAAGAGGTTATCCAATGGGGGTTGGGAGCTGACAATATTTTTTTGGCCAAGAGAAATGGTTGGGAAACTTTTCCATTGATAGTATGTTAAGCACTCATTCCACTCCTACTTATAAAATCAGTGATTTTATTACTAACGGGACTTGGAATATTGAATTGCTTAAAAATTATGTGCCCGATTTTATTATCAATATTATTTTCAAGATTCATATTCATTTATATGGATGACTGCATTTTGTTTAATCTTTTCAATGATGGTAAATTTTCTATTAAGAAGGTATGGAATTTTTTTAAGTAAGCTTATCTTAAAGACCCCCTTTATTTAGCTTTCTAACGTGCTAACATTCCTCCTTATTCATTTTTGGTATGGAGGATTTTGCATAATTTTCTACCTTTAGATTCTATTTTAATTGGTAAAGGGTTTCACATAATGTCCAAATGCTAATGTTGTTATCATATTGAGAGCATGAACCATGATTTTATTCGTAGCCCTATTGCTATGAAAGTGTGATTATATTTTGACAGTTAGTTTAATGGTCTCCCCTCTTTTTGTTATAGTTCTTTCTCTAGTCATCTTAAAGAGTGGTTCGTTTCTTCTTAAGGACATATTAGGAACATCTTAGTTGTTATCATTTGATGGTTTTTACGGAGAAGTAGAAATTAGTCTAAACAGGAGAACATTAAGCTGAATGCTACTAGCATTATTTCTAAAGCCATGGATAAAATTTTTCATTTTTTTGGCTAATTTATTAAATGTTGATTCTTTTAAAGATTTTTATCATGTTGCAAAGGATTTAAGTTTGGTTTTCCAATTCTCTTTCATTGTTGTTAAATACAAATTTGTTATTTGGAGTAAGCCTTTGGAGGGTTGCATTAAGCTTAATACTGATGGTTCTATGAATAATTTAAATGCTTGTTGTTGTAGTATTATTAGGGATTTCAATGGGTTTGTTATTATTTCCTTTGCTGGTCCTTATATTACTAAAATTGCTATTAAAGCTGAGATTGAAGGTCTTCTTTATGATATTCAATTATGTATTTCTTTAGGCATCACTAATGTTTGGATTGAAGTAGATGCTATGCTTTTGATTTATTATATTAATTGGAATTCTAATTCTAATCCTAAAAATTTTTATATGTTAAGAGATATTACACAGTGTCTCTCTTTCATTACTTTCTCTATTTCTCATATTTTGCTGGAAGGAAATGTTATTGCTGACTCCCTTACTAAAGTGGGGTGTAATTTAGGTAGTTTTGTTGAATTTATGTAGCATTCTTTACCTAGGGAGATTAAAGGTTTGATTATACTGGATCATTCTAGTCTTCCTTAAGTTCGTATGTCTTAGTATTCTCTACTTTCTTTTAGTTTCTCCAATGCTTGTTATTTGGATATTGCCTATTTTTTCCTTAGCCATTTTTAGTTTTTTTCTATATCTACTGTTCAGATCTTTTGGAGCTCTGGTGCGTTTATGTGTGCTAGATTCATTTTTATAATATGCTTTTGAAGTGGTTCTTAGATATTTGGCTGATTGGTTCTAGAATGATTAACTTATTTTGTTAGAATTTATTTTTGTTTTATTTGTTGGTGTATTTTACTATTGTGGCTAGTTGGGTTTTAGCAATGATTGGAAAAATTATATTGTTAATTTAACCCCTATTTGTTGCTATCTTTTCCCTTGGTGGAGACTTATAAATTACTTGGATGTGGTCCTTTTTAATCCTTGTCCAGTGGCGGATGCTATTTGTGGTGGCATCTTATGGTTAGTTTGTTGGTGCTGCGTCTAATTATTTCATCTTCTTTTGATTTGAACTTGTTGAATTGAGGGGTTTAGTTGTGTGCTCATCATGAGTTTTACTTCCTTGTACTTCTCCGTCTATTCCTTTGTAGATTTCCTATGTTGGTTATACTTTGGTGGGTCTATGATGGTACATATGCTACAAGCCTGAGCTATGACCCCTGATCACTTCAGCTTCTGCTTTCCATTTGACTTTTTTTGATGTTAATACTTTTTTTGTTTTTCTGTCAATGGATTCCATCATTAGTTATTTAATTATTGAGTATTTCTAATTGTTGGTTGATATTCTACTGGGTGGTTACTATAGTTTCAAAGGTTGGATCTTCTATTATGCATTTAATATTATTTATAATGGGTTTGGCTCCATCTATGACATCTTTTGTGGTTTGCATTTCAGTATACTGGCTAGTGGCATCTTCATGTTATCTATTATGGTTATATCTTCATTTGGTTATTTATTCTGGATCTCATCTATTTTATGGATTTGTTGTTTTGGTCTATGGCTTCTTTGGTCTTTGTTATTGGAAGTCTTATTGCAGTTGCTGGCATCTTCATTTTTGGTATACTGGCTTTTGGCATTTTCATGTTATCATTGCAGTTGTGCTCTTTTGCTTGTTAATAGTAAATTTTCAGGGTTGCTGTTGTTCTTTAGTATTAATGATGGAAGTATAAGGATACCCTTAAAATCATTATATCCTTTCATATTACTTATTTGGAGTACTATTTCGTATTATGGATGTTGCTTTACCGGCTTAGTGTATTTACTTATTGTATTATATCTTTTTTGTTGCTTTTGGATATTTTGTTCATTATCCTTGAAGGCTGGTTTTCTAGATTTTTGGAGACTCATTCTCATTTTGTGTGGGGCTCAACTTTGGTTGGAAAGGCGGTGCTGAATGTGTTCAATTATTCCCTTTCATTTTGGGTTTTTAGTTTGTTATTAGGTTTCTTTGTAATTGAGCGTAAAAAGGATATCCGACTCTTAGTTCTTATTTTTTTACTTTTCTTGTAGCTCTTTCGAGCATTAGCAAGCTAGAGGTCCCTGTAAGGAGCTTGTAATACTTTTTTTGATATTAATACGTAGGCCCATTCATGGGTCAATAAAAAAATAAGCTCATTAATTCAATCTGTCTAGTTTCTTCTTTGGCAATTCTAGGGCATCCATCCAAGCCAGATTTTTGTGTAGATTTTTGGTGGTTTTTCTTACATTTCTATTGGGTTTTCTCTCACCCTATCTGAATTAAGGTTGGTCTAACATTATTATGTTTTTAATTTTCTCTTCTTTTTGTTTTCAACTTTTGGATTATGATGACTTTGTCATCTTCTAATTCTTGGGTTACTTCTAACATTGAACCTCTAAGTATGTTTGTGGGTACTTTTAAAATTTTTGTGAGCACTAAATCTTTGTCTTTCAATGATGTTATCTTTAGTGCTGCCTCATCTTCTTCCCCCCATTTTTGATGACCAAAACTTCTTTTAAAGGTTTTCCTTCTTTAATGTTTGGCGAATATTTTATAATGAAACTTGTGTCTTTATGAGTTTACCCTTTTTTGAAAATTTTCTTTATAGAGCCCTAATCTCGACTTGATCAGAGGTTTCTTTGCGAATTTTAAACTTTGTGGTACCTATTTTATTAGCTTGCTTGATTTGTGTCAAAATGCGATCCAGCTGTCCAATGATCTCGACTATAGACATATTTTTTCTATGTAAACCTACTATATTCATGATTGTCAAATGAGACTCCTGAAATAGACTCCTTTTTTATGTTAAATAAGTAGCGCCAATTTCCCCGGTATGGATTTTATTTCCCAACCTACTGTTGCATATGTTCAATCCTCAAATTTTGTATTATTTGGTTTCTATTCTTTGTAGGCCTCTTCAAATGGACCAAACATCTGACTCTACATGTTTTTCATTTATTGCCTATGTGTTGTTTGAACTTGATGTTATTAAAAAATACCCTAGGGATATCTAGCTTGGCCCATAAAACATAGGGCATCTTCAAAGAGTGGAATTTAAAAATTTGCCTATTTTTACAATCATTGCAAAATGCATGGTCATGCTCTTTCCAAATGTTTTAGTTTTCATCTACATCTTTGTAAACCCAAATAACTAATTAGAGATACTAATGAACCTAATATTTTTGAGGTTCCTGCATCAATCAGTCATATTGGGAACTATAATAATTCATATATTAATTTTTCTACATAAAACTTGCAATTGATGACTATGATTCTTAGGAATCCATCCAATGATCTTTATATTGTTCCCAATATGGTTTGTGTGGAAGATTTAGGGGAAGCTATTCAAATCAAAACTATTTGGGGATTTCATATTACATTTAATGCTCCTAATCTCTCAATTAATGTTATTGACTCACATGTTTTTGATGACCAAATTGATGTGATCAATTTAGAATATAATAATGCTATAGCCTTATCTTAAATTCCATGTTATTTTAATAAAAATATTAGTGAATTTCAATATATGAACACTAGTAGTGGTGATTGTTCAAATCTGTACCTATTGCCTCCAATTTTCATATGCAGGAAATGTGGAAGAAGGTGAGCTTGCTCAGGATTATGATTTTGATAGTGGCTCCAAAGATAGTTTAAAATGTAATATTAATATTAATGGTTCTAGTAACTCTAGAAAAATTAATGTTGTCAAAAATAGTGCTTATGATGATAATATGGTGGATAGGATACTTGGTCATAGTATATCGATTAAAATGAATTATATGGGAAATATTGTTCATGATGATACTATAGAGGATAAGACTCATGGGTTTACGAAAGTTCTAGGTAAGAAGGCTAAAAAATTAAAATTCTCATATTGCAATAGCTAAGTAGTACTAAATCTCAAACTGCTATTAATTATTTGATTAATGTTTAAGTCCCTCATTTGGAATGTTAAGGATATTGGTTGCCATTCTTCTAGGATTTTATTTTAGTTTTAGCTAGAACCTTTAATCCATACTATTAAGTTGCTTTCCACTAGTCATTTTTTAGGTTTTCAGCATATTGTGGCAAATAGTTCTCATAAGATTTGGGTCTTTCAAAAGGGCCATATTTTTGGTAACTTTAACCAAGCGATTCACTATCAACTTGAGTTTTATAAATTTAATTATTTTGTTTTTTTATGCTTCTTCTTCTAGAATTACTCGAAAGTCTCTTTGGGAATAGTTTTTTAATTTTCACACCATGGCTTGCTTACCTTGGATGGTTGGTTGGGATTTTAACACCATAACTACTTCCTATGAGAGACTTAGTGGTTCCCTCACTATTTATCAATCTATGGAGGATTTTAACAATACATTTTTTTATTGTAATTTAGTGGACATTAATCATAGCTTTACCTAGTGCTAATAAAGGTCTCCCCAAAATAATTGGAATCTTCCTATCCTCTTCCATGTCTAAGAAAATAAAATCAATAGGGAAAATAAACTTATATACCTTAATAAAGACATATTCTACCACTCCCTTATGATAAGTGAAAGATTTATCAGCAAGTTAAAGGATAATTGTGGTGGGTTAAACCTCTCTTTCATCTATACTATTAAAAATGAGTATATGCATAAGATTAATGCTAGATCCTAAATCACATAGAGCTTCACCACAAAATTTAATTATCCTAGGAATAACAAATCTACCTAGGGATTTTAATTTTTTAGGAAGTTTCTTTTGAGTAAGAGTATTACAATTCTTAGTTAAAGCTATAGTTTCAAGGTCTCCTAACTTTCTTTTCTTATTCAAAATTTTTGTCATGAATTTAGCATAAGTAGGCATCTTCTCTGAGGCTTTAGAGAAGGATATATTGATGGTTAACATTTTAAATAATTCTAAGAACCTAGAGAATTATTTATCTAGGTTTTGCTTGATTAGGCTCTATGAAAAAGGTGGTGGTGGTATTCTTAAAAGCTTTCTAATGGGTTTTCTTATTTAATGGATTAATTTAGGTTGTTGAGTAGGAGGTTTAAATTTTACTATTTCTCCTACACCACTAACATTTTCAAGTTGATTGTTATCTTTGCAAGGGTCTCTTAGATATTTCTTACTCCTAAGCTGGATATCATTGCATTGTTCCTCCAATTTCTACTTATTGATTAAACTAGCAAGTTGCCCTATCTAGTTTTCATTTTTTCTAAGGGTTAAAGATTAATTCTGTAATTGAATCCCCATTTAAATTACTATAAGTTCCAAATGTATCTTATTATTTCCAAACTGATTGTTTTGATTAAATTCTTAGGGGTAATGCTACAGTGCTCTAATAGCATGTGTTGTGGCGCTAACACAATCATGGTCTATAATAGAGCTGGTATAGATATTATGCATGTGCGATCCATTTCTAACTGCAATAGTGTTTATCTTTTTAGGAATTATAGTTACCTGAGTAATTAAAGTAGATAATATATTTGATTTATTCATACTTGTCACTCTCTTAGGATTCACCTTATCAAAAGGCTACTGGCAATTATTTATTGCCATTTCCTCTATTAATTCATATGATTCCATAAATGGCTTAAACACTGAATATTTTCTAGCTATTGCATCTATGATTGACTTAATGGATCCTACCAATCTATTAAAAAAGGCCGAATAATAAACTAATTAGGAAAGGCATGATGAGGAAACTTCCTAAACATTTTCTTAAATCTCGCCAACTTTCACACATCGGTTGTCCTTTAAAATTGGCAAAAAATGTGATACCATTCTTAAGGTTGGCAATTTTTTAAGGTGGAAAATATGCGGCAATTTTTTAGGGTGGTAAATATTTAGTAAGTAATTTATGTGCCAAGTGGTATAGAGATAGGGGTTAAGGAATTCAACCACATTTTAGCTTTGTCTCTAAGGAAATATGGGATCAATCTAAGTTTAATATTATCATCACTAACACTATTATATTTAAATGTTATATAAATTTATAAGAAGCTATCTAAGTGTTATTTGGGATCCTCAACAGGAGCTCCCACAAAACTAGGAATTTTGAACCATCTGAATTATGTCAGGTTTTTGTTCAAAGTTACTGGCCTGGATTGTAGGTCTATTGATAATGTAATGGATTTGTTCTACTAAAGAGTTAGCATACTCTCTAAAAGGTCTAGAATGGTCTTTATCTTTTATCGGGTAAAACATAACTAAAATCTTTATTTTTTTAGAAATTTTGTAATTATCCTTTCTATCTCAAAATTAATTAACTATGGCTCCTTACTAGATCTACTAAGCTGCGACATAATAAAATACAATTAAAATCATAAAAAATAATCAATAAAATACTCTTTTTGGCTTTTTCAAACTTTTAACAAACACAACAAAAATAAAGATACACGATACAAGTTGGTTTAAGTATTTACTTATTTTAACATTATAGTTTAAAATTACAGTACACATGTTACTTCCCTGGCAACTATGCCAAAAGATTTATGTGAGGCCTTAATTTTATTTGATGTGCATATATTCTTAGGTTTTCTTTGATACATAAATAATATCTTGTATTTCCATTTGTGTAGCCTTATATATAACATCTAGAAAGTGCTCTGTGTAATTGCAATCCCATAAGAAAATGCTATACTAATTGCAATTTCACTACTACTATTTAATATAAATGCAAAATTTATCCTACTAAATATAAAATAGATGCTTTGGAGTATTTTTTCCACTTAATGGAAACTTATAAGAAAATTTTATACTAATGGAAATAAAATATTTTATGCTAATAAATACATGACAACATTATTATCCTAATGAGTCTCTTAATTCTAGATGTGGATCAAAGCATATGCATCCCAAAATCTCTATCAAGCTTGTAGGGATGAAAAGGGAGGTTTTAATGTCTTGAAGAGCTACAATAGAAATAAAAAAGAAAACTAAGAGCCGAATATCCCTACTAATCAAAATAACAAAGCACCCTAATAACATTATATAAGTAAAAAAAAGCAAAGGAAAAGATAGATCTTATTTAACACCGCCTTTCCAACAAAAATTGGGTACTGCACAAAATAAGTGCGATTCTCTAAAAACATGCAAAACAGGCCTGCAAGGACACTAAACAAAAAAAAATAAAGATAAGGAGATGATAATAAGGAAATAAAAAAAGTTAATCCCATAGATCAAACTCCAAACTAAGAATAAGTTATGTATATTCGTATAATACAAAATGACACTGATATTAAAATCACCTTTGTAAACCCCATTGAAATCAACAAAAAACAACTTTAAACGATTGATAACAAGGAAAAAAAATCCAAAAAAAGAATTCATGCTATGATATCTGCTGGTCCACTCCAACCGAATAACAAACCAATTTCACAGATAACCAAGACTTAAGCCACAGAGGATACATTTCCAGTCATGAGAAATACCATATTGATTTGCCTCAGCAAAAGGGTTTAAATTTGCCATAGAAGTATAATCACCATCCTGATGTAACCCAAAATACCACTTAGAACTAATCCCAGTGCTGGCCAAACCATATAAGGAGATGATAATAAGGAAATAAAAAAAGTTAATCCCATAGATCAAACTCCAAACTAAGAATAAGTTATGTATATTCGTATAATACAAAATGACACTGATATTAAAATCACCTTTGTAAACCCCATTGAAATAAACAAAAAACAACTTTAAACGATTGATAACAAGGAAAAAAAATCCAAAAAAAGAATTCATGCTATGATATCTGCTGGTCCACTCCAACCGAATAACAAACCAATTTCACAGATAACCAAGACTTAAGCCACAGAGGATACATTTCCAGTCATGAGAAATACCATATTGATTTGCCTCAGCAAAAGGGTTTAAATTTGCCATAGAAGTATAATCACCATCCTGATGTAACCCAAAATACCACTTAGAACTAATCCCAGTGCTGGCCAAACCATAGTAGTATAGGAAAGCAACATACAAATTATCAGGAAGATTAGTGCAAACAGGAGAAATGAAACCCAGAAAACCACCATCACAGAGGGCCACAACCCATAATTCCTATTGTAAAATCGATCTAACATCTGGATCATAGGGCACCAAATTCCATAGACTTGCCAACATAACCAGGAAACCCCATGGGAGATAGGTAAGATAGAGCTAAATCCAAACTCCCCATGAGACTCCACCCAAGAATAAATGAGTAGTAATGAGAGGTAAACCAGCAAAACAAAAATTCCAATCAAAGCTAACACTCACCCAACCACTATAGATGAATAAAGCTAGAAATTATATCTAGGATAATATAACATGACATAATATCTCAACCGAGTTATATCAGTAAAATAAGCCCATGCCACCCCATCCCATAATGAACCATAGTTCCCAGCAAAGACATAAATGAAATAGGCAACAACACATTAATATACATTAAGGCCTCAGAAGCTAACAAAAATAGAAAAAGACATAAAATAACTAAATAATCAACACATATACATAAGCACCACCATTTAAAAAAGAAGCAGCAGCAAAATAATTAAAAAATAAACTATGGGAAACAAAGCACAAAGACCACTAATTAAACCGAATATAAGGAAGTCCTAGCCGGTCTAATCTAGCCAACCCTTTGACCTCTTTAGGAAGAGATTGTTCATAATATTCAGTGAATCCAGGTAAATTATAGCCCCTTTTAGCTATAGAATTGGCAACCACATTTCCCTCTATCAAAATATGAGAAATAGAATAAGTAATGAAAAAAAGACAATACTTAATATATCTTATAATATAGAAATTAGTAGGATTGGGAAAAGTGTTACCTTCGAGATATTTAATCAAGAGAAATGCATCGACTTCAATCTAAATAGAAGTAATGCCAAGGGAAATGCATAATTGGATGCCAAAAAGAAGACTTTTGATTTCAGCTTGAATAGCATTATTAGCAGTGGATGATCTTGCAAAAGCCACAATAACAAAATAGTTATGATCCTGGATAGTGCCACCACAACCTGCATTTAAATTATTCTTGGAACCATTAGTATTAAGTTTGAAACAGTCCTCCAATGGCTTTCTCCAATAAATAAGCCTATGCTTACAACCAACAGGAAAGGGATTCAAATTCAAACCAAACTCACGAGCCACATAAAGATAATTCTTAAAAGAATCAACCTTGATTAACTTAGCACTAAACAGCTGATAAATTTTATTTTTAACATTAGAAAAGACATTTGAAGCATCTATATTAAGATTCTCATGCATAGAAGCATTCCTACTGCTTTATAAAAACCATAGATAATAACAGGAAGAATATTCCTAAGATGACCTTTAGTATGAATGAACCAATCCTTAAGAAGGGAAGCAATAGAATTATACCGAGTAGTAGATAGCACATTAAACATATTATCAAAATGAATCCAAACTTTCATAGCAATAGGTTCATGGATAAACACTTGGTTCATGTTCTCAACGTGATAGCAGCATTGACATTTGGAGATAATATAAAAAAGTTTCCTTAATAAAATAGATTCCATAGGCAAATAGTTATGTAAAATCCTCCAAAGAAGAAAAGAGTAAGAAGGAGGTATGCTAGCATGTCATAAAGATACATAAATAGGATTTTTAGGCATACTTTGTCTAATATAATTCCACACTTATTTATTATCAAAATTACCATCATTAGAACAATTAAATAAAATGCAATCCTCATTCTCCAAATGAATAGAGATATTGTTAATTAACTTAATAATAAAGTGAGGAACAAAATGGGTAAGTAAATCAATATGATAACTCCCATTAATAATAAAATCCTTAACTTTGAAAGAAGAGGTAGCGTGAGTGTATAATAGATTATCAATAGAAAGGTTACCCAACCATTTATCATGCCAAAAAAATGTTGCCAGCTCCCATAAACTCTTCAGCTTCCCACTTAATATTATAAAACCTTTTCAAATTAAATGAGTCCCCTTGTTTGTAAAAGCCGTTTAAAGGGTTATTCCCAACACAATACTTATAAATAATGAACTTAGCCCATAAACTTTTTTTGTCCCTAAAAACAAACCACAGTTTGTGATTATATGTCTTGATCATATCAATAAAGGTACAGAAACCTAATCTACCCTCATCTATAGCCCCTAATAATTGCTTCAAGAGCACCAGAATATAGACCGATTGCCATCCCTGAAACACCAAAGAAATTTATTAAATAAAATTTCCATTCTACTACAAAAATTAAAATTCAGACATATAGTATGTAGCAGATCTATAGGAATAGAACATAAAACATGTTTAATGAGCACAAGATTACCTCAATAAGAGAGGAAATTGAAATCCCATGAAGAAAGTTTCTTATGTATAGTGCTGAAAATATCATTAAATAAATGAGAACATTTCTTAAACTTATAAAGAGGTATACCCAAATGCTTCAAAGGAAGAAGCCTTTTTTTAAATCAAATTTTCTCTCAATACTATTAATACAGCTGCAAGAAATAGACTTAGCAGGAATAAAGTAACTCTTACAAGGGTTAAAAATTAAACCACTAGTATGCTGAAATGATTTAAGAAATTTGAAAAGTTTATACAACATTTTAATAGAGCCATTAGAGAAAATAATAAAATCATCAGCAAAGCTCAAACGAGTAATGGGAAAGCCACCACTTATTCTAAATTGCAGACTAGGGTGATCCTGAAGAGATTATTTATACCATGAGACAAAAATTCCATAGCAATGATAAAGTGAGCATGAGATAAAGGATCCCCTTATCTAAGGCCATTAGAAGACTTGAAAAAACCCTAGGACTTACCATTAATGATAATAGAGAAAAAACATGACTATATACTATTTTTAATGAGATCAATAAATTGTAAATTAAAACCAAAGAGCTTTAAAATGGTATAAAGAAATTCCCAATTGAGATTATCATAGACTTTGGTAATGATAACTATGAAAATAATATTACCATCAGCAACCTTAGCATGTAAATCAAGAACTAATTCTTGAGTGAGTAACATATTATCAAATATAGATCTACCTTTAACAAAATCAGTTTGTTCCAATGAAATGATAGAAGGAAGAATTAAATCTAATCTCCCCATAATAATTTTAGCAATAAGTTTGTTGAAAAATGTGTATAAATTAATGGGACGGTAGTCATTCCAAAAATTAATAGTATTAGATTTGGGGATTAAAGCAATAAAAATCAAAGTAAAAATTTTTGGAATAGGATTATCCCTAAAAAAATCCACCACAACATTGGTAAGGTCCTCTTTAATGATATCCCAAGTATTCTAAAAAAACTTATTAATAAAACCATCAGGACTAGCAACTGAATTAGAATTGATGTCTTTCAAAGTCCACCAAATTTCCTTTTCAGAAGGAATGTTAGTCAACATCAAATTATCCTCCTCAGATATAAGAGAAGGAATAAAAGAAAAATCAGAATTAAAATTAGGATAAAAATTATTGTTGAAAGTTTTTTCAAAATACTAAGCACCAGAAGCAGAAATCAAATCAGGGTTCTCAATAAAGTTACCTTTAGGGGTAATGATCTTATTAATTTGCTTACTAACTTTATTATGATTAGCAATATTATGAAGTAAGTAGTATTGCGATCACACACCACAAGAAATTTAGAGGAGGCTTTTTTTTTCCAATAAGCTTCTTCTTTTTCTTGAATTTTGAACAATATAGCCTTGGCTTCATTAAGACATGACAAATTATCAAAAGTAGAATTCTGCATATAAACCAAATTGGCATTCTAAACTTCTTTTTCAATAAGCACAATACTAGAGAATATATTTTTTAAAATGCATTTATTCCACCATAAAAGTTTTTGCTTAAGCCTTTTAAGTTTAAACCACAGCCTAGTCATACCATAAATATTATCAGATGGGAATAGAGGGGCATCACTATTGCTTGTCACAGTATGTAAAAAATTATCATCAAGAAGCCACATGTTTTGGAATCTTAAAGGTTGAAAAGTATTACTGCTAATTTTATTAATGCTTAATAATAAAGGAGAATGATCGTATAAAGTTCTAGTTAAATGCTCAGTATGAGTAGTTTGAAAAGCGAAAACCAATAATCATTAAAAAGGATACAATCCAATCTTTGCCATATAGTACCCTTATTCCAAGTAAAATCATTGCCTGTAAAGCAAATGTCATGTAAGTTACTATTCATAATCATATCATTGAAATCCTCCTTAGAATGGAAATTAGGAGGGTTACCTCCAACTCTTTCAGCAGCATTAGTAATACAGTTAAAATCCCCCCCAACCATCCAAGGGGCATTAAAAGAAGATGAAAAATTAGTAAGTTGATCCCAAAGAATTTTCCTCCCTAACCTAGAACAGGAGGCATAAACAAAAGAAGCATAGAAAGAAACTTTATTAAAAGTAATATTGGTATGAATCAATTGAGGCAAATCCATAATAATATCTAAAGTTATGTAGTGTTTCTAGAAAATCCAAATTTTGTTAGTATAGTTACCAAAATTCAAGTTAAAGCCCAATTTAGTGCAAATAGAGTCCAATTTAGTGGCAAAAACTAAAGGCTTAAGTAAAATAATAAGGAGAATGTCATAAATCCTTCAAAGATTCTTAACTCTATCCTTACATAGAGAACCACCCACACCCCTAATATTCCACATAAGAGTTTTTACCATTAATCCATTGATGGAGAGCTATAGTGACCTTTGGGGTATTGCTTGATAAGATCTTTTTGTTCTTCCCATTCTTTTTAGAATGAGAAGTAAAACCTTCCTCCATATTATTAGCATTATCATTAGGAGATGACATAAAGTTAATAGAGGAATCCTTAAGACCATCCTTAGGCATGAAAGTATCAAGAAACCCAATTTCCCCTTCATCAGACTTGTCCTCCACATTCTTCTGATTGCTCATGAAATTATGCTCAAATCAACTTTCACATTTATCCTCGATCACTTGATTAGTAGCACATTCTTTAGAAACATTTTCTTGGGTAGGAGAATCTCAGATATTCTCCTTCAAAACATGATTAACCAATGAAACATTAATATGATGACCATCCCCAAATTTGTCCCCAACACCATTCTCACCCACAACCACAGGAGCAGGTTCCTCAGCATAGTCAACATTATCAATAATAATATTATCTTGCCCATCTTTACTATTCTTTTCCAACAAATCTTCACTCCTAAAGTAATTGTCTAATGGATTAGTCTCTATGTCATCTACAAAAGCTTTTGATCCCTCACAATGAAATTATTGTGTCTTTTCCTTAAGAAGATTATGACCATCATGAACAATCGGTTCACCATTAATTGGTTCAACCACAACTTTTGAGGTCAAATTATTCTTTTTAAGTTAAGGATGGGGAACAAACAATCATTGATCGAATGACCATGAATTTTATAATGTAAACAAAAATCTAGAACATTTTCAAACTCAACCTTTTGTAAGTAACCAAAATTTTTAGAGCCAAGTCACATGTCTTTAGGGTGCTTTTTAGTGATATCTATTTCCACAAGAACCCTATCCACTAAAGGCTTAGATCGAGATGCAGTGGCTTGGTCTGTTTGAAGCAGTCTACTAAAAATGGACCCTAATGCATGAAGAACATGTTAATTGAAGAAACGCAAATGTAAATTAGAAAAATAAATCCAAATAAGCACGATGGGGGATTCTTCTTTGACATCAAAGAAAGGAGTCCATTTAAATAATCTCATTTGATATTTGAGAATATACTCCTAGCAAATACCCTACTATAATCAAGGTCATTAGATAAGTGAATGGAAACATGTCTAGCATCAAGAAAGCCAATAGAATAATTTCCAGATAATTTCAACTTTCTAAAGAAATTTTATATCCAATCAAGGTTCTGTTGATGAATCAAAAACTTCACCACAGGAGCAAATTAAAATGGGCTAGCAAGTTTTAGAATATCATCGTCAGACATCAAAAGCACTAGAAAACCTTTAATCATCAATTTAGTAAAAGAAACAAATGGTTCCTTCGAAGAGGAAGACCCTACTAAAACATCATGAAAAGAGCGAGAACACGAATCAAAATGATCAAAACCCAGCAAACCTTTTAATGAAGTAGTCAGTGCATAAGGTAAAACACACCAAGCATTAGGTATCAAAGAGGATGGACCTTCCTCCATAAGGAGAGGAGAATGGCCTAGGGCCAACTGGCTAGGCAAAGAGAAAAAAATGAGACATAAAATAGTACGCAAAAGAAAGATTGAAATGGAATAGTAAAAATCATGTAGAAGAATAGTGGAAGCCCGAATCGTACTCGAAATCGCCAGTGCCAACTAGTCATTGTGAGAGAAGAGGAACTTTTGAAAATGGAAGAAAAGGTTCACCGAGATTCCAATCCTGAGAAATGTCAAATAGCCAAATATAAAAACCCCATGGGAACCTAAAATGTTGAAAATATTTAAGATCATATATCTAGGTTTGCTAATATTTCATTTCAATACTCCTATTTATTCCAATATTCCTCTAATAAGGTAATACATCATAATAGATATTAACTACACACACCATTATATGTATTAAATGAAGAATGGGAGATATTGAAAATATATATGTAATAAATTAAAGAACAAGAGTCTATATTAGTACCTATTATGTGTTTACATCGATAGCCTAAAACTTAGATATTTAGCCAAATGTGGATTACACATAAAGAAAATTCATATACATTTCATTAAAAGAAAAAGATACAGGAGAGTGAATAAGAAAAATGCCACCCAGAAGGATTAATTGATATTTCCTGCACTCTTTCCAACAAGAAATTTACTTACTTAATAAAGACATAGATATCCCAAAAAATAGTATCTTGTAATTCTTTAGTATCACCTAGAATTTACTCTGAAGTGGAATCTAGAGGAAGACACCATAAAGTATAAGACTCCACTAAAATGATAGAACACTCTAACTAAATAACTAAAAACTTTTTATGCAAGTGTGTAAATAGATTCAGGCAAGTGCCAGAACTTTAGCTTGATTTAGCTACAATCACCCTATAAATATTAATTTTTTAAAGTGCAAGGGTTTCAATTATTTGTTTTAAAACGCTTCAAAAAGTGTCTTTATTTAATTCCCAGCTTCCCTAACACTTTAAGCCCTTCCATTGAGTTTGACCAAGCTTCAATAAGCTCCTCCAGTTAGAATCCCAAATCCTATTCCATTGAGTCTCAGCCTCTTCAATCATCAAATATATGCCTCAAGTCAAGTGGAGTGCAACTCAACTAAAATATCCTTCAATTTATCTCAGAGTTTAGGTAAGATCCAATTTTGAGCAGTGATTACTTGTTCATATTGAGATGATCCTATAGGACTAATCGAATGGAATTTTATTGGTTAAATTTACTGGATCAAATTAAAATGTCTATGCAGTTGAGAAATTGAGTGGGAGGAGGAAGGCAAAATTAGAGCCATCTATTTAACTCAAATAGAATAGACAATTTTGCATTCTCTCTCTCTCTCAAAAAAAAAAAAAAAAAAAAAATACTATATGAGTTGGATCAAGGAATGTAAGACGACTCATATATTTTATGCATATATCCCAACTATTTGATCTTTGATCAAATGATTAAGATTAATACCTCATAATTAAGGGACCAACCTAAAGTTTGAATAACAAATCAACTATAACTGTGTGCAAAAGTATGGCTGACTAGGTTTATCCAAGGGATTTAAATAATAGAAATCCATTAAATATTTAAAATATTAGATATTCTAAAATACTTGGTCAATTTCATCATGTAATGAATCTATGGATTTACAAAAAGGATATCTACAATAGCCCTACAATTTGAAAGATTAATTTTTTGTAATGAAAAAGTAATTTCAAAAACACTTTGTTGAGTATTAATGAAATCATCACTAAATTCAATTCAAATTGATCTTGAATTTGTAGTGATAAATCTTGGAAATGTTTTACACGTCCAAAATTATTCAAATTAATTTAAGGTAAAAGAGGGCTTCAATTTGAATTTTTATTTTCTAGGTCAAAAAATGACTTAGAAATTTAAAATTCTATAATTGAAAACCCATAGATCCATTAAGATTGTTTATTTGTGGCGTGATAGAGTAATGTATGATGGATTATTAGACATTGATTTGACCCCAAGGCATGGTCTAGATAACCTAAAACAAAATAACCAAAGAATATATTAATTTAGTTTCAAAATTTATAAAAAACCCTAGGGAGGCATTGTTGAGCCCCAATTGCTAAGTTTTATACCTTACGTCATTAATGACTTGAGGTTTAAATTTCAAGCTATTTGGAGTTAACTCTAACTCAACAATACCATAAAGGAAAAATAAAATCCTTTCATAAAATATCAAAATGAAAATTGATTAAAAACTTAAAAAAATAATTAAATTAATAATTAATTAAAATACTATTTAAAAACTAAATCACTCCAAACTCTTATAAAAATCATTTTGGGTCTTTGAAGACCTCTAGTGTTAGAGGTGATTTTGAGCATAAATAAAAAAAACCTAATTTTTTTATTTAAAGAAATTAATTATTTGGGAAAATTGTGTAAAAATCTATAATAAATAAATAAAATAAAATATAATATAATTTAATTCTTAATAAAACATAAAAAAAACAATAGCAAACTACAAAAATTTTAAAATAAAAATATAAAAGTGAAACTTAGGTTAACTATTCAATAAAAAACATAAAAAATAAAGGATATTAAATATAAATAATAAATAAATTAACAAAATAATAAGTAAAGATTTTTAACATAAATAATAAATAAAAAATTAAAAATAAAAAAAATATAAAATTATATAATAGAAGACATTACTCAATTAATTAAATTTCAAATAAAACCAATTAAAGAAATTTAAATAAAAATGAAATAAAATAAAATAAAAACTGATTACAAGTTGGATAAATTGAAACTAATTAAATAAAATAAAAATCAGAAATAAATAATTAAAATGCACTTAAAATTTAAATTAAAATAAAAAATTCATGTTCTATAAAAAACTAATTAAAAAATTAAATATTAATAAATAAATAATAAATTATATTAAAAATAAATTAAATTTAAATATGTTAAATGAAATTAAATAAAAATTAGAGAATATTAACTAAAACTAGAAATTGATTAAATTTAATAAACTTCAATAATAAATCAAATTAAATATAAATTAATTAAACTAATTAAATTCAATAAACATAAATACATAAAGATAGCACATGTAGCCATTGGTTTATTTAATTTAAAATCCTAGGACTTTTGAGTGGGTAAGTTTGAACACTATGAAGTTGTTAATCAACATAATTTTTTAAAATAAAGAGGAATAAAATCATTAAATAAAATATTGAAAAAAAAAAGATTCTATGCAATTGCTCTATAACGTTTTTTTTTTATGGTGTGAAAATTGCATTTCTAAGAGAGAACAAAACTATAACAAATTAGAAGCAGACTATGTAAACTACTAATCCTTTCAAAACTATTTAAAAAAAAAAAGAAAAAAAACCTTATCCTTTCAAAACTATGTGAGAGGATGGTTTTATTGAAAAGTATACTAAACATATAATAAATTGACATGGAAAATGCCCCAGATAAGAATTGGCCTTACTATATTAACTCCATAAATTTGACAAATTATTCTTTTAGTTATCAGCAAATATTAATTATCATGGTGGATATGTGTGCCATTACTAGTAACCTTGACCCAATTAGGGTGATAGTAACACCAAAAGTTTAAAAACAACCAAATTGGTTTATTAGTATCCAAGTGTTCCTAACTAGTTATAAGATAAAAAATAAAAGGACCCCCACTACCCATTACCTGAATCCCAGAATGCAAATCAACATTCTTCATGAACTTGCTAATTCCCATAGGCCCTAAAACTGCCTCTTCTCTCCAGGTAGGCTTAAAAAAGAAAATTATCATAAGCTTCCTTATTTGACTGAAGGGGTCACAACCCCTTCAACAATTTTCCATAAATCTCTATTTTACTCTTCCTGGGGATGTCTTCATTTTTTTCTAACAAGTTGAGCTCCTTATTCAGCCTTGATTTAATCTTAACATATTTTACATCCTATAAGATACCTTCATGCTTATCAACCTTTTGGTTAACCACTACCTTAGAAGGAGAACTAGAATATACCAGCCTAATCTCCTTTTTATTATGTGATTCATTTGATATTACAACTATCTTCAAGGTTGAGACTAACCATATCCACCTTATCACCTCCCATAACATCTGATACAAAATTATGGTTTACTGCACATATTGAACCATCACCCTTCCTCTGATTCCATTTTAGTGACCAACCTTTCACTAATTGCCCTGATATTTCTTATAATCAAATCTGTAACCCTTTAAGTATATTGAAAAATAAAAGTTATTGTAACTTATGAACCTTTTGAACAAATGCTTTACAACTACCTTAAATACACCCTAATTTTGCACCATACTTGACCAGAAAATAGCTCCTTGAAATCAACATCCCTTTGGTAAAAATGTTAATGCGCATTTGTTAATTCCTTAACTTGAGGAGCCTTTCCTTTTACAATAACTGGATTAGAATAGCTTGCATTCTTACATCAGTTGGATCACTAGCTACGATTCACACCACAACTAAAACCACTTGAAGCTTCTAAACCTTATACATCTTGCAATCAACATTAACTACTCCTATTGTTTGAAAATCATGTTGAGCTATTAAGTTAACAACAACCTCATATGACTGAGTCCTTTAATATATATGAGAAGATTTGATTTACAAAAAGATATTTTATCAAAGTTAGGCAACAATGCTTGTTGAATTTTGGTAGTGATAGGACTAGTAGCAGGACCACCAGAACATACCTCCATGGAATCTTCATTTAAATAAATAGCCAATTCCAAAAATGGAAGTCTAGGATTTATTATGACTAAAGAATTCTCTATTATATTGTTAACATTACTAGTAATTATATGGTTAGGATCTTCAACTATCTAATTTCCCTAAAAAATACTAAATTTTTTTATGAAATTTAGAAAAGGCATCTACCTCCTTAACTTCAGTGATCTTTTGATGGATTTTAGGTTTTGTAGGTCTCAAAGGAGGCTCTAAAATTTCCTTACTTAGATGAGCATTTTCCCTATCCAACTCTCCAACCAAATTATTTCTAAATGAATCTTGTAATTTGTTGATACTATTTCTTGGCGATGGCACCCCTATAAATTTATGGATTTGGTGCATTTTTACATCTCCAAAAGATATTATGGGAGCCATACTTGATTTTTTTCTTCTTATTTGTGACTAAAATCCATGCTCCACAAGAACTTTTTTCAAAAGTACCTAGTGAATGATCAATTACAAAAGCTTTTGCATTAGGTCTGACCTTATAATTGAAATCATACTTATCTTCCAAAGCACCTCCCTTAGCCTGTGTTGAATGCACATCTGATTTCTGTAAATGTTGTTTCATGATTGTAAATTTGTTCATCCCAATGGTAGAATCCACTCTTATTGCTTTTTAAATAATATTAAGACAATGGAACTGCATGTGGCCTAATTTCCTGCAACTGAAGCACAAATTGGAGATCCTTTCATATTCTATAGGTTGAAAGAACTTGGCATTTATACCTTTAACACACACCAGTAGTTAACTTATATTCAAAGTTAAGCAAACACAAACCCTCATAAATTATCTTCTCTCCTAGTTAAAAGAGACTCTTCATAGAGAAGGGAGAAAATGAAGTAGACCACTTATCTATCTCAACAAATCCCCCCCTCCCCCCACACACACACAAAAAGCCCCACCACTTAAGATTTACATTTTTGTAACCCTTTTTTTAACTTTACAATTTTCAATGAATGAAAGATGGATAAGAAACTATTTAGTTATAGAAATTCTATCACATTCCTTATGAATAAGAAGTATAAGGTGAGAAGGAATATCATTATCTAAAACGTTATCCCAACAAAGTTTCCTAACATAGCATAAGTGGCATAAAAAATCAGCCACATTATTGCAAACACTATTCACATCATGGAAAATAGCTTTGTTAGTCAGTTCTCTAATGCTTTTTTTTTTTATAAATTTGCAAATTGCATTGATAAGAAATACAAACTACTAAAGAAAAAGACAATTATAACATTCCTTCATTAATAAACTAAGTAAAGAAAAAGGAATATTATCATAACTCTAATTATCCAAAAAAAAAAAAAAACTACTAGAAAGAGCAAAACTAGCACAAAGATCTACTACTCTATTACAATCTCTTGAGGTGTAGTGAAAAATTACATTACTAAAATTATTCAAGAATAATAATCCTTGTTCCAAAAGCTATCAAGCTTCCAAGGTGCTTTCTTCATAGGTGCTTGAATCATTTTGATGATTTTTAAGTTTTCTCCTTCAGCGATAACACCTTTGCATTTGAACATCCAATTTTGAATATATTCTCTAATCATAAAAATAGCTTCCAACTCCATTTGGGATATATCCAAATGAATTATTTTTTTGCCAAAAACAAGTATAAATCTACCTTTATGATCTCTAATTATTCAACCAATACCTGTAACATAGATTTCAAGACCAAAGTATCAATGTTTATTTTGATCCATTCTAGAGGTGGGTGATGCCAAACATTGTCAGACTCCAAAGGGAGGTTAGTATCCCAATATTCTAGAATAGGATTTTGAACATTCTATAGAGTTGTAATTAATACATTAATGATAGAAAATTGAATAAGAGGTGTTGGACTTCCATTCATTACTTCATTTTAGGTTTTTTAAGAGAAATAAACTGCTGTATAAACTAGCAGAATTCATGTTAACCTTAGTCATCCTCTATAACTCCTTGATACAATAAAAAAATGATTGAAAAATAGGGACATAACACCCCAAAAGTTTTAGCTTGACAAGAAAATCAATCAAATATTTACAAGGAACAACTATATGAAGATTATTTTCAACTAGAAGTCATCCAGTTGCACAAGAATGACATTGAATAATGATTCTATAAGTAAAGAAGTCATTAGTACGAAGAGCATTCTTACTCAAACGCCACCAAAACATCTCAATCTTCAATTTAAGCATGAATTTCCTAATCCAATTTGAGAAACTAACCTCAGCATTTTCATATTCAACTTGTATTGAAGCATCAAATGCCATTGATGAAATTAATCTTCCATAATACTAATAAATCAATTCCAGTTTATCTTCCTTAAGTTCCAGATGAATAGACACATGCACTATCAAGGAAATTAGATCATTATGAAAGAAATTATAAATTTTGCTGATCTTCCACATGCCATTAGGGGAAATAAGCTACTGAAGTTTTATTTCCTTCAATGCTTCAACATCAGCAAACATTGGCCAGCTTTTTAAACACCTATCGAAAATCCATATATTATTGATAATATGAACTTTATTGCCATCGGATAATTTCTATCTGATTAAGGGCTTTAAATTTTTAGCTCTATTAATTAAAATTTACTAAGTACTCTAACCATTAGGGGGGAACAAATATATTACATTTATGAGCCTTAAGATGTCTTGTTTAGTAACTTCAATCCTCACATTGAGTAGTTATTCACTAAAGACTTTAAAGCTTAAAATTAAATTATTTCAACACTCAAAAAAAAAAAAAAAGTTAATAAAAGGTTAAAAATGTTAAAACTTGAATTTAAATTAAATTTAAACCTACTTTAGCCTATAGGAAAAAAGCAAATTTAAATATTAGCACTACCACACATATATTGTTAATTTGTTTTTAATACTATGCCAATCCTAATATAATTCACATAGTGGCCAAATGTGAAGTTAAAATATAGTGTGATATATAGCCTCAATGGAGGAATGCAAGAATAATCACGAATATTTGAATGGAATGTTTGCATGCCTATATATAAGATGTAAAATATTATAGGTTCCTAAGGAGATATTATAATTTTAAGAGGTCAACATTTATCCTTTTCACCCCTATATGCTCGATAGAGATTTAGGGATATATATGCTCAGAATCAGATCTATAATAAATAATCTCATTAAAAAAATGAAATTTACATTCCTCAATCTAAAACATTTCATTAAATATTTTTACTATTTTATTTAGTGATAGAATCTCCATAAATATCATTTTTATTTTAGAAAGATAATTATTACAATTAGAGTAAATGGTAGAAGTTTGTATCAAGTTAATATACTTCCTCTTCATTTGACATGTATAATTTCATATAAAAAGTGTGGTTTTATTTTTTTTATATGTATAAAAAAAACTAAGTACTATTTAGAGTGATAGAGCCCTAGACTTTTATACAGTTCAAAAGTTCACTCCACAACCCCCATTAATTTTTTGGCTCCATTGATGGGGAAGTATTTTTATTTTTATAATTTTTACAAAATTATTGAGTTAATTAAATTTTTAGACCTACATATAACTTTTGTTTTATTTGTTAAATTTATTTTATTTATTAATTGATAGTCATGGTTGCATGCTTTATAGAAATAAAAAGGAACCTTTGTTGTTTGTCTCTGAAATAGAAAGAAACCTTCCAAAATTTTGAAAAATAAAAAAAGATTATGAAAATGGCTCAACATGTTCTAGATCAAGATCATTCTAGACCTTATAATTATGCTAACCCTATAGTAGAAAAAAATTTATTAGATAATTAATAGACATATGATCCAAGATAATAATTTTGAACTAAAACCTTCCATAATTTATATGGTTCAAACTACTCAATTTAGGGGAGTTCTTGTTGAAGAACCCAACTTACACTTAGCCAATTTTTTTTAGAAATTGGTGCAATATTTATGTATAAGGTATTCGTAATGAAGTTATTAGACTTAGATTGTTCTTATTTTCTCTAAGAGATAAAGATAAGATGTGATGAATTCTTTACCCATAGGCTCTATAAGAACTTTGAATCAGTTGGCTCATAATTTTCTTTCTAAGTATTTGCCACCTTTAAAATATGCAAAATATAGAAATAATATCACTTTTTTAAGAAGTTTGAAGGAGAGTCCATTTATGTGAGTTGAGAGAGATTTAAGTAAATTATTAGGAAATGCCCTCACCGTGCTTTACCTAATTATTTTGTTATTCAAATAATTTATAATGAACTTGTTGGATCTCTTAGAGTAATCATAGATGATTTAACTAGAGTATCATTAATATCTAAGCCATGTAAGAAAGAATATGAATTATTAGAAAAATTGACATATAATATTTGTAATAGCCTACTGGTAGGGTAAACCCTTAGAGAATAATAAGAGTTATAAATTTCATACTATGTCAATGTTAAGTCCATATGTCATAGTAATTTCTCTGAAATTGAGCATAATAAGATTAAATTCAAGATTAAGAACTGAATCATCTATACAATTGGAGGAATAAAATTTAAATAAAAATATTAATGTGCAGGGGATTAAAAATATTAATTTGATTGAAAGAAAAAATTATCTCTACTCTAATACATATAATCCAGGTCGAAGGAACCATCCTACTTTTAATTTGTTATATAATGTTGCTGATAGCAATCAAAAGAATTCTAGTCAAAATAATCAATGAGTAAATTTGAAGAGTCTTCAATAACTTACTGTTAATTCTATACCTCCCTATATTCTAGGATTTAATCAAATCAATCAGTTTGGAAGTAGAAAAACACCATTGGAAGATGTAGTGTGGTAGTTAGGGATTCAATTATAAAATCAAGCTTCTTCTATTAAAAATTCAAAAACATATTTAAGTCAGCTTATAATGTTAGTCAATAGTAGAACTCTTGAATCATTTCCTTGTAATATTGAATTTAACCTAACAGATAAAGAAAAAAGATCCTAGTGAAAATCTTTTGAAGAATGCTAGCAATGAACCCTAGCCAAATTGATAAATTTAGGCAAACATGGCTGAAGACTATAAACATAGTGCTATATGAGAGGCAACCCAACTTTTAATTTGTGTATGCTTGGTAAAATAGATTTAGAAATAGTGGATATCAGTGAATTTTCTTATCAAAAAAAGGCTTGAGAGGGTTAGAGGAGCATAAAAACATTTCGTATGGAGCAGCTATGCTTAAATATGCCATAGTGGTTTAAAACTCAAATATTAGCACCACCACGCCCATGAAAATTATAAAAATGGTAAGGTAGAAGTTTTATTTTCCATTTATGATAGCTCTTCTTGAGTGAAGTGTTCTTGAGTATTCTCCTTTACTCTCTTCTTTTTTTTTTTTTTTTTGAGGAAAATGTAATCTATGCATTAATATTATTTAAAAAGATAAAAACTAACCAATCCCAACAAATTCTTCATTTAGTAATAGAAATAAAAAAGGAAGGAACCTTGTGAAGCATTAAGTCTTCCCAAATGAAAGAACTAAATATTTCATAATTAGCACATAGATCTGGTAATTTATTGTAATTTCTATCAATACAATTGAAAATGATGTTATGGAAATTTGAATAAGCAAAATCCAAATCATTTTTACCTCTGAAATGGACCGATTGAAAAAGCTTAATGATGTTGGAATTATCACTTTTAATTATGATTTTTTTGTAGTTATGCATCCAATCTTTGACTACTCCTTTAATAGCTTGAATAGCTTGAATTTCAAGTCTTGAGATATCCCAATGAATGCAAGATTATCCGAAAGCCAACAGAAATAGGCCTTTGCAGTCTCTGAAAACACCTACAATTCCTCCTTTATTTGATTTTAATAAGGAAGCATCTACATTAACCTTTATCCAATTGAGTGGAGGGGGATGCCAATGGTCATTCAACAGCAAATGATGCTGGTTAGCAACCCATTTACTCGATTTAAAGCCATAATTTTGAGCTGAGTATGAAGCTAGGCTGATAGCTTCGGAAGCAATGAAAAGAGAAGAATAATCCTTTCCTTCATAAGCCAATTTGTTCCTTCCTTTCCAAGAAAAGTATATTACATTACAAAATAAATTGATTGTACAAGAGTTTTGAATTGAAATCCAAGCCAAACAATCCTCTATTGAATTGAATATGGGATATAAAAAACCCCATTTTTCCAGATTTTGAAAAATGCTTACCAGCTTAGTACATTTAGTTACCACATGCTCAATATCTTCTTGCATATTACAATTCCTTGGACAACCATTGTACATTTGTAATCTTCTATAGCTAAGCAAATCAAAGGTTGGTATTGCTTTGTTGAACAATCTCCACCAGAATCTTTCAACTCATGGAAGTAATTTTGCCTTCTTTATCCATTCCCATTAAGTAACATGGTTGGATTCTTGAAGTGAAGCTTCAGAAGCTAATTTAGAAATAGATTTTCTAGAGAATTTATACAATAAATCTATATTTTAAACTTGAAGGTCTGAATTGATTGGAATTTGACAAATCAAATCCACAAGATCTTTACCAAAGTAAACATTAAGTTCAACAATATTCCATATATTTCAAGAGACAATTTTATCCACGTTGATCTCATCAGAAAGCAAAGGGTTAACAAATGTAGGCCATTTGTTTAGTCTTTTATCAAGTATCCAAATGTCATTGTTAACATTTATAAGATTTCTGTTAGCTATCTACCATCTAACAATTGGCTTTAGCGATACTCCTCCATCTTTAATTATTTTCCAAGCAATAGAACCAGAATTAGTATGGAATCTGTTTCCAAAAAGATGACCGAATTTAGGAAACAGAATTTTGTGTTGAAGAGATTCTTCTTCTTGAGTATATCTCCAAGCATGTTTAGCTCTAACAGGGCCAACTTTATCAATGCAAGAGTGTAGACTTCTACCACCCAAATAAACTGGTAAACAAAAAGTTTCCCAGTTCACGTAATGAAAGCCAGAATCACCATTTGATTTGTTGCAAATCAAGTTTCTACAGATTCTGTCTAAAACACCAAGAACACTTTTAGGAACCAAAATATGAGTACAATGATGGATAGAGAAGGAAAGCAATGCCGATTTAACCAAGTGAATTGTTCCAGGTAAAGAGATTAATTTAGAGCCCCAAATATTTGACATTTTAATGGCTTTATCAATAATGCATTGAAAGGCTTCACCAATTAGTCTTCTCAAAATAATTTTAGTACCCAGGTAAAGAAGTTCTTTGACTGCCTTCAATCTCATAGTATGAGATATTAATTTTTTCTTCCTTCTTATAACATATTTTCCAAACAAAATACAGGATTTATCATCGTTAATTTTTGGCCCATCCAAGAGCAAAAATTCTCCATAATGCTCTTGATCTTCTTAATAGAGGATATATTAGCCTGTGAAAAAAATAATAATGTCATCAGAAAATAGCAAATGTGATATTTTTGGGCTATCTTTATTGATCCGGACTCTTATCTCATCTCCATCTTGATCAAAAGCATTAGTAAGAAGTTGAACAAAAAGAATAAACATGAAAGGGGATAGGGGACACCCTTGCCGGAATCCACATTTGGCTTCAATCCATCTAGAATAGTTCCAATTAATCAACACAGAGAATTTAGGATTCTTAACACATTCTAGAATCAGTTTGGATATAGTTTGATGAAAGCTGAAATATAGCAAGGCTTTTTCAAATGTTGGCCAACCCATTAAATCAAAAGCTTACTCCGTATCATATTTAAAGGAAACCAACCCCTTAGAGGCTTTAGAAAACCTGAATTTGTAAAAAAATTTGTGTGCTACCAGAATGTGACCTGACATGGATCTATTTTTCAGAAAAGCTGCTTGTTCAATTGAGATGATTTTAGGCATGATTGAAGATAGTCTATTGACTATGATTTTAGAATCTATCTTATAAATCACGTTACATAGACTAATTGGCCTATAGTTTGAAGGGGTCCAGGATTAGATACCTTGGGGATTAACACCACTATAGTTTCTTTCCATTTAGAATTCATGATCCCAGTTTTGAAAAACTAATTTAGTGCATTCCATAAGTCAGCCTTTATAATGTTCCAATATGCCTTAAAGAAGGAGAAGGTTATTCCATCAATTCCAGGTGATGTGAAGTTCCCTGCTTGCGTGAAGACATTTTCCATTTCCTTGAAACTTTATTCTGTATTTAAACTGATGGAGTCTTCTTCATTCATTTGACAGATTGGATTGGGCCAACCATCCAAGTTACATCACCTGTCTTTCCATTTATTTTCAAAAATACTTACAATAGAATCTTCAATTTGGTGTTGATCTTCAACCAGCTGACCATTATTATTGGTAATTGAGCTTATGAATTGGCATTCTTTCTAGCACTTTCATAAGTGTAAAAGAATTTTGTATTGCTATCCCCTTCGGTTGCCCATTTAATTTTAGCTCTTTGTCTCCACCACGTGTTGATTTTGGCTAAAATTGAATTGTCTTCAGTAACTTTAGATTTAAGAAGCCAAGAGTCATCATCTAATAAAAATCCATCTTTGCATTCCTTGTCTTGTAATTCCAGGATATCACCTAGAATGGTTTCTTTAGAGTTGAACAGGTTTCTGTGATTCTCCTTGTTCTAGTAGTAGAGAGCTTTCAAAGCTTTTCCCATTTTTAGATTAAGTATTTGTCCATAATCTCCAATTGTTTGCTTCATCCAAATCTTCTTAACCAATGTGGCTGAGGCTAGATTGGAAATCCACATATCTTCAAAATGGATAAGTTTTTTGAATTCAATTTTATATTGAAAAAGATTGAGAAGGATAGGGTAATGATCTGATGCTATCCTAGCCAAATGCTTGACCATTATTCGGTGAGGGGAGCAAAGAGCCATGGAATTGATATAACATCGATCCAATCATTCTAGAATTCTATCAACTCCAGATTTATTATTTCTCCAAGTGAACTTGGGACCAACATAACCCACTTCATGAAGATCATTGGAAGCTAAAAAAAGATCCATTTCTCTTGAGCCCAAGGAGTAGAAGAATCTCTTACCACCTTTTTGTCTTCCTTATTGAGGAGGCAATTAAATTCACCAATCACCATAGGTTTATCTATGGAGGAATAAATTTGCAATCTTTCCCAAAGAGCTCTTCTTTTGTAGGCATCTTTATATGCATAGATTGAACCAATTCTCTAGATACATTTGTTGAAAACTTCAAGATCTCCAACTTTAAATTGTTGGTTTGATTCCAATACTTTGAAAGAAGCTACCTTTGATCTCCATAGGACTAAGATCCCACCAGATAGACCTTCTGAGGGGACTTGAAAGTAGTCCCAGTCATTTCCAATTAAAGAGTTAATCTCCAATCTATCAAAAGAAGTAATTTTAGTTTCAAGTAAACCCAAGAATAAAACTCCATTATCTTTCACAAACTCCTTGATGTACAGAGAAGCTCTCTTTTTTCGAGCTCCTCTACAGTTCTAGAAACAAACAGAAGACATCATGGTAAAATGGGGGGATGATTCCCCATTTTATCTCTAGCTTCATTTTCAAATTTCCTTACTTGATTTCAGATTCTACATTCTTTAACAAAGAACTGTGAACATATAAGTCAGGTAGAACATTATCTATATCAGGTATAGGTAGTTCTCCTTCTTCATGACCTTTATCAAACACTTTGAACTTAGTAATATCACAGGGGATAAAAGAATTCAAACCTGAGTCATTGTTGACAACATCTTTATGTATAGAGACATCTTGAATTGTAACAAGAGTGGGATTAGCTTCCTGAATTCCAGCTTTATTAGGTGGATTACTAATAACAATTTTTTCTATAGGTTTAAAGACTTTCTTATAGATGTGGGAAGAGGTGGTGTTTCTGCCTGCATTACTTGACGCCTGAGTAATAAAATTTTTCCTTGGTTTTTGGAATGATTTGTTCCTTTTGAAGTTCACATGAATCCAAGTACTGTAGTCAGATTTATTGTCAGCAGATTTGTCTTCTGCATTTACTGGAACAGAGTGGCTTTTTGGTAACTCTGCTTTTATAGAAGATTGATTATCTTTCATTCCAGGACATTTAGTCTCCAAATTCTGAATTAATCCATAGTTATAGCAAAAGTTTGGGAGTTATTCATACTCTATTCTTTGAAAGAATTTACCCGCATAACCTTCCACCCAAACGCCCATTGGAAGAGTTTCATCCAGTTTTATTCGAATGCAAATCCTCGCAAACTCCCTCCTGATCCATTAGAGCATATTACAATCAATCATGTAAGGTTTTCCTATCATGATTGATATTCTATAAATGTTGATTGCATCCCAACATTATAGAGGCAAATTAGGCATTCTGATCTAGACCGATGCTGTGAGGCCTTTTAAAGAAATTGGAGAGAACGAGGGGGACCATCTGTCCAACCCTATTATGTTATTACAAACATACCATGGACCATTCGAGAAAACCAAATCTAATACTTCTTCCTCATCAAATGCACAAAGAACCCATCCCAATCCAAGCATAGTAAGGTGGAATTTACCATATTGAGGCCATTGTCTCTTGAGTTCCAAACTGTTCATGTGGAAAGGTATATTTTCTCCAAAATCTTTGATAACCAAAGATTTGCTGAGTTTACTTGAATTCTCTTGTTCCATTCCAGAGTCTAATTTCACCACGTTATTATCTCCTATGAAATCCTTTCCAAAGTCTAAGTTGGAAACATTGTTATTAGATTTTTCCCCATGCTTTTGCTGAAGCAGTGGTGGAAGATTTAGCTGGGATATTTAGAATAGAGGCATTGTCAATCTAACTAGCTAGATCGCGTTCTTCACATTCTCGAACATTGTTCAAATCATTTGGCAAGACTGATTTAGAAACAATTTCTTTGATGCTCGGACTAGAAACTTTGATGGCTGAAACCTCTTCTTCATTATAGAAAGCATCCATTGGTTTCTTCAAATTCATACCCAAGATATTAATTTTTGTTCCAAAAGAAGAAACATCTGAATTCAAAATTTTGACTTTTCCAAATTCAGGTGAAGAAGGAATTTTCTTGATAGACGAATCATCTTCACAAATCACATTTTTTCCTTTACCGAAAGTTTCAGAAGGTTTAGTTTGTCGCAGTAAAACACCCTCATTAATAACCAAAGATTTTGCTGATTTGAATTTTGATTTACCGTATGTGGGCAACAAATCACCAAATACGAAGGTGAAGTGGTCGTATCAAGCCTTGATACTAAAGGAATGGTTGCAATAGCACGTCGACTAGGAATAGAGCCGCCGGCCGCAGGAGGTGGCCGGCGACCATCCGCTGCCATCAAAAGTGTGGAAACAAATTTTGAAAAAGGAAGTTTCTCTCTCTAGAAAAGCTTAGACTATCTCTCTCTAAAATAAACAAATTTACTAAGTTTCTAGTTAGAGTTTTTTATTCTCTTCAATCTTAAAGGAATGGTTTGAAAGAAGCAAAAGTAGTCATCATAAAAAAGAAGTAAGTGCACTTAAAGAATGAAGATTCCTTCTCTATTTTAATCATTTAAAGTTTTGTAATAGTTGATAAATTTTATGAATTCAAAAATAAATTTTATGAATATTCAAAAATCTATAATGTAGAAATGAAGAAGATGCATGGGTGGGAAGTTCTAGATGTGCATTTTCTCCTAGTCAAGATGACATACTTTTTTATTATTGGAAGAAATATTACCATGACAAACTTAAATTTGGATGGACAGGTCCTTTTAATTTTATTAGAGTATATCCTAATGGTTACGCAAGGATTCAAGATAAATAGACTTTTCACATCTTCAAGTTTAATGGTCATAGATTAAACCTTGTAGATGAGAAGTATAAGGAATAAGAAAATTCTTAAATATGGATATAAGGGGTTTTTATTTTCTATGTATTTTAATTAAGAGAGAGAGAGAGAGAGAGAGAGAGAGAGAGAGAGAGAGAGAGAGAGATTATTTTACATGTTGTATTAGCTTATTTTATATCACATGTTTTGCACATTTTTATCATTTTTATGAAAACATGCATATTTACTAATATTTATGTGTATTTTTATTTACATTTGATTAAACTCCCATTATACTGATATGTTTACATTATCTTCAATTAATATCTATGTATTATGAATATTTAACTAACTATAATAAAAATGATAATTAAATATTATTTAAAATTAGGATACTAATTAAACCCTAGATTATAGTTCAATTGAACACTACTTAGTAATTCCTAAATTGGAAAAAAACTAATAATTATCTAACTTAGATCTTGTAAAGATCTTTTAAATTATTAATTTAACTATATTTATTAGTCAAACCTTTATACATTATCCTTTGAGTTTAAGATAAATAATAAAGGTTAAAAAATAAATTTAGGTGGGTTAAATTTGAAAATCATAGCAACTGAAATTTGGAATTAGTAATCATATTAAATCCTTACATTAACTTATTAAGATTGTAAGAATATTTTAAGCAAAATTGATATTAAAAAATTCTAATCCAAACTTTAGCCTTTTCTTAAAATATTCTTAATCCAAACCTATGTACTTTAAATAAATAAAAAGGAAAAGAAGAGTGAAAATAGTTCTAAAAAGGAAAGAAAAAGAAATGAAGAAAAATAAATATAGTACATTAAAAAATTTATATCACATAAAAGATTAGAGTTTTTTTTTAATTAAAGCAGTAACTGCATTAATGAAAAGAAGCAGGAAAGAAAAAACAACTACAAAGTAGATTCCTCCTTCATTATTTTAATAAATGAAGGAGGAACCTTATCCAAGCATATGTCTTCCCAAGTGAAGCTACTAACAATAGCATAGCTAGGACACAAATCCGCTAGCTTATTGCTCTCCATCTTAACAAAATTGAAAATAACATTATTAAACTCTTCCAAAAAATTGAAATCATCCATACCTTTAAGCCCTTGATTCCTTATCAGATGTATAGCTTTAATGACATTAGAATTGTCACTTTCTATAATAGCTCCCTTATATTTGAACATCCAATCCTTGATCACCTCTTTCAATGATTTGATAGAAAGAAGTTCCAGATGATTTATGTCCCTATGAGATAAAGATTTGCCAAAAGCCATTAAGAATCTTCCTTTACAATCTCTAACCACACCACCAATGCCTGCTTTATATGATGAACATAGGGCAGCATCTACATTAATTTTTAACCATCCGGGTGGAGGGGGATGCCAAGTATTAAACAGCCAATATGACTGGTTAACATCTCCTTTTTCCGGACTATAGTTAAAAATATTTTTTGAAAAAGCTGACAAACTGATAGCATTAGCAGCAATGAAGTTTGCACTTTCGTCTATTCCATCATGTAACATTTTGTTCCTAGCTTTCCAAGAGAGGTAAACAACAATAAAATAAAGGTTAATAAACATACCATTAACCTTTGATGTTGTATTTAACCATCTGCAACAATCTTCAAAACCTCCAAACACCGGAATTTGAAATCCCCAAATATTCAGTAAAGAAATAACTTTTCTTAAATTCAAGCATTTAACAAGAATATGTTCAGTATCTTCCTTCCCCGAATCACATCTAGGACATATTCCATCTTATTGTAATCTTCTATGAGAAAGGAATTGATACGAAGGCAAAGCGTTCTTAAACAGTCTATAACAAAAAATTTGTACCTTCAGAATAACCTTCGCCTTCTTTATCCAAACCGTCCACCTGAGGCTCTCATGATGCTGAAACAGGGATTCATAGATCAATCATGTAATAGTCTTCCCGGAATTTTGATAAATAAGCTCCCTCTCATCAATAATTTGTTCTCTATTGATTTTGATTTGTAGAATTAAATTAATCAAATCAGTACCAAAGAATTGCTTTAGCTCTTCTACCTTCCATCTTCCATCTTCTAAATTTGCTTAGTTTGATATCTTCATCAGCTTGTGGGATAACATAAGTTGGCCATTTGTCAATTCTTCTATCTAGAATCCAAATGTCTTTGAATACTTATACAGATGATCCATCAGCTAAGCACCATTTTATCAATGGATTCAGAGCTCTTCCACCATCCGAAATAACTTTCCAGGACAAAGAGTAGTTCTTCTTGATATCTTCATACCCAGGCCTCATACCGTATTTTGAAGCTAATGTTCTTTGTAACAGAGAATTGTTGTTTGATAGAAACTTCCAGGTGATTCTTGCTCTAAGCGAGCTAACTCTAGCTGAACAAGAGAACAATCCACCTCCACCGATGTCTTTGGGTTTACATAAATCATCCCAGCTGATATAGTGCATGCCCAACTTCCCTCCAGATTTATTCCAAATAAATCCCCTGCTTAGTTTTTCAATTTCTTTCAAGATTCTGATCGGAACTAATGAGTGGGTACTGAAGAAATTAGGAAGAGTAAGTATAACTGAATTTACTAGACTAAGTTTTCCTGTCAATGATAAATCCTTACTCCCCCAGATATTAAGCATTTTGAGTGTTTTCTCAATGAAAAAGTAATAATCATTTGCAACTAACCTTCTCAATGCCATTTTTAAACCCAAATAAAAGATTAGAGTTTGACTACAATATTATACTTAAATTCATAAAAGATAAGATAGGAGAACTAGTACAAATGATAGTGAATTGATGAAATTTTAATTTTACCTACAAACACTTCTAATCTTTACTCTATATTATTCAATTAAAAACTCAAAGTTAATGAATATATTAATAATATGTAAATTCAAATTAAGTAATGTTGACCTCAATTTTCATACATTTCCCTTTGATTGCACTTAATGAGCTTGATTGAGCCTCATCGAGTCCGATTCAAGTCGAATTAGTGCTACTTTGGGTTAAATTTTGTCAAATAAACTGGGCAGATCGAACAAAACCAAAACTAACATGAGTCGAGCTGAATAAGATTTGAGTTGAGCTTAATTTCAACCTAATGGCTTTAGTCTAATTCCAATCAAAGCCTAATAAACTTTTTTTTATATAGATTTAGAATATTTCCTATATCAATAAACTTGATTAGTGGCCCCGATTTATTCAAATCCTTAAGCCAAGTGTGATTCAATGGCCCAATTATGTGCCATCACCTTTTAAGCATAAAATCAAATAACTTTAGCAGAGTGGAAGTAACATAAAACCATTCCCATAATTATTTTCATCTGATGCCCATAGAGTGGACATTGGTTGGATTTAGTTACCCAAACCCTCTCAATTTCTTGGGCATGCGAGGAGGGCATTCAGACTTTAGCCTTTGGACTTAAGCCTCCATTCTTTTGTCTATCTTTTCACATAGGGATGGTCCCCTCTCCTCTAGCTCTCTAGTTTTAATAGAGCCTTATTTGAGCTCTTACTCTCTCCCTCTTATGTTTTCTTCATTCATGTGAGAGAAGGCCGAACATGACCCCAACCTCTACTACCCGAGATGACTCTGCTTACAGTGCTCTCCAACTTTCTTATTCATGTGACCTAGACTAGAAGAAGCCCCTGCATCAAGCATCTTCCCATTCCATTTGAGTATCTAGTTGAGCTCGATAAAGTATTTATGTCCATCATTCCACTCTTGATCAGACTAGTGCCCTTATTTTGCCTCCCGCAAACATGTGTCATTTCAACTTTAAACTCTTGGGAATTTGACCTCTCGATCCCAACCCAACCTAAATCAATTGTTGTACTTCTCATTGATGAGCCATCTCCTCACTGTAAAGGTAATGGCTTTCCTCCTCTTGTAGACCATAAGTTCAAGATATGTTATATAGACAACTACAAAACTCTATGACCAAAATTCAATGGTTAATAATGCATGCAACATTTAAGCTCTATTATATATTTTTTATTTTAACCAATTACATGACAATGAATCAAACAATGGACTTGGCATCTTAGACATGCATAACCATGACATGATTACTTTCTTCTTCTCAAAACCACGAAGTTTCCTAGATTGATTTTATCTTGTTTAGAAATAAGAACATTAAACTCTTTATGAATCAAACAATAGACTTGGCATCTTAGACATGCATATCCATGACATGATTACTTTCTTCTTCTCAAAACCACGAAGTTTCCTAGATTGATTTTATCTTGTTTAGAAATAAGAACATTAATCTCTTTATGTTACTCTTTTGAAGTGAATGATGTATGGTTTCATACACTTATTTTCTTCCTTCAAACTTGCTACCATAGTCAAGTATCATTTCCATGAAATCAGAAAATATTGGTGACCAAGCATTTTTGAAATAAAATTTAGGAAAACATGATTTGCCAAGCTACACTTGCTTTGGTATTTCATAATATATATATAAATATATCCTAGCATTAAGGTTGATAGTATTAAAGAATTATTTTGCCATAAACACCATCATAAACTCTTTGATGAAGTTAGTAATAAAGCATGATAATTCTAGGAATAGTTTTTTTTTAGCAGAGCTTTTTTTTTTCTTTGAAGAAATTCCTATTCAAGATCAAGATTTAATTGCATTAGTGTAGTTAGTGTAGGATCTCATGGCCATCTTTATTACATAAGTGTGTTTTAAATTTCAATCATCTAACATAAATATAATTTATATCTCATTTTCATGGAAAATACGTGTGTATACTTTATGTCACAAGATCATTCATAAGCACTTAATGTAAGCATGAGTAACCATAATACATATTTTGCAAGGGGATCTTACGTATCAATCATATATTATAAAATTCATGGATTTTTTTGGAAAGATTATTCATAGGTTTAAATTGAAAAATCATATGTTTAATATAGGAATACATATATTTTTTTTGGTATATACTTATACATGGTTTATGATTCAATGCTATGTTTTTGTAGTTATTAGAAGGGTTAATCGTTATGTCAAAAAGTACATGAATTCTTGAAACAGATGAATTTTTGTCCTCTTTCATTCTCTCATGCTCATCTAGCATTCAACCACATATGCATCAAAATACAAAAGATGGAAGATAATTTCTATAAGTTAAATACTATCATTATTGGTGAAAGCTCTATGATTTGTTGGTGGTGGTTGAGAATTAAAATTAATACCAAAATTGAACTATTGCCGGTAAATTTTTTTTTAAGATGAGTTGTATACATTCATGCCTCGAATATTTGTGAATAAAAATGTGTTTTATTTTATTTCCTTAACATTTCACATGTTCAATTGAAAGAGTATACCATGTAGAAATTGTTGGCAAAGTTTTACATGCATGTTTTGAATCATGTTGATATGGAAGCTCATATTTTCATCGTATAACCTCACTCATTATATGCTTCAATCTCGAATACATGTTAGTTCAATATGAAGTTATATGGTTTGTACAAGAGAGTTTAATAAATCATAAAAAAATAATGAAATTTTCATTGTGTGATGTAAGGATTTATATTCAAGTTAGTAAACCATCATATGTTTCAAATATGTGTTGTTAAACTAGCTATATATATATATATATATATATATATATATGTTTCCTTCCATGCTCTTTGCTGAATAGTTCTCTTTATAAATTCATTAATCTGAGTGTGTTTAGAAATTTAATGTTAGAAGAGATGTTTACTTTCAAAATTATACTTTAATATTTTGTGGTAAATTAAATTCAAAAGCTTGTCGGAACATTTCCAATGTGTATGTGAGAGGAAGTGGTGTAGAGATTTATATATATGATTGTAAGTTCTTATATGACTCATGCATAATTTTCCACTATATTTTGTGTTAGTAAGCTTTTATATTTTTCACGTGTAATTTGTTTCTTTCGTAATCATGTTTATGTTAGTAAGTGTTCATGTGCTTTATGTATGATTTCGTCCCATATTTTGTGATTGAAAGTTTTCAAATTCTACGCTATAAACATTCATATGATTCATGTTTAACCATCTTTTATGCTTCAAGATTGATAAACCTATGCACATTTGAAATGAATTTCTCATGTTTTAGAGTACTTGTTACTAAGTTACTTGGCCTTTGAATAATATAGACTCTCATTAATGCCTTCTCTATTTATTTTTCTCTTGTGAGGTACATTGTGTTGTTCATGGGTCAATGGTTCATGGGTCACTCGCTTGAGCCTTATTGGAAGAAATTATTTTGGAGATCTATGAAAATGCCCCAGCACATAATGGTCATGTATAATTTATGGAACTTGTTAAGACCTCATCATTGTATGTTGAATATACACACATTAGCGCACCCATGATCCCACTCTATGCTATATAGTAGGATATCTAATCATTGGCCCTAGGTTAGTGCACTTTTGAAGTCCTGGCCTTGTTGGTTGGGACTTGCCCCCTCTGTGAACCTTAGAGACCTTTATGGCCACCTTAGGTCAGTATAGTAGGCAAACCCATTATGCCATGTGAATTGCTATTTTTCCACATAAAGTGCGCATCGCTAGGATTATATTCTTCAAGTTTTCAAATGATAAATGAATCTAAAAAATACTTCTTAATAATGATTTTAAGCCTCCAAATGTGGTTTTTATAAATATTTTATAGAAAATTTTATGAAGATGCAAAAAAAAAAAAAAAAAAAAAAGAGCTATGACATGTTAGTTTAATTTTCATGTCAGCTTCATATGATATGACTCCTAGTAATCTTTGTGTTTAGTTTTATTATTTTAACCTAGCATAACACCCTCTACTTGAAGTTCATTTGCTCTACACAATAATAAATAAAAAATTATTAAAAATCAAAGTGGTTAAGTCAATTAACAAAATATAACCAGCAATCCTATAACTAATTCTAAATCATTAATGAATAAACCATAATGATAATCATATACTAAATTTCATTAAATGAAAACATAAAAAATCTACTAATAATAAGGTGATTATCTGGTAAGCCATGCTTACATGGCTATTAAGTTAGCCCTAAGGAGGGTGATATAAAAATGATGGCCCAGGTTAGACAAGGATAAACATCACTTAACATAAATAACCAATAATGTTTCACTCACAAATTTAACCTTTGTATCCTCCATTACACTTAATTTTGTGAGAAAACCTAAATTAAATCTTTAAAGCCCTAAAACATTAATGTGATTAATAACATATAATAAACATGTATTAGAGAATATGATTACACGGCTAACGTCTCTCTGCGCTAAGGCAAATTTTAGGCGATTTTAGAGCTCCTCTTCGTGCGCTCGATTCTAGCCCTCCTTGCATGGATTTTTTTGTTGTTTCAATTATTTGTTGTTGCTCTTCTCTACTGGATCATTGTCGTGCTTTGAGTTTATTTTTCTCTTTGCTTTTTCGAGCAGGGCGATGACGAACCCGTCGTCATCAAACCTTGTTTCTTCCTCTCATTTTGAGGGGAAAACTCTATCTTTCAAAGAGGCTCTCGCCGAATCTTCTTCATCATCTTTGAAATTTAAGTTTGTTCAATCATCATTTAAGGGATGCTGACTCTTCTTTTTGAGGATTCTATGGTGGAACAACTAGCTGCTCCTTATGCCTTAACTTTGGTTGGTAAATTTGTCTTGAGAAGGCCTAATGTTAATTTCATTTGCAAGTTCTTCGTTAATCTTAAGCTCTGTAGATCATTCCATGTGGGTTTACTCAATCAAAGGCATGTTTCCTTTTAGCTAGCCAATGACCTTGACTATAGTCAAATTTTTGCTAGAAGATCGTATTATATTCAAGCATGTCAAATGAGTTTATTGAAATGGACTCTGGATTTTGACGTTAAGGAGGAATCTCCTATTGCTCTGGTTTGGATTTTGTTTTCTAATTTGAAACAACATTTTTTTAACCATTAAATTCTATTTGGTATGGCTTCTATCTTTGACCATCCCTTATAGACTGATCAAGCTACTGCTTCGGTCTCAAGGCCATTAGTTTCTAGGGTATTGGTTGAATTGGATGTTTCTATGAAATATCCAAATGAAATTTGTATTGGGTCCGAAATCAAATATTATTTCCAAAAAATTGAGTTTGAGAATTTACCTATATCTTGTTCTTTCTGTAAAATGCACGGGCATGCTATAAATGAATGTTTTTGGAAACACCACCATATGCGTTCTGATAAGAACTCTTTGAAATAATATAATGGGGTTATAGGTACTAAGATGGATCCTACTAAACCTACGGATGCTCCTCAACTTATTTCGGCACCTTTGGTGGATATTAACACTAGCCACTCTCCTTTGTGTGAGAATTCGTTAGTGGGACCTGAGGAAGAACATCTTCTTGTTGGCCTAAATACGTCTTTCAATGTGCCTCAAGATCAGGGAGTTGTTCTTTTAAATTCTTCTTCTAATGAGTGTGAGAAAATTGTGGATCATGCTTTACATAATGTTGAAACTTCTCTTTCTTGCATTATTAACAACAATATATCTAATGTCAGTGGAGTTATGATTTCTAATCCTTTAATTGTTCATGAATCCATGAAGGAAACCAATGTTGATAATCAATTGGTTGTTATTGAAGGTGAGCAGAGTAACATGGCTTTTGAGGATGGAGAGTTTGTTTCCTTGGATCACTGTACGTTACCTTCTACATGCTTTAAAGAATCAGTTATGAAGGCTACTGATAAATGGGAGGATGATGGTAGGTTTATGGAGGATAATTGTCCTAATTTACATAGGGTTCATTCTAATGATAGTAAGTTTCCTTCAACTTCTAATTATAATAGTGATGCTCTTACTGATATTGAGGAGATTCATATTCTAGCTAAATGTTTTTCAGTGGATGATAAATATACTTGTTTTATTAAATTTCATAATTAAAGAGGGTGGAAGCCAAAGCATATCTTTGCAATCACCTATAAACACTTCTAGAAATAATTGTTCGAATACTTCTCATTAACATTTCCTTATGTTTAGTGCCATTATTTAGAATGTTAGGGGCATTAGTTATCCGTCTTTTAGGATTCAAGTTAAATTATTTTTTTGTATTCATAATATTTCTATTCTTGTCTTACTTGAACCCCTTATCCTTGCTTGTAGGTTGCTTAGTACCTCCCATTTTTTGGGTTTTAACCATGCCGCTTCGAATGTGGCTAATAAAATCTAGGTTTTTTTTTGGAAAAATCCTATTAAAATTGATATTATTGGAGATTTTATTCAAGTCATGCACTGCAAAATTGAGGCTTTTAATTTTCATTGCTATGCATCTTTTGTGTATGCTGCCTCTTCCCTTTACATTAGAAAATTGTTATGGGATCAGCTTACAAATTTTCATAGTATATGTCATTTACCTTGGTTGGTTGGTGGTGACTTTAATGCTATCACTACCACTTCTAAACGGATTGGTGGGTCTTCCCCTTCTTATCGTTCTATGTCTGATTTTAAAAATATGATTTTACCTTGTAATTTTATTGATATTGGTTTTATTGGTAATAACGTTACCTGGAATAGGAGTCACTTATGGCAAAATTTTGACCGTGTAATCTTTAATGATTCTTCGAGTAATACTATTAATTTCAATAATGTGCAACATCTTAGTAGAGCCTTGTCTGATCATTCTCCTCTGCTTATCGAAATTAAGAATAGACATTTAATGCCTCTTCTCACTTTAGATTCCAAAACATGTGGTTACTTAATAATTCCTTTTTGGATGTTGCTAATTATAACTCTCAAGCTCCTTTACATCTTGATAATTGTATTTTTGGTATGAAAATACTTTGGTTAAAGCTTAAGTGGTTGAAGCAAGTTTTGAATTAGTGGAATCACAATGTGTTCAGAAATATCTTTTCTAATATTTTAAAAGCTAAACAATATGTGACTTCTAATGAGAATTTATGTTAGAACGATCCTTCTAATGCTAATTTTTCCTTGTAAAAATAGTCTAAACTTGATCTTTTTAACTTTGAAGCTCAGGTAGAGGTCTTTTGGAAGCAAAAAGCTGCTGCTAAGTACTTGGTTGAGGGTTATAATAATACTAAGTACTTCCATGCCTTAGCTAAGAGAAAAAGGATTAAGAATACTATCAACAACATCCAAAGAAAGGGTGTTTCCTATTATGATAACCTTGTTAAGATTGCTAATTTAGCTGTGCTTCATTTTTAAAACCATTTTAATAAAGTTTTCATTCCTATTCAAGTTATGCACCACTCTTTTATTCCCAACATTCTATCCCTTGAGGATATTGCTTCTCTTTCTAGGCCTCCCTCTCTTGAGGAGGTTAAAGATACTTTGTTGGGCATGAATAGTGATTCTGTGGTGGGTCCTGATGGTTTCACGACTCGTTTCTTTCAAAAATGTTGACACAATATTCATAATGATATTTTTTCTGCTATTTTGGATTTTTTGCTGGTAATCCTGTCCCTAAATTTTTTACTTCTACCTCTTTAGTGCTTATTCCTAAAAATAATTCTGTTCAAACTTGGAATGATTTTCGTCCTATTAGTCTTTGTAGTTTCTTCAATAAATTGGTTTCTAAAACTGTCTCAAATCTTCATTCTTAGATTTTACCTAAAATTATTTCTCCTTATCAAATGGGATTTGTGAAAGGTAGGGCTATAACGGAGAATATTCTTTTGGCTCAAGAATTAAGTCAAGATTTGGATGTTCGGGTTAGTGGTGGAAATGTGATTTTGAAACTTGATATTGCTAAGGATTATGACAATATTAATTGGAATTTCATTTATTTTATGCTTGAGGTTTTTGTCTTTAACTATGTGTTTATTAATCTTATTAAGAATTGTATTGAAAATGTTTATTTTATCATCATTCTTAATGGCTCCAATCACAGTTTCTTCAAATCTTCTAATGGCTTAAGGCAGGGTGATCCTATTTATCTTACACTTTTTATTATTCCTGCTAAATTTATGTCAAGGGGTCTCTCTAATTTATTTGAGATTAATCCTGGTCTTTACTTTAGAACTTTGGGAGGCTTCCAAATATCCCATTTATGCTTTGCTAATGACTTTATTATTTTTACTAACGCGACTATTAATAGAATTCCTAAAATTATGGAGTTTTTCAATCTTTTTGAAATGGTTAGTGGCCTTTCTTTTAGTAAAAAATAAATGTTGCTTTTTTGCTTCTAACATAATCTCCAATGAGCATATTTTAGCTATTAAAGATGCTACTGGTTTTAATCATTCTTACTTGCCTGTCAAGTATCTTGGTGTTCCTTTGTTTAAAGGTAGAAGACAGACTTTTTTGTTTGACAATCTTATTTCTTATGTTTAGAATAAGCTCTTATCTTAGGATTCCAACTTTCTTAGTTTTGGTGGTAGGGTGACTTTGATCAAAAGTGCTCTTTGTGTTTTACCTATTTATATGTTTCAAACTATTTTTCTTACTCCTACTATTTACAGTTGGATCCACAAGCTTAGTAACATGTTCTTTTGGAAAGGTACTTCCTCTTCTTCTAAAATTACTTGGGCTGCTTGGGAGAAGTGTTGTGGTGTTTTGGCTGAAGGTTGTCTTGGTTGCAAAAATTTACATGACCTTGCGAAGGCCTTTTCCTTTAAACATTGGTATAATTTATGCTCTAAAGAGAATCTTTGGGCTAACTTTATGATCTCTAAATATTGTGTGGGTAACCATCCGACTAATATCTCTTCTAAACTTGGGGACTCTAAAGTTTGGAAAAGGCTTTGCAAGGTCAAATGGGAGGTGGAGCCCTTTCGTTCTTGGGGGCTTCGTGAAGGAAATATTTTTTTTCTGGCAAGATAAATGGTTAGGTAAAGATTCTTTTGATTCTATCTGGAATTCTACTTTTTCGGCTTCGATTAATGTTAATTATTTTTTTAATGCGAGTTTTTTTTTTTTTTGAAAGAAATGCAATCAGCATTAATAAAGAAAAGGAAACCAAATACAGGCTACAAACTAATAGAGAGCTTACTTCATACTACATTCTTCCTTTACAAGTTTAACAAAGGAAGAAGGAAGAGAGCTCTCACTAAAATTATTCCAAATGAAGTCATAAGAAAAGGATAGGTTAGCACAAAATCAGCTATCCTATTACCTTTCCTACCAATACATTTAAAAATGACATTACTCTCATACCTTAACCCGAAGAAATCTTCATCTTCCTTGATTCAAATCCTCTTATTACCTTTGCTATACATGTTGAGAAGAAGTTGAATAACATTCTTATTGTCTCCCTCTATGATGACACCTTTGGCATCATCCAAACAATTGTGTAACAGATACTTTAAAGAATTGAAAGAATAAAGTTCCAGTTGAGATATATCCCAATGCATCCCATAGAAACCAAAGGCACGAACCAATCTTCCTCTATGGTCTCTAACTATTCCTCCAATGCCTGCTCCATAATTGCTTCTCAATGCAGCATCAATGTTGATCTTGTACCACTTGGGTGGTGAAGGATGCCATAATTCTGTAGACAGTCCAAAGGACTGAAAAGCATCCCAGTTTTTCGAGAGCAGTCTGTGTCTTCTGTTGCGGATCTATGATTTATGATTTTGATGATAGCAAACATTCCTTATTTCTCTACGATTGCCTTATGTGCTAACGTTTCAGGTCCACACGATCAGACTGCAATTTGGAACCAGCTCAAAATTGGGTAGACTAGGTTTGTGTCAGTTTGTAATTCTTTTCCTTTCTTGAGTTTATTGCATTTGGTGTGGCATCTGATGATTTGTAACTTGGAAGATTTTCTGTTGTGCTCTAAAAGATTTCTATTTTTGGTAACATCGTCCGGGACGATATTTATATCGTCCTGGATGATCTGACAAAAGTAGAAACCCTAATTAGGGCATTTTCATTAAAGCAGCCATCTTTTTGCAAAACACATCGTCCCGAACGATTTTGTATCAGCCAGGACGATCGGCTCAATTCAGTAAGAATTTGCCGCCAGATCTACTTAGGAAATTCTTATTTTTGGATATCGGCCTGGTGGATCGGCCTGGTGGATCGGCCTGGACTATAAAATATCGTCCAGGATGATCCAGGATAATTTTTCCAAAATTTCTCAGGCAATTTTGGAAAGCAATTAATGGGGATTTCGTTCAGGCTGATCGTAAGATCGTCCGGGACGATTAGACATCATCCAGCTTCATTTCAAGGCAATATTCAGGACAATTTTCCTCATATTTGAACTAATCGGCCAGGATGATATGCCTATCGTCCTGGATGATAATGTCGGCAACTTGCATTAATGAGCTCATTTTGAGAGCTTCTTTTTAAGCTTGGCATGACACTTTGTAAGTATCTTTGGTAGCCATTGTAGCTTCGTTCTTGTGGGGGAAACTTGAAGAGAGAGCTTGAAGGGGAGAGAGGAAAGGGTGGAGTTTGAGAGGGAGAAGATCCTGTGAGGGGGAGGAACTCAAGGGAGTGTGGTAGGGGATCCGCACGGTTGCTCCGGTGAGCTTGCACCTTAGTACCATCGGATTCAAGGCTTGCCTCGAGGTAAGTTCACCAAAGAAGAAGATCTCTTTGGTGTCAAAGGACCCGGCGACTCTGCCGCATCGGGGAAGGTGGAAGTGATTTTGTAAGGGCTTCTTCGCCTAGCTATGGGGGATAAAGGAGAGACACTTGTTTTAGTGCAATACTTGGAGGGTGTCTCCAAGGAGTGGACGTAGGTCAAGGTTTGACTGAACCACTATAAATCCGGTGTGTTCTTTCTTTTACTGCTTCCGCATTTTAATTTCTGCACTTTGTTTTCTGTGGTGATTTTCGTTTGTGTTTTAATTTAAAGATTCTTCTTTTCCAATTCACCTCTCTCTTTATTTAGCCTTGGGCCAGTTCTATTGGGCTTAACATCCCTAGCGAACTTTCATCTTCTATCCAATGCTACCATGCTGATAACATTAGCAGCCAGCATTGATACACTATCCTCTTTCTTATCATGCTTTATTTTATTTCTATCATTACTTGAAATCCATAATAGAGTAAAGTAGAGCTTTATCATACCAGGATTCTTCTCGTACCAGAATTTGCCATCATCCAAACAGTGCTGAAATGAATCAAATAAGGGAACATGAAAACCCCATTCCCGAAGAGTGCCAATAATCTTTAATAGCTTTGGACACTTAGAAGTGATATGGTCTACATCCTCCACTCCTCCACATCCTCTAGGACACCAATTATCATTGGATAAACTCCATTTCATCAGAAAATCAGCTGTTGGAATCGCATTTTTGCAAAGCCTCCAAATAAAAAGTTCCACCCGGGCATACAATTTCAACTTATGAATCCATAAGTAAGAGCTCCCCTCATTCAACTTCACCGACTCTTCCTTGATTAATGCAGCAATTGATTTACCAGTAAATTTGTATTTAAGATCCATAAAATCATCCTCCACTTCTTGATCAATTTGAATGCTACTAATAACATAAACCAAGTCTTCACCGAAAAAAAGAAGTAGTTTATCAATGTTCCATTTGCCTTCAAGAATGAAAAAATCCAGAGTTATATTATCCTCATCAAAAGAAGCAATAAAAGTTGTCCATCTGAGCAAGATTTTGTCAAAAATCCATACGTCCTTCAATACGTTAATTCGAGTCCCATTCACCACATTCCATTTGATAACATTCCTCATAGATTTCCACCCACTAGCAATAATCTTCCAAGCCGAAGAACCCCCTTTAATCTCATCTTTCTTCCACCAGTCTTCACCATACCTGATCAGGAGATTCTTATTTAAGGAGTTAGGATTGATTACCAGATTCCAAGAGAACTTAGCTCTCAGAGTTTGGATACTGCTAACAGCTGAATGGATGCCCCAACCACCGGCTGCTCTTGGCTTACAAAGCTCTTCCCAAGCTATATAGTGCATCTCCTGTTTTCCATCTTGATTCTTCCATATGAAATTCTTGTAGTATTTCTCAAATTCCCTCAGCACACTTAAAGGAATTAAGGAATGGGATATTAAAAATAAAGGCAAATTACAAAAAACTGAATTGGGAAGCACAAGTTTTCCAACTAGAGAAATATATCTATTTCCCCAAGCATTTAAAATCTTCAAAGCTCTATCCAAAAGAAATTGAAAATCTAACTTTTTCAATCTTCTCAAGGCCAATTTTGTTCCCAGATATTCCATCTCCTCAACCACCTTGATCTCCATAATTTTTGCAATCTTCTTCTTCTTTCTCCTCTCAACATTCTTACTAACAATCATAGACGATTTCTTAAGATTCAATTTTTGTCCTGTACAGCCACAGTATTTGCTCAAAATGATCATTATCTCCTTGATGCTTCTAATCTTAGCCTTAGAAAATAAGAGGATATCATCTGCATAGAGCAAATGAGAAATCACCTAACTTGAGGAAGCCACCTTAATGCCTAACTCCTTTCCCTCCTGAGTAAGAGCATTGGTAATTAATTGGGAACAAATGATAAAAAGAAAAGGGGATAATGGACATCCCTGACGGAAACCACTCCTCCCCTCAATCCACTTGGAAAGGCTACCATTTATAATAATTGAAAATCTAGGCTCCACAATGCACTCCATGATCAGCTTTATGAATTTTATGGGAAAACCCAGGCTTCTCATCATTTCTTCAAGAGTACTCCAACACATGCTATCATAGGCTTGCTCCATGTCTATTTTGATAGCCACCAAACCTTCTTTAGATTTAGAAATCCTCATCTTGTTAACCACCTCCTGTGCAAGTAATAAATGTTCGAAGATGCTCCTCCCTTTCAGGAAAGCAACCTGTTCTTCAGAGATTAATTTTGGAATAACCACCAAAAGCCTATTAAGTAACACCTTAGCAACTACTTTCTAAATGGAGTTACACAAGCTAATAGGACGAAATCCTTCAGGAGATAAAGGGTTAGAAATTTTTGGAATCAAGACAATAATAGTTTCTTTCCAACTACTACACATAGAACCTGAGAGAAAAAAATTCTTTAACAGCCTTACAAACCTCAATACCAACAATGTTCCAATAATTCTTAAGAAAAGAGTACGTAATACCATAAGGCCCCGGAGATTTGTTATTGCCAAGCCCTTTGATAACCTCCAGAATTTCCACATCTGAGATTTGATCCTCCAATATACTTCTGTCCGTCTCATCCAGAACAGCTAACGGGTTCGGCCAATTTTCCATACTGCAGGTCCTCTGCTTCCACTTCTTTTGAAAAAATTGGAACAATATATTGTGCATCTCTACGGGATCTTCAGTGATACCACCACCACCACCACCATCAACTTTGACCTGAGAAATCCTTTTTCCAATGCTTCTAGTGTTTGCAAAAGAATGAAAAAATTTAGAATTTGAATCACCTTCCTGAATCCACATAGCCTTTGCTCTTTGCCTCCAATATGTGTTAAGCCTAGAAATAATCGAATTAAGCTGATTAACTTTTGATCTTAGCTCCCAAAGCTTTTCATCAGATAACCAACCAACCGAAGCTTCTTCTTCTTGAATCAGAGAGATTTCTTCTTTCAATTTCTCCTTCTCAAAAGAGAAATCCTTAATTCTTGCCTTGCTCCAATAAAACAAGTCCTTCAAAACTCTTCTACACTTTTTATTGAGAATCTCCATATCACTGCCTTGGAAAGCCTTCCTCCAAACTCTTTCAATATTGAGAGACGAAGCTTTATAAGAAATCCACACATCTTCAAATTTTATCATCCCATTCTTTTGATAAGGATTATCAAAGATCTTCAAGACTATAGGGCAATGGTCCGAAGCTACCCTAGCAAGATGTCTTACCACAACAACATTAATTCTATTGACGGCTATAGAGTTCAAAAAACACCTATCCAACCTCTCAAGAGTACGATCACCTCCAGATTTGTTGTTACACCAAGTGAATCTTTGACCAACAAAGCCCACATCATGAAGGTAATTCAAATTTAAGAAATCAGCCATCTCTTTGAGACCTTGAGAAAAAACAAACTTTCTCCCACCCCTCTTATCATCTTGTGACAAGATGCAATTAAAGTCTTCCCCAATAATGAAAGGAACCTTTCTATTGGACACGTCTTCCAAACTTCTCCATAACTCTCTCCTCTTTATAACTTCCTTATTGCCATAGATAGTAACAATCATCCACTCCCCCTTATTGAAGATATTGAGAAATCTAATAATACATTGATCTGCTTCCTTTAATACTGAGAAAGAAGCCAAATCAGACCTCCACATGACCATAATGCCACCAGAAAGTCCATTAGATGGAAAGAGATAAAAATCCCAATCACCTCCCATAATCTTCTTAAAGGAAACTTTGTCAAAAGAATTGATCTTAGTTTTCAACTAAACCCACAAACAAAATCCCTTGGTCTTTAACCACCTCCTTAAGATATAGAGAGGCCTCTCTCTTCTTGGCCCCTCTACAATTCCAAAAAGCTATGGAATTCATAAAAACACCCTAGGGGATGCCGCCCCTTCCTTCCTTTTATACCACCACCATCAAGGATCCTTCCCCTCGGGATGTTCTTAATAGGACCCAGAAATTTCAGCTCCTTAGCTAACTTTATTTTGTTTGAATCACCATTGGAATTTTTATCTCTCCCCAAATTATTACCAGAATAGTTTTTCTCTCCATTCTCATCTTTGATCAACCTCCCTTTAGAACCACCACCAGAATCCTCATTATCCTCCCTATCTTTTACCATAACTAACAAATCTTCATTTAACATATTTTCAGGGACCGAATTCAGAATATCAAATTTGTTACCATAATTTGATATGTTAAGACAATCAGAAATAGGGGTCTTATTCAAAGCAGCTTCAGGTTCCTCCTTGCCATTTTCTGAAAAAATTCTCTCTCCACTTCATCAGCTCCATTCTTCTCCACAATCGGAACTCAATATCTGGAACTAATTCTCCTTCCTCTAACTGGTCTACACTATCCAAGACAGGCAACTCTGTTGAGGCAGAGTGTATCCTTGAATCAACTCCATCCATTCCTTTTTTCAGATTTGAACTGGCAGTCCCTATCTTCTTCACATACATAGATTTGCTGGATTTCATCACAATACTTTTTTGAATAGGATTTCTCCCTTTCTTGTTGTTAACGAGAATCCACGATCCATAAGTTGGTTCATCATCTAGATTTTTCTCTTTACTTCCTTCAGCCACTTCTGAAATGTTACTATCATCCATCCTTCCTTCACTAGTTTTACCTCTATTTTTTTCCTCATTCACTCTTCAAGTGCCCAATAACACCACATCCAAAGCAAAGGTTGGCCACCTTCTCATATTCTACTTTTTGGAAGAACCTTCTCGAAATGCTATCCACCCAAATTCCCAAGGGAAGAGGTTGATCAAGTTTCACCCGAACACAAACTCTAGCAAACTCCCTCCTTCCCCATTGGAATAGATTCCCATCCATCATTAATGGGATACCAATTCTAGAAGCAATCCTTGCTATGTTAACTTCATCCCAACATTACAAAGGCAAGTTAGGCATTCTAACCTAAATGGGAGAGGTTAGACCCTTCATAGAATTAACTGAAAATTCAATGGACCACCTCTCCATCCTCACAATGTGTCCATTAATAAACCACAGTCCTCCTGATATTGCTGCTTCCATCATCTCCTCCGATTGAAATGAACATAAGAACCACCTTCTTCTTAGAGTGGTAAAATGAAATTGGCCCAAGTGACTCCATTGTCTTCTTATCTCCCAAGCTACCAGATGAGACGCAAGTTCTCTGCCATACACCTTTATCACCACAGAATTTGAAAGTTTCTCAGAATTATTAAATTCCAAATCTTCATTCAACCTTACAGCTTTACCATCATCAGATAACAACATTTCGTCCTCTTTAAAATCAATTTTGATATACAACTTGTTAGTCCAGGGATTATTGATGCCAATTCTCTCAGAAGTAATCGGCATTTTTAGCAACCACCTTATCAACAGTCGAATTGTTATCTTTATTCACCACCTCCTAAATATTATTAATACCCAGATTCACAGAATTTGCCTTTAACTCATTGCCTGAGTTAATATTAGAATTTACAAATCTGTTCACAAAGATTTTCATCCCAGAAGAGGAAGCATCGGGATCCATCGCATTCGAAATAGAAAAAATTTTCTCAGTACCTGGAGTAATATTTGATTCAGAATCATCCACTCCTTTGCCTTTGCCTTCCACATAATTGATCTTTTTTGGAGCTACTTCAGATACATCTCTAATCACCAACGGACCATTCGATTTCTTCATACGATCATCCAGGTGTTGTGAGGATGAAAACACCTCGTTAAACTTCAGATTAATCTTTGAATTGCCAATAAAGGATGGAGGTCTATTCGCCGGAGCTTGGGATGGCTATGATAAACTATGATAAACTTTCTAGTATGATTCTCAATTGTATTATTCATCGTATTTTAAATCTTTTAATTAATACTACTTCCAAAGATGTTATTTTATGTGACTTATCTAAAGATGGTGGTTTTCACCTTAAGAATGCTTGGCACTCCTTTAGAGATAAAGTTAAAATTGATAATATTTTTTTCTAAGATCTGGCATAATAGCATCCCTTCTACAGTTTCTTTGTTTGTGTGGATAGTTTTACATAAATTTATTCCTACAAAGGATAAGCTCATTAAAAAGGGTTTCAATTAAGCTTCTAAGTGTAAATGCTATTTTCACATGGAGAATAACCATCATGTTTTTGTTTCTGGCCCTGTTACTGTTAAAATGTGGGTTTATTTTGATGATATGTTTCAGTTAAACTATTTTAATGCTCACCTTTCCCTTTAGTCTTTACTTAAGTCTTATTTTATTGATTCTAAAGGTCACATTCGCAATGCTATACCTGCCCTCATTCTTTGGTTTCTTTGATTGGAGAGGAATAACTCCATTTTTAATGGATTGAGAATGAACCATCTAAATGTTATTCAAAGGGTGAAGGATAAGATTTTAGCTCTTGTGGCTATTAACTTGCTCACTGTAAAGAGTTTTAAAAATTGCTATGATGTTAGCACTTCTTTAGGGGTTAAATAGGATAAAGCTAATTCTACTCTTAATGTTATCTATTAGAATAAGCCCCTCCTAATTTCTTTAAATTTAATGTTGATGGGGTTATGCTGATTCTCTGGCTGACTGTGGTGGTCTTATTCGAGATAGTAATGGCCATCTTGTTGTTGCCTTTGCGGGCCTGATTCACAATGGTGATGCTATTACTACTCTTATTAGGGCAACTCTTTATGGTTTTAAATTATGCATTCCTCTTAATTTAACTAATTTGTATATTAAAGTTAATTCTGGTGTTAACCTTACTCATTTTTAGGATGTGGAGGATGTGCTTTGAAACCCGAATATCTTCTATTATGCTAGGGAAATTAATAGGTTGTTGTTGTTTTTGAATTCATCTTTTGCCCATATTAGTAAGGCTCATAATTCTTGTGCCACTTGGATAGCTAATTGGGGTTGTAGTCTTGGTTAATTTATTGATATTATTCCATCTACTAGTCCTGGCCCTTTTAATTGTCTGCTTAACCTAGATGCATGTGGGATTCCTTATGTCAGTACTTAACAGTTTTTATTATTTTTTGCTGTTCTGGTTGGTCTTTTTCCGAGATTTTTGTGTTAGCTGGGTTTTTTTTTTTTTTTTGATTTTTTGGCACTCTAGGACTTATCAGTTGGTCTTATGGAGTCTTTTATTTTTTCCTATTTCTCCATGGTGCTTTTATTTTGTTGGATGGATCATTTCTAGCTATCCTATCTTATGTTGGTATTGTTGGAGGTTCTGTTTCTTTTTTGTTGTTGGGGTGCATTGCTGGACTGGTCTTTATTCTATGTTGGATGTGCCTCTTTCCCATCTTTGGGGTATTCTGTGCTGCTGCTGTAGCACCTAGCATTCTCAAGTTTGGGTTATTGATGGCTGGCATTTTGATGGGTATCCTTATTTAGCTAAAGTCTTTGTGGATTTTGACCGGAGTAATGATTTTTATGGGTTTGTTACTGAAGGTCTGTCCCATTATTTCTTTCCTACCTGGTTGGGTGTTGGGGGTAATGGTGGGGTTATGGCTCGGTTTTTAACTTCTATTGGTGGGCTTTTTAAGTGCAGTGTTGGTTGTCTTATGAAGCTGTCATGTTTTCTGCCAATTTGGTTAACCCGAGCTCTTTCCTATGTCTCTGCTGGGTTGTTGGTGGGACTTTGTACTTTCTATAAATGTTAAATGATGTTTTTAATATTATCCCATTCTTAATTTAATGCACATTTTGTCAATATGTGTAGTTAAAATATAGTGATGCATAGCCTTGACGGAGGATTGCAAAAACAATCAGGAATATTAAGATAGAATGTTTGCATTCCTTGATCTATATTGTAAAATATTATGTTCTTAATGAGATAATGTAAATGTAGGAGGTCACTTGATATACATTTTTGCTCTATAAAATTCATAGAGATCTAGGTATGCATAAGCTCTGAATCACATTTTTAATTAATAGCCTTATTATAAATGATATAAAATTTAAAAACATAAATGTAAAAGAATTTATTTAAATATTATATCTAATATTTTACTATTTTATTCAGTGATAGAATCTCCGTAAATATCATTTTTATTTTAGTATGACAATTATTACTATTAGAGTAAATGGTAGTAGTTTATTAGAATGCATCATCATGGGGTTAATGCTCTACTATATCACTTTATTACTTGATTTGGTTTATATACTTGTGTTTATTAAGTGGAGTTTTCTTTTTTTTTTTTTAATATAAAAAAACTAAGTATTATTTTGAGGTGATAGAACCCTATACTTCTATACAATTCAAAAGTTCACTCCATAGGCCCCATTAAGTTTTTGGCTTCATTGCTGGCGAAGGTTTTTTTTTTTTTTTAACAATTTTAACTATGTTATTGAATTAAATGAATAATTAGACGTACATATATCTTTTTTTATTTATTTAAATTGTTTTATTTGATAATTGATAGTGATGATTACATGCTTAATAGGCATAAAAAAGAACCTTTATTATTTGACTCTGAAATAGAAAGAACCCTTTCAAATTTTGAAAAATAAAAAGATTATGAAAATGGCTGAACATGTACTAGAGCAAGACCATTTTAGACCTCATAGAGATTATGCTAGCCCTTTAGTAATTAGAATTCACCAGGGCATTAATAGAAATACGATTCAAGCTAATAATTTTGAACTAAAACTTGCCATAATTCAAGCGATTCAAAATTATTTGTTTAGGGGAACTCCTATTGAAGAACCCAATTTACTCTTACTCAATTTTTTTTGAAAATGGTGTAATATTTAAATAAACTGTTGTATTTAATGATGTTATTAGATTTACATTTTTTTTCAATTTTGTCTAAAATATAAAGATAGGATGTAACCAAATTCTTTACCCCCAAGCTACATAAGTACCACTTTCAAGAGTTGCCTCATAAGTTTCATGCTAAGTATTTCAAACCTTCAAAAGTTTCCAAACTTAAAAATAATTTCACTTTCTTTTACCCAGTTTAAAGTATAGTAAATTACTGAGGGTTCAGAGAGATTTAAGGAAATGCTTAAGAAATGCCCTCACTATAGTTTTCCTGATAAATTGATTATTCAAATATATTTTATAATATATTAGTGGGATCTCTTAGAGTAATAATATATAATGTAGCTAGAGGATCATTAATGTTTAAGCCACTTGAGAAATTATATGATTTTTTTAGAGAAAATGACTAATAATAATTTCTAATAGTGTTTTGGTTGGAGAAATCCTAAGAGAGTAGAAATAATTTTTGAATTTGATTCTTTATCAATGTTAACCACACAAGTTACAGTAATTTCTAAGAAGTTGAGCATAGTTTGAGTGAATTCTGGATTAAGAAATGAATCATCTATGCAATTAGAGGATCCAAATTGAATTAAAAATAGAAATTTGCAAGGTTTTTAAATTATTAATTTGATTAGAAGATAAAATAATTCCTACTATATATATAATAAAAGTTGGTGGAACAATCCTTATTTTAATTTGTCAAATAATATTGTTTATAACAACCAAAGGAATTTTAGTCAAAATAATTAGAGAGTAAATTTGAATAATCTTCAATAACCTACTGTTAATCCTATACTTTCATATATTCTAGGATTTTGTCAAAGCAAATAGTTTGGAAGTAGAAAATTACTATTAAAAGATGCAATGATGTAGGTAGGGATTCAATTATAAATTCAAGCTGCTTCTATTTGAAATTTTGAAATCCAATTAAGTAAGCTTATAATTTTAATAAGTAGTAGAACTCATGGACCACTGACTAGCAATACTTAAGTTAACCCAAAGGATAAAGAAAAAAGATCCTAGTGAAATCATTTGAAGAATGGTAGCAATGTACCCTAGAAAATTGATAAATCTAGGCAAGTCTGGTTGAAGGCTATAAACTTAGCGCTATCTGGGAGGCAATCCAACTTTTAATTTTTGTGTGTTTGGTAATTAGATTTAACAATAGTGAGTATTAGTGAGTTATATTGTCAAAAAAAGACCTGAGAGAGTGAAAGAGTGTCATTTCACTTTTTATATAGTCGTTGTGGTTGGATTTTTTGCATTGGTTTAAACTTAAATTTTTTTGCACCGCAACACCCATGAAAATTATAAAAAAGGAAAGTTAAAAGTTTAATTTTCTATCTATGATAGTTTTTCTGGAGTGAAGTGTTGTTGAGTGTCCTCCCTTTATTTCTTCAATCTTAAGGAAATGAGTGGAAATAAGCAAATGTATTCATCATCAAAAAGAAATAAGTTCACTTAAAGAATGAAGATTCTTTCTCTATTCTAATCATATAGAGTTTTGTAATAGTTGACAACTTCCTGAATTCAAAAATGAAGTTTATGAAGAATAAAAAATCTATAATGAAGAAATGATGAAGATGTATGGGCGTGAAGTTATAAATCATGCATTTTCTCCTGGTCAAGATGTCTTGCTTTTTTATTATAGGAAGAAATATTACCTAAAATAACTTAAATCTAGATGGTTTGGTCATTTTATTATTATTAGGGTATATCTTAATTGTGTTATATGGACTCATGATAAAAAGGCTTTTCACATCTTCAAGGTTAAGGGTAACCTTATAGATGAGAAGTATAAGTAGTTAGAAACATCTTGAATATACATTGAAGGAGCTTAATGTTTTGTTTATTTTAGTTTAAGAGAGAGAAAGAGAGAGAATTTGTGTATGAATGCTAATTTTTTTTTGCATGTCTTTACTTTGGGGAAGATTTCAGTAATATAAAGGATTGTCATGTTTGTAGTGATGTAATGATTGGAGTTATGGCTATAAGAGCTAGTGCAGTGTGATGGTGCTTGTAGCACTTGTTATCTTGTATGTTGTATTAGCTTATTTTATATCACGTGTTTTGCAAATTTTTATCATTTATATAAAAACATGTATATTTACTAATATTTATGTGTGTTTCTACTACACTGACTAAGCTCCCCGTATACTTAAGTATTTTACATTATCTTTCATTGATATCTTTGTATACTGATTATTTAATTAATTATAATAAAAATAATAATGTAAAATTATAAAAATTAGGATAATAATAAAACACTTGATCTTAGTTCAAATGAATACAACTTAAAAATTCATAGTTAGTAAAACAAAACCTACACTGTTGTGCTCTTTTTTAGGGCTTCTTATCTGGAGCTTGCTTCTGCTTCCCCTGGCAAACTGGTTTGATTTTCCATTTTACTTTTTTAATCGGTGGTTTTCATTCAAGTTTTTCGTTGGTTTCTTTTGAGGTTTTCTTTCGATTTTTTGCTTTGGGAGATGACGACTCAGTCGTCATCTAACCCCCCAATATATTTCTTTCCTTATGGTCATTCTCAATCCTTCATGGATGTTATTTCTGGCTCTTCTTCCTCTACACCTAAGCTTAACTTTGTGCACACCTCATTTAAGGGTTGTCCAGCTCTTATGTTTGATGAATCCATGGTTTCTCAGCTGGCAGCGCCATTTGCGCTTACATTGGGTTGTAAATTTATTTTACGTAGGACTAATTTGGATGTTATTCAAAATTTTTTTGTAAGCTTTAAACTTTCAGGTGACTTTTATGTGGGTTTGCTAGATCCTTGTTATATTATGATCCAATTGACGAATGACCTTGATTATAGCCGTATCTTTGCAAGAAGGTGCTACTATATTCAGGCTTGTCAAATGCGTCTCCTCAAATGGATGCCAAACTTTGATGTGAAGGAAAGGTCGCCTATAACACCTGTTTGGATTTCTTTCCCTAACTTGAGACTTCATTTTTTAAATTCTAAAATCTTTTTTGGGCTTGCATCAATTTTTGGGAGACCTTTATAAACTGATCAAGCTACCTCTTTTATCTCTAATCCTTCTATGGCTTGTGTTCTAGTGGAACTTAATGTTTCTAAGAAACATATGAGTGAAGTTTGGATAGGCTCTGAGCTCAACGAGTATTTCTAAAAAGTCAATTTTGAAAATCTACCTATTTTTTGCTCCCACTGCAAAATGCATGGCCATGGGGACAATGAATGTTTTAGGTTGCATCCTCAACTTTGTAAAGATAAAGCTGTGCCCAAAAAATTTCAATGTATGATGGGGTTCTTATTGAGAATGAAAATTTGCCTTCTAATGAGATTGAAAGAAATACTTCCAACTTGGGTGATGTTCCTTTACCTATGCTCATTGACCCCCACTGATAACTCTTTGAATCCTTCCGTTGTGCATGATCCTCCTTCTAAGCAGGTTAATGCTATTAGTACCTTAGCTAGTAGTCCTACTAATTGTGACAACTTGGTGAACCAAGGGTTAATATACTCTTTTCCTCTAAATGATGCTATCTTTGAATTGTCGTTTGTAGACTGTGTTGTATTCTAACAAAACCTCTAATGTTGATGCTTCACATTGTATTGTTCATGATCAAAGAACTGTGTCTGATAATGACAGAAACCATAAAATCAATAGTTTGAGGTCTAATGAAATGGCCTTGGTGGAAAATGAGAATGAAGAACTTGACTTAAACAGTAATGCTAATGAGGATGGAGAATTATTGGAAGAAGGTGAGCTTCCTCTAAAGGGTAAGGAAAATGATTTTGAATAATGACTGTAAGTCACCCTCTAACTCTCTTTATAATAGCGATACTTTTACCGATACTGATGAATTAGAATTTTTCGCTAAATGATTTTCCAAAGATGACAATGATACCACTTTCATTAAAGCTCAAAGTAAGTGGGGTAGAAAGAGTAATAACCTTATTTTACAATCGAGTAGAAATACCCATTTACATACTATCCTTTAGCATTATTTCTTGTGTTTAAATATATTATTTGGAATTTTAGGGGTATTGGGTGTTCTTCTACTTGCTTACGGATGAAGAATTGATGTCGTATCCATGATATTTCCAATCTTGTTTTCCTTGAACCTCTAGTCAATGTCTCTAATTTACTTAATACTGCTAGTTTTTTGGGTTTTAAGCATGCCTCTGTGAGTTGTGCCAATAAAATTTGTTATTTTGGAAAGATCTCTTTCGGATTGATATTCTTGGTAATTTTACTCAAGTTTGCATTGTAATATTGAAGTTTTAAATCTTAATTGTTGTTCTTCTTTCTTTTATGCTGCTTCTTCTCGTGGGACTAGCAAAATTCTTTGAGAGCAATTATCTGACTTTTATAGCATTTGTCAATTGCCTTGGTTGGTGGGTGGTGATTTCAATACCATCTCTAATCCTTTAGAGCGAATTGGGGGATCCTCTCCTTTATTTGCATTATATGGAGAATTTTAATAATATGATTATGGATTATAATCTCATTGATATTGGCTTTCATGTAATCATTTTACTTGGAACTGGGGGCCATTATGACAAAGGCTTGATCGTATTTTATTTAACGATAACTAGATTAACACTTTTAATTCCACTTATGTTGAGCATCTTAGTCGTATTTTTTCTGATCACTCTCCTCTGCTCCTTGCTCTTAACATTAGATATGTGAGTTCTTTTTTGCAATTTCATTTTCAAAATATGGGTTACATCATGATTCTTTTTTGTGTGCTGTTAAGGATAATTGGGAAGCCCATTTGCATCCTGATAAGTCTATCAATGGCATGATAAGACTTTGGCTCAAACTAAAAAGGCTTAAACAACTTTTAAATTGGTGGAATCATAATGTTTTCAAAAATATATTTTCTAATATTTTAAATGCTGAAGAAGCTATTAACAATGTTGAGATTATTTGTTAAAACTCTCCTTCTGATGCTTAATTTGCTTTATTTAGGGAGGCTAGGGAGTGTCTCTTTAAATTACATGCTCAATAGGAAAGTTTTTGGAAATAGAAAGCCACTGCTAAACATCTGGTGGAAGGTGATAATAATACAAAATATTTTCATGATTTGATTAAAAGGAAACATGCTAAGAATTTCATTAATAAAATCAAACATAAGGATAGTTCTGTTACTGAGAATTCTAAGGAAATTGCCTTCCTGGTTGTTCAACATTTTCAGGATCGGCTTAATAAGGATTTTATTTCTAGCAATATTGATAACCCTGCTATTATTCTTAATCTCATCTTAGACAAGGATAATGATTTGCTTACCAAGCCTCCCTTCTTAGATGAGTTAAAGGATATTGTTTTTGATATGAATGGTGACTCTGTTGCTAGCCCGGATGGCTTCACTACCAAATTTTATCAAAAAGCTTGGGATATTCTTAGTGTTGATATTTATGTTGAGGTCTTGGAATTTTTTTCTAGTCTTGCTTTGCCTAAGTTTTTTTTTTTGTTTGCTACCTCTATTGTTCTCATCCCTAAAAATAATGATGCTAGCAATTGGAATGATTTTAGACCCATTAATCTATGAACATTTTTGGTAAATTAATTTCTAAAATTTTTAAGAATCATTTAACCACTCTTCTTCCTAGGATTATTTCTCTGTTTCAAATAGGCTTTGTTAAAGGCCATGCTATCACTAATAATATTTTGTTGGCCCAGAAATTCTGCCATTATTTGGATTGCAAGGTGGGGGGGGGGGGGCTCGGGATAATATTAATTTCAAGCTTGACATCTCTAAAGTGTATGATAACATTAATTAGAAATTCATTTATAATATTATGCAATTATTTGGTTTTAATTTATTTTTCACTAATCTTATTAGAAATTGTATTGAAGGTTCTTTCTTCTCTATTATTATCAATGGAAAGACCTCTGGTTTCTTTAAATCTTCGCATGGTTTAAGGTAGGGAGACCCTATGTCTCTAGCTCTTTTCATTATTACGATCGATTATCTTTCAAGAAGCCTTGCTCACCTTTTTGAAAATCACCCCACTTTCTATTTCAAGATGAGGGGGGGTTTCCTATATCTCATTAATGTTTTGCTAATGATTTTATCATCTTTAGGAATACTTTTTGTAATACAATTAATTATCTTTTGGATTTGTTTTACAATTTTCAAATTCTTAGTGGTCTATCTTTGAATAATCAGAAATATTGTTTCATTGTTTCCAATAAGTTGCCTAATATTGGCATTCCTCTTTTTAAAGGTAGAAATAAATCCTTTTTGTTTGATGATTTAATTACTTATGTGCAAACTAAACTCATGTCTTGGGACTCTAATTTCTTGAGCTTTGGTGGTAGGCTTACTCTCATTAAAAGTGTTCTTTGTTCTATCGCTTTTTAATCTTTCCAAAATTTAGTTCCCATTAAAATAGTGTGTAATAGAATTGATAAGATCCTTAATAAATATTTTTGGAAAGGTTCTAATAGCAACACTAAAATTGCTTGGGCTTCATGGGACAGGTGTTGTGGGTTTTAAAGGAGGGGTGCCAGGGCTGTAAGAGCATGATGGATTTGGCCCATGCCTTTTCCTTCAAATTATGGTTTACTTTTCATGCTAAGTTGTCTTTGTGGGCTAATTTTATGTTTTCTAAATACTGTCTGGGGAAGCATCCTACTACTTGTTCCTTTAATAATGGTGACTCTAAAGTTTGGCAGAGGCTATGCAAGGTCAAGTGGGATGTGGAGCCTCATATTTCTTGTGGTCTTGGTGGTGGTAACATTTGCTTTTGGCAGGATCAATGGTTAGGTAATCAATACATTGACTCTCTCATTAATTCTTCTTCTACCGGGGCGGTTTAGGTCAAGTTTTTCATTAATGATAATTGCTTGGATTATGATAAACTTACTAATGTGATTCCTGACTGTATTATTCAAAAGTTTTCAATCTTCCACTGAATTTGGAGTCTAAGGATATTTTATTATGGAACTTGAATAATGATGGGGCTTTCAGATTAAAGGATGCTTGGCATGCTTTTTGAACTAAAAATGATGCTTCTAACATTTATTCGATGATCTGGCATAGAAGAATCCCTCCTACTGTTGCCAAGTTTATCTAGAGAATTTTACATAGATTCATTCCTACGGAGGATGATTTGACTAAAAGAGGTTTTGTTCTTCCTTCTAAATGTCAATGATGTTACTACATGGAGAGTATGCATCATGTCTTTGTTTCGAGTCCATTTTTTGAAGAAGAAGCAATAAATTCATTGATAACTAAAAACGATAAGAACAAACTACAAAGTGCTTCCTAATTAATGATTCCTCCTTTAACAACTCCACAAAGGAAGGAGGAACCTTATTCGAACCTATATCCTCCCAACAAAAGAAGAAAAATTGCATAGTTAGCACATAAATATGCTAACTTATTACTACTCCTTTCTCTATATAATTAAAAGTCACATAATTAAAATCACTAACAAAAGAAATGTCTTCAAGTTCTTTTCCACCTCTTGTAAATGACTTTTGTATGAGTTTGATTATGTTGGCATTGTCACCTTCAATAATGATGCCTTTATACTCCATCATCCAATCTTTAATCACCTCTTTAATTGTCTTTATAGGTAGCAACTCCAAGTATGATATATCCCAATGGACATAAGCTTTCCCAAAAGCCAAAAGAAACCTTCCTTTGTGATCTCTGAATACACCACCCACCCCACCTTTGTAAGATGGTAATAAGGATGCATCTACATTCACTTTGATCCAATCGGGTGGAGGAGGGTGCCAAGATTTTTCCAATAATGAGAGATGATTGGCATCCAATTGTCTCGAATTATGCCACTTAAAAGCATTATAAATTGCAGCATAGTTAACCGATTCAATTGCTATAAAGACTGCAGTCCTTTCCTTTTTTCCATGGACCAACTCAATCCTTCCCTTCCAAGTAAAATACACAGCATTACAAAATAAATTCATCAAGAATGAATTTTGTTTAGTAATCCAATTCCAGCTATCTTAAAAATAGGTCACAAGTGGCATCATAAAGCCCCATTGGTTTAATAGTTGTAGAACCTCCTTAAGTTTCTTACAGCGAACTGTCAACTGCTCTCTATCTTTAACTTCATTACACCCTCTTGGACATAAGTTGTTCAATTGCAATCTTCTATATGATAATAATTGGAAGGCAGGTAAAGCATTATTTAATAACCTCCACCAAAAGTTCTCCACCCTATCATTAAGCTTTGCCTTCTTTAAACATCTCCAGTATTTGTAACCTTGAAAATTCTGCTCCACCGCCCAAATAGCCATTGCTGATATAGATTTCCCAGAGTTTCCTTGAATAAGCTACAACATGTCACCCTAGTTATTTGAGTCAATTTGAACTTTACTTATCATTTCTACGAGCTCACATCCAAAACTCTTATTCAATTCAACAACATTCCACCTTCCTTTCGAAATGAAATAGCTTAACATAACTGTTTCCAAATGGCAATCTTTAGGAACCACAAACATTGGTCACATGTTTAAACTCTTATCCATGATCCATATATAATTAAAGATATCAATTGACTCTTCATTTTCTATCTTCCATCTCACAATCTATTTAAGAAATTTAGCTCCATCTTTTATTAACTTCCAGGCCGGCAAACTAGCTTTCCTCCCAGCACTATGATCCCAAATTGGACCATATTTTGGGTATAAGGCTTTGTGTAGCAATGATTCATTGTCTTGAACATATTTCCACACAAATTTTTCTTTTAAAGGGACAACCTTGCTATAACATGAATGGAAACCACGACCACCATTCTCCACAGGTTTACACATAGAACTCCAACTCACATAATGAAGGCCTAAACCTCCACTCATCTTGTTCCAAATAAAACTTATACATAGCTTGTCATTTTCATTTATGATACTCATTGGAATCATAGAAAGTGTAAAATAGAATGAAGGATATGAGAGCAATACTATTTTGAATGAACTTGCCACCCAGAGTATTCAACATTTTTAACACTTTGTCATTGATAAATTGAAAGTTTGTCTTCCTTAGTCTTCTCAAAGAAACTTTGATTCCAAGATAATTGAACTATTTTACTGATTTGAATCCCATGATATGTGTTATAGCACTCTTCCTCCTTCTCATAGATTTACCAAATAAAATACCTAATTTGTTTTCATTTACCTTTTGCCCAGTCCATCCACAAAAAGCCTTCAAAATACATTTAATCTTCTTCACATTATTCACCTTAGCATACAAGAATATTATAATGTCATCCGCATAATGCAAGTGCGATATCTTTGGGCCACTTGTGCTAACCTTGATACCAATTGAATCATCTTCAAAAAAAGCATTAGAAAATAACTGAGAATAAAGAATAAAAAGTAAAGGAGATAAAAAGCATCCTTGCCGAAATCCACATTTAGACTTTATCGAATCAGTCTGATTCCCATTAATCAATAATGAAAAGGAAGGATTTTGAACATAATCCAAGATTAACTTGGATAAAAAGAAGGAAATCCAAAATACTCCAAAGCATTACTCAGAGCCTGCCACCCCATGGAATCATACGCCTCCTCCATGTCAATTTTGAATGAGGCTAGACCTTTAGAAGATTTAGAATGCCTAAACTTATGAAAAAATTTTTGAGCTATGAGTACATGATCAAAAATAGAACTCCCTTTTAGGAAAGCAACTTGTTCATTGGAAATTAACTTTGGAATGATGCAAGAAAGTGTATTCAACAAAACTTTTACTACTATTTTGTAAATTGTTTTGCAAAAGCTTATCAGTCTATAATTGGATGGAGCTAAAGGGTTACTTACTTTAGGAATCAATACAATAAGAGTTTCTTTCCAACTCTCACATATTTTAGCTGACAAAAAAAAAAAAAAAAAGATTCAATGCATTCCAGAAATAATCTTTTATAATAGACCAATAACTTTTAATAATGGAGTATGATATGCCATCTTTCCCTGATGCAATGAACCCCACGGATTGCTTTATCACACTGTCCACTTCTTCTAATGAGAAACCTTTGTTCAATAATGTTTTTTTCCTCCTCATACAGACATCTCCACAGTTTGGGCCAATCGTCCAAAGAATTGTTCCTTTAACACCATTTTTCATTGAAGAAATTGAGCATAACTTCTTCAATATGATATTGGTCCTCCACAATACATCCATTTTCATCTTTGATATTAAAGATAAAATTTGAATTTCTCCTAGCACTAGCAAAGGACTGAAAAAATTTGTGGTTATCTCCCTCAACTGTCCATCTAACTTTCGCACATTATCTCCACCAAGTGTTAAGGCGAAGCAAGCTTGAGTTGAGCTCATTAATTTTAGCCTTCAAGCACCAAATGTCTTCACTTGTGAGAAAACCATCATTTGCTTCTTTAAGTTGAAGTTCCATTATTTCTTGCTTTAATGCCTCCTTATGTTGATTTAAACCTTTCAATTTTGCTCTACTCCAATAAAATAGAGATTTCAAAGCCCTTTTCAACTTTTGATTAAGAATTTGAGAGGATTTCACACCTGTTCTCAAATTCCATGACTTTCTCACCACAGTAGCCGAGGGTAAAATTGGAGCCCATATGTCTTCAAATTTAATAGATCTTTTGGTTGAATGGGAAATTCCAAATAGATTTATCAAAATGGGGCAATGATCCGATGCCACTCTTGGTAGGTGCTTAACCACCAAACAATGAGAAGAGCTTAGAGCCAAAGAATTCATAAAGCATCTATCCAACCTTTCTAGAATCCGATCATTACCTAATTTGTTATTACACCATGTAAATTTTGGGCCAACACAACTAACCTCATGGAGGTCATTGCAAGTAAGGAATGTTTTCATCTCTTTAGGACCCAAGGAGATAGTAAATCTCCTTCCACCCCTCTTATCTTCCTTAGTGACAGTTGAAATCACCACCTACTACCATAGGAAAATAAATACTAGCATAAGCTTCCAACCTTTCCCAAAGGTTCCTTCTTCTATTAACATCTTTACTACCATAAATGGTAGCTATTCTCCATCTGCCTTTTTTAGCCACTTCCAAATCACCTATGATAAATTTAGAAGAGAACTACAATATACTAATAGTAACCAGCTTGTTTTTCTAAATTACCACAATACCTCCAGACAACCCCTCTGAAGGAAGTTGAAAATAGTCCCAACCAGAACCAATCAAAGAGCTAACATAACTACTATCAATACAAGTCAATTTTGATTACATTAACCCAACAAAAAAACATCATTACCTTTCACCACCTCCTTTTTTTTTATGAAATGCAAATTGCATTAAAATAATAAAAGAAACAACCTAAAAACAATATACTTAAAAACCCTTAAAGAATCACATTCCTCCTTCAAACATAACAAGAATGAAGGAGGAATATCTTCAAAGCTAATATCCTCCCAAAGAAAAGAACTCTTTAAGGCCAAATTAGCACAAACATCTGCTAATTTGTTATAATCTCTTTTAGCAAAAGAAAACAATACTTGATTGAAGTTAAGAAGGAAAGTGAAATTATCATCAATATACTCACTAACTTTCCTAGTCTTCATGGCCGATTGTAGAAGTTTAATAATGTTAGAATTATCCCCTTCAATGATGATTCCTTGATCTTCAAGCATCCACTCCCGGGTAATGTTCTTCAAATAGAGAATAGCCATCAATTCAATTTGTGCAATATCCCAATGCAAAAGATTTGCTCCAAAAGCTATAAGAAATCTTCCTTTATCATCTCTTGCCACACCTCCAAATCCAACTACATTATTTCTTGAAATAGAAGCATCTACATTTATTTTAATCCACCTGAGTGGAGGAGGATACCAAGAGCAAGACAGCTTTCGCTGATTAGTATCCCAGTTGTTCGGTGCAGAATTAATGAGGTTGCTTACTATAGTTAAAGAAACTACATTAGCAGCTATATAATTGAGCGAATCTTCATCGCCATCATGAATCAATTTACACCTAATCTTCCGCACAAGCCAAGTAGTAGTGCAATACAAGTTTGCAGTGAAAGAATACATACCAACAAGCTTCTTTAATCCTTTCAAACAATCCTGAAGATTGCTAAAAGCAAGGAGTTTGAATCCCCAGCTATTATAGCAATCACCTCTTGAAGCTTATTACAATTCCCAGCAATATGATAACCATTCTCTTTTTTTTCATATCCTCTCGGGCAATCTGAAAAAAAACTCAATTTCCTTCTAAATAGAAAATCATTAGAAGGAATAGCATCATTGCATAGCCTCCACCAAAATAACTAAACTTTCGTTCTAAGATTTAATTTTTTCATCCAATTCCAGATGGCATCTCCTCCATTTTGATCTGTCAAAGCTTGAAGAGTCAATGCAGCAGTTGATTTTCCAGAAAATTTAGATTTATGCTCCATAAGATCAAACCTTCTATTGGCAACAATGGGAATTTGAGAAATGAATTTTACCAGTTGTTCCCCAAATATCAACTGAAGTTGATTTGTATTCCACTTTCCTTCCAAAATAAAAGAGTTGAGTTTAATTTCCATAGGTTCCAAATAGTTAATAAAGGTCGTGGGCCACTTTGCTAAACATTTGTCTAGAATCCAATTATCAAACATCCAATTAATAGAATTACCATTAGAAACATTCCATCTAACAATGTTTCTAAGATAATAAGCTCCCATTGTGATGATTTTTCACGTCGGAGAGCAACCTTTTCTCATTGGAGTTGTCCAAACATCTTCTCCATATTTAGCTCTAAGGATTTGGTTCAATAAGGATGCTGGTTTCATACAAAAATTCCCTGCCAATTTGGTCCGTAGAGGACCAACTTCAGAAACTACAGAAAATAAACCTCTACCGCCTTCTTCTTTAGTCTTGCAAAGACAATCCCAAGAAGCAAAATGATGACCTGCATTCCCATCTTTCTTTTTCCACAAGAAGCTTCTACACATTTTATCAAAGTCCTTAAAAATACTCAAAGGAACAAGTGAATTTGAAGTTAAGAACATAGTTAGTGATAAGAAAGTCGATTTGATGAGTACTACCTTTCCTTCCAAAGAGATGAACTTTTGGCCCCACTTCCATTAACTTAGAGAAATTTGAAGATACCACTCTCCTCAAGATCATCTTCACCCCAAGGTAATTCAACTCCTTAACCACTTTGAATTTAAGAAGCTTAGAAATCTTCTTCTTAATTCTATGGTTAGTAAATTTTCCAAAAAGAATCATTGATTTAGAAATGTTAACCTTTTGTCCCGACCTTAAACAATATTTATTTATGATAGTCTTTAATTCCTTAATGACTTTAATCTTGCCTTCCGAGAAGATTAAGATATCGTCCGCATAAAGCAAATGGGACACTCTAGGAACCTTGGGAGAAATCGAGACCCCCACATCACCTTTCCTAACATTTAGAGCATCTGATAGGATTTGGGAGCATAAAATAAACAAATAAGGGGATAAAGGGCATCCTTGCCTAAACCCACATTTCCCTTAAATCCAATCAGTTTTCCTTCCATTGATCAAGATGCAATATTTAGGATCTAGGATGCATTGTAAAATAATTTCCTTAAACTTGTTAGGAAAGTTAAAGTGAGATAGCACTTACCTCAAAGCTTGCCAACCCATACTATCATAAGCTTGTTCCATTTCAAGTTTGATTGCCAAAAGTCCTTTCTTAGCTTTAGAATACCGGAATTTATTGAAGACCTCTTGTGCCAATAGAACATGATCAGACAAGGAACGCCCTTTGATAAAAGCAGCTTGGTCCACCGAGATGATTTTGTGAACAACCTTCTCCAATCTACTTAAAAGCATTTTTGCAATAATTTTATAAATAGTCAAGCATAAGCTAATAGACCGATAATTGGTTACCTCTTGAGGATTTTGAATCTTTGGAATCAATACAATAAGAGTTTCTTTCCACGACCTGTGCATATCTCCCGAATATAAGAATTGGCTCACTGCTAGCCAATCACTAGCTATCCTTTTCCAGAAATTCTTCAAAAAGGAAAATGGTATTCCATCCAAACCTGGAGCAATATTACTACCAGATTTCTCAATAATAAACTGAAGCTCCTCCCTTGTGAGTTCTGCTTCCAGAACAGCTCGATCAGCTTCATTAAGGATTGCCGAAGCCTCAGGCCAGCCACCCAACATACAATGTCTGTGCTTCCATTTAAGTTTGAAAAATTCAGAAAAGACATTCTGAATTTTATTCATATCCTCAGCAATATTGCCATTAGCAGTCTTTATATGACTAATCCAATTGATATTTTTCTATGCATTAGCAAATGCATGAAAAAAACCAGAATTACAATCACCTTCTTCCATCCATCTTGCTTTAGCTCTTTGCTTCCACCAGGTATTAAGCTGAGCAAGAGTTACATTGAGCTAATTAATTTTGAATCTTAAAATCTATAATTTTTCAAAAGAGATCCTTGCTTCAGCCTCTTCTATTTGAATACACTATATTTCCTCCTTAAGCCTATCCCGAAGAGCCATCAGATTCTTGAACTTAGCTTTGCTCCAGAAGAAGCCGAATCAATCCCAGCATATTTGCTCCAAGAATTCTGCACAATTTCTTCTGCTCCATGGTAAGTAGCCCACACTTCTTCATACCGGATCTCTTTGTTTTTAACCGATTTATGTTTGAAAATTTCCAATAATACAGGACAATGGTCCGATGCAATTCATGATAAATGCTTCACCATTGCAATATGTATAGAATTCAAATCATTGGAATTGATAAGGCATCTATCCAACTTCTCTAGAATACGAGCACCGCCGGATTTGTTGTTGCACCAAGTAAATTTAGGACCCATTGACTTCACCTCATGAAGATCGTTGTTGATCATAAAATCCTTCAAGTCTTTGGCTCCTTGAGGCAAGATAAATTTTTTCCCACCTCTCTTTTCATCTTGACATAAAACACAGTTGAAATCCCCTCCTATCACAGTCAGCATATCCTCCAAGCAATGTTTCTCTAAGCTTTCCCAAAGGACTTTCCTGTCACTGGTTTTATTTCTCCTTTACACAGTTTCTACCTTCCAAATTCCTTTGTTAAAAATCTGAAGTTTCCCCACTATCATTTGAGAAGACACTTCATCCACAGTGAAAGATGGCAAATCTTTCCTCCATAGAACCGTGAAGCCTCCAGATAATCCTTTAGATGGGACCAAAAAAGAGTCCCAATTGTTACCCAGAAATCTGAGAATCTATGAATTCTCCAAAGAGTTCAGTTTAGTTTCCATCAAACCTACAAAAAATACCTTATGATCTTTAATCACCTCCTTCAGATAAAGAGCAGCCTCCACCTTCTTGGCTCCTCTACAGTTCCAGAAAATCAGCAAATTCATTGCTTAAAGATGGGAGAATGACCCCCGTTCTTTTTAGCTTTACTTCCATCCTTTTTCCTGTCACGATCCAATAAATTTTCTGAACAAAGAGATTTAAGTTCTTTAAATAGCTTAATCTTTATTCCAGATGATAGATTACCAATCATAGCCTTCTCATAGTTTGAAACATCTTTATCCTTCATGTGAAAAAGCTTAATTTTTTCTTCTCTCACTGCTTCTAGATTTGCCACATTATGAGTGTTTTTTCCCACAATTTCACCTTCTTCAGCACATTCACATTCTTGATCCTCCATATCTACATTCAGCTTTGATTCTTCCAGAATTGCTAGAACATCAAACTTTTTGAGAATTTTCAGAGCAGAATCATTCGTTGTTACAGCATATTGTTCTTCAAGAATTCCAGCATAAGGATCTGATCCAACATTTAGCTTTGAAGCTTTTTCTGGCACCTCAATAATTTCTTGAGCAGAGTGTTCATCTCTCACACAAACATCTTCAGGTACAACAGTTTTCTTTGAAATAGCTGGACCAATTTTTGGAACATATATCTTCTTCATAGGAGTAGAGATCTTATTAAAAAAAATTTTCCTTTTTTCCAATCTCTTAATTCTTCTGTTTCCATGCCTCACATGGATCCAGGAATCATCTTCCACATTCTTAGCTTCTGCAAACGATCTAGCTTATGCCTTTTGATTCCTTGCTTCATTTAGAATAGTTGCATTAGACAACTCATTCACTGCAACATTGTCTTTACTAACTTTAATGAAATTATAAACAACATGACCGATTTTCCCACAACTAGCACATATTTTTGAAAATCCTTCATATTCCACTGTTTGATAAAATTTTCCAGTCATTCCTTCCACCCAAATACCTTTTGGGAGCTTTAAATCTAAGGGAATGCGAACACATACTCGTGCAAATTCCCTTATACTCCATTGGAACATATTTCCATCAAGGAGGTAAGGCTTTCCCACCATAGATGCAATTCTGCAGATGTTTACCTCATCCCAGCACTGAAGTGGCAAATTAGGAAGTCTGATCCACACCGGAGCTGAGATGCCTTTGAGAGAATTAGGATTGAATGAAGATGACCATTTATCTAATCCCACTACTTGTCCTCTCATCCACCAAAGTCCACCAGAAATGATGCTGTCCACTGCATAAGAGTCTTCGAAAGAGAATAACATCCATCCACGTCCCAATCAAGTTAAGTGGATTGTACCAAAACTATTCCACTGTCTTCTTAAATCCATACTTACCAAATGAGAACGAATGTCTTCTCCAAAAACTTTCACAACTAGAGCTTTCTCCAGCCTCTTAGCATTCTCCAATTCCTTCTCAGCAAGTAATTTAACTCCCTTACCATCTTCCGTGAGAAATGATCCCAGAGCCAAGCCATCAACTTTGATGTTCTATTTTTTATGCCAAATAGAATTAATTTCCACATTATTCCGATTGATTTCTGGTTGAGAAGGATTTTTTAAAACTTCATTAATACCAATAGGAGCTAAAAAAGATGTCTCATTAACAATCCTTTGCTACAATTCCAAATTCACCTTATCTTCATTTCTGGATTTACAATTCAATTGAGGAGATGCCACCAAGTAATTCTAACATGGTGAAGAAGGCAGTGAAGCATATTTGAAGCTTTTGATAGAAACTATTTTAGGATCATTTGATAATGAAGCTTCCAAATTGAAACTCCCAATTACTTTTTTAACTTAAACTGGACGATTAAAGGATCTATCTTTAAAACCTTCGTCTTCCTTCAAAATATGTTTACCTTTCCCAATAACCAGAATTGGAGAAACTTTTTTCGCAATAGACCACCCTCATTAATGACTAGAGGTTTAGCTTTAATACTCTTGAAATTCTTATTGAAATCATCAAGAGTCTTAGATCCTCCATTGAAAACATCTGAAGACTTTTTCACTGGAATGGAAAAGCCTTTTCTATAATTCGCCCAAGATTTTGATGAGAGAACCTGATTGCGCTCCATAATCTCCTCCTAAGTGTGCCGGATCACCGGCAGATCGCCGGACCCACCAGAGCTGAGGCCCACTGAAGACAAATAGAAAAAACGAAAAAAAAAATTGAAATCCCAGACTTTCTTTCACTAGACTTTCTCTCACTACACCTTTTGGATTTAAGTTTGTTAGCATTCACTACCTCCTTGAGATATAGAGAAGCTTTCTTTTTCCTAGCTCCTCTATAATTGTAGAATACTATTGAAGTCATTTTTTGGATAAGAGGGGAAGATTCCCCACTTTCTCCCTTATATCACCCTCCACTTTTCTACTTCTAGAAACTAATTTAATTGGCCCCAATCCTTTCAAATGCTTAGCACCTTACTTTTTAGTAATAGTAGACCCCCTTCATTACTGTTACAATCAACATTCATCATATCTACTGGATTTGATTTAATATACTTAACTAACTATTGACCTCATTTTTTTGTATGAGTACCCTCTAGGATCCTCGAGTGATTTAATTAAACCTCATCAGGCCCAATTCAAGCTCAAGATAGCTCGAATCGAGTCGAATTAGGATCGACTAGGATTAATTAAACTCGATCAACATCCACGAATCCCGTCAAGAGTTATCTAAGTCGAGTCTACATTTGTTTGAGTTTAATTTTTGTTAAATTGATTGAGTCACATCGAGCCCAAACCTAGCCTGAATTGAGTTAACTTATGTTTAATTTGGACCAAATTTCAGTCTATGGGTTCAATCTAATCTTAACTATGACTCCATTGACCTTTTTAAATTAATTTGAATCTAGTAGCAAGATAAGGAAAATGATCAGATGGACACAGTTCTTCATCTTGTTTTTTCCTTTGCTAGACACCTTGATCGCAGATTAAGCCTCATTTTGGAGAGGTGTTCAGGAGAAGGTCAGGGCAGACAGAGTGAGCAGGGCTTATTTCTACGCTTAAAGGAACCAGAGAATCGTCCTCAGGCGGTAGAAGCGAGTTTTCCTATTCGCTTTTTATTTGGTTTGGCTTGCCCTAGACAGGGCATTCGCACTCAAACACACACACACACACACACACACACACACACACTCTCTCTCTCTCTCTCTCTCTCTCTCTCTCTCTCTCTCTCCTAATTCTATATTTTTGCATGAGCTCCCTCTCTCATTCCCGATTTCTCCCATTCAAAAAACTTCCCAGCCCTCTCCCTCTCTCGGTATTCTCCAGTTCAAAAATCCCAGAAGATTGAAATCCCCTCTCCCTCTCCAGCTCAAGATTTTGCACTCCAGGATCGAACCCACGCCGCCCTCTCCGGACTGAATCTAACACCTGCACCAACCCCGAACTCTTCTTTGCAAGGTGGGTATTCTTCGTCTTTCCCTTCTTCCTCTTCTTCTTCTTCTTCTTCCTATTCTTCCCCTTCTTCTTCCTCCTCTTCTTCCCCTTCTTCTTCTTCTTCTTCTTCCCCTTCTTCTTCTTCTCCTACTATTTCTTCGTCTTCAAAACAAAAAAAATCTGAGAATGAAATTTCTTTGGGTTGTTCTTTTATTCTTATACATATGTCTTCTTAATGAGGTAATCATTATATGGATCATGAGAATGATTTTGTATGTTATTTAGAGAGTTTTGAATAAATAGGTGTATATGTCATGTCTTTTGTGGTTACTTTCTTTTGTATGAGCTTTCAAGTATTGCATACCAAATGTTTGTGGAAATGCCATTGAGAAAAAAATTGTGAGGTTTGGATGGTTTTTTCCTTAAGACAATGCTTTGTGAATATGTTTAGATGCAAAAATTCCACGTCATCTTCCTTTTCTTTATATCCCTTGATGATGTGAGACTAGAAATAAATATTTGTGTTGAGAATGAATGATAGCTACTTTGTTCTCTTGTTGTAGTTGATATCATGCAATTGATATGCTTTCTAATACTCATCTCCAGGGGTGATCTTATTTTTGTGTAGATTGTGTTAAGTGGTTTGGATTAAAATGATGTGATCATGTTTTGGCAAGCTTATTCAAAATACCATGGTTAATGTTATTTTTCTTCATTCCAAAAGCTTAGTGAAGCTCATGTAAACTATATTGTGATGGGTTTAGCTAAACATATGGACAAATCTTATTTCATTTAGAGTATAAAGCATGACCCCATATGAGTTTGTTTACTTGGTTTCATCTTGTTATATATCAATTACTCGATGAAGTGCTCTTATGAAGCTTTGTGATGGAATTTACCTTTATTTCACTTTTCCAAACTCTTACATAAATGTCAAAGTTTTATTTTATCCACTTGAAAGATTTTAAATATGAGGGATCTTCAACCAAACTTTATGGATAGTTGAAATAGAGTATTAAGGTGCTCTTAGGTAGAGTGGATTCATGTTCTTATTTTCGTATTTATGTATGTTATCAGAGTTGAATGGTTATCATGGAATTTGTATATGTCTTGCTTAATGCATCAATGCACATTTGGCTATTATTTTGAGAACATAAGCTTGGAGAGATTTAAGGTAATCAAATATGTTCTATATATGCTTTCTTTCTTTATGAGTGGTTGGATTTCCTCTTCTTTAAGTCCATGACTACTCTGAATAGTTTTATGTGTATCTTTTGAAAAGTAACAAGGGATGAGACATATGACACAAGTTGTTTCCTTTTGCATGGATGAAGGCATGATAGCTAAGTAACCTACAACTTCTAAACACTTGCAATCAACCTATGAAATTGAAGCTTATGTTTATCTTTGAATGTTTAAGTCCCTTTGATTTTCTTATGCAATGACATTGTGTAAGTCTAAGTGCACCTTTTTATTTTGTTTAAATTCCAAACTATATCTGCAAGCAAAATAAGTGTTGATTTTTCACTCTTTTAGGTTCCAAACTATTTTTGGAAACAAAATAAATGCAGATTTTTTCACTATTTTGGTTCCAAACTATTTTTGGAAACAAAATAAGTGCAGATTTTTCACTACTTCAGATTCCAAACTGCTTTGGGAAATAATATAAGTGCAGATTTTTTACTATTTTAGGCTCCAAACTATTTTGGGAACGAGTTATGTGCAATTTTTTTTTAATGTTTTTGGCTCCAAACTGTTTTGGGAATTGTTGGATACAAATTTTATTTGTTTCATCCTCCGAGCTATTGTGAAAATAAGATAATTGCATTCCTAGCACCATGAGTAAATGGGAAGATCTAGAACCATTGCATCTTTTCTATTCTGCTTATACTTCATTCGTTAGTTTCATTATGGGGACTTGTTAGATAACTTTTACATATATTCATAAAGACTTTTTTTGTCTTGAAAATCTCTTGGAGATGTTTGAGATGTTGAAGGTTATGTGTGATGAGTTGAATTATTTGTTGGAAATGACGTCTTAATATGAATGACCCATTCATGTTTGTTATGCAAGTTTGTTATAAAGGTTACATATTTGTGCTGATTTGTTATCATGAGATTTATTTAATGCGGGCCAAAGAACTGAATGATCAACAAGTTTTATCATGTATTGAAAGTTCTCCCATGTATGGTTAAAAAGTCTTTGATTAGAAAATCTTATATGTGTATCTACACTTATACAACTCCACTTACACTTAAACCCATTAGTATCATCATGAAGGTTTATTAGAGAATCTTCATGTGCTTTATGATTTATTTATGAGCTTCACTTGATTTAATGAGAGCTTGGAATGTGTTTTATAATTCCCTTTGCAATTTTCAAGAGAATCTTTTCCTACACATATGTGACTTTTTGTAGTAAAAGATCGTATACAATGATTTGGAATATTTCTTTTATGTCATGTTTGGAAATGAAAGATTTTGATTTATCCTTTTACATAAAAAAATAAATGTTTGAAGTGTTTCTTTTGTGAATTTTGGAGAATAGAGGTTATTGGGAATTGTTGCAAATTACCTGATATTGGAAAGCCTCACAAGTTGTTCTATTATTGACATCTCTACAGAAAGTTTTGCGAATTGTTTTTTTTATGTTACAAAAAATTTATGATATGCCTTGTGAATGTTTTATGATGGAAGGCTTCACAATTCCTTCTCATTGAGAAACTTTCACGAATCTACCCCACGCTAAACATAAAAGCACTTGATTTTTTTTTTATGTCGGAAAGAGTTTGGTGGATTGTTTATATAGGGTTTTATGTGTCACTTTATTTGAAATTCTTATAGGTTAGTTTGGGATTGATTTTTAAATGGCTTTGTGTTGGAGGGTTCTTTATGTCTTTTTTTTTAGAACGAGATAACATTTAGTGTGTGGGTTGCCTTTCTCTTGTATGCATTTGCTTCTAAAAGTTGGGTTTTGGATAAGTGTGTTAAGAAAGCTTATTTTGGTTTTAGTTTTGGGAGTTTACTTCCCCTTTATCATTATGAGGTTTATTTATGAAATAATTTGGTTGATTGAGTCGAGTTTCTTGAGTGCTTTGTTTGGAATACGGGGATAGCAAATGTCATTAAAACCCTTTTCTCTTAGTCATATTGTATTGAATTGGAGTGAAGGACGTTTTAGAGGCATGCTTGGCTTTGAAGAAGCATGCCCAATAGTAAGATGCCTACATTCCTTTTATTATTTTTTATTTTCATTCCTTTATTTTTGGCCATTTGTCACCTTTTTCTTTACTTTTAGTCTTTTTTTCGCTTCTCTACTTGTGCTTTAAGATTGAATATTTTCAAAAATGAGAAAACCTAAAAGACAAATGGCTCATCCGGCATACAAACAAAAAGAGGTGCATTCTTATTTAATTGTACTTTATTTTTGTTATCTTCTTATTATATATGAATGTGCTGTAATGCAACCTTTTGCTTTTCTATGTTTTGCGAGGCACATTTTGGAAAGCAAAAGGAAAGGATCATTGGAGCATAGCCGGAGGAGCACAAACAGTCAGATCCGAGCATCAGTCGCCCTCATTCAGTCTGGTGGGGGCACTATGGGAGGAACCATTGGGTCATAGTCCTCAATGTTGTAAGTCTCCTTAAACTTAGAAAGCCTTTAGGGGCCTTCATGGTTGCACGCTCTCTATTTTTTAGGACACTATAGAAACTTCATTTATAGTTAGGATTGCTTTCTTTTATTTTAGATCCGTAAACCTGTTGACACATGTACGAATGTCCTAAGGGTTAGAAAAAAAATTCTTTTAGTCCCATAACTTTAGTGACACCTAAGGATAAAAGTTAAGAACCGAGTCTTAGATAACATAGACTTGTGATGCATGATCCTTATAAGATAGAGACATAAAAGCATAGAAAACTTAGTGACACATTTTCCTATGTTTAGTATGCTTTAATCTATTAATAATCAACCAATGTATCAACCTTAATCTAACTCTTAAAAATGCATTAAAACACCTATTTTTAAATTAAATCATAATTAATGTTCATAACTAGCAAAAAAATGTAAAATTTAATTCAAGTTTAACTAATTTATTAATCAACCTCTAATAAACCTAAAACTTAAAAGATGTAGACTAAATTAGGAGAGTAAACCTAAAACTAAAACTCATTAGGATAAAAGACTTCTAAAGATCAAACCTCTTGATTAATAAACTATTTAATTCACCCCTCTCTTTTTTTTTAATTTACAACCATTTAAATTAACTTAACAAAATTGGTTACCACTAGATAACCTAGGCTTAGGAGGCTATTAATTTAGCCCCAAGGAGGGTGAAATAAACCTCACAGCCTCGGTGATAAATAAAGGTGGTAATCAAATAAACATTAAAAATAAGTCCCTAAAATCAATCTTAAAATACTAATATTTAAACTTGAACTAAAACTTCTATTTTGGCCTCTAACAAATAAAAAACACAAGCAACTTTAACTAAATCATCCTATATAAGACATACCCAAAACTACACAGCTTACTATACACACATAGACTTGTTTGTTAGGGCACTACATCTAGTTCTAGGTTAGGCTGATATTTTCTTTTCTTTTTGTCTCTGTGATGTGGCCCTTTGCATGTGAAATGCGTGATATTTGTTTTGTTACTTGCTTTAGTTTTTTGTGATGATTATTTGTTTCTTTTTCCACTATATTATGAGCGATAGAATACCCATAGGTTAGGAATGCTTTTTATACTAATGATATTTCTTGCAGATGATCGTGCTCACACAGCGCTAAAGGGGATATATATATATTTTCTACAGGTGCTTTAGATTCTTAACTCCTAAATAAATAAAGCATTACTATGTGTGTTTGATTTGAGCAATTTTATTTCATATATAACTGCTTGGATGTTTTGAATATAACTACTTAGGATAACCCTGTAGGAGAGTCTATATTTTTATTTTTCTGATGTAATGTAACTGATGTCAAGAGTTGTAAAAATCTTTAAATAAGGCATTTTCAAATATAAAGGGGTCCCAATGTAAATTAAAATCTCTTATAAAGAATTTCTTTTTCATTTGGACATCCATTTAAAAGGTATTCTACGAGGAACCCGAAGGATGGAAGACAATCCATAGACGAATTAAGAATGTAAGGATGATGACCGAGATAAAAATGTATTATTTTAAGATTTATATTATTCCCTAGGAGTAGAACTCGGGTTGTTGTCGGTGGAGCTCGACCATCACTACTTTTCTCTACTCTAGTTTATATATTATATGGCACTTGCATGGCCTCTAGATACTCTTTTTATTATTTTTGTTGTGATGATTTGTTTACTCTATTTATGCAGTAGAATTAGCATGTTTTCATAGATTTCTTTCTTGCATGCGCATGTGCCTGACTCGTTAGGCTCTTAGGGATAAATTTCTTCTATTTATAACTAATAATAAATTTTTAGGAATTAAATAACATAGAAATATAATGATCTAGGGAATAGCCGGAATCATCTGGGGTCGCATGCATCTTAATGCATTCTACTCTCTTCCTTGTTCAAACACTTCCTCGCTTGTGTGTAGAGTCTGGATAATCTGGCCTATGAGGATGAAGTGTCGGACTTGGGAAAGGTTAGTCTTTCTAAAAAATTATTTTATAAGCCTTTTGTAAGATTTCATACATTTCTAATTTGGATACTTCAATTAGCGCGCTTCATACTAGTAACTAACTAAAATTAAAATTTAATTGCATTAGTTTTAGAAGTATAATATCATTCATAAGTATGATGCCACTTAGGAACTCCTCAAGATGTTGGCATCAAATTCCACAAATTTAACCATTCACCCAATCTTTCATATGGACCAAAAATCATAGATTTTATACCACTTGTTGGTTTTAGCTGGCTTCCTTTTCAGGCAAGGTATAAGTACAGGTTGCATTAGCTAGGTCATAGATGTTAGTATCGTGTGTATAATATTACATCTCTTATAGATTTAGCATCTAAGGCTAGTGATACGAGTGCACCATTATATGCCTTATTAGTGGGTAAGCTTTCTTTTCTTTGAGGCTATAAATCCTACCCATCCATGTCACCCAAATGATGCCACTTCCCTCTTTTTCTCTCACGCATGCATGAGGTGCATTGTTTTTTCTTTTTCTCTTATTTTCTCTTCTTTAGATTGACCGTGTGATGATAGTGCCGCATATTTTGATTAAACTAAATTGAGCCTTTCTTCCCCTTTGATTAGGAAAGCCTAGAAATTCCCCTTTGTGCTAAACCCATTTAAGAGAATAATGTAGTATCCATAACCGAGAGTTTTCTTAGGCTGAGGTCGAAGATGTAATTAGCCACAAGGGGCTTGCACCCATGGGAAACTAATCCCCACATCAAATAAACCCCATTCGAGCTAATGTATTGAATGGGGGAAATCTCATGATATTTTGGGTTATACATATTATTATCCATTAAGGTGTGTAGTTAAAGTCCGCTATCCTCCATGGCTAATCATATGTATAACTCCATCTGCTCTTCCATTGGCCTACTTATGTTGAGTATAAAGGCCTATGATTATTTTGTCCTACGGAATAGTGCGTCATACCCTTTGCATTCGAACCCCATTAGAAGAATCCTTTCGAAGACCCACACTAACTTCCCAAGAGATTTATCGAAAATATCCCTTTCCTTAGTCATTGCATTTAAAACATCATATTTTTTATCAATAACAAAAATTCAATTTTAATTTAGAGCCATACCATTTAAAATTTCATCAGACGAATGAAAATCCACAAAGTTTCAAACTCCATTTCCATCCTTCACACCTCTTGAGTCTTCAGTTTGATCTCCTAGAAATCCATAATTAAATTCTAAAATTCTCTTCATCTCAGCATTAAGGTTCTATCCAGCAACTTCCAATTTTTTCTTCTTAGCAGTAAGGTTCTTCCTAGCAGCTTCAAACATTCAATTCATAGTATCAAACTTGTTACTTCCCACAACCATAGAGGCCTTATCAGCAACAACATTGGTCTTCATTGATTATGGTATCTTCCCAACAGATTTAATTAATTGTCCTTCAAAGCTCTTTACAAAATCTCCTTTATTAAATTGATTCCCATTTAAATTGAATTTTGCATTTCTTAAATTATTCTTCTCATAGTTCACATGGACCCAAGGTCGATAACCTTCTCTATCATCATCAACAGATTTAATTAATTGTCCTTCAAAGCTCTTTACAAAATATCCTTTATTAAATTGATTTCCATTTAAATTGAATTTTGCATTTCTTAAATTATTCTTCTCATAGTTCACATGGACCCAAGGCCGATAACCTTCTCTATCATCATCAACAGATCCATCAGCTTTCCTTTTCACAACTTTAACTTCCATATTTTTTCTTGATTTCCAATGTTAACCTGAGTTTGGCAAGGTGCTAATCCACTTTCAGTACAATTCTCTTTCAAATGACCTATCATCCCAGAAGTGAAGCAAAAAGTAGGTAATCTTTCATATTCAATACTTTGGTAGAATTTACGCAAGTTTCCTTGAACCCATACACCCAAAGATAAATTTTCATCAAATTTAACTCGAACACAAACTCTTATGAATTCTCTTCTACCCCATTGGAACATGTTTCCATCAATCAAATAAGGAGATTCAACCATGGATGCAATCCTACACACATTTATCTCATCCTAGCTCTATTACGGGAGATTAGGCATTTGAATACATATAGGATCAATCAAGCCTTTGAAAGAAGTAAGTGAAAATGACAGGGACCACCTATCCATTCCCATAATATTTCCATTAACATACCACGGTCCAATAGTAAAAACCTTGTGCATGGTTTCTAGACCCTCAAATGGACAAAGAACCCAACCCATTTTGTGTAAGGTCATGTGAAATTTCCCAAAAACACCCCATTGCCTTCTCAACTCCATACTTATGATATGAAAAGGAATATTATCACCAAAGATTTTGATTACCAAAGATTTTTGAAGTCTGTTTGAGTTCTCCAATTCATTTCCCATATGCAGCTTTACTATTGATCCATTTTCAATGAATCCTTCACCAAGTTAAAGATCAATTACTTTTATATTGGATTTTTTACTCCAAGCATTCTTCATCACATTACTAGATAGTGGTTTGGGACCATCCAAGCTCTTTAATGCCAAATTACAATTACCCAATTCACTTGATTCATAATTGCATATGATTTTTAGCCGAAACAACACTTTCTACAAAAGCATCCATAGGAAAAGACTTTAATTTAATCTTCTCATCATCAAATTCCATAGTAGCTTCATGTTCACATTGTTGCAACTCAAGCTTATGAGTTTATATTTTTGATGATAACAAATATTGTGGCTCATTTTCTATTGTCTACCAATATTTGTAATATATTTTTGTTTGTGTATATACTAAATTTTTCAGGATTATAATGCACCATTCAAGGCTTAAGATTTGGTTGATCATATTTTATTTATAATATTCTATTATGTAATTTTAATTTCTTACACACACGCACACACAAGGGAGTGAGATCTAGTCAAAATTAGAAGTTCAAGTTTTGAACTAATCATACTGGATGATTTTAAATTTTAGGATGATCCTTTTTAATCTTGGAGAACACCCGCCAATGATAATTTAGGCAAGGATTTAATTCAAATTTTTTTCTATCATCTCGGATGATCTATATCATCCTGGATGATCAGTATCAATCATGCCTAAATTGATCATGTGATTAGGGGACTAATTATGGTTAAATTTTTCAATCAAATCGTCCTAGATGAACTGTTTATCAAACCGGATGCTGTTTGTATACATACTTATTTTTTCCTAAATCGTTCAAGATGAAATACCATAATTTTTCTTCCAATCATCGTGAATGATCCACAATATCATCTTAGACAATCTGTACAAATTTGTACTGATCATCCAGGATTATCCTGATATCATCCAGAACTATCAAGTCAAATTATGCACATCGTACTCGATGATCCCGCAATCATCAAGGATGATATTTTGCACTAGAATTAAGTTTTTAGGATTTTCTGAAGCCCTCTTTTTAGGCACATCATATAGGATGATACTGAGATCTTCTTGAATGATTTTTGCTGCCAAGATTATTTTTTAGGGTTTTTCAATGACCTCTATTTAAGCTTTGTCAAATACTTTGAAAGTGTCTTTGGCAGGCATTGAAGCTTCATTCTTTTGGAGGAAACATGAAGAGAGAACTTAAAAGGGAGAGGGGAAAGGGTGGAGTTTGAGAGAGGCAGAAGATCCTTGGAGGGGGTTTTAAGCGAGTGTGGAGGGGGGTGCACATGATTGCTCTTGCAAGCTCGGATCTTAGTACAATCAGATTTAAGGTTCATCTTGAGGGAAGTTTTTGGAAACAAGAAGATCTTTTTGGTGTCAAAGGACCTGGATACTCTGTCGCACCGAGGAAGGTGGAAGTGATTTTGTAAGGACTTGTCCGCCTAGTTGTGGAGGCTAAATGAGAGACACTAAAGATTAGTAGTGAGAGAAACTAGTGAGAGAAACTCTGAGAAAATGTTTGGATTTTTCACGGGATTTCAAATTTTTTCTGTTCACGGGAAGTTTGGAGATCGATGGCGGTTGATGTTCGTCGGAATCTTCTTACCGGCGGAACTATGGAAGATCGTTGTTCAGTGAGAAAGGTCATGAATGGTTCATCCCATCAAATGCTCTCCCCTCCGGCATTTGGCGATGGAAAAATTAGATTTGGTTTGATTAACAAATCCAAAAGCAACAAAGGAATTGTTATCAAAGGAGGCTTAGCAGCAAGGAGAGAACCAGAGGTAATAAGGAAAGGTAAAAGCATATTGACTGAAGAAGATGTGAAAAAATTTCTAAAAGATAGGGTTGCATTGAAACCTTCTGAAGGCTCAGATGCATCGCCGTCTTCCAAATCAATTATGATTGATAGCCCCTCTTCTAATAGAATTATGAATGAAAAGGAGATGAAGTTGTTAGATCACAATTGGTCGGGAAGTCCAAATTATGTAAACAAGGAAGAACTTGAAGGAAAAAATAGCTCAGCTGTACAACATGTCCAAATTATGTAAACAAGGAAGAACTTGAAGGAAAAAATAGCTCAGCTGTACAACATTTGAATGGTGAAACAGAGAGAATCTTATTCTCTAATTTATTAAAAGTCAGAGAGGTAGAGTCAGCTGATAAAGGAATTGGTAGAGATGTTGTTCCAAGTTTGAATGTAAATCTTAATGGAGAAACAAAAAATGCATAGGAAAAAGGAAAATATCAAAGTATCGGATCTACAACTAGGCAACTTTATTGCTGAAGATGGTGTGACAGTGAAATTACATGAGCAAAATGAAAAAGAAAATGTAGAAAAACTCTACAACTCAATTGTCATCAAGGTTTTTGGAGGGGATCCTCCATTAAGAATTTTTAGCTCTGAGCTCAGGAGGCAGTGGACGTAATTTGGAAAATTTCATTTGACTTTGCTAGGAATGGGATGGGTGTTATGCTTATTTTATGAACCAGAGCACATGGAAGCAATGATGACAAATGGTCCATGGTTTGTCAACGACAAAATTATTGGTATGGATAAATGGTCTCAAAATTTTTCTACAAATTCTTTAAAAGGCTTGATGGCTCCAATTTGGATTAGATTGCCAAATCTACCTCTTCAATGTTGGGATAATATCAATCTGTATAGAATTACATCAATGGTTGGAAAACCATATTTGATTGATGGAAACATGTTCCAATGGGGAAGGAGAGAATTCGGAAGAGTATGTATCCGGATCCTACTGGATAGCAAGCTTCCTCTTGGTGTTTGGGCTGAAGGGAAAGCTGGGAGATTCTATCAAAGAATTGAGTATGAACGAGTGCCTAATTTCTGCTTCAAGTGTGGTCTAATTGGCCACAGTATTGAAGGTTGTAAAGAAGGCGTGGGAGAGAAATTCATATAAGGGAAAGATTCTGTATCTGAAACTGGTGTTGTAGAGAAAGCTATAGAAGAACCGAGTTATGGGCCATTGCTAGTTATTAATAGAGGAAGGAAGAAAATCAATTATCAAAATCAAATTCAAGTTCACAACTGTCCTCAATAGAAAGTTAATAAAAATCTGTGGAAGAAAAAGGAGACTATTAATTTTTCTGGGATTCCTGATAAGAATGCTGATAAGGAGAATTTGGATTCTATTCAAGTTGTTGCTGAAGATCCTATGGAAAAACTCAATGAATAAGAAGTAATAGTTGAAGAACAAACAAAGCATGAATCCGTATCTGGAATTATGATTCCATGAAGACTGAGCATTTTGAAACAACCCAGCAGTAACAGATTCTGTTTATTGAGTAGTCAAGTAGAAGAGGGAGAGATAGTTCCAGATTTCACAGCTGAAGACCAAGTCCACGAAAAACCTCCAGACAAGATTGTTTCTGGTTCCAGTAGTATCCCAATTCCTTTGATACAATGTAATGAAGATTAATGTAATACAGTGAAGAAGAAAAAATCAAAGCAATTGAAGGACTTGGGTCCCATCAAATTGAATTTGAGGAGCAGAAGAATGGAAATAGAAGCAAAAGGTACCTTGGGGAGTCAATCCCCCATCATTCATTAATGTATTCATTAGCCTTTTGGAATTGTAGAGGAGCAAAAAAGAAGAGTGCTTCTCTATTCCTTAAAGAATTTGTGAGATTGCATAATGTGATTTTTGTGGGATTATTGGAAACTAAATTGACTTCTTTAGAAAGGAAAGAAGTTAACAATCTTATTGGAGATGGTTTGAATTATGATATGGTGTTCTCTAACAGATTATCAGATGGCATTATTGTTTTATGGAATACAAAAGTAGTAGATTTTACAATGGTAGAATCTTCTAATCAGTGCATCATTGGAGACCATTTGATCAACAATAACAGCAAGTGGAGGGTGGTTGCAGTTTATGCAAATAAAGATTGCTGTAAAAGAATAGAACTTTGGGAGAAGCTCGAAATCAATTCATCCATTGGGTTTCCTATGGTGATAGCTGGAGACTTCAACTGTCTCACTTCAAGAGAAGACAAAAAAGGTGGAAAAAGGTTTCTATATACTCAAGGCTCTAAAGAAATGGAGTCTTTCTTCTTCAATAATGATTATCATGAGGTAAACTTATTGGACCCCGGTTCACTGGGTGCAATAACAAAATTGGACGAGTTCGGATTCTGGAAAGGCTTGACAGGTGTTTCCTTAACACTTATGCATTAAATTTATCTTCTAAATTGATTGTTAAGCACTTATCTAGAATTGCTTCAACCATTTCCCAATAATCCTCACTATTATCAATTCAGAAATTCCATCTATAAAATATATTAAGTTTGAGGATGTATGGATTTCATATCCGGCTGCTCTCAAGGTGGTCAAGAAAGCTTGGTCCATTAACTATCAGGGAAGTCATGCACATATTTTAAACTCAAAATTTAGAAGATCTCTTAGATCTTTATTCTTTTGGAGTAAGGCAAAGAAGGTGAACTTGAATTTATCAAAGAATAAGTTGATGGAGGAAATACTGGAAATTCAAAATTTAGAAGCTGAAATGGGTCAATTGTCCATTGAAGATTGCTGGAAACTAAAAGCCAAAACCAAATGGATGACTGATGGAGATAGCAATGTCAAGTTTGTTCAATCCTATGCTAGTGCAAAAAAGAAGGTTGAACAACATTGTGAAGATTAAAGATGAGGATGGAAATGTTATGGAAGATCAAAATCAAATTGAGGATATCTTGATCAGATTCATCAAACACAAATGAAGACACAGGGAGAGCTCATTGGAGGGATGGCCTGAACCGATTTCCACTGTGAATTGTGAAGACTGAAATTGGTTGTCTAGAGACTTCGCAGTGGAAGAAGTAGAGGTTGTCATAAAAGACTTGGGCAGCAACATTGCACCAGGATGTGATGGAATCACATATTCCTTTTTGGGATCTTACTGGGAAATCATAAAATATGATTTCTTGAATGCTATCACATGTTTTATTCATCATGGAGAAATGGAGAAGTCTTGGAAAGATTCTTTGATAGTTTTAATTCCAAAGGTATCTAATCCTTTGAGTCCTTCAAATTATAGGCCTATTAGCCTTTGTAACTCCGTCTACAAAGTATCAGATAAAGTTATTCTTAATAGACTCATTTTGATTATCCCCAAAGTCATTTCAGAGGAGCAAGCGACATTCATCCAAGGGAGATCTATTTTAGATCATGTTTTGATTGCTCAAGAGGTGTTTCACAAATTAAGGTTTTCAAACTCTATTAAAGGGCTAGTAGCTTACAAGATTGATATGGAACAAGCCTATGTCTCAATGAGTTGGGATACTCTTGAAGGAGTCATGAAATACTTTGAATTCCCTCCATTATTTTCTAAATTAATTTTGGAATGTGTGTTAATGCCAAGATTCTTTATTATTATCAAAGGGAGCCAATCGGATTGGATTTCTGCCAAGAGTGGCTTCTGACAAGGCTGCCCGCTATCAGCATTTCTTTTTATTTTGTGCTCCCAACTTCTTTCAAATGCACTTCCTTTGACTTCCATTGGAGTTAATATCTCTACTTATTGACCTCAAATCTCACACTTGCTTTACGCTGATGATGTATTGTTATATTCGAAAGCAAGTAAAAAGGTAGCTTTGGAGATGAAAGGGATCCTTTCCAATTTCAGCAACTGGACAGGAAAAAACATAAACATGGGGAAATATGGAATTTTATTTGGGAAGATGGTTGATAGAAGGAGGAAGGCTATAACAAAAACTTTGGGAATCAAGGAAGTAAAAAAATTTACTTATCATGGGATTAAAATGGCATTGAGAAGATTAAAGGCTAATGATTATCAATTTATCATTGAGAAATCATTAAAGAAGATCAACACTTGGGGAAGCAAGTTTATATCCTTGGCTGGGAAGATAGCTCTAGTGAAGTTGATTTCTTTGGCTATCCCTACTTTCTATGGGACTCATTCCTTGCTCCCTATTAGTATACTTGAAGAAATTAACAAGCTTTGCAGAAGTTTTATTTAGAAAAAGCCCAATGGTGAAATTGGCATTCATTATGTTAAGTGGGAGGATCTTCGCAAACTGGTTAATAAAAGAAGGAAGGGGATTGTGCTCACCTACCTCAAAAGTGGCTGAACTGAGAGAAAGACTTTCTTGGAGATTTATGAAGAAAAATTCTTTTTTATTCAAAGTTTTGGCTCAAAAATACGGATCCAGAATCGTTGAAGACAATTTAAAGAGGAATGTTTCTTCCTCTTGGAAAATATTAACTGATGGAGGCAAAGCTCTGCAACCATTTCTAAAATGGAGTGTGGGAAATGGGGCGACAATTAAAGTATTTTAAGATAAGTGGCTGCTTGATAGGAGCTTAAATGAATGGCCTTCCTTTGTTGTTCCTCAAGGGAAGAATCAATTTTGCTGGAGAGGTTCATTGAAAATAATGAATGGAATGTGGCTGAACTGAGGAAAGTTTTTGGTAATGAAATGGTAGAACTCGTTCTAAAAACAACTATAAGAAGTGATCAATTGGAAGATAATCAAGAGTTCATCCACAAGGAATCGGGGAGAATAATTCCTGGTATGATAGCTGATTCCAGATTTCAAAATCTGCCAGACTGTAAATACTCAAAATGGATGAAGAAAGCCAATCTCAGTCCAAGGGTGGAAATCTTTTGTTGGAGATTATTCAAGGAAGCTATACCAACTTTTCATTATCTGGCCCAGAGAAGATTACAAGGAAATGAAGCATGTCCTAGATGCTTGGATGGCATTGAAGATATGGAGCATATTCTTTGCAAATGCTCTAAAATCAAGGAGGCGTTCTCTCAATTAAACAAATGGGGCTTTCGGATTCCTTTCTTTGAAAACTTTCAAGATTGCTGCAATTGGATGGAAAATTCAGCAGATCAAAACGGTATGATTCTCAATTTGTTCTTCAATGTCCTATTTTTTTTTTCTTGGAAGGCTAGAAATAAATTGACTCATGATAAAGTGGTAGAAGGAGCTATTTCGGTGGCTGCCAATGCAGTTTGTTATTCTTCTATATCTAAATTGATAGTTAAAACTAATTTGGATCAATGGGATGTTAATCTACCTCCTAGGCTGTCCAAAAATTGGCATCCCCCTCCACCCGAGTGGTTAAAAATCAATGTAGATGCTTCACTTGATAACTCCTATAAAGCTAGTATTGGAGGTGTCATACGTGATAGTAAAGGAAGATTTTTGTTGGCATCTGGAAAAAAATACATTCATTGGGATGTATTTCATTTGGAGTTTCTAGCAATCAAATCTTTGAAAGAAATTATAAAAGATTGGATATTCAAATACAAAGGAGCTATCATTGAATGTGATAATGCAAATGTTATTAGAAGGCTTCAAAAGGCAAGGATAAATGGCTTTAAGGATGAAGAAGACTTTGATTTCCTTTTAGAGTTTAATTTTGTTATTTTCTCTTATGTTGAGAGAAGTAGAAACAAGTTGGCCGATTGGTGTGCTAAGTATGCCTCGGCTAACAATTTCATTTGGGAAGAACTTTACTTGAATAAGATTCCTCCTTCATTTGTAAAAATTTTGAAGGAGGAATCGACCTTGTAGACTCTTTTCTTTTTGTTTTCTTTACTCTTAATGCATTAATTTCTCTTTTCAAAAAAAAAAAAAAATGAGAGACACTAAAGGTTTAGAGCAATACGCAGAGGGTGCCTCCGAGGAGTGGACGTTGGTCAAGTTGGATCGAACCACTATTAATTTGATCTGTTCTTTCTAATTATTGTTTGCACTTTATTTTTACTGCAATTAACTACTTAGGTGAAATCATTAATTAATCTTTTTATTATTATTTTAATTTATTTTCGTTGCAAAATATACAAAGATTTTTCTTTTAGTTAAACAAGTTTTTAAATATCTAACTCACCCCCTCTTAGTTAGCCTCAAGACTAGTTCATAAGGGTTTAACATCCCTAACGAACTTTCACACATACTTTAGACAAACCATTTCCAATGGAATCAACTTTCAAAGTGGTAAAAGATGAAGTACCCAAATCAGCATTAAAAAAAAACTTTGGAATTCCTGAACTCATCCACCAAAGATTAATTTTTAACAAAACTTTTGAATAAAATATTCTTGCCCTTCCATACAACTTCAAATTATTTTTTTGTATTTAATAACCCTCCTTCATTTATAATCAGTGGATGTTCGTTCTTAAAATTTATTTTAGCATCATGATCTAAATTTGAATCCCCACAGGCTGGAGGAGATGAACCCATTACCAGTCAAGACAAATTCTGAGATGGAGCGGTGGGTGGCCGAACAATGAACTTGCTACCAGCTGAAGGTTGTTGATGACCCTTCGACATCATTGAATTAAGCTGAAAACATGCGCGATGAAGGAATTCAAATTATGTCTTTTCCCAGGAAAATGGAGCTTCTCTCTCTTAAATCTCAATAAAACATTACTTATCTATTAATGCTTTAGCGATTAAAGTTTGGAGACATTTTGATGATCTTCTCAAATTTAATATTTTCAATGAAAATTTATTTATTAATGCTCTTCTTAATGCTTGGTTTGTTAATTCTAAGGGCCATATTAGAATCGTAATCCCCTCTCTTATTTTGTGGTTTATTTGGATGGAAAGGAATAATTCACTTTTTAATGTCATTAGAATGGACTCTTAGTGGGTTATTAAGAATATTAAAGATAAATTACTGAGTTTGTTTTCTATTAAGTTGATTTCAACCAAAAGTTTCAAAAATTACTATGATGTTGCTATTGACTTAGGTTTCAATTTGGTGGCTCCTTTGCCTTCTTCTCAACCTCGCTTTATCTCCTAGGTTAAACCTGCCTTGGGTTGTTTCAAGTTAAATGTTGCTGTTGCTAAAGTGATTAACAACATGGGCTATGGTTGCCTCATTAGGGATAGCCATGGTACTGTTATTCTAGCATTTGCATGTCTTTTACCACATGGTAATTTATATCAGTCTTTCTTTAGTACTATTCTTTATGGGTTGAGAACTTAAATTTCGCTTGGTATTTCTAATATTGATATTGATGTTGAGTCTACTCACAATATTCAATACATATTGGAAGGTATTGATTCTGTTTGTAATTATGGGGTTTTTTATATTATTAGGGATATTAAAAAAGTGATGTTTTTTATTAACGTCTCTTTCTCCCATATGCTTAAGGAAGGTAATGCGTGTGCCAATTGGTTGGCTCATTTTGGATCTAGTATCGAGTGCTTCAATGATTTATTGGAAGCCAATGTTCGTACTCCTTTAAAGGCACCCTCAGATTGGATAAAATTTGCTTACCTTATGTCAAGAATTAATCTTCTTTATTTTTGTTCTTTTGGATATTATGAGGTGCCTTTTCCCAGGATTGGTTTCTCTGTCTTTGGTTTTATGAATTTGGAAGTTATTTTTGGGTTTGGTTTTGGGCATATGGGACCGAGTGATGATTGCATTGGATTTATCTTGATAGGCACCCCTTTTGTTGCTCTCCTTCCTCTTTTTTTGACTTTTCCTCAACTTTTAGGTTTTGAGTTTTCTTGGTTTATTATTCTCTGGTTATGCTGGTTAATGTGGCCTTTTGGGTGGTTCTCTGATGATCTGTTGGGTTTTTCTATTTTGGTGAGGCTGCTGGGTCTTATTCTGCTGGTTATCAAGGTTTAATGGTTTTTTAGGTGCTTATAATTTTTGTCCTTGGCATATGGTTTGCGGGGATGCCCCTTATAGCTGGGGCATTATTTTTGGCTTTTTGCGGGGCATTATTTTTGGCTTTTTGCTGGTTTCCTAGAGTCTGGTGGGAAGTTTTTGTTAGTTTTCTATTATGGTTGGGATGGGGGGGGGGGGGTTCGAGGTGGATGAGGCTTTCTGGTTGGATGGAGCGGTATGGGGTTTTTCCTTGTGATGTTTGCAGGTTTCATTTGTTCATGAGCTCTTTCTGCCTGAGCCCCTCTTGGTTTTCTAGTGTGGTTTTTTGGCTGAGGGTTTTTGTTTTTGTTATTCTTGGGTCTAGTTTTTATGTTATTTTGACTTGGATAGAGGTGGTTTCTTCGTGCTGCTATTTTCTAGCTTTTTGGCTGAGGTGTGGTCCTGCTTTTGCTATTTGTTTCTCTTTCTCTTTGGTTGTTATGGGGGTTTATTAAAATTTGGTGATTACTTTGTTTCTCTATTTCTTGGATGTTCTATGTTTCATGCATTTCTCTTTGTGAGTGTTGATTTAGGCATTTGGTTTTATCTGCCTTGGGCTTATTGTGGCCAGTGATTGAGCTGTCTGCTTGAAGTTGTATTCATCATAATTTCCTGGAGAATTATTAGTTTTATTTGTGGTTGTAGCCCTTGTCTCTTTATCCTTGTATCTATTTGGGGTTTGTGTCTCCGTTATTTCTCATTATTAACATTATGGTGGCTATGTGTTGTTCTACGAGTGTTGTGTTATTGCGCCTTGTCATTTCCTCCTTGGGTTTGCAGAAGCTTGTGCTGTTTCAGTGTTCCTAGATTGTTCTGATTACGTTTGGGCTTCATGCTAGTCTGAAACATGGGGTTTTGGCCATTTTGTTGACCTGCAAGGTTCTTTTTTTCTATCATTATGGTTGTCTGTTTGGGAACTTTTGCTGCTGGTTATTTTTTAGTCAAGCTTGATATACTATCAAGGGGTATAATCTTCTTTATTTTGATTTTGGGTTTAGCCTTTTGGTGCATTATTTTGTTCTGTAGGTGCCGTTTTTTGTAGGTAAGCATATTGATCAAATCTTTGAAGGGTAGCAGAAGTTGCTCCCTATTTTTTTATTTTGTTTTCTTTTTTGGGTGCTCATTCTTACGCATCATAGCATGTTCCAAGATATTTTTGTAATTCTTATTAGTAGGGACTTCGAGTATAATGGGTTTTTTTATTTTATTTTATAGCTCTTTCGAGCAGTAGGGAGCTTGAGAGCCCTCTAAGGAATTTTGTAATCTTTTTTTTTTCTAATTAACGTATAGGCCCCTTCGTGGGTTTCGCTTAAAAAAACTTAAAAATTCATAATTCATAGATCAAAGTTATTCTTTCAATGACTAGCTATAGCTTTGGCGATTGCGAGTGTGATTCTAGCTTTAATTATTGATCCTTGTGGTTTTTATTATAGTTTTACGTGGTTTAGGTTTTTGATTCTTTATTTTGAGTTGTGTTGGTGCTTTCCCTATTCTCTTTTTCATGAGGCCACTCGGCCTTAGGTCATTTTTCTTTCCTAATGGTGACTGTTCTTCCATCTTGATCTCCTAGTCCATGGGATGCTCTGCCATCGGGGTTAGCTACTGCTAGGAAAGACTTCTTTGGTAATGAAAGCTACCACTAAATCTTGATCATTTTTTGATGTTCTTGTTAGTGGTTCTTCATCCAACAAACCTTTTTTCTCCTTCATGAAATCTTAAGTAAAATGTTTCCTCGCAATTTTGATGTTTGATGAGGATATTATTGAACTTGCTAATCCTTATCAATTTACACTTGTTTGGAAGTTCTTATTCTGTAGACAAATCCTTGATGTGATTCGTGTTTTATTTTTTTAGAAATTTGAAACTTTAGGGTGTTTTTTCTACTAGCTTGCTTCATGCTAGAGATACGTTGCAATTCAGTTATCCAATGATCTAGATTATAGTAGGGTCTTTACTAGAAGATCATATTACATAAATAATTACCAAATAAGATTGCTTAAGTGGTCACCATATTTTGACATTAAGGATGAATCTCCAATTATTCCTATATGTATTCCATTTCCTAACCTTTGCCTTCATTTTTTTAATCCTCATGTTTTACATGCCTTGGGTTCCATATTTAGTATTCCTCTACAATCCGATCAAGCTACAACATCTCGATCTAGACCTTCTATAGCTAGGATTCTAGTAGAAATGGACATTAGCAAGAAACATCCAAAGGAAATTTTGACTTGGTTCTATAGAAGTTGGTTACTTACAAAACGTTGATTTTGAAATTGTTCTAAATTTTTGTAATCACTTAAGAGTCTATGGGCTTCTTTTAATGATTATTTTCTTGCATATCTTCAACTTAAAAGAATAACATAGGTTTTAATAAATTATTGGAAACCAACATTAAGGAACAAATGGTGATAGATGTTCATAATGGTATTTCAAAGAATGGAGATGAAGTATTCATTTGAAGCTTGAGAATGACATAGATTCTGACCCTTCCAATAAAGCCACTAGGGAATTAGAACATATTTCTGATGACAACAATCTATCCAAGCATCCTATTGATACCCAAGAATCTTTTGGAAATGATATAATGAATGTCTTGATTAAGCCTCTACTGAGTGGAGTGATTGTTGTTGATGATTAGAATACCTCTCAGGAAAATCATAGGAATGAAATTTTAGATAAAGATATAGTTGTTGAGGATGGACCCATTACTAATATACCTAGGGTTCACTGCATTGTAAATCACATCAATGAGGTGGGAATAGAAAATATAATTACACAAGTTGACATGGAGGGTGACAACATTGAAGAGGGGGAAATCCTTGATCAAAATTTTAAATCTCTTATGGCTACTCAAGATGGTTTAAATAATGGTACTATGTAAACTCCTAATCCTAAATGGAAAGCTGAGTGAGGAACATTAGCGGTGTGGGGGATTCCTTGTCTAGGGACAGAGTCAAAAATCTTTCTAGGATACATAACATTAATTTACTTGTCTTAATTGATCCTTTAGTTTCTTCTTCTAAGCTGGATCACGTGCGTAGCAAACTTTGTTGTTATTCAGCCTTCGGTAATTATTCCAATAAGATTTGGGTTTTTTTTGAATAGTTTGGTTAGTTTAAACATTATTGCGAACTTCTCTCAAATTGTGTATACTAATATAAATATTTATCATTTTTCTGCCTATGCTTCTTTTATTATGCTTCTTATTCTAGATATGAAAGGAAAACTTTATAAAAACAACTTTGTGATTTTTCCTCGATTACTTCTACTCCTTGGATGATTGGTGGTGATTTCAATACTATTACTAATGTTGATGAAATATTTAGGGGGAATCCTCAAAATTTTTTGTTTATTGAAGATTTTAATGAAATGATGAACAATTGTAATCTTCATGACATTGGTTTTTGTGGAATGCTTTTACTTAAAGTAAACCTACTATGTGGCAAAGATTAGACCACATTTCATTAAATAATTTCTAGATTTCTTCTTTTTCTATGACTCACATTGATCATTTAAGTAGAAATTTATCTAATCATTCCCCCTTAATTTTAAATATTTTTCAACAAATTAGCAACACTCCTGCCCCTTTTAGATTTTAAAACGTCTTGATTTTAGATGATTCATTTTATAATATTGTCAATAGCAATTAGCATGCTCCTTTATTCCATTCTAATAATGTTGGGGGTATGACTAGATTTTGGTAATAATGTTGGGGGTATGACTAGATTTTGGTTCAAGCTCAAAAGGCTTAAATAAAAATTAAACTCTTAGAATAAGTGTGTTTCTTAAGCATATCTTTGTAAATATTTCTCATACTGAGGATTTGGTTAATAGTGCTGACATCACTACATGAATAACCCCCCTCCTCTGAGAATCTTATTTTACTCAATGAAGCTAAGGTTACTTTGTTCAAACTCCAAGAAAAAGAGGTCTTTCTGAGACGAAAGGCTTCCTCTAAATTTCTGGTTGAGGGAGAGAGAAACACTTAGTTTTTTTGATAATAATGCTAATTACCAGAAAGTTGCAAGTCATATTCACAAAATTACTACTTCTAATGGTGTTTCAATTGATTCTCTTGAGTTGATTTATGCTTTTGGTATTGATTATTTTAATAAGATTTTCAACAAAAATTTATCTCTAAATTTAAATATTGATTGCTCTTTATTCCTTCTCTTACTACTGAGGAGGACAATAAGTTTTTCACTTTGTTGTCCTTTGAGGATGAAATTTGGTTAACTCTTAAAAGCATGAATATTGATTCTATTACAGGCCCTGGTAGTTTTGAAAGTTCATGTAGGTTGTTAAAACTTATAGAATTGTCACAAGGCTAACCAAGAGGAGGGTTTGGGTGGGGGTGAATTGGTCATTATAAAAAACTCATGGATATATAAAAACCTATTTAGATTCTTTTTGAATGTTAAATCACTAATCCTAAAACATATTGTTATTTATAGAAATGATTAGTACAAATAATGTTTAACCAGTAAATTTAAATGCAGTAAAATAAAAATGCGGGAAAAATAAATTTAACAGAAGAACACCAAATTTTATAGTGATTCGGTCTAACTAGACCTACATCTACTCTCTGGAGACTCCTCCAGGTATTGCACTTAACACAAGTGACTTTCATTTTACCCCCATAACAAGGTGGAAAAGCCCTTACAAACCCTCTTCCATGAACCCGATGTGCAAGAGAATCATCGCCTTAAAAATTCTCTTTAAGTTATGAAAACATACCTTCTCATCCTTTCTCATCCTCCTGGTGAAGGTAGAGTAACTACATGTCCTTTTTCACCCTCTTGGTGAAGGCAGAGAACCTTGATCCAATCTTGAAGATCTTCTCTCAAGAGCCTCCAAAGATGTTGGGTAGGAACTTAAGGAAGACATAGAGATCCTCACTTTGGGTGACCTTGTTAATCCCTCACAACTCCCCTTCTCTTGATCTCTCACTCTTCACTCAAAAAATCTCTTGCAAACACACTCTCAAAAAGTTACTCTTAAGATAAATTTGAAGCAAATGATTGAGTTACCATTTTTTGGACTCTATATATAGAAAACACATGAAAAACTATCCAAAAACTAAAATTTTCAAGTGAATCATCTTACATTCATACTGTACAATGGTAGATTAAATGATTTGTACTGTTCATAAAATTAAGGCTTCATTCGGTACAAATTGGGAGGAAGTTTGTACCATACACTATTAGTGGTCTTTATGAATTTAGATCGTATTGCACAAACAATTCGAAATAAAATGTGTTCATTTGGTATGATATTGTACAAACCTAATTTCATACTCTATCAGTCATTCGTATGACCTGACATCATACCATATGAATAATTCAAAAATTAACGAGCTATTTTGGTAAAATATGGTACAAAATTTTTTTATATTGTATCAGTTATATGGATAAATTCTGATCATACTATACGAACAATTTAAAAGCCAATGTGTTTGTATGGTATGATCTTGTACAAACCTAATTTCATACTTTGTTAGTCGTTTATACAACTTGATATCATACAGTATGAACAGTTAAAAAAAATCAAGCCATGATTTAAATAACTGCATTCTATAAGAAAAGTATGCCAAATTCTACAGTATAAATATAAGCCATATAGTATGATCACACTTAAAAACTTTTACCACTATCCCTCTTTGTGAATGCACGGTTACCCAATTACAATCACACTTGCTAAGACTAAGAAATAAAAAAAGAGATATACAAACTCTATTACATGAAATTCTATTCTACCCTATCTTGAAGTCTTCAATAATCTAGAGTATTATATAATTTCTTCAAAATATTAGTACACAAAAAAATAAATAGAAATATCCAATATATACTAGGAGAAACAATAAAATCATCAAGAAAATAATATTTTGCTATCATAAAAAGATCATAATCCCAATCTTGATTCTTGAGTTGCAACAATCTTCCTCTTTTTGAGGATAATAAAAATAATTATTATTTGAATTAAAAAATAAAAGTTCTTCTCTCTTAAGCTCCCCCTCAATGAATGAAAAAATAGAAATCATGTGGAAAAGAATTTTATCCTACTCTTTTTTTTTTGTTTATTATAAAACAAATACAACACAAAACTATCTCGTAAGAAATACACAAGACAAACACACAACAAACACAGACACACCAAAAGCAAGTACCAAAATACACACATTGAGACCAAGCACATAGAGAACAAGAAGACTTCAAACAATCACAAGCTACAAACTAAAATAAGAATTCAAACAAGCTTAAATTATACCTCCCCCTTTTGACATCAATAAAACGAAAAGAGAATAAATTAAAAAAATAAAGAAATCCCCTTAAAAAGTAAGATGTTATGGACCAATATAAAAGTGGATAAGGAAAAGAATTTAAAAAAATTTTAAGAACAACATTAAATTCCTAATGAAAAAACACTTTTTAAGCTCATTTTTAAATCAAAGAATAACTAAGATAAGAATAGGTGATCTTGTTCAAGATTCATTCTAAAAAGAAGAAATATCAAATAAAATAATTATCATAAAAATAATTACATAAAAATCAATTAGTTTCAAATTCAATAGTTGAAATTATTAATTAATGCATTGATTTTTCTAAGAATTATAGATATAGAGAAAAGAATAAAATGTAGTGTGGGCTTATTTTAGGCCTCTTTATCAACTAGAATTTTGAGCATTGCACATTTTTCTATTGGGCTCATTTTATGCCTCTTTTCAAATTGGGCACACTTTGTGCATTTTTCATGGTTTTGTTCATTTTGTGCCACTTTTCAAATTTGGTATATTTTGCACATCTTTTTTTATTTTGCTATTTTTCATAACCTAAATCAGCAAATCTTATCTTGTGTGATTATCTTCCAAATAAAAGAAAAACTTTAACATATAAGGAAGATTAAACCACAAAAAATCTAATAGATAACAATAAAATCAACACATTGAACAAGAAAATAAAAGAAAAATAAGTCACAATTTTTACAATAATTATAACTATAAGGTATATGATTATTGGAACATGAAAATAATCTCTACATCTAAATCTAATTATAATTTGATTTAAAGTTTGAGAGAGAAAAGGTTTTTCTAATGAATTAACATTGTAATATAAAAAAATTTAAAATTCTCATCCTTTAGGACACCATTCTTGATTAGTCAATATTAACTCATAAACAATTTAAGAAAGGAAAGAAAAACATAGTAATAACCAAATATTTTTTTTCTTATCTAAAAAAGACATGGACTCAAATAGAAAGAAAAATACAACTATGTGAAATCAAAAGCATCTAGATGTAGCATCACAAGAATTGAAAAACAAAACATACAACAATTAAAAAGTAAACTAAAAACTCCAAAGGATCTTGATCAGGAGGAGGCTGTGTAGGAGTGAACTGGGTAAAGTAACTATTGATGGTAGCAACTTGAGTATTCATTAAATCAACTATCCTCTTACACATCTCATATTCTTATTGCATATAAAATCTTACTTGTCCAAGCGAGTCCCAATATGATCAAATCATTGATAAAAATGTGTCTCAAGATGTTCAAATCTTTAGATCATTTTTTGATAGAAATGATGCTCAGGTCCAGGAGCAGGAGCAGGTGCAGCTGCTGGAGCAGGTCTTCCTTCTTCATCAAATTCATCTCCCTCATCCCCTTGATCCCAATGGGAAAGATTACAAAATGAAGCATAATTAAAATATATAGGAAGATTATTGGGTGATTAGAATGAATAAGATTATATTTTGTTTTAAGAATGTAAGCAATTAAGTATCCTAAAGCCACATTCTCTTTCCTTCTAGTGGAAGGGAGTCTAATCATAGTAAGGTTATTGATGTAGTCAAGAATAATCTGGGATTAATCAAATAGAGTGTTTGACACAATATATTATGTGACAATACTTAGCAGTGGAGTGATATTGATTCGATCATTATCTTTAGGAATAATAGAGGTTTTTAAAACATGCTGAATGATCCTGGCATTTTAATTCAAAATCTGAACAAGGGATAAGTGTTTAACTAAAGGTGTTCCCAAAAGAGTTTGATTAACAGTAGTCCAATCAAAATTACTACTAGAAGTTATAGAATGAGCTCTAATTCCTTTAGTTTTAAGATGTAGAATCGTGCCAAAATCTTCTTTAGTGATATCAACACGTTGGTGAAAAATATACATGGATATAATGGTGTTGTTTCTTTCATTCTCAAATTGCCGAGAAAATAATAAAAGGTGTCAGAATTAGAAGTGTAGATCAAGGTAAGAATTAATAAAAATTGAGTGGTTAAAGAGAGGTATAATTTGAAAGCTGATATCTTCTTGAATAAGAATATAAAAAGGAGTAATCTTAGCTTGTACAAATTGAGTGTAAGCTTATTAATTTTCCCTTGAAAGAAAATTATCATCTCATTCAGAATGAGATAAACTTCCCTTGGAAGGATGTGATAATTTTCTATTGCTTACCATTTGAGAAGGATTAAACACAACGATTGAAAGGGACTGAATGTGCAATAGATTGAATAAATTCAAAGAATTACTTCAAATTTATAGAAATCAAAAGATTTTGTATAGTACAAAATTGAGTTCGTATGTATGAAAATGAGTTCATATGTACAAAGTTGAGTTCATACGTATGAACTTGAGTTCGTACTATATGAAAAAAATGTTCAATAATAGTTATTATAGCAAAATGTCTTTTTATAAAGTTGCCTTTCCGATGAGTCATTTCATATGACTTTTGACCAAACCTAATTATACATATGAACAAGTGTTTATATGAGATGATTTAGTAATAATAATCATACCTACTAATTTAATTCATCCACATGCAAACTAACAACATAATCATACAGATCAACAGATGTTCCTACAGATGATTTCCAAACAATATCGCCCTAAATCATAATAAATTTGTTCTAGGAATGCCCTCCATATTCAAATAGATTGATAATCCAAGCTTCGTATAGATGATTAGGAGTTCGTACTAAGTGATAATAAAAAAAATCAAATTTTTGTTTGTCCATCTTATAAAAGAAATCATGCAAAAATAGGAGAATTCAAATAGTACTAAAGATGGTTCATACAATACAACCGGAAAAGGAAATTTTAGATTTACATGATAATTAAAATACTTATCTAAAATAAACCAAATAAGATTTATGAAACATAAAAACAAAAAATAATAAAAAAGAAAAATAAAAGATAAAATAGAGAAGTACAATCAAAACAAACCAAAAATAGAAATTAAATCACAATCACTAACCCAAAAGAAATACATGCACCACAAAGATAATTTGCAGCATTATAATTTTCAAGCATGAATATCAATAAAACTCAATCTGATTCTTAAGGTGCTAAAAGTTTCAAAACCTAATAATTTTGCGAAAATATCTGCAAGTTGAATTTTAGTAGCTACATGTTGTAGCTCTATTTCTTATTTAGTGATATGGTCCTTAAAGAAGTGATGCCTTATATCTATATGTTTGGTCCTGGAGTGTTGGATCAGTTTCTTTGAGATGTAAATGAAACTTTATTTTGATAGAAAATTGGAATAGCCTCAATTGAAAAACCTAAATCCATAAGTTATTATTTTAACCCAAAAACCTGGGCCACATAACTTCCTGAGGCTATATATTTTGCTTCAGCAGTAGAAAGGGCTACTTAGTTCAGTTTTTTGCTAGACTAGGAAGCTAAAGAGGTCCCAAAAAATTGAAAAGTTTTAGATGTACTTTTGTATCAACCCTATATCCTTCAAAATCTGAATCAGAATATCCAATAATTTCAAAAGAAGAGTTATGCCTAAGATAAAAAATTCTTAAGTTTTAGTTCCTAAAAGAATTATAAGAATTCTTTTAATAGCAGACAGATGAGATTCTTAAGGATTAGCTTGAAATCTAGCACAAAGAAAAACACTAAGCATGGTTTCAGATATGGTAGCAGCTAAATAAAGTAATGATCAAATCATCCCTCTTAATTTCTTTTGATCTAAAAATTTTCCTTTAGAGTGCTTATCTAACTAACCTGAGGAACTCATGGAAGTACATATTAGTTTAGTTTTTTCTATTTCATTGTTTATAAGGACTTCCTTAATATATTATGACTGACTAAGAAAGGTGCCATCCTCTTTTTGTTTTATGCTAAAACTAAGAAAATAACCCAAGTCTCCTATCAAACTCATTTTTAATTACTTATTATATTTAAGAAGTCATCACAAAGACTCTTATTAGAGGATCCAAATAAGATATCATCAATATATATTTGAACAATGAGAATGCCATCTCCTACTTTTTTAAGAGAGTTGTGTCCACACTTCCTTTAACAAAAGTTCTTTCTAGTGGAAAAATCTTTAGCCTGCCATACCATACCCTAAGTGCCTAATTTAATTCATATAATGTTATCTTCAATTTATGCACATGATTAGGAAATTGTGAATTTTCAAAACTTGGAGGTTGCTCAACATAAAATCATCTTTAATAAACCCATTAAGAAAGGCACCTTTAGCATCCATTTAAAATAATTTAAATCCTTTAAACTAGGAAAATGATAGAAACACCCTTATTACTTCAAGTCTGACTATATGGGTAAAAGTATCATCAAAATTAATTCTTTCTATTTGAATATACCCTTTGGCCACAAATCTTACTTTATTTCTAACCACTACACCTGAAATATTCATGTTATTTTTAAAAACCCACAGTCCCAAAAACACTTTGATTTTTAGGTCTTTCTACCAACACCCAAATATCATTTCTAATAAATTGACCTAACTCTTCTTACATAGCTAGAATCCAAATTTCATCAGAAAGTACTAAATTTAAATTAGTAGGTTCAATTATAAAAATTAATGCTAAGTGATTCACTTCTTTGCTAAGCCATGCCTAGTCCTGACACCTTCACTTGGGTCTCCTAAAATTAGTTTTTTAGGATGTCTTTTAGGATTATTCCATTCTCTATGCAAATTATTTTTTGTTCCAACCCTTTCTTCAAGGTTTACATTTTCAATTCCTTGGGTATTTTCTTCAATATCTTCTTCTTCAAACATAAACACTCAAGGAATATCATATTCATCAACAACTATATGAGTGGACTCCTATACTACTAAAGTCCTTTTATTAAAAACTATAAAGGATTTTCCAACACTTTAATATCCTAGAAAAATTCCCTCTTAAAATTTATTATCAAATTTTCCTAAAAGAGTTTTCCCAATATTATGGATGAACACTTTACATCCAAAGACATGTAGATGTGAGAGGTTGGGGATCCTACCCTTAAGAAGTTTATAGTGTGTCTTATTCAATTTAGATCTAATATTCACCATATTCAAAACACAACATGTTGTATTAAGTTCTTTAGCCCAAAAATACTTAGGAATTGAATATTCAGTCAATATGGCTCTAGCAGTTTTTACCAAAGTTTTATTTTTTCTTTCAACAACTCCATTCTATTCATGGGTTTTAAGAGCTAAAAAGTTGTGATATATCCCTTAATCTTTATAAAATACTTTAATATTTTTTTTTCAAATTCTCCTCCCTTGTCAATATGAATTGCAAGAATTTTACAACCTAGATTCCTCTGAATCCAAGTAGAAAAATTTCTAAACTGATCAAATAATTCACTCATATAAGAAGAATTCAATCCACCTGAACCTAGAATAATCATAAAAAATCATAATCTCAAGCTTGATGCTATCATAGCAAATTTTAAAAGTTAAGGCTTAGGATACTCTTTTAAAAATGATCATGGATAATTTAGAAATTGGAATACTACTTAAGGTTATTCGATCACTAGAGCACCTTTAATTGATATCATTCCTTTTGATTTTTATAAAACTTGCATGTCCACTTTCATGTAATCACTTGACTATTACATGTGGATATTAGTACGGGAAGGTTATACTAAACCTACTAAAATGATTGATGACATTAGAGTTGAAACACCATTTACTGATTGGACTATAGAAGAAAGTGAATCAACACAATTAAATGCAAAACATTTAAATATTTTTTTTGTGATTTGAAATATGAGGATTATATGTATGTTTCTACTTAAAAATTTGGAAAGGAACATGGGGATAGACTTTGCAAAACTTATGAAGGAATAAATGAGGTAAAATAGTTGAGGTTGAACATTTAATTACATGACTATGAACTATTTTAAATGAGCAAATTCTGATATATATACAATATTTACTCAAATTATTACCTCATTTCATGCTTTAGGTAGAGAACTTATAAATTCAAAAAAGTTAATAAAATTTTATGTTTTTTACCTACTACTTATGATGTAAAAATATATGTCAAAATTGAGTCTAAAGATCTGAATGTATATTATATTGACAATTTACTTGGACAACTTATTGCTTACGAGCAAGGAGTGGATAAAAGATAGATAGATAAAGGTAATAAAAGGAAAGTGATAAATATAACTTAAAAGATTGATGATTTAGAGAGTGGTTAATGAATGCTAGAGGATGGAGAAGATATTTCTCTTGTGACTAAATAATTCAAAAGCTTCCTTAAGAGAAATCAATGATCTCACAACATGGGAACAAACATAAGTTCAATAAGAATCCAAAATGTTCTAATGAATTCATAGAGTTTGAGCATATAAAGATGGATTGCCTAAATCTCAAAGCTAATCCTAACAAGGAGAAAGTTAATGAGAAAAACTCACATTAGGAAGGATAAGAAAAGAATGCAAAGAGCTTTTTGGGTTGACTCAGCTTCAGACTCTTCAGAAATAGAAGCAGAAGAGGAGGTTACAAATTTGTGCTTAATGGCAGATAAACTTGATTATTCAGATCAAGATGAGGTATATGACCTATCCTATAATAAATTATTTAAAATTTTTGAGAAGATTCATAATGCATATATGAAACTTAAAAAATTACATGCTAACCATAATATAAGTATTTGAATTTTAAAAAAGAGCATGAAAATCTTAGAAATGATCATGGAGACATTGATAGAAATCACATAACTTTATTAAGTATGAACAATTGAGAACATCCAATGTTTAGCGTGAAAATGTTTTTAAAAAATTTATGGGTGAATCTGATCAAAGGTAACATGATTTGAAAATTGTAAATTCAAATTTAGAAAGTGCAAACTCATATCTTCAAATAAAATTAAAAGCTTTTAAGGAAGATAAGACTCCTCCCACACTTAAAAACTTTTATAATCCTAACCAAAAGCATATAATTTCAAAACCTAGGAAAAGATATTATTACTCATATAGATCATTAAATCATTTTCCTAGTGTTAAATGTTTTTCATGTGGCAAGTTCAGGCATATTTCCCCCAATTGCACTATCTATAGTAAGACACATTTAGTCTATAGACCTAAATGCATCAATCATAATATATCAAATATGCATCTGGATTATCATTGTTAAGAGGTGAACCAAAATTTATTTAGGTTCCTAAGAATAATATTTGATAATTTTATATAAATGCTCTCATATAAGCCCTTGTGAGAGAATTTGGTACTTAAATAGTGGATGCTCAAAGCATATGATTGGAGATGCAAATTAATTTTTATCACTGGAGGCCAGGACTATAGGCAAAGTGACACTTAGAGATAACCCCACTAGGAGAATATTTTGATAGAAAATGTTTTATTGGTTGAGGGCTTAAAACATAATTTGCTAAGTATTAGTTAGCATTGTGATAAGGGTTTTAATATAAATTTTTTGCCTACAAGCTGCATTATAAGACAAAATAGAGTTGACGTGTTACATGGATATAGGGTAAATAATATTTACAAGCTTGATTTAAATTATGTTAAATCTTCTAACTTTTTTGTCTAAAACTTATTGCTGATGAATCTTGGTTATGAAATATAAGACTTTCTCATGCAAGCACAAAAACTTTTAGGAAGATTACCCAAAAAGAATAGGTTAAAGAGATACCAAAACTAGAATTTTCTAAGGATCACATGTGTGATGCATGTCAATTAGGAAAACAAGTCAAGTCCTCCTTTAATTCAATTAAAGATTTTAGGTATCTCTTTAGACAATTAGTACGATAAGTATTTGAGCAAAAATTTTTAGGTATACAATTTTTAATAATTATTCTAGGTTTATGTGGACTAGATTCTTATCTCATAAGAGTGAATCATTTAATGAGTTTAGATATTTTTCTACTTGGATTCAGAGGAAGTTAGGTTATAAAATTCTTGCAATTCATAGGGGCCATAGAGGAGAATTTGAAAATAAAAAATTTAATGTTTTCTATAAAGAGCAAGGGATATATCATAACTTTTTAGCTTCTAGAACTCCTCAACATAATGGTGTTATTGAAAGAAAGAACAAAACTTTAGCAGAAGCCACTAGAATCATGTTGGCTGTATATTCACTTCCTAAATATTTTTGAGCTAAAGTGGTTAATACAATATGTTATATTTTGAATAGGGTGAATATTATATCTAAATTGAATAAAACATCCAATGAACTTCTTAAGGGTATGACCCCCAACCTATCACATCTACATATCTTTGGATGTAAGATGTTCATTCATAATAATGGGAAAATATTTTTAGGAAATTTTGATCCTAAATTATATGACAGAATTTTTCAACATCGTTTTTACCCTCATAGTCAAGGCACAAAACCTTGTTCTAGTCTTGATAATCTTCTCTCAAGATCCTTCAAAGATGTTCGATAGAAACTTGAAGAAGATAAAGAGATCCTCATGTTGGATAACCTTGTGAATTCCTCACAACTCCCCTTCTCCTGATCTCTCATTCTTCACTAACAAAATTTCTCTCAAAGACGTTCTTAAAAAGTTAATCTCAAGAGAAATTTAAAGCAAATGATTGAGTGATAGTTTTTGGACTATATATATATAACCCATGAAAAACCTTTAAAAAACTAAAAATTTTAATTGAACTACTTACATTAATATTGTACAAATGTAGATCATACGATACAAATAGTTCATAAAATCATGGCTTTATTCGTCACGAACTGGGATGGACTTAGTTTCAAACACTACCATTCGTCTGCACAAATTTAGATCATATTGTATGAATAGTTTAGAAGCAAATGTGTTTGTTTTGTATGATGTTGTACAAACCTAATTTCATACTTTGTCAATTGTTTATATGACCTGACATTGTACTATACAAGCAATTCAAAAATGAATGAGTTCATTTGGTACGATCTTGTATGAAACAAAATTCATACTCTATCAGTCATCTGTATGAATTTAGATCATACTGTATAAATAATTCAATAGAAAATGTATTCATTTGGTACAATCATGTACGAACCTAATTTTATACTCTATTAGTTATCTGCATGACTCGATATCATACAATATGAACATTAAAAAAAAGTCAGTCCTTGATTTAAATAACTACATTCTGGAGGAAAAGTATGCCAAATTGTATAGTACGAATACATATTGTACCATACTATCATACTTAAAAAAATTACCACTCTTCCCATCTATGTGTGCAATGTTACCCTATTGCAATCACACTTTCTTAGACTCAAGAAATAAAAATAGAGATATACACATTCTATTACATGAAATCCTATTCCACATTGTCTTAAAGTTTTCAGTAATCTGTAGTATTTTATGATTTTCTTAAAATGTTAGTACACAAAAACAAATAGAAATATCTAATATATGCTAGGATAAATAATAAAATCATTAGGATAATAATATTATTCTATCATTAAAAATCTCAATCTCAATTTTTATTCCTGAGTTATAATAGGGTTTACTACTAAGTTTCTTCAGAAATATTGGCCTATCATTAAGGATGATCTCATGAATGGTGTTAAGGATTTCTTCTTTAGAAATCTCTACCCCAAGTTTTTCACTTCGACCTCTATTACTTTAATCCCTAAGAGTAATGTTATTAATTTATGGAATGACTTTAACCTAATTAGCTGGTGTTCCTTTTCAATAAGCATAATGCTAAATTACTTATGGGATGAATTGTTATTTTATTACATAAAATTATTTCCTTGGAACAAACAAGTTTTTTTTTTTTTTTAAAGTGGGTTTATTTTGGATTATGATTTATTGACCCAAGAGTTAGTGTATGACTTCTAAGCTAAAATTTCTAGTGGGAAAATTATTTTTAAGGTTGATATCTCTAAAGCTTATGATAATTTAAATAAGGATTTCCTTTTCATGATGTTAAAGCTTTTTTGTTTTAATACAATCTTCTTTAATCTTATTTAAAATAACTTTGAAAACTAATTTTTATGTTATGCTCAAAGGTAAGTATCATGGTTATTTCAAATCAACTCATGCGCTTAGAAAAGGGTATTCTGTATCTCCTGCTTTGTTTATTATAACTACTAAATTTCTTTCTAGAGGTTTTAACAAGGTTTTTTTAGATCATCCTATTTTACATTTTAGAACTTCTTGTGGTTTCTCTATTACTCATTTGAACTTTGATGATGATTTCATTATTTTCACTAATAGCTCTATTAAAATGCTTTATATATTTTAAAAATTTCTTGAAAAATTTAAAAGAGCTAGTGGTCTTGTTTTAATCGTAACAAGAGTTTTTTCATTACTTCTAAGTCTATCTCTATTGAAAGAATTAATGTGATTCATGACAAGTTTGGTTTTTCTTATAGGAGTTTACATTTGAAGTATTTAGGGACTCCTCTTTTTAGAGGTAAGAAGAGGTCACATTTTTTTGGTGTCATTTTCAAAACTATTCATATTATATGTACTACTTGGGCATTAAGTTTTCTTTCATATGGTAGTAGATTGGTTTTAATTAGAGATGTGCATTGTTCTATTCCCATTTATCTTTGTAGTTGAATGGAAAGGCTTTTTAATAAATTTTTTGGGCTTCTAAGGATTGCAAGTCTGCTATCAGCTAGGCTTCTTAGGATAAATCCTCTAGGGTTAATAATGAAGGGGATATTTTTTTTAAAATAATGTTATACACAGCTACTGGTATCGCTTACAAACTATTATTTTCTTTTAGATCCAGGAAAAGTTTATGGGCTAAATTCATGACTAATAAATAATGTGCGGGTAGCATCCTTTTATCATTCAATTTAAAAAGGGTGATTCTTTTAATTAGAGAAGACTTTGTTCCATTAAGTGGGAGGCAAAACATTTTATTCAATGGGGCATGGTGATGGGTAACATCTTCTTTTGGCAAGATAAGTGGTTGGGTAATTTTTCTATTGATAGTTTACTGGATTCACATTCTACCTCTAATTATGAAGTTATTTATTTTATTCATGATGGTGTGTGGAATGTTAATTTACTCAGTGATAATGTTCCACTTTTTATTGTAAGTCTCATTCTTAAGATTCCTCTTCAACTGGATAAAGAGGATTCCATGATGTTTACTATTGCGAAATGATGGCATGTTTTCTTTGAAACATGTTTGGATCTTTATTAGGAAACCCTTACCTAATTCTTTACTTTTCTTAGCTATTTGGATCATGTTATCCCTTCATCTTATTCTATTTTAGTCTGAAAGATTTTACATAATTATTTACCTGTAGACTATACTCTTATGAAAGACGTTTTTTACATTATCTCCAAATGTCAGTGTTGTTATCACTCTAAAAACAATAATCTTGTTTTTACTAATGGTCCTATATCTATGAATGTTTGGTTATATTTTGATAATATTTTTAATACTCATTTTTGTAATAATTATAGTTCCATTACTAACATCTTAAAATCCTGGTTTATTCCTTATAAAGGTCATATTCGTAACATTGTGTTTTTTCTCATTTGTTGGTTTCTTTGGAGGAGTAGAAATCAAGAAAACCATGATGACATTTGTATAAATTCTATGAGTATTATTGGTAAAATCATAAATAAAATTTTGTAATTATCTTTAGCTTACTTGATTATGACAATGCTTTCGAAGGTTATTGCCATATTGCTGTTGAATTTGGTGTTTCCTTTCATTTTGATTCCATGGTTACTACTCATAGAATTGTGAGATGGATTAAACCTATGGTTGGTTGGTTTAAACTCAACACTGATGGTTCTCTTAAAAACACTAAGGCAGGTTGTGGTGGTTTAAACTCAACACTGCGACATGATTCTTTCAATTTTCTGAGCGTTATATGCCCTTTAATGTTGTCTTATAAATAGTTGTGTTGTCATGTTTCTAAGGAAGATCAATCGCTTGTGTAAAATTTAATATTTCTTAGGGGACTTCTCCTGTTCCATCTTAGAGTAAAATATAAGATAAAATCATTTGAACTGTTTAGCTTATATTTCTTGAAGAAACACTATAAGATAAGGGAGAAGGAGTGTATAGGAGATACTTTGATCCCTTTTTGTAATATTACTTTCTTATATTTTCATTATTCCATGAGTTTAATGAAAAATGAGTTTACTAGTTATTTATTCCATCTTTGGCTAATCTATTATTTAGGATTGATGATATAAAGTGCATGTTAAGTCCTAATAAAGACTCTTATTCTATAAATGTTAAATGATACTTTTAATATTTTCCTTTTTTAATTTAATGCATATAATAACCATATATGTAGTTAAAATGTAGAATGATTTATATCCTCAATACAGGAATGCAAGAATAACAATGAATATTGAGATAGGATGTTTCTATGATAGACTTTGGAAGTAAAATGTTCTAGGATCTTAAGGAGACATTATAATTGAAGGAGGTCAACAAATATCCTTTTCACCCATATAAGCTTGACATAGATATAGGGATATATATACTCGGAATCATATCTATAATTAAAAGTTGAATTTGGAAAAATTTTAAATTTACACTAATAAAACAAAAGTACTTTAGTTGAATCTTGCATCTAATATTTTTACTATTTTATTCAGTAAAAGAATCTCCAAAAATATGCTTTTTATTTTAGAAGGATAATTATTTCAATTAGTGTAAACAACTGTAGTTCATTGTAAGTAAGCATACTTCCTTATTGGTTCGATACTCTACTTTATCACTTTATTACTTGATTCATCATATACACTTGAACTTGTTATGTGGGGTTTTATAATTTTATATCATTAAAATCCAAAGCATCATTTAGGGGTGATAAGATTTTATGCTTCTATAGAATTCAAAAGTTTATTCCATAACCCCCATCAATGTCGTAATATTATAAGCTCTATAGAATTTCTACCATTTTTGAGTTTTTTTTTGTATATAAATAACTAAAACAACACATTATAACTAAAAGTAAAACTTGCAAAATACTACATAATTTACACTTTTCAAATTCTTTCCAGCTTAACCCCTTACTTGTCTTCAAGCAAAGAATGAAATTTATAATTATGATTAACTAAAAAACTAAAGTAAAATTTGATAATTGAAAATTTCTAAAATATATGATAATATATCATAGTCTTAAAGTAGTGGAAATGAATAAAGTTGAGATTCTATTTTGGAAAAATATGAACAATTATCCTAACTAGTCACAACTATTATTGCTTAATTTAAATTTATATGTATTGAATATAATCATTGCCTTTTGAGATTTCAATTGAATAATGTAACTTAAAGATTAGTGGTGTTTGTAGTTAATATTGAAATTTCTTTAGTTCACCATCATTTGTATTAGCTTTCTTATCTTATCCATTGTGAATTTAAGTCTAAGATTGTAGTCAGACTCTCTGCTTTTATCTGATACCAATTTTTAAATGTATTTTATTTATTTTTATTATATTCTTTTCTTTTATTTTTAGAACTCTTATCACATTTCTTTTTCTTTTTACTTTTGTGGAGTATATAATTAATGATTTTGAAATTCTATTTTGCTTATGATCTTCTTACAATCTTAATGAGTTTTATGTAAGGATTTAATAAGATTACTAATTCCAAATTTAGATTTCCATGATTTTCAATTTTAATATACCCATTTTTTTTTATCTTGATTATTCATCTTCAATTCAAATGTCAATCTATAAATGTATAACTTTTAAATTCATGTTAAATCAATACTTTAAATGATCTAAGTTAGTAAGTTATTAGTTTTTCAAATTTATTAATTATAAAGTAGTGTCCATTTGAACTATGATATAGAGTTTTTTTATTATCCTGATTTTTAATTATCATTTTTATTATTATAATTAAATAATTAGAATGCAAAGACATTCATGGAATACAATGCAAAAATATAAGTCTAATGGGAAATTTAATCAAATGTAAATAAAAACATAAATGAACATTAGTGAATAACACATATTTTATATAGATGATAATGCACTATATGACAATACTTCACACACACACACACACACACACACACACACACACACATATATATATATATATATATATATATATATATATATATATATATATATATATATATATATATATATATATATATATATATGTTAAAATCCACGTAGGGCCTACACATTAATTAATAAAAATGATTGCAAAATCCTTAAAGGAGACCATCAGCTCTCTAATGCTATAACGAGCTACAAGACAAAAAAAAAAAAACTTATGAGTCGATAGTTTCCACTAACAAGAGTACAAGGCAATCTAGGAACATGCTATTGATGCTATAGAAAAGCATCCAAAAAAGAAAGATATAAAGATAAGAATGAAGCACCATCTTTCTACGAAAAAACTTGATCACAGCCATAAGCAGCTCCACCTAAAATTCAAAGAGGCTGCAAAGCAAAAAACTATCGCACAAAAAATATAAGTGAAACAAAAACAATTACCAATATTTAAGGCATAAAAAAATAAGTAAAGCAAATTCTACAAAATAAAAAATAGTGATCCAAGCCTTGACACCATAGTAAACCAAATAACAAATATACACTTATAGAGCACAGGGAAAAATTAAACCAGGAAACCTCACTAAGGAAATCCACATGCCACTCAATCCTACCATCAGGGTAGATCATAAAATCACTCTCAAATGGCCCCAAAGAATAAAAAACAAAGCCCATAAAAGAGCAGTAAATAACCCCCCAGGATGACACCAATAACCAGCCTAAAAAAGGGCCCCAAAGCCATCCAACAAAAATAGGTAATCCAGATAGCAATAAATGCTCTAAAAATCATACAAGACAAATAAAAGCAAAACAAAACCTCCAACCTTAGAATAGAACCAAGATTGCCCTAAAACCCAACCCAAGTCCCATGGATACCTCCAGCCAGCCTATACAACAACCTGACGGTAGGAGATCAATAACTAGGTAAAGAAACAACAACATATCCTCCCCAAAGCCCAACCAAACTCCCATGAAAACCCCCAGCCAGCCTATTCAACAACCTAAAAGTAGAAGATAAACAATTAGGAAAATCATCAGCAATATAACCGGTGTAATCACAGATCAATTCTAAATCCTCAGTTAAATTGAACAAGATCACAAAGAAGTGCTAGCGGCAGTTTAACAACACCAAAACGTAGTAAAAAAAGGAAAAGATGACAGTCATAGTGAAACATTGAAACTTCCAAAGGAGATCAAACCCCACCTGGCATATGAGCCAAGCCTACACATAAAACCACCAGTCCATGCAACAATTAAGAAAACCCAATACAGACAAAGAACCACACACCAACTAGAAGAATTGAAATATATCATAAACCCAACCAACTAGAGAAGAAACAAAGCAGCAACCCAGTTAATACTCCAGAAGAAAAAATAATAGTTCCAAACGACACAAAATTTAATAGAAACACCACCAACCACCAATAGTGAAGTAAAGAGAGCCATAGAAAATTGAATAAAAATAAAGCCATTCATAAAAAAATAAACCAATAGAAAATCCCACAACCAAGAAATAAATAAGAGAGAAAACCCCAAAAAGAAAGAGCAAGAAGAATCCAACTAGAAAAACAACTTAAATTATAACATATGGTAAGCCAATGGAATCAAGTCTAAGAATACCTTTTGAAAGCCACCACAATGGTCGACCCAATAAAATCCAAAGAAAAATCAAGTCCACACCCCCAATTAGATGATTCATGAGAATTTTAGAAATCAATTTGTTAAAAAATGTACAAAAATTGGTAGGTTTAAAATCATTCCAAGTACTGACAGAATTATTTTTGGGAATAAGAACAATAGAAGTAGAAGTAAAAAACTTAGGGATAGAATTACTAACAAAGAAATCCAAAATAGTAAAAAAAGATCATTATTAATAATGTGCCAAGCGTTTTGGAATAACTGAGTGGTAAAACCATCAGGCCCAATCACGGAGTCCCTATTCATACCAAAAAGAATCTCTTTAACTTCCTTGAAAGGAGGTTTAGAAAGAGTTTCATTTTCATCTTGGGAAATTAGGCTAAGAATAAAAGAATGATAAAAAAATTAGAGCAGGACTAAAATTCTTATTAAGGCAATTTTGAAAATGCTGAACAGCTAAATTAGAAATCTCCACAGTACTTTCAGTGATAGAGTCATCCTACCGTTAAATTTTATTAATATAATTTTTGCTCGTTTCCTCTTAACCAACACATAAAAATATTTAGTTTTATTATCACCTTTAACCAAGTGCTTAGCTACAGCTTTATGTTTCCAAAAAATCTCCTAATGAGCATGTAATTGAAAAAGCATCTCCGTAGCATTTCTTAATAAGGTGAAATTAGCATAAGAAGGATCAACTTGATAAGTAGACTCAATAGTATCAACTTGGTGCTCTGCTTTCAAAATATTTGTAAAGAGATTTTGAAACACATTATGGTTCCACCAATTTAAAACCTTCTTAAGTCTTTTCAGCTTAAACCAAAGTTTCCTCATGCCAAAACAAGAATTATTCGGATGTAAAGGAGCTTGCCAATTATTTTGAACAACATCTGAAAAAGACTCATGAAGTAATTACATGTTTTGAAATATAAATTGAGGAGAAGCATTAAAATGTCTAAAATTAAGGCTAACAAGTAAAGGGGAGTGGTCAGAAAGAGTCCTGCTAAGGTGCTGAACATTAGAGGAGTTAAAAGAGTTAAGCCAATAATTATTAAAAAGAACATGATCCAAATGCCTCCAAAAGTGCCCCCTATTCCAAGTGAATTTTTTACCAAAAAAACCAATATTAATAAAATTACAATCCAAACTTATGTTACTAAAATCCTCCATAGACCGATAAAAAGGGAAAGAGCCACCAATCCTCTCAGAAGGGTTAGTAATAGCATTAATATCACCTCCAACAAGCCAAGGTAAACTGTAAGTACTATGGAAATTAATGATTTGAACCCAAAGCAATTTCCTAATGTAATGGGAATGTTGCGAATTTGATTTCAGGGAATATAATTTTGATGATAGCAAACACTTCTGTCTCTCTATGACTGCTTTGCCTACTAATGTTTCAAGTCCATAAGATTAAACTTCAAATCGAACCAGCTCAAGATTGAATAGATTAGGACTGAGTTAGTTTGTAATGTACGACATGTGTCTTTTAGCTTTTACTGAGTCCTTTGAAATAATGTGGGTCCTGCTAAGTAACCTGGATTACACACACTTGGGGGAAATTTTTTGACTGTTTTAGAATTTTTTTTGTTTTTGATCACATCAACCGGGATGATCTAAAAATTGGCCTGGACGATCAGTTAAAAAACAAAAAACCTAATTAGAGCATCCTAGTTAAGGCAGTTGCAATTAAGTGTATCATCATAGATGATATAAGTATCGATCAGGATGATAGGCTCAATTCAGAAAGAATTAGTTGCCAGATCTATTTAGGTATCTTTTATTTTTGGACATCATCTAGAACATCATCCTGTACGATGTAATGCAGTTATGCCTAAATTTATTTGGTAATTAAGGAAAGAAATTAAGGTTTGATTGCTCGATCATATCAACATGGATGATCGCAGGATCAGATGGGATGAACAATTCACAAACTTTAGTTCTTTTGGGATGATCAAACATCGGCCTGGTTCCATTCAGGGAAATGCTCTAGACGATATATACTGAATTGAACTAATCATCCGGGATGATCAAGAGATCAGCCTGGACTATCAAGTTATTTTTCCATCGTCCAGACATCCATTCAAGGCGTTGGTCTAGATGAAAATTATCATTTTATACTAATCAGCCCAAATGATCATGAGATCATCCTAGATAATCTAGTTAGTTTTTAGTCATCCAGACATCTATCTAGGGAAATTATCTAGATGATATTCATCGAGTTTAACTAATTATACAGGATGATGTACTGTTGTCATGGACGATATTTGATGATTAGTTGTTAATTAGGGCTAATTTTGAGCCCTTATTTAAAAGATCTTTTTTTTTCCAAGTTAAAATAATTTGCTACTATCCTAACCTATGATAGCTAAGAGGAGAGGGAGAGCAAGGGAGAAAGAGAGAGAGGATCTTGTGAGAGGGAGTTTGTGAGGGGTTCCACAAAGGTTACTCAAAGCAAGGATCCATCGTCATCTTCTCTAATCATCATCCCTAGTTCCTTGGGGGTTCTAGAGTGGTCTACTTTAGCATCTGATCAAGGTTCTCTACCTGCTTCAGGAGGAAGCAAATGGAGTTAGGTTCTGTGCCTACTTATGTAGGAAGCAAAAGGAGTTGGGTTCTCTGCCTCACCAGGGTTGGTGGAAAGGAGCTTTCGTATAGGCTTCTCCGCCTTGCTGTAGGGGAAAAAGGAGAGGAACTTTATTTAGTGCAATACTTCGAGGAGGGCTCCAAGGAGTGGATGTAGGTCAGGTTGATCGAACCACTATAAAATATAGTGTGTTCATTCTTATTATACTTCGGTATTTAATTTCTGCACTATGACTTTTATGGTGAATATTGGTTTGGTTGTGATTGTGTTTTTGCTTAAATATTTTTTAAATTACCAATTCCCCCCCCCCCCCCCCCCCTCCTCTCGGTTAGCCTCGGGACTAGTTCATAAGGGCTTAACAACCCTGTCAAACTTTCAAGTAGTATTAGAGTGGGATTCATAAAATTGAAATTTGGAAAACTTTTGAATTTCGATCAATGGCTAAATTTGGTAAACATAATATTACAAAAGGATATTCTATCACACGACCACCTTTATTTGACAATATTCCTTTTGATTTTTAGAAAACTTGCATGTCTACATTTTTACAATCGATTGACTATCGCAAGTGGATGCTTGTTAAGGATGGTTATACACGTCCGTCTCATAAAACTAATAGCATTACTATTGTACCTCCTTTCATTGAATGGACTCTTTATGATAGAGATTTAGCTCAACAGAATGTAAAATGCTTTAACTATTTTTTCTGTGCTTTGAAATCGAAAGATTACATGCATGTTTCAACTTGTGCTACTGGTAAAAAAATTTGAGATAGTTATTGTATTTCTTATGAAGGAACCAACGAAGTTGAACCAACTAGGTTGAATATTTTATTACATGACTATGAACCTTTCTATATGATACCTATTGAATCGATTTCTAACATGTATACGAGGTTTACTCAAATTGTCACTTCTTTGCATGCTTTTGGAAGAGAGCTAACTAACTATGAAAGAGTGAATAAAATTTTGAGATGTTTGCCTTCTTCCTTTGATACTAAGATAACTGAAATTACTGAATCCAAGAATTTAAATACTTATTCTATTGATAACTTACTTGGATCCCTCATTGCTTACGGTCAAGGACTGAACCAAAGACAACTTGGTGTAGGTAAGTGAAAGAAGGAGAAAATTGTGGATTTGAAGGCCAACAATAGAGAGAAGCTATGGATTCTAGAGAGAGAAACTCTTTGTGTTTCTTTGAATTTTCTATTTCGTGGGCTTTCCATGCCAGCTAAAAATTGTCGTGCCTGAATGCCGGCAACTTCTTGCCAGCGGTATCGCCCCTAGAGTTAGAATAGATGCTGCAGATCAAATGTCTGGTAGACCTCGTACCAATATGATAATTTGAGAGGGGGATGGACCTCCGATGCAGAAAGATCCCTCTGTTGAAGGAAAAGGAAAGTCTGATGAAGATTTCAAAATCAAGACCTGATTTAATTGTGAGTCTAGGTAATGACGTGTCTTCCTCTTCTGAACTGATCCTAAAGGTTAATAAGTTTGTTGGAATCCAAGAAGACAATGATCAGAATCATGTGAGTAGAAATTTGTCTACCAATTTTGAAAATGATGTTGAGATTAATGAGACTATTCTATAAAAGTAAAAGATCCTATATCCAAAGATAATTTTGTCTCTGCATGGAAGAAGACTCAACACATTAAACTGAATTATAATATGGAAACTACTCAGATGACTGAGGATGGGCTTGCAGTAAAGCTTAATCCTGATCTAGAAGCTGATAATTTGCAAATCTTGAAGAAGTCTCTTGTGGTTAAAGTTCTAGGGAAAAATATCCCTTTTTCTGTTTGTAGTCTGGAACTCTGAAGACAATGGGGTAAATTTGGGAAATTCCATTTAACAACCCTTGGGCTTGATTGGATTCTCTGTTATTTTAATAACATTGAATCAATGGAGGAAGTTATGAGTGGTGGACCCTGGTATATTGGCAACAATATTATCAAAATGGAGAAATGGTCTGCATCTTTCTCTCCGGAATCACTAAAAAGTATTTCCTCACCCATTTGGATTCGATTGCCTTTTTTATCACTAAGCTGCTAGGATGAGGTGAACATTTCTTGAATTTCTTCAATGATTGGAGTACCATTATTTCTTGATGGAAATTCCCTCAAATGGGGGAAAAGAGAATATGCAAGAGTTTGTGTCAGTATCAATCTTGAAAACAAGTTACCGAAGGGAGTCTGGATTGAAGGAATTCAAGGAAGATTATATCAAAAAGTTGAATATGAGAAGATGACTTCTCTGTGTTATCATTATGGAAGAGTAGGACATAGAAAGTCTCTTTGTCCTGATAACAAGCCCATTTAAAATTAGGAACATGTAGATACTATCAACCAAGTGAAGATGGTTCATAACAATGCTGCTGAAGAAGTCCCAAAGCCTCAGAATGATGATGAATATGGACCCTAAATTCATGTAAAATTTGGAAATAGAAGATTCATAAACTTTAAGAAAAATGAAGAAACTATAGCTCGAAAGAAATAAGAATTCAAACCTGTTGTTAGTGCTGTTCAGAACAAGACTGAAAGAATGCAGGAGAATCAAATTGTGAATGAAAATTTTGAAAAGCCACAAGATGTCTCTGAAAATCAATATGAATGTGGGAGGCTGGGTAATGCTGAGCATATAAAGGAACACAAAACTGCTGACAATTGTGTTAATAAATAAATTCCAAATCCTAAGGGATGAGCATGAAGAGGGAGAAGTTGTTGAAGTTGCTGAAGTAGAAGATTTATACAGAGTTGAAGACTCTAATGAAATTATAATTTTTTAGAAACAATTTAGCCAAGCAGCTCAGAGATATTATTGGATATAGGAGATCAAATTACAAATTATTGTAAAAACAAATTGGTAAAAGAAGTGAAATCCTTAAGCCCAGTTGAAGCTACCCATAGGACGACAAGAGGGGACAGTAAAGGTGGTAAGAAAGTTGGGGACTCTTCCCCTCCTTGTTATTAATGTCTTCTTTCATTTTCTGGAATTGTAGGGGGGCCAAAAAATGGGAGGCCTCTCTATATCTTAAGTAGATCGTGAAGGATAAAAGTGGATTTTTTATTAGTCTAACTGAGACTAAAATGTCTAGCATTTATAGAAGAGATGTTAATCTTCTTATATGGAGTAATTAGGAATTTTTTCATCAGCCCACTGAAGGAACTTTGGGTGGTATACTAGTATTATGGGATAAGAATGTTGCATCCTTTGAGGTAACTGAGCATTCTTCTCAAGTAGTTATGGGTGTTCTTAATAGCACCTTATTGGGCATGTGGAATGTGGTAACGATCTATGGAGGTAGAGATTTGTATATAAGAAGAACTATATGGGAGACCCTTGAGAAATGTTTGCCTTTTGATGTACCTTCAATTATTCGAGGTGATTTTAATTGCATTCTTTCCAAGGATGATAAAAGGGGAGGCAAGAGGTTCCATTTTTCTAAGGGACCTAAGGAGATGAAGTTTTTTATGGTAAATAATGAATTCCGTGAAATTGCTTTTGTTGGACTAAGATTTACTTGGTGTAACAACAAAGAAGGTGCAGCCAGAATCAGGGAGAGATTGGACAGATGCTTGATGAACTCTGTAGCTTTACAAAGAACTCCTATGGCAATGGTTCAACATTTACCAAGGGTAGCTTCGGACCACAGTCCTATTTCTTGTAAGGTGCTTAAGCCTCCTAATAAATAGTCTAAAATCATTAGATTTGAAGATACATGGATCTGCTACTTGGAAAATTGTATTGAAGGCTTGGAAGAGAACAAATTTTGGTAGTAATGCTGAAATACTTCAAAGGAAATTATGAAGAACGCTAATGTCCCTTTACTTATGGAACAAGAATAAATGTAGAGAATTGAATACTTTGAAGGAAGAATTGAAGAAGGAGATATTGGATCTTCAATTGTAAGAATCTACAGATACTGGGTTTACGGTGGAGAAGCTGAATTTGCTCAGAACTAAAGTTCATGAACTCAATGTCACGTTGGGGAAATTATCTACTTGGTGGAATCAAAGAGACAAAGCTAGATGGCAAAAGGAAGGTGACTTTAATTCAAATTTCTTTCATAATTTTGCTTCTGCTAAGAAAAATGGGAATCTAATTAGATAAATCAAAGATGAGAACGGTAATCTCTTGGAGGAATTTAATCACATCAAAGCAATTTTTTATGATTTTTTCTTGTAAAAATGGAAGGCTAGAGACTTCATCTTGATGGGTTGGCCAGTCATTCCAGAAAACTAGAGAATTTCTCAAGTAGAAGCTGATTTGATGAATGCAGATTTTACTAAAGATGAGCTTCTTAAGGTTATTTTTCAGCAAGTGAACAATAAATCTCTTGGACTAGACGACATTACTGCATCCTTTTTAAAATTTTATTGGAATATTGTGGAAGAAGAAACATGGAAAGCTATTGACAATTTTTTTAAAACTTGTAACATGCATGCTGAATGGAGAGATACACTGATTGTCCTTATCCCTAAGATTAAAATCACTTAGTTCCAGCAAATTATAGGCCTATAAGTTTGTGTCAAACTACTTATAAGCTTGTGGAAACTATGATCTTGAATAGATTGAAATGTTGCATCAATAGAATTATCTCAGAAGAACAGGTTGCATTCATTCCTGGGAGATCGATGTTGGATCAGTGCTTATTGGCTCATGAGGTCTTCAATCAATTCAGGACCTCAAAAAACAAAAAAGGAATGATGGCAGTTAAGCTTGACATGGAACAAGCTTATGATAGCATGTGTTGGGAGACTTTGAATCAAGTCTTACAATTGTTTGGATTCCCTTTAAAGATCTCTTCACTTATTACGGAGTGTGCTAGAGATGTCAGATTCTCATTTCTACTTAATGGGAAAATGTCTAATTGGGTTAAGGCTAAAAATGGGTTCCGTTAAGGATGTCCACTTTCTCCTTACTTATTCATTATGTGTTCTCAGTTACTCTCAAATGTAATTGAACAAAGGGGGCATGATTTGGGCATTCAAATTTCATCATGAACTCAAAAGGTTACTCATCTATTATATGTTGATGATGTTATGATTTTTGCACAATCCTCAAAAAAGCTAGCCAAAGTGTTAAAGAAAATTATTGCTGAATTTTGTTCTTGGACGGGATTGAAGGTAAATAACTCTAAATCCCAAATTTTATTAGCATTGCTACTAACCGTTCCAATAGGAATCAAGTCAGGCAGACTTTGGGTTAAAAGGTTATTAAGGAAATGCATTATCTTGGCGTTAAGATGGCTTTGAGAAGAATGGTAAAGTCTGACTTTCATGATCTGCTGGACAATGTTCTACAAAAACTGAACTCTTGGGGTAGCAAAACTCTCTCTTTGGCTGGTAAGATTACTCTTGCTAAGTTTTCTCTTTTATCTAGTCCAAATTTTTTATCAACTCATTCCCTGGTTCAAAAAAAAGTTCTCTATGAAGTGGATAAATGTTGCAAAGATTTTATATGGCATAAAAGAAGTGGTAAAAGAGGAATGCATTATGTGTCATGGGTAGAACTGTGTAAACTGAGGGATGCTGGTGGTCTGAGTTTTCATTCAGTAATCCTAAGATCTAGGTCTCTTAAGGCTAGACTATCTTCTCATTTTATACAAAAACCATATTCTTTACTCTATAGAACCATTATTACCAAATATGTTAATAATATATTTGATGTTGATTACAAACAAGGAGCTTCTATGGATTGGAAAATTTTTAAAACCTTTGCTAAAATTGAAAGTGTTGAATGGGAGGAATATTAATGTTCTTAAAGAAATTTGGATGATATATAAATGTTTGGGGTCTTGGCCAACATTTGCGGACAGTACGGGACTTGAATATGTAATGCTTAATCAATTCATCTCTTTGAATGGCAGTTGGAACATGGAGAACTTCAACAATTCTTTCATGAGGATCTTATATCTCTTATATTGCAAATTCCCATCAATCACATTGCTGAAGCAGATTATATGGAAGAAATTCATCACCTTACTGGACTATTACAGCTATGTCATATGAAAATTCATTAAAATGTGATATGGGAGAGGGAGATTTTGGATTTTCATCTTGGCTTAGGAAGGTTAAATTAAACCCTCGGGTGGAGCTATTTTGGTGAAGGATGAGCAAGTTTACTATCCCGATGAATGAGTTTCTTACATATACGAAACTTATCAACCATGATTTATGTGTAAGAGGATGTCAACAAGTTGAGAATCTTGAACATATTGCTGTCCACAGTAAGTATTTGATGGATATTCTTTTAAAGCTACAAGAGTGGTGATTTAATATCCCCATTTTTAATCGTTGGATGAATGTTTGATAAAACTTAAGAGAATTTTTGTTACATCTTCTAACACAGTCAAGGTTTATATTACTTCAGTTTATGAATGCTGGAAAGATAGAAACAGGAAATTACTTGGTAAACCTACTCTAACTTGCTCAATGATTATAGCAAATGTGTTATCTACTGCAATGATTCATTCTAATCCAATCTTAGATAGCTGGGGTGCTAATCTCCTCAGGGAATTTCAAAATATTTGGCACCCTCCACTGCTAGATTTTATCAAAATAAATGTTGATGCAGCTCTATTGATCTCTAACAATACTGGAATTGGAGGAGCTTTTAGAGATCACAAAGGAAGATTAATACTTGCCTTTGGGGAAAGAAGAGTTCATTGGGATGTTGCACAACTTGGAATGGATGCTATTCTGTTGATAAGGAAGTATATTCAACGGTGGATGTTAGATAGCAAAGATATAATAATAGAAGGTGATAATTACAACATCATCAAATTCATTCAAAATTCTTTGAATAAAAAGACGTGGCAATATAGCAATTGGGAGGACAAAGATTTCTTTTTCTTGGTCGACTTCCAATAAGGTAATTTTTAACCATGTTCATAGAGATTGTAATAAGGTAGCCGATCTTTGTGCTACTTTGGATTTAGAGAATAATTTTGTTTTGAGTATTTTTCTTTTGCTACCATACATTCTTCTTTATCTAGTTTGTTGAAGAAGGAATGTGAGCCTTTCCTTAAGCTTGTACATAGTTTCCTATTTTTTTTGCTTTTATAATGCAATTTGGAATTATAAAAAAAAAAGGCCAACAACACAGACGCTGAAAGCCCTTAATTATGAGGCAATTTAAAGCTTTCTAGGGAAGAATCACCAGCATCATCAGAAATGGAACAAAGGTAAGTGTAAAAAAAATTTATAAAAGTTCTTCCAATATTGTTTGTTTTGAATGCAGGAAGCTTGGACATGTCAAAGCTTATTGTCCTACAATTAAAGATCACTCAAGAAAGGAGATGGGTGAGGAGAAACACAAGTACAGGAAGGACAAGAAGCGGTTCAAAAGACTTTCTGGCTAGATTCTATATCTGACTCCTCTGAGATTGAAGCTGAGGAGGAGATAACAAACTTATGCTTGATGGGTGATCATCTTGGTCAGTCTGAACAAGAAGAGGTATGTAAACCAAACTATAATCAATTACTTGAAGTTTGTAAGAACATTCATGCATCATATAGGATACTTATGAAAACTCATGCTAGTCTAAAATTGGAATTCTCAAATTTACAAAAAGAGCATGAAATTATTTTGAAAGATTACACTCAAATTGATAGCAATCACATATCATTACTTGATGAGTTTGATGAATTAAATAAAAAGCATTCTGAGTTGGTTGTTCAGCATGATTCATTGAAAGCATCCTACACCTCAGTTGAAATTTATTTTAAAACTTATATTAAAGAATATGATCATAGGGAGCACTACTTGATTATTGATAATGCTATTTTAAAAATGCTAACATGAGGTTTAAAGCTGAATTGAACGCACTTGAGAGAAATAGGAATACATCCACTCTTGATCTAAAGCCTAAACCTAGGAAGATGTATTATAACCCAAACAGATTAGTAAATCATTTTTATGGAGTTAGATATTTTTCATGTGGTATGCTATGACATATTTCACACACTTGCACTGTTCACCGCAGTACACGTTGGGTGTGGATACCCAAATTTCAAGATTCACAACATTAACACACATGCATTACATTATTATTTTCATGAAAAGGGACAAAAATCTATTTGGGTTCCTAAATCTGACATTTTATGATTTTGTAGGTGTGCTCTCACCAAAGATCTCTTTAGAGCATGTGGTACTTGGACAGCAGAGGCTTGCAGCTCTTAATTACATAAGCTTGCTACTTAATAAATTTTGATTTGCATGTTTACTACTTTATTGCTTTTTGTTATTTTCTATTCTTTCTTTTTAGTTTTGTATTATTTTTTTATTATTTTTGTTGTTTATTTTGTAGTAGTTTCATCTCTAAAGTTTTTCTTTTTTGTTTGTTAGTTTTTATTTATGTCATAACTTAAATGATATTCAATGCCTTCTTTTTTGTTTTTGAAAATTCGTAGTTAATGTCTGACATCCCTAAATCAGTTAAAAGGAGAATCACCTTGATTGTTTCCCTCCCTCTAACCTCCTTTAGCAGTGTAATTTTCTTTTCTAAACAAAAGTTTATCTCAAATTAACAACTGTACTATGTGATTAAGATATTTTCTATCTTTTTATAGTAATCTATCTTATATATAAAATGTTCAAAGTCTTTATATTACTTTTAAATTCTTTGAAATCTTATTGTTCCATTTATCATATGGATTTGATTTTATTTTGTTGTTTATTCTTCCTTTTATTAGAGAGTGAGTTTTTCTTCTCTAATATCTGAAAGATATACTCACAATTAAGAGTTTTAAAAGGGGTATAGCTTTCAAAAAAAAAGAGACAAGGGCATAAAATTAGCCCAAAAAAGAAAAGAAAAGTGAAAAGATGCATAATGACCGCCAAAAATTGAAAGATATATAAAGTGTATCAAAAATTAAAAGATGTGTAAAGTGTGCCAATCGATTGATAAGAGGCATAAAATGATCCCACAAAAAGCAAGCTTTATTCTCTTTCAAACATTTAAATCTTAGAAGAATTCATGTGTCCCTTGATATTTCAAATGCTTGATTTCAAATTTCTTGATTGTGACAAATTACTTTAGTATATTATTCTATAACATATTTCTTTTGGAACCATGTTTTGAACGGATCTCTTTTTCTTATCCAATTATTTTTTTCGAGTAAGATCTTTTATTTTCAATAGATGATTTTTCCCTAAGAGAAGTCCGGGTTAGGGTTAACAGGATCGGATATTCTAAAATTTTTAGATTTTGATGATGTTAACTCAATGGTCTTACTAGTCTTTAAATTCAATCACTTAGAGAATTTATCATATTCATTCCTTGATTAATCAAAAGAAAACTTTGGTTTCGTTCTTCTTTTTAATCTTATATTACGCTTTTTCTTTTATGGTTTTTCCTCTTCTTTTTTGTGATGTCAAAAGGGGGAGTAGCGTTTGATTTGTTTCTTCATACAATTTTCACTTATGTTCATGTTTTATTTTGTTTTAATTATTTGATTGTTTGCCATTATCAAAAAGGGGGAGATTGTTGCGAATCTGATTTCAAGGAATATAATTTTGATGATAGTAAACACTTCTGTCTCTATATGAATGTTTTTCCTACTAACATTTTAGGTCCACATGATCAAACTGCAAATTAAATTAGCTTAAGATTAGGTAGATTAGGACTGAGTTAGTTTATAATGTATGACATGTGTCTTTTACCTTTTCTTGAGTTCTTTGTAACAATGTGGGTCCTGATGCTAAGAAACCTATACACACATTCTTGAGAGAAATTTTTTGAATGTTTTAAAATTTTCTATTTTTTATTATATTATCTAGGATAATCCAAAATTGGCCTGGACGATCAGTTAAAAACAAAAACCTTAATTAAAGCATCCTGGTTAAGGCAGTTATAATTAAGCGCATCGTCCAAGATGATATTAGTATCTGCCCGGACGATTGGCTCAAATCAGAAAGAATCAACCACCAGAACTGTTTAGGTATCTTTTATTTATGGACATCATCAAGAATATCATCCTGGACGATGTAGTGTAATTATGCCTAAATTAATCTGGTAATTAAGGAAAGCTATTAAGGTTTGATTGCTCGATCATATCATCCTGGATGATCGCAAGATCGACCAGGATGAACAGTTGACAAACCTTAGTTCTTTCTGGATGATCAAACATCAGCCTGGTTCCATTCAGGGTGATGCTCTGATGATATGTACTGAATTGAACTAATCATCCGGGATGATCAGGAGATCATCCTGGATGATCAAGTTATTGTTCCATCTTGCAGACATCCATTCAGAGCGACGTTCTAGATGATAATCATCATTTTGTACTAATTATCCCAGACGATCTAGCTATTTTTTATTCATCCAGTCATCCATCTAGGGTGATTGTGTGGATGATATTTATAAAGTTGAACTAATCATATAGGATGATGTACTCTCATCCTAGATGATATTTGACGATTAGTTGCTAATTAGGGCTAATTTTGAGCCCTTTTTTAAAAGAAGTACTATTTTCTCAAGTTAAAATATTTTACTACTATCTTGACCTGAGAGAGACAAGAGGCGAGCAAGAGCAAGGCAGAGAGAGAGAGGATCTTGTGAGGGGGAGTTCGTGAGGGGTTTCATAAAGATTGCTCCAAGCAAGGATCCATCATCGTCTTCTTTGGTCATCGTCCCTATTTCCCTAGGGGTTCTAGATAGGTCTACTTCAACATTTGATTGAGGTTCTCTTCTTGCTTCAGGAGGAAGTAAAAGGAGTTGGGCTCTCTGCTTGCTCTGAAGGAAGCAAAAGGAGTTGAGTTCTCTGCCTCACCTGAGTTGGTGGAAAGGAGTTTTTGTACGGGCTTTTCCGCCTTACTGTCGGGGCAAAAGGAGAGACACTATGTTTAGTGCAATACTCAGAGGTGAGACTTCGGGGAGTGGACGTAGGTTAGGTTGACCGAACCACTATAAAATTTGGTGTGTTCTTTCTTATTGTACTTCCATATTTAATTTCTGCACTTTAATTTCTATGGTAAATATTGGTTTTGTTGTGATTGTGTTTTTGCTTAAAAAATTTTTAAAGTTCCAATTCACCGCCACCCCCCTCCCCTCTTGGTTAGCCTTAGGACTTGTTCATAAGGGCTTAACATCCTTATCAAACATTCAGGGAAGAAGCAGCATATACAAAAGAAGCACAACAACAAAAATTAAGAAACCTCAACATTACAATGCATCACCTGAGTAAAGTCACCAATAACATCAATTTTAATTAGATCCTCCCAAAGAACCCAAATCTTATCAGCCACATTCGAAATAACATAATTTAAACCCAAAATTCCGAAGGTGCTAATTAACCTAGTAGATGAAATAAGAGGCTTAAGTAGAAAAAGAATATAAACTTTATGAACATGACATAAATTCTTCACACATAATCTAAAAGAGGGATAATAATTTTTTTAAAATCCTGAAACTTTTTAGAACTTTCTTCATTGTTTTGATGGACCAATGACATATTACGATACAATTATCAAATTATTTAGTCTACAATCATATTTTTTTCAAGTAGAGTGTATTATATTTTTGGTTGTCAAACGCATTTGCTTAAGTGGTCTTCAAATTTTGATGTGAAAGAGGAATATCCTATAGTACCTCTACGGATTTCCTTTCCTAATATGAGGCTTCATTTATATAATTCCCAAATCCTTTTTACCTTGGCTTCCATCTTTGGCAGATCCTTACACAGAGATCAAGCTACCACATCTGTATCTCATCCTTCCGTCACCCGCATTATGGTTGAAATGGATATTTCTAAGAAACATCTAAAGGATATCTTGATCGGATCATAGATTAATGGGTATCGACAAAAAGTTGAATTTATTAATTTGCCTGGGATTTGTATCCATTGTAAAATGCACGGTCATTGTAAAATGGAATCCTTTATTTTTCATCCTCATTTAGGTAACCAAAGGAAACATCTAGAGATTCTAAGGGAAAAAAATATTATAAAGAATCAATTTTCTCATGATATTACTAATCCAAAGAAAGAATTTCTAGTGGAGACACACTCTAACCAAGAGATGTTTGCTAATTAGATGCATTCTATAAAGAATGCTGATAATGAACCTGATGATCCTAAGGATGGTGAAATTGCTAGAGATGATAATATGATTGAGGCTTTCAATCCTCCAATAATTTAGGGAGTGATCTATATGTTGCAATTTAATTTTCATAACTATATTTTTATATTATGTGTATTTTTTATGATTCCAAAATCTTATTATATTGATTACTGTTTCTCCTAGCATATATTAAAAATATTTCATTTGTTGTTTGTATATATTAATATTTTATAGAAATTATACTCCAGACTACTGAACACTTCAAGACATATTAAATTAGGATTTATTATATTTAAAGTTTGTATTTTATATATATTTTTCTTGAGTCTAAGATAGTGTGATTGTAATTAGGTAATCGTGCAAACACATACTCAGGGAGTGTAAAAATTATATTTTTTACAACTAATCATTCTATATGATTTTGGATTGTACAGGATGATTTGACCTGAGCGTTCCTCCAGAAAGAAGTTAATCAAATCATGCAAGGAAAATTTTCTAAGTATTATTCATACTGAACAAAGTTATATTCATGCAGACGATGTCTAGAGTATGAAATAACTATGTACCAGTTTGTTCTGAACAAATTTAATTTTTTTAAACTATTCATATTGTACGATCTTTAGTTCGTATAGACAACATCCAGAGTAAGAAATGGGTGTGCATCATTTCATCCATATAAACAAGTAAATTTTTTGAACTATTCATACTTTATAATCTTATGTTTATACAGAAGACTACCAAAGCATGAAATGGTCTCGTCCATTTTCATACCAAATAAAGCATGATTCGGTTGAAATAGTTCATACTATATAATATGGGGTTTGTACAGTACATTATCCAAAGTACAAAACCAATTCATACAGAATTGTACCAGATGATTTTGTTTAATTTTGAATCAATCATCTTATATGATGGTAGTTCGTACATACAAATGATAGTATAAAACAAATTCGTGCATTATCATTCAAGCAATTTTTGAACTGATCATACAAACAATGTGCAATCATACTATTCGATCATGGACGGTCAAATTGAAAATTTCAAATTTATGTATGGTTTTTTGTGTCTTTCATATATAAGGTCCTAAAAATTGACTGTCTTGAATGATTCTTCATATTTTCATTGAGAGCAATAGTGATAGTGCTTTGGGAGAGTGTTTGAGAGTGTGAATAGAGAGATCTTGCTTGTGGAATTTATGAAGGGTTCAAAAGTTGCCCAAAAAAGATGATGTCTTTGTAAGTTTGTCAAATATCTTCCTTACTTATTTGAAGATGATTGAGAGAAGATCTTTGGAGAAGATCCAGTTCTCTACTGACACCGGGATGGTAAGAAAGGACAACAGTTCTCTGCCAACACTAGAAGGGTGTGAAAGGATAACGGTTCTCTTCCGACACAAGGAGGGTGTGAAAGGATGACGGTAATCTATCACGCAGGGGATTGGTGGAAGAGAGGTTAATTGTAAGGGCTTTTATGCTTTGCTGTGGGAGCAAAAGGAGTGTCTTTTTGGTATAGTGTAATACCTGAAGAGGGAGTCTTATGGGTGTAGACATAAGTCTAGTTGGACTGAACCACTATAAATTTTTTATGTTCTTTTATTTTTATTTTTTATTTTTTTACCCCTTTTTATTTTTTTATTTTTGCACTTTTTTATTTTTGTGGTTAAAAAGTTTATTTGACAAAAAATAAAATTATGTTAAAATTATAAAATTGTTTTCTATAATTTACCAAGAGATTTTAAAATTACCAATTCACCCTCCCTTTTGGTTAGCATTGAGAGATTTATAATAGGTCTAACAACCTATACGGACTTTCAAGTGGTGTTAGAGACTACTTTCATAAATAAAGTCTTAGACAACTTTTTGAAAATGATTATTGCTACTTTTGGAAATGATAATACACCTGAAGGGCATTCAATCAATAGACCCCATTGTTTGATAACATCTCTTCTGATTTTTGAAAAACTTGTATATTTACGTTTATTCAATAATTTGACTATCGCATGTGAACTTTATTACATGAAGGATACACTAGGCCAATTAGACTTGTAGATGACATTCGAATTGAAACACCATTTACCAATTGGACTGTAAAAAAAAATACTTAGCTTAGTTAAATGCTAAATGTTTGAATAATTTTTTTTGTGCACTTAAATGTGAAGACTATGTGTGTCTCTACCTGTAGAACTGGAAAAGAACTTTGGGATATAATTTATATCACATATGAATGGACTAATGAGGTGAAACAATATAGATGGAATATTTTGATACATGATTATGAACTATTTTGCATGAAATCAAATGAATCAATCACACACACATTTCATACAAATAGTTACCTCACTACATGCTTTAAGTAGGGAACTAATGAATGCTGAGAAAGTAAATAAGATTTTTCATTATTTGCCTACTACTTATGATGCAAAGATAACTATTATAATGAAGTCAAAAGACTTAAATATTTCTTCTATTAATAATCTTCTTAGATCACTAATTATTTAGGAGCAAGGAGTTACTCAAAGATAGATTGATGCAGGTGAGAAGCAAAAGGGAGAAAAACATAGCGATAAAAGTGGATGGCTCAGAGAGTGATCAATCTCAGCCTAAGGATGAAGATGAAATTCCAATGATGATAAGGGAATTCAAAAGTTCCCTAAAAAGGAAACAGAGGAGACATCAGCAGAGGAATAAAGGTAAGTTTTACAAAATTGCTATGGATTCTAATGATGTAATTTGCTATGAATGAAGAAAGCCTGACACAGTAAATTTGAATGTTGAAATCTTAAAGCTAATCCTAGCAAGGTGAACATTGAAGAGAAAAGCAATGGAAAGAAGGGCAATAAGAGATTGAAGAAAGCATTTTGGGTTGATGGCCAACAAGCTTGATTAGATAGAGTAAGTCACCAAGTTGTGTTTGATGGCCAACAAGCTTGATTAGATAGAGTAAGAAGAGGTATGTCACTTAACCTATGAAAAGTTATTTGATGTTTCTGAAAAAATTCATATTGCATATAAAAAACTCAAAAAGATGCATGCTAGGTTATACATAAAATTTTTATAATTACAATAAGGGCATGAAATCCTTAGGAAAGATTACGTACTGATTGGTAACAATCACATAAAATTATTGGATAAGTTTGATGAATTGAATAAAAATTATAAACTATTGAAATCATCCCACACTAAACTTGAAATGATTTTGAAACATTTATGGATGAATCTGATAGTAGGGAGCACTATTTAAAAGTTGATAATGCTATTTTAGAAAGTGCTAACTCATTTTTTAGAGCACAATTGAATGCACTTGAGAAAAATAGGATTACAAACACACCTAAACAAATTTTTAATCCTGATCAGAAGCTAACAAAATTTAAAACCTATGAAAAGATTGTATAATTCATGAGGCTAATAAATCCTTTAACTGGAGTCAAATGTTTTTCTTGTGGAATGATTTGATATATATCTCACACTTTCACTATTTATTATAAATCATATCTAGTTTGGAGAATATAGATGCATAAAATAAAGAATATCAAACATGCATCTAAATTATTTTTGTCAAGAGGAGAACCCAAACTTATTTGGGTTTTCAAGACTAATGATTGATTATTTTATAAAAATGCTCTCATACAAGACCTTGCGAGAGCATTTAGTACCTGGACAGTAGTTATTTGAAGCACATAACTGGAGATATAACATAATTCATAGTGCTGGAAGCCATGAATGGAGGCAAGGTTAGACTAGGAGACAATACCAGTAGGAAAGTGGTAGGCACATGTATGATTGGACACTTGAATAACTTTTTTATTGAGAATGTTTTATTAGTAGAAAGCTTAAAGAATAATTTTTATAGTATTAGCCAGCTATGTGATAAGGGTTATAGTATACAATGTTTTCCCACTAGATGTATAATAAGCCAAAATGGAATTAATGTTTTACATGGAATTAAGGTAATTAATATATACATGCTTGATTTCAATTGCATTAAATCTTATATTGCTTTTTATCTCAAAATAATTTTTGATTAATTATGGTTATGGTATAGAAGACTTTGTCACACTAGTATGAAAAATCTTAAGAAAATTAAAAAAAAAAAAAACTAGTTAGAGGAATACCCAAACTAGACTTTATTAAGGATCATCTATATCAATTAGGAAAATAGGTGAAGTCATCCTTTTATTCAATTAAAGATCTTACAACTGGCAAAGCATTAGAAACCATTCACATAGATCTTTTTGGACCGATTAGCACGGTAAGTCTAGGAGGTAAAGTATTTGGATTTATGATAGTTGATGATTTTTTAAGATTCACTTGGATTAAATTTTTATTTTATAAGAGTGAATAATTTGAGGAATTTAGACTTTTTTTCACTTGGATTCAAAAGAAAATTATGATGCGAGATTTTATCAATTTAAAGTGATCATTGAGGTAATTTTTAAAATGAAAATTTTGAAGTTTTTTATAAGGAAAAAGGAATTGATCACAATTTTTTAGCAACTAGGACCCCTTAGAAGAATTTGGTAATAGAAAGAAAGAACATAACATTAATTGAAGTTGCTAGAGCCATGTTGGCAAAATACTCACTTCCAAAATATTTTTGGGCTAAAGCGATTAGAACTTTTTGTTATGTTCTAAATTGGGTAAACATTATATCCAAATTGAATAAGACATCCTATGAACTTCTTAAGGGGAGAACACCAAATTTGTCACATTTGAATATTTTTGGATGTAAGGTGTTCATTCATAATACTGGCAAAACACCTTTAGGAAAATTTGATCCAAAATATGATGAAGGAACTTTTCTTAGATATTTTAATATTGGAAAATCTTATATAGTTTTTAACAAGAGATATTTGGTAGTTGAGGAGACTACAAATGTGGTGTTTTACGAATCTGGTATTTTGGAAGAGTCAAAGTTGGAAGAGGATTATATTGAAAATATCCCCCAAGGAATTAAAAAGGCAAATTTGGAAGAAGATGCTGGAAAATAAGTCCCTTTGTCTAAAAAATAGAAAATTTCTTAGAATTACCATAAGGAATTGATTTTAAGTGAACCTAGTAACGATATTAGGAATAGGCATAGACTTAGCAAAGAAGTGAACCATTTTACCTTTATATCAATGATTGAACCCATTGATATAAATCAAGCACTTATAGTTGAATTTTAGATTTCAAATATGTGGAAAGAATTAAATCAATTTGTTAGAAATAATGTTTGGGAATTGATTGAAAGTCCTAAGGATCAAAGTGTTATTGTAACTAAGTACGTGTTCAAAAATAAATGGAATTATTTAGGAGTTATGATTAGAAATAAGACAAGATTGGTGGCCAAAGGATATAATCAAATAGAAGGGATTGATATTAAAGAAACTTTTTCCCCTGTTGCCAGACTTGAAGCAATTAGGGTTTTATTAGTCTTTGCATGTTTTAAATGTTTTAAATTATATCAAATGGATACTAAGAGTGTCTTTTTTAATGGGGTGATATAAGAAAATGTTTATGTTGAGCAACCTCTAGGTTTTGAAATTTCTAAATTCCCTAATCATGTGTCTAAATTAAAAAAAGTAGGGTATGGACTGAAACAAACACCTAAGGCTTGGTATGAGAAGTTAAGCACTTTCATATTAGAAGGTTTATCTGTGAAAGGAAGTGTGGATACCACTCTCTTTTTGAAGATTACAGGAGATGACATACTTATTGTCAAATATATATTGATGATATCTTGTTTTGATCTATAAACAACAATTTTTTGAAGATTTTTTTAAATAATGAGTAGTAAATTTGAGATGACTTTAGCAAGAGATTTGAGTTATTTTCTTAGTTTTAGCATAAAACAAAATGAGAAAAGAAAATTTTTTAGCCAGTCAAAGCAAATTAAAGACATTCTCAAGAAATATGAAATGTATAATGCTAAACCAATGACTACACTGATGAGTTCCTCAATGTAGTTAGATAAGGACCCTAAGGATAAATTTGTTGATTAAAAGAAATTTAAAGGAATAATTAACTCATTACTTTACTTGACTACTAGTAGATAATATATCATGTTCAGTGTTTATTTGTGTGCTAGATTTCAATATGTTCTAAAGGAATCATATTTTAAAGTAGTTGAAAGAATTCTAAGATATATTTGGAAACTCAAGTCTTATGGATTTGATATCTTAAGCAAAACTCTTCATTAAAAATAATTGGATATTCTAATTTAGATTTTGTTGGATATAGGGTTGATCAGAAAAGCACATCGAAAACTTTTTAATTCATCAAAAACTCTTTAATTTTTTGGTCCAATAGGAAATAGAATTAAGTAGCCCTATATATTGCTGAAGCAGAATATATTGCCTTAGGTAGTTATGTGGCACAAGTACTTTGGTTAAAATAATAATTGATTCACTTACAATTTTCTATTGGCACAATTTTGATTTTTTGTGATAATACTAGTGCAATTTTTATTTCAAAGAATCTTATTCAACATTCCATAACCAAACATATAGACATAAGGAATCACTTCATTAGAGATCATGTAGCTAAGGGAGAAATTTAATTGCATCACATTGCTACTTAAAAATAAACTTGTAGATATTTTCACAAAACCACTAGCCTTTAACATATTTAGCACCTTAAGAACTAGGTTAGGTGTGATTTATCTTAATGCTTAAATTTAAATTTCTACAAACTTAATTTGTTGTGAATAAGTGTGTTTAGTTTATCTGTGTTTATTTATTTTGTTCGTTTTTGTGTGTTTAGTTTTGTATTTTTCAGTTTTGCATTTGATTATATTGGAAGCATGTCATTTGATGTAAGGTGATTTATTTTGAGAAAATTTTTTGATTATCATGTCTTATTTTCTAGTGTTCTTTTCTTACTGTACAAATTTTTTTGTCCTGTATGAATTCAGTAACTTGTACATGATAAGTCTCCAAGTTGAGCACACAAAACTTAGTTACTCATAGGGTTCATACTATATGATGATCTAATCATACTGTATAATATATGCAATTTTGTCTGTATGAGTGGGGATGAATTTCTAGTTGGTGTTAGTAATTGATTGCATATTATACGTACAAAATTGTATTTTGTCTGTATGATTTTGTTGTTAATTTTTATGGGGGATGAACCTAACCGTCATTAAAATGATCTTTAATATTTTGATCATCCTGGATGAACACATGTTTGTTTATATAATCATATGGTAAAAAAACTTGTATGAAAGGACACTCTAAATCAAAATGATAGGATCATCCAGTATGTTTTAAGAAATATGATTATTTCAAAATGATAATGATTGTATTAAAATTACTCCTCAATTGTCCACAGTCACTTATTTGATAGTGACTGAAAAAACTTTTGATGAATCCCAACTTATTATGTATTATATTTACAACATTTTTGAGATTGGACTTCCTCATCATAAGAGAAAGAAAAATGTGGCTTTAGGATATCTAATTTCCTATATCTTAGAAAAGAAGTAAAATCTTATCCATCTTGATCTTCAGTCTCAGATGAGTCAAAGGCAGAATCCACCCAGAACACTTTTTGGAACTACTTCTTATCCTTATCCTTTCTGAACTTGGGTTTCTCCTCACCCTTCTCCTTGCTTGGATGATCCTTTATTATAGGATAATTATCTTTGGCATGTCCAGGCTTCCTGCATTCAAAATAAACAATATTAGATAAACTTTTATAATTTTTACTACCCTTACCTTTGTTCTATTTCTGATGGTGTTTGTGATTCTTCCTTAGAAAGCTTTTGAATTACCTAGTGATTAAGGCAACATCATTGCTTTCAGACCCAGAAGAATCAGTATCTGTGTTATTAGCCTTTAGCACCATACTTTTCTCCTTTCTCTCACCTACATCGAGTTATCATTGGTTCACTCCTTACTTGTAAGCAATGAGTGATTCAAGTAAGTTATCAGTATAATAGTTATTCAAATCCTTAGATTCAGTATTTGCATTGATTTTAACATCAAAAGAAGAAGGCAAGCATCTAAAAATTTTATTCACTCTTTCAAAGTTAGCTAACTCTCTTCCTAAGGTATGCAATAAGGTGACAATTTGAGTAAACCTAATATACATGTTAGAAATCGATTCAATAGGTTTCATATGAAAAACGTTTGCAGTCATGCAACAAAATATTCAACCTAGATTGTTTAGTTTCATTTGTTTATTCATAAGTAATGCACAATCTAACCCAAATTTCTTTATCAGTTATCCAAGTTAGAACACACATATAATTTTCCAATTTCAAAGCATAAAAAAAATATTTCAAGCATTTTGCATTCAGTTAAGCTAAATCCCTATCATATAGAGTCCATTCAGTAAAAGGAACTACAGTATTAAAGCCATTAGTTTTACAAGATGGAGGTAAATAATCATCCTTAACAAGTATCCATATGAGATAGTCAATCGATTGCAAAAATGTAGATATGTGAGTTTTCTAAAAGTCAAAAGGAATGTTATCAAAAAAGGTGGTTGGGTAATAGAATAACCTTCCTCAGTATTATGATTACCAAAGTTATCCATTGATCAAAATTTAAAAGTTTTTAAAAACTCATTTTTCTGAATCTCACTCTGATACCACTTGAAAGTTTGACAGGCATGTTAAGCCCTTACGAACTAGTCTCAAGCTTAACCAAGAGGGTGGGTGAATCGGTATTTAAAAAATTATTTAAGCAGATTTTCAAATGCAACCAAATAATTACCACACAAATCAAAGTGCATACATTAAATGTGGAAGTACAATAAGAAAGAACACACCAAATTTTATAGTGGTTCGGTCAACTTGACCTACATCCACTCCCTAGAACCTCTCCTCCGATTATTGCACTAAATATAGTGTCTCTCCTTTTGCCCCCATGGAAAGGTGGAGAAGCCCGTACAAAAACTCCTTTCCACCAACCTCGGTGAGGCAGAGAACCCAACTCCTTTTGCTTCCTCCTAAAGAAAGCAGAGAACCCAACTCCTTTTACTTCCTCTAGAAGCAAGCAGAGAACCCAACTCCTATTACTTTCTCCAAAAGTAGGTAGAGAACCTTGATCAGTTATTAAAGTAGACCTCTCTAGAACCCCCAAGGAACTAGGAATGACAACCAAAGAAGATGATGCGGATCCTTTCTTGGAGCAAACTTTATGAAACCCATCATAAGATCTTCTCCCCCTCTCTCTCTCTCTCTCTCTCTCTCTCTCTCTCTCTCTCTCCTCTCTCTCTCTCTCTCTCTCTCTCTCTCTCTCTCTCTCTCTCTCTCTCTCTCTCTCTCTTTCTCTCCCTCTTGTCTTGGCTCTCTCAGGTCAGGACAACAGTAAAATATCTCCACTTGAGAAAATAAGAAATCTTTTAAATAAGGGCTCCAAATTAGCCATAATGAGCAACTAACATCAAATATCATCCAGGATGATAATACTATCATCCTTTATGATTAGTTCAATTTGAAAAATATCATCTAAACAATTACCCTGGATGGATCTCTGGATGATAGAAAAATGACTAGATCGCCCAGGATGATCTCACGATCGACCAGGATGATTAGTATAAAATGATAGAGATCGTCCATAACATTGCCCTGAATGGATGTCTAGATGATGGAAAAATAACTTGTTCATCCAGGCTGATCTGTTAATCATCCCGGATAATTAGTTCAATTCAATACATATCATCCAAAGCATCGCCCTGAATAGAGCCAGGCCGATTTTTGATCATCCAGAAAGAACTAAGGTTTGTGAACTAATCATCCTGGCTGATCCTGTGATCGTCTATGATGATATGATCGAGCAATCAAACCTTAATTATTAAAATTAATTTTGGCATAATTACACGGCATCATCCAGGATGATGTCCTGGATGATGTCCAAAAATAAAGGATACCTAAATAAATATGACGGTTGATTCTTTTTTATTTTAACCAATCATCCTAAACGATGCTAATATCATCTAAGACGATGAGCCAAATTATGACTGCCTTAACCAAGATGCCCTAATTAGGGTTTCTATTTTTAACTGATCATCAATACTAATTTATGGATCGTCCTGGATAATGTGATCAAAAATAGAAAACTCTAAAATAGTCAAAGAATTTCCCCCAAGTGTGTGTGTATGCAAGGTTACTTAGCATCAGGACCTACATTATTACAAAGTACTCAACAAAAGGTAAAAGACACTTGTCATATATTACAAACTGACTCAGTCCTAATCTACCCAATCTTGAGATGGTTTGATTTGTAGTTTGATCTTATGGACCTTAAATGTTAATCGGCAAGGCAGTCATAAAAAAATAGAAGTATTTTTTATCATCAAAATTCTATTTTCTAAAATCAGATTCGTAATAATTCTTTCTTAGCATTTTAGGTGAGGTAGTCCTGCTGTATTGTCTCCGTGGTTTCTTTATTTCTATCTTAAAGGTTTTCTCTATTATTCAATTGGAGATTAAGGCTTTGATTTATTAGTGTGTCTTGCACTCTTTTGGGGGGTATTAAGTGATGTTCTATGGTTCTGTGTTGCTTATAATTTCATTCCATGGCTTCTTTCTAGCAATACTTTCTTGTGCAGGGTCCTTATGAGCCTCGGTGGATTTGCATGTAGATTAGAATGCCAATTTGGTTCTATTTATGGTACATGTACTAAATGCTTGAGCTCGAATGACAATTTTCACTTCAATTTTCCTTTTTATCTTTTTTGGTTTTATTTTAAGATAGACTTGTGGAGAAATGTAATCTGGAATGTATGGATAATTTAAATTGTGAGGCATTTTATTTGGTGGCAGAAAATAAGCATATATTCTTCTTCTTTTAAAATAATTTAGTTTGCTTTTGCATTTCTTCCCAAATCTAATGTTGAATTACTGGAGGGTGTGGCGGTTGTGTATTTGGAAGGAATCTTATTTATGATTCCATGCTATTACTTTATGGTGTTATTCTTGTTTATGCTAGGTTCTAGCTTCTTAGTGAGGTCCTTTTGGACTAATATAGTTCAACTCCACATGAAAGCATTTATGGTTACTAATTTGATTTTAGTTTATAATGTTATTTCTTGCCCTTGTATTTTCTCTTTTGTTTTTTACATGTTTTTGCAAGAAATTATTAGTGCTAATATTTTGCCTACAAATTTTTGGGTGGAAAGACTATTCTTCAAGATTATCAGTTACTAGTTTCTCTTTTTTGGGGTGTGGGCTGCTTGGCCCACTCTAGAATGTATCAATTTCTTTTTTTCTTTTGATTAGCTGGGACCTTGATCTCATAGGATCTTTTTTTCCTTTTTTTTTAGTTCTTTGGACAATAATGAGCTTGATATCTTTTTTAAGGCCCTTATCATTTTTTTTATATTGACGCATATGCCCAGTAGTTAGGCAATGATGACATTGTCGTCATCGAACTTATGGATCTTGTCGAATGTAGATGGCAAATCTCAATCTCTTAAATATGCCCTTTCAGACACCATTATTTCTTCCTCTTTTAAGTTGGATTTGGTTCAAACTTCTTTTAAAGGTTTGCCAGCTTTGATGGTTTATGATAAAGTTGTTTCTCAGCTAGCTGCTCGCTCTGGTCAATAAATTTTTTGTATTTATTTTTTGTAATTTATTTACTGTGATTGAAATGCTCATTTTAATTTAAAATCAAATTGATGTAAAATTTAAAATGGTTTTTCTATTAAAAATCCAAGAGAATTTATAAATTACAATTCACCCCCCCCCCCCCCCCCCCCTCTCGGTTAGCCTAGGGACAATTGCATAAGTTTAACAACCTATAAGGAATCAACATTGAACCCTTCATAAATTCCACTTGTAAGATCTCTCTATTCATACTGTCAAGCACTCTCACTTTTTCTCTCAAAGAAAATACGACGAAGCTTTCATTATAGTCAGTTTTTTAGAACCTTATATATGAAAGACACAAAAAATAATCCAGAAAATTAAAAATTTCTATTTAACCATCCATGATCGTATAGTATGATCGCACATCATATGTATGATCAGTTCAAAATTTGCTTGTACCATTCTGTACAAATTGGTTTTGTACTATGATAATAATTTGTACAAACTACCATTGTATAGCATAATAAGTTCAAAATTGAACCAGATCATTTGATATGATTCAGTAAGAACTAGTTTCATACTCTAGATAACGTACAGTATAAACCCCATATCATACAGTATGAATTATTTTAACCAAATCATGCTTCGTTTGGTACAAAAATGTTCAAATCCATTTCTTACTATAGAAGTCTTTTGTATGAACCTAAGATTGTATAGTACTAATGATTCAAAAATTTTACCTATTTGTATGGATGAAATGATATGCACCCATTTTGTACTCTAGTTGTCATCTGTATGAACCAAAGATCATACAATACGAACAATTCAAAAAGTTTTTGAATTCATTCTGGATGAACTAGTATGTAGACATTTAATCCTCTAGACATCATTTGTACGAAGGTAACTTTATACAGTATGAATAGAACTTAGAAATTTTATCAGGCATGATTCGATTAACTGCTTTATAGAGGAACACTCTGGTCAAATCTGAAAGTTCGTTAGGTATGTTAAGCCTTATAGAACTGGCCCAAGGGTAATTAAGAGATAGGTGTATTGGAAAGAAGAATCTTTAATTCAAAAATATAAACCAAAATCAATATCACAACATAGAAACCAACGGTGGAGAAATTAAATGTGGAAGCAATAATAAGAAAAGAATACACCGAATTTATAGTGGTTCGGCCAAACCTTGACCTACGTCCACTCCTTGGAGGCACCCTCCAAGTATTGCACTAAAACAACTGTCTCTCCTTTATCCCCCACAGCTGGGCGGAGAAGCCCTTACAAAATCACTTCCACCTTCCCCGGTGCGGCGGAGTCGCCGGGTCCTTTGACACCAAAGAGATCTTCTTCTTTGGTGAACCTCCCTCGAGACAAGCCTTGAATCCGATGGTATTAAGGTGCAAGCCTGCAGGAGCAACCGTGTGGAATCCTCCTCCACACTCCCTTGAGTCCCCCCTCATAGGATCTTCTCCCTCTCTCAGACTTCACTCGTTCCTCACTCACTTTCAAGCTTTCACTTCAAGTTTCCCCCATAAGAACGAAGCTACAATGGCTGCCAAAGACACTTTTCAAAGTTGAAAGGTCGTTAGGGATGTTAAGCCCTATGAACTTAGTCCCAAGCTAACCAAAGGGCGGGGGGGGGGGGGGGGGGTGAATTAGTATTTTAAAAACTCTTTTCACAAATAAAGAAAATTGCATAAACCAAATCATACCACAGAAATAAATGCGGAATTAAAAAGCGCGGAAGCAAGAAAAAGAACACAGACATTTATAGTGGTTCCGTCAACTCGACCTACGTTCACTCCTTGGAGGCACCCTCCAAGTATTGCACTACAAAATGTGACTCTCCTTTAGCCCCCACGGCTAGGCGGAGAAGCCCTTATAAGAACCTCCTTTTTGCCACCCCGGCAAGGCAGAAAACCTACCTCCTTTTGCTTCCTCCTGAAGCTGGCAAAGAACCACAACCAAAAGCTAACTCCTTACCTCTATCGACCCTTCCACGGATAAGAAACTCTAGATGAAGAACAAGCAGAGCGATCCTTGAAGCAACCCTTGTGAATCCCCTCACAAGCTCCCCCTCACAAGATCCTCTCTCTCTTTCTCTCCTCAAGGTCTTCTCAGGTCAAAGCAGCAGCCAAAGGTCTTTTAAAAACATTTAACAAGAGCTCTTAAATAAAAGAGCTTCAAAGGAGCTCATTAATTGCAAGTTGCCGACAATATCGTCCATGCCGATATGGGCATCGGTCTGGCCGATCAGTACAAATCAAAGAAGATCGACCAGAGCATCGCCCTGGATGCAAAACTGGACAATTGAAAATTAGCTTGATCATCCATGCCGATCTCACGATCGTCCGGGCCTATCAGTTCAAATCAGAGGAAAATCGTCCTGACAATAGCCCTGGATACGAGCTGGCTAAAATTTATCGTCCTGAAGTAACTTAAGGTTTTTGACTGGATCGTCCTGGCCGATCATGCGATCGTCCAGAACGATATGATCGTATCAATCATCCTTAATTACTCCCTTGATTTCCTGATCAATTAAGGAATAATTTGTGAATATTATCCAGGCCGATCCTAGGATCTTCCTGGCCGATAATTTAAAAATACAGTATACCTTAATTGTCTATGGCGGTAACTTCTTTCTGTTTTGAACTTATCATCCTGGCCGATACACGTATCGTCCAGGCCGATCTGTTAATGTCGGCTGCCTTAATTAAGAATCCTTATTTAGACTTTCTATTTTAAGCCTGATCATCCAGGCTGATCCAAAAATCGTCCTGGCCGATATGAGTAAAAATAGAAATTCTAAGTCTCTCAAGTGTGTGTGTGTGAAGGGTTACTTAGCATCAGTCTCTTTGACCATTACAAGTAGACTCAAAAGGTGAAAAATAAAAGTACAGACTGACTCAACTCTAAACCTACACAATCCTGAATTGGCTTCGTCTTGTTCGTCCGATCTTCGATTCCTGAAACTTTAGAAGCAACAAGCAGTCCAAGAGAAATAGTATTTTTCAATCATCAAAATATAAGCCATGAAAAATAGATTTGCAACAAAAGTGTCATGTCAAGCTTAAATAGAAGATCTCAAAACAAGCTCATTAATGTAAGTTGTAGACATTATCATCATGGACGATATACGATTAGTACAATTTAAGTCCAATCAACTGGGATGATTTGAGATGATTATAAGAATTTTAATCATATTGTCCAGGATGATAATATATCGTCCTGACGATCAATACAAATTATGGAATATCATCCTCGACATCGCCCTAAAAAATAGCTATCCGATGACCAATCGTCCAGCATATCGTCCTGGACAATTTTGCGATCGTCCAGGACGATTTGACCGTGAAATCAAGTCATAATTGCTTTCCATAAAATTTTAGAGAAATTTTGGAAAAATTGACTTGGATTGTCCTGGATGATATTTTATAGTCCTCGACGATCCACCGGGACGATGTCCAAAAATAAGTAATTCTTAAATAGATCTGGCGACAGATTCTTTCTATTTTGAGCCTATCATCCTGGCTGATACAAAATTGTCCAAGACGATGTGTTTTGCATAATGACGGCTGCTTTAATGAGGATGCCCTAATCAGGATTCTTGCTTTTGGACAGATCATCCAAGACGATATAAATATCGTCCCGGACGATGATACTAAAAATATAAATCTTTGGGGAGTAACAGAAAATCTTCCAAGTTACAAAACATTAAAAACCACACCAAATACAATAGACTCGGGAAAGGAAATAATATACAAACTGACTCAGACCTAATCTACCCAATCCTGAGCTGATTCCAAATTGCAGTCCGATCGTGTGAACCTGAAATGTCAGTACATAAGGCAGTCGTAGAGAAATAAGAATGTTTGTTATCATCAAAATCATAAACCATTGATCCGCAACAATCTCCCCCTTTTTTATGATGGCAAACAATTCAATTTGAATTTAAAAAAAAAAGCAATTTCTCCTAATCTCCCCCTCACTAGAATAAACCCTTTTAAAAAATAGGGGAGATAAAAATATTTTTGTTATTTTAAAATTTTTGAAAAGAAAAAAAAAAGGATACAAATTCAACATTACGTTCTCCCCCTTTGACTTAATTAAAAAGAGAGGAGGCACAAAAAACGAAAAAACAAAATGAACAAAATACAAAAATGTTCCCTGATCTAGTGAAAAAAAAAATTCTTAAAATGAGAAAGTTACCTCTTGGTTTTAATCAAAAACTTAGTACAATTGGATTGACAACGCATAGCCCAGAAAAGGTTAGAAATTCAAAATTTGATAATCCAAACTTAAGTTCTTTAAAAAGGCTTAAAAACTTTTTAATTCAATATCTAAATCATAAGAAAAATTAGAGAAAGAAACAAAAATTTTTTAAAACTCCTTTCATAAAATATATCTTATAGAAGATTAATGCATGAATTGTTGAATCAGGAATAAAAATTTTCAAACTCAAGTATCGAAAGTATCAAAGGTTTTCTTAAGCTTTTAAGAAGTACAAGAATGGTAAGCATTAAATTATATGGGCTCATTTTATGCCTCTTGCCAATTTGGATGGCGCTCTTTACATGTCTTTTGATTTTTGATACACTTTTGTGTATATTTTTCAATTTGGCATCATTGCGCATCTTTTATTTTTGGCATCATTGGCCAATTTTTTTAATATTCTATATTTTTGAAATCTTAAAAAATAGAAGTAAACCCTTCCTATTGATAAAACGAATTCTTGATTAAGAAAATTATGAGTTAGATTCAATAACTTGTAAAAGATCCCTATGCAATAAATAAAATGTAAGGAGATAAAAACTTTAGTTTCAAAAACAAATTTAAAAGATGAAAAAGATTTTAAATCAAAAGTAGGATAACCACTTTTAGGAAATAGAGACTGAGAATCAAAAATATGAGTTTCCTTCCTTTGATTGTTTTAGAGAAGTCAAACACAACTTACCAAAGATTTCAAGAAAAAATAGGAAGTAGATATTTCATTTTTAGAAAAGTGAACATGTGTGTTGATAAGAGAAAAACTTTTATGAAAATAAAAATTTCAAAGAATAAACAAAACCAAAATACAAAATAAAAATAAAAAACATAAAAACAAAAACACAACACAAAAACATGAAAGGATTTTAACCATTATCTCTCTCCTGGTCCAATGCTTCAGAAACCAGATCTGCCCATAAAACTTTTTGCCTTTCATTGTTTCTCCAGTTTAAATTTTGCTTCACGTTGCCCTTTTCTTTCGTAGGAAGAATTCTTAAATTAGGGCACTGATTTTTCATATGTCAAGGCTTCCTACATCGAAAGCAAATAACGTTAGAAGAAATATGGACATCCTTACCACTTTTATCTTTTTTCCACTTTTGCTTATGCTTTGGTGAGCTTTGTGATTTGCTTGTCAAGTTATTGCATTCATCACCAACTAAACTATCTCTTTTATATCTTCAATTTTTATAACAATCGTTTCACCTGCATTCACAAGTTTTTGACCCAAACCTTGCTCGTAGGCAATGAGTGAGCCAATTAAATTATCAATATAATAATCATTTAAATCTTTTGATTCACAAATAGCAACTACTTTGGCATTAAACTTATCTAGTAGACAACAAAGAATTTTGTTAACTTTTTCAAAATTTGAAAATTCTTTTCCTAAAGCATGCAATGAGTTTACAATTTGAATGAATACGGTATATATGTCTAAGATCGTTTCATCAGGTTTCATGGAAAATAATTCAAAATCATATATTAACAAATTCAACTTGGATTGCTTGATTTCATTCGTTCCTTCGTATATGGTATGTAGTTTATCCCAAACTTCCTTACCAGTAGTGCAAGTGGATATTAACATGAAATCTTCAGAATTTAAAGCACAAAAAAAAGCAATTTAAAGGTTTTGCATTCAGTTGAGCATTCAGTTGTTCTTCCTTATTCCATTGATTAAAAGGAATATCAGTTTAAACTCCATTAACAATACGTGACGGTTATGAATAACCAGTTAAAATCATATTCCACATGCAAAAATCAATCGATTGCAAGAAAATAGACATGCGAGTTTTCCAAAAATCAAATGACATATTTTCAAATAAAGGAGGTCTGGTGATTGAATATCCTTCCGCAACATTACAATTAGCCATTGATCATAAATTCAAAAGCTTTCAAAAACTTATTTTATGAATCCTGCTCTGATACCACTTGAAAGTTCATTAGGGATGTTAAGCTCTATAGAATTGGCCCAAGGCTAATTAAGAGATAGGTGTATTGGAAAGAAGAATCTTTAAATCAAAAATATAAACCAAAACCAATATCACCACATAGAAACCAACGATGCAGAAATTAAATGTGGAAGTAATAATAAGAAAAGAACACACCGGATTTATAGTTGTTCGGCCAAACCTTGACCTACATCCACTCCTTGGAGGCACCCTCCAAGTATTGTACTAAAACAAGTGTCTCTCCTTTAGCCCCCACAGCTAGGCGGAGAAGCCCTTACAAAATCACTTCCACATTCTCCGGTGTGGCAGAGTTGCCGGGTCCTTTGACACCAAAGAGATCTTCTTCTTTGGTGAACCTCCCTCGAGACAAGCCTTAAATCCGATGGTATTAAGGTGCAAGCTTGCCGGAGCAACCGTGTGGAATCCCCCTCCACACTCCCTTGAGTCCCCCCCTCACAGGATCTTCTCCCTCTCTCAGACTTCACCCGTTCCTCACTCCCTTTCAAGCTTTCTCTTCAATTTTTCCCACAAGAACGAAGCTATAATGGCTGCCAAAGATACTTTTAAAAGTGTCATGTCAAGCTTAAATAGAAGATCTCAAAACAAGCTCATTAATACAAGTTGTCGACATTATCGTCTAGGATGATAGGTATATCGTTCTGTATGATCAGTATAATTTAAGCCCAATCAGCCAGGACAATTTGAGATGATTATAAGAATTTTATTCATATCGTCCAGGATGATAATATATCATCCTGGACGATCAGCACAAATTATGGAATATCGTCCTCGACATCACCCTGAAAAATAGATATCCGATGACCAATCGTCCAGCATATCATCCTGGATGATTTTGCGATCGTCCAGGACGATTTTTCCATGAAATCAAGTTATAATTTCTTTCCTTAAATTTCAAAGAAATTTTAGAAAAATTGACCTGGATCGTCCTGGATGATATTATAGTCCTGGATGATCCACCGGGACGATGTCCAAAAATAAGTAATTCTTAAATAGATCTGGCGGTAGATTTTTTTTATTTTAATCCTATCATCCAGGATGATATGATTTGCATAATGATGGCTGCTTTAATGAGGATGCCCTAATCAGGATTTTTGCTTTTGGACAGATCATCCAGGACAATATCGTCTCGGACGATGTTACCAAAAACAGAAATCTTTGGGGAGCAACAAAAAATCTTTCAAGTTACAAAACATCAAGAGACACACCAAATATAATAGAATCAAGAAAGGAAAAAATGTCCTAACTGACTCAGACCTAGTCTACCCAATCTTGAGCTGATTCCAAATTGCAGTTCGATCGTGTGAACCTGAAATGTCAGTACATAAGGCAGTCGTTGAGAAATAAGAATGTTTGCTATCATCAAAATCATAAACCATTGATCCGCAACAAAATCATCTCATACAATCAAAAATCTTACAATTTGATTAGTTTTAAAAATTCAAATTTTTACACTCCCCAGTGTGTGTGTGCATGTTTACCCATTCACAATCCCCTCTCTCAAACTCAAAAAAATACAAAAATTGTAGACTTTAAATATAATAAATCCTAATCTAATCTGTCTTTAAGTCTTTAGCAGTCTGGAGTATGATTTTCCTTAAAGGTTAGTACACACAAATAACTAAAGAAATATTTCTAATATATGTTAGGAGAAATAGTAATCAATATAATAAGATTTTGGAATCATAAAAAATAAACATGTTATAAAGATATAGTTATGAAAAATAAGTTGCAATAATCTCCCCATTTTTTATGATAGAAAAACAATAATTATTTGAGTTAACATTAAAACAAATTTTCTCCTTAGCTCCCCCTAAATGAATGACCAATTTAAATCAAGAGGTTCCCATAAAGATAAAAAAGAAATAAAAATAAAAATAAAAAATAAAAAAAACAACAAAAGAAATAACAAGATAAGAAAAGTCAACTTGGTTCATTATTCATGCTAGACAAATTAAATAAAAAATTGATTATTACAAAAAAGATGAAATATAGATTAATGAATTTCAAATTCAATAGTGAATATGATTGTTAATTAGATGGACTTGGATTAGACATAGAATGATAAAGGAAAGAAATAATATAATATTTTCAATTGGTGATAGTGCGTATCTTTTTAAATATTTACGGCACAATTTGTGTATCTTCTGTATTTGTGCTAATTTTAAGCCTCTTCTCACTTTGCGAACCATTGCTCATCTTTTCTATTTTTGCATGCTTTGTGCGCCATCCTTTTTTTAATTTTTGGTCTTTCTAATATCAGTAATCTAAATTAAAATTCTACTAATAACAAAAATAAACATATTGAAAATGAAATAATATAATAAGACATATATTTTGCAATAATTATAGCATAGATATGTTTGTTTATATGAACATGAAATTGATCTCCTTGTCTACATCTAGTAATAATTTAATTTAAATTTTTGAAATATTAAATTTTGTACGAAAATTAATTTTTAGAGCAAAGTAATTGATTATCCATTTCAATGATCCACTATAAAAGATTTTTTCCATTAAAAATATAAACATTTTAAGAGATAACATTCGATGCAAGTGAACAAAATATTCCATCATTTCATTGATTTTTAAGGAGCACATACAAACATATTTCTCATTTTATATCATCCCATATAACATCCTCCAACTAACATCATCTCAGAAATTCAAAACAACACATGAAAACATTATGCTCATAGAAGAAACATTTCAACAGTAAACACCAAAACTCATAAGCAACAAGAGTACATAAGTACATCTAGTAATCAAAGGAGCCTTGATTTGGAGAAGGTGTTTGGTTGAATATTGAAAAGTAACAATTATTTGTAGCTACATTCATGTTCACTGAGTCAAAATGCCCTTGGATCTAACACATGTCTTCATGATATCTTGCATCATGCTGAATTAAGTGATTCTCAATTTGATCAAAGTGTTGACAAAAATGAGTTTCCAATCTATCAAAGCACTAGACCATTTCTTGGTAAAAATTCTGGTCAGGTCTAGGTGCAGGTACAGGTGCAGGTGTTGGAGCAGGAGCTCCCCCTCTTCCACTTAATTATCACTCTCAAAAATCTAATATCGTCCAAAAAGTGCTTGGAAAGAGACATCAATAAAGTAAATGGGGAGTTCAATGGGAGGTGTTTTCTCGAAAGTTAGAATTTTAGTAAAATACTAGACCTTAATATGATCGGTTAGATATTAAGTACGCTGAAATCAGATTTTTTTTGCATTTTGTTACGAAGGTTTGAAGTTTTGAACTGGTTTTGACCTAGCTTTGACCAAAAAGTTGACTTTTTGATTTTTGACATATTTCTAAAATTTTAATATTTTTAATAAATATTAGACATTATTATGAGTTGAATGCAAGTGAGTTTGAATGATTTTGATTTTTCTTAAATTAGTAATGAATTTTTCAAGTTTCAAGTATTTATTGAATTATTGAAATTGCTTAATTAAGGGGGCCTTTTTGTGATTTTGATCCAAATGAGTTCCCAACTACTTTAAATCAGCTCCAAAAGTCAGGAATGACCTAAGAAGAGATTCCCAAGTGTTTGGAAAATTTTTAGAATTTTAAATTATTAATAATTAATTATATTAAAAAATATTAATTTTCAATTAAAATTAAATTAAGGTTTAATTTGCTGTCAAATTTAGGGGTTTTTAATTTTTATTGGTTAAGGACCTGATTCTGGTCAGTTAGAGGGGTTACACATATTTTTTGGGTTTAATCTTGATTTATTACATTTTCTTGAAGGTTTAGAGGCTTAATTAAGGCTTAAACTTAGGAAAATTGATTAAGGACCTTAAAGACCTCTAAAACCAATAAACATTTTTCTAGTGGCTTTACATGTCACTAAGTTTAAGTTGTTTAAATTTGAATTTCAAATGAAGTGTATCCTAATTCCTAGAATTTCTCTAAGTTTTCTAAACACGTCATTAATTATTGTCTATAATAATGTCACTAGGTTTAATAGGTTTGAATCAATGTTTTAACTAACCCTTTGACAACATATACGCATCACACATAAGCACAATCAATTCCTAAATCTAGGAGAGCCTAGGCTAGGTGGTGTGTGCACAACCTAAGCATGCAACAATCAAAATTAATTAACATAGAAAAAGATATTGATTAGTGAATAGTTGAAAAATAACTATTCACTAATCTCCCCCATAATTCATGTTCAAGCATACTTAATCCAAGTTTGAAAGTGCAAAGGATTTCTCAATTGCTCTCAAAATTTAACATATACAGTTTCAAAATTAGTTTTAATATCTAGAAAATAGATTAGTTTTAGAAACTCAAGAAAATTTAAAGTAATTTAAAATAGTCTTTGAATAAGTCTCAAAAATAGTTTTAAAATAGTTTTAAAACATATTTGAAAATATTTTAATAATTTAAGATGATTTAAAATAGGGATTCTTTGATTTTTTTGAAAATTACTTGAATTAAATATTCAAGTTTTAAGTAATTAAAATTATTTAACATATATAAAATATATCAATTTAATTTTAATTTAGGTTTAATATTTTAAATGTATCCTCTGAATATTTAAAAAAATAACTTAAAAATAAATTTTAGATTTTGAAAATATCTAGAATAATATTAATTAATTATTAACTTAATTTAAAAAATCTATAAGTAATTCAAATTAAAACAAATTAAGTTTTAAATTTTAAAATAAATTTTGAATTAAAAGATTTAAATTTATTTAAATTTTTTTGATGATATTTATAAAAAATTTTTTTTTTTTTCTAATTTTAAAATTGTCTCAAAAGATTTTAGAAGAAATATGTAATTAAAAATGATTTAAAACTAAATTAAATCATTTTTAATTACCTGGCGGCGTCGGCGCCACATGGCGCCATATGTTTCGTCCAGCATAAACGACGGCGGCGCGCAATGATTGCCGTTTGATTGAGAAAGCGTGTTGGTCCCACGCGTTTTCACTAATCCACATTAGTGGATCTCACCCCTCGTTTGATTATCCACGGTTTAAACTTACGACTCGGATTTCATCTGGACGAAATGTGGAGCCGTGCAGCTAGCTACGCAGTTTGATAGAGCCATAGAGAGTCTTAATCTCGACCATCGATCAGACGATCGATCTAGAAAATGCGTAACCCATGCATGTGGCAAACTAAAACCCTAATCAAAGAAAAGGCTCGTTCGCTCGATCGTATCAATCAACCTTAGTGAAATTTTGAATCTAGATAAAGAAACTGAATAGAAATTTTGGGAAAACATTTTGATAGCCTAATATGCATTTAATCAAAAGCTATTTAAACTAGGACCCTTAAAGGGCTTCTTAGGTCAACCAGGTTGACCCAGGGTCTGGGAATAGGTCCAACAAGTTTGGTTTGACATTTGAAACCTGCTGGATGTGGTTACGTTCAATTTGGAGGTCATTTGGTTTGAAATCAATATTTGAGCCCCTAAGGGGTATTTTGGTGATTTTGACCCCTAGTCGACTGGGGGTCAAAAAGGGCCACCAAAGTGTAGTTTAATGTTAAATAGGTCAGGATTAAGGGTCTGGAAGTGATTAGAGGCTTTGTAGAAGGCTCTAAGGTCAGGATCTTCTGGGTGACAAGTCCAGTGGCATAGGCCGTAAATATTTGAAGGTTTTACAGCCTTTGGATTTTGATTTAATTTTTGGGTTAAAGACCTCAGAATGGGCTCAAATTTGGATGTTTTCTTCTAGAGACATGTCCTATCAGTATGCAACTGACAGACTCTGAATCAGAAGTCATTTGACAGGGTTTTGAAATGTTTGAAAATTCACTAGAAAAGGCCTTCCGGATAGGGCCTTTGGACTTAGGATTTTAGCCTAGGTTTCTTGATTTGAAATGGGTTTGAGTTTGAATGATTGGATTTGAATTATCAAAATCATTTATGATCATTTAGGATGATCATAAATGAATGGATATGATTGAAGTTAGATCAAGGTTTGAACTAATTTAGATTTTGAACTGGACTAGAGTCTAGATTCTGATTGAGGCTTGAATTGACTTGAGATCTGGATTGGCTTGAGATCAGGATTGATTTGAAGTCTAGATTGATCTGAGATCTAAATCAATCTTAAGGTCTGGATTGATCTAAGTTCTAGGTAGCTCCTACAGCCTAAGAATATCATAGGGTCTGGATCTAGGAGAGTCTTAAAGTCTGGAATAGATCCTAAGGTCTAGATTTTTTTGAAGGAATACTAAGAGTGGAGTAGATCCTAGGATCTAGATTCTAGAAGAGACTTAGGGTCTAGAGTAAATTTTAAGGTCTAGATCTAGGAGAACCTAGGGTTTAGATTGATATGGAATAATCCTATGGTCAAGATAGATCCTAGGATCTGGAGTCTAGATTGATGTAGGTTCTGGATTGATCTGGAGTCTGGGTGGGTCCCTAGTGACCTCATACAAAAATGAGGTCAACAAATGGACCCCCAATATGTGTAATAGAATGTAATTTTATTGCACATATTGGCATTGACCGAAAAGGGTCAACTCTGGAGTTTTAATCCTAAGGGTAGGAAAAAGTCTATCCCTGGGGAATCGAGGTTTGAATTGATACTAGGGTAGTGCCACGGAGGGCGTGCTCTATAACTAGTGGATCTGGTCCTAAGGGAAGGGAGAACCTAAACCCTAAAGAAGAGAAAGTTGGTATGATCATATAGAAATAAAGAATTCCTAATTATAGAGGATTATATTTGAGTTTTGATTCTAAAGGAAAGGAAGCCTAACCTTAGAAGTTCGAATTTGAATTTGATTTTAAGGGAAGGGAAGACCTAACCCTAGAGGATTGAATTTAGATTTGGTACTAGGGTAGTGCCACTAAGGGCATGCTCTACCACTAATAGATCTAATCCTAAGTGAAGGAGGAAACCTAACCTTAAGGAGAAGAAGACTACAATGATCGTATAGGAAGGAAGAAATCCTAACTATGGAGGATCGAATTTTATATTGATATTAGGGTAGTGCCATGAGGGGCATACTCAACCACTAGCCGATCTAATCCTAAGGAAGGGAAGATACCTAACCTTGAGGAAAAGAAGGGTCGAATGATCGTAAAGGAAGGAAGAAGTCCTAACTATAGAGGATCAAAATTGAAATTGATATTAGGGTAGTGCCACGAGTGGTGTGCTCTACCACTAGTGGGTCTAATCCTAAGGAAGGGAAGATACCTAACCTTAAGGAGAATAAGACTGAATTTGGAATTTGTCTGTGAAATTGAAAATAGGGAGCTTAATCCTAAGGGAAAGAGAGCATCTAACCCTAAGGAGAAGATGACTGGAGGACCCTATGAGAAGGAAGCATTGCTTCCCACGGGAGATCAAATCTAGATTTTAAAAATTAAGATGGTGCTACAAAGAGCGTGATCTATCACTAGAAAATTTAATCCTAAGGAGAGAAAGCACGATGACTCACATCTAACCTTAAGGAAGAGAAAACTTGATGATCTTGTGGGAAGGAAGCATTGCTTCCCACAAAAGATCAGATCTGGAGTTTGAAACTAGGATGGTGCCGTAGAGGACGTGCTCCATCACTAGAAAATCTAATCCTAAGGAGAGAAAGCATGATGACTCATATCTAACCTTAAGGAAAAGAAAACTGGATGATCTCATGGGAAGGAAGCATTGCTTCCACGAAAGATCGGATCTAGATTTGAAATTTAGGATGGTGCCACATAGGGCGTACTCCATTACTAAAGGACGATCTTGTGGAGAGGAAACTTGCTCTACACAAAGAACCACATCTAGATGATCATATGTGGAGGAAACTTGCTCCACATAGAGGATCGAGTCTGGAATGATCCTATACGGAGGAAACATGCTCCATATAGAGGATCAAGTCTGGAATGATCATGTGTAGAGGAAACTTGCTCTACACAGAGGATCGAGTCTGGATGATCGTATATGGAGGAAAATTTGCTCCATATAGAGGATCAGGTCTGGATGATCGTATGCAGAGAAAACTTGCTCTACACAGAGGATCGAGTTTGAACGGTCATATATAGAGGTAACTTTCTCTATATAGAGGATCGGGTCTAGAATGATCATATGTGGAGGAAACTTGCTCCACGTAGAGGATCGGGTCTAGAATTATCGTTGGTAGAGGAAACTTGCTCTACAGATGATCGAGTCTGGACGATCATATGTGGAGGAAAATTCCTCCACATAGAGGATCAAGTCTGGAATGATCGTATACGGAGGAAACTTGCTCCATATAGAGGATCAGGTCTAGAATGATCGTATGTAGAGGAAACTTGCTCTACACAGAGGATCAAGTCTGGATTTTGGAATTTGAGATTTTAATGATTTTTTAATTTGAATTGATTTGATTTTAAATTAAATGTGTTTGAATTTGAAGTTTGATTTTAAATTCGAACTTGAAAATGTTTGAAATTGGAGTTTGATTAGAAAAATTTGAATTTAAAGGTTTTTTTAATATGGGTTTTGATTTGATATTTTGAATTTTGAAATTTGAATTTGATTTTTAAATGCAAATTTTGAAAGTTTCTTAATGTTTGATTTTGAATTGAGAAATTTCTTTAATCCAAGAAATTCGATGACTTTTTATTTACTTTGATTTTGACACTCATCTGGCATGGTGCTTCGTGAAGAGCTGCCCCAATGTTCGAAAATGTCGGGTGGCATCCTTCAGGGTTGATCAGTTAATGTTTGAAATTTTCTCAAAGATCGTCTCTACGACAAGAGGAAAGTCTTGAGTTGGTTCAAGCTCCTCCACGGCTCTTTCAGTAGGCTAAGATATGCATCCAAAGAACCTAGACTAAGTCTCCTTCTTGGAAGGTTCTAAGTTGCTCTATCTTATTACGAGCTTTAACCAGTCAGGCTTCGAACAATTTTGAGTTTTATTGAGCCTTAAAGACAAAGCTCTACAAGGCCTCGAGCTCTTAAAATTGGAGTCAGACACTCTGCTCAGTCGTGGTTTGATTTTGAATGGCAATTCCCAGCATTACAAAATATTCCTCTGGTGTGGTTGATATTGGACCCAGTATAGAGTGTAATTTTATTGAAAAGGCCTTAAAGGAAGAAATGCCTCTATGCAAGGACTTACACACATTTCTCAAGAACAGGATTTGAATTTTTATCAGGATTAGAAGATTCAATAAATTTATTGGAAATTTCCTCTAATAATTTGGATCCTGTTGGAACGACGTGTGGGAACAAATTTAACAATTAGAGTGAGAAGTAGAGTCAACTCCAACTAATCTGGAAGGATTTAAGTTTTGTTGAACCAGATCAAGTTTTGTAGAAACTAAACTGGTGTCTTTCTTATAGATTTTGAATTAAAATTAATTTCAAAGTGTTTAAGTTGAAGGTAGAAGTTTGATCTCTTCAAATTTCTTGCACGGTTTTCTTCTATCTGATAGATAATTCATACATGTTGAAGAATCTGAATTCAGGATTTTCAAAGTCAAGTATTTAAAGGTGATCGAGGTTTTTTTTTTTTTTTTGAGATCTAAGGACTTAAAGGAAGGAAGCCATCTTACTCTTCTTCTCTTTTTCTGGGGATGCAGTTTGCGTACCTTTTGACTTTTGGTGCACTTCGTGCACTTCTTGATTTTAGGCGCATTAGCGCATCATTTGATTTTTTGGCGCATTCGCGAATATTTTGATTTCAATTATTTTTTGAGAAGAGGCTTCACTTTCTTTAAATACCTTTAAATTGATTGATCTTTTTATTTTGAATGTTGGGATTATATCTCTAGTATTTGAGAAGAAAATTTGTTCTCTTATACAAGGAAGAATAATCCTCAAAGCACATCCAATTTTTTTTTTGAAAAGAGTATCGTCTTGACTTTTAAAAATCATTGAACAGATTTTAGACATGTTAGAATCGCCTATTAAGATAGAAGATTTCTAGAAGATTGATAAGATTTTATTTCTAAAGTCAACTTAATCTTGATATAGATCCTAATTCAAAAGTTAATTCAACCCATGACAGCGGTGGGAAGGAGGGACATTCAAACATTTGATGGAGTCAACTACAACTCTCTTCTGCTTAAAACTTAAGGTAGAGGTTAATTTTCATTAAAAAGAGAAATTACTATCTTAAAAATTTGGACCCAGTACACTTGAGAAATTGGTAAGTTTTTCTTAAAAAGGTTACAAGTCTAGGTGGCAAGACCCTTATCAACCTACAATCTCTTTAGAGGAAGAGAGTGTTATAGGATCTTCAACATCCCTAGAAGGCACGACATTGCTGTAATCAAAAGATTTATCGTGATAGGACCCCTTCAAAATTTAAGTTTTGATGGTATCACTATCTGATACAATCTTAGATTATTTCCTCCTCTCACATTACTAGTGGCCTAGTAGTTAAGAGAGTGGCACCCCGAGTGGTTTCTACTCCTCCTCTGTAGATGAGGTAGTTGGACATGTATAATAATGCGCCTTAACATCTTCTAGTAGAGTGGATGGATCATAACCCTCAGTTAGGGGCCTACGGCCTATTGCTGGTGATCGCTTAATTCTTGGTTGCTTGAGTCTTTCTGTGTAGTAGTCAAGTAGGTGTATTGAAGATCACACTCTCATCTCTACAACCTCCCTCCTTTGTGCAAAGAGAGGGTACGTAGGAGGAGAGACGAGTTCTTGATTCGCGTTGAAGTCTGTCATCTTTAAGGCTTCAGATTCGACAGTCTTTCTAGCCTTAAGATTTCTTTTTCTGGCTCTTCGAAGATAATTCTTCATCTTGTTCCTACTGACGACAGGGGTGCGAGAACTTGAATCAATCTCAGATTAAGATGGTAGCTCTTCTATCATTATTGACTTCTAATTTTTATCCTCCTGAGCAAAGGATACAGTGGATACAGGGGCGATAGTGACCTCCATCTTAGAGATGGGGGAGTCAGCTCCTGACCCTAAAGTAACTTCTACTAAGGGGAAATTCCCTTGAGTACAAGTGGACAGATCTAAGATTCTTTCTCCATTAACTGAAATCTTGAGGTCTTGAAAGTCCATTTTATACTGAATTTAATTTCCATTAAAAATTTCTTCTACAGGCACATCTCTATTCAGTGAAAAGACGAGTTTCCCAGACATTTGAGTGTTCGATTTCCTGGAATTAAGAAAGTGACTTGAATTAGTGGTTTAAAGTTGACTTTGAATTTGATTGATTTAATTCAAAATTTCATAACTCAATTGTATTCAGTTTACACTGAACACGGTGGTTCATAAAATTGACGAGGAACTTGACTCTTTCGCTACACCAATCGACATGGGGCAAAATGTCAAAATTTAGATTTGAATTTGCAATCAAATTTGAGGTTGATTTTAAAGTTGAAATCAAACTTGATTTGAAGGATTAGATTGAATTTGGACTCAAGACTGAATTTGAAGGTTAGAATCAAACTTGAATTCAATGTTGAGATTTAGATTTTTCTTTAAAGTTGGAATTGAACAGGTCTTCTTCGAACTTTGAAACTCAATACATTGATTTTTATTTGAATGTGCAAGTTTACAAAAGTAACCTGAAGATCCAAAGAGAATAGGCTTAACTCTTTCACCCCACCAAATGATTTGGGGGTAAAATGTTAAAGCCCAGAATTGATTAGAGAGTTTTGGATTTGCATTGCATGTGTTCAACTACAACAGAATGTCATAGAAGACATATGACCACGACGATTGAAATTGGTTTGAAAGATTTTCCTTTACTTTTGAAACTCAAAATGTTGATTTTTATTTTTATCAAAATGGTTAATAAAAATTAGGGAAAAATCTAGAGACCTTGACTTGACTCTTTCACTGCACTGACTAGCTTAGAGTGAAATGTCAAAATCTAGGTTTGATGAAGGGTTTGAATTTGTATTGCCTATGTTAAACTACAAAAGGTATTGTATAAAACATATGGCAACGAAGGTTGAAGTTAGACGATCCTAGAAAAATTTGAAAGCTTGAAAATCTGGCATCATCCCTCTTTATTTTGAAACTCAATATATTAAACTCACGTTCAACATAAAGGTTAACAAAAATTTGGAGAGTGGGAGATTCTTAAAAGTCGACTCGACTCTTTCACCCCGACGAACTATTCGAGAGTGAAATGTCAAAGCTTAACTTTGCCAAAAAGATTCAAATTCTAGAATCAAATTTGAACTAGAAGTCTATATTCTATCATACATACCAAATTATAGGAGTTATAATTTCATATGTAATGATAGAATATATGGATTGATTGAGATATGAAAGTGATTGAATTTTGTTAAAGGATTGAATTCTTGCTTTTGAAATTGAAAAGTCTTCTGTAAATTGTGAAACTTAGCACGCTAGTTATTTATTCGCATGCTAGTTTGCAACATACACAAGAGGATTTTGGCTTGACTCATTTGCTCTACCAATTAACTTGGAGGCAAAATGTCAAAGCCCGACTTCGACAGAGGTTTCCTACGCTCACCTCTCTTTTAACATGTCTTAATTGAGTTGGCCACACTCACCCAAGGAAGAAATGGGTAGAGGGACCAACGGAGAGAACGGTAGTCCAAACTACCGATTCAATAAAATTTATACCGCTATTAAAGATGGAGAGTGAGATTGTCCCCAGCGGAGTCGCCATTTATTGTTTTTGATTGAAAAATATAAGTTTTGAAAAAGTTAAATTTTCTTTTGGAAAGATTTAATTTTTGGAATTTTAATTTTAAATTCGAACACACATTAGGAATTATATATCATCTCAAACTGAGAGAATATCATTCACTAATTGGTTTAAATTTCAGAACTTTAAATTTATCCAAATTATCGTAGTCAAACTCTAAGGGGGAATCATATTTGACCCCGAAGGATCAAAATAGAATTTAACCGAGTGTTTGACTATGCTAATATGGATTAGAGATCATTAATTTCTTAATCAAAACCACGATAATAATTGATATATCTCTCCGAAGAAAGAAGATATTAATCATTATCGATTGTCTGAAAATGACGATAATGATCATCGGGTTTAATTTTCCCAAAGAGAATTAATTGAGGTTTTGAAAAATTGATTTTGAAAATCAGGTCTGGGTTTCTAAATCTCCTACAAGTGCAATCCCTCGTAGTTAATTACATCGTAGGAAATAGAAGTTTCCTACAAAAACTCTCGATTAAAATAGCGGAACAAAATTTTATTTAGATTTTCAAAGCTGGATGTCAAAGGAGGTAAAGGTTGAAATTTTCAATTGGGATTGGGTCAAATTTGAACATTTATTTCTGGAGTCAAAGGAAGAAGGGTAGGAGGTGTTTTGGGATTCTGAATTACTTCAGAAACATCTCAGTCTATCCTAAGTGTTGGGCTTGAATTTGATTGAAGGTAGTTTAAGTTTGAATGTTCAATTTTATTAGAAAGTCAGGATTCAATTCCCGGAGGGTGAGGTCTTATAGTCCGAGCTAGCCTCAGAGCCTAAGTCTAAATTGGGTACTGAAAATCAGTGACCCGAACCTAGCTAATGCAGTGCAAATCTGGTCTTACCCCGGCCTGGATTGGGGAGCGAGCTAAACCACCTAGGCGCTTTAAAATTATGAGTCCGAACTTTTAATATTGAGTGGTGGAATGTTAAATAAGAAAAGATTTTTAGAATAGGGCCGACTTCTAAAGCAGATCCTAATGGGCCCTTTAACTTATATTGGGTTTGATGCTTAAGCTAAAAATGCAATTTAAAGTTTTAGAAGTTTAATTTGTTATTAATCTAATGCATGCTAATCGACTCAATTAAATGCTTGAATTTGAATAAAAGTTATGAAATGAGAACTCCCGGCGGTCTCGGGCTTACTACTTAAATCGTTAGAGTTTCTATGTTGACTTAAAATTTTTAATTTTATCTAAGTAGAAAAAATTTAATAAGTCCTTAAGAGCCTATGATCGAATTCCAGGTTAAATCAAAATTGACATGCAGGTAAAAATATTAGAAAAACAAGTAGTTCTACTGTGCAATCAATTAAATAAATCAATTAAATTAATAGTTCAAATTGAATGTCCATATGGCAAGTACCACTCATTATTACATCTCAGAATTTATAGAAAAGTAAAGTGGTCGGGCACCACTGACAACAACCCGGATTTCTAATTCTAAGACTCAAGTGACTTTGAGAATGGGTCTTCTCGTTATCCACTTCTTCATCCTTCTGTTGCTTCTTGGGTCATGGGGTCCGGATATCCAAATGAAAAGAAACTCCCCCTTGGAAGGGGTGTTATCTTTTCTCTTTGGATATTTTAAAATCATCCTAATTTGGAGCTCCAAATGGATAGGGACTCTCCCCTAAGAGATATCCCTTCCTCTTTGGATTTTAAATTGGGTGTTATCCCATCTCAAATCACTTGAAATTACAACTCAAATCAAATCAAATTTACTGCATGGTTATCCTAATAATCAACAGTTGTATATTCAAGCAGCTAATATTTGATCTAAAGCAGTTGATATATGAAATTTAAATGTTCAATCAATTACAACATAGAGTGAAGTAAATAAATAAGCAATCACATCAATTTTAGGCTAGCAAACAGCATACAGTGAAATCAATGAAAAATATGATATATAATTGCAGAAAAGTAAACACCGGTCTAGTCTAAAACTAGAGTTGGTTGTCCTAGCAAACCATCTAAAGTGGGAGGAAAGGCTGTGTGGTTTTGATATGTCCTATAGAGGGCAATTTGTTAAAGTTGCTTAAGGTTCTTGTAGGTTGAAAGGTTTAAGGGAAACTTTTGGTTAAAGTTTAAGTTATAATGATTCAAAATTGATTTTAAGATTGATTCTTAATTATTTATTGAATACCACCTTTGTTTCTCTTTGAGGCCACGAAGTTTATTTCGCTTTCCTTGGGGCTAATTTAATAGCCTCGTAGGCCTGAGTTACCTAGTGGTACCCAGTATAATTAAGTGATTTGATTTGATTAAAGTTTGAAATTTAATGAATTTTATATAAGGTTGGCTGATTACTGATTTTAAGGGTTGGTTAGACATTTCTGGAGTTTTTTTGAAACAATTTTGAATTTTTTAAAATTTTTTGAATATTTTAATCTTTTAATTAAGGGGTTAGAAATTGACTTTTTAATTAAGGGTGTTTTCTAGAAAGTTAGCATTTTACTAAAATACTAGATCTTAATACGTTCAGTTAGATAGTAAGTATGCTGAAATGGGATTTTTTTGCATTTTATTACGAAGGTTTGAAGTTTTGAACTAGTTTTGACCTAGGTTTGACCAAAAAGTTGACTATTTGATTTTTGACATATTTCTAGAATTTTAATATTTTTAATAAATATTAGAAATTATTATGAGTTGAATGTAAGTGAGTTTGACTGATTTGGATTTTTCTTAAATTAGTAATGAATTTTTGAAGTTTCAACTATTTATTGAATTATTGAAATTGCTTAATTATGGGGGCCTATTTTGTGATTTTGATCCAAATGAGTTCCCAACTCCTTGAAATCAGCTCCAAAGGTCAGGAATGACCTAAGAAGAGATTCCTAAGAGTTTGGGAAATTTTTGGAATTTTAAATTATTATTAATTACTTATATTAACAAAATATTGATTTTCAATTAAAATTAAATTAATGTTTAATTTGCTGTCAAACTAAAGGGTTTTTAATTTTCATTGGTTAAGGACCTAATTCTAGTCAGTTAGAGGGGTTACACATATTTTTTTCGTTTAATCTTGATTTATTATATTTTCTGGAAAGATTAGAGGCTTAGGTAAGGCTTAAACTTAGGAAAATTGATTAAAGTCCTTAATGACCTCTAAAACTAGTGAAAATTTTTCTAGTGGCTGTACATATCACTAAGTTTAAGTGGTTTAAATTTGAATTTCAAATGAAGTGTATCCTAATTCCTAGAATTTCTCTAATTTTCTAAACATGTCATTAATTATTATCCTTAATAATGTCACTAGGTTTAATAGGTTTGAATCAATGTTTTAACTAACCCTTTGACAACATATACGCATCACACATAAGCACAATCAATTCCTAAATTTATGAGAGTCTAGGGTAGGTGGTGTGTGCAAAACCTAAGCATGCAACATTCAAAATTAATTAACATAGAGAAAGATATTGATTAGTGAATAATTGAAAAATAACTATTCACTAATCTCCCCCATAATTCATGTTCAAGCATACTTAATCCAAGTTTGAAATTCCAAAGGATTTCACAATTGCTCTCAAAATTTAGCATATATAGTTTTAAAATTAGTTTTAATATCTTAAAAATTGATTAGTTTTAGAAATTCTAGAAAATTTAAAGTAATTTAAAATAGTCTTCGAATAAGTCTCAAAAATAGTTTTAAAAAAAGTTTTAAAACATATATTTGAAAATATTTTAATAATTTAAGATGATTTAAAATAGGGACTCTTTGAATTTTTGAAAATTACTTGAATTAAATATTAATTAAATATTTAAGTTTTAAGTAATTAAAATTATTTAACATATATAAAATATATCAAATTAATTTTAATTTAGGTTTAATATTTTAAATGTATCATCTGAATATTTAAGAAAATAACTTAAAATTAAATTTTAGATTTTGAAAATATCTAGAATAATATTTATTAATTATTAACTTAATATAAAAAATCTATAAGTAATTCAAATTAAAAAAAAAATTAAGTTTTAAATTTTAAAATGAATTTTGAATTAAAAAATTTAAATTTATTTAAATTTTTTTGATGATATTTATATAAAAATATTTTTTATAATTTTAAAATAGTCTCAAAAGATTTTAGAAGAAATCTGTAATTAAAAATGATTTAAAACTAAATTAAATCATTTTTAATATCGGGCGGTGTCGGCGCCACGTGGCTCCACATGTTTTATCCAGCACAGACGGCGGCGGCGGGCAATGATTGTCCTTTGATTGAGAAAGCGTATGGGTCTCACACGTTATCACTAATCCGAGTCAGCAGATCTCACCCGCCGTTGGATTATCTACGATTTAAACCTACGGCTCGGATTTCATCTGGTGAAACGTGGAACCGTGGGGCTAGCTACACAGTTTGATAGAGCTGCAGAGAGTCTTAATCTCGACCGTTGATCAGATGATCAACGGTCTAGAAAACGCGTAGCCCATGCATGCGGTGAACTAAAACCCTAATCAAAGAAAAGGCTCGTTCGCTCGATCAGATCAATCAATCTTAGTGAAATTTTAAATCTAGTTTAAGAAACTGAACATAAATTTTGGGAAAACAATTTCATAGCCTAATATGCATTTAATCAAAGCTATTTAAACTAGGTGTCTTAAACTAGGATTTGAGATTATAACTCATTCAATGGACGGATTAATCCGTTTAAAGATTTGTTGCATTTGTTGATTGTCCACGCACCCTTATGTTGAAGACACCTCGAGCTCACGATCCCTGGATCGAATGCAAAAGAAGCTTTAACGAATTCAAGCTTGGTTCACCGGGGAGCTTGCCGGAGAGGGCTTTGACCGACAGGATTTGAGTGGGGATGTTTTGAAGATTCTCTAGGGAGCTCAATAGAACAAAGATTTTGGCTTGAGAGGTTGAGAGTGGAGAGAGAACGTCTAGAATAGAATGAGACTCATTTTGAGTCTTTACCCTAATTCAAATGGCCCTGGATTGAATGGAGGGTCTTGATCAACTTGGAGAGCTTCCAGATGGATGCCATCTATCCAGGGAGTGGTTGGGAGCAGATGGCAAAGGACGGATCAAGGACATCTTACATGTAAAGCTCTTTTGGTCCCCATTTGGACACATGGAGTAATAGGAGTTGTTTGATTAAGATCAAAGGGTTGAGATGAGCTATAGGAAGCTTCTAGAGCTGTTTAAAATAGCTGGAATGATTTATATTAAAATGGGATTAAGTTTAAAAGGGTTTTTGACCGAATTTGACCACTCCAAAGTATGGTTTGACTCTTTGACTGGTCCCCATGCCATGTTGCAGCTGAGGTGGCATGGGAAGGGCTTTGGGAATTAAATGAAATTGTTGGAATGGATTGAGGAGGGAATGGGTTAGCTTGGGTCAAGCCAAATGGGCATTTAAGCCTCTTAAAGGGGTTTGTTGACCAGTCAATTGGTCAACAATAGGTGAGGTGGCAGCTAAAGTCATTTAAGGAATTAATTAAAATAGCTTGGATAGGGTTTACCAAAAATTTGCTTGCATTTGGAATTTAATTCAAAGTGAAAGGGCTTAAGGGTTGATTTTGGTCAACCTAGGTTGACTGGGTCAACCAGGTTGACCTAAGGAGTGGGTCTAAACTGGATAGGTTTGAATTTGTATTTGGAGTCTGGTAGAGGTGGTTTTAGGAATTAAATAGGCTATTTAGGTCAAATGAGCCTATTGGGCCCTTAATGGGATTTGAGTCAATCATGGTTGATTTGGTCAACGAGATGAGTCTAGGGTCTGGAAATGGATTTAACATATTTAAAATGACATTTTAATCTATTGGGAGTGGTCCCAAGGTCTAGAGAGTTTGATTTGAATAAATGGGCTTATTGGGCCCACTAAGGGTCATTTGGGTCGATCCTAGTTGATCTGGTCAACCAGGTTGACCCAAGGTCTGTGGTCGGGCTCAGCAGGTTTGAAATGACATTTATAGACCAATGGAAGTGATTCCATGACTTAGAGAAGTCATTTTAGTCAAATAACTTATTTGGACCCTTAAAAAACTTCTTAGGTCAACCAGGTTGACCTAGGGTCTGGGAATGGGTCCAACAGGTTTGGTTTGACATTTGAAACTTGCTGGAAGTGGTTGCATTCAATTTGGAGGTCGTTTGGTTTGAAATCAATATTTGAGCCCCTAAGGGGTATTTTGGTGATTTTGACCCTTGGTCGATTGGTGGTCAAAGTGGGTCCACCAAAGTGTAGTTTAATGTTCAATAGATCAGTATTAAGGGTCTGGAAGTGATAGAGGCTTTGGAGAAGGCTCTAAGGTCAGGATCTTCTGGGTGACAGGTCCAGTGGCATAGGCCACAAATATTTGAAGGTTTTACAGCCTTTGGATTTTGATTTAATTTCTAGGGTTAGACACCTCAGAATGGGCTCAAATTTGGAGGTTTTCCTCTAGATACATGTCCTATCAGTATGCAACTGTCAAACTCTGAATCAGAAGTCATTTGACCGGGTTTAGAAATATTTGAAAATTCACTGGAAAAGGCCTTCCGGACAGGTCCTTTGGACTTATGATTTTAGCCTGGGTTTCTGGATTTGAAATGGGTTTGAGTTTGAATGATTGGATTTGAATTATCAAAATAATTTATGATAATCATAAGTGAATGGATATGATTGAAGTTGGATCAAGATTTGAACTAATTTAGATTTTGAACTAGTCTAGATTCTGAATTTTGATTGAGGCTTGAATTGACTTGAGATCTGGATTGGCTTGAGATCAGGATTGATTTGAAGTCTGGATTGATCTGAGATCTAAATAAATCTTAAGGTCTGGATTGATCAAAGGTCTAGGTAGCTCCTACGGCCTAAGAAGATCATAGGGTCTGGATCTAGGAGATTCTTAAAGTCTAGAATAGATCCTAAGGTCTAGATTTTTTTGGAGGAATCCTAAGAGTAGAGTAGATCCTAGGATCTAGATTCTAGAAGAGACTTAGGGTCTAGAGTAGATCCTAAAGTCTAGATCTAGGAGAACCTAGGGTTTAGATTGATATGGAATAATCCTTTGGTCAAGATAGATCCTAGGATCTGAAGTCTAGATTGATGTAGGGTTTGGATTGATCTGGAGTCTGGGTGGGTCCCTAGTGACTTCATATAAAAATGAGGTCAACAAATGGAACCCCAATATGTGTAATAGAATATAATTCTATTGCACATATTGGCGTTGACTGAAAAGGGTCAAGTCTGGAGTTTTAATCCTAAGGGTAGGAAAAAGTCTAACCCTGGGGAATCGAGGTTTGAATTGATACTAGGGTATTGTCATGGAGGGCGTGCTCTATCACTAGTGGATCTGGTCCTAAGGGAACGGAGAACCTAAACCCTAAGGAAGAGAAAGCTGGAATGATCATATAGGAAGAAAGAATTCCTAATTATAGAGGATCATATTTGAGATTTTATTCTAAAGGAAAGGAAGCCTAACCTTAGAAGTTCGAATTTGATTTTGATTCTAAAGGAAGGGAAGACCTAACCCTAGAGGATTGAATTTAGATTTGGTACTAGGGTAGTGCCACTAAGGGTATGCTCTACCACTAACAAATCAAATCCTAAGGGAAGGAGGACACATAACCTTAAGGAGAAGAAGACTGGAATGATCGTATAGGAAGGAAGAAATCCTAACTATGGAGGATCAAATTTTATATTGATATTAGGGTAGTGCCATGAGGGGCGTACTCTACCACTAGCTGATCTAATCCTAAGGAAGGAAAAATACCTAACCTTGAGGAAAAGAAGGGTCGAATGATCGTATAGGAAGGAAAAACTCCTAACTATAGAGGTTTGAAATTGAAATTGATACTAGGGTAGTGCCATGAGGGGCGTACTCAACCACTAGTGGGTTTAATCATAAGGAAGGGAAGATACCTAACCTTAAGAAGAATAAGACTGAATTTGGAATTTGACTATGAAATTAAAAATTGAGAGTCTAATCCTAAGAGAAAGAGAGCATCTAACCCTAAGGAGAAGAAGACTGCATGACCCTGTGAGAAGGAAGCATTGCTTCCCACGGGAGATCAAATCTAGATTTTGAAAATTAAGATGGTGCTACAAAGAGCGTGATCCATCACTAGAAAATCTAATCCTAAGGAGAGAAAGCACGATGACTCACATATAAGGAAGAGAAAACTGGATGATATTGTGGGAAGGAAGCATTGCTTCCCACAAAAGATTAGATCTGGAGTTTGAAACTAGGATGGTGCCATAGAGGGCGTGCTCCATCACTAGAAAATCTAATCCTAAGGAGAGAAAGCACGATGACTCATATCTGACCTTAAGGAAAAGAAAACTGGATGATCTCATGGGAAGGAAGCATTACTTCCACGAAAGATCGGATCTAGATTTGAAATTTAGGATGGTGCCACAAAGGGCGTACTCCATCACTAAAGGACGATCTTGTGGAGAGGAAACTTGCTCTACAGAAAGAACTGCGTCTGGATGATCATATGTGGAGGAAACTCTGCTCCACAAAAAGGATCGAGTCTGGAATGATCCTATGCGGAGGAAACTTGCTCTATATAGAGGATCAGGTCTGGAATGATCATGTGTAGAGGAAGCTTGCTCTACATAGTGGATCGAATCTGGATGATCGTATATGGAGAAAACTTGCTCCATATAGAGGATCAAGTCTGGATGATTGTATGTAGAGGAAACTTGATCTACACAGAGGATCGAGTTTGAATGATCATATATAGAGGAAACTTTCTCTATATAGAGGATCGGGTCTAGAATGATCATATGTGGAGGAAACTTGCTCCACATAGAGGACCGGGTCTGGAATGATCGTTGGTTGAGGAAACTTGCTCTACGGATGTTCAAGTCTGGATGATCATATGTGGAGGAAACTTTCTCCACATAGAGGATCGAGTCTGGAATGATCGTATACGGAGGAAACTTGCTCCATATAGAGGATCAGGTCTGGATTGATCATATGTAGAGGAAACTTGCTCTACACAGAGGATCAAGTCTGGATTTTGGAATTTGAGATTTTAATGATTTTTTAATTTGAATTGATTTGACTTTAAATTGAATGTTTTTGAATTTGAAGTTTGATTTTGAATTCGAATTTGAAAATGTTCGAAATTGGAGTTTGATTAGATAAATTTGAATTTGAAGGTTTTTCGAATGTGGGTTTTGATTTGATTTTTTGAATTTTGAAATTTGAATTTGATTTTTAAATGTGAATTTTAAAAGTTTCTTGATGTTTGATTTTGAATTGAGAAATTTCTTTAATCCAAGAAATTTGAAGACTTTTTATTGACTTTGATTTTGACACTCATCTGGTATGGTGCTTCCTGAAGAGCCGCCCTGATGTTCAAAAATGTCGGGTGGCATCCTTCAGGGTAGATCAGTTAATGTTTGAAATTTTCTCAAAGATAGTCTCTATGACAAGAGGAAAGTCTTGAGTTGGTTCAAGCTCCTCCACCGCTCTTTCAATAGGCTAAGATATGTATCCAAATAACCTAGACCAAGTCTCCTCTTTGGAAGGTTCTAAGTTGCTCTATCTTATCACGAGCTTTAACCAGTCAGGTTTCGGACAATTTTGAGTTTTATTGAGCCTTAAAGACAAAGCTCTACAAGGCCTCGAGCTCTTAAAGGTGATCGAGGTTTTTTTTTTTTTTTTTTGAGATCTAAGGACTTAAAGGAAGGAAGCCATTTTACTCTTCTTCTCTTTTTCTGGTGATGCAGTTTGCGTACCTTTTGACTTTTGGTGCACTTTGTACCCTTCTTGATTTTAGGCACATTAGCAGATCTTTAGATTTTTTGACGCATTCGCGCATCTTTTGATTTCAATTATTTTTTGAGAAGAGGCTTCACTTTTTTTAAATACCTTTAAATTGATTGATCTTTTTATTTTGAATGTTGGGATTATATCTCAAGTATTAGAGAAGAAAATTTGTTCTCTTATACAAAGAAGAATAATCCTCAAAGCACATCCAATTTTTTTTTAAAAGAGTATCGGCTTGACTTTTGAAAATCATTGAACATATTTTAGACATGCGAGAATCGTCTATTAAGATAGAAGATTTCTAGTAGATTGATAAGATTTTATTTTGTAAAGTCAACTTAAGCTTGATATAGATCTTAATTCAAAAGTTAATTCAACCCACAAGAGTGGTGGGAGGGACAATCAAACATTTGATGGAGTCAACTACAACTCTCTCCTGCTTAAGACTTAAGGTAGAGGTCAATTTTCATTAAAAAAAATCAACTATCTTGAAAATCCGGACCCAGTACACTTGAAAAATTGGTAAGTTTTTCTTAAAAAGGTTACAAGTCTAGGTGGCAAGACCCTTATCAACCTACAATCTCTTTAGAGGAAGAGAGTATTATAGGATCTGCAGCATCCCTAGAAAGCACGACATTACTGTAATCATAAGATTTATCACGATAAGACCCCGTCAAAATTTAAATTTTGACGGTATCACTATCTGATACAATCTTAGATTATTTCTTCCTCTCACATTGCTAGTGGCCTAGTAGTTAAGAGAGTGGCACCACGAGTGATTTCTATTCCTCCTCCTCTGTAGATGAGGTAGTTGGACACGTATAATAACACACCTTAACATCTTCTAGTAGAGTGGATGGATCATAACCCTCAGTTGGGGGCCTACAGCCTATTGCTGATGAACGCTTAATTCTTGGTTGCTTGAGTCTTTCTGTGTAGTTGTCAAGTAGGTGCATTGAAGATCGCACTCTCGTCTCTACAACCTCCCTCCTTTGTGGAAGGAGAGGGTACGTAGGAGGAGCGATGAGTTCTTGATTGGCGTCAAAGTCTGTCATCTTTAAGGCTTTAGATTCGGCAGTCTTTCTAACCTTAAGATTCTTTTTTCTGGCTCTTTAAAGATAATTCTTCATCTTGTTCCTACCTACGACAGGGGTGCTAGAACTTGAACCAATCTCAGATTGAGATGGTAGCTCTTCTATCGTTATTGACTTATGATTTTTATCCTTCTGAGCATAGGATACAGGGGCGACAATGACCTCCATCTTAGAGATGGGGGAGTCAGCTCCTAACCCTAAAGTAACTTCTACTAAGGGGAAATTCCCTTGAGTACAAGCGGACAGATCTAAGATTCTTTCTCCATTAACTAAAATCTTGAGGTCTTGAAATTCTATTTTATACTGAATTTAATTGCCATTAAGAATTACAGGCACATCTCTATTCAGTGATAAGACGAGTTTCCCAGCCATTTGAGTGTTCGATTTCCTGGAATTAAGAAAGTGACTTGAATTAGTAATTTAAAGTTGACTTTGAATTTTTAATTTGATTGATTTTATTCAAAATTTTATAACTCAATCGTATTCAGTTTACACTGAACACGGTGGTTCATAAAATTGACGAGGAACTTGACTCTTCGCTACACCAATCGACATGGGGCAAAATGTCAAAATTTAGATTTGAATTTGCAATCAAATTTGAGGTTGAATTTAAAGTTGAAATCAAACTTGATTTTAAGGATTAGATTGAACTTGGATTGAAGACTGAATTTGAATTTGAGGTTGGAATCAAATTTGAATTCAATGTTGAGATTTAGATTTGGCTTTGAAGTTGGAATTGAACAGATCTTCTTTGAACTTTGAAACTCAACACATTGATTTTTTATTTGAATGTGCAGGTTTACAAAAGTAACCTGAAGATCCAAAGAGAATAGGCTTAACTCTTTCACCCCACCAAATGATTTGGGGGTAAAATGTTAAAGCCCAGAATTGATTGGAGAGTTTTGGATTTGCATTGCATGTGTTCAACTACAATAGAATGTTATAGAAGACATATGACAATGATGATTGAAATTGGTTTGAAAAATTTTCCTTTACTTTTGAAACTCAAAATGTTGATTTTTATTTTTAACAAAATTGTTAACAAAAATTAGGGAAAAATCTAGAGACCTTGAGTTGACTCTTTCACTGCACTGACTAGCTTAGAGTGAAATGTCAAAATCTAGGTTTGATCAAGGGTTTGAATTTGTATTGCCTATGTTAAACTACAAAGGGTATCGTATAAAACATATGGCAACTAAGGTTGAAGTTAGACGATCCTAGAAAAATTTGAAAGATTTAAAATCTGGTATCATGCCTCTTTATTTTGAAACTCAATATATTGAACTCACGTTCAACATAAAGGTTAACAAAAATTTAGGGAGGGGGAGATTCCTAAAAGTCGACTCGACTCTTTCACCCCGACGAACTGTTCAAGAGTGAAATGTCAAAGCTTAACTTTGCCAAATAGATTCAAATTCTAGAATCAAATTTAAACTAAAAGTCTATATTCTATCATACATACCAAATTATAGGAGTTATAATTTCATATGTAATGATAGAATATATGGATTGATTGAGATTTGAAAGTGATTGAATTTTGTAAAGGATTGAAATTTTGATTTTGAAATTGAAAAGTCTTTTGTAAATTGTGAAACTTAGCACGCTAGTTATTTATTCGCATGCAAGTTTGCAACATATACATGAGGATTTTGGCTTGACACTTTTGCTCTACCAATTAACTTGGAGGAAAAATGTCAAAGCCTGACTTCGACAGAGGTTTCCTATTCTCACCTCTCTTTTAACATGTCTTAATTGAGTTTGCCACACTCTGCTGACCTCGATTTTGTCCAGACCTGGGCCCAGGGTCAACTTGGTTGACCAAGTTAACCTAGGTTGACCTATTATGAAAGTTCATTAGGGATGTTAGGCCCTCTTGAACTTAGTCCCAAGCTAATTAAAAGAGAGAGGTGAATTGGAAAACCTTAAAACCAAAGATAAAACTCCAACCAAAATCACCACAAACAAAGTGCGAAAAAAATAAATGCGGAAGCGAATAATAAGAAAAGAACACACCGGATTTATAGTGGTTCGGTCAAACCTTGACCTACATCCACTCCTTGGAGGCACCCTCCAAGTATTGCACTAACACAAGTGTCTCTCCTTTAGCCCCCACAGCTAGGCGGAGAAGCCCTTACAAAATCACTTCCACCTTCCCCGGTGCGGCGGAGTCGCCGGGTCCTTTGACACCAAAGAGATCTTCTTCTTTGGTGAACTTACCTCGAGACAAGCCTTGAATCCGATGGTACTAAGATGCGAGTTCGCCGGAGCAACCGTGTGGATCCCCCACCACACTCCCTTGAGTTCCCCCCCTCACAAGATCTTCTCCCTCTCAAACTCCACCCTTTCCTCTCTCCCTTTCAAGCTTTCTCTTCAAGTTTCCCCCACAAGAACAAAGCTACAATGGCTGCCAAAGACACTTACAAAGTGTCATGCCATAGCTTAAATAGAAGCTCTCAAAACGAGCTCATTAATGCAAGTTGCCGCCATTATCGTCCAGGACGATAGCCAAATCGTCCTGGCCGATTAGCACAAATATGAGGAAAATCGTCCTGACTATCGCCCTGAAATGAAGCTGGACGATGTCTAATCGTCCCGGACGATCTTGCGATCGGCCTGGACGAAATTCCCATTAATTGCTTTCCAAAACTGCCTGAGAAATTTTGGAAAAATTGCTCTGGATCGGCTGGGACGATATTTTATAGTCCAGGACGATCCACCGGGATGATGTCCAAAAATAAGTATTTCCTAATTAGATATGGCGGCAGATTCTTGCTGAATTGAGTAGATCGTCCCGGCCGATATAAAATCGTCCAGGACGATATGTTTTGCATAAAGACGGCTGCTTTAAAGAGGATGCCCTAATTAGGATTTCTACTTTTGTCAGATCGTCCAGGACGATATAAATATCGTCCCGGATGATGTTACCAAAAATAGAAACCTTTTAGGGCACAATAGAAAATCTTCCAAGATACAAGTCATCAAATGCCACACCAAATACAATAGACTCAAGAAAGGAAAAAGATTACAAACTGACACAGGCCTAGTCTACCCAATCTTGAGCTGGTTCCAGATTGCTGTCTGATCGTGTGGACCTGAAACGTTAGCACATAAGGTAATCGTAGAGAAAAAAGGAATGTTTGCTATCATCAAAATCATAAACCATAGATCCGTAACAATCTCCCCCTTTTTGATGATGGCAAAACATTTCAATTTGAATTTTCAAAAAAAAACTATTTTCTCCTAATCTCCCCCTTACTAAAAACCTTTTAAAAAATAGGGGAGATAAAAATATTTTTATTGTTTTTAATTTTTTGAAAATAAGATACAAAACACGATAACAGTACAAAAATTCAACAATACGTTCTCCCCCTTTGACATTATCAAAAAGAGAGGAGGCACAAAAAAATAAAAAATAAAACAAAAGACAAAAAACGTGTTCTGATATAGTGAAAAAATAAATATTCTTAAAATGAGAAAGTTACCTCTTAGTTTTAATCAAAAACTTAGTAGAATTGGATTGACAACGCATAGCCCAGAAAAAGGTTAGAAATTCATAATTTGATAATCCAAACTCATTCTTTAAAAGGCTCAAAAACTTTTTAATCCAATATCCAAATCAAGGAATAAATGGGAAAAAGAAACATCAATTTTTCAAAACTCCTTTCATAAAACATATCTAATAGAAGATCAATGCACGAATTGTTGAACCAGGAACCAAGATTTTCAAGCACAAGTTTCGAACATATCAAGGATTTTCTTAAGTTTTTAGTAGTATAAGAAAAAAATAAGCATATTTTTTTGTGGGCTCATTTTATGCCCTTTATCACTTGAATGGCTCTTTGAGCATCTTTTGATTTTAATACACTTTGTGTATATTTTTTTTTCAATTTGGCATCATTGCGCATCTTTTGGTTTGGCATCATTGGCCACTTTTTTTTTATTTTCAAAAAGTATGCTTTCTTTCTTATATTTTCAAAACGAAAGTAAACCCAAATTATTGACAACACGAACAACTTGATTAAGAAAATTTTAAGGTGGATTCAACAATCTTGCAAAAGATTTCTATGCGATAGAAAAATGTAGGAAGATAAAAAAAATAGTTTCAAAATCCAATTTAAAATATGATGAAGATTTTGAATCAAAAGTAAAATAACCTCTTTAAAAAGAGAGAAAGAGAAACAAAAATACGAGTTTCCTTCCTTTGACTGTTTTAGAGAAGTCAAACACAACTTACCAAAGATTTCAAGAAAAACAGGAAGTAGATTTTTCATTTTTAGAAAAGTGAGTGTGTGTGTTAATCAGAAAAAACTTCAACGAAAGGAAAAAAAAAATTCAAAAAAAAATAAACAAAACTAAAAAACACAAAAAAAAAGTAAAACACAAAAACACAACACAAAAACCACGAAAGGCTCTTAACCATTATCTCTCTCCTGGTCCGATGCTTCAGAGACCAGATCTGCCCATGAGATTTTTTGCCTTTCATTATTTCCCCAGTTCAAAGTTTGTTTTGCCTTGCCCTTTTCTTTTGTAGGAAGAATTCTTAAATTAGGGCACTCATTTTTCAAATGTCCAGGTTTCCTACATCGAAAACAAATAATGTCAGAGGAAATATTAACATCCTTACTATTTTTACCTTTTCTCCACTTTTGCTTATGCTTTGGTGAGCTTTGTGATTTGCTTGACAAGATGTTGCTATCGTCACCAACTAAGCTTCCTCTTTCCATATCTTCAGCTTTTAGAACGATTGTTTCACCTGCATCCAAAAGTCTTTGACCCAAACCTTGCTCGTAGGCAATGAGTGAGCCAATCAAATTATCAATAGAATAATCATTCAAATCTTTAGATTCACAAATTGCAATAACTTTAGAATCAAATTTATCCAGTAGACATCGAAGAATTTTGTTAACTTTTTCAAAATTTGAAAAATCTTTTCCTAAAACATGTAATGAGTTTACAATTTGAATAAATCTGGTATACATGTCTAAGATCGTTTCAAAAGGTTTCATGGAAAATAATTCAAAATCATGCATTAACAAATTCAACTTGGATTGCTTGATTTCAATAGTGCCTTCGTATATGTTGTGCAATTTATCCCAAACTTCCTTACCGGTAGTGCACATGGATACTAACATAAAATCATCAGAATTTAAAGCACAGAAAAAGCAATTTAAAGACTTTGCATTCAATTTAGCATTTACTTGTTCTTCCCTACTCCACTGATTAAAAGGAATATCAATTTTAACTCCATTAACAATTCGTGACGGTGATGAATAACCAGTTAAAATCATATGCCACATGCGAAAATCAATCGATTGCAAGAAAATAGACATGCGAGTTTTCCAAACATTAAATGACATATTTTCAAATAAAGGAGGTCTGGTGATTGAAAATCCTTCCGCAATATTACGATTTGAAAAATTAGCCATGGATCAAAATTCAAAAGTTTTTAAAAACTTATTTTATGAAAACTGCTCTGATACCACTTGAAAGTTCGTTAGGGATGTTAGGCCCTCTTGAACTTAGTCCCAAGCTAATTAAAAGAGAGAGGTGAATTGGAAAACCTTAAAACCAAAGATAAAACTCCAACCAAAATCACCACAAACAAAGTGCGGAAAAAATAAATGCGGAAGCGAATAATAAGAAAAGAACACACTGGATTTATAGTGGTTCGGTCAAACCTTGACCTACATCCACTCCTTGGAGGCACCCTCCAAGTATTGCACTAACACAAGTGTCTCTCCTTTAGCCCCCACAGCTAGGCGGAAAAGCCCTTACAAAATCACTTCCACCTTCCCCGGTGCGGCGGAGTCGCCGGGTCCTTTGACACCAAAGAGATCTTCTTCTTTGGTGAACTTACCTCGAGACAAGCCTTAAATCCGATGGTACTAAGATGCGAGTTCGTCGGAGCAACCGTGTGGATCCCCCACCACACTCCCTTGAGTTCCTCCCCCTCACAGGATCTTCTCCCTCTCAAACTCCACCCTTTCCTCTCTCCCTTTCAAGCTTTCTCTTCAAGTTTCCCCCACAAGAACGAAGCTACAATGGCTGCCAAAGACACTTACAAAGTGCCATGCCATAGCTTAAATAGAAGCTCTCAAAACGAGCTCATTAATGCAAGTTGCCGCCATTATCGTCCAGGACGATAGCCAAATCGTCCTGACCGATTAGCACAAATATGAGGAAAATCATCCTGAATATCGCCCTGAAATGAAGCTGGACGATGTCTAATCATCCCGGACGATCTTGCGATCGGCCTGGACGAAATTCCCATTAATTGCTTTCCAAAACTGCCTGAGAAATTTTGGAAAAATTGCTCTGGATCGGCCGGGACGATATTTTATAGTCCAGGACGATCCACCGGGACGATGTCCAAAAATAAGTATTTCCTAAGTAGATATGGCGGCAGATTCTTGCTGAATTGAGCAGATCATCCCGGCCGATATAAAATCGTCCAGGACGATATGTTTTGCATAAAGACGACTGCTTTAAAGAGGATGCCATAATTAGGATTTCTACTTTTGTCAGATCGTCCAGGACGATATAAATATCGTCCCGGACGATGTTACCAAAAATAGAAACCTTTTAGGGCACAATAGAAAATCTTCCAAGATACAAGTCATCAAATGCCACACCAAATACAATAGACTCAAGAAAGGAAAAAGATTACAAACTGACACAGGCCTAGTCTACCCAATCTTGAGCTGGTTCCAGATTGTTGTCTGATCGTGTGGACCTGAAACGTTAGCACATAAGGTAATCGTAGAGAAAAAAGGAATGTTTGTTATCATCAAAATCATAAACCATAGATCCGTAACATATTAGACCTTTTAAGCCCAAATCAATTTTAAATCGATTTGAACCTATTCTATGGCTGAACCCATTGACTTCCTTGACTCTCTTGACTGATTTGACCAAGTCAATCGTTAACTTGGTCAAACCAAGTCTTTAATAGGTTAAAATAACCTATTTAGAGCCCATTAAAGCCCCATTTAATGCCTAATCAATGCCCCTTCATTTTGAATTAAAATCCATGGCCTAATCTATGAAATTTCCCTCTTAATTTCTTCTAGGATCGATCCTAGCTGCTGATCATATGATTAGGAGCCTTAAATAGCCAAAATTAGGTTAGATTTGGGAACTTTTGCTCTTGCTTCCTCGAGAGACCTCCTTAGGCCTTGAGATTCTCTGTGAGAGCTCCTAGACCTTGCCCCCACCCTTCCCGACCAAATCCCACCGTCCAAGTCCCGCCGACGATGAGAACTCTGGCGAACCGAGGCTGTTTTTGTTCCAAGTCATTTTCCGCTCGATCCAGGACTAATTGAAGCTTGAGTTCAAGAGGAAACTTGTTCATGAGGATCCCACGAGTCCAACAAGCCCAAGATCTTCTGAATCCACCGTGTGGATTGAGGTATATCTCAAACCCTACTTAGAATACCTAAAGCTAAATAACTGTTGATATATCGCTTTTTAGATCTTAAAAATAGGCCCCCACGAATGCTCTTCATGTTTATATGGTGTGTCTAAAATTTTATTGAATTTCATTGCGTATTTTCAAAGAACGAAGTGAAATAGTCCCCTAGGGTTCGGTCTGGCCGCCTACATCCGTAGGATCGGTCTGGGCCATTGGATCTGTGATCGACGGATCATATCTCATCGCACGGCCTCTCTAGTTCAACCCGTGGTTTGCCCGTCCATGGGATCAAACCGTCCGGCTCGATCACAGCCGTCCGTCCGGGACGGCGAAGGATTGGACGACAGAGGCAGCGTCCGACGTGGTTAAGTCGGACGCGGGACCACCGCCGTGATGATTGGCTAATCTTAGGCAATGATTGCGGCGACGTAATCATTGGTCGAGAACAGCGCCAGCCAACCGGGATGCGCCACATGTCCCGCCGCCGGTTTTAATATAAAAAAATTAGTTTAAATTATATTTTAAGTATATTTTAATCCAGAAATCTTCAAAAATTCAAAGAAAAATCATTTTTGCTCCATTTTTTACGCAAAATACATCGTTTTTTTATGAAAATGATATATATATTTTAAATTATTTTAAAAATAATAAAATGTCCTTTTTTATTATTTAAAATAGTTTTTTTTATAATTACTATTATATTATTATTTAATTATAATCATTTAGCTTAATTACAATTTTTTAAATTATTACTTTATTGTTTGAGTTTTATTTTATTATTATTATTATTATTATTATTTATATATATATATATATATATATATATATATATATATATATATATTATATATATATATATATATATATATATATATATATATATATATATATATATATATATATACATAATATATATATATACTCTATAATCTACTATTAGGGTAATTATTTATTTAAATTATTTTTTTTGAAATTATTATTATTATTTATTATTATTTTAATAGTCTAATTAATGCTTTATAGTTATTTTTTTTATTATAATCATTATTTTTATTATTTTAAGTTTATGTTGATTATTTACTACTATTTTCCATAGTTAGTTATTTTAATGATATTTCAATAACATTTAATTAATAAACTAATTTAAGTCTCTAATATTTTAGTTAATTATCATTATTATATTTTCAAGATTTATTCCATGATTTCAGAGACTTCATTATTTTATAATTTTTTTTCTTATATTATTATTTCAAAACTTTTCTTTTAAGAAGTAGCTTTTATTACTTTAAACTTTAAAAATTCATAACTCCGTCGTTTTAAATCCGATTTCGATGCACAACACCTTGTTTTGTTTGTATTTGAATTCTTCATGATTTGAGACCATTATAGTTTAAAAATATTAGGTATATTTGCAATTATTTTGAAAACAATAAAAGGACACTATTTTAAAAATATTCGATTATTGTATTTAAACTTTGAAAAATCATAACTTCCTCATTTTGAATCGAATTTTGACGTATAACCCCTTGAATTTTCAGAACAATGTGAATTTTATTTTAAAATTATTTTCATTAGCTGATTCTTACTGTATGGACAGATTTCTGTCTTAGATTGCTATTTTGAGTATTTTCACTATTATTTAAATATTTATTATCATAATTATTTTGAAATTACAAATTATTTTCAAATCGTTTTGGAACCTCGAGCGAGTGGCCAGTGAATCTCTCCTATACCTATGTATATAAAAAGATGATCTATTTTAAATTATTGTATTTTCCAAAATCTACGTAAATATATAGTTATAAAGTATTTTAAATTTACTTTGAAATTACTATTATTTTAAATCCTAATTTTTGAGAGATTTAATCCTACAAAATTTTTGACATGGGTCATATGCATGAAGAGCAATCATGGGGAAGTGGGTTACTGGATGGTTGGATCCCAATCATTCACTAATCCCTTCATTAGGTGTCTTTTCTTTCTTGTATTCGTAGTTTGCATGTGTAGGATGCACCACGAGCACTTAGTTTAGGCTCTCCTAGATCTAAGGACATGGTGTGTTTATTTTGTTTGTGCATTTCCCTGCATTATTACATTGAGGGTTAGTGTAAAACTCCATTTAAACTCATATAACGTAGTGACACCTTAAGGACAAAAATTAAGGACCCATCTAGCGAACTTAGAAGTTTTCTAGAAGCTAGGATAGATCTCTGATTGACATGAAAACCTCAACGATTAAACTTAGTGACATAATAAACATCCCAAAATTTTCTACAAATTTTTACGGCTTGTTAGACCCCTTAATTAACCAACCCTAATTAACCTGCTAAATAAGGCCCCGAGACCTTCCAAAAATTACAATAAATACATTTTAGGTCAGAAAATTACCCATAATACCTTGAACTGACCAGAATATGATCATTGACCTTAGATAAATAGATCTCCTTAGTTTGACTCTAGGTTAACCCCTAATTTGACCATAGGAGGATTTTATGATTTTGCCCCCTAATAAATCAATAAAAATTATTAAATATCCCAAATTTCCCCCAAACATTTGGGAACACCTTATCAGGTCATCCCTGACCTTTGGGAGTAAATCCAACCAGTTTGGAGCTGAGTTGGATCAAAACGATAAAAACAACCCTAAAAAATTTCTTTAATTACCCTGAATTTAGAAAATCCATAACTAGTTGTAGAAAATTCCAAATTAGGCAAAATCACTTGCATTAGACCCCAATTAGCTCCTAGTATTTATTAAAAATCTTAGATTTCCATAAAATGGCCTAGATTAGAAAGTCAACTTTTTGGTCAATCGTAGTTCATTTAGGGCATGAAACTTAGAAAATTCATAACTTTGCCTAGAAAACTCCAATTTTAGTGTACTACCTGTCTAACTACTCGTATTAAGGTGTAGTATTTTCTTAAAGTTTTAGAATACCTAAATCTTATCTATTTTCCATAGTGACCTTTTGGACCCTTAGCTTAGTTCCTAGGAGGACCCGGGACTTTCCAAAATTGGCTAATATAACTTCAACTTCAAATATCATCATCCTATGCATTTAAAACTGATCAACAAACTAAATTTACTAAAATGGATCCTAATCTATTAAAACTTTGACTTGAACTAAAATTTTTTTTCTAGCCTATAACAAACCTGAACTGTAGGCAATTTTAACCAACTACCTAAATTAGGACCTATCCCAGCCACACCAGCCTTACACACACATAGAATTATTTGCTAGGGCACCACTTCTAGATCTAGGTTAGGCCATTGGGTTTTATTTTTTTGTTGTGTGCCGAAGATTTTCGATGGTTTTCAATGCATGTTGTATAAAATTGGATTAGTGTGTTTGCTTGCTTTTTATGCACTATATGGATGATTTGATGAGTGCTAGATTTACCCTTAGGATAGGAACATATATATATATATATATATATATATATATATATATATATATATATATACTATTCTTCCGTGTAGGTGGCCATGCTCAAGCTAATAAAAAGGGGGGCACTGTCATGATTTCTAATATTATCTTATGCAGGTGCTTGCTCAGCCCCCCTAAATAAATGAGGGCTAAAATAATTATGACTACTACAGGTGGACTACTTAGCCCTCATAATTAAGAGCATGGCTGGGCACAACTTTAATGGGTTGAGCTTTACTTTCATAAATAAACTGCTTGTGATTTTTATTAGGATAACCATGTAGGGAGTCTAAAATTTTCTTTTTTTTTTCAAATGGATGTAAAATTTGTAATAATAGTTAAGAGTTGTGAAAATGCACTCTGAGTGGGATATTCTTACCCAACTCTAATTCCAAAATAAGAAGGCATCCCTAAAGGGGAGAGTCTTCTTTCATTTGGAAGATCGAGTTGGATGGCTTTAAATATCCAAAGAGAAAAGGCAATCATCCCCAAAGGCGAGAATTGTCTCTTCGTTTGGATATTCAAGCCACGACGGATCCAAGGAGTCCAAGGAGGAGAGATCCAAGGAGTCCAAGGAGTAGAGATCCAAGGAGTCCAAGGAGAAGAAGACACCCATAAGATTGAAGACCAATATCCCACTCAAAGTCATTTGCGTCTGTGATAGGCTTAGAAATCCGAGTTGTTGGCAGTGGTGCTCGGCCACTTTATTTTCTGCATATCTGGGTTATAATAAGGGCAATTTGCCTATAGCCATTTAGTTGATTATATTTGGATTTATATTGATGTGTTTACCTGATTGCGCTGTAGAAATTACCTATTTTTCATAGGTTTCTTTTTTGCATGCCGCTTTTATTTTCGCCTGGATTCCGTTAGGCTCTCTAAGGACTATAAAATTTTTTTCTACTCATAACAAAAATTTAATATTTAAGTTTTAAATAATTTAGAAACTTAACAAACCTAAGGAATTGCCAGAACAGTCCGGGGTCACATGCATATTATTACATCCTTCTTTTCTTGTTATAAGACATCTCCCTGCCAGCAGGTAGAGTCCGGATAATCTGGCCCATGAGGATGAAGTGCCGGACTTAGGGAGACTCAGTCTTTTCTAAAAATTTATTTTCTTTAAGCCTATTTTTAAAATTCTATAGCATTCATGAGCTGACATTTCAACTAGCATGCATTGCATTAGTAACCAACTAAATAAGATTTAGTTATATTAGCTAGGAGCATCTAACCCACAAAAGTTCAGGTCCACTTAGAAAATTCTCTAGATGTCGGTCCTATTTCCAATAATTGTACCACCCACCCATCTCTCATAACTGATTTGATAGCATAGTTTTGAAGCGATTAGGTGGTTAGCTGGCTCCCAATCTAGGCCAGGGTAAGTCCAGGTTTTGCACTGCATTAGCTAGGACACAGGTCTTAGTGTTTTGTAGAACACTAAGCCCAACCTAGATTTAGGATTTGAGGCTACTATATTCGGTCTCGTAGTATGCCTTAAATAGTAGGTAGGTCCCTTCCTTTTAGGGACCATAAATCCTACTTATCTACGTCATAGGATGATGCCACCTCCATCTCTTCTCTTATGCAAGTGATTGGATGTCTTGACTTTTATTTTCTCCAGTTTCTCTTTAGTACCCTAGAGCCTCTGAATGCAGGTTTGAGCCACGCATATTGATTAAGCTCTTTGAGACCTTTCTTCCTTTTGAGTAGGACCTCTTAGTCTACACCATCGTGCCAATCCCACTTTAGGAGAGGATAATGTATAATCCTTAATTGAGAGTTTTCTCAGGCCCCAGCTTGGGATGTAATTAACCATGGGGGCTTGCGTCTGTGGGAAACTCAGTCCCACATCTACTAAATCCCAATCGAACTATTGTATCAGGTGGGGGAAACCCGTGACTAGGTCATGTATATTGCTACCCATTGAGGTGTGTTGGTGAAAGCCTCTATCCCCGATGGTTAGTCGTATGCGTGATCCAATCTGTCCTTTCCAATCCACCCATTTGCGCAGTGCTCTTTTGGAGGTCCACACACTCACCTAAGGAAGAAATGGGTAAAGGGACAAACGGAGAGAGAGGTAGTCAAAACTACTGATACAATAAAATTTATACCTCTATTAAAGATGGAGAGTGAGATTGTCCCCAGCGGAGTCGCCATTTTTTGTTTTTGATTGAAAAATATAAGTTTTGAAAAAGTTTAATTTTCTTTGGGAAAGATTTAATTTTTGGAATTTTAGTTTTAAAATTGAACACATATTAGGAATGATATATCATCTCAAACTCAGAGAATATCATTCAATAATTGATTCAAATTTCAAAACTTTAAATTTATCCAAATTATCATAGTCAAACTCAAGGGGAGAATCATATTTGACCCCGAAGGATCAAAATAGAATTTAATCGAGTGTTTGACTTTGCTAATATGGATTAGAGATCATTAATTTCTTAATCAAAATCATGATAATAATTGATATATCTCTCCAAAGAAAGAAGATATAAATCATTATCGATCGTCTGAAAATGACGATAATGATCATTGGGTTTAATTTTCCCAAAGAGAATTAATTAAGGTTTTAAAAAATTAATTTTGAAAATTAGGTTTGGGTTTCTAAATCTCCTACGAGCTCAAGCCCTTGTAGTTAATTACATCGTAGGAAATAGAAGTTTCCAACAAAAACTCTCGATTAAAATATCAGAATAAAATTTTATTTAGATTTTCAAAGCGGGATGTCAAAAGAGGTAAAAATTGGAATTTTCAATTGGGATTGGGTCAAATTTGAACATTTATTTCTGGAATCAAAGGAAGAAGGATATGAGGTATTTTGGGATTCTGAATTACTTTAGAAACACCTCAGTCTATCCTAAGTGTTGGGCTTGAATTCGATTGAAGGTAGTTTAAGTTTGAATGTTCAATTTTATTAGAAAGTCGGGATTCAATTCCCAGAGGGTGAGGTCTTATAGCCCGAGCTAGCCTCAGAGCCTAAGTCTAAATTGGGTACTAAAAATCAGCGACCTGAACCTAGCTAATGCAGTGCAAATCTGGTCTTACCCCGGCCTGGATTTGGAAACCAGCTAAACCACCTATGCGCTTTAAAATTATGAGTCCGGTCTTTTAATGTTGAGTGGTAGGAACGTTAATTAAAAAAAGTTTTTGAGAATAAGGCCGACATCTAGAGCATATCCTAATTGGCCCTTTAACTTATATTGAGTTCGATGCTTAAGCTAAAAATGCAATTTAAAGTTTTAGAAGTTTAATTTGTTATTAATCTAATGCATGCAAATTGACTCAATTAAAGGCTTGAATTTGAATGAAAGTTATGAAATGAGAACTCCCGGCGGTCCCGAGCTTACTTCTTAAATCATTAGAGTTTCTATGTTGACTTAAAATTTTTAATTTGATTTAAGTAGAAAAATTTTAATAAGTCCTTAAGAGCCTACGATCGAATTTCAGGTCAAGTCAAAATCGACATGCAGGTAAAAATACTAGAAAAACAAGTAGCTCTACTACGCAATCAATTAAATAAATTAATTAAATTAATAGCTCAAATTGAGTGTCTATATGGAAAGTGCCACTCATTATTACATCTCAGAATTTACAGAAAAGTAAAGTGACCGGACACCATAGATAATTACCCAGATTTCAAATTCTAAGACTCAAGTGACTTTGAGAATGGGTCTTCTCGTTATCCACTTCTTCGTGCTTCTGCTGCTTCTTGGGTCATCGGGTCCGGATATCCAAATGAAAAGAAACTCCCCCTTGGAAGTGGTGTTATCTTTTCTCTTTGGATATTTTAAAATCATCCTAATTTGGAGCTCGAAATGGATAGGGACTCTCCCCTAAGGGATGTCCCTTCCTCTTTGGATTCCAAATTAGATGTTATCCCATCTCAAATCACTTGAAATTACAACTCAAATAAAATCAATTTACATTAATCAAAATTGAAAAATCTAGACTCGATCCTGCATGGTTATCCTAATAATTAACAGTTCTATATTCAAGCAGTTAATATTAGATCTTAAGTAGTTGATATATGAAATTTAAATGTTCAATCAATTACAACACAGAGTAAAGTAAATAAATAAGCAATCACATCAATTCTAGGCTAGCAAACAGCATGCAGTGAAAACAACAAAAAATACGGTACACAACTGCAGAAAAGTAAACACCGGCCTAGCCTAAAACTAGAGTTGGTTGTCCTAGCAAACCATCTAAAGTGGGTGCAAAGGCTGTGTGGTTTTGATATGGCCTATAAAGGGCAATTTGTTAAAGTTGCTTAAGGTTCTGGTTGGTTGAAAGGTTTAAGGGAAAATTTTGGTTAAAGTTTAAGTTATAATGATTCAAAATTGATTTTAAGATTGATTCTTAATTATTTGTTGAATGCCACCATTATTTCACACTAAGGCCGTGAAGTTTATTTTGCCTTCCTTGGGGCTAATTTAATAGCCTTGTAGGCTTGGGTTACCTAGTGGTACCCGGTAAAATTAAGTGATTTGATTTTATTAAAGTTTAAAATTTAATGAATTATAATTAAGGTTGGTTGATTACAGATTTTAAGGGTTGGTTATACATTTCTGGAGTTTTTTTTTAAACAATTTTGTATTTTTTAGAATTTTTTGTTTATTTTAATCATTTAATTAAGGGGTTAGAAATTAACTTTTTGATTAAGGGTGTTTTCCAAAAACTTAGCATTTTATTAAAATACTAGACCTTAATACAATCAGTTAGAGAGTAAGTATGCTGAAATCAGAGTTTTCTACATTTTATTACGAAGGTTTGAAGTTTTAAACTAGTTTTGACCTAAGTTTGACCAAAAAGTTGACTTTTTGTTTTTGATATATTTATAGAGTTTTAATATTTTTAATAAATATTAGACATTATTATGAGTTGAATGTAAGTGAGTTTGACTTATTTGGATTTTTTTTTAAATTAGTAATGAATTTTTGAAGTTTCAAGTATTTATTGAATTATTGAAATTGCTTAATTAAGGGGGCCTTTTTGTGATTTTGATCCAAATGAGTTCCCAACTCCTTGAAATCAGCTCCAAATGTCCAGAATGACCTAAGAAGAGATTCCCAAGTGTTTGGAAAAGTTTTGGAATTTTAAATAATTATTAATTAATTATATTAACAAAATATTTATTTTCAATTTAAATTAAATTAAGGTTTAATTTTTTGTCAAATTAAGGGGTTTTTAATTTTCGTTGGTTAAGGACCTGATTCTAGTCAGTTAGAGGGGTTACACATATTTTTTGGGTTTAATCTTGATTTATTATATTTTCTGGAAGTTTTAGAGGCTTAATTAAGGCTTAAAATTAGGAAAATTGATTGAGGACCTTAATGACCTCTAAAACAAGTGAAAATTTTTCTGGTGGCTGTACATGTCACTAAGTTTAAGTGGTTTAAATTTGAATTTCAAATGAAGTGTATCCTAATTCCTAGAATTTCTCTAATTTTCTAAACATGTCCTTAATTATTATCCTTAATAATGTCACTAGGTTTAATAGGTTTGAATCAATGTTTTAACTAACCCTTTGACAACATATACGCATCACACATAAGGACATTCAATTCCTAAATCTAGGAGAGCCTAGGGTAGGTGGTGTGTGCAAAACCTAAGCATGCAACATTCAAAATTAATTAACATAGAAAAAGATATTGATTAGTGAGTAGTTGAAAAATAACTATTCACTAATCTCCCCCATAATTTATGTTCAAGCATAATTAATCCAAGTTTGAAATTCCAAAGGATTTCTCAATTGCTCTCAAAATTTAACATATATAGTTTCAAAATTAGTTTTAATATCTAGAAAATAGATTAGTTTTAGAAATTCGAGAAAATTTAAAGTAATTTAAAATAGTCTTTGAATAAGTCTCAAAAAAAGTTTTAAAAAATATTTGAAAATATTTTAATAATTTAATATGTTTTAAAATAGGGATTATTTGAATTTTTTAAAATTATTTGAATTAAATATTAATTAAATATTCAAGTTTTAAGTGATTAAAATTATTTAACATATATAAAATATATCAAATTAATTTTAATTTAGGTTTAATATTTTAAATGTATCCTCTGAATATTTAAGAAAATAACTTAAAATTAAATTTTAGATTTTGAAAATATCTAGAATAATACTAATTAATTATTAACTTAATATCAAAAATTTATAAGTAATTCAAATTAAAACAAATTATGTTTTAAATAAATTTTGAATTAAAAGATTTAAATTTATTTAAATTTTTTTGATGATATTTATATAAAAAATTTTTTTTTTTTATAATTTTAAAATAGTCTCAAAAGAATTTAGAAGAAATTTGAAATTAAAAATGACTAAAACTAAATTAAATCATTTTTAATTACCTGGCGACGTCGACGCCATGTGGCACCACATGTTTCGTCCAGCACAGACGGCGGCGACAGGCAATGATTGTTGTTTGATTGAGAAAGCGCGTGGGTCCCACGCGATTTCACTAATCCGCTTCAGCGGATCTCACCCGCCATTGGATTATCCACGATTTAAACCTACGGCTCAAATTTCATCTGGACGAAATGTGGAACCGCTGGGCTAGCTACGCAGTTTGATAGAGCCGTAGAGAGTCTTAATCTCGACCGTTGATCAGACGATCAACGGTCTAGAAAACGCGCAACCCATGCATGCGGCGAACTAAAACCCTAATCAAAGAAAAGGCTCATTTGCTCGATCAGATCAATTAATCTTAGTGAAATTTTAAATCTAGATTAAGAAACCGAATAGAAATTCTGGGAAAATAATTTCATAGCCTAATATGCATTTAATCAAAAGCTATTTAAACTAGGTGTCTTAAACTAGGGTTTGAGATTATACTTCATTGAATGGACGGATTAATCCGTTTAAAGATTTGTTGCATTTGTTAACTGTCCATGCTCCCTTTTGTTAAAGACACCTCGAGCTCACGACCAACCTTTATCGAATGCAAAAGAAGCTTGAACGGATTCAAGCTTGGTTCGCCGGGAAGCATGTCGGAGAGGACTTTGACTGGCGTGATTTGAGTGGGGATGTTTTGAAGATTCTCTAGGGAGCTCAATAGAATAATGATTTTGGCTTGAGAGGTTGAGAGTGGAGAGAGAACGTCTAGAATAGAATGAGACTCATTTTGAGTCTTTATCCTAATTCAAATGGACCTGGATTGAATGGAGGGTCTTGATCAACTTGGAGAGCTTCCAGATGGATTCCATCTGTCTAGGGAGTGGTTGGGAGAAGATGGAAAAGGACGGATCAAGGACATCCTACATGTAAAGCTCTTTTGGTCCCCATTTGGACACATGGAGTAATAGGAGCTGTTTGATTAAGATCAAAGGGTTGAGATGAGCTCTAGGAAGCTTCTAGAGCTGTTTAAAATAGCTGGAATGATTTATATTAAAATGGGATTAAGTTTAAAAGGGTTTTTGACTGAATTTGACCACTCCAAAGTTTGGTTTGACTCTTTGACTGGTCCCCATGCCATGTGGCAGCTGAGGTGGCATGGGAAGGGCTTTGGGAATTAAATGGAATTGCTTGAATGGATTGAGGAAGGAATGGGTTAGCTTGGGTCAAGCCAAATGGGCATTCAAGCCTCTTAAAGGGGTTTGTTGACCAGTCAACTGGTCAACATTAGGTAAGGTGGCAACCAAAGTCATTTGAGGAGTTAATTAAAATAGCTTGGATAGGGTTTGACAAAAATTTGCATGCATTTGGAATTTAATTCAAAGTGAATGGGCTTAAGGGTTGATTTTGGTCAACCTAGGTTGACTGGGTCAACCAGGTTGACCTAAGGAGTGGGTCTGGATTGAATAGGTTTGAAATTGTATTTGGAGTTTGGTAGAGGTGGTTTCAGGAATTAAACAGGCTATTTTAAGGCAAATGAGCCTATTGGGCACTTAATGGGCCTTGAGTCAATCATGGTTGATTTTGTCAACCAGATGAGTCTAGGGTCTAGAAATGGATTCAACAGATTTAAAACAACATTTTGAATCTATTGGGTGTGGTCCCAAGGTCTGGAGAGTTTGATTTGATTAAATGGGCTTATTGGGCCCATTAAGGGTCATTTGGGTCAATCCTAGTTGATCTGGTCAACCAGGTTGACCCAAGGTCTGGGGTCGGGCTGAGCAGGTTTGAAATGACATTTGTAGACCAATGGAGGTGATTCCATGGCTTAGAGAAGTCATTTTAGTCAAATCACTTGTTTGGACTCTTAAAGGACTTCATAGGTCAACGAGGTTTACTTGGTCAACCAGGTTGACCTAGGATCTTGGAATGGGTCCAACAGGTTTGGTTTGACATTTGAAACTTGCTGGACTTGGTTGCATTCAATTTGGAGGTTGTTTGGTTTGAAATCAATATTTGAGCCCCTAAGGGGTATTTTGGTGATTTTGACCCCTGGTCGACTGGGGGTCAAAGTGGGTCCACCAAAGTGTAGTTTAATGTTCAATAGGTCAGGATTAAGGGTTTGGAAGTGATTTAAGGCTTTGGAGTACGCTCTAAGGTCAGGATCTACTGGGTGAAAGGTCCAGTGGCATAGGTTGTAAATATTTGAAGGTTTTACAGCCTTTGGATTTTGTTCTAATTTATGGGGTTAGAGACCTCAGAATGGGCTCAAATTTGGAGGTTTTCTTCTAGAGACATGTCCTATCAGTATGCAACTAACAGACTCTGAATCAAAAGTTATTTGACTGGGTTTTGAAATGTTTGAAAATTCACTGGAAAAGGCCTTCAGGACAGGGCCTTTGGACTTTAGGATCTTAGCCTGGGTTTTTGGATTTGAAATGGGTTTGAGTTTGAATGATTGGATTTGAATTATCAAAATCATTTACGATCATTTAGGATGATAATAAGTGATTGGATATGATTAAAGTTGGATCAAGATTTGAATTAATTTAGATTTTGAACTGGAATAGAGTCTGGATTTTGATTGAGGCTTGAATTGACTTGAGATCTAGATTGGCTTGAGAACAAGATTGATTTGAAGTCTGGATTTATCTGAGATCTAAATCAATCTTAAGGTATGGAATTATCTAAGGTCTAGGTAGCTCCTACGACCTAAGAAGATTATATGGTCTGGATCTAGGAGAGTCTTAAGGTCTAGAATAGATCCTAAGGTCTAGATTTTTCTGGAGGAATCCTAAGAGTGGAGTATATCCTAGGATCTAGATTCTAGAAGAGACTTAGGGTCTAGAGTAGATTTTAAGGTCTATATCTAGGAGAACCTAGGGTTTAGATTGATATGGAATAATCCTAGGGTCAAGATAGATCCTAGGATCTGGAGTCTAGATTGATGTAGGGTCTGGATTGATCTGGAGTCTGGGTGGCTCCTTAGTGACCTCATACAAAAATGAGGTCAACATTCACAAACCTTAATTATTTTTGGACGATCAAAAAACCATTCAGGGTGATGCTTTAGACGATATGTACAAAATTGAAATAATTGTCCAGGACTATCACGACATTGGCTTGGACGATCAAGTTATTTTTCCATCATCTAAATATCCATTCAGGGTGATATTCTGGATAATATATGTCATTTTGTACTAATCGGGCCTAGTAGATCTAGTTATTTTTTCATTGTCCTGACATCCATCCAGGGTGATTATCTGGATGATATTCATCAAGTTGGACTAATGATACAAGATGATAGTCTTATCATCCTAGATGATATTTGATGATTAGTTGCTAATTAGGGTTAATTTGGCACCATTGTTTAAAAGATCTCTTATTTTCTCAAGTGGAGATCTTTTGCTATTGTCCTGACCTGAGAGAGCCAAGAGGAGAGGGAGAGCAAGAGAGAGAGAGAGAGAGAGAGAGAGAGAGAGAGAGAGAGAGAGTGAGAGAGAGAGAGAGAGAGAGTCTTGTGAGGGGGGTTTGTGAGGGGTTTCACAAAGGTTGCTCCAAGCAAGGATCCACGTCATCTTCTCTAGTCGTCATCCTTGGTTCCATGGGGGATCTAGAGAGGTCTACTTTAGCAACTGATTGAGATTCTTTTCCTTCTTCTGGAGGATGCAAAAGGGGTTTGGTTCTCTGTCTGCTTTTCGAGGAAGCAAAAGGAGTTGGTTTCTTTGCCTACTTTAGGAGGAAGCAAAAGGAGTTGAGTTCTTTGCCTCACCAGGGTTGGTGGAAAGGAGTTTTTGTACGGGTTTCTCTGCCTTGCTTTGGGGGAAAAAAGGAAAGACACTGTGTTTAGTGAAATACTCAGATGAGAGGCTCCAGGGAGTGGACGTAGGTCAAGTTGATCGAACCACTATAAAATATGGTGTATTCTTTCTTATTATACTTCTTTATTTAATTTCCGCACTTTGATTTCTAAGGTGATTATTTGGTTATATTTGTGATTCTACTTAAAGAATTTTTTAAATACCAATTCACCCGCCCCCCCTCTTCGTTAGTCTTGGGACTAGTTCATAAGGGCTTAACATCCCTATCAAACTTTCAAGAACAAACCATATTTGCCAAAGTAAAATAACCCAGGGAGTAGATGATAAATATAGAGGGTAATGATCAGCATAAAATTGAATAAAATCATTGCTCAAAATAGGACAATCACAATAATTTGCACTAAAATAAAAACCCAAAATAATGTTAAACTTATTACCAAACCATTGATGAAAGAAATCCTTCCAAATACTAATATTACAAACCAACTAATTGTTAAGAGAGTTGCTATTTGCATGTTTTACATTCTTGCAACTTGTATTATTTTTATGATTTCAAATATTATTATTTTATGTATAGATATCTCCTAACACTTTTTAGAAGATTTGTTTTTGCTCTAGTGTGTACTAACATTTCAGGAAAATCAACTCCAAACTATGAAGACTTCAAATCAAATTCAGCATCAAATCATTTATAAATTAAAAGCTTTAAAAATGTTTTTGAATTGAGTGGGAGTGATTGTAATTGAGTGAAAATTCATAACACACATATGGGGAAATAAATTTTATGAACTGATCGTACGAGACGAATATAGTTCGTACGGGACGATCATGTCAATTAACCCCTCGGAAGAGCAATGGATCGAACAGGCAGGGAGAAAATTTTTCTAAGTCCTATTCATCCGGAAGAATTTATTATTAGTCCCGGGACGAACGCCTCTGGATTCTCACTTTGCACTGTTTGTCCAGACGAAATATATGGTTTGTGGCTGGATAAAACTCTCTGTTTAAAATCGCACATGACGAAATTACTCTTCGTCCCTGGATGAAACCCTCTGTTTAAAATCGTCCAGGATGAAACTTGTTCATCCCAGGAGGAAACTTGTTCATCCCAGGATGAATCGAACCGACTTACCTCAGTTGGTTATGTCCTGCAGCGATTTGGAAACCGACCCATGGAATAACCCTTTCGTACCGGACGAACCTAGTTCGTACGGGATGATGATCGTGTACGAACATAGTTCGTACCAATATACATTAGGATCGTTTCTAACACTTTAAGTAAAATCTTCTGGGATGATCCATGATCATACGAGACGATCCACAGCGTACATAATTGAAAATTTGCAATTTTTAAGTAGTTTTTATTGTCTTTTCTATATATAGTCCAAATTAGACTACCACAAAATCTTATTTTTGGTCATTAATCTTCGTGCCTATTGAAAGAAGACTCAAGGAGAGAGTGAGAGAGAGCATTTAAAGAAGGATTTCTTCCACTAGAGAGTGAAGGCTTTACTTTGTGTTCAAAGGTAACATTTTCTACTTGTGATTTGAGATTACTTCACTCTTTTCATTCTTCTTTCTAGATTTCTTGTGAGGAGATCTGTCAAAGAGATTGGGTTCTCTGCCCACACTAGAATAGTGTGAAAGGATGAAGGGTTCTTTGCCCACACTACGAGAGTGTGAAAGGACGAAGGGTTCTCTTCCCACACTAGGAGAGTATGAAAGGACGAAGGGTTCTCTGCCCACACTAGGCGAGTGTGAAAGGACAAAGAGTTCTCTGCCCATATTAGGAGAGTGTGAAAGGACGGACGATTCTGTGCCAATACTGGGGATAGTGTAAAAGGACGATGGTTCTCTGTCGAATCGGGTAGTGGTGGAAAGAGAGTTTGTAAAGGCTTCTCCGCCTTATTGTGGGTGCAAAAAGAGAGACACTATTAGTATTAGTGCAATACTCAGAGGGTGTCTCTTGGGAGTGGATGTAAGTCTGGTTTAGACCGAACCACTATAAAACTTGTCATTTATTTTTATAATTTTTTTATTTTCTGTATTTTACTGTTTAAAAAGTTGTGGTTGAGAAACTTTTTTTAAAAATTCATTAAATTTATTTTCGGTTCAACTCATCTAAAAGAGGGATAATTTTTATCTATCAATTCACCCCCCTCTTGATAGCCGTGGGACATTAACTTAGGTTTAACAACCTATTCACTAGACTCAATAAGTGGTATCAAAGCTCTGTTTCAAAATCATAAGTTTAAACTACTTTTTGATTAACGTTGATGGCTACATTTGGAAACTGAAACACACCTGAGGGTTACTCTATTACTAAACCTTCACTGTTTGGCAATATACCTTTTGATTTTTGAAAAAAATGCATGTCTACTTTCTTACAGTCACTTGATTATCGTATGTGGATCTTAGTCTAGGAAGGTTATACAAAACCAACTAGATTAGTTGATGGAGTTAGAGTTGCAACACCTTTTGTAGATTGGACTGTAGAAGAACATGACTTAGCACAACTAAATGCTAAATGTTTGAATAGTTTCTTTTGTTCTTTAAAATCTGAAGACTACGTGCGGGTTTTCACTTGTAAAAGTGGAAAGGACATATGTGATAGACTTTGTATAACATATGAGGGGACTAATGAGGTTAAACAATCTAGACTTAATATCTTGTTGCATGATTATGAACTATTTCACATGAAACCTAATGAATCCATTTCTGATATGTACATAAGATTTAGTCAAATAGTCACCTCTTTACATGCACTTGGTAGGGAACTAAAGAATGCTGAAATGGTTAATAAGATTCTTCATTGTTCACCTAGTACTTATGATGCTAAAATTACTGTAATTACAGAGTATAAAGATCTAAATATTTATTCAATAGACAATCTTCTTGGTTCTGTAGAGAGAGTTGCTATTTGCTTGTTTTACATTCTTGCAGCTTGTATTGTTTTGATGATTTCAAATATTATTGTTTTATATATCTCCTAACACTTTTTTAGAAGATTTGTTTTTTGCTCTAGTGTGTACTAACATTTCAAGAAAATCAACTCCAAGCGATGAAGACTTCAAATTATTCATTTGCAAATTATAAGTTTTTGAAATGAGAGGGAGTGATTGTAATTGAGTGAAAAGTCACAACACACACTCTTGGGGAACACTTTTTGTAAACTGATCGTACGGGACGAACCTGGTTCGTACAGAATGATCATGTCAACTAACCCCTCGAAGGAGCAATGGATCGAACAGGCAAGTAAAAAATTTTTTAAGTCCTAATCGTCCAGGATGAATTTAATATTTTTCCCGGGATGAACGTCTCTGGATTCTCACCTTGCACTGTTCGTCCAGACGAAAATTATGGTTCGTACCGAGATGAAGCTTCCTGTATGAGATCGTACATGACGAAATTTATTTTCATCCCTGGACGAAACTCTCTGTATGCGATCGTACAGGACAAAATTAATTTTCGTCCCTGGACAAAATGCTCTGTAAAAAATCATCCACGGATAAAACCTGTTCGTCCTAGGACGAACTGAACCTACTTACGTCAGTTGGTTATGTCCTGTAGAATTTTGGGAACCGACCTACGTAATAACCGTTTCGTACCGGACGAATATAGTTCATACGGGACGATGAGCGTGTACGAACATAATTCATACCAATATAGAATAGGATCATTTCTGACACTTTAAGTAAAATCGTCCAAAACGATCCATGATCGTATGGGACGATCCACTGCGTACAGAATTGAAAACTTGCAGTTTTTGGGCAATTTTTCTTGTCTTTTGTATATATACTTCAAATTATACTGCCACCTAATCTTTTTGCTCATTGATCCTCATGCCTATTGGAAGAAGAGTAAAGGAGAGAGTGAGAGAGAGCAGTCAAAGAAGGATTTCTTCCACTGGAGCTTGAAGGCTTTGCATTGGGTTCAAAGGTAAGATTTCCTACTTGTGATTTAAAATTATTTCACTCATTTTCTTTCTTCCTTCTAGATTTCTTGAGAAGAGATTTCTCAAGGAGATCTGGTTCTTTCCCGACACTAGGAGAGTGTGAAAAGATGAAGGGTTCTCTGCCCACACTAGGAGAGTGTGAAAGGATGAAGGGTTCTCTGCCCACACTAGGAGAGTGTGAAAGGACGAAGGGTTCTCTGCCCACACTAGGAGAGTGTGAAAAGATGAAGGATTCTCTTCCCACACTAGGAGAGTGTAAAAGGACGATGGTTCTCTGCCAACACAAGGGAAAGTGTAAAAGGACAACGATTCTCTGTCGCACCGGGTAGTGGTGAAAAGAGTGTTTGTAAAGGCATTTCTGCCTTGCTGTGGGTGCAAAAGGAGAGACACTATTGGTATTAGTGCAATACTCAGAGGGTGCCTCTAGGGAGTGGATGTAGGTCTGGTTTAGACCGAACCGCTATAAATCGTGTGTCTTTTTTATTTTACTGCTTTTAATTTTGTGTTTTAAAAATTTGTGGTTGAAAAACCTTTTATAAAAAATTCATTAAAGTTTAATTTCGGTTAAATTTATCAAAAGAAGAAAAAAAATTTTAACTACCAATTCACCCCCCTCTTGGTAGCCTTGGGACATTAACTTAGGTTTAACAACTTATTCACTAGACTCAACAAGTGGTATCATAGCTTTGTTTCAAAATCATAAGTTTAAACTACTTTTTGATTAACCTAGATGTCTACATTTGGAAACCAAAATACACCTGAGGGTTACTCTATTACTAGACCTCTACTGTTTGACAATATACATTTTGATTTTTGGAAAACACGCATGTATACTTTTTTACAGTCACTTGATTATCATATGTGGATCTTAGTCTAGGAAGGTTATACAAAACCAACTAGATTAGTTGATGGAGTTAGGGTAGAAACACCTTTTGCAGATTGGACTATAGAAGAACGTGACTTAGCTCAACTAAATGCTAAATGTTTAAATAGCTTCTTTTGTGCTTTAAAATCTGAAGACTACATGCGAGTTTCTACTTGCAAAAGTGGAAAGGACATATGGGATAGACTTTGTATAACTTATGAGGGGACTATTGAGGTTAAGCGATCAAGACTTAATATCTTGTTACATGATTATGAATTATTTCACATGAAACCAAATGAATCCATTTCTGATATGTACACAAGATTCACACAAATTATAACCTCTTTGCATGCACTTGGTAGGGAACTAATGAATGCTGAAATGATTAATAAGATTCTTCGTTGTTTACCTACTGCTTATGATGCTAAAATTATTGCAATTATAGAGTCTAAAGATCTAAACATTTATTCTATCGACAATCTTCTTGGTTCACTCATTGCTTACGAGCAAGGGGTTAGTCAAAGAAAGATTGATGTAGGTGAACCATGAAAGGAGAAGAATATAGCACTAAAAGTAGAAGAGTCTGAGAGCGAACACTCATAACCTGAGGATGAAGATGATATTGCATTAATGACTAGACAATTCAGAAGTTTTCTGAAGAGGAAGCAGAAGAGACGCCAGCAATGGAATAGAGGTAAGTTTAACATAAATGGCAAGGTTTCTAACGAAGTGATTTGCTATGAATGCAGAAAACCAGGTCATACATGGAGACCTAAGATGCATAAACTTAGACATATCATACATGCATCTGATTTAAAATTGCTAAAATGTGAACCCAAACATTTTTGGGTTCCCAGGTCTAACATTTCATATTTCTGCAGGGTCGCACTCACACAAGACCTCGTGGGAGCATATGGTACCTGGATAGCGGATGTTCAAAGCATATGACTGGAGATAATGCCCAATTCATAATGCTGGAAGCCAGGAGTGGAGGCAAGGTAACACTTGGAGATAACACCACAAAGAAGGTGATTGGATCAGGTATGATTGGAAACTTGAAAAACTTTTTTATTGATAATGTGTTGTTGGTTGAAGGATTAAAGCATAATTTGTTATGTATAAGTCAGCTATGTGTTAAGGGTTATAGTGTAAATTTTTTTCCTACTAGCTGTATATTAAGCATAAATGGTAAAGATATGTTGAATGGAAAGAGGGTAAACAATGTTTATATGCTAGATTTAAATTGCATTCTTACTCCTATTGCCTTTTGTTTAAAAACTGTTTCTGATGTGTCATGGCTTTGGCATAGGAGACTTTGTCATTCTAGTATGAAAAACCTTAGAAAGATTACCCAAAAGAATTTAGTGAGAGGTATACCAAAACTAGACTTTAATAAGAATCACCTTTGTGATGCATGTCAATTAGGTAAGCAAGTGAAGTCCTCTTTTCAATCCAATAAGGATCTTAGAACTAGTAAACCTTTGGAAATCTTACATATAGATCTTTTTGGACCAGTTGGAACTGTAAGTCTAGGAGGGAAGGTATACAGATTTGTTATAGTAGATGATTATACAAGATTCACTTGGGTTAGATTTTTATTTCATAAGAGTGAATCATTTGAGGAATTTAAAATTTTTTTGACTTGAATTCAAAGGAAATTAGGGTGTGAAATTATTTCTATACAAAGTGATCATGGAGGAGAATTTGAAAATGAGAGATTTGAAAATTTTTGTAAAGTAAAAGTAATTGATCACAATTTTTCTGCACCTAGAAGCCGTCAACAAAATGGGGTAGTCGAAAGAAAAAATAGAACATTAATAGAAGCTACCCGAGAAATGTTGGCAGAATACTCACTTCCTAGATATTTTTGGGCTGAGGCGGTTAGTACTGTTTGTTATGTTCGAAATAGGATAAATATGAGATCTAATTTAAATAAAACATTCTATGAATTGCTAAAAGGGAGAACACCTAATTTTTCACATTTGCATATTTTTGGTTGCAAGGTGTTTATTCATAATAATGGAAAATCTGCCTTAGGAAAATTTGATCCAAAATCAGATGAAGGAATTTTTGTTGTATATTCAAGTCTTGGAAAATCTTATAGGGTATTAAAAAAAAGAACTTTGGTCATTGAAGAGATCACACATGTTGTATTTGATGAATCTAGAAATTTGGAAGAGCCAAATGTTGTTGAAGATGAGATTGAGGAAAACTCCTAAAAGATTGATAGAATAAACTTGGAAGAAAATGTGGAAGAGAATTTGGAGATAGAAAACCCTTTGTCTAGAGATTTGAGATTTTCTAAAAATCACCCAAGGGAATTGATTATAGGTGAACCTAGTAAGGGTGTTAGAACTTGGCATGGATTAAACAAGGAAGTCAATCATTCAGCATTTATTTCAACTATAGAACCCACTAATATTGATCAAGCACTTTCTGATGAATTTTTTATTTTGGCCATGCAAGAAGAGTAAAATCAATTTATAAGAAATAAAGTTTGGGAATTAACTTGAAGGCCAAAAGATCAAAGCATAGTTGGAACTAAGTGGGTATTCAAAAATAAAATGAATGACTCAGGAATAGTCATTAGAAATAAAGCTAGATTAGTTACTAAGGGGTATAATCAGATTGAAAGAATTGATTTTGAAGAGACTTTTGCCCCTGTAGCTAGACTTGAAGCAATTAGAGTTTTGCTAGTTTTTGCCTGTTTTAAATGATTCAAATTATATCAAATGGATGTGAAATGTGTCTTTTTAAATGGGGTAATTGAAGAGGATGTTTTTGTAGAACAACCTCCAGGTTTTGAAAATTCTAAATACCAAAATCATGTGTTCAAATTAAAAAAGGCATTATATGGATTAAAGCAGACACCTAGGGCTTGGTATGAGAGGTTAAGCACCTTCCTACTTGAAAGATCTTTTGAAAAAGGAAGTGTGGATACAACTCTCTTTTTAAAAAAAATTTAAAAAGGATATACTCATTGTTCAAATTTATGTGGATGATATCATTTTTGGATCTTCAAATAAAAATCTTTGTGATGATTTTTCTAAAATAATGAGTAGTGAATTTGAGATGAGTCTAATGGGAGACTTAAATTATTTTCTAGGATTTAGCATTAAGCAACTTGAGGAATGTACATTTCTTAGTCAAACTAAATATGTTAAGGATATCCTCAAAAAATATGAAATGGACAATGCTAAACCTATTGGTACACCAATGAATTCCTCAGTTCAGTTAGATAAAGACCTTAAGGGAAAATCTGTTGATCAAAAGAAATTTAGAGGGATTATTGGATCTTTACTTTACTTGACTGCTAGCAGACCAGATATCATGTTTAGTGTTTGCTTGTGTGCTAGATTTCAATCAGATCCAAAAGAATCACATTTGACAGTAGTGAAAAGGATTTTAAGATACTTACTAGGAACTCAGAACTTAGAAATTTGGTATTCAAAGTTTAGCTCTTCATTTGAAATTATTGGTTATTCAGACTCTGATTTTGCAGGCTGTAGAGTGGATAGAAAAGCACTTCTGGAACATGTCAATTCATTGGAAATTCATTAGTTTCATGGTCTAGTAGAAAATAAAATTCAGTGGCCCTATCTACAACAGAAGCAGAATACATTGCACTAGGAAGTTGTATGGCACAAGTACTTTGGTTAAAACAACAATTGATTTATTTAGGATTAACTATAGGCACTATACCAATTTATTGTGATAATACTAGTCCTATTTGCATTTCAAAGAATCCTATTCAATATTCAAGAACCAAACACATTGACATAAGGCATCATTTCGTAAGAGATCATGTATCCAAGGGAGAAATTGAACTTAACCATGTTTCAATAGAAAATCAACTTGCAGACATTTTTATAAAACCTTTAGCCTTTGATACTTTCAGTACATTAAGAACTAGGCTAGGAGTTATTGATTTAAATGCTTAGACAAAAATGTTTTTCTGCAAAATTGATATTTTGTTTTTGTTTTTATGTTCATTGTATTTTTATTTTGTTTTGTTTTGTTATTTTTGTTTATTTTTGGTGTGTATTTAAGTGTGACTTGTATATTTTTATTTGTTTTTATTTAGTGTGTGAAAATAAAAATTTGTGATCATCATTGTCCGGGACGAAATTTTTTCGTAAGGGATGATGTGTGTAAAATGACAAACTGCGTGATTTCGAACAGTCTTAAGAGGAGTTTTTAATGTAGTTCATCAGTACGATCGTCACGATCGTCCAGAACAAAATATTTTTCAAACGATGGGACAATTGAATGTAGCAGTTGAATGGATAAAACAGTTTTTATTATGAACTTCGTCCGTACGAACCTTTAGTTCGTCAAGACGAACATATGTCGATTCATGGCGAGGGACGATTTTCAACTGCCATTAAAACGAATTAAATTTTTGATCGTCCGTACGAATACGTGTTCGTCTGTACGATCGTCTTGGTCAAAAGCCTGTACGAAAGGATGCTTCAAAAATTGTGTGTTTACGAAAAGTCGTTATTTTTAAACACATTTGTCCGTCCATACGAAATATTTTCGTACGGGACGAATTGAATTCGTACAGGACGAGCAAAAATTTTGTTTGGTACGAACAGTCGTTCTTCTTTAAATTAACGATAGTTTTTACTAAACAGTCACTTTTACAAATCACTTTCAAACCTTTCCACTCTTCAAATATCTCAATGGCAAGTTCTAGGAAGCGCCAAATGACCTTGACTAAGGGTCCTCTAAGAAATACATTCGAAAACTTCCTTTCTAGAGCCAATGAAGAATAATTTGCTAGGTTTGTGTCTGCAAAAATCCCCCCATTTAAAGTTCTCTTACAGGATCAATTGAATGTAATGCACTTATTTACCTCCACTCAATTTGGTTTGATCCTCACTTAAGTTCACTTCTACTATAGAGAAACCTTTTACTATTTCTTGGCAAACATGTCATTCAACTCCGACCATTCTATCATTAGTTCTTTTGTTTTAAAAAAGAAAGTTGAAATCACCAAGGATGACTTTTATATTTTTCTAAAATTAAGGACTGAAGGCTTAAGAGCACACACTTTAACCAACTCAAGTATTGATTGGACTGAAGTTAATCGTGTGATTAGAGATAGGAGAATTAAGGATCATTTGCCTAAAGTTTCAACCTTCGTGCGCAATGCCCGTATCATCCAGCATGTATTAAGAACTTCCATTATATCTAAAGCTGGTGATAGAGTCAACATCACTCCTCTTCTTTCTACTGTTACCTACTTGATTATAACTAGACAACCTATAGATGAGGCCCAACTTCTAATTGACTACATTTATGGTCTCTCTGAAATTGGTCATGTTGATCATAAAAGAAAGAAGAACATAGCCTTAGGACATCTGATTTCTTATATTTTGGAAAAGAAGTATTATTTAATTCATCCTGAATAAGATTTTGAAGAACTTCTCTACTACAACGACGCATCCTTTAGGGCTATCTTCAATAAGGACGAGCCCAGCCGAACTCATGTAGTTCACAGTGAAACAGAAGAAGAAGCTGGACCTTCACATGCTGCTGAACCAAATTATCAGGATTTAGTTCAAAGGTTTGAAAATTTAGAGGATCATTTTGATCAAAGGTTTGATCAAATTGAAACTCACTTGCAGCAGCAAGATTTTCAGCACAATCAGAATATGGGATTTATGCTTGAACAAATAAATGCCATTAATTCCAACATGTTCACGATCAGTAGTTACTTCAACTTCTTTGGTGTAGCACCATCTCCTCCTCCAGATCAGGGTCCATCATAATGATTTGTTTAGTGTTTGTTCAGTGTTTGTTCTGTATTTTATTGTAGTTTATGTGTTAGTGATTTTCTTTAGTTTGTTATTTTGTTCTTGTCTTAGTTGTATTACTATTGATATCTTAAACTTCAAATTGTAATAGCCTTATCCGATATCAATATATGTTTTTAATGTTTTATTGATTAATGTTTTAGAAATATGTGTTCGACTTTATGACATTCCTTTTTTATTTTTATCTTAATGATGCTTTATTTAATTTGTAAATTAAAATTAATATCATTAGAAAATATAATTTTTCTAAATTTAAGAGATGCTTATAACTTGATATTATTAGAATTTTCAATTCCATGTCTCTTATTTAGACTACATTATCTTTAATATTATTATTGCAATTTAGATGTTTTCTTATTTTGAATTTCTCTTTTCAATTAGTATTTATGTGCTTAGAAAAATTTAAAATTTTATATTATTGATTTTTGAAAGAATTCAATTACTCTTGAAAATTGTACAAATGTACAAAAATCAAAAGGAATGTGCAAAAAATTTGCAATGATAAAAAGAGGCACAAAATAAGCCCAAAGTAAAAGATGCACAAAAATGTGCCATAAAAATTGAAAAAGATGCGCAAAGCGCCACATGTGGTAATTATTTTTTTCCAGACTCTTTTAATCTCTTAATTCAAATTGATCTAATGTTCATTTATAACTTATATTGAAATTTGAAATATAAAATTTTTTATTCATCCTTAGTGCAATGATTTTCTTTATATTCATGTCTAAATTGACACATGCCTTTGATAAATTTATTTTATTCTCTATGTTATATCACTTCTTAAATTTTATGAAATCTTATGTTTTTCTAATGTTTTGATTTTATTTGCATACCTTATTTCAATCACTTTCAAGATTAAAATATCAAATGAATTTCATACTTCTGCTTACATTTCTAACATTCTTTTCTTCTTTACTTTTTGATGTTGTTAAAAAGGGGGAGAAATTATTTGTTGTGTATGTTTTCGTGTTGCGTAAGTTTTCATATTGTTTAATTTTTATATGTGTGTTTTTATAGTATTTGATTATTTTCTTTGTTTCATCTTTTGTGTTGTAAAAAAAAATTTGAAAAACAAAATTTTTTCTTAAGTAATTCAAATGCCTCCTTATTTTTATGAGTTCATCAATTCAAGGGGAGTTTAAGAGATTCTTAGAACTTGAAATTCTACAAATAATAATTGTTTTGCTATCATCAAAAAGGGGGAGATTGTAGAGAGAGTTGCTATTTGCATGTTTTACATTCTTGCAACTTATATTATTTTGATGATTTCAAATATTATTATTTTATATATCTCCTAACACTTTTTTGGAAGATTTGTTTGTACTAACATTTCAGGAAAATCAACTCCAAGCGATGAAGACTTCAAATTATTCATTTGTAAATTACAAATTTTTGAAATGAGAGGGAGTGATTTTAATTGAGTGAAAAATTACAACACACACTCTTGGGGAACACTTTTTGTAAACTGATCGTACGGGACGAACCTGGTTCGTATGGGACAATCATGTCAATTAACCACTTGAAGGAGCAATGGATTGAACAGGCAAGTAGAAAATTTTCTAAGTCCTAATCGTCCAGGATGAATTTAATATTCATCCCGGGAAGATCGTCTCTAGATTCTCACCTTGCACTGTTCATCCAGATGAAAATTATGGTTCGTACCAGGACGAAGCTCTTTGTATGAGATCGTATAGAACAAAATTAATTTTCGTCCCTGGATGAAACTCTCTGTATGCGATCGTATGGGATGATGACTGTGTACGAACATAGTTCATACCAATATACATTAGGATCACTTCCGACACATTAAGTAAAATCGTCCAGGATGATCCACGATCGTACGAGATGATCTAGTGCGTATAGAATTGAAAACTTACAATTTTTGGGCAGTTTTTCTTGTCTTTTGTATATATACTTCAAATTATATTGCCACCTAATCTTTTTGCTCATTGATCTTCGTGCCTATTGGAAGAAGAGTAAAGGAGAGAGTGAGAGAGAGCAGTCAAAGAAGGATTTCTACCACTGGAGCTTGAAGGCTTTGTGTTGTGTTCAAAGGTAAGATTTCCTACTTGTGATTTGAGATTACTTCACTCTTTTTCTTTCCTCCTTCTAGATTTCTTGGGAAGAGATCTGTAAAGGAGATCCGATTCTCTGCCGACACTAGGAGAGTGTGAAAAGATGAATGGTTCTCTGCCCACACTAGGAGAGTGTGAAAGGACGAAGGGTTCTCTGCCCACACAAGGAGAGTGTGAAAGGATGAAGGGTTCTCTGCTCACACTAGGAGAGTGTGAAAGGATGAAGGGTTCTCTTCCCACACTAGGAGAGTGTGAAAAGACGAAGGGTTCTCTGCCCACACTTAGAGAGTGTAAAAGGACGACGGTTCTCTGCCAACACAAGGGAAAATGTAAAAGGATGACGGTTCTCTGCCACACCTGGTAGTGGTGAAAAGAGTGTTTGTAAAGGCTTCTCCGCCTTGCTGTGGGTGCAAAAGGATAGACACTATTGGTATTAGTGCAATACTCAGAGGGTGCCTCTATGGAGTAGATGTAGGCCTGATTTAGACCGAACCACTATAAATCGTGTATCTTTTTATTTTATTATTTTTTAATTTTATGTTTTAAAAATTTGTGGTTGAAAAACCTTTTATAAAAATTTCATTAAAGTTTAATTTCGGTTAAATTTATCAAAAGAAGGAAAAAAATTTTAACTACCAATTCACCCCCCCCCCTCTTGGTAGCCTTGGGTCATTAACTTAGGTTTAACAACCTATTCACTAGACTCAACACGTTCACTTATTGCTTACGAGCAAGGAGTTATCCAAAGAAAGATTGGTGCAGGTGAACCACGAAAGGAAAAGAACATAGCACTAAAAGTGGAAGAGTTTGAGAGTGAACACTCACAACCTGAGGATGTAGATGACATTACATTAATGACTAGACAATTCAGAAGCTTTCTGAAGAGGAAGAAGAAGAGACACCAGCAATGGAATAGAGGTAAATTTAATAGAAATGACAAGGTTTGTAATGATGCGATTTGCTATGAATGTAGGAAACCTGGTCATATCAAGACTGATTGCCCAAAACTCAAAGCTACTCCAAGCAAGGAGAAGGTAGAGGAGAAACCAACTATAAAGAAGGGAAAAAAGAAGTTTCAAAGAGCTTTTTGGGCGGACTCAACTTCAGATTCATCAGAGACTGAAAAGGAAGAAGAAGTCACCAATCTTTGCTTGATGGCAGATAATCTTAATTAGTTAGATCAAGAAGAAGTAAACGACTTAACTTATGATGAATTATTTGAAGTTTCTGAACACATGCATGATGCATACAAGAAAATAAAGAAAATACATGCTAGTCTAAGTTTAAAATTTGAAGAACTTCAAAAGGAACATGAAATCCTTAGGAAAGATCATGCCCTAATAGATGACAACACATGAAACTACTTGATGAATTTGATGACTTGAATAAAAATTATGAGAATTTAAAATCATCATATGCTGATCTTGAAAAAGAATTTAAAAAATTTAAGGATGAATCAGAGAGCAAAACATATCGAATCAATTATACAAATTGAATCTTGGAAGATATGAATTCATTTTATAAGTTGAAAATAAATGCTCTCGAGGATAATAGGATACCCCCCAGACTTGAAGATTTTATTAATCCTATATTGTATCCTAAATTTATGCAATCCCTAAAAAGATAGATAAGTGGTAAAAGACTTAGAAATCCTTTTCCTAATATTAAATGTAATAATTGTGGATTACTTGGACATATAGCTCACATCTGTACCTTGAAGATGAAAACTACTTTGGTGTGGAGACCTAAGATGCATAAACCTAGACATATCATACATGCATCTGATTATAAATTGCTAAAAGGAGAACCTAAACTTGTTTGGGTTCCCAGGTCTAACATTTGATAATTTTGTAGGGTTGCTCTCACACAAGACCTTGTGAGAGTATATGGTACCTGGACAGTGGATGTTCAAAGCATATAACTAGAGATACTGCTCCATTCATAACGCTGGAAGCCAAGACTTGAGGCAAGGTTACACTTAGAGATAACACCACAAGGAAGGTGGTTGGGATAGGTATGATTATAAATTTAAAGAATTTTTTTATAGACAATATGTTATTGGTTGAAGGCTTAAAGTATAATTTGTTAAGTATAAGTCAGCTATGCGGTAAGGATTATTGTGTAAATTTTTTTCCTACTAGCTGCATATTAAGCCTAAAAGGTAAAGATGTTTTGAATGGAAAAAGGGTAAATAATGTTTATATGCTAGATTTAAATTGCATTCATACTCCTACTGCATTTTGTTTAAAAACTGTTTCTGATGAATCATGGCTTTGGCATAGGAGACTTGGTCATTCTAGCATGAAGAACCTTAGGAGAATTATCCAAAAGAACTTAGTGAGAGGTATACCAAAATTAGACTTTACTAAGGATCACCTTTATGATGCATGTTAATTAGGAAAATAGGTGAAGTCCTCTTTTTAGTCCAATAAGGATCTTAGAACTAGTAAACCATTTGAAATTTTACACATGGATCTTTTTGGACTAGTTGGAACTGTGAGTCTAGGAGGGAAGGTATACGGATTTGTTTTTATGGATGATTACTCAAGATTCACATGGGTTAGATTTCTATTTCATAAGAGTGAATCATTTGAGAAATTTAAAAATTTTTTGACTTGGATTCAAAATAAATTAGGGTGTGAAATTATTTCTATACAAAGCGATCATGTAGAAGAATTTGAGAATGAGAGATTTGAAGAGTTTTTTTAAGGAAAAAGGAATTGATCACAACTTTTCTGCAACTAGAACCCCTCAGCAGAATGGGGTAGTCGAAAGGAAAAACAGAACATTAATAGAAGCCGCTCGAGCAATGTTGGCAGAATACTCACTTCCTATATATTTTTGGGTTGAGGCGGTTAGCACTATATGTTATGTTCTGAATAGGGTGAATATAAGATCTAAATTAAATAAAACACCCTACGAGTTGCTAAAAGGTAGAACACTTAATTTGTCACATTTGCATGTTTTTGGTTGCAAGGTGTTCATTCATAATAATGGAAAATCTTCCTTAGAAAAATTTGATCCAAAATCATATGAAAGAATTTTTATTGGTTACTCAAATATTTGAAAATCTTATAGGATATTCAATAAAAGAACTTTGATTATTGAGGAGATCACACATGTTGTATTTGATGAATCTAGAAATTTGAAAGAGCCAAATGTTATTGAAGATAAGATTGAGGATAACTCCCAAAAGATTGATAGAATAAACTTGGAAGAACTAAGTGGGGATAGATAAGATTTGATGAATCTAGCCTTTATTTCAACTATAGAACCCACTAATATTGATCAAGCACTTTCTGATGAATTTTAGATATTGGCCATGCAAGAAGAGTTGAATCAATTTATAAGAAATAAAGTTTGGGAATTAACTTCAAGGATAAAAGATCAAATTATTGTTGGAACTAAGTGGGTATTCAAAAACAAAATGAATGACTCAGACGTAGTCATTAGAAATAAGCCTAGATTAGTTGCTAAGGGGTATAATCAGATTGAAAGGATTGATTTTGAAGAAACTTTTGCCCCTGTAGCTAGACTTGAAGTAATTAGGGTTTTGCTAGCCTTTGCCTGTTTTAAAGAATTCAAATTATGTCAAATGGATGTGAAAAGTGCCTTCTTAAATGAGGTAATTGAAGAAGATGTTTTTGTAGAATAACCACTAGGTTTTGAAAATTCAAAATACCAAAACCATATTTTCAAATTGAAAAAGGCATTATATAGACTAAAACAGGCACCTAATACTTGGTATGAGAGGTTGAGCACCTTCCTACTTGAAAGATTTTTTGAAAAATGAAATATGGATACGACTCTCTTTTTGATGAAATTTGGAAAGGACATACTCATTGTTCAAATTTATGTGGATGATATTATTTTTAGATCTTCAAATAAAAATCTTTGTCATAATTTTTCTAAAACAATGATTAGTGAATTTGAGATGAGTCTAATGGGAGACTTAAGTTGCTTTCTAGGCTTCAGCATTAAGCAACTTGAGGAAGGAACATTTCTTAGCCAATCTAAATATGTTATGGACATCCTCAAAAAATATGAAATGGACAATGATAAACTTGTTAGTACACCAATGAGTTCTTTAGTTTAGTTGGATAAGGACCTTAAGAGAAAATCTGTTGATCAAAAGAAATTTAGAGGGATTATTGAATCTTTACTTTACTTGACTGCTAGCCGACCCGATATCATGTTTAGTGTTTGCTTGTGTGCTAGATTTCAATCAGATCCAAAAGAATCACATTTGACAGCAGTAAAAAGAATTTTAAGATATCTATTAGGAACTCAGAACTTAGGAATTTGGTATCGTAAGTTTAGCCCTTCATTTGAAATTATTGGTTATTCAGATTCTGACTTTGTAGGCTGTAGAGTGGATAGAAAAAGCACTTCTCAAACATGTCAATTCATTAGTTTCATGGTCTAATAGAAAATAAAATTCAGTGGCTCTATCTACTACTGAAGCTGAATACATTGCTTTAGGAAGTTGTGTGCCACAAGTACTTTGGTTAAAACAACAGCTGATTGATTTAGGATTGTTTATAGGCACAATTCCTATTTATTGTGATAATAATAGTTGATTGATTTAGAATAGAAATCCTATTCAACATTTAAGAATCAAACATATAGACATAAGGCATCATTTCATAAGGGATCATGTGTCCAAAGGAGAAATTGAACTCACTCATGTTTCTACTAAAAATCAACTTGCAGACATTTTTATAAAACCATTAGCCTTTGATACTTTCAGTGCATTAAGAACAAGGCTTGCTGTGATTGATTTAAATGCTTAAATAAAAATGTTTTCTGCAACATTGATATTTTTTTTGGGTTAATGTTTTTATGTTCCAATATTTTGTTGTTTATTTATTTTTGAAATGTGTGTTAGACTTTATGACATTTATTTTTTTAATCTTAATAGTGCTTTAACCTAAATTATAAATTAAAATTAATTTCATTAGAAAATCTAATAATTCTAAATTTAAGAGATGCTTATAACTTGATATTATCAGGATTTTCAATTCCATGTCTCTTATTTAGATTACATTATCTTTAATATCATTATTGTAATTTAGATATTTTCTTATTTTGTATTTCTCTTTTCAAATTGTATTTATGCACTTAGAAAAATTTAAAATTTTAGATTACTGATTTTGGAAAGAATTCAATTACTTTTGAAAATTGTACAAATGTACAAGAAAAATTGGTATAAAAAAAATTGCACAAAAAGTTTGAAATAAGAAAAAGAGGCACAAAATAAGCCCAAAGTAAAAAGATGCACAAAAAATGTGTCATAAAGTTGAAAAAGATGCGCAAACTACCACATGTAGTAGTTACTTCTTTCTAGACTCTTTTAATCTCTTAATTCAAATTGATCTTATGTTCATTTATAATTGACATTGAAATTTGAAATATAAAATTTGTTATTCATCCTTAGTGCAATACTTTTTTTTATCTTAATATCTAAATTGACTCATGCCTTTGATAAATTCTATTTATTATCTATGTTATATCACTTCTTAAATTATATGAAATTCAATAATTTCTATAATATTTTAATTTTATCTGCATACCTTATTTAAATTACTTTCAAGATTAAATTATCAAATGAATTTCATATTTCTGCTTACATTTCAAGACTTCTTTTCTTTTTCTCTTTTTGCTGTTGTCAAAAAGGGAGAGAAATTATTTGTTTATTTTATTTATTTTTTATAGTCCTTTTCCTTTATGTTTATTTTGTTTATTTCTTGTTTTGTATAAGGTTTTGTATAAAATTTTTTAAAAATAAAATTTTTGAATTTATGCCTCCTTATTTTTCATGTATTCATCAATTTAGGGAGAGTTTAGGAGTTTCTTAGAATTTAAAATCCTACAAACAATTATTATTTTGTCATCATAAAAAAGGGCGAGATTGTTATGAGAGTTGCTATTTGCATATTTTACATTCTTGCAACTTGTATTATTTTGATGATTTCAAATATTATTGTTTTATGTATAGATATCTCCTAACACTTTTTGGAAGATTTGATTTTGCTCTAGTGTGTACTAACATTTCAGAAAAATCAACTCCAAACTATGATGACTTTAAATCAAATTCAACATCTAATCATTTATAAATTAAAAGCTTTAAAAATGTTTTTGAATTGAGAGGGAGTGATTGTAATTGAGTGAATATTCACAACACACACATATGGGGGAATAACTTTTGTGAACTGATCATACGGTATGAATATAGTTTGTACGGGACGATCATGTCAATTAACCCCTCGGAAGAGCAATGGATCGAACAGGCAGGGAGAAATGTTTTTAAGTCTTATTCGCCCGGATGAATTTAATATGTTGAGTCTAGTGAATAGGTTGTTAAACCTAAGTTAATGTCCCAAAGCTACCAAGAGGGGGGGTGAATTGGTATTTAAAAATTTTCCCTCTTTTGATAAATTTAATCGAAATTAAACTTTAATGAATTTTTATAAAAAGGCGGAGAAGCCTTTACAAACACTCTTTTCACCACTACCCGGTGTGGCAGAGAACCGTCGTCCTTTTACACTTTCTCTAGTGTTGGCAGAGAACCGTCATCCTTTCACACTCTCCTAGTGTGGGCAGAGAACCCTTCGTCCTTTCACACTCTCATAGTGTGGGCAGAGAACCCTTCATCCTTTCACACTCTCCTAGTGTGGGCAGAGAACCCTTCATCCTTAAACACTCTCCTAGTGTCGGCAGAGAACCGGATCTCCTTGACAGATCTCTTCGCAAGAAATCTAGAAGGAAGAAAGAAAAAGAGTGAAGTAATCTCAAATCACAAGTAGGAAATCTTACCTTTGAATATCATGCAAAGTCTTCATGCTTCAGTGGTAGAAATCCTTCTTTGACTGCTCTCTCTCACTCTCTCCTTTACTCTTCTTCCAATAAGCACGAAGATCAATGAGCAAAAAGATTGGGTGGCTGTCTAATTTGAACTATGTATACAAAAGATAATAAAAACTGTCCAAAAACTATAAGTTTTCAATTCTGTATGCAGTAGATCGTCCCTTATGATCATGGATCGTCCTAGACGATTTTACTTAAAGTGTTAGAAATGATCCTAATATATATTGGTACGAACTATGTTCGTACACGCTCATCGTCCCGAACGAACTATGTTCGTCCGGTACGAAATGGTTATTACATAGGTCGGTTCCAAAAATTTTACAGGACGTAGCCAACTGACGTAAGTCAGTTCAGTTTGTCCTGGAACGAACAAGTTTCATCCTGGGACAATGTTATACAGAGAGTTTTGTCCAGGGACAAAAAATTATTTCGTCCTGTACGATTTTATACAGAGAGCTTCGTCTAGGGACAAAAATTTATTTTGTCCTGTACTATTTCATACAGAAAGCTTCGTCCAGGGAGAAAATTTATTTCGTCCTGTACGATTTCATACAGAGAGCTTCATCCCGGTACGAACCATATTTTTTATCTGGATGAACAGTGCAAGGTGAGAATCCTGAGACGTTCGTCCTGGGACGAATATTAAATTCGTCCTGGACGATTAGGACTTAGAAAATTTTCTACCCGCCTATTCGATCCATTGCTCTTCGGAGGGATTAATTGACATGATCGTCCCATAGGAACCAGGTTCATCCCGTACGATCAGTTTACAAAAAGTTTTCCCCAAGACTGTGTGTTGTGATTTTTCACTCAATTATAATCACTCCCTCTCATTTAAAAACTTATAATTTACAAATGAATAATTTGAAGTCTTCATCGCTTGGAGTTGATTTTCCTGAAATGTTAGTACACACTAGAGCAAAAAACAAATCTTCCCAAAATTGTTAGGAGATATATAAAATAATAATATTTGAAATCATCAAAACAATACAAGTTGCATGAATGTAAAACATGCAAATAGCAACTCTCTCTACAATCTCTCCCTTTTTATGATGGCAAAATAATTATTATTTGTAGGATTCAAGTTCTAAGAATCTCCTAGACTCCCCCTGAATTGATGAACTCCTGAAAATAAGGAGGCATTTGAATTACTTTAAAAAAATTTTATTTTTCAAAATTTTTATACAACACAAAAGACAAAACAAAAAATCAAACACACATACGAAAATCAAACACTACGAAAACATACGCAACAAACAACAAACAATTTCTCCCCCTTTTTGACAACATCAAAAAGTGAAGAAGAAAAGAATGTTAGAAATGTAAGCAGAAGTATGAAATTCATTTGATATTTTAATCTTGAAAGTGATTGAAATATGGTATACAAATAAAATCAAAACATTAGAAAAACATAAGATTTCATATAATTTAAGAAGTGATATAACATAGAGAATAAAAAGAATTTATCAAAGGCATGTGTCAATTTAGACATGAAGATAAAGAAAATCATTGCACTAAGGATGAATAAAAAATTTTATATTTCAAATTTCAATATAAATTATAAATGAACATTAGATCAATTTGAATTAAGAGATAAAAAGTCTGGAAAGAAGTAATTACCACATGTGGCGCTTTGCGCATCTTTTTCAAATTTTATGGCACATTTTTTGTATCTTTTTTAATTTTTATGGCATATTTTTTGTGCATCTTTTTACTTTGGGATTATTGATTTTTGCACATTCCTTTTGATTTTTCTACATTTGTACAATTTTTCAAGAGTAATTGAATTCTTTTCAAAATCAATAATCTAAAATTTCAAATTTTTCTAAGTGCATAAATACTAATTGAAAAGAGAAATACAAAATAAGAAAATATCTAAATTGAAATAATAATATTAAAGATAATGTAAACTAAATAAGAGACATGGAATTAAAAATTCTAATAATATCAAGTTATAAGCATCTCTTAAATTTAGAAAAATTATATTTTTTAAAGAAATTAATTTTAATTTACAAATTAAATAAAGCACTATTAAGATTAAAAAAAATGAATGTCAAAACGTCTAACACATTTCTAAAATATTAAACGACAAAACATTGAAATATATATTGATATCGGATGAATCTATTACAATTTGAAGTTCAAAATATCAATACTAATAACACAACTAAGAGAAGGAAAATAGAACAATCAAAAGGAAATTACTAACACATGAAATACAATGAAACACAGAACAAACACTGAACAAACACTAAACAAATCATTCAGATGGACCCTGATCTAAAGGAGGAGGAGGTGGTGCTGCACCAAAGAAGTTGAAGTAACTACTCATCATAAACATGTTCGAATTAATGGCATTTATTTAATCACGCATAAATCCTATGTCCTGATTGTGCTGAATATCTTACTGCTGCAAGTGAGTTTTAATTTGATCAAACCTTTGATCAAAATGAGCCTCTAAATTGTCAAATCTTTGAACCAAATCCTGATAATTTGGTCCCGCAGCATGCGAAGGTTCAGCTTCTTCTTCAGTTTCACTCAGAACTACATGAGTTTTGCTGGGCTCGTCCTTATTGAAGATAGCCCTAAAGGATGCGTCGTTGTAGTAAAGTGGTTCTTCAAAGTCTAGTTCTGGATGAATTAAATTATACTTCTTTTCCAAAATATAAGCAATCAGATGTCCTAAAGCTATGTTCTTCTTTCTTTTATAATCAACTTGACCAATTTCAGAGAGACCATAAATGTAGTCAATTAGGAGTTGGGCTTCATCTATAGGTTGTTTAGTCATAATCAAGTAGGTAACAGTAGAAAGAAGAATAGTGAAGTTGACTCTATCACCAGCTTTAGTTATAATGGAAGTTTTTAATACATGCTGGATGATACGGGCATCACGCACCAAGGTTGAAACTTTAGGCAAATGATCCTTAATTCTCCAATCTCTAATCACACGATTAACTTCAGTCCAATCAAAACTTGTGGTGGTTAAAGTGTGTGCTCTTAAGCCTTCAGTCCTTAAGTTTAGGAAGATACCAAAGTCAGCCTTGGTGATTTCAATTTTCTTTTTGAAAACAAAAGAACTGATGACAGAATGGTCGGAGTTGAATGACATATTTGCTAGAAAATAGTGATAGGTTTCTCTATTGTAGAAGTGTACTAAAGTAAGGATCAAACCAAATTGAGTAGAGGTAAACAAGTGCATTACCTTAAAGGTCAATTGATCCTGTAAGAGAACTCTAGATGGGGTGATTTTTGCAGACACAAACCTACCAAATGATTCTTCATTGGCTTTAGAAAGGAAGTTTTCAGATGTATTTCCTGGAGGACCCTTAGTCAAAGACTTTTGGCGCTTGCTAGAACTTGTCATTTGAAAGATCTCGAGAGAAGAAAGGTTTGAAAGAGATGTGTGAAAATGACTGTTCAGTAAAAACTATCGTTAATTTAAAAAAGAATGAATGTTCGTACCAGACAAAATTTTTGTTCATCTTGTATGAATTTGATTGGTCCCGTACAAAAATATTTTGTATAGACGAACAAATGAGTTTAAAAAATAATGGCTCTTTGTAAACACACAATTTTTGAAGCGTCCTTTCGTACAGACTTTTGACCAAGATGATCATACAGATGAACACGTGTTCGTACGGACGATCAGAAATTTAACTCGTTTTAATGGCAGTTGAAAACCGTCCCCCGCCATGAACCGACATGTGTTCGTCTGGATGAACCAAAGGTTCGTACAAACGAAGTTCATAATAAAAACTATCTTATCCATTCAACCGCTGCATTCAATCATCCCGTCATTTGAAAAATATTTCATCCCGGATGATCGTGATAATTATACAGACGAACTATATTAAAAACTGCTCTTAAGACGGTTCAAAATCACACAGTTTGTCATTTTACACACGTCGTCCCGTACGAAAAATTTTCGTCCCAGACGATGATGACCACTTATTTTCATTTTCACATTCAAAACAAAAAAGAATAAAAATAAACAATACACACTTAAGTACACACCAAAAATAAATAAAACAACAAAACAAAAAAAACAATGAACACAATAACAAAAACAAAATATCAATTTTGCAGAAAAAACATTTTTATCAAAGCATTTAAATCAATCACTCCAAGCCTAGTTCTTAATGTACTGAAAGTATCAAAGGCTAAAGGTTTTATAAAAATGTCTGCAAGTTGATTTTCTGTTGAAACATGATTAAGTTTAATTTCTCCCTTGGATACATGATCCCTTACGAAATGATGTCTTATGTCAATATGTTTGGTTCTTGAATGTTGAATAAGATTTTTTGAAATGCAAATAGCACTAGTATTATCATAATAAATTGGTATAGTACCTATAGTTAATCCTAAATCAATCAACAGTTGTTTTAACCAAAGTACTTATGCCACACAACTTCCTAGTGCAATGTATTTTGGTTCTGTAGTAGATCCACTGAATTTTGTTTTCTACTGGACCATGAAACTAATAAATTTCCAATGAATTGACATATTCTAGAAGTAATTTTCCTATCCACTCTCCAGCCTGCAAAACCAGAGTCGTAATAACCAATAATTTCAAATGAAGAGCTAAACTTTGGATACCAAATCCCTAAGTTCTGAGTTCCTAGTAAGTATCTTAAAATCCTTTTCACTGCTATCAAATGTGATTTTTTTGGATCAGATTGAAATCTAGAATGCAAGCAAACACTAAACATGATATCTGGTCTGCTAGCAGTCAAGTAAAGTAAAGATCCAATAATCCCTCTAAATTTCTTTTGATCAACAGATTTTCCCTTAAGGTCCTTATCCAACTGAACTAAGGAACTCATTGATGTACTAACAAGTTTAGCATTGTCCATTTCATATTTTTTAAGGATGTCCTTAACATATTTAGTTTGACTAAAAAGTGTACCTTCCTCAAGTTGCTTAATGCTAAAGCCTAAAAAGTAATTTAAGTCTCCCATTAGACTCATCTCAAATTCACTACTCATTATTTTAGAAAAATCATCACAAATATTTTTATTTGAAGATACAAAAATGATATCATCCACATAAATTTGAACAATGAGTATATCCTTTTCAAATTTCTTTAAAAAGAGAATTGCATCCACATTTTCTTTTTTAAAAGATCTTTCAAGTAGGAAGGTGCTTAACCTCTCATACCAAGCCCTAGGTGCCTGCTTTAATGCATATAATGCCTTTTTCAATTTGAAAATATGATTTGGGTATTTAAAATTTTCAAAACCTTGAGGTTGTTTTACAAAAACATCCTCTTCAATTACCCCATTTAAAAAGGCACTTTTTACATCCATTTGAAACAATTTGAAACCCTTAAAACAAGCAAAGGCTAACAAAACCCTAATTGCTTCAAGTCTAGCTACAGGGGCAAAAGTCTCCTCAAAATCTATTCCTGAGTCATTCATTTTATTTTTGAATACCCACTTAGTTCCAACTATGCTTTGATCTTTAGGCCTTGAAGTTAATTCCTAAACTTTATTTCTTATAAATTGATTCAACTCTTCTTACATGACCAATATCCAAAATTCATCAAAAATGGTTGATCAATATTAGTGGGTTCTATAGTTGAAATAAAGGCTGAATGATTGACTTCCTTGTTTAATCCATGCCTAGTTCTAACAGCTCACTAGGTTCACCTATAATTAATTCCCTTGGGTGGTTTTTAGAAAATCTCAAATCTCTAGGCAAAGGGTTTTCTATCTCCAAATTCTCTTCCACATTTTCTTCCAAGTTTAATCTATCAATCATTTGAGAGTTATCCTTAATCTTATCTTCAATAACATTTGGCTCTTCCAAATTTCTAGATTCATCAAATACAATATGTGTGGTCTCTTCAATGACCAAAGTTCTTTTGTTGAATACCCTATAAGATTTTCCAACACTTGAATATCCAACAAAAATTTCTTCATCTGAATTTGGATCAAATTTTCCTAAGGCAGATTTTCCATTACTATGAATAAACACCTTGCAACCAAAAACATGCAAATGTGATAAATTAGGTGTTCTCCCTTTTAGCAACTCATAGGATATTTTATTTAAATTGGATCTCACATTCACCCTATTCAAAACATAACATGCAGTGCTAACCGCCTCAGCCCAAAAATATCTAGGAAGTGAGTATTCTGCCAACATTGCTGGGGCAGTTTCTATTAATGTTCTGTTTTTCCTTTGGACTATCCCATTTTGCTGAGGGGTTCTGGGTGCAGAAAAATTGTGATCAATTCCTTTCTCTTTACAAAAGTTTTCAAATCTTTCATTCTCAAACTCTCCTCCTTGATCACTTTGTATAGAAATAATTTCACACCCTAATTTCCTTTGAATCCAAGTCGAAAAATTTCTAAATTCCTTAAATGATTCACTCTTATGAAATAGAAATCTAACCCATGTGAATCTTGAGTAATCATCCACTATAACAAATCCATATACCTTCACTCCTAGACTAAGAGTGCCAACTAGTCCAAAAAAATCCATATGTAAGATTTCCAAAGGTTTACTAATCCTAAGATCCTTATTGGACTGAAAAGAGGACTTCACTTGCTTACCAAATTGACATGCATCACAAAGGTGGTCCTTATTAAAGTCTAGTTTTGGTATACCTCTCACTAAGTTTTTTTGGGTAATCTTTCTAAGGTTTTTCATGCTAGAATGATAAAGTCTCCTATGCCAAAGCCATGACTCATCAGAGATAGTTTTTAAACAAAAGGCAAGAGGAGTATAAATGCAATTTAAATCTAGCATATAGACATTGTTTACCCTTTTTCCATTCAACACATCTTTACCATTTATGCTTAATATGCAGCTAATAGGAAAAATTTTTACACTATAACCCTTATCACATAGCTGACTTATACTTAACAAATTATGCTTTAAGCCTTCATCCAATAACACATTGTCTATAAAATTTTTTTTCAAGTTTCCAATCATACCTGATCCAACCACCTTCTTTGTGGTATTATCTTCAAGTGTAACCTTGCCTCCACTCCTGGCTTCTAGCGTTATGAATTGAGCAGTATCTCCAGTCATATGCTTTGAACATCCACTGTCCAGGTACCATATGCTCTCACAAGATCTTGTGTGAGAGCGACCCTGCAAAAATATCAGATGTTAGACCTGGGAACCTAAACAAGTTTGGGTTCATCTTTTAACAATTTATAATCAGATGCATGTATGATATGTCAAAATTTATACATCTTAGGTCTCCACACAAAATGAGATTTCATCTTCAAAGTATAGGTGTGTGCTATATGTCCAACTAATCCATAATTATTACATTTAACATTAGGAAAAGTATTCCTAACACTTCTACCATTTGTTTGTCTTCTAAGTGATTCCATATATTTAACATAAAATTTAGGATTTATAAAATCTTCAAGTTTGGGGGGTATCCTATTATCCTCGAGAGCTTTTATTTTCAACTTATAAAATGAATTCATGTCTTCCAAGATTCGATTTGTATAATTGATTCGATATGTTTTGCTCTCTGATTCATCCTTCAATTTTTTAAATTTTTTTTCAAGATCAGCATAGGATGATTTTAAAATCTCATGATTTTTATTTAGATCATCATATTCATCAAGTAATTTCATGTGGTTGTCATCTATTAAAGCATGATCTTTCCTAAGGATTTTATGTTCTTTCTTAAGTTCTTCCAATTCTAAACTTATACTAGAATGCATCTTTTTTATTTTCCTATATGCATCATACATGTGTTCAGAAACTTCAACAAATTCATCATAACTTAAGTCACATACCTCTTCTTGATCTGATTGATCAAGACTATCTGCCATCAAGCAAAGATTGGTGACTTCTTCTTCCTTTTTAGTCTCTGATGAATCTGAAGCTGAGTCCGCCCAAAAAGCTCTTTGAAACTTCTTCTTTCCCTTCTTTACAGTTGGTTTCTCCTCTACCTTCTCCTTGCTAGGAGTGGCTTTGTGTTTTGGGCAATCAGTCATGATATGACCTGGTTTCCTGCATTCATAACAAATCACTTCATTAGAAACCTTGCCATTTCTGTTAAACTTACCTCTATTCCATTATTGGTGTCTCTTCTGCTTCCTCTTCAGAAAGCATCTGAATTATCTAGTCATCAATACAATATCGTCTTCATCCTCAGGTTGTGAGTGTTCACTCTCAGACTCTTCCACTTTTAGTGCTATATTCTTTTCCTTTCATGGTTCACCTGCATCAATCTTTCTTTGACTAACCCCTTACTCGTAAGCAATATTATCAATAGAATAAATATTTAGATATTTAGACTCTGTAATTGTAGTAATTTTAGTATCATAAGTAGTAGGTAAACAACGATGAATCTTATTAACCATTTCAGCATTTGTTAATTCCCTACCAAGTGCATGCAAAGAGGTGATAATTTATGTGAATCTTGTGTATATATCAGAAATGATTTCATTTGGTTTCATGCGAAACAATTTATAATCATGTAAAAAGATATTAAGTCTTGATTTCTTAACCTCATTAGTCCCCTCATAAGTTATACAAAGTCTATCCCATATGTCATTTCCACTTTTTCAAGTGAAAACCCGCATGTAGTCTTCAGATTTTAAAGCACAAAATAAACTATTTAAACATTTAGCATTTAGTTGTGCTAAGTCACGTTCTTCTATAGTCCAATCTGCAAAAGGTGTTTCTACCCTAACTCCATCAAATAATCTAGTTGGTTTTATATAACCTTCCTGGACTAAGATCCACATACTACAATCAAGTGATTGTAAGAAAGTAGACAAGCGTGTTTTCCAAAAATCAAAAGGTATATTGTTAAACAGTGGAGGTCTAGTAGTGGAGTAACCCTCAGGTGTATTTTGGTTTCCAAATGTCACCATCTACGTTAATCAAAAAGTAGTCTAAACTTATGATTTTGAAACAAAGCTCTGATACCACTTGTTTAGTTTAGTGAATAGGTTGTTAAACCTAAGTTAATGTCCCAAAGCTACCAAGAGGAGGGCTGAATTGGTATTTAAAAATTTTTCCTCTTTTGATAAATTTAACCGAAATTAAACTTTAATGAATTTTTATAAAAAGTTTTTCAACCACAATTTTTAAAACACAAAATTAAATGCAAAAAATAAAAAGTAGTAAAATAAAAAGACACACGATTTATAGTTGTTCGATCTAAACCAGACCTACATCCATTCCCCAGAGGCACCCTCTGAGTATTACATTAATACCAATAGTATCTCTCCTTTTGCACCCTCAGCAAGGCGGAGAAGCCTTTACAAACACTCTTTTCACCACTACCCGGTGTGGCAGAGAACCGTCGTCCTTTTACCCTTTCTCTAGTGTTGGCAGAGAACTATCATCCTTTCACACTCTCCTAATGTGGGCAGAGAACCCTTCATCCTTTCACACTCTCCTAGTGTGGGCAGAGAACCCTTCATCCTTTCACACTCTCCTAGTGTGGGCAAAGAACCCTTCGTCCTTTCACACTCTCCTAGTATCGGCAGAAAACCGAATCTCCTTGACAGATCTCTTCGCAAGAAATCTAGAAGGAAGAAAAAAAAAGAGTGAAGTAATCTCAAATAACAAGTACGAAATCTTACCTTTAAATATCATGCAAAGTCTTCACGCTCCAGTGGTAGAAATCCTTCTTTGACTGCTCTCTCTCACTCTCTCCTTTACTCTTCTTCCAATAGGCACGAAGATCAATGAACAAAAAGATTGGGTGGCAGTCTAATTTGAACTATATATACAAAAGACAAGAAAATATGCCCAAAACTGCAAGTTTTCAATTCTGTACGCAGTGGATCGTCCTGTACGATCGTGGATCATCCTGGACGATTTTACTTAAAGTGTCGGAAATGATCCTAATTTATATTGGTACGAACTATGTTCATACATGCTCATCGTCCCGTACGAACTATGTTCGTCTAGTACGAAACGGTTATTACATAGGTCAGTTCCCAAAATTCTACAGGACGTAGCCAAGTGACGTAAGTCAGTTCAGTTCGTCCTGGGACGAACAGGTTTCGTCCTGGGACGATGTTATACAGAGAGTTTTCTCCAAGGACACAAATTTATTTCGTCCTGTACGATTTCATACAGAGAGCTTTGTCCAGGGACAAAAATTTATTTCATATTGTACGATTTCATACAGAGAGCTTCATCCCGGTATGAACCATATTTTTTGTCTGGACGAACTGTGCAAGGTGAGAATTCCGAGTTGTTAGTCCCGCAATGAATATTAAATTCTTCCTCAATGATTAGGACTTCAAAAATTTTCTACCCGCATGTTCGATCCATTGCTCTTCAGAGGGGTTAATTGACATGATCGTACCGTATGAACCAGGTTCATCCCGTACAAACCAGGTTCATTCCGTACGAATCAGGTTCATCCCGTACGATCAGTTTACAAAAAGTGTTCCCCAAGAGTGTGTGTTGTGATATTTTACTCAATTACAATCACTCCCTCTCATTTAAAAATTTATAATTTACAAATGAATAATTTGAAGTCTTCATCGCTTGGAGTTGATTTTCCTGAAATGTTAGTACACACCAGAGCAAAAACAAATATTTCGAAAAGTGTTAGGATATATATAAAACAATAATATTTGAAATCATCAAAACAATACAAGTTGCAAGAATGTAAAACATACAAATAGCAACTCTCTCTACATAATATTCGTCCCGGGACGAACGCCTCTGGATTCTCACTTTGCACTGTTTGTCCAGACGAAATACATGGTTCGTCCCAGGACGAAACTCTCTGTTTAAAATCGTACAGGACAAAATTACTCATCATCCCTGGACGTAACTCTATGTTTAAAATTGTACAGAACAAAATTACTCTTCGTCCCTGGATGAAACTCTCTATTTAAAATCATCCAGGATGAAACTTATTCGTCCCAGGACGAACCGAACCGACTTACCTCTGTTGGTTACGTCCTGCAGGGATTTGAAAACCGACCTATGGAATAACCGTTTCGTACAGGACGAACCTAGTTTGTACGGGACGATGATCGTGTACGAACATAGTTTGTACCAATATACATTATGATTGTTTCTAATACTTTAAGTAAAATCGTCAAGGATGATCCACGATCGTGCGGGATGATCCGTTGCATACAGAATTGAAAATTTATATTTTTTGGGCAGTTTTTCTTGTCTTTCCTATATATAGTCCAAATTAGACTGCCACCAAATCTTTTTTTTGGTCGTTGATCTTCGTGCCTATTGAAAGAAGACTCAAAGAGAGAGTGAGAGGGAGCATTCATAGAAGGATTTTTTCCACTGGAGAGTGAAGGCTTTACTTTGTGTTCAAAGGTAAGATTTCCTACTTGTGATTTGAGATTACTTCACTCTTTTCTTTCTTCTTTCTAGATTTCTTTGCCCATACTAGGAGAGTGTGAAAGGACGAAGGGTTCTCTGCCCACACTAGGAGAGTGTGAAAGGACGAAGGTTCTCTGCCCACACTAGGAGAGTGTGAAAGGATGAAGGGTTCTCTCCCCACACTAGGAGAGTGTGAAAGGACGAACGGTTCTCTGCCAACACTGGGGATAGTGTAAATGGATGACAGTTTTCTATCGCACCAGGTAGTGGTGGAAAGAGTGTTTGTAAAGGCTTCTCTGCCTTGCTGTGGGTGCAAAAGGAGAGACACTATTGGTATTAGTGCAATACTCAGAGGGTGCCTCTGGGGAGTGGATATAGGTTTGGTTTAGACTGAACCACTATAAATCTTATGTCATTTATTTTTACTAATTTTTTTATTTTTCACATTTTACTGTTTAAAAAGTTGTGGTTGAAAAACTTTTCATAAAAATTCATTAAATTTATTTTTGGTTCAACTCATCTAAAAGAGGGATAATTTTTAACTATCAATTCACCCCCCTCTTGATAACCGTGGGAAATTAACTTAGGTTTAACAACCTATTCACTAGACTCAACACTAATGAGTCTGCAGACCATAAAAACCAAAAGTTAAAGCAAGCCAACAAACATAAGATGATTTATCTCATTCCTACTTAATATAGGAGAAACAAAAGTTGAGTTGCAATAACCATGAACCTAGATAAGCTTAAGATTAATAGTATCTTAACATTCACCACCCGAAAGTAGACAACCAAGATAAAATCAGAATCACAATAGCAAACAGGCCAAATCTTGAACCAACATGAACAAAACTTAAGTTAAAAGGAAGACCAAGCTTATCGAATCTAATGATACCTTTAACAAAGGAAGGCAGTTGATTGTAAGAAAAATTAGTAAGAAATTTGAATTAGCTCCATTACTTGCTAATAAGTACAAGCATTACCTTCTCTTTGAATATGAGTCAACTTGACAATAAAGAAGATAAAAAGATGTTTAATTTCCTTAATAAGATAGAATAGTTCAGGACTACAAATCTACTCATCATTATCTTTGAGGCAATAAAGCATGAGTAAGGAATCAACTTCAATCCAAATATTAGCAATACCAAGGGAAAGACATAATTTCAAACCAAATAAGATAGAAGAAAGTTCAAGAAAATAACAAAGCATTTAGGTAATGGGCTAGCATAAGCAATAACAAATTTACAATTAGAAACTCTAATGATACCACCACAACAAACCATCTCCCCTTTGATAGAACCATCACTGTTTAACTTGAACATGTTTTGAAGAGGTTAAATCTAATAAATTAACCTTGAACCATCATTTTTAAATTTGTTCTTACGGAGTACACCAAACTCCTTAGCAACATGAAAAAACCTTTAAAATTCTTAGAGCTCAATAAATTAACACTGAATAACCTACTAACTTTATTTCCAGCATTTCAAATAATTTTTCTTTTTTGATTCATAGTAATATTTTTAAAAAAGAGAGTTATTTCTAGAGGTAGTAGATAATGAGAGAAGGAATAATGTTAGTAATTTGACCTCTCAAGGTAGTAAACCACAAATGGAGAATATCCATAATAGAAACATTACCCTTAAATAATTAAGTTTGAATATCTCATCAAAATGAATCCAAATCGTAGTAGCAATTGGCCCAAACATAAAAATATGATGCATATTCTACACATGATAGCAACATTGGCACTTGGAAGCCAAAATAAAACCTCATTTAATTAAATTGTCATAAGTAGGCTCATAATTATGCATAATGCTCCAATGAAAGTAGCAATTGTAGTAGGAATGCTTTTATTCCATAACTTAGTAAAAACTTTAGAAGTAGAATGTATAAATCTGAAGTTGTTCCAAGCATCCTTACTACTCAATATGCCATTGCTAGCCATGTTGCACAACAAAAGATCAACAATATTGTATATAAAAGAATTTGTATGATATGAGTAATAATAGGTACAAGAATAACTTGAACTACTTTTGGATAATCCCAGCTGTTATTAATAATAAAATATTTCACCTTGATAGCTAAAGTAGAGACCAAATGGAGCATATGATTAATCAAGGTTGGATAGTTTAACAACTTGCCCTGCCAAAAGAATAGATTAGTGTTGTTAATACCCCAATGAATATATTGTTCAGATTCCTATTTGATATTACAAAGTCTTTTCCAAACTTTAGAATCTCCCTTTTTATAAGTACAAATGGTAGGATGATAGCCAACACATTATTTAGCAATCATAAACTTTGACCAAAAACTAGTTTTAAAAGTCATTGAACCATAATTTAAAGAAAAAAGCATAAGATAAATCCTCCATATTATTGCACCCCAAAGCACCTTCCTCCAAAGAATTACAACAATTATTCCAAGAAGACCAGAGGATTTTAGAATTATCACTTTTACCTTTCCAAAAAAACTTATTGATCAAATTTTCAAGTTTATCACAAACTGCAATAGTAGGCTGAATAGTTTGAAAGATATAAATATGTAAGGAGTAGAGAACACTCTTGATCAACACCAATCTGCCACCAAAGCTAAGGAACTTAAATTCCAAAGAGCTGAGTCTATTTTGCACAACAGTGATCAAATTATCAAAAAGAAAAGATCTCTTATGACCTTTAAAAAGAGGAACACCCATATATTTTAATTGAAGAAAACCTTGCAAAATACCAAAAATAGCTTTAATAGCAATAATGAAACCACTCGGAAAATTCTTAGAGCTGATAAAGGAATACTTATTTCTATTAAGATTTAAGCCACTCAACATTTCAAAGTTATTCAAATAACGAATAAGCATACTAACCATATTCACAGAACCATTGGAAAAATTATAACATCATAAACAAGGAATAAATGGAATATAGGCAAACCACCTAAAGCTCTTAAGTAAAAATTATGGTGGGTTTCGTAGAGGTGGGTACGACCTCTAGAAAGGTACTCAATCACATTTATGAAAAGAGGAGGGGAGAGAGGATCACCTTGTCTAATACCATAAGAAGATTTTTTAAAAAAAAACCTTTGCTTTATAATTAATAATAATAGAAAAAGTAAGAACCTTCAATACATCTTTTGATCAAACAAATGAAGTTAAAATTAAAACCAAAAAGCTATAAGATGTAATATAAAAACTTCTAATTAATGTTATCATAAGCTTTAGCAATATCTAATTTAAAAATAATGTTAGCACCTCTCAGTTTAAGTTCTAGGTCTCGAATGATTTCTGGAGACAAAAGGATGTTATTAGAAAAAGCTCTACATTTAATAAAGCTCACATGATAAGGAGAAATAATATTAGAAAGCAAAGGGAATAAACAATCTATAAGGATTTTGAAATAACTTTACTAAAGAAAGAACACTAAGTAATAAGACAAAAATCATCCCACTTACTAGCAGCTACCTTCTTAGGGATAAGCATAATAGAAGTTCTAGAAAAAAACTTAGGAATAGAATTAGAATTAAAGAAATCCAAAATAGCAACATATAAATCATCAAAAATAATATTACAAGTTTTTGAAAAAAATTAGTAGTAAAACCATCATGCACAACCCTAGAATAAAGATCCAAGGAAGGCAAAAGCGCAAGATTAATATTCTCCTCATTAATGATGCAAAGAATAAGGTCAATTTTGGTAACTGTATGAGGTTCAAAATTTTTATTAAATAAATTAGATAAATGTTCCAAAGTACACTTAGCAATTTCCTCCTCATCCTCAATAGTGATCACCTAATGAAGCTCAATTTGATAAATAAATCTTTAGCTTTATTTTTCCTAACCAAAGAATGGAAATGTTTAGTATTATTATCCCATTAAATAACATGTTTAGAAGTTAATTTTTCTTTCCAATAAATGTCCTGCTCTTAAACTTTCAACAAGAAAATCTTAGCCTCTTTCAAATTATATAAATTTACATCAAAAGGATTATTTTGGCAAATAAGTTCATAGGAATTAACTTTCTCATTAGCACCTAAAATATTAGCAAAAAGATTTTTAAAAACATTTCTATTCCACCATTAAAGTTTATTCTTAAGTCTTTTGAGTTTTAGCCACAATCTAGTCATCCCAACACTATCATTATCGGGATGCAGAGGAGCCTCCTAATTCTCTTTGATTAAATTAGTGAAGGAGATATTTAACAGCCACATATTTTGAAATTTGAAAGTATGAGAATAACCAAATTTCCTTGATTTGATACTAATCAGGAGAGAAGAATAATCATAAAAAGTTTTACTTAAATGCTCAATAAATGTGTTATAACTAGAATTAATCAAAAAAGCATTAAAAAGAACATGATATAAACATTGCCACATATTACCATGATTCCAAGTAAAAAGATTACCAGTGAAACCAATTTCAATAAGATTACATTCCATCATCATGTTATTAAAGTCTTCCATAGATTGATAATTAGGGATAGAACCACCAATCCTTTTTGATGGATTAGAAATAGAATTAAAATCTCTACCAACTAACCAAGGAGAGTTAATTAAACCACTAAAACCAAAAAACTAATTCCAAAGATTCTTTTTGATGATATGAAAAGAAGATGTATAGATAAGGGAAGCATATAAATAAAATTATATAAACTCAATTTTGCAATGCAACACTTGAGTAAAATCACCAATTACATCAGTGATAAAATATCAATATTTTGTTAGAAAAGTTAGCCACATGATGATTGAAACTAAGGATCCTAGCTATCTCATCCAGTTTGGAAATAGAAATAAGAGGCTCTAAATAAATAAGTAAATAAACATTATGTGTACGACACAAGTTTCTAACCCTAATCCTTGAAGAAGGGCAACCAATGCCTCTAACATTATAAATAATTGACTTAATCATTAATTTATAATTTGCTAAAACTTTGAGAATGAGTACTTCTAGGAGGCTGCACATTCATGATTTTCATTTTCATATTTTTCTTGATTTTTACTGAAGTGAAATCATTCTCTTTATTAATAAAATATTCACTAGCACTATCATTAACTTAAGCATCATAATTAATAGAAGAAGTGGCCTTACTATTTATGCCATTAACCTTACTCTATAATTCATTAGGAGTGTAAAAAATAATAGTTCCCTCCACCATACCATTGCCATTAATCTGAAGAGAAATACCATTCCTCAAGTTGTTTGCATCCTCATCAATTTCCTCATACAAATATTCTTCTTCTTCCATATTCCCTTCTGTTTCATTATCCTAGTCATTCACAAAAGGTACAGTTAAATATATATTAGTACATTTGTCAATGTTCCCCATGAATTCCAAATTAGATAATTTTTTGTTAGTAGCACAGGGTAAATAAGTTGCAGTAGAAACATTATTATGATTAAAAAAAATTGCCACCATTTGCTCATCAACATTTTTTGAATCATTATTGACAAGATTATGTGTTTTGAGCATAACATGAGGAGATTAATTAAACACTCCCTCAGTCAATGACGGAATCTAAGACAAAATCTTACTATCATCTCCACCAAGGTCTATCTCCTAAGGAACAACGGGCTCACTTCAACCATTCATTATGTATTGTGTGTGATAATCATTATTCTCCAGGGGAGGTTTTGATGCCATTAGCATGTCCTACCCTTGGATAGTATTCTCATGGGATAATTGATCCACAAAAATATGTTTTCTCATATATTCTTTATACGTATCATTATGATAACATAAATGGGGAAGTAAAATAAAACATTATGAATTACAGTGTCCATGCATTTTTAATGGCTACAAAAGTTAGGCAAGTTTTCAAATTCAACCTTTTTTTGATACCCATAAACCATCGATCCAATCCATATTTCCTTTGGATATTTCATTGAAATTTCCATTTCTACCATAACGTGTGCCACAGACGGACGAGATACAAATGCAGTAGCTTAGTACATGTGTAAGGGTCTACCAAAGATGGTACCTTAGGCAAATAAGATTTGAGTATTAAAAAAATAAAGCCTTAGATTAGGAAAATATATCCAAATAAGTTCTATTGGTGATTCCTTTCTAAAACCAAAATTATGAGTCCACTTATGTAAATGCATTTGACAACCCTGAATGTAATACACTCTACTGGAAAAAAATGTGACTATAATCTTAATCATTAGAGAGTCGTATTACAATTTGTCGTTGGTCAAACAAGCAAACAAAGAAAGTTCCAAAGATATTAGATAAAATTTGAACAACAGCTTGAAACTATCCAACTAAAAAAACTTTAAATTTAAAAACATAAGGGTTCATTTTTTTCTAAAATCCTTCTTATGTGTTCTTGAGTGCAATATTGATCTTCCCGAGTTCTCAAGCCCAATTCTTGATTGAATTTGACCTAGTTTAATGATCCCTCTTCTAGCCAATCATTAAGTTTCAATCCATGCATCCTCTATCTCTAGTGTCTAAAGGTGAAGTGCTCCCTAGGTATAAAAAAAATCCTATTATAAAACCCCCATTAATTGAGGCAAATCATGAGGTAATTTTTGAACTCAATCTCTGATTTTTAGTGTATTGATCAAGTGTGAAGTAATCTTCTAATCCATGACAAATTAACTACTGGATTTAAAGTTTGGGCATAGATGATCCTCCTCAATCAAATTAAGAAAGATTTGTCTATTGGATGCTCTAGGTAAAGCTAAACTTTTCTTATAGCTAAGAAACATTATGGGTGGTTAAAATTGAAATTTCCTTTATCTAATTTAAATTAAATGGATGGTGCTAATGGAGTCATCCAATTATTTTTGATACACCTAAAATTTTTAGTTGAATTATCCCAGTCATTTTATTTTTGATTAAATGATTAAGATCAATCCCTACTACCTAAGAGATTCACTTGTGGTTTAAATAGCCAATCAAATAGCATTTCATTCGGATTTAACTTAACCCCTCTAGAGAGAGAAGCTCCAACTAGAGAGAGAATTTTTCAAATTCTTGATTCCTGGTTTTCATTCCAATTTTTTTGCTTGTTCTTCAGCCATGGAGGCAGATGGCTGCCAACCACCAATGGATTCCTATGTGAATCCTAACCTAAAGGTTATAGGAGTTGGTCATAAGAAAGGTGTTCCTGATTGGTTGTATGACGGCTTCGTTGGCGATGCGGAGGAGGCCTGCAGGAGAAGACTAAAAGGTGAGTTAGTAATTAATGAAAATGTGGATCTTGCTCCGATCAAAATTATTCATGTTGTTGGTAAGGGAAAAGAATTTTCTAAGGAAAATGGATATAAAACACCTCGTTTGCTGAAATCAAATTTAATGTCTCTTTATAAGGCTCCTGAAACTGACACTTCTTCATATGGAATGAATATTTTGGTTAATAGATTTGAAAAGTCAAATGCAATCCCTGGTGATAGTGTGATAAATATGAATTTCTAGAGCTCTGATAACAAAAGTATTTGTAACAACGTTAAGAAGCGATCTGAGGAGTTAAATGTTGATTCTATTTTGATTATGAACCATAATGCATTGCCAGTGAATGAGAAAATGCTAGTGAACATAAGAGAAAATCCTAATTTAGGAAACCCGTGGACAAAGAAGCCTTATTTTAGGCTAAACTTAAAGGAGATGCCATTTTGATAGATGATGGAAAGGCAATGAAACTACTTGAGGAAAATGAAATGATAAATGCTATCAGACTGAGAATTCTTTGGTAGCCAAAGTGTTTGGTAGAGAAATACCTCCCCATGTGGTGGCTTGGGTATTAAGGATACAATGGGCACAATTAGGTCAATTTCACTTCACCACCCTGGGATTGGGTTGGTTTTTGTGCTATTTCAAAAATTAGGAAGCATTGGATGGAGTACTTTTAGGAGGACCGTGGTTCATGAATGGTCACATAATTGGAATGGAGAGATGGTCGATGGAGTTTTCACCATCATGAATGAAAGAACTTACTTCTCCAATATAATTAGAATGCCCCAATTGCCTTTGCAATGTTGCGATAAAATAAATGTGGCTAGAATTGTTTCAATGGTAGGTGTACCTTTGATGATGTATGGAAATATGTTTGAATGGGGAAGAAGAGAGTTTGCAAGAGATTATGTGAGAGTGAAATTATATCAACCTCTTCCCTTGAGCTTTTGGGTAGAGAGCATGGTGGGAAGATTTTTTCAAAAAATGAAATATGAAAAGATTTCCACATTGTGTTTTGAATATGGAATGATTGGTCATTTGAAGACCGAGTGCAATAAGGGAACCACATTGGTAAAAAATCACAATAAGCCACAAATGAATTTCAAGATAGTCAGGGAGAACAGTTACTAGTAAAAGTGAGAATAACAGATCTTATAAAAGAAATAGGAAGATTTCTAAAAGTATTAACAATGGGAGGACATCAAAGAAGATGTTCATTAGGAAGGTAAACTCTAATCCAATTATTATGGAAAATGCTAAATATGCTGGACAGGGAACAAATGAGATGGAATGAAATATGGAAGAGGAAATGGTGAATGAAAATGGAGATAATGCAATGGCAGAAGAAGGTGAAAATTTTTCTGAAAGAAGAGATGTGTAAGGAAATATCGATAATTGTAAAATCTGGTGAGATGGCCAGTTCTTTCTCTGAATTGCTGGAGGTAAGAAATGCTTAGGTAAAAGACTCCACACACAAAGCTATTCTGACCAAAACAATCCATATGGAGGAAAATGGTAATGGGAATGGTGTAGGAAATGAACAATTCAGGGAATTGAATAAAAAACAAATTTAGATAAAAAAATAGGAAGAACATTGCACCATGAGGAAAAGACGAAAATATTAAGACTAAAGCAGATAAAGCCATAGCAGGGGACATTAGAGCCAACAATGATATTGTAATATTTGGAGGCAAGGACATTCCAAAAGTATTGAACAACAAAATGAAATTGGCTAAAGAAGTAAAAATTGCTTGGAACAATTAATGGCAAGCAGAGAACCAGGAAAGGTGAAGGAGGTTGTGAAAAGGTTGGGGCCTCATTCCCACAAAACCTTTAAATGTCTTCTTTAATATTTTGGAATTTAAGGGTAGCAGAAAAGAAAGATGCTTACTACTATTTGAGGAGTTTGATAGTAGAGAATGATGTTTTTCTCATTGGTATTATGGAAACAAAACTTGAAAGGTTGGATAAAGAGGGTGTTAGAAAAATGGTGGGTGATGAGTGGGACATCTATCAATATGCTGCTACTAGAACATCAGAAGGCATTTTAGCATTGTGGAAACATAGGATTTCATCCTTCACTGTACTTAAATCATGCAATCAATGTAACATTGGAAATCTAACAACACCAATGAATAAATCAATGAAGGTATCAATTATTTATGGGAACAAGGATTTATATGAAAGAAGAAAATTATGGAGGTTGATTGAAGGAAATAGGAATAGTGAGGAACAATGTATAATTGGAGGGGACTTTAATTGCTTAATGACAAAGAATGAGAACAAGAGAGGGAAAAGATTCTTTTCCGAAGGCCCTCAAGAAATGAAGGAATTCATGGAAAATAATGACTTTCATGATATATAGGTTCTATTGGACATAAATTTACATGGTGTAATAATAAGGATGGCCTTGCTCGTATATGGGAGAGACTCGATAGAATTTTGCTAAGCTCAAAATATCTTGTGGAATTTTCTTATGCAATCATCAAACATCTCCCTATAGTGGCATCAGATCATTGCCCGTTACTTCTTTAATTTTCCAATTTGAAGACTAGAAAGCATAGAGAAATTAGATTTGAAAATCTATGGTGTTCACATGAGGCAGCAAGAGGTATTAGTTCTAATGCTTGGAGAAAAAAAAGATTATGGGGAAGCGGCAGATATCCTTAAGAGGAAGATTAAAAGATCCCTAAAAAATCATTACTTTTGGAGAAAAAAAAGTTGAAAGAACTCAACATTAAGAAACAAGAACTTAAAAATGATATTTTTCATATGCAAGAAGAAGAGGCAAAGGAGGGTGGTTTAAATTCAGAAAATCTACTTAAATTTAGATTGAAAGTGCAAGAGCTTAACACTACGTTGGTGAGAATGGCAACATGGTGGAGACAAAGGTCAAAAGTATAATGGATGGAAGAAGGTGAAAAGAATACTCATTTTTTCTACACATATGCAGTGACTAGAAGAAACAGAAACTTGATTAATCAAGTTATGGATGCAAATGATTATATGGAAATAGATCCAGAATCTATTCAAAAGATTTTTGAAAACTATTTCAAAAATAAATGGAGAAAGCGTAATTGTGACCTCTCTAATTGGCCTTACCTCATTATGTAAAATTGTATAAGTGAGGAAATGAAAGAGCTGCTAAATTCATATTACACAAAGGAAGAATTATATACAACTATCATGAAAATGAGCAACAATAAATCACATGGCATGGATGGGGAAAATGCTTGTTTTTTTTAAATCAAATTGGAGCATAGTGAGGGAAGAGACCTGGGATGCATTTAATGAGTTCTTTATAATGGGAGTAATGCCAGTTTATTGTAAATAAATGGCAGTAGTGCGAATACCTAAAGTCCCAAATGCTTTGAAATGTTTTAAATTCAGGACAATTTGTTATGCCAAACCACTTTCAAAATGGCAGTAGGTATGATTTTAAATAAATTAAAAATGTATCTCCCTATTATCATTTCAGAATATCAAGGTTCCTTTGTACCAGGTAGAAGTATATCTGATAAGTATCTTATTGCACAATAAATTGTTAATAAGATGAGACTTTTAGTAGCTAAATCAGGATATATGCTATTAAAGCCTGACATGGAACAAGTATATGATAGCATGTGTTGGGATACTTTAAATCAGATTATGAAGATTTTTGGATTTCCTGAGAGGATAATATATTCGATTATGTAATGTGTTAGTTATCCCAAATTTATGATCAATATTAATGGAAGGGGAACAAATTGGATAACTACAAATTGTGGATTTAGAGAGGGATGCCCATTATCTCCAAGTCTATTTATTTTGTGCTATGAATTAATGTCCAAGTCTCTACAAAAAATCTAAACATCTTAGCATTAAATTAGCTTCAAATGTGGAGAAAATAACCCATTTACTACATGCGGATTGTTAAAACTTGTTTAATATGAATTAGGTTGTTAGACCTAAGCTTATATCCCAGCGGCTAACCAAGAGAGGGGGGGGGGTGAATTGGTAATTTAAAAATTATCCCTCTTTTGAAATTTAAACCGATAATAATTTTAATGAATTTTTGTAGAAAAAGTTTTTCAACCACAAATTAAACAATACAGTAAAGTAAAAGAAAAAGCCAAAAAAAAAAAAAAGACACAAGATTTATAGTGGTTTGGTCAAACACGACCTACATTCACTCCCTGGAGACACCCTCCGAGTATTGCACTAATACCATTAGTGACTCTCCTTTTGCACCCACAGCAAGGCGGAGAAGCCTTTACAAAAACTCTCTTCCACCACTACCCAGTGCGGCATAGATTCATCATCCTTTTACACTCTCTAAGTGTTGGCAGAGAATCGTTATCCTTTTACACTATCCAAGTGTTGGCAGAGAACCGTCGTTCCTTTCACACTCTCCAAGTGTAGGAAGAGAACCCTTCAGCTATTCACACTTTCTATGTGTAGGCAGAGAACCTTTCGGCTGTTCACACTCTGCAAGTGTAGGCAGAGAACCCTTTCGGCTGTTCACACTCCACGAGTGTCGGTAGAGTACTAGATCTCCTTGATAGATCTTCTCACGAGAAATCTAGAAGGATGAGAGAAAATAGTGAAATAATCACAAATCATAATTGGAGATTCTTACCTTTGAGTACCAAGTGAATCCTTCATGCTCCAGTAGTAAGAATCCTCGTTCAAACACTCTTTCACACTCTCTCCTTCACTCTACCTTCAATTTACACAAAGACCAGTAAGTAAACCTTATATAGAAAAGACACGAAAAACTATCCAAAAACTGCTGACTTTCAAGTATGTACAAAGTCGATCGTCCTGTACAAATAGTGTAAAAATAGTTACATATGAACCCAATGAATATTGGTATGAACAAACTTCATACCCGACCATCATCCCGTACGAACTAAGTTCATCCTGGGAAGAACAGTTATATCAAGGGTTCATTCAGTCGAAACTGCAGGACGGTCCCAAATTTTTAAGGAACAGAGGACATTGTCCTGGGATGAATATGATTATTCATCTGGAAGAATAGTTCATGTCATGTGTCCAGAGAGCTTCATCCTAACATGAATACAATGAATCGTATGGACTATCAGCATAAAGTGAGAATCCATAGCACATCGTCTTGGGATGCATTATACACTTCGTACGGACGATTAACACAAAGTGTGAAATCCAGAGCCCATGTTCCAGGAACGAATGGTACACTTCATCTAGAAGAACAGTTTAAAGTGAGGATGAAGCTGTTCACATTATCCTGGGATGAATAGGGAAATTTGTCTGGATGATTCGGACATACAAAAAATTTTCTCACTTCCTATTCGTTCCATTGCTCTTCCGAGGGGATAACTAACCCAATCATCCCGTATGAACTTGGTTCATCCCGTAAGATCAGTATAAGAAAATTTGATTTTTTAAGATCTCCCCAAGTGTATGTGTGTACTAAGTTACTCAATTACAATCACACTCTCTCAAACTTAATAAATTTTAAAATTACAGACTTCAATTTACAAACTATCTTATGTTGAAATTAATTTGAAGTCTTCATTATTCTGGAGTATGATTATCCTGAAATGTTAGTTCACACTAGAGTAAAAATAATTCTTCCAAAAAGTGTTAGGAGAATATAATACTTAAAAAATTAATATTTAGAATCATCAAAACCATATAAGTTACAAGAATATAAAACATGCAAATAGCAAATCTCTTAATAATCTCCCCCTTTTTTATGATGGTAAAATAATTATAGTTTGTATAATTTTCAAATTCTAAGAATCTCCTAAACTCCCCTTGAATTGATAAACCTTTAAGAATAAGGAAGCATTGCATGATAATGATAATTTTATCTCCTTTAAAAAAAACTACAAATAGATAGGATACAGAACAAAAAATACAAACAAATATGATACAGAACTAAAAATATGAACAAAATACCAACAAATATTATTTTCTCCCCCTTTTTGACAACAACAAAAAGAGAAGAAGAAAAAGAACAAAAACAGAAATGTAAGAAGTCATATGATAATCCTTTGATAATTAGTCCTTGAAAGTGATTGAGATAAATTTGTAAATAAAATTAAAAATCATCAGGCAAATAAAATGATTCATATAATTTAAGAAGAGATATAACATTGATAATTAAAAGAATTATTAGAAAATGAGTCAATTTAGGCATTGAGGTAAAAAATATTACTGCAAAAAGGATAAATATAAAATTTATATACTTCAAATTTCAATACCAAATAAAATCATACAGAAGAATAATTTGAATTAAAAGATTGAAAGATTAAGGAAAGAATTAACTACCACATATGACGTTTTGCACATCTTTTTCAATAGTTGTGGCACATTTTTGTGCAATTTTTGTTTTTTGCTTGTGGGCTTATTTTGAACCTCTTTCAAATTGCGAACCATTCCGCATACTTTTTTATTTTTGTACATTTGTATATTTTTCAAGAGTAATCTTGATCTTTCCAAAATCAATAATAAAAAATCTCAAATTTCTCTTAAGTATAATAATATTTAGAAATATAAAATAAGAAAACATCACAATTGCAATAATAATATAAAATTTTAAATTAGTCTAACAAGAGACATGAGATTGATATTCTTAATTACATCAAGTTATAAGAACAACTTAAATTTAAAAAAAATAAATTTTTAATGAATTCAATTTTATGTTATGGTTTAAGGTATAGCATTTGTAAGATAAAAAATTTTAGGGTTTTTCATATAAGCTAACAAACATTTCAAAACAAGATTAAAAGCAAGACAATATGACTTATATTGATATCATGATGAAAATTATTGCAATCAGTAGAAATGATATCAATACACTCACAATCTAAAAACACATAAAACACAAAATACAAAACATAACATAAAAGCATAACTGCTAACAACACATCACTAATACAAACACATAACTAATACAAAACACAACACATCACAATCACATCACATAAGATAGAGAATGTTATAAGTACATAAATCACTCTGAGGGGCCCTGATCTGGAGGAGGTGGAGCATTGAAGAAATTAAAATAACTGCTCATTATAAGCATATTGGAACTTAGACCATCTATCTGCTCATGTATCCATCCCATATATTGATTGTACTGAGCATCCTGCTGTTGTAAGTGAGTTTCAATTTGATCAAATCTTTGATCAAAATGAGTCTCTAAATGATCAAATCTGTGAACCAAATCTTGGTAATTTGGTTCACCAGCAGGTGCAGGTGGAGGTGCTGTTCTTCTTTCCTCCTCAGAATCACTACTTATCACTTATGTTTCTTTATTAAAGATTGCTCTAAAAAATCCATCGTTGTAGTAGAGAGGTTCTTCAAAATTTTGAATTGGATAAACTAGATCATACTTCTTTACAAAAATAAAAGTCACAAGATGTCCTAAGGAAATGTTTTTCTTTCTCTTGTGGGAGACTTGGCCAAACTCAGAAAGTCAATAAAGGTAGTCAATGATTAAATGGCCTTCATCTATAGGTTGGCGAGTCAGAATCAAATAGGTCACTATAGAAAGAAGAGGAGTAATGTTTAATCGCTAGCTTTAGGTATAATAGAGGTATGAAGAACATGCTGAATGATACGAGCTTTTTGACTAAGTGTAGACACCTTGGGTAAATGAGTTATCATATCAATTCCTCTAAGAACATTATTAATTTCAGACCAATCAAAATTAGAAGCAGTGGTCAAGGTATGGGCTCTAATCCCTTGAGTCCTTAGATTTAAAAATATTCTCAAATCCTCTTTAGTAATTTCTACTTTCTTCTTAAACACATAGGACCTAATCATAGAATGATTAGAGTTAAATGACATGTTTGCAAGAAAGTAATAAAAGGTCTCCTTATTGTAGAAGTGGACAAGAGTGAGAATGAGGCCAAATTGGGTGGAAGCAAACATATTCATCACCTTAAAGTTGAGTTGTTCTTGAAGAAGAACTCTCGAGGGAGTGATTTTGGCTAAAGCAAACATATGGAAGGACACCACATTGGCCTTGGATAGGAAGTTTTCACTAGAGTTTTTGGGTGGTCTCTTAGCCAGTACCTTTTGTCTTTTGCTAGAGCTAGCCATTAAGAAGATCTAGGGGAATAGAGATTTGAAAGGGATGTTTGAAGTGATGACATTTGAGTTAAAAACCCTTCAATTTAATAAAAAAATGAGTTTTTGTATAGAAGAAATTAATTTCATCCAGTCCAAATTTGAGTTCGTACGTACGAATGAAATTTTGTATGGACGAACGAATGAGTCCAAAAATGAAATAGCCTTTCATAACCACACAAATTACGATGCGTCCTTTAGTATAGACTTTTGACAAATGATCGTACAGACGAACATGTTTTCATCCTGAATGATCAGACATTTAAGATTTTTTTGTTGCAAATCTACTTTTTCATGGCTTATGTTTTGATAATTGACAAACACTATCTCTCTTGGACTACTTGTTGCTTCTAACTTTTCAGGAATCAAAGATCGGACGATCAAGAGGAAGCCAAGTCCAGGATCGCGTAGGCTTAGGGTTGAGTCAGTCTGTAATTTTATTTTTTACCTTTTGAAGTCTACTTGTAATAATCAAAAAGACTGAAGCTAAGTAACCCTTCACACACACACTTGAGATGCTTAGAAATTCTGTTTTTGCCCACATCGGCCCGGCCGATATTTATATCGTCCGGGACGATCAGCTTAAAAAAGAAAGTCTAATTAAGGATTCTTAATTAAGGCAGCCGACATTAACATATCGGCCTGGACGATACGTGTATCGGCCAGGACGATAAGCTCAAAATAGAAAGAGATAGCCGCCTTAGACAGTTTAGGCATACTGAATTTTAAATTATCGGCCAGGATGATTCCAGGATCAGCCTGGACGAAATTGCCAAATTATGCCTTAATTGATCAGAAAATCAAGGGAGTAATTAAGGATGATTGATATGATCATATCGGACAGGATGATCGTGAGATCGGCCTGGACGATCAAGCCAAATTTCAATCGGCCAGGACTGTTCCCAGGGCTGTGCTCAGGACGATTTACCTCTGATTTGAACTAATCGGCCAGGACGATCGTGAGATCGGCCTGGACGATCAAGCCAAATTTCAATCGTCCAGGACTGTTCCCAGGGCTATGCTCTGGCTGATCTTCTTTGATTTGTACTAATCGGCCAGGCCTATGTCCATATCGGCTTGGATGATAAAGTCGGCTACTTGCAATTAATGAGCTCCTCTTGAGCTCTTCTATTTAAAGAGCTCTTCTTCAACATTTTTGAGAGACCTTTGGCTGCTGCCTTGACCTGAGAAGACCTTGAGGAGATAAAGAGAGAGTGGGAGAGAGAGAGGATCTTGTGAGGGGGAGCTTGTGAGGGGATTCACAAGGGTTGCTCAAGGATCGCTCTGCTTGTCTTTCGTCTGGAGTTTCTCGTCCGTGGAAGGGTCGGTAGAGATAAGGAGTTTTGTTTTTGGTTGTGGTTCTCTGCCAGCTTCAGGAGGAAGCAAAAGGAGGTAGGTTCTCTGCCTTATCGGGGTGGAAAAAAGGAGTTTCTTGTGAGGGCTTCTCCGCCTAGCTGTGGGGGCTAAAGGAGAGTCATGTTTTGTAGTGCAATACTTGGAGGGTGCCTCCAAGGAGTGGACGTAGGTCGAGTCGACCGAACCACTATAAATCTTGTGTTCTTATTTTTGCTTCCGCACTTTTAAATTCTGCATTTGGTGTTGTGGTGTGATTTGGTTTGTGAATTTATTTCTTTGTCTTAAAAATTTTTAAAATACCAATTCACCCCCCCCCCTCTTGGTTAGCTTGGGACTAAGTTCATAGGGCTTAACATCCCGAACGAACTTTCAAGTGGTATCAGAGCGGGATTCAAAAAATTAAGTTTGAAAACTTTTTGAATTTGATCCATGGCTAACGTAGGAAATAGAAACACTACTGAAGGTTATTCGATTACACGACCTCCTCTATTTGACAACTTACCTTTTGATTTTTGGAAAACCCGCATGTCAACGTTTTTACAATCTACTGATTATCACATGTGGATGCTTATTCAAGAAGGTTATTCTCCACCTTCTCGTGAAATTAATGGTATTAAAACTGAATTTGCTTTTACTGAATGGACTTTCGATGAACGTGATTTGGCTCAGTTAAATGCAAAATGTTTGAACTGTTTTTTCTGTGCTTTGAAATCTGAAGATTACATGTGTGTTTCAACTTGCAAAACTGGTAAAGAGATTTGGGATAAATTATGCATCACCTATGAAGGTACTAATGAAGTTAAGCAATCCCGTTTGAACTTTCTCTTGCATGACTACGAACTTTTTCGTATGAAACCTCATGAATCAATTTCTGACATGTACACTAGGTTTACTCAGATTGTTACTTCATTGCATGCACTAGGAAAAGAGCTTTCGAATTATGAAAAAGTTAACAAGATTTTGAGATGCTTGCCTTCGTCTTATGATGCAAAAATAACTGCAATCACTGAATCAAAAGATTTGAATACTTATTCCATTGATAACTTACTTGGCTCACTCATTGCTTACGAGCAAAGTGTGAATCAAAGAAATCTTGATGCAGGTGAGAAGAAAAAGGAGAAAAAAATCGCACTGAAGGCGCACAAATCGGATTCTAAATCTTCCGGGTCTGAAAGCGATGAAGTTGCCTTCATCACAAGGCAATTCAAAAGCTTTCTAAGGAAGAAACAAAGGCATCATCAAAATTGGAGGAAAGGTAAGGATCACAAATATGTTAAAGGATCTTCTGATGTTGTTTGTGTTGAATGCAGGAAACCTGGACATGTGAGAGCTGATTGCCCTACACTTCAAGATCAATCAAGCAAAGAAAAGGAAAAAGGCGAGGAGAAAGCCAAGTCAAGGAAGGACAAGAAGAAAATCCAAAGAGGATTTTGGGCAGAATCTGGTACTGATTCCTCTGAGACTGAACCAGAGGAAGAGACTACGAATTTGTGTTTCATGGGAGAAAATCAAAGTGATGAAGAAGAGGTATGTAAACCAACCTATGATGAATTGTTTGAAATTTGTGAAAAAATTCATGCATCATACAAAAAACTTAAGAAAACTCATGTTAGCCTAAAATTAGAACATTCAAATCTACAAAAAGAGCATGAAGTGTTTCTCAAAGACCATGCAACGATTGATTCAAATCACATGGCTCTCCTTGATGAATTTGATGAGTTGAACAAAAAGCATTTGGAATTAATTGATGAACATAATGCATTAAAATTTTGACACACCTCACTTAGTTTTGATCTTAAGAAATCTAAAGATCTTGAGAAAAATTTGAGGATTGAGATTGATGCCTTAAAGAGAACAAATTTGAGGATTTAAAATGATCGGATGACTTCCACTGTTGATCTTAAGCCAAAACCTAGGAAGAGGCATTATAACTCAAATCATCTAAGAAATCCCTTTCCTGGAATTAGATGTTTCTCATGTGGCATGCTAGGACACATCTCACACACTTGCACCGTTCATCGTAGTACTCATTGGGTGTGGAGACCTAAAATGCATGATTCACAGCATACCTTACCTGCATTATATTCTACTTTTTCTAAGAAGGATCCCAAAGCTGTTTGGGTTCCTAAATCTGACTGTTGTTGAGTTTTGTAGGTGTGCTCTCACCAAAGCCCTCGTGGGAGCATAGGATAGCTGGACATAAGGAGGCTTGCAGCTCAAAAATTGCTTAAACTCGCTGCTTGAAACATTAGTTTTGTGTGTCTTTTTATTTTATTTTTTATTTTATTTGTTCTAGTTTTTGTGCTCACTTTGTATTGATTTTAGTTTGCTTTATTTTTCATTTGTTTTGTTTTGTTTTGTTTTGTTTACACGTTGCTCTTTAATTTTGGCCTTCATATGATTAGTCCTTTCAAACTTTTAGATTTTGGAGTTTTTTGGAGATAGTGATTTAGCTTTTCAAAATTGGTTAAAGGGAGTTTTCTGTTGATGTTTTCCCTCCTTCAGACTTTATTTAGTGGTATGATTTTTCTTCTCTAAAACAAAAGTCTAAACTCGGTTTAACCAATAGCCTGTTAATTAAGATCTTTTTCTTATCTTGCTACAATAATTTATCTTATGCATAATAGCCAAAGTTTTTAGTTATCATTCAAGCTTTTGAAATCTTGTCATTGCATTTTTCACATGATTTTGATTTAGTGTTGTGGATTGTTCTTCCCTATGTTAGAGAGAGAGCCCCTATTCTCTAATATTTGGAGGATATACTCACAACTAAGTTTTTTTTTAAGAGTATATTAAAGAATTTCTAGCTTGCAAAAGTTAAAAAGGAAAGAGACCAATAAAGCCAAAATTGAAAAGAATGCTATATACACAAAAGTGTATCAAAGAATCAAAAGATGCTCAAAAGAGCAAATCAAATGACAATAGGCATAAAATGAGCCCACTAAATGCAAGCTATTCTCTCTTTGGTAAAACTCTTAAAACTTAGAAAACTCATTAATTATGTGATGTTTTCAAAGACTTGATTTCAATTTTCATGATTGAGAAAAATTACTTTGGTTTATTAAATATGAGATATTTTCTTTGCAAACAAGCTTTGAATGGATCTTATTATCCCTATTAGTTATTCTAAGCTGGATTTTTTGTTTCCAAAAGAATTTTTGTACCCTGAAGGATGTCTGATCAAGGGTTAACAAAATCAGATATTCTACCTTCTTCTAATTGAGATTTGTTAAACTTATTGATCTCTTGAAACTTTAAAAGGCTTAACTTTTTAAAAAGAATTCTCATATGATGCCTCCATAAATAAATAAAATAAAAATAAAAAAAAAATTTAGAAAAATTAAAAGTTCAAAAATATTTGTTTTCATGTGTTCCTTATTTTTTATTTTTCTGTGTTTTGACTGTTTCTTTATTTTTTGAGGGTCTTGATCATCACCATCTTTCCTTTGAATTCAATTCCTAGTTACATCGTCCTGGCCGATCCCCTTATCGTCCTGGAAGATATGACAAATTCTGTTCAAAATCCATCTGCTGACCTTTTCGTTTAAAAACCCTAACTCATCGTCCCGGACGATCCCACATCGTCCTGGACGATTTGATCGAACTCTTGGTGATAGTCCTAGCTGATAGTATATTTTGTCTGGCCGATGCATTTTATGTGCATCGTCCTGGCCGATACACTGGATCATCCTGGACGATCCACGTGTCAGTACGTTTTGATCTTTAAATTCGGCCTTAGACGATCCATTATTGGACAATCGGCCGGGCCGATCCACTGTTCATCCTGGACGATACACGTAGCAAGCATTTTAAACGTTTTAACTTCGGCCGGTACGATCAATTATTGTGCATCGTCCCAGACGATACACCTAATCGTCTTGTGTTTCTAGACCCTCTTTTTGTGATGACAAAAGGGGGAGTAGGGTGTAGGAAAAAGCTGTTTGGTCTTGGATTTTGTAACCTTGCCGTGTTTTAATGAAATTTTCCTACTTGTGTTTGCCATCATCAAAAAGGGGGAGATTGTTGCAAATCTACTTTTTCATAGCTTATGTTTTGATGATTGACAAACACTATCTCTCTTGGACTACTTGTTGCTTCTAACTTTTCTGGAATCAAAGATCGGACGATTAAGAGGAAGCCAAGTCCAGGATCGCGTAGGCTTAGGGTTGAGTCAGTCTGTAATTTTATTTTTTACCTTTTGAAGTCTACTTGTAATAATCAAAAAGACTGATGCTAAGTAACCCTTCACACACACACTTGAGAGGCTTTGAAATTCTGTTTTTGCCCACATCGGCCCGGCTGATATTTATATCGTCCGGGACGATCAGCTGAAAACAGAAAGTCTAATTAAGGATTCTTAATTAAGGCAGCCGATATTAACATATCGGCCTGGATGATACGTGTATCGGCCAGGACGATAAGCTCAAAATAGAAAGAGAAAGCCGCCTTAGACAGTTTAGGCATACTGAATTTTAAATTATCGGCCAGGACGATTCCAGGATCGGCCTGGACGAAATTACCAAATTATGCCTTAATTGATCAGGAAATCAAGAGAGTAATTAAGGATGATTGATACAATCATATCGGACAGGACGATCATGAGATCGGCCTGGACGATCAAGCCAAATTTCAATCAGTCAGGACTGTTCCCAGGGCTGTGCTTAGGACGATTTACCTCTGATTTGAACTAATCGGCCAGGACGATCGTGAGATTGGCCAGGACGATCAAGCCAAATTTCAATCGTCCAGGACTGTTCCCAAGGCTGTGCTCTGGCCGATCTTCCTTGATTTGTACTAATCGGCCAGGCCTATGTCCATATCGGCCTGGACGATAAAGTCGGCTACTTGCAATTAATGAGCTCCTCTTGAGCTCTTCTATTTAAAGAGCTCTTCTTCAACATTTTTGAGAGACCTTTGGATGCTGCCTTGACCTGAGAAGACCTTGAGGAGAGAAAGAGAGAGAGGGAGAGAGAGAGGATCTTGTGAGGGGGAGCTTGTGAGGGGATTCACAAGGGTTGCTCAAGGATCGCTCTGCTTGTCTTTCGTCTGGAGTTTCTCGTCCGTGGAAGGGTCGGTAGAGGTAAGGATTTTTGCTTTTGGTTGTGGTTCTCTGCCAGCTTCAGGAGGAAGAAAAAGGAGGTAGGTTCTCTGCCTTGCCGGGGTGGCAAAAAGGAGTTTCTTGTGAGGGCTTCTCCGCCTAGCTGTGGGGGCTAAAGGAGAGTCATGTTTTGTAGTGCAATACTTGGAGGGTGCCTCCAAGGAGTGGACGTAGGTCGAGTCGACCGAACCACTATAAATCTTGTGTTCTTATTTTTGCTTCCGCACTTTTAAATTCCGCATTTGGTTTTGTGGTGTGATTTGGTTTGTGAATTTATTTCTTTGTCTTAAGAATTTTTAAAATACCAATTCACCCCCCCCCCCCCCTCTTAGTTAGCTTGGGACTAAGTTCATAGGGCTTAACATCCCGAACAAACTTTCAGTTTTAATGGTAATTTAAACCGTCCCCCACATCGAATCGCCAAGCGTTTGTATGTACGAACCATAAGTTTGTACGTACGATCATGCATAACGAAACTGATCTTATCGATTTAACTATCTACATTCATACATATAATTAAACATATTGTCTGGATGATCGTGATGATCACACAGACGAACTGTAAAATGAAAATTGAAAAATTGAATGCAAACCGTTCAAATCTGACAGTTAATACACTACACAATTCGTCCTGTATGAAATGACTTTTGTCCCGGATGATTTTCACTCAATTTTCAAGCATGCATTCAAAAATATAGATGTCAAAATTTTTCAAAAATAATACACAAACATAATAAAAAAAATGATACAAAATACAAAAAATCACAAACTCAAAAATACACATAAGACACTAACTAGAAAAACACACATCAATGTTGCAGAATCACTTTAATTAACCATTCAAATCGATCACACCAAGCTTTGTTCTTATTGTATTGAAAGTATCAAAGGCTAGTGGTTTCGTAGAAATGTCTGCAAGTTGATTTTCTGTAGAAACATGAATAAGTTCAATTTCTCCTTTGGATACATGATCCCTTATGAAATGATGCTTGATGTCTATATGTTTGGTTCTTGAATGTTGAATAGAATTTTTAAAAATACAAATAGCACTAGTGTTATCATAATAAATGAGAATAATGCCTATAGTTAATCCTAAATTAATCAACTGTTGTTTCAACCAAAGTACTTATGCCACACAACTTCCTAATGCAATGTATTCAGCTTCAGCAGTAGATAGGGTTACTGAATTTTATTTTCTACTAGACCAAGAGACTAAATAATTTCTAATAAACTGACATATTTCAAAAGTGCTCTTTCTATCAATCCTACAACCTATAAAGTCAGAATCTGAATAACCAATTAATTCAAATGAAGAACTAAACTTAGGATACGAAATTCCCAAGTTTTGAATTCCTAACAGATATCTTAAAAACCTTTTTATTGCTTTCAAATGTAATTCTTTAGGATCTCATTGAAATCTAACACATAAATAAATACTAAACATGATATCGGGCCGGCTAGCTATCAAGTAAAGCTAAGATCCAATAATCTCTCTAAATTTCTTTTGATCAATAGATTTTTCCTTTAGGTCCTTATCCAACTGAACCGAGGAACTCATAGGTGTACTAACGGGTTTAGCATTGTCCATTTCATACTTTATGAGGATGTCCTTAACATATTTTTACTGACTAAGAAATGTACCTTCCTCAATTTGCTTAATGCTAAAGCCTAAAAAGTAACTTAATCTCCCATTAGACCTCAAATTCACTACTTATTGTTTTAGAAAAATCATCATAAAGAGTTTTATTTGAAGATCCAAAGATGATATCATCAACATAAATTTGTATAATGAGTATATGCTCTCCAGTTTTCTTCAAAAAGAGGGTTGTATCCACACTCCCTTTTTCAAAAGATCTCTCAAGTAGGAATGTGCTCAACCTCTCATACCAAGCCCTAGGTACCTATTTCAATCCATATAATATCTTTTTCAATTTGAAAACATGATTTGGGTGTTTAGAATTTTCAAAGCCTGGAGGTTATTCAACAAAGCATCCTCTTATATTACCCTATTTAAAAAGACACTTTTAACATCCATTTGGTATAATTTAAATTCTCTAAAATAGGTAAAGGCTAACAAAACCCTAATTGCTTTAAGTCTAGCTATAGGCGCAAAAGTCTCCTCAAAATCAATCCCTTCAATCTGATTATACCCCTTAGCTGCCAATCTAGCCTTATTTCTAATGACTACTCCTGAGTCATTCATTTTGTTTTTGAAAACCCACTCAGTTCCAACTACACTTTGATCTTTTGGCCTTGCAGTTAATTCTCAAACTTTATTTTTTACAAATTGATTTAACTCTTCTTGCATAGCCAAAATCCAAAATTCATGCAAAAGTGCTTGATTAATATTTGTGGGTTATATGGTTGAAATAAAGGCTGAATGATTGACTTTTTTATTTATTCCACGCGTAGTCCTTACACCCTCACTAGGTTTACTTATAATCAATTCCTTTGGGTGGTTCTTAAAAAATCTCAAATCTCTAGGCAAAGGGATTTCTATCTCCAAATTTTCTTCAAAATTTTCTTCCAAATTTATTTTATCAATCTTTATGGAGTTAATCTCAATCTCATCTTTTACAATATTTGACTCTTTCAAAATTTCAGATTCATCAAATATAACATGTGTGGTCTCCTCAATTACCAAAGTTCTTTTATTGAATACTCTATAAGATTTTCCAACACTTGAGTATCGTATAAAAATTTCTTCATCTGATTTTGGATCAAATTTTCCTAAGGCAGATTTTCCATTGTTTTGAATAAACACCTTACATCTAAAAACATGCAAATATAACAAATTAGGTGTTCTTCCTTTTAGAAACTCATATGATATTTTATTTAAATTTGATCTCACATTAACTCTATTCAGAACATAACATGCAGTGCTAACTGCCTCAGCCCAAAAATATTTAAGAAGTGAGTATTCTGCCAACATGGCTCGGGTGGCTTCAATTAATGTTCTCAAACTCTCCTCCTTGATCACTTTGAATTGTCATAATTTCACATCCTAGCTTCCTTTGAATCCAAGTCAAAAAGTTTCTAAATTCCTCAAATGATTCACTCTTATGATATAAAAATATAACCCATGTGAATCTAGAATAATCATCCACAGTCACAAATATGTATACCTTTTCTTCTAGATTTACAATTTCAACTGGTCCAAAAAGTTCCATATATAAAATCTCCTATGATTTACTAGTTCTAAGATCCTTATTGAACTGAAAAGAGGACTTCACATATTTTTCTAATTGACATGCATTACAAAGATGGTCCTTAATAAAGTCTAGATTTGGTATACCTCTTACTAGGTTCTTTTGGGTAATCCTCCTAAGGTTTTTCATGCTAGAGTGACAAAGTCTTCTATGCCAAATCCATGACTCATCAAAAAAAGATTTTAAACAAAAAGTAGTAAGAGTTTTAATGCAATTCAAGTGTAGCATATACACGTTGTTTACCCTTATACCATTCAAAACATCATTTCCATTTAGGCTTAATATGCAGCAAGTAGGAAAAAAATTTACACAGTATCCTTTATCACATAGCTTGCCAATACTTAACAACTTATGCTTTAAGCCTTCTACCAATAACATATTTTTAATGAAAAAGTTCTTAAGATTTCCAATCATACCTAACCCAACCACCTTTCTTGTGGTGTTATCTCTAAGTGTAACCTTGCCTCCACTTCTGGCTTCCAGCGATATGAATTGTGCAGTATCTCAAGTCATATACTTTGAGCAACTGCTGTCCAGGTATCATATGCTCTCACGAGGTCTTGTGTGAGAGCGACCCTACAAAATTATCAAACGTTAGATATGGGAACTGGGTTCTCCTTTAAGCAACTTATAATCAGATGCATGCATGATATGTCTAGATTTATGCATCTTAGGTCTCAACACCAAATAAGTTTTCTTCTTCAAAGTACAGGTATGTGTTATATGTCCAAACAATTCACAATTATTATATTTGACTTTTAAAATGGATTTCTAAGCCTTCTACGATTCATCTGTCTATTCAGGGTTTGCATAAATTTAGGATACAAAATAGGATTAGTGAAATCTTTAAGTGTAGGGGGTTTCCTATTTTCTTCGAGAGCGTTTATCCTTAATTTGTAAAATGAATTCATATCTTCCAAAATTTGATTCGTATAATTAATTCTATAAATTTTGCTCTCAGATTCATCCTTAAAATTTTTAAATTCTTTTTTAAGTTCTACATAGGATGATTTTAAACTTTCATAATTTTTATTCAAGTCGTCATACTCATCAAGTAATTTCATATGATTATCATCAATTAAAGCATGATCTTTTCTAAGGATCTCTTATTCTTTTTGCAATTCCAGAAATTCTAAATTCAGACTAGTATGCATTTTCTTTAACTTCCTATATGCATCATGTATGTGTTCAGAGACTTCAAAAAGTTCATTGTAAGTTAAGTCACATGCCTCTTCTTGATATGACTGATCAAGACTGTCAATCATTAAGCACAGATTAGTGACTTTCTCTTCCTTTTCCATCTTTGATGAGTCTAAGCTGAGTCTGCCAAGAAAGTTCCTTGGAATTTTCTCTTGCCCTTCTTCACAATTGGTTTCTCCTCTACCTTAACCTTGCTGGGAGTGGCTTTGAGTTTTAGGCAGTCTGACTTAATATGTCCAGGTTTCCTGTATTCATAGCAAATAACATCATATAAAATTTTGACATTTCTATTAAATTTACCTCATTTTCATTGCTGGTGTCTGTTTTTCTTCCTCTTCAGATAGTTCCTGAATTGCCTAGTCATCAGTGCGATGTCATCTTCATCCTCAGGTTGTGAGTGTTCACTCTCTGACTCCTCCACTTTCAGTGCTATGTTTTTCTCCCTTTGTGGTTCACCTACATCAATCTTTCTTTGGCTAACTTCTTGCTTGTAAGCAATTAGCGATCCAAGAAGATTATTAATAGAGTAAATGTTTAGATCTTTAGACTCTATAACTACTATAATTTTAGCATCATAAGTAGTAGGCAAATAACAAAGTATCTTATTAACCATTTCAGCATTCGTTAGTTCCCTACCCAATACATGTAAATAGGTGACAATTTGTGAGAATCTTATGTACATATGAGAAATGGATTCATTTAGTTTCATGCAAAATAATTTATAATCATGCAATAAGATATTAAGTTTAGATTGCTTAACTTCATTAGTCCCCTCATAAGTTATACAAAGTCTATCCCATATGTCATTTCCACTCTTGCAAGTAGAAACTCGCATGTAATCTTTTGATTTAAGAGCATAAAAGAAACTATTCAAGCATTTGACATTTAGTTGTGCTAAGTCACATTCTTCTACTGTCTAGTCCACAAAAGGTGTTTCAACTCTAACTCTGATAATTAGTTTAGTTGGTTTTGTATACCCTTCCTGAACTAAGATCCACATACGGTAATTAAGTGATTATAAAAATATAGACATGTGTGTTTTTCGAAAATAAAAAGGAATATTGTCGAACAATGGAGGTCTTGTTATAGAGTAACCCTCAGGTGTATTTTAGTTTTCAAATGTAGCCATCTACAGTAATAAAAAAGTAGTCTAAACTTATGATTTTAAAATAAAGCTCTGATACCACTTGTTGAAACTTGTTCAATATGAATTAGGTTGTTAGATCTAAGCTTATATCCCAGCGGCTAACCAAGAGGGGGGTGAATTGGTAATTTAAAAATTATCCCTCTTTTAAAATTTAAATCAATAATAACTTTAATAAATTTTTGTAAAAAAAGTTTTTCAACCACAAATTAAACAATGCAATAAAGTAAAAGCAAAAGCAACGAAAATTAAAAAGATATAAGATTTAAAGTGGTTCGGTCAAACACGACCTACATCCACTCCACGGGGTACCCTCTTAGTATTGAACTATTACCACTTGTGACTCTCCTTTAGTTCCCACAGCAAGGCATAGAAGTCTTTACAAAAACTCTCTTCCACCACTGTACGGTGCGGCAGAGAACCATCATCATTTTACACTCTCCAAGTGTTGGCATAGAACCGTCATCCTTTACACTCTCCAAGTGTTGGCAAAGAACCATCATCCTATTACACTCTTCAAGTGTTGGCAGAGAACCGTCCTTCCTTTCACACTCACAATGCATAGGCATAGTACCCATAAGCTATTCACATTCTTCAAGTGTAGGTAGAGAACCCTTCGGCTGTTCACACTCTCCAAGTGTAGGCAGAGAACCCTTCGGCTGTTCACACTCCACGAGTGTCGGCAGAGAACCGAATCTCCTTGATAGATCTTCTCACGAGAAATCTAGAAAGACGAAAGAAAAGAGTGAAGTAATCATAAATTATAATTGGAGATTCTTACCTTTTTAGTACCAAGTGAATCCTTCACGCTCCAGTAGTAAGAATCCTCCTTCAAACACTCTCTCACACTCTCTCCTTCCCTCTCCCTTTAGTTTACATGAAGACCAGTAAGCAAAAAGATTACAAGATAGTTTTAAGTGGACCTTATATAGGAAAGACACAAAAAACCATCCAGAAACTGTTGACTTTCAAGTCTGTACAAGTCGATCATCCCGGACGATTGTCAGATCGTCCTGAACAAATAGTGTAAAAATGATTGCATACGATCCCAATGTATATTGGTATGAACTAACTTTATACCCGATCATGGTCCCGTACGAACTAAGTTCGTCCTGGGACAAACAGTTATATCAAGGGTTCGTTCGGACGAAACTGCAGGACAGTCCCAAATTTTCAAGGAAAAGAGGACATCATCCTGGGATGAATATGAGTGTTCATCTGGATGAAACGTTCATGTCATGTGTCCAGAGAACTTTGTCCTGACACGAACAGGTTGAATCTTCTGGACTATCAGCACAAAGTGAGAATCCAGAGCATATCATCCTGGGATGAATTATACACTTTGTTTGAACGATCCATATAAAGTGAGAAATCCAGAGCCCATCATCCAGAAATAAATGGTACACTTTTTCTGGACGAACATGTAAGTTCGTTAGGGATGTTAAGACCTATAGAACTGGCCCAAGGCTAACAAAGAGAGAGGTGAATTGGATAACTTTAAAACCAGAGATATAACTCAAACCAAAATCACCACAAAGAAAACCAAATGCAGAAATTAAATACGGAAGCAAATAATAAGAAAGAACACACCGGATTTATAGTGGTTCGGTCAAATCTTGACCTACGTCCACTCCTTGGAGGCACCCTCCAAGTATTGCACTAAAACAAGTGTCTCTCCTTTAGCCCCCACAGCTAGGAGGAGAAGCCCTTACAAAATCACTTCCACCTTCCCCGGTGCGGCGGAGTCGTCGGGTCCTTTGACACCAAAGAGATCTTGTTCTTTGGTGAACTTCCTGAATGTTCGTTCGGGATGTTAAGCCCTATGAACTTAGTCCCAAGCTAACCAAGAGGGGGGGTGAATTGGTATTTTAAAAATTCTTGAGACAAAGAAATAAATTCACAAACCAAATCACACCACCAAACCAAATGCGAAATTTAAAAGTGCTGAAGCAAAAATAAGAACACAAGATTTATAGTGGTTCGGTCGACTAGACCTACGTCCACTCCTTGGAGGCACCCTCCAAGTATTGCACTACAAAACGTGACTCTCCTTTAGCCCCCACAGCTAGGCGGAGAAGCCCTCACAAGAAACTCTTTTTTGCCACCCCGGCAAGGCAGAGAACCTACCTCCTTTTGCTTCCTCCTGAAGCTGGCAGAGAACCACAACCAAAAGAAAAACTCCTTACCTCTACCGACCCTTCCACGGATGAGAAACTCCAGATGAAAGACAAGCAGAGCGATCCTTGAGCAACCCTTGTGAATCCCCTCACAAGCTCCCCCTCACAAGATCCTCTCTCTCTCCCTCTCTCTCTTTCTCTCCTCAAGGTCTTCTCAGGTCAAGGCAGCAGCCAAAGGTCTCTTCAAAACGTTGAAGAATAGATCTTTAAATAGAAGAGCTCAAGAGGAGCTCATTAATTGCAAGTAGCCGACTTGATCGTCCAGGCCGATATGGACATCGGCCTGGCCGATTAGTACAAATTAAGGAAGATCGGCCAGAGCACAGCCCTGGGAACAGTCCTGGACGATTGAAATTTGGCTTGATCGTCCAGGCCGATCTCACGATCGTCCTGGCCGATTAGTTCAAATCAGAGGTAAATCATCCTGAGCACAGCCCTGGGAATAGTCCTGGCCGATTGAAATTTGGCTTGATCGTCCAGGCCGATCTCACGATCGTCCTGGCCGATATGATCGTATCAATCATCCTTAATTACTCCCTTGATTTCCTGATCAATTAAGGCATAATTTGGTAATTTCGTCCAGGCCGATCCTGGAATCGTCCTGGACTATAATTTAAAATTCAGTATGCCTAAACTGTCTAAGGCGGCTATCTCTTTCTATTTTGAGCTTATCGTCCTAGCCGATACACGTATCGTCCAGGCCGATATGTTAATGTCGGCTGCCTTAATTAAGAATCCTTAATTAGACTTTCTGTTTTTAGCTGATCGTCCCGGACGATATAAATATCGACCGGGCCGATGTGGGTAAAAACAAAATTTCTAAGCTTCTCAAGTGTGTGTGTGAAGGGTTACTTAGCATCAATCTTTTTGATTATTACAAGTAGACTCAAAAGGTGAAAAATAAAATTACAGACTGACTCAACCCTAAACCTACGCGATCCTGGACTTGGCTTCCTCTTGATCATCCGATCTTCGATTCCTGAAAAGTTAGAAGCAACAAGTAGTCCAAGAGAGATAGTGTTTGTCAATCATCAAAATATAAGCCATGAAAATAGTTTGCAACAATCTCCCCCTTTTTGATGATGGCAAACCACTACGAAAACAGATGAAAAAAAAAATCAGGATTGATGTAAAAAGGACCTCATAAACTTCTCCCCCTTTTGACATATCAAAAAGGAGGATTCAAGAAAGCAGAGCGAAGAGACCCTTTTTTTTATTTTATTTAATCAAGGCATGAACATGATATAGCATTCCATGTGATTGATTCGAAAATTTGTGAGTTAATGTGTTAATAAGCTCATCAATCTATAGAGTTAGAATATCCGATCATGGCTACCCTTAGCTCAGACATTTTTTAGGGTAGAATTGTCTTTTGAAATCAATGACCTAACTCAAGAAATTAATTGGTTATGAGAAAAAAAAAGATTTTACTTATCACTTGGCTTAAGAAAAACTATCTTCATACAATAATGAGGTAGAGTAAATTTATCACAATCGCAATTTAATCGAAGTCAAGTTTTTGATAACCAACACTTCTAAGTTCTAAAAGATTTAAAAAGAGAGAGTAGCTTGTTTTGGAGTGGGCTCATTTCATGCCTCTTGACAATTGGTTGGCGCACTGCGCATCTTTTGATACACTTTGTGTATTCTATATTTTTCAATTTGGCGCTTTGCGCATCTTTTATTGGCATCATTGGCCATTTTTTTTTTTTTTGCAAGCTATAGTCTCTTTTATGATCTTTTAAAGACAAAGTTATGAATAGATCTTCTCATATATTAGAGAATAGGAGCACTCTCTCTAACCAAAGGAAGAGTTATCAGAAGCAGAATCAATAATCAAGGACAAGAGTAACGAGCAATTTTGATGTAAAAAAAAACTTTAAACATTATAAGTATAAGATAGAGTTTTTGAAGCAAGTTTAAGAAAAGATCTCAATTCCATAAACAATCTTTAATTTGAGAGAGATTTTTGATTAAAGAAGATAACTATGCCACTAAAATAGGTTAGAGAAAGAGACACAATCACAAAATATTTCTACCATCTAAGAGATTAAGTAGATAAAAGCATATTGACTACAAATTCCCAAAAGCAAGGACAAGGAATATAATACCATATTAGCCATGATTTTGAAAACTAAGTAAAAAAGATAAAAGAAAAAAAAATAAAACACACAAAAAGAACTAAAACACCAAAACAGGAAACAAAAGTAAAAGAAAGAAAAATAAAAGAAAGTAAAAAGTTTCATGCATTTATGTCAATCACACCCAACCTGGTCCTTAAAGAGCTGAAAGTATCGAAGGCCAGTGGTTTAGTAAAGATGTCTGCTAGTTGATTTTCAGTTGTCACATGGTGTAACTCAATGTCTCCCTTAGTCACATGATCTCTAATGAAGTGATGTCTAATGTCAATGTGTTTAGTCCTTGAATGTTGGATAAGATTCTTAGAGATGCATATGGCACTAGTATTGTCACAAAAGATTGAGATGGTACTTACATGTAATCCTAAATCCAATACCTGTTATTTCAACCAAAGGACTTGGGCCACACAACTTCCAAGAGCAATGTATTCAGCTTCAGCAGTGGAAAGAGCAACAGAGTTTTGCTTCCTACTAGACCAAGAGACCAAAGATTGTCCAATGAATTGACAAGTTCCAGAAGTGCTCTTTCTATCCACCTTGCATCCTGCAAAATCAGAGTCAGAAAAACCAATAATCTCAAAAGAAGTGCTATGTCTAGGGTACCAAATCCCTAATCCTTGTGTCCCCAAAAGATATCTAAAAATTCTCTTAACAGCAGTCAAGTGGGACTCCTTAGGGTCAGCCTGAAACCTAGCACAAAGGCAAACACTAAACATGATGTCAGGTCGGCTCGCAGTCAAGTAAAGTAAAGATCCAATCATGCCTCTATACTTCTTCTGATCAACAGACTTACCACTTGGGTCCTTATCCAATGGAGCACTAGAAGTCATGGGAGTGTTAATTAGCTTGGCTTTGTCCATCTCATATTTTTCAAAATGTCCTTTATGTATTTTGTTTGATTTAGAAAAGTTCCATCCTCCAATTGTTTTATGCTAAACCCCAAAAAGTAGGACAACTCTCCCATCAAACTCATCTCAAACTCTCTACTCATTGTTTTAGAAAAATTATCACACAAATTTTTATTAGAAGATCCAAAGAGTATATCATCCATATAAATCTGAACAATGAGTAAATCATCTCCAACTCTCTTAAGAAAAAGGGTGGTGTCTACACTTCCCTTGACAAACTCCCTCTCTAGTAAGAATGTGCTAAGCCTCTCATACCAAGCTCTTGGTGCCTGCTTTAAACCATACAATGCCTTTTTTAATTTAAACACATGATTTGGAAATTGGGAGCTCTCAAAACCTGGAGGTTGTTCTACAAACACATCTTCTTTTATCTCCCCATTTAAAAAGGCACTCTTGACATCCATTTGAAAAAGCTTAAATCCTTTATAACAGGCAAAGGCTAATAGCACCCTAATGGCTTCCAATCTAGCTACAGGGGCAAAAGTCTCCTCAAAGTCTATCCCTTCTATTTGATTGTACCCCTTAGCCACCAACCTTGCTTTATTCCTCACCACCACTCCTGAATCATTCACTTTGTTCTTAAAGACCCACTTTGTTCCAACTACACTTTGTCCTTTAGGTCTTTCCACAAGTTCCCAAACATCATTCCTAACAAATTGATTCAATTCTTCTTGCATTGCTAAAATCCAAAACTCATCAGAAAGGGCTTGGTTAATGGTGGTAGGTTCAGTCATAGAAATAAAAGCAGAGTGGTTCACCTCCTTCCTAAGTCCATGTCTAGTCTTAACTCCACTAGAAGGGTCTCCTAAGATCAAATCCTTGGGGTGACTTGTAGAGTATCTCCAATCTCTAGGCAAAGTGTGTGAAGTTTCCCCCCTTTCAACAAAGTTCTCTATTCCTTGGGTGACACCTTCTACTCCTTCATTACTTGGGTGCTCACACCCCTTCCCCAAATTCTCTACTCCACTAGTAATCTCTCTAATATCATCATCTTCTACTCCATGTTTCTTAGGCTCAGACTCATCAAAAACTACATGAGTTGTCTCTTCCACCATTAAAGTTCTCTTGTTAAACACCCTAAAAGACTTCCCAACATTAGAATATCCCAAGAATACTCCCTCATCAGATTTAGGATCAAATTTTCCCAAGTGAGATTTCCCATTATTGTGAATGAAAACCTTACAACCAAAGACATGAAGGTGGGAAAGATTGGGTGTCCTACCCTTAAGGATCTCATAGGGTGACTTTTCTAATTTGGCTCTAACATTCACCCTATTCAACACATAACAAGCTGTGTTAACTGCTTCAGCCCAAAAGTATTTTGGAAGTGAATACTCAGCAAGCATGGCTCTAGCGGCTTCTACCAAGGTCCGGTTCTTCCTTTCAGCTACCCCATTCTGCTGAGGGGTCCTAGGAGCTGAGAAATTGTGACTAATCCCCTTTTCCTCACAAAAAACTCCAAATCTTTCATTTTCAAATTCTCCCCCATGATCACTATGGATGGTCAAAATCTCACAACCTAGCTTCTTCTGAATCCAAGTAAAAAATGTTCTAAACTCCTCAAAAGACTCATTTTTATTTGAAAGAAATCTAGTCCAAGTGAACCTTGAGTAGTCGTCAACAATCACAAACCCATAGACTTTCCCTCCCAAACTAGCCGTGCTAATGGGTCCAAATAAATCCATGTGAAGGACTTCTAAAGGTCTAGAGGTGCTAATGTCCTTGATGGGGTGAAATGTGGAGTGGACTTGCTTTCCTAGTTGACAGGCATCACAAAGGTGGTCTTTTGTAAACTTAAGTTTGGGGACACCTCTAACTAGGTCTTTTTGGGTCACTTTCCTAAGGGTTTTCGTACTTGCATGACAAAGCCTCCTGTGCCACAACCAAGAATCATCAATCACAGTTTTTAAGCAAAAAGAAGTAGCACATTCAATGTTATTTAAATCAAGCATGTAGACGTTGTTGATCCTCTTTCCCTGCAAAATAGTGTTGTTACTTAAACTTACAATGCATGAATCCGCAAAGAATTGTACGATGAAGCCTTTGTCACAGAATTGACTGATGCTGAGCAAGTTGTGCTTTAATCCATCTACAAGCAAAACATTTTCAATCATAAGGTTCTTGGAATTACCAATTATACCTGCTCTTACCACCTTCCTGGTGGTGTTGTCTCCAAGGGTAACCTTGCCTCCAGTCCTGGACTCGAGTACAACAAACTGGCTAGCGTCACCAGTCATATGTCGAGAGCATCCACTGTCCAGGTACCACATACTCTCACGAGGTCTTTTGTGAGAGCCTTCCTGCAAAAATTATGAAACGTTAGTTTTAGGAACCCAAGCAGGTTTGGGTTCCTTCTTATGAAGAGAAGAATGCAATGCATGTGTGGTATGCTGTGGATTATGCACCTTAGGTCTCCACACCCAATGTGTACTATGGTGAATTGTGCAAGTGTGTGAAATATGTCCTAGCATGCCACATGAAAAACATTTAACTCCAGGAAAGGGATTTCTTAAATGATTTGAGTTATAATGCCTCTTCCTAGGTTTTGGCAATTGATCAAAAGTAGAAGTCATCCGATTTTTATTATATGCTTCTAAATCATTTTGAATTTTCAAATTTGTGCTTTTTAAAACTTCATTTTCAATCCTCAAATTTTTCTCTTTCTCCTTAGACTTCTTAAAATCTGATTCAAGTGATGTGTGTGATATTTTTAATGTATCAAGTTCTTCAACTAACTCATCATGATTTTTATTTAATTCATCAAATTCATCAAGTAAAGTCATGTGATTTGAATCAATTGTTTGATGATCTTTAATCAAAATTTCATGTTCTTTTTGTAGATTTAAAAATTCTAGTTTCAAGCTAGCATGAGTTTTCTTTAGTTTTCTATATGATGCATGAATTTTTTCTGAAACTTCAAGAAGTTGATCGTAGGAAAGTTCACATACCTCTTCTTGATCGCTTTGGTCTTTTCCCATGAAACACAAGTTTGTAGTTTCTTCCTCTGATTCAGTCTCAGAGGAGTCAGTACTACATTCTGCCAAAAAGCTCCTTTGGTTTTTCTTCTTGTCCTCCCTAGACTTATCTTTCTTCTCTCTTCTTCCTTTGCTTGATTGATCTCTAAGTGTAGGGCAGTCAGTTCTCACATGTCCAGGCTTCCTGCATTCAAAACAAACAACATCAGAAGATTCTTTAATATGTTTATGATCCTTACCTTTTCTCCAACTTTGATGATGCTTTTGTTTCTTCCTTAGAAAGCTTTTGAATTGTTTTGTGATGAAGGAAATTTCATCGCTTTCAGACCCGGAAGATTCAGAATCCGATTTGTGCGCCTTCAATGCGATTGTTTTCTCCTTTTTCTTCTCACCTGCATCAAGATTTCTTTGATTCATACCTTGCTCGTAAGCAATGAGTGACCCAAGTAAGTTATCAATGGAATAAGTATTCAAATCTTTTGATTCAGTGATTGCAGTTATTTTTGCATCATAAGACGAAGGCAAGCATCTCAAAATCTTGTTAACTTTTTCATAATTCGAAAGCTCTTTTCCTAGTGCATGCAATGAAGTAACAATCTGAGTAAACCTAGTGTACATGTCAGAAATCGATTCATGAGGTTTCATACGAAAAAGTTCATAGTCATGCAAGAGAAAGTTCAAACGGGTTTGCTTAACTTCATTAGTACCTTCATAGGTGATGCATAATTTATCCCAAATCTCTTTACCAGTTTTGCAAGTTGAAACACGCATGTAATCTTCAGATTTCAAAGCACAGAAAAAACAGTTCAAACATTTTGCATTTAACTGAGCCAAATCACGTTCATCGAAAGACCATTCAGTAAAAGCAACTTCAGTTTTAATACCATTAATTTCACGAGAAGGTGGAGAATAACCTTCTTGAATAAGTATCCAAATGCGATAATCAGTAGATTATAAAAACGTTGACATGCGGGTTTTCCAAAAATCAAAAGATAAGTTGTCAAATAGAGGAGGTCGCGTAATCGAATAACCTTCAGTAGTGTTTCTATTTCCTATGTTAGCCATGGATCAAATTCAAAAAGTTTTCAAACTTAATTTTTCGAATCCCGCTCTGATACCACTTGAAAGTTCGTTCGGGATGTTAAGCCCTATGAACTTAGTCCCAAGCTAACCAAGAGGGGGGGTGAATTGGTATTTTAAAAATTCTTGAGACAAAGAAATAAATTCACAAACCAAATCACACCACCAAACCAAATACGGAATTTAAAAGTGCGGAAGCAAAAATAAGAACACAAGATTTATAGTGGTTCGGTCGACTAGACCTACGTCCACTCCTTGGAGGCACCCTCCAAGTATTGCACTACAAAACGTGACTCTCCTTTAGCCCCCACAGCTAGGCGGAGAAGCCCTCACAAGAAACTCCTTTTTGCCACCCCGGCAAGGCAGAGAACCTACCTCCTTTTGCTTCCTCCTGAAGCTGGCAGAGAACCACAACCAAAAGCAAAACTCCTTACCTCTATCGACCCTTCCACGGACGAGAAACTCCAGACGAAAGACAAGCAGAGCGATCCTTGAGCAACCCTTGTGAATCCCCTCACAAGCTCCCCCTCATAAGATCCTCTCTCTCTCCCTCTCTCTCTTTCTCTCCTCAAGGTCTTCTCAGGTCAAGGCAACAGCCAAAGGTCTCTTCAAAACGTTAAAGAAGAGCTCTTTAAATAGAAGAGCTCAAGAGGAGCTCATTAATTGCAAGTAGCCGACTTAATCGTCCAGGCCGATATGGACATCGGCCTGGCCGATTAGTACAAATTAAGGAAGATCGCCCAGAGCACAGCCCTGGGAACAGTCCTGGACGATTGAAATTTGGCTTGATTGTCCAGGCCGATCTCACGATCGTCCTAGCCGATTAGTTCAAATCAGAGGTAAATCATCCTGAGCACAGCCCTGGGAACAGTCCTGGCCGATTGAAATTTGGCTTGATCGTCCAGGCCGATCTCACGATCGTCCTAGCCGACATGATCGTATCAATCATCCTTAATTACTCCCTTGATTTCCTGATCAATTAAGGCATAATTTGGTAATTTTGTCCAGGCCGATCCTGGAATCGTCCTGGATGATAATTTAAAATTCAGTATGCCTAAACTGTCTAAGGCGGCTATCTCTTTCTATTTTGAGCTTATCATCCTGGCCGATACACGTATCGTCCAGGCCGATATGTTAATGTCGGCTGGCTTAATTAAGAATCCTTAATTTGACTTTCTGTTTTAAGCTGATCGTCCCGGACGATATAAATATCAGCCGGGCCGATGTGGGTAAAAACAGAATTTCTAAGCCTCTCAAGTGTGTGTGTGAAGGGTTACTTAGCATCAGTCTTTTTGATTATTACAAGTATACTCAAAAGGTGAAAAATAAAATTACAGACTGACTCAACCCTAAACCTACGCGATCCTGGACTTGGCTTCCTCTTGATCGTCCGATATTCGATTCCTGAAAAGTTAGAAGCAACAAGTAGTCCAAGAGAGATAGTGTTTGTCAATCATCAAAACATAAGCCATGAAAATAGTTTGCAACACTTCCCTCGAGACAAGCCTTGAATCCGATGGTATTCAGGTGCAAGCTTGCCAGAGCAACCGTGTGGATCCCCCTCCACACTCCCTTGAGTCCCCCCTCACATGATCTTCTCCCTCTACAAACTCCACCCTTCCCTCACTCCCTTTCAAGCTCTCTCTTCAAGTTTCCCCCACAAGAACAAAGCTACAATGGCTGCCAAAGACACTTATAAAGTGCCTTATCATAGCTTAAATAGAAGCTCTCAAAACGAGCTCATTAGTGTAAGTTACCGACATTATCGTCCTGGACGATAGGCATATTGTCATGTACGATCAGTAAAATTTAAGCCCAATCAGCCGGGATGACTTGAGATAATTAGAAAAAGTTTGTTCATATCATCCAGGATGATAATATATCGTCCTGGACGATCAGAACAAATCGTGGAATATCGTTCTGAACATCGCCCTGAAAAAAAGCTATATCGTGTCCAATCGTTCAGCACATCGGCAAGGATGATTTGGCGATCGTCCAGGACGATTTGATCATGAAATCCAATCATAATTACTTTCCTTAAATCTAAGAGAAATTTTGGAAAAAATTAACCTGGATCGTCTTGGACTATATTTTATAGTCCTAGACGATCCACCTGGACGATGTCCAAAAATAGGTTATTTCTTAATAGATCTGGTGGCAGATTCTTTCTGTTTTGCGCCTATCATCCTGGCCGATACAAAATCATCCAGGATGATGTTTTGCATAATGACGGCTGCTTTAATGAGGATGCCCTAATTAGAGTTTCTACTTTTAGACAGATCATCCAGGATGATATAAAATCATCCCAGACGATGTTACCAAAAACATAAACTCTAGGGAACTGTAAAAAATCTTCCAAGTTACAAAGCATCAGGAGCCACACTAAATACAATAGACTCAAGAAAGAAAAAAGGGTACAAACTGACTCAGACCTAGTATACCAATCTTGAGCTAGTTCCAAATTACAGTCTGATCGTGTGAACCTAAAATATCAGTAGATAAGGCAGTCATAGAGAAAAAGAATGTTTGCTATTATCAAAATCATAAGCCATAGATCCGCAACAATCTCCCTCTTTTTGATGATGACAAACATTTCAATTTGTATTTGCAAAAAAAGAATATTTTCTACTAATCTCCCCATCACTAGAATAACACTTTAAAAAATAGGGGAGATAAAATATTTTTTGTTGTTTTAAAATTTTTGAAAAGAAAAAAAAAGATACAAATTCAACAGTACGTTCTCCCCCTTTGACATTATCAAAAAGAGAGGAGGCACAAAAAAAAATAAAACAAAAAAAGACAAAAATGTTCCTTGATCTAGTGAAAAAACAAATATTATTAAAATGAGAAAGTTATCTCTTGGTTTTAATAAAAAACTTAGTAGAATTGGATTGACAACGCATAGCCCAGAAAAGGTTAGAAATTCAGAATTTGATAATCCAAACTCAAGTTATTTAAAAAGGCTCAAAAATTTTTTAATTCAATATCTAAATCATAAGACAAATTAGAGAAAGAAGTAGAAATTTTTCAAAACTCCTTTCATAAAATATATCTTATAAAAGATTAATGCATGAATTGTTGAATCAGGAATCAAGATTTTCAAACTCAAGTATCGAAAGTATCAAGGGTTTTCTTAAGCTTTTAAGAAGTACAAGAATGGTAAGCATTAATTTTTGTGGGCTCATTTTATGCCTCTTGTCAATTTGAATGACGCTCTTTGCGCATCTTATATTTTTGATACACTTTTGTGTATATTTTTCAATTTGGCATCATTGCGCATCTTTTATTTTTGGCATCATTGGCCAATTTTTTTTTGTTTTTTAATATGCTACCTTTCTGAAATCTTAAAAATAAAAGTAAACCCATCCTATTGATAAAAATGAAATTATTGATTAAAAAAATTATGATGTAGATTCAGCACCTTGCAAAAGATTCCTATGCGATAAATAAAATGTAAGGAGACAAAAAATTTAGTTTCAAAAACCAATTTAAAAGATGAAAATGATTTTAAATCAAAAGTAGGATAACCTCTTTTAGGAAATAGTGATTGAGAATTAAAAATATGAGTTTCCTTCCTTTGACTTTTTTAGAGAAGTCAAACACAAGTTACCAAAGATTCCAAAAAAAAATAGGAAGTAGATTTTTCATTTTTAGAAAAGTGAATGTGTGTATTGATCAGAGAAAAACATTTATGAAAACAAAAATTTTAAAGAATAAACAAAACAAAAACACAAAAAAAAAAAAATATAAAAACACAACACAATTACACGAAAGGCTTTTAACCATTATCTCTCTCCTGGTCCGATGCTTCTGAAACCAGATCTACCCATGAGATTTTTTGCCTTTCATTATTTTCCCAGTTTAAATTTTGCTTCACCTTGCCCTTTTCTTTCGTAGGAAGAATTCTTAAATTAGGGTACTGATTTTTCATATGTCCAGGCTTCCTTCATCGAAAGCAAATAACGTCAAAAGGAATATGAACATCCTTACCATTTTTTCCTTTTTTCCACTTTTGCTTATGCTTTGGTGAGCTTTGTGGTTTGCTTGACAAGTCATTGCATTCAACACCAACTAAGCTATCTCTTTCTGTATCTTCAATTTTTAGAACAATCGTTTCACCTGCTTCCACAAGTTTTTGACCCAAACTTTACTTGTAGGCAATGAGTGAGCTATTCAAATTATCAATAGAATATTCATTCAAATTTTTTGATTCACAAATAGCAACAACTTTGGCATCAAATTTGTCAAGTAAACAACGAAGAATTTTATTAACTTTTTCAAAATTTGAAAACTCTTTTCCTACGGCATGCAATGATGTTACAATTTGAATAAACCTAGTATACATGTATAAGATTGTTTCAAAAGGTTTCATGGAAAATATTTCAAAATCATGCATTAACATATTCAACTTAGATTGCTTGATTTCACTAGTGCCTTTGTATATGGTGTGTAGTTTATCCCAAACTTTCTTACCAATAGTGCACGTGGATATTAACATGAAATTTTCAGAATTTAAAGCACATAAAAAGCTATTTAAATATTTTGCATTCAGTTAAGAATAAAGTTGTTCTTCCTTATTCCATTGATTAAAAGGAATATCAGTTTTAACTCCATTAACAATACGTGACGGTAATGAATAACCAGCTAAAATCATATGCCACATGCGAAAATCAATCGATTACAAGAAAATAGACATGCGAGCTTTCCAAAAATCAAATGACATATTTTTAAATAAAGGAGGTCTGGTGATTGAATAACCTTCCGCAACATTACGGTTAGCCATGGATCAAAAATTCAAAAGCTTTTAAAAACTTATTTTATGAAAGCTAGCTCTGATACCACTTGTAAGTTCGTTAGGGATGTTAAGCCCTATAGAACTGGCGCAAGGCTAACCAATAGAGAGGTGAATTGGATAACTTTAAAACCAAAGATAAAACTCAAACCAAAATCACCACAAAGAAAACCAAATGCGGAAATTAAATACGGAAGCAAATAATAGGAAAGAACACACCAGATTTATAGTGGTTCGATCAAATCTTGACCTACATCCACTCCTTGGAGGCACCTTCCAAGTATTGCACTAAAACAAGTGTCTCTCCTTTAGCCCCACAGCTAGGAGGAGAAGCCCTTACAAAATCACTTCCACCTTCCCCGGTGCGGTGGAGTCGCCGGGTCCTTTGACACCAAAGAGATCTTCTTCTTTGGTGAACTTCCCTTGAGAAAAGCCTTGAATCCGACAGTATTCAGGTGTGAGCTTGCCGGAGCAACCGTGTGGATCCCCCTCCACACTCCCTTGAGTCCCCCCTCACAGGATCTTCTCCCTCTACAAACTCCAACCTTTCCTCACTCCCTTTCAAGCTCTCTCTTCAAGTTTCCCCCACAAGAACGAAGCTACAATGGCTGCCAAAGACACTTACAAAGTGCCTTATCATATCTTAAATAGAAGTTCTCAAAACGAGCTCATTAATGCAAGTTGCCAACATTATCGTCCAGGATGATAGGCGTATCATCTTGTACTATCAGTGCAATTTAAGCCCAATCAGCCGGGGTGATTTGAGATGATCTGAAGAAGTTTGTTCACATCATCCAGGATGATAATATATCATCCTAGATGATCAGAACAAATCATGGAATATCGTCCTGAACATCGCCCTAAAAAATAGCTATCTGGTGTCCAATCGTCCAGCATATCGGCCAGGACGATTTGGCGATCGTCCAAGATGATTTGATCGTGAAATCAAGTCATCATTGCTTTCCTTAAATTCCAAAGAAATTTTGGAAAAATTGACCTGGATCGTCCTAGACGATATTTTATAGTCCTGGACGATCCACCTGGACGATGTCCAAAAATAGGTTATTTCTCAATAGATCTGGCGGCATATTATTTCTGTTTTGAGCCTATCATCCTGGATGATACAAAATTGTCCAGGACGATGTGTTTTGCATAACGACGGCTGCTTTAATGAGGATGCCCTAATTGGTGTTTCTGCTTTTGGACAGATCGTCTAGGACGATATAAAATTATCCCGGACGATGTTACCAAAAACATAAACTCTAGGGAACTGTTAGAAATCTTCCAAGTTAGAAAGCATCAGGAGCCACACTAAATACAATAGACTCATGAAAGAAAAAAGTGTACAAACTGACTCATACCTAGTCTACCCAATCTTGAGCTGGTTCCAAATTGCAGTCTGATCGTGTGAACCTGAAATATTAGTTGATAAGGCAGTCATAGAGAAAAAGAATGTTTGCTATCATCAAAATCATAAGCCATAGATCTGCAACAGAACTGTTTAAAGTGAGAATCTAGAGCACATCATCCCAGGACGAATAGGGAAATTCATCTGGATGATTAGGACTTAAAAAATTTTTTCTCACTTCTTGTTTGTTTCATTGCTCTTCTGAGGGGATAACTGACCTGATCGTCCCGTACGAACTTGGTTCATCCCGTACAATTAGTATAAGAAAATTTGATTTTTAAAGATCTCCCCAAGTGTCTGTGTGTGTGCTAAGTTACTCAATTACAATTACACTCTCTCAAACTCAATCAATTGAAAAATACAGACTTCAATTTATAAACTATCTTATGCTGAAATTGATTTGAAGTCTTCATTATTCTGGAGTTCGATTATCCTGAAATGTTAGTTCACACAAGAGCAAAAACAGTTCTTCCAAAAAGTGTTAGGAGAATATAATACTTAAAATAATAATATTTAGAATCATCAAAACTATACAAGTTGCAAGGATATAAAATATTCGAATAGCAACTATCTTAACACAGATTACATCCTGGTTGTTATAGAGCCTTATAGAAGAAATAAAGTCATTCTAAAATAGATTTTTAAGAACTACTATGGATAGACATGACAAAAAACTAATTCACAAAAATCATTGGTTCTCTTCGGCAAAAATGTTACAAGAAGAAGGAGGAGAAGATTAAATAAACTCATGGGAATTACAGAAGTCAAAGAGTTCAATTACTTGGGAATAAAATTGGCATTAAGGAGAATGGAAAATATTAATTATAATTTCTGTATAGAAAAGCAATGGAAAGATTGAACTCATGGGGTGCTCGGTGGCTTTCTTTAGCTGGAAGAATACTGCTAATTAAAATAGCATTCTCATCGATTATTTCATATTTAATAACTCATTCTCTTATTCTAAGAATCATTTTGATGACAATTGATTGAATGGGTAGATGTTTTTTGTGGCATAAGGAAGGAGGAAAATAGGGAATGCATTATATAGCATGGTTGACACTGTGCTTAACAACCAATTCAAGTGGATTTTGAATTGAAGGAGCAGCTAAAAGATAAGGTTCATTGAGAGAAAAATTGGCATGGAACTTCATACAAAATCAAAATTCATTACTGAACAAAATTTTAAAGATGAGATATGGCAATGGCATTTGGGAAAAAGGAATAAAAATGAAATTCATCTCTTTCTTATTGAATCATAAAGGAAGGTGCAAGCTATCTTAAGACAATTACAAGATGGAATATTTGATAAGGTAATAATATTTACATATTAAAAGATATTTGGATACTTGATAGAATTCAGGAGAGATGGCCAGCCACATGTATTGCTAATGATCTATATGGTAAGAGCGTTTCCTTCCTAATAAATGCAGAAGGAACATGGGACAAAGAGATGGTAGAAAAATATTTTCCTGAAGAAATGGGATATTTGATTTTATAAATTCCTATTGGTAATTAAATAGAGGAAGATGTTATTGAATTAAGAAATAATGATACTGGTAGTTCAATTACCTCACTGTCATTTGAAGCAAATTGCCAAGTACAGGAAGGAAAAGTGATTAATATGAAATGGATAAAAATATTACAAATATCTCAAAGAGAATTCCTATTTTGGTGAAGAATATTGAATGATGCATTAGCAACCAATGTATAGCTAAATCAAAGGAAATAACACTACAAAAATGGCTGTCCTAGAGGCTGTGAAATTACAAATGATATAGAACATATCAGAACTGGTTGTTACAAATTATTGGAAGTATTGAGTATTATAAGAAAATGGGGAATTAATATTCCTATCTTTCAATTCAAATCTCAATGTGTAGAGGAACTACAGAATTCTAAAAGAAGTAAACGTGGCCTAGCAAAACTATATGTAATGGCTGTTTTACACAATTGGAAAATTAAAAATTTAGCAAAGCATGGGAAAATAGCTCCGTCTTCATTATACGTAGCATTAGATATTTTATCAAATTATTTTGGATTACATTCAATCCCAATCGAAAGCTTGGTGTCCCCCACCTGAAGGTTGGATCAAGCTGAATGTAGATGCGGAGATCTTACAATCTAATTTTGTAAGAGTGGCGGGAGTCCTAAGAGATTATAAAGGAAGAATGATGTGTGTTTATGGAAAACAACTTATGCATTGGGATGTGTCTTTTATTGAATTAAAGGTGATATTTTAATTCAAGAATTTTATTCAAGAGTGGATGATAGCAAATAAATGAATAATCATAGAAGGAGGCAATGATAATATCATGAATAAGCTCCAAAGTATTACAAAGATGAAATCTGAGAAGAATAAGTATCCTCAAAGGATGGATCTTCCCTTTCTTTAAGTTTTTATAAACATTATTTTTAACTTTGTACCTAGAGATTGTAATAAGGTGGTAGATTACTGCTCTCATCTGGCATTGTTAGGGGATTTTTATTGGGACAATTTTTAGACACTAAACTTCCATCAAGATTTGTTGACTTGATTAGGAAGGACTATGATAGGTTTAATTTTCTTAAGTAGCCTGTAATAGTTTTTTTCTTTATTCAAAACAAAATTCAAATAGCAGTTCATATAAAAGACTAATTGACTAATAAAATCTAGAGAATTAAGATGCTTGAAATTCAAACTTTAAACATTAATTTCTCCTCGACCACTTAAGCAATTAAGGAGATTAAGGGCTCCATGATAATTATAATTATAATTATTTAGTATATCTAAATCCAACTCGAATCAAATTGATAGGGATGATTCTTTATATATATATATATATATATATGTTCCAAACATTTAAGGAAATTTTAATCCGATTCAAGCCTCAATTATAATCAAAATTACTAGGTCAGATTTTAAACTAGGAACTAAAATTTAAATAACTATGAATCCATAGACTATTTAGCAATTTAATTTTGTGTATTTTTAGATATGTGTGTAATGGTTAGTTAATTTGCATGCAATTATTTCAAACCAATCCTTAGCCTACAACACCTATTACTAATTTTCCATGATATAGTTACGCTTACTTTAGAAATTTACCATAAATCTTACGAAGGATTTGAAGAGATTAATATGTTAGGGCATCATCTATAATTCATCATTGAAGCATGGTTTAAATTTCAAGCTAATTCAAGTTTTTTTTATTTGTCAATTTGCAAACCTTAGTATGACTTGTGTGTGCACATTCTTCTTGCTCAATTTGCCTGGTGGGTTAGGATACTTGTTTGTAGGTAAAAATTTGCATGCAAGTGTTATAACACATTTTTTGGTGGTAACATGGGGGTGGAATTTTTAAACCCATTTTGACTGCATTTTATTAGAACTATAACTTTTTTCACCATATCTCGTGCAAAATGGAGTAAGTAATTCATGCAAGTATGTGTAAATATTTTTAATATGATACATGTAATAGATGTGTGGTGTAATACCTTTAAGATATGAAAAAAATAACATTTTGATATCTTTATCTAATTATATGATAATGTTAATTTTATGAACGTGTTTAATATTTATTTAGTCTTACTTATGATTTGATAGTTATCTACACAATTTGACAAATAGTTCTCCAAGGACTAGTTTTCTTTATGTTAGAATGCCATTTAAAACTTGCCTCAGTGATTCCTTGGTTATTTAAATTATATAATTACTGGCTATTCAAGAGAAAGTATGTTTGAAAAAAACAAGAGTTACACTACTAGCTCTTTAAGGATCGGAGGATGGATTTTACTAGAAAGACTACTTTTCTTTGCTTTGGGGGTTTTGACACCCACACACATGTCTTGAGTGCCTAGGGGATATTTTTCTTTGACTCTCCATAAAGATTACTTTTCTTCAACTCACCATAAAGAGTAGTCCAATCTTTTCTTACATCTTTGACATGGAGGTGAATTTAATGATCCCATACTACTCGGGCAATCGCAGTTGGTTATCGTAAGATTGAGAGGAATAATGTTTGATGATTTTTTAATGATTGAATAACTTGTTTATAAGTGGTTTCTTCTAAAGTATAATCTATCTCTACTCGCTTAAAAAAGGATAAAGAGTGGATATTGCTAGAAAGATGACTTTTCCTTTTGTTAGGGCCTTTAGCACTTGTGTATGTCTTGAGTGCATGGGGGCCACAGCTTACCATAGAGATTATTCCAATATTTTCTTTTATCTTAGGTTGGGGAGATTTAATGATTTTATATTGCTCGAGAAATTTTAGCTGGTTTTTAAAAGGCCAAGATACCAGAGTAAGGAAAATTTCACCTAAAAAAGTTTTGTTAAGGAGTTCTCATCATATGGTTTGACTATTCATACATACCTTCCCAAGTTCCTTTTAAGTGAAATTTATATTTTTTTATTATGTTAAATTAAAATAAAAATGTGTAAATTAATTGATTATGGAAAGAGATGTCTCTTGAATAGGGGTAATAATTGTAAAGTTGAGAACCAGCACCAAAGTACTCAAACCATCAACACTATAATATATTCAATGCACCAGCACTAGCACATGACATTATAGTTCCAGAACCTCATGAAAAATATATTTTATTGAACACCCTAGTGGAACAAAAGTCAATGTAATTGTTGTTGAGATAGTTGCAATTTTATTTTGCATGTTTGATATTCTTGCAACTTGTATATTTTTGATGATTCCAAATATTATTATTTTGATTATTATTTCTCCTAACATATTTTTGGAAGAATTGTTTTGCACTTGTGTGTACTAACATTTTAGGGAAATCATACTCTGGATTTTTGCAGACTTCAAATCAAGATCAATTTAGAGTGTATTGTAAATTGAAGTCTATAATTTTCATTTTATTGAGTCTGAGAGAGTGTGATTGTAATTGAGTAATTAACCACACAAATCGGGGTAGAGTTTTTAAAATTCATATTTTTAAACTAATTGTATAGTATGATACTATTTCATACGGGATGATCTAATCAGTTGTTTTCCCCAATGAGCAACGGAGCAAATAGAAAGGACATAATTTTTTCTAAGTATAGATCGTATGGACGATATTTTTGATCGTATCGGGATGATGGCCTCTTATTCGTCTTCGAACAAAGATTGTATGAATGATATTTTTGCTCTTATTGGGATGATGGCCTCTGATTCATCCTCAAATGAAGATCGTACAGATGATATTTTTTGATCATACCGAGACGATGGGCTCTGGTTCATCCTCGAATGAAGATTATACTAATGATATGTTTTAATCAAATTGGGACGATGGGCTCTGGTTCATCCTTGGATGAAGAACATACAAATAATATTTTTCTGGTATGAAGAGCTCTGGTATGATTTCATTCATTTCATTCTGACTGTTCATACATACGAACTTTGAAAATTTTTCTATTCGTACCAGATGAACACAGACTGTACCGGATGATGATCATGTATAAAATGATTTCGTATCGATTCATAATGTGTTCATATTCAATAGTATTAGAACTATTTATATATAAGAATATATGATCGTACGGTATGATCGTGGATGGTCAAATTTGAAAAATTCAGTTTTTCGGATAGTTTTTCATGTCTTTTATATAATGGTCCACTAAAAATTGACACTTAATCTTTTTATCATTTGGTCTTCATGCTTTGTAAATGGCAATTGAAGGAGAGAGTGTTTGAGAGAGATTTCTTCTTAGTAGAGCGTGAAGGGTTCGCAAGGTTAATCAAAGGTAAGGATCTCTATGTGTGATTTGTGTTTCTTTACTCTTTCTCTTGTCTTTCTAGATTGCTCATGTGAAGATCTTTCAAGAAGATCTGGTTCTCTTTTTTACACTTGGAGAGTGTTAACAACTGGAGGTTCTCTGTCTACACTTGGAGGGTCTGAAAGGATGAAGGGTTCTTAGCCTACACCTAGAGAGTGTGAACAGTTGAAGGTTCTCTACCTACACTTGGAGTATGAAAGGATGATGGTTCTCTTCCGCACCGGGGATTTGTGGAAGAGAGTTTTATAAAGGTTTCTCCACCTTGCTATGAGAGAAAAGGAGATTCACCTAGGTAATAGTGCAATACCTAAAGTGAGAGGCTTCAGGGAGTGGATGTAGGTCATATTTGATTGAACCACTATAAATCATTGTCTTTTATTTCCACTTCTTATTTACTTACTTACTGCAAGTTATTTATTCTGTGGTTAAAAAATTATTTTAAAAACTTTAAAATTAACTTGCTACAAATCATTAATCAATTTTAAATTTTTAATCCAAGAGTAATTTTTTTAATTACCAATTCAACCCCCCTCGTGGTTAGCCTTGGGACATTAACTTAGGTTTAACAACCTAAATAAGATTCAACAAGAATCAACAAGTGGTATCAGAGCTTGTTTCAAATTTATAAGTTTAGGCTACTTTTTGATTAATGAGCATAGCTATATTTGGAAACCAGAATACACCAGAAGTTTACTCTATAAATAGACATTCTTTGTTTGACAATATTCCTTTTTATTTTTGAAAAACACACATGCCAACATTTTTATAGTCACTAAATTATCATATGTGGATCTTAGTTCAAAAGGGTATACAAAACCAACTAGATTATTTGATGGGATTAGAGTAGAAATTCCTTTTGCAGAATGGATTGTAGAACAATATGACTTAGCACAACTCAACACAAAATATTTAAAAATTTTCTTTTGTGCACTTAAGTCAGAAGACTACATGTGGGTTTTCACTTGCAAAAATGAAAAGGATATATGGGATAGACTTTGTATAACTTATGAATGGACTAACAAAGTTAAGCAATCTAGACTTAATATCTTGTTACATGACTATGAATTATTTTGTATGAAACTCAATGAATCTATTTCTAACATGTATACAGGATTCATATAAATTGTCACTTCTTTACGTGTATTGGGTAGGGAACTAACAAACGCTAAAATGGTTAATAAGATTCTCCATTATTTGCCTACTACATATGATGCTAAAATTACTACAATTACAGAGTCTAAAGATTTAAATGTTTACTCTATTGATTATCTTCGTGGTTCAATAATTGCCTACGAGCAAGGAGTGAGTCAAAGGAAGATTGATGCAGGCGAACATCGAAAGAAGAAGAATATTGCACTTAGGTGGAGTCAGAGAGTGCTCTATCACAACCTGAAGATGAGGATGATATAGATTTGATGATTAGAAAGTTTAAAAGCTTTTTGAAGAGGAAGAAAAAGAGATGCCAATAATGGAACAGAGGTAAGTTCAATAAGAATGTCAAGGTTTCTAATGATGTGATTTGCTACAAGTGCAGGAAACTTGGACACATAAAGTTAGAATGCCAAAACTTAAAATCTACTCCTAGAAAGGAGAAACCAAAAGAGAAGAAGGGCAAGAAGAGATTCAAAAGTGTTTAGCATGTTAGAACTAATATCATTCATCTACGCTCTTATGTACCACATGTCCTAATTGTACTGAACATCCTGCTACTATAAGTGAGTTTCAATTTTATCAAATCTTTGATCAAAATGAGACTCTAAGCGATCAAATCTCTGAACCAAATCCTGATAATTTGGTTCACCAGCAGGTGCAGGTGCAGATTCATGTTCCTCCTCTGAGTGAAAGATGGGCCCTGAAAGTAACTAGGCAGAGTGGCGAACAACTCTCCAAATCAGGCCATATCCTGGTTGTGCTGGTGCCGTTGGTGAGCCACATAAGAGTTAAAATGAGTAATACCCTCAGCATGTTGCTGCTCCTATGTAGCAACATAGGTGTCAAATCGTGTCTCCCACTGGTCAAAATACTCCACCCGCTGATCCAGCTGAGAGTGCTGGGGAAGTGGAGTAGGTGCAGGTTCGTGCAGGAGCTGCCTCCTCCTCAGCTCCCTTCGCTTCCTCGTGCCCTGGGTGGAGAGGAGTAATGTAAAGAAAGTGAAAGGAGTTGTTTGGGTAGAAGGAAAGATAAAAATTTAGAGGGGTAGAATATTGGAGGTTGTATTTTGATTCTAATATATAGGCAATGATATGTCCTAGGACAATATTTGGCTTCCTCCTATATCTTGGATCTTGAATACTAGTTAAATGCTCAATATAGCTAAAAATCAAATTAGTGGCATTGAATTTATGACATGCCAAAATGTAAAAAGTGGTGATCGAAAGAAGAGGGGTGACATGAATGCGATCACCAGCTTTTGGAAGTATTGAGGTAAGAAGGACATGCTGGAATGTCCTAGCATCTCTGAGTAAGGTGCTAGACTCTCCAATGTGAAAGTGAGCATTACTGTTTCTTAGAAAGTGATTGGTCAGAGCCCAATCATAGTTAGGATAAGAATACAGGGTGTTGATTTTTTCCGCTATGGTGGAAAGTTGTAAAAGCTCTTGATAGTCCTTATATATGATTTTGATGGGACATCGATTCATATAGGAATCGAGAGTAGTGAAAGAGGAATTTATGTAGAGGCTAGCAAAAAATTCAATAAGAAGCTCAGAGTTGAATGGGATAGTGAGAGTGAGAAGTAAGGTCAAGGAAGTGTGCACAAATAAATCTAGGACAGAATAGGACGAAATATGCAGGTTGACGGTCCAGGATATAGTGATCCCGGCCATTTTGTACCTTAGATAGGCGGCTTGATCGAACACATTAGCAAAGCGAGGATCTAGATTTTCCCTTGAGAAACTCCCAGAAGCCATGCAAGACCTCTTTCCTCCTGCCATGATTAGGAATAAAAAGGAAATAGGAAGTGTAATGATGGAAGAAGAGTGTGTGAGAAAAAATGTTTGGAATCCTTGGATTTTTAAGAATCGGTCTAATCATCCAGGATGATCGCATAATCGTCCAGGACGATCGGGTGAAATAATTGCATCCATGATGATTAGTCAAAAAGCCAATAATTTTGTCCAGGATGATCAGATATCATCTGGGATGATAAGACACAGGTGATTGTCCCGAGGAGACATTCCGGATGATAGTTGAAAAAGCAGATTGTCCGAAATAATTAGGTGGATCATCTAGGATGATGCACAATAATGGATCATACTGATCAAATTTAAAATGTTTAAAGAATTTCCATGTGTATTGTCCAGGACGAACAAAAGGATCATATGGGATGATCACCAATAATTGATCTCACTAGTCAAATTTAAAGGGTTTAAATGCATTGCCACGTGTATCATCTAGGACGAACATGTGGATCACACGGGATGATTACTAATAATTGAGCTAAGAGTCAGATTATCATCCAAGATGAATAGAATCATCCAGGACGATCACAAATGATTGAAGAAGAATATGATCAGATCGTCTAGGACGATAGTGCATCATTCAGGACGATAAAAAGCAGAAGAATCATATCAGTCATTTAGATGGAATTTCAATAGTGAATTAAACTGATCATCCAGGATGATATGAATATCGGCCGGGACGATGTGACAAAAAAAGTTTAAAATTAGATGATAAATAGAGATGATCAAAGAAGTCCAAAAAATACAACAACACGAATGATATATCATCAAAAATTTATCTTGATCAAGTACGAATCTCAAGGCAAAAATTGAGTTGGAAACTTCAAGAATTAAATACGAGACCATGTTAACTCTAATTTTAGCAAACTTATAGTTAAACTGAGCATCTCAAAAACACAAACCCAACGACACCAAATTTGACTTAATCCGAGCCCAAATGAGTCCAGATCAAGGACACGAAGTGCTATTAGAAAGTTCAAACCATAATTTGAGTTACCTAACAATTTCCTAACATGACATTCTTATAGTCAAATCGAGCGGCTTGACAAGACAAATCTAACAAGCACAAGATCACTGAATTCTAACATCATTAAGACTTTCAAATGTCTGATAAATAGTCCACGATCAAAGGATTCAATATCAGCCATCCATCCGAACCACTCCACATTTACCCCTGATCTCTCACCTATTTACAGGCCATGCCACTCCAAATATCTATAAATATACCCCTCATTTGTCTTGAGAGGGGGGCAGAAGCAAGAGAAGAAGGAGAAGAGAAGAAGGATAGGAGGGAAAAACTCCTCTTCAACCACCACCGTCGAAATACTGTCCAAGTTACGTCAGAATTCCGACAGACCTCCAAGTGATACCAAAATTTTGCCCGACCTCCAAGTGATGCTAGAGTTCGATCTGAATACCATCTAACATCATAATTCTCCTCGGCCTCCAACTGGTGTCAGATATCAACAAGATGCCGGACCTCCACTCATCACCAGGTTTCTACCCGACACCAGACTTCTGCCTATTGTCGAGCTTTCACTTGATCTCTATCTAATGCTAGATTCTCTCCATTGATATTTGTCTACCTAAACCAGTCCTTCTGACTAACATCGCCCATCGACTACAGTCCTTCTGGCCTCCGTAACCCACCGATAATAGTCCTTCTAACTAACGTTGCCCGTTGACTATAGTCCTTCCAGCATCTACCGCCCACCGACAATGGTCCTTCCAACTTATGTCACCCACCGACTACAATCCTTATGACCTCTATCACTCACCAACTACAGTCTTTCCGACTTACGTCGCGCACCGACTACAGTCCTTCAAACCAAATAAACACATAAATAATGATGCTTTGTATTCTCACCATGTAAATGTACTCTATAAGATGTAGATCAAGTTAAGGCCTTCCCTTAAGGAAGGACATCCTTTGTAATCAACTACAATACTAGTGGATTCATTCATAATGGACCATGCCTTGTAGTTTTTCACCATTTTTAGGGGTTTTCCACGTAAAACTTTTGATTTCTCTAGTGGATGACACACCCTCTCTTTTATTTGATTGCATGCTAGATTTTTGTACAATGCTAAGACATTAAACTCTATATTTCTCTATCACCGTGAATACTCCAGGATGCAACAGTTTGGCGCCGTCTATGGGAATGTGGTTCCCGACTGTGGGGCAATTTTGGCTCAACCTCAAAAGATTATTCAACTGCTATTGATGCATCAATTTCATGTAAATCATATCCAAACTAGGGAGCAACCTTGACTACAATTTTAGTCAAGAAGATCCCTCCAAGATTTTCGAAAATAATATGATATATAAGAAAACTCCTGGAAAATGCAAGGATGCTTTTGATAAATTTCAAGCCACATACAGTCCCCTATTGGACTTCTACTCCTTGGGTAAGGTCTTAATCTCGACCTCAAAAAGGCAGCAAACAGTCTAAAGATAAATCATTCTTCACCATTGTTTTGGAATACATGTGGTATTTGCCACCTCCCAATCAAGGCAAAATCAATCACAGGGGAATCCGATTTGACCTCTTCCATATAGGTTAATGACGTCTAGCAAAGGCTCCGACATACAACCTTGGATGGGTTTTACATCCTAGGTGGATTCTTTCAACATCTTCCAGGTTAACATCTTTGAGCAAAGGCTCCAACAAATAACCTCAGATAGGTCTTACACCGATGGTGGATTCTCTTGACCTCTTCCATACAGGTTAACGTCATCGAGTAAAGGCTCTTACATACAACCTCGGATAGGTCTTATATCCTTAGTGGATTCTTTCGAGCTCTTGCACATAGGTTAATGTCATCGAACAAAGGCTCTGACATACAATGTCGGATAGGTCTTACATCCTTAGTGGATTCTTTCGACCTCTTCCACACAGGTTAATGTCATCAAGCAAAATGCTTTGACATACAATCTCAGATAGATCTTACATCTTTAATGGATTTTCTAGACCTTTTCCATACAAGTTAACATAATCAAGCAGTGCTCTGACATACAACCTTGGTTAGGTCTTACATCCTTGTTGGATCCTCTTGACCTCTTCCCTCACAGGTTAACATCATTTAGTAAAGTGCTCCGATATACAACCTCAAATAGGTCTTTCATCCTTGGTGGATTCCTTCAACCTCTTCCACAAAGGTTAATATTATCGAGAAAAGTGCTCTGACATATAACCTCGGATAGATCTTACATCCTTGGTGGATTCTCTCGACCTCTTTTGCACATGTTAAAGTCATCGAGTGGGTCTCTAACATATAACCTCAGATAAGTCATACATCATTGGTGGATTCTCTCGACCTCTTCCATACAGGTTAACTTCATTGAGAAGGGCTCTGCCATATAACCTCGGAAAGGTCTCGCATCCTTGGTGGATTCTCTCGACCTCTTCCATACAGGTTAACGTCACCGAGTAGGGCTCTGACATACAACCTCGAAAAGGTCACACATCATTACTAGATTCTTTCGACCTCTTCCATAAAGGTAAATTTTAGCGAGCAGTGCTCTGACATACAATCTCAGATAGGTTATACATTCTTAGTAGATTCTTGCAACCTCTTTTATAGACACAATCTCTTCTACAGAAGTCAGCATCATCAAGCAATGTTCTAAGCGAACATTCTCTCTAAAGAAGATCTCATGGAAGCAAGTGAATGATAAAATTATCACTCATATAAAGACCTTAATAGTCTGACAGTGCCTCTAAAAATATGGGAGTCAAGATAACAAAATATGTCTCAAAGATGAAATAACTTCTCTTTGTCAAACGGATAAGTTCTTAACTTCATATACAATATCAATGGAGTTATATTGTAAAATGGTACATCATGTTCTAGTGTACATTTATTCTCAAGGTGAAATTAAAAGTACATTGACATCTATTGTATAAGCTACCATCATCAAGTAATAAAAACTTTTAAGCAGTCAAATATCCTTGGTGGATTCAAGTGACTTCTTCTCTACTACACACATGCATCTCCTACAACTTTTTTTTCAAAGAAAGATTACAATTTGGTCTTCATCAGGCCTCAACTCAGCGGACACTATATGTGTGTCACCAAACCCTAACATAACATATTATTCTGGCCGCTTGACTCAGTTATATCGGTTGTCGGTACACTTCAGTATAGATGCATATTAAATTAGCAAAATGCCACTGGACTCCTATCATCATCAGCTATTTGTTTGATATCTATTGACGGTCCTTCACTTCATATTAACCATCATTGACTTCTCGCTCGACTACTACTTGCAGCACTCCCTCAAATTATCTTCTTTAGTTCTACACTAGTCATTGACTGCTAATGGTCTTCAACTCGATTGTCCATCGCCGATAGAATTCTGCTCAAATGTCATTGAAATTCTCCACATCTACTCATTACTTCTAGTTCTCCTCTCAGACACTATTGTCGTCAGATCTTCTCAAATCACCCTCACATACAAGCAGCAGCTGATCTTCTTATGTCAAGGATTATCTTTAAAGAAGATAGCTTCTCATCACAACTCCTTCAACACAAGAGAGTGGCACTGAAGCTTGATAGGGGAATGCCGCCTATCTCTGACAGTGGAATGCCTCCAATGTATGAATAAGTTTGTAAGAGAAAAATAAGAAGAAAAAAAATCTCCTCTACACAAGAGAGGGGTACTATAGCTTGATAGGGGAATGCAACCTATCTACGATAGTGGAATGACTCCAATGTGAGAAGAAGATCAAAGGAGAAGAAAAAGAACAAATCCAAAAATTCTAACTTCTACACACAGAGAGGGGCCCTGAATTTTAGTAGGGGATGTTGCCTACAACAAATAGGGGAATGCATCAACTGTAAAAAGGTTAGAATACTGGAGGAGAAAAAAAGAAATGATTTCAAAAATTCTAACTTCTACATAAGAGGAGGGGCTCCGATTTAAGTAGGGAAAGTCACCTACAAAAAAACAACAGAATGCCTCGACTGTAAGAAGTTAGCCAGAGGAGAAGAAAGTGAAAGGAGGAAAAATTTCCTTATATACTGAAGAGGGGCACTAAAATTTAGTAGGGAAAGTCACCTATGAAAAATAGTGAAGACCTCTAGAGCAAGAAGAAAAATAGGAGAGAAAGAAGAGAAAATTCTAACTTCTGTACAAAAGGAGGGGCACCGATTTAAGTTGGAAAAATCACCTATAAAAAATAGCAGAATACCTCCACTGTAAGAAAGCCAGAAGAAGAAAAGGAGGAGAAAATTCTAACTTCTGTACAAGAGGAGGGGCGTCAAATCAAGTCGGAAAAGTTGCTGAAAAACAGCGAAAAGCCTCGACTGTCAGAAAGAAAGGATGAGAAAAGGAGGAGAGGAGCAATTTTCCCCTTGTCTTAAGGAGGTATTTATAGGGGAAAGAAGATGGGTGAATATTCCCTAGGAATAAGAATATTCCAAAAAGATTCTAGTAATATTCTTTAAAAAAATCACTCTATGTTTACAACCAGCCACGCTTAAAAAATCGATTTGAGATATATATATATATATATATATATATATTGCGGGCCCCAACATGAAAAAAAAGAGTTTATGAAGAGGCGGGCTGCTACGCCAAAACATAAAGAAATAAATAATAAATAAACAAAGAGTATATGCGGGGCCCACAATATAAACAAAAAAATATAACTGCTCTCATTACATCACCCCGTAAGAGGGCGCGCCCTTTCGTCCCTAATTCCACGAGCCACAGATGTTGGTTACGAAATAAAATTTTTGAGTTGTAGCGGTGAAGCTAATTCATTGATAAATAAAAGAGGAGCTTAACTATGCCTCCTATCCTTCAACGAGTGTACCACTCTCTCGTCAGTTATGTTTAGGTGGCAAGTCTTTGTGAGCCTCATATGCAAGAAAAGTTATAGATGGATAATATAGATACAAAAACTCAATTTCTTATTTATGCAATTTGAAATGTTTTGGATCTGAATTTACCAACATTTATTTTATCTAATCAATTTAAAATGTTGGGACAAATATTTTCAGACTTCTGAAACTTCAACGTCTAAAAATAGGGGGAAATTGATATATCATCAAAATTTTATCTTGATCAAGTACGAATCTCGAGGCAAAAATTGATTTGGAAACTTCAAAAATTAAATTGAAGACCATGTGAACTCTGACTTCAGCAAACTTATAATCAAACTGAGCGTCTCAAAAATACAAACCCAATGACATGAAATTAAACTCAATCTGAGCCCAAATGAGTCCAAATCAGCCGTCCATCCGAACCACTTAACATTTTTCCTTGATCTCTCACCTATTTACGGGCCATGCCACTCCAAAAATCTATAAATAGATCCCTTATTTCTCTTGAGAGGGTGGTCGAAGCAAGAGAAGAAGGAGAAGAGAAGATGGATAGGAGGGAAGAACTCCTCCTCGACCACCACTGCCGGAATTCTGTCCAAGTGACATCGGAATTCCGGTCGACCTCAAAGTGACGCTGGAATTTTGCCTGACCTCCAAGTGATGCTGGAGTTCTATCTGAATACCATCTAACATCATAATTCTCCTCGGCCTCTAACTGGCGTCAGACTTCTACAAGATGCCAGACCTCTACTCGTCGCCAAGTTTCTAACCGATGCTGGACTTCTTCCTATTATCAGACTTTCATCGGACATCTACTTGATGTTATATTTCTCTTTATTGTTGGATGTCTACTTGACAGCATCTTTCTGACATCTGTCATCAGACAACAATCCTTCTGACTAATGTCGCCCACCAACAACAGTCCTTCTAGAATCCGTCGCCCTCCTACAATGGTCCTTCTGACTAATGTCGCCCGTGGACTACAGTCCTTCCGGCCACCATCGCCTGTCGATAATGGTCCTCCCGACTTATGTCGCCTACCGACTACAGTCCTTCCGACCTCTATTGCTTGCCGACTACAGTCTTTCTGACTTACATCGCACATCGACTACAATACTTCAAACCAAACAAACACATAAATAATGATGCTTTATATTCTCACCATGTAATGTACTCTATAATATGTACATTAAGCTAAGGCCTTCCCTTGAGGAAAGACATCCTTTGTAATCAACTACAATACTACTGGATTCATTCATACTGGGCCAGGCCCCATGGTTTTTCCCCCTTTTAAGGGGTTTTCCACATAAAAATTTTTCTGTCTAGTGGATGACACACCCTCTCTTTTATCTGATTGTGTGCCAGATTTTAGTACAATGCTAAGACATTAAACTTTATATTTCTCTATTGCTGTGAATACTCCAGGATGCAACAACTAGTAAAAGATAAAGTAAAACAAAAAGATAGAAAAGAAGAGATAAAAATGAAAATAAAATAAAGAAATATCATTTTTAATTTTTGATTTTTTTTGTTTAAAAAATAAGGCAAGAATATGATAAATTCTCCAAGTGATTGAATTTAAGGACTTGTAAGAGCAATGAGTCAACATCGTCAAAATCTGAAAATGGTAGAATATCTGATCTTGCTAACCCTAGCTCAGACTTCTCTCAGGGCAAAATCGTCTTTTGAAAGTAAGAGACCTAACTCAGAACAAACCAATTGGATAAGAAAAAAGAGATCCATTCAAAATGTGGTTACAAAAAAAATATCTTATAGAATAATATATCAATTAATTTGTCCCAATCGTGAAGTTCGAAATCAAGCCTTTGAATATCTCAAGTGATATATGAATTCTTTTCAGATTTAAAAGTTTGAAAAGAGAAGAGAACTTGCTTTTGGTGGGCTCATTTTATGCCTTATATCAATTGAATGGCGCCCTTTATGCATCTTTTGATTTTTGATACACTTTGTGTATATTTTTCAATTTGGCGCCTTTGCGCATCTTTTGTTTTGGTGTCATTGGCTACTTATTATTATTATTTTTGCAAGCTATATCCCATTTCAAAACTCTTAAATATTCTCAGTTGTGAGTATATCTTCTAAATATTAGAGAAGAAAAACTTACTCTCTATTATAGAGAAGAACAAACCACAAAACATAATCACAATTATATGACAAATGCAACAACAATATTTCAAATAACTTGAAAGTAATATAAAGACTTTGAACATTATATATATATATAAGGTATATTAGTGTAGCAAGATAGAAAAGATCTTAATTATAAAGTCCAGTTGTTAATTTAAGATAGATTTTTATTTAGAAAAGAAAATTATACCACTAAAAGAGGTTAGAGGGAGGGAAACAATCAACAGTGTTTCTCCCATTAGCTTATTTAGGGATGTTTAGACATTGACTACAAATTTAAAAAAAACATAAGGTAAAATATCATTTCAACTAAAAAAGGAAAATAAAAAACATCAGAGATGTAATAACTATAAAATAATATCAAACATTAAAAAAAATAAAATAGAAAATAATAACAATCGACCGAGAAGTTAACTTGCAATTGAAAATTTAATTAAGCAGTAAGTTTATCCAATTATGAGTCGCGAGCCTCTGCTATCAAAGCACCATATGCTCTCACTAGGTCTTTGGTGATAGCACATGTAGAAAAATCAATAACTGATAGATTTAGAAAGCTAAACAGGTTTGGATCCCTTATGAAAAGAAGAATGCAATGCATACCTGTTTTGATGTGAATCATGCAGTTTGGGTCTCCACACCCAATGTGTACTCTGGTGAATAGTGCAAGTGTTGAGTCTAATGAATAGGTTGTTAAACCTAAGTTAATGTCCCATGGCTATCAAGAGGGGGGGGGGGGGGGGGGGGGGGTGAATTGGTAGTTAAAAATTATCCCTCTTTTTGATGAGTTGAACCAAAAATAACTTTAGTGAATTTTTATAAAAAAATTTTTCAACCACAACTTTTTAAACAGTAAAATGCAAAAAATAAAAAAATAGTAAAAATAAACGACACAAGATTTATAGTGGTTCAGTCTAAATCAGACCTACCTCGACTCCCCAGAGGCACCCTCTGAGTAATGCACTAATACCAATATTGTCTCTCTTTTTGCACACACAGCAAGGCGGAGAAGCCTTTACAAATACTCTTTTCACCACTACCCGGTGCGGTAGAGAACCGTCATCCTTTTACACTATCCCCAGTGTTAGCAGAGAACCATCCATCCTTTCACACTCTTCTAGTGTGGGCAGGGAACCCTTCGTCCTTTCACACTCTCCTAGTGTGGGCAGAGAACCCTTCATCCTTTCACACTCTCCTAGTGTGGGCCGAGAACCCTTCATCCTTTCACACTCTCCTAGTGTGGGTAGAGAACCCGATCTCCTTGACAGATCTCTTCACAAGAAATCTAGAAGGAAGAAAGAAAAGAGTGAAGTAATCTCAAATCACAAGTAGGAAATCTTACCTTTGAACACCAAGCAAAGCCTTTAAGCTCCTGTGGATGAAATCCTTCTTTGAATGCTCTCTCTCACTCTCTCTTTGAGTCTTCTTTCAATAGACATGAAGATCAATGACCAAAAAAGATTTGGTGGCAGTCTAATTTTGACTATATATAGGAAAGACAAGAAAAACTGCCCAAAAATTGCAAACTTTCAATTCTGTACGAAGTGGATCGTCCCGTACGATCGTGGATCGTCCCGGACGATTTTACTTAAAGTGTCGGAAATGATCTTAAAGTATATTGGTATGAACTATGTTCGTACACGATCATCGTCCCGTACGAACTAGGTTCGTCTGGTATAAAATGATTATTCCATAGGTCGGTTTCCAAATCCCTGCAGAACGTAACCAACTGTGATAAGTCAGTTCGGTTCGTCCTGGGATGAACAAGTTTCATCCTGGACGATTTTATATAGAGAGTTTCATCCAGAGACGAAGGTTTAATTTTGTCCTGTACGATTTTAAACAGAGAGTTTCATCCATGGATGAATGGTAAATTTCGTCTGGACAAACAGTGCAACGTGAAAATCCAGAGGCGTTCGTCCCGGGACTAATATTAAATACATCATGGACAATTAGGACTTAGAAAAATTTTCTCACTGCCTGTTCGATCCATTGCTCTTCTGAGGGTCAATTGACATCATCGTCCCGTACGAACTATGTTCATCCCATACGATCAGTTCATAAAAGTTATTCCCCCATATGTGTGTGTTGTGAATATTCACTCAATTACAATCACTCCCTCTCAATTCAAAAACATTTTTAAAGCTTTTAATTTATAAATGATTGGATGCTGAATTTGATTTGAAGTCTTTGGAGTTGATTTTCTTTAAATGTTAGTACACACTAGAGTAAAAACAAATCTTCCAAAAAGTGTTAGGAGATATCTATACATAAAACAATAATATTTGTAATCATCAAAATAATACAAATTGCAAGAATGTAAAACATGCAAATAGCAACTCTCTTAACAATCTCCTCCTTTTTAATGATGGCAAAATAATTATTATTTGTAGGATTTTAAATTCTAAGAATCTCCTAAACTCCCCCTGAATTGATGAATACATGAAAAATAAGGATGCATAAATTAAAAATTTTTATTTTTAAAAAATTTTATACAAACCAAGAAACATACAAAACATACAACTACAATAATGACAAACATAAAAGGACTATAAAAAAAACAAACAAAACAAACAAAACAAACAAATAATTTCTCCCCCTTTTTGACAACAGCAAAAAGTGAAGAAGAAAAGAAGTCTTGAAATGTAAGTAGAAGTATGAAATTCATTTGATCATTTAAACTTGAAAGTGATTGAAATAAGGTATATAAATAAAATTAAAACATTAGAGAAATCAAAGAATTTCATGTAATTTAAGAAGTGATATAACATAGATAATAAAAAGAATTTATCAAAAGCATGAGTCAATTTAGACATTATGATAAAGAAAATCAATGCACTAAGGATGAATAAAAAATTTTATATTTCAAATTTCAATGTCAGTTATAAATGAACATAAGATCAATTTGAATTAAGAGATTAAAAGAGTTTGGAAAGAAGTAACTACCACATGTGGCACTTTGCGCATCTTATTCAATTTTATGGCACATTTTTCTGCATCTTTTTCAATTTTATGACACATTTTTGTGCATCTTTTTACTTTGGGCTTATTTTGTGCCTCTTTTTCTCATTGCAAACTTTTGCGCATTCCTTTTGATTTTTGTACATTTGTACAATTTTCAAGATTAATTGAATTCTTTTCAAAATCAATAATCTAAAATTTCAAATTTTTCTAAGTGCATAAATACTATTTAAAAAGAGAAATACAAAATAAGAAAACATCTAAATTGCAATAATAATATTAAAGATAATGTAATCTAAATAAGATACATGAAATTAAAAATTCTAATAATATCAAGTTGTAAGCATCACTTAAATTTAGAATAATTAGATTTTCTAATAAAATTAATTTTAATTTATAATTTAGGTTAAAGCACTATTAAGATTGAAAAAATGATGAATGTCATAAAGTCTAACACACATTTCTAAAACAATTAAACAACAAAGCATTTGAACATATATTGATATCGAATGAAGATATTACAATTTAGTCCAAGATATCAATAAAAACACATCTAAAGACAAATGAAATACAACAATCTAAAATAAAATAATAAACACATAAACCACATAAACACATAACAAACACAACAATCATTCAGATGGATCCTGATTTGGAGGAGGAGGAGGTGGTGCTGCACCAAAGAAGTTGAAGTAACTACTTATCATAAGCATGTTGGAATTTATGTCATTTATCCGATCACGCATAAATCCCATATCTTGATTGTACTGAATATCCTGCTGCTGCAAGTGAGTTTCAATTTGATCAAACCTTTGATCAAAATGAGCCTCTAAATTGTCAAATCTTTGAACCAAATCTTGATAATTTGGTTCAGTAGCATGTGAAGGTTCAGCTTCTTCTTCTGTTTCACTCAGAACAACATTAGTTTTTCTAGACTCTTTCTTATTGAAGATAGCTCTAAAGGATGCATCATGTTCTTCAAAATCTTGTACTGGATGAATCATATCATACTTTTTTCAAAAATATAGGCAATCAGATGTCTTAAGGCTATATTCTTCTTTCTTTTATGATCAACATGACCAATTTTAGAGAGACCATAAATGTAGTCAATTAAGAGTTGGGCCTAATCTATAGGTTGTCTTGTCATTATCAAGTAGGTAATAGTAGAAAGAAGAGGAGTGATGTTGACTCTACCACCAGCTTTAGGTATAATGGAAGTTCTAAGTATGTGCTGGATGATACGGGCATCATAAACTAAAGTTGATACTTTAGGCAAATGGTCCTTAACATTTACTCCTTTAATCACTCAATTAACTTCAGTCCAATTAAAATTTGTGGTGGTTAAGGTGTGTGCTCTTAATCCTTAAGTACTTAAGTTTAAGAAGTACCAAGGTCAGCCTTGGTGATTTCAATTTTCTTTTTTAAAACACTTATCCATTTAACAGCTTCATTCATTCATCCCGTCGTTTGAAAAATATTTCGTCCCGGATGATCGTGACAATTGTACAGACGAAGTACATTAAAACTCCTCTTAAAAGGGTTCAAAATTCCACAGTTTGTCATACTACACAAATCGTCCCGTACGAAACATTTTCGTCCCGGACAATGATGACCACAAATTTATATTTTCACACTAAAAACAAAAACAAATAAGACAATACTTAAACACAGACTTTTAAGAAGAAAATATCACATAAACAAACTAAAAAACATAATGAACACAAAACAAAACAAAACAAAAAAGTATCAATTTTGCAGAAAACATTTTTATCTAAGCATTTAAATCAATCACTCCATGCCTTGTTCTTAATATACTGAAAGTATCAAAGGCTAAAGGTTTTATAAAAATGTCTGCAAGTTGATTTTCAGTTGAAACATGAGTAAGTTCAATTTCTCCCTTGGATACATGATCCCTTATGAAATGATGCTTTATGTCAATGTGTTTGGTTCTTGAATGTTGAATAGGATTTTTAGAAATGCAGATAGCACTAGTATTACCACAATAAATTAGTATAGTGCCTATAGTTAATCCTAAATCAATCAAATGTAGTTTTAACCAAAGTACTTGTGCCACACAACTTCCTAAGGCAATATATTCAGCTTCTACAATAGATAGGGCCACTGAATTTTGTTTTCTACTAGACCATGAAACTAATGAATTTCCAATGAATTGACATGTTCCAGAAGTACTTTTTCTATCCACTCTACAGCCTGTAAAGTCAGAATTTGAATAACCAATAATTTTTCAAATGAAGAGCTAAACTTAGGATATCAAATTCCTAAGTTCTAAGTTCCTAACAGATATCTTAAAATCCTTTTTACTGCTGTCAAATGTGACTCTTTTGGATCTAATTGAAATCTAGCACACAAGTAAACACTAAACATGATATCGGGTTGGCTAGCAGTCAAGTAAAGTAAAGATCCAATAAGCCCTCTAAATTTCTTTTGATCAACAGATTTTCCCTTAAGGTCCTTATCCAACTGAACTTAGGAACTCATTGGTGTACTAACAGATTTAGCATTATCCATTTCATATTTTTTGAGGATGTCCTTAATATATTTAGATTGGATAAGAAATGTACCTTCCTCAAGTTACTTAATGCTAAAGCCTAGAAAGTAATTTAAGTTTCCCATTAGACTCATTTCAAATTCACTACTCATTGTTTTTGAAAAATCATCTCAAAGATTTTTATTTGAAGAACCAAAAATGATATCATCCACATAAATTTGAACAATGAGTATATCCTTTCCAAATTTTTTCAAAAAGAGAGTTGTATCCACACTTCCTTTTTCAAAAGATCTTTCAAGTAGGAAGGTGCTCAACCTCTCAAACCAAGCCCTAGGTGCCTGTTTTAATCCATATAATATCTTTTTCAATTTGAAAACATGATTTGGGTATATTGAATTTTCAAAACCTGGTGATTGTTCTACAAAAACATCTTCTTCAATTACCCCATTTAAGAATGCACTTTTCACATCCATTTGATACAATTTGAATCCTTTAAAACAGGCAAAGGCTAGCAAAACCCTAATTGCTTAAAGTCTAGCTATAGGGGCAAAAGTTTCTTCAAAATCAATCCCTTTAATCTGATTATACCCCTTAGCAACTAATCTAGCCTTATTTCTAATGACTACTTCTAAGTTATTCATTTTATTTTTGAATACCTACTTAGTTTCAATAATACTTTGATCGTTTGGCCTAAAAGTTAATTCCCAATCTTTATTTCTTACAAATTGATTCAACTCTTCTTGCATGGCCAATATCCAAAATTCATCAAAAAGTACTTGATCAATATTAGTGGGTTCTATAGTATAAATAAAGGCTGAATGATTGACTTCCTTGTTTAATCCACGCCTAGTTCTAATACCCTCACTAGGTTCACCTATAATCAATTCCCTTGGGTGATTTTTAGAAAATCTCAAATCTCTAGGCAAAGGATTTTCTCTCTCCAAATTCTCTTCAACATTTTCTTCCAACTTTATTCTATCAATCTTTTTGGAGTTATCCTCAATCTCATCTTCAATAATATTTGGCTCTTCCAAATTTCTAGATTCATCAAATACAATATGTGTGGTCTCTTCAATTACCAAAGTTCTTTTATTGAATACCCTATAAGATTTTACAACACTTGAATATCCAACAAAAATTCCTTCATCTGATTTTGGATCACATTTTCCTAAGGCAGATTTTCCATTATTATGAATGAACACCTTGCAACTAAAAATATGCAAATGAGATAAATTAGGTGTTCTACCTTTTAGCAACTCGTAGGGTGTTTTATTTAATTTAGACCTTACATTCATCCTATTCAGAATATATCATGCAGTGCTAACCGTCTCAGCTCAAAAATATCTAGGAAGTGAGTATTCTGCAAACATTGCTCGGGCGGCTTCTATTAATGTTCTATTTTTCCTTTCGACTACCCCATTTTGCTGAGGGGTTCTAGGTGCAAAAAAGTTGTGATCAATTCCTTTCTTCTTACAAAAGTTTTCAAATCTCTCATTTTCAAATTCTCTTCCATGATCACTTTGTATAGAAATAATTTCACACACTAATTTCCTTTGAATCAAAGTCAAAAAAATTTTAAATTCCACAAATGATTCACTCTTACGAAATATAAATCTAACCCAAGTAAATCTTGAGTAACCATCCACAATAATAAATCCGTATACCTTCTCTCCTAGACTCACAGTTCCAACTGGTTCAAAAAGATCCATGTGTAAAATTTTCAATGGTTTACTAGTCCTAAGATCTTTATTGGACTGAAAAGAGGACTTCACCTACTTTTGTAATTGATATGCATCACAAAGGTGGACCTTAATAAAGTCTAGTTTTGGTATACCTCTTACTAAATTCTTTTGGGTAATCCTTCTAAGGTTTTTCATGCTAGAATGACAAAGTCTTCTATGCCAAAGCCATGACTCATCAGAAACAGATTTCAAACATAAAGCAGTAGGAGTCTGAATGTAATTTAAATCTAGCATATAAATATTGTTTACCCTTTTACCATTTAAAACATCTTTATTATTTAGGCTTAATATATAGCTAGTAGGAAAACATTTTACACTATAACCCTTATCACATAGATAACTTATACTTAACAAGTTATGCTTTAAGCCTTCAACCAATAACACATTATCTATAAAAAAGTTTTTAAGATTTCCAATCATACCTGATCCAACCACCTTCTTTGTGGTATTATCTCCAAGTTTAACCTTGCCTCCACTACTGGCTTCCAGTGTTATGAATTGAGCTGTATCTTCAGTCATATGCTTTGAACATCCGCTTTTCAGGTACCATATGCTCTCATAAAGTCTTGTGTGAGAGCGACCCTGCTTAAATATTAAATATTAGACTTGGGAACCCAAACAAGTTTGGGTTCTCCTTTTGACAATTTTTAATCAGATGCATGTATGATATGTCTAGGTTTATGCATCTTAGCTCCACACCAAATTAGTTTTCATCTTCAAGGTACAGGTGTGTGCTATATGTCCAAGCAATCCACAATTATTACATTTAACATTAGGAAAAGGATTCCTAAGTCTTCTACCATTTGTTTGTCTTCTAAGAGATTCCATATATTTAGGACAAAATTTAGGATTTGTAAAATCTTCAAGGGGGGGGGGGGGGTATCCTATTATCCTCGAGAGCTTTTACTTTTAATTTATAAAATGAATTCATATCTTCCAAGATTCAATTTGTATAATTGATTCGATATATTTTGCTCTCTGATTCATCATTAAATTTTTTAAATTCTTTTTCAAGATTAGCATAGGATGATTTTAAATTCTCATGATTTTTATTCAAGTCATCAAATTCATCGAGTAGTTTCATGTGGTTGTCATCTATTAGGGCATGATCTTTCCTAAGGATTTCACGTTTCTTTTGAAGTGCTTCAAATTGTAAACTTAGACTAGCATGTATTTTTTTCATTTTCTTATATGCATCATGCATGTGTTCAGAAACTTCAAATAATTCATCATATGTAAAGTCACTTACCTCTTCTTGATCTGACCGATCAAGACTATCTGCCATCAAGTAAAGATTGGTGACTTCTTCTTCCTTTTCAGTCTCTGATGAATCTGAAGCTGAGTCTGCCCAGAAAGCTCTTTGAAACTTCTTCTTCCCCTTCATTACAATTGGTTTCTCCTCTACCTTCTCCTTGGTAAGAGTGGCTTTGAGTTTTGGGTAATCAGTTTTAATATGACCAGATTTCTTGCATTCATAGCAAATTACTTCATTAGAAACCTTGCCATTTCAATTAAATTTACCTCTATTCCATTGCTGGCGTCTCTTCTGCTTTCTTTTCAGAAAGTTGTTGAATTGTCTAGTCACTAATGCAATGTCGTCTTCATCCTCAGGTTGTGAGTGTTCACTCTCAGACTCTTCCACTTTTAGTGCTATGTTCTTTTCCTTTCGTGGTTCACCTTCATCAATCTTCCTTTGGCTAATTTCTTGCTCGTAAGCAATAAGTGAATCAAGAAGATTGTTAATTGAATAAATGTTTAGATCTTTAGGTTCTGTAATTGTAGTAATTTTAGCATCATAAGTAGTAGGTAAAAAACGAAGAATCTTATTAACCATTTCAGCATTCGTTAGTTCCCTACCAAGTGCATGCAAAGAGGTGACTATTTGAGTAAATCTTGTGTACATATCAGAAATGGATTCAATAGGTTTCATGTGAAACGGTTCATAATCATGCAACAAGATATTAAGTCTAGATTATTTAACCTCATTAGTCCCCTCATATGTTATATAAAGTCTATCCCATATGTCCTTTCCACCTTTGCAAGTGGAAACCCGCATGTAGTCTTCGGATTTTAAAGCACAAAAGAAACTATTTAAATATTTAGCATTTAGTTGTGCTAAGTCACATTCTTCTACAGTCCAGTCTGCAAATAGTGTTTCAACCCTAACTTCGTCAACTAATCTAGTTGGTTTTGTATAACCTTCCTGAACTAAGATTCACATACGATAATCAAGTGATTGTAAGAAAGTTGACATGCGTGTTTTCCAAAAATCAAAAGGTATATTGTCAACCAGTGGAGGTCTAGTAATAGAGTAACCCTCAGGTGTGTTTTGGTTTCCAAAGGTAGCCATCTACGTTAATCAAAAAGTAGTTTAAACTTATAATTTTGAAACAAAGCTCTGATACCACTTGTTGAGTCTAGTGAATAGGTTATTAAACATAAGTTAATGTCCCACGGCTATCAAGAGGATGGGTAAATTGGTGGTTAAAAATTATCTCTCTTTTTGATCAGTTGAACCAAAAATAACTTTAGAATTCTTTTAAAAAAGTTTTTCAAACATAACTTTTTAAACAGTAAAATGCAGAAAATAAAAAATAGTAAAATAAATGACACAAGATTTATAGTGGTTCGATCTAATTCAGACCTACATCCACTCCCCAGAGGCACCCTCTGAGTATTGCACTAATACCAATAGTGTCTCTCCTTTTGCACCCATAGCAAGGCGGAGAAGCCTTTACAAACACTCTTTCCACCACTACCCGGTGCGGCAGAGAACCTTCATCCTTTTACACTATCCCCAGTGTTGGCAGAGAACCATCCATCCTTTCACACTCTCCTAGTGTGAGCAGAGAAGCCTTCGTCCTTTCACACTTTCCTAGTGTGGGCAGAAAACCCTTCGTCCTTTTAAACTCTCCTAGTGTGGGCAGAGAACCCTTCATCCTTTCACACTCTCCTAGTGTGGGTAGAGAACCCTTCGTCCTTTCACACTCTCCTAGTATGGGCAAAGAAGGTGATCTCCTTGACAGATCTCCTCATAAGAAATCTAGAAGGAAGAAAGCAAAGAGTGAAGTAATCTCAAATCACAAGTAGGAAATCTTACCTTTGAACACCAAGCAAAGCCTTTAAGCTTCTGTGGAATAAATCCTTCTTTGAATGCTCTCTCTCACTCTCTCCTTGAATCTTCTTTCAATAGACACGAAGATCAATGACCAAAAAAGATTTGGTGGCAGTCTAATTTGGACTATATATAGGAATGACAAGAAAAACTGCCCAAAAACTACAAATTTTCAATTCTGTATGCAGTGGATCGTCCCGTATGATCGTGGATCATCCCGTACTATTTTACTTAAAGTGTCAAAAATGATCCTAAAGTATATTGGTTTGAACTATGTTTGTACACGATCATCATCCCATATGAATTAGGTTCGTCCGATACAAAACGATTATTCCATAGGTTGGTTTCCAAATCCCTACAGGATGTAACCAACTATGATAAGTCTGTTCGATTCATCTTGGAACGAACAAGTTTCATCCTGGATGATTTTATACAGAGAGTTTCATCCATATACGAAGGTTTAATTTCATCCTGTACGATTTTAAATAGAGAGTTTCATCCAGAGACGAATGGTAAATTTTGTCTGGACGAACAGTGCAGCATGAGAATCCAGAGGCGTTCATCCTGGGACGAATATTAAATTCGTCATAGACGATTAGGACTTAGAAAAATTTTCTCACAGCCTGTTCGATCCATTGCTCTTCTAAGGGTCAATTGACATGATCGTCCCGTACGAACTATGTTCGTCCCGTACGATCAATTCACAAAATTTATTCCCCCATATGTGTGTGTTGTGAATATTCACTCAATTACAATCACTCCCTCTAAATTCAAAAACATTTTTAAAGCTTTTAATTTAAAAATGATTGGATGCTAAATTTGATTTGAAGTCTTTGGAGTTGATTTTCCTGAAATGTTAGTACACACTAGAGCAAAAAAAAATATCTTTCAAAAAGTGTTAGGAGATATATATACATGAAATAATAATATTTGTAATCATCTAAATAATACAAGTTGCCAGAATGTAAAACATGCAAATAGCAACTCTCTTAACAACAAGTATGTGAAATGTGCTCTAGCATACCATATGAGAAACATCTAGCTCCAGGAAAAGGATTTACTAATATGTTTGGGTTATAATGCCTCTTCCTAAATTTTGGCTTTAGATCAAGTGTTGATGTATTCAAATTTTTCTCAAGTGTATTCAATTTAGGTTTAAACCTCAAGTTAGCACTTTCTAAAATAACTTTATCAACATTCAAATATTGCTTTTTATGCTCAGATTCTTCATTATGAGTTTTAAAATCAAATTCAAGTGAGGTGTAGGATGCTTTCAAAGAATCATGCTCACCAAATATTAATGCTTTTTATTTAAATCATCAAATTCATCAAGTAAAGACATGTTATTGCTATATAGTAGAGTGGGATCTTTACTTAAACTTTTATGCTCTTTTTGTAAATTCAAAAACTCCAATTTTAAACTAGCATGCATTTTCTTAAGTTTTTTATATGATGCATGAATTTTTTAAAAAATTTCAAGTAATTGATCATAGGTTGGTTCACATGCTTCTTCTTGATCAGATTGACCAAGATGATCACCCATTATGCATATGTTTGTTATCTCCTCTTCAGCTTTAGTCTTAGATGAGTTAGATGCAAAATATACCCAGAAAGCTTTTTGGTACTGCTTCTTGTCCTTTCTATATTTGGGTTTCTCCTCGCCCTTCTCCTTGCTTGGGTACTCCATAAGTGTATGGCAATCATCTTTAACATGTCCAGGCTTCCTGCATTCAAAATAAACAACATCAGAAGGATTTATATATTTTTTTATATCCTTACCTCTTTTCCACTTCTAATAATACTTGTTGTTCTTCCTTAAAATGCTTTTAAATTGCCTAATGATGAAGACAACATCATCATTTTCAGATCCAAAAGAATAAGTGTCCATGTTGTTGACCTTAAGTGACACAATTTTCTCCTTATTTTTCTCACCTATATCAAGATTTCTTTGATTCACCTCTTGCTCATAAGCAATGAGTAATCCAAGTTAATTATCAATAGAATAAGTATTTAAATCTTTAAATTATGTAATTGTTGTGATCTTAGCATCAGAAGAAGAAGGCAAGCATCTAAAAATTTTATTGACTCTTTTATAATTAGTTTTTTTTTTAAGAAATGCATAGAGCAGGATTTTATTAGAATAAGAAAATTACATAAAACAAAGTGATTGCTACGCAATCACAGTCCTCCTTGAGTAAGGTAAAAAAAATAGGAGGAACCTTATTACTGCTAAGATCATCCCAAAAGAAATCAAATGAGCAAGCATAATTAGCACAAAAGTCTGCTAATTTATTGATATTTCTATGAGCAAAGTGGAAAAGAACTTGATTGAATTCTACTAGGAAAGCAAAATCCAAGTTACCTTGAATTTCCTCATCACCTATTTATTTATTAAAGATTTTTTTGAAAAAATCAATAATATTTTTATTATCGCCTTCTATGATGATCCCCTTGAAATTATATCTGCCTTGAAGAACAAAAGATTTTATAGATAATATAGCAGACATTTCCATTTAAGCTGGATCCCAATGCTTACATTTGATACTGAATGCACAAAGAAGTTTTCCTCTATGGTCCCGGAAGACACCACCAATACCAGTATTGTAATTGCTTTTTACAGATGCATCTATATTCAGTTTAATCCATTCGGTTGGTGGAGGAAACCAATAATTTGACAGCTTTGAGGGCTGGTTAGTTCCCTAGTTGACCGAATTATCTTTAAAAGAAGCTACAACCATGCTGATAGTAGTAGCTGCTAAGTAAGAGGTGCTGTCCTCCTTTCCTCCATGAGTTACATTATTCCTATTGATCCAGTTTAAGAAAACTGCTGAACAGTAGATGTTACCAATAACCGGTTCTTTAAAGGCCATTATCTTTAAAGCTTTAGAACAATCTTCAAATGATTTAAAAATAGGGATAGAGAATCCCCAGCTTCTTATAACATTGAAATTTTGAATTAGTTTATGAAAATTCACCGCAATATGGAACTGATTTTCCACAGAATTGCAACCTCTCAGGCAGGTCTAAATCCTTGACAGACTTCTTTGATTCAGGAATGCATTAGAAGGAATAGCGTTGATGCTAAGTCTCCACCAAAAAAGACTTACTTGAGGTACAAGCTTAAGACTCTTTTGTAATTAGTTAGCTATCTTCCTAAAGCATATAATGAGGTGACAATTTGAGTAAACCTAGTATACATGTCAAAAATTATTTCAGAAGATTTCATATAAAAAAGTTTGTAGTCATGCAATAAAATATTCAACCTATATTGTTTAACTTGATTGGTTCCTTCATAAGTTACACACAATCTATTCCAAATTCACCACAAAGAAATTTAAAGTGTGGAAATTAAATGCGGAAAAAGTAATAGTAAAGAACACAAAAAATTATAGTTGTTCGGTCAACTCGACCTACGTCTACTCCCCGGAGGTGCCCTCTGAGTATTGCACTAAACTCAGTGACTCTCCTTTCACACCCACAGCAAGGTGGAGAAGCCTTTACAAAACCTCCTTTCCACCGACACCGGTGAGGCAGAGAACCCAACTACTTTTGCTTCCTCCTGAAGCAGACAGAGAATCTTGATTGATTGCTGAAGTAGACCTCCCTCGAGCCTCTAAGAACAAGGGATGAAGATCAGAGAAGATGTCTTGGATCCTTTCTTGGAGCAACCTTTGCAAAACCCCTTACAAACTCTACCTCACAAGATCCTTGCACTTTCTCTCCCTCTCCTCTTAGCTCTCTCAGGTCAAGATAGTAGCAAAAGATGATATCTTGAAAGGAACTGGAGGTCTTAAATAGAAGAGCTTTAGAATAGCTCTTAATTTCAAAAAACCAAATTTATCATCCAAGATGATTTCAATATCATCATGTATGATTAGTGCAAATTAAGCTCAATCAGCTAGGATGATTTGGGATGATCATAAGGTTTTTATTCATAACATCCTAGTTGATTTAATATCATCCTGTATGATTAGTATAAATCATTGAATATCATCCAAATAATCACACTGAATGGATGTTTGGACGATGAAAAAATATCTTGATCGTTTAGGCCAATCTCATGATCATCCAAGATGATGAGTTCAAATTCGTGAAAATTTTCCAAAGCATCGCCCTGAATAACAGCTGGCCAATGTGTGATCATCCAGGAACAACTAAGGTTTTTTTGAACTAATCATCCTGGCCAATTCTACGATTGTTCAGGATGATACGATCGAGCAATCAAACCTTAATTGCTTTCTTAATTACAAAATTAATTTTGGTATAATTGTATTACATCGTCTAGGACATCATCCTGGATGATGAACAAAAATAAATAATACCTAAATAGATATGGCGGTTAATTCTTTCTGATTTGAACCTATCATCCATGACGATGAGCTTAATGATGGCTGCCTTAAACATAATGCCATAATTAGGGTATCTATTTTTAACTGATCATCCTGGCCAATTTGTGGAACATCCCAGATGATGTGAGAAAAAATAGAAAACTCTAAATCAGACAAAAAAATTCCCCCAAGTGTGTGCGTGCAAGGTTACTTAGCATCAGGAATCACATCATTTATAATAGACTCAAAAAAGGAAAAAGGATATAAACTAACTCAGACCTAGTCTACCCAATCTTGAGCTAGTTCAAATTACAGTTTGATCTTATGAACCTGAAATGTTAGTAGGCAAGGCAGTCATAGAGAAACAAAAGTATTTGCTATCATCAAAATTCTATTCCCTGAAATTAGATTCAAAATATTTATCATTTAAAAGACATGAATGATCAAACCTGCAACCCTGATCTTTTCCATCTTCTAAGAGAAATTAAGTAGTATATAAATCAATTAAATGTCAATATCTATCATATATATAGATAAAGGAATGCTTGTAATTATTGGCTTGTTTTTTTTTTTTGTAATTTGGAATTCCTTATTTATTTATTTTATCACATTTTGTCGCTTGTTTTAAACGGCCTCAAATATTAGATAAATTGTTTTTTCCATATGTTTGAAATTTATTGTTATTTATCCTCCATCATTCCCTTGATCTATTTTTGGTTGTATATTTTTACTAGTTTTAACTTCTTAGGAAATTATGATATACTTTTGTTTCCTTCCTTTTGGTATTTACCTTTTTTTGTTATTTTGGTTGTGAATCCTTCTGGCAATGATTGAAATGTCTTGCTTTATAGCTAGATAGTCAATTTCTACTCATCTTATTCTATATCAAGAGGGAGCAGTGGTTTCTTTATGGTGTTATGTGATAAATTTCCTATTTTTCCATTTTCTTTATTAGTTAAAGAGTTGTTGATTTTAGATTAGTGAGGTGTTTATATTGGGTCTGTCTGGTCTGGTTTTGATTTGTTAGAGATTCATTCAGGATTCTGGTAGGATTTGTGAGAGTAAATAGAATTTTATGGGAGCTGATTGTCAACTCTCCCTTTGATGTTGTTACTATTATATTTACTTTTGTCAAAAATTTTGGTATGGTGCTTTTCATTCCCTGGGTGGGACTTGGATCAAATTGGAGTGGCAGTTAGATCCTTAGCATCATGATTCATATGATACTATACACCAATGGTTGATAATCACTTGTTATTCATTTCTTCATCCTTTGATTATAGGTTATTTCTTTGTCATGTGTGTGGTGGTTCTTGGTTTTAGCACTTTGTTATTTTTCTCATTTTGTAGGTTCAGATATTGTAGCTGAATGTTCTTTAGGGATGTTAAGTCCTTATGAACTTGCCCGAGGCTAACCAATAGAGGGTGAATTGGTATTTTAAAAATTCTCAAAAATAAATCACAGTCTTTTGAAATATTTTAAAAGTACAAACCAAATAATCATTCACCAGAAAATAAAATGCAAAAATTAAATGTGGAAATGCAATAAGAAAGAACACATTAGATTTTATAGTGGTTCGATCAACTTGACCTACGTCCACTCCCCGAGGCCTCTCCTCTAGGAATTGCACTAAATGCAGTAACTCTCCTTTTGCTCCGACGATAAGGCAGATAAGCCTGTATAAAACTCCTTTCCACTTACCCCAATGAGGCAGAGAACCAAACTCCTTTCACTTCCTCTTAAACAAGGAAGAGAACCCAACTCCTTTTGCTTCCTCCTAAAGCATGTAGAGAACCTCGATCAATCGCTAAAGTATATCTCTCTAGAACCTCCAAGGAACCAGGGATGACGATTGGAGAAGACGATGTGGATCCTTGCTTGGAGCAACCTTTATGAAACCCTCTCAACTCCCCCTCATAAGATCCTCTCTCTCTCTCTCTCTCTCTCTCTCTCTCTCTCTCTCTCTCTCTCTCTCTCTCTCTCTCTCTCTCTCTCTCTCTCTCTCTCTCAAGCTCTCCCTCTCCACTTGACACTCTCAGGTCAGGACTGCAGCAAAAGATCTCATCTTGAGTAAACAAGAGATCTTATATAAAAGGGATTCAAATTTTTGCTAAATTGTAATTAATTGACAAAGATCATTCTGGATAATCGTCAGATCATCCTGTAAGATCAATACAAATTAAGCTCAACTATTCAGGATGATCTAGGGGAAGCTTAAGGATTAAAAGGTTTGTTTGTTCTAATCGTTTAGGATGAAGGACATCATCCTGTACAATTAGTTCAAGAAATCAAATATTATCCAAACCATCACTTTGTCCAGCCAGAATTTACCTATCTGGATGATGAAAAAATAACTGAACATCTAGGATGATTTCATGATTGTCCTATACGATTAGTTCAAGATGTTGAATATCATCCAAACCGCTCTGTTTGGACGAACTTTAGTGGTTTAAATGATGAAAAAATAATTGATCGTCCGAGATAATTTTTGGATCATCCCATATGATTAGTTCAAATAAATATATATAGTCCAGAACATAATTCTGGTCTTTCAAGAAGAAACAAATGTTTGTATAATTGATCGTCTAGGTTGGTCCTAAGATCATCCAGGACAATATGATCGATCAATCAAACCTTAATTACTTTTCTTAATCATCAAACTAATTTACGCATAGATGAAATGCATCATCCAGGATGATGTCCTGGATGATGTCCTAAAATAATAACATTCCTAAAAGACTTGGTTGTTGATTTTTTCTAATTTGAGCATATCATCCACGATGATGTTAATATTGTCTAGAATGATTTGCTTAATTTTGGCTGCCTTAACCAAGATGCCCTATTTTTAACTAATCACCTTGGAAGATATGATCAAAAACAGAAAACTCTAAAATAGATAAAATTTTTCTCTTGGGTGTGTATGTGCAAGGTTACTTAGCATCAGGACCCACTTTGTTGCATTTGACTCAAGAAAAGGTAAAGACACTTTATGTACACTTACAGACTAACTCAATCCTAATCGACCCAATCTTGAGCTGGCATGATTTGCAATTTGATCTTGTGGGCATGAAACATTAGTAGGTAGGGAAATCATAGAAAAATTGAAGTGTCAAAAATGTTTTCTATCATCAAAATTACAATTCCTGAATCCAGATTCACAACAATCTCCCCCCTTTTATTATGGCAAATATTTGGTAGAAAATTTAACTTAAGTAGTTAAATGAAACATAACATGAACGAAAACAGTGTGAACCAAGCGTTGCAAATTTTACTAGAATCAAATAGGTGGTATAAACACTAAACGACAGTAGTAAAAAAAGTACAATGAAACAACATAAACACTGTCACTACTCCCCCTTTTGACTTCATTAAAAGGAGGAGGAAACTAGAAAAGAAAAATATAATAGAAAATACAAAAAGAAATAAATAACATCACAAAAAATGACATAAGGAAAACAAACTATAAGTACGATGGGCCCTGTTCATCAGAAGGAGGTGATGGTGGCGGCTGAAAGAAATTAAAAAGTAGTAGTGAACTGTTCCCCAAACCAGACCATGTCATAGTCATGTTGTTGATGCTGGTGTGCTACGTATGAATCAAATATAGCGACATCCTCCATATGTTGTTGCTCCTATGCAGCAACGTAAGAGTTGAACTCTGCTTCCCACTGGTCAAATCGCTTCACCAGCTTATCTAGTTGTGAGTGATGGCAGATCAGAGCAGGTGCAGAAGCAGCTTCCTCCTTAGTTCCCTCACCTTCCTCATGCTCCAGGTGGAGATGAGAACTATAAAGAATGTGGAATGAGCTGTTGGTGTATAAGGCATGCTGAAAATTAGGTGGGGCAGGATACTGAAGTTTATACTTAGTTTCCTAGACATAGGCTATGATGTGTCCGAAGGCATGGTTAGGCTTCCTTCGATGCCTTGGATCCCTAATACTAGTGAGATTCTTAATGTAATAGAAAAAAAGATCACCAGCATTGAATTTCCTTATTGGCCATGATATAGAAGGTGGGGTCGAAAGGAGAGGAGTGATATGGACATGATCACCATCTTTGGGAATAACTAAGGTGCGAAGTACATGTTGGATTTTCCTAACATCTTTGAGTAAGGTGCTAGACTCCCTAACATAATAAGAGACATGCATGTTTCTCAGAAGGTGATTGGTAGGAATTCAGTCATAATCAAGATCTTGAGATAAGAGGAGAAGCTTGTCTCCAGTAGTGGACAGTTGAGGAGTTCATTGCAGTCTTGATAGATAATTTCCATAGGGTATTTATTGACAAAAGATTGAAGGGCAGTGTATGAGGAGTTTATCCTAAGGCTCATAAAAAATTCAAAAAGAAGTTCAGAATTGAAGGAAAACACGAGTGTTTGGATGAAGGTGAGGGTGGTTTGAGCAAGAAGATTAAGAACAGGGTAAGTGAGTGTATGAGGGTTGACAGTCCTAGATATAATGATCTCGACTATCTTATAGCAAAGATAAGCAGCTTGGTCAGTCGCCTCAGTTAATCGAGGGTCAATAGTGGCCCTCAAAGAACTTCTAGTCAACATTCTAGAGTGCTTGACACCCACCATTAACAAAAATATAAGAGGATAATTGAGAGAAAATAGGAATAGAAAGATTTATGGTGAGAAAATGTTTAAGGCTGGCTTTTATAATTGGCCAGAATATCTAGGATGATCACAAAATTATCTAGGAAGATCAGGAAAAATTATTGCATTTGGGAAGATTGGTCAAAAAAGTGGTTATATAATCTAAGGCGATTAGACATTATCCATGATGTTTAGACACAGGCGATCATCCTAAGGAGTTAAGCTAAAGGACCATTGAAAAAGTAGATCGCCCAGGATGATTAGGTGGATCGTCCATAATAATCGACAATAATGGATCATACCAAGTGAATTTAAAACATATAACATTTTAAGCCATGTGGATCATCCAAGATGAACAGGTGGATCATTCTGGACGAGCACCAATAATTGAGCAAAATTTTAGAAGATATCTAGGATGATGAGGATCATCCAGGCTGATAACAAATAATTGAAGTAGAATATAATCAGATTGTTTGGGATGATAATGGATCATCCAGGATTATTGTAAATGAAAAAGTCATATCAATTATTAAATGGAAGTTGAGGGGTGTTGTGAAGATATCGTCCAGGATGATAAGATTATCATTTAAGATGATGTGACCAAAAAATTGAAATTTTGATGATGGAGGGAGGTGATAAGAAGGTGCCCCAAAAATAAAAAAAATAGAATATAAAATAATAAAAAGATAATAAAAATGATAAAAAGATTTAAAAACAAAGTTTTTTTTAATCAAAGCATGAATATGATAAATTTTTCATGTGATTGAATTAAAAATTTATAAGAAAAAAGAGTTAACATCATCAAAATATTAAAAATGGTGAAACAACGATCCTATTAGCTCGAACTTCTTATAGGGCAAACAATATTTCGAAAACAAAGATCTAACTTAAAAAAATCAATTGGATAAGAAAAAGTGATCCGTCCAAAATTTAGTTCCAAAAAAATATCTTATAGAATATTATACCAAAGTAGTTAGTCACAATAATGAATTTTGAAATCAAACCTTTGAAAATATCAAGGAATACATGAATTTTTATAAGATTTAAAGGTTTGAAAGAGAAGGAAGCTTTCTTTCTTGTGGGCTCATTTTATGCCTCTTGTCAATTGGATGGCACACTTTATGCATCTTTTAATTTTTGATTCACTTTGTGTATCTTTCATTTTTTGGCGATCATTGTGCATATTTTCAATTTTTCTTCTTTTTGGGCTCATTTTATTATGTCTCTTATCATTTTTGCAAGCTAGCTCCCTTTTGAAACTTTTAAATACTCTCAATTTTGAGACTATCTTCTAGATATTAGAGAAGAAAAACTCATTCTCTAATATAAAGAAGAGTAAATCACAAAGCAAAATCAAATTCATATGATAAATGCAACGACAAGATTATGAAAGCTTGAAAGTTATTTAATGACTTTGAACATTATTTATATAAGATAGATTACTGTAGCAAGATAGAAAAGTTCTCAATCACAAAGTACAGTTACTAATTTGAGATATACTTTTATTTAGAAAAGAAAATTATACAGCTAAAAGAAGTTAGAGGAAGGGAAACAATCAAAAGTGTTTCTCCCTTTAGCTAATTTAGGGATCTCAAATATTAACTACAAATTTTTAAAAATAAAAATAAGGCATAAAATTTCATTTCAGGAGTGACCAAATGAAAAAAGATAAAACAAAAAAAAGGAAACTAAAACAATAAAAATGAAAATACAAAAATAATAATAATCAACAATTAAAACTAAAGACAAAAGAAAAGCTAGAAATAAAAGAAAGAAAAGAAAACAACGAACAACATATCCAAAAACATAAAATTCAGAATTTAGTAAGCATCAAGTTCATGCATTTATGTCAATCTCACCCAATTTGGTCCTTAAGATGCTGAATGTGTCGAAGGCTAGTGGTTTAGTAAAGATGTTAGCTAGTTGATTCTCAGTTGCCACATGGTGTAACTTAACATCTTTTTTGTAACATGGTCCCTAATAAAATGATGTCTTATATCAATATGTTCAGTACTTAAATGTTGGATAGGATTCTTAGAGATGCAGAGGGCACTAGTGTTGTCAAATAGGATTAAAATTTTTCTTTCATGTAATCCTAAATCTAGAATTTGTTGCTTTAACAAAAGGACTTGGGCCACACAACTTCCTAATGCAATGTACTCAGCTTCAACAGTGAAAAGTTCAATAGAGTTTTATTTTCTACTCGACCATGAGACTAAGAACTATCCAATGAATTGGCAAGTACCATAAGTGCTCTTTCTATCCACCCTACATCCTGTAAAATTAGAATTAGAATATCCAATAATCTCAAAAGAAATGTTGTACCAATTTTCTTATGCTAAACCCCAAAAAGTATGACATCTCTCCCATCATACTCATCTCAAATTCTTTGCTCATTATTTTAGAAAAATCATTATATAGCGTTTTATTAGAAGATCCAAAAGTATGTCATCAATATAGATCTGAATAATGAGTAATGCATCTCCTACTTTTCTCAGAAATATGGTGGTGCCTACACTCTCCTTAACAAACTCCCTCTCTTGTACGAATATGCTAAGCCTCTCATACAGAGCTCTGGGTACCTATTTTAATCCATATAATGCCTTTTTTAAATTTATGAATATGATTAGAAAATTGGGAACTCTTAAACCCTAGGGGTTGTTTTACAAACACATCTTCTTTTATCACCCTATTTAAAAAGGCACTCTTGATGTACATTTGGGAAAACTTAAATCTATTATAACAGACAAAGGCTGGAATCACTCTAATGGCTTCCAATCTAGCTACAGGGGCAAAAGTCTTCTCAAAATCAATCCCTTCTATTTGGTTGTACCCCTTAGCCACCAATCTTTCCTTATTCCTAACCACCACATAAAAATCATTCATTTTATTCTTAAAGACCCATTTGGTTCCTACCACACTTTGATTCTTAGGTCTTTCTACCAACTCCTAAACATCATTCCTCACAAATTGGTTAAGTTCTTCTTACATGGCTAAGATCCAAAATTCATCAGATAGGGCTTGATTGATGTTGGTGGATTCAATCATTGAGATAAAGGAAGAGTGGTTCACTTCCTTCCTAAGTCGATGCTTGGTTCTAACACCTTTAGAAGGGTCTCCTCAGATCAATTATTTAGAATGACTCAAAGAATATCTCTAATCTTTAGGCAAAGTGTGTCTAGGTTCTACCCTTTCCTCCATATTTATATTTTATATTGCTAATGTAATCTTACCTACTCCTTTAGTATTTTGAGGCTCTATCCTTTTCTCCAAATTTTTAACTCCTTGAGTAATCTCTCCAATTTCATTTCATCCTCAACTCTAGACTTCTTAGGATCAGATTCACTAAATATTACATGAGTAGTTTCCTCCACCACCAAAGTCCTCTTATTAAATACCCAAAATAATTTCCTAACACTTGAATATCCTAAGAACACTCCATTAGATTTTGGGTCAAATTTTACTAAGGGTAACTTCTCATTATTAAGAATGAAAACCTTATTGCAAAAGCCATGGAGGTGAGAAAGGATGGGTGCCCTACCCGTAATGATCTCATAAGGTGTCTTATCCAGTTTGGCTCTAATATTCACCCTATTCAACACATAATAAGTTGTGTTTACTGCTTCAGCCCTAAAAGTATTTTAGAAGTGAATACTCAGCAAGCATGGCTCTAGCAACTTCAACTAAGGTCATGTTCTTCCTTTTAGCTACCCCGTTCTACTGAGGGATCCTAGGAGCTGAGAGGTTATGAATAATCTCTTTATCCTCAAAAAAGTCTCTAAATCTCTCATTTTCAAACTCTCCACCATGGTCATTATGGATGGTCAAGATCTCATAACCATGATTTTTCTAAATCCAAGTGGAGAAGGATCTAAATTCATCAAAAGACTCACTCTTACGTGACAAAAATTTAATCCAACTGAACCTTAAGTAGTCATCGACATTCATAAATCCATAGACTTTTTCCCCTAAATTGACAGTGTTAATGGGTTCAAATAAATTCATGTGAAGGACTTCTAAAGGTCTAGAGGTGTCAATGTCCTTAATGGAATAGAAAGAGGATTAGACTTGCTTCCCTAGTTAACAAGCATCACACATGTGGTCAGTGAACTTAAGCTTGGAGACACCTCTAACTAGGTCTTTTTGAGTCACTCTCTTAAGAGTTTTCATACTAGCATGACATTACCACCTATGTCACAACCAAGACTCATCAGCGATAGTATTTAAGCAAAATGAAGTAGCACATTCAATGTTGTTTAAATTAAGAATATAAACATTATTAGTCCTTTTTTCCTACAAAATAATATTGTTATTCAAGCTAATGATGCATATATTTTCCAAAAATTTTATAATAAAACCCTTACCGCAAAGTTGACTGATGTTGAGTAAGTTATGTTTTAGTCCATCTATAAGCAAAACATTTTCAATCAAAAGATTCTTCAAGTTTCTAATTATATCTGCGCCCACCACATTCATGGTGGTGTTGTCTCCAAGTGTGGCATTACCTCCAGCCCTGGCCTTCAGCGAAATGAATTGATTAGCATCTCTAGTCATGTATCTTAAGCATCCACTATCCACGTACCACTTGCTCTCGAGAGGTCTTTGGTGAGAGCACGCCTAAAAAATCATCAAACATCAAATTTAGGAACCCAAAAAAGTTTGGGTTCCTTGTTATGAAAATAAGAATGCAATATATATGTGTTGTGCTATGAATCATGCAATTTGGATCTCCATAGCCAATGTGTACATTGGTAAATAGTGCAAGTGTGTGAGATGTATCCTATCATACCACATAAAAAATATCTAACTCCTGGAATGGGTTTACTAATCTATTTAGATTATAGTACCTCATCCTAGGTTTTAAAAATTTTGGCTTTTGATTAGGATTGAAAAACTATTCAGGTATGGGTGGAGTGCTATTTTCCTTAAGTGCTTTCAATTCGCTTTAAACATCAATTTAGCACGTTCTAAAATACCATAATCAATTTTCAAATAGTGCTCCCTACTTTTAAATTCATCAATATATATATTAAAATCATTTTCAAGTGCACTGTGGGATGCTTTCAATGAATCATGCTCAATGACCAACTTAGAATACTTTTTATTTAACTAATCAAACTCATTAAGTAATGACATGTGATTGCTATCAAGTGTAGAGTGATCTTTAAACAACACTTCATGCTCTTTTTGCAAATTTAAAAATTCCAATTTCATGCTAACATGCAATTTCTTAAGTTTCATATATGATGCATAAATTTGATCACAAACTTCAAGTAATTAATTGTAGATTAGTTCACATGCCTCTTCTTTGTCAGACTGACCAATATGATCATCCACCACCAAGCACAAGTTTATTATCTCCTCCTTAGCTTCAGTCTTAAAGGAGTTAGATGTAGAATCCACCCAGAACGCCTTTTGAAACTACTTCTTGTTCTTCCTGAACATAGGTTTCTCCTCACCCTTCTCCTTGCTTGGGTGAGCCTTAAGTGTAGGATAGTCAACTTTAACAAGTCCCAACTTCCTGCATTCAAAATAAATCATATTAATATAACTTTTAAAATTCTTGTTACTCTTACCTCTATTCCATTTTTTATGGTGCTTTTATTTCTTTCTTAGAAAGATTTTGAATTGCCTAGTGATTAAAGAAATATCATCACTTTCAGACCTAAAAAAATCATTCTCTATATCATTGTCCTTCAGCAACAAAATTTTATCCTTCTTTATCTCACCTGCATTAAATTTTCTTTTGTTCACTCCTTGCTTGTAAGCAATGAGTGACCCAAGTAAGTTATCAACAGAATAAGTATTCAAATCCTTAGATTTAATGACAGTATTTATCTTTGCATCAAGGGAAGAAGGAAAGCATTTCAAGATTTTATTAACTTTTTCATAGTTGGTTAGCTCCTAAAGCATGCAGTAAGGTGCCAATTTGACTAAACTTAGTATACATGTCAGATATTAATTCACTAAGTTTCATGCCAAAATATTCATATTCATCCAGTGAGATATTCAACCAAGATTACTAACTTCATTTGCTCCTTTATAAGTAATACATAATATATCCCATATTTGTTTACCAGTAGCACAAGTTGAGACACACATGTAATCTTCCAAATTCAAAGCACAGAAAAAATAGTTTAAACATTTTGCATTAACTTATACTAAATCCCTATCATCAAATGTCTATTCAGTAAAAAGAAGTTAAGTTTTGATGTCATTGATTTCATAAGTTGGTGGTGATTATCCATCCTTAATAATCATCCACATGTGATAGTCAATAGATTGTAAAAATATGGACATGCAAGTTTGCCATAAATCAAAAGGTACATTATCAAACAAAGAAAGTTGGGTAATAGAATACCCTTATATAGTATTATGATTACCAAAGTTAGCCATGGATCAAAATTTAAAAGTTTTCAAAAATGAAATTTTATGAATCCCACTCTAATACCACTTGAAAGTTTGTTATGGATGTTAAGCACTTATGAACTAGCCCGAGGCTAACCAAGTGGGAGTGAATTAGTGTTTTAAAAATTCTCAAACAAAAATAATAATCTTTTGAAATATTTTAAAACCACAAACCAAACAATCATTCTCTAGAAAATAAAATGATAAAATTAAATATGAAAATGTAATAAGAAATAATACACCAAATTTTATAGTGGTTCGGTCAACTTCACCAACATCCACTCCCTAGAGCCCCTCCTCTGGGTATTGCACTAAACTCAGTAATTCTCCTTTTTCTCCCACAAAAAGGTAGAGAAGCCTGTATAAAAACTCCTTTTCACTGACCCTAGTAAGGCAAAGAACCCAACTCCTTTTGCTTCCTCCTATAGCAGGCAGAGAACCCAACTCTTTTTTTCTTCTTCTTGAAGAAGGTAGAGAACCTCAATTAATCGTTAAAGTAAACCTCTTAAGAACCTTTAAGGAACTAGGGATGATGACTGGAGAAGATGATGCATATCCTTGCTTGGAGTAACCTTTTTGAAACCCTTATAAACTCCACCTCACAAGATCCTCTCTCTCTCTCTATCCTAAGCTCTACCTCTCCTCTTGGCTCACTCAAGTATGGATAGAAGAAAAAGACCTCATCTTGAGTAATTAAGAGATCTTATATAGATGTGCTTCAAATTTTCCCTAAATTATACTTAATTGATAAAGATCATCTAGGACAATCTCTTGATTGTCATGTATGATCAGTACAAATTCAGCTCAATCAACTAGGACGATCTGGGGGAGCCTAGATGATTAAAAGTTTTTTTTCCTTTGATCATCTAGGAAGATGGGACATCATCATATATTATTAGTTCAATATGTTGAATATTATCCAGACCATCGCTCTATTCAGCAAGACTTTACCTGTCTGGATAATAAAAAAATAACTGATCGTTCAGAACAACTTTATGATCATCATGTATGATTAGTTCAAGAAGTTTAATATCATCCAGATCATCGCTCTGCTCGGCTAAAAATTAGTGGTTTAGATGATGAAAAAATATCTAATCATCAGGGATGATTTTCGGATCGTCCCGTATGATTAGTTCAAATGAAGACATATCATCAAGAACATTATTCTAGTCATCCAGAAAGAAACTAAGGTTTGTATAACTGATCATCCAAGATGATCTTGAGATCGTCTAGGATAATATAATTGATCAATCAAATCTTAATTTCTTTCCTTAATTATCAGACTAATTTAGGCATAATTGAAATGCATCGTCCAAGACAATATCTTAGATAATGTCCAAAAATAATAACATGCCTAAAAGAGTTGGCAGCGGATTCTTTCTTATTTGAGCATATCATTCTGGATGATGCTAATATCATCCATGATGATTTTCTTAATTTTAGTTGCCTTAACCAGGATGCCCTAATTAGGGTTTCTATTTTTAACTGATCGTCTAGGACAATTTTGGATCGTCCTAGATGATATGATCAAAAATAGAAAACTCTAAAATAGATTGAATTTTTTTCCCTTGAGTGTGTGTGGGCAAGATTACTTAGCATCATGGACCACTTTATTACATTTGACTCAATAAAAGGTAAAGACACTTGACATAGACTTACAGACTGACTCAACCCTAATCTACCCAATCTTGAGCTGGCTTGATTTGTAATTTGATCTTGTGGACCTAAAACGTTAGTAGGCAAGGCAATCATAGAAAAATAAAAGTGTCAGAAATATTTATATCATCAAAATTATGATTCCTGGATCCAGATTCGTAATAATATCCTCATTAGTTTTATTTTTTATGTGGTGGAGCCGATTGGTTGTGGTATTCTCTACTGTTGGTTTATTGCTATCCATGTTAGATACATTTGTCTACATAGTTGTCATCATCTTATTACATTGTTTGTCCTTTGGGGGAGGATTATTATTAACTTTGGTTGTTGTTAGTGGTGCGCTACTAAAATTTAATTTTTAATCACTTAAAATATTAATTTGGTTTTTGTGGATTATTTCATTAGCTTGAAATCTATTGTCTTATTCTTTGTTGGTATTCTGTATGTGTTTAATGGGTCCTGTTAGATGAATTTTAGAAGTTTTGATATCTATAATTTTTGGATTTTGATTTGGCAGAACTGGATGTAGACCAATTTATGGTCTTTGTTGTCCTAGTTTTAATTAGCTATGAATATTGGTATCTCTGTTACTGCTATTATTGTTCACACTGTTGGTTGGTCTGCTTCTTTACTTAGTATCTTGATTATGGTTTCTTGTTCAATATGCACAAATATGATCAATATGTTTGAGCTGATGAATTTTGGCAGGGATAAGTTATTTCTGTATTATTTGGTGTGTTAGAATAGGGGAGTTTATTACTATTGTGATTTGTATTACATGGTCATCTCTCTTTTAAATGAGCATTTATTGTATTTATATGATAGATGGGTTTGCTGCCTTTAGTTTTTTTTTTTTTTTGGTGGGTGTGTTTTTCATTTTTTGTTCCTTTTTACATACCTGTTGTTTTAAGGTTCATATTGTGTGTTTTGGCATTGTTGTTACCCTATTTTCATAGTCCCTTTGTAGTGTTCTTTTACAGGTAAGTGTTGTCTTATCTAATGTTATGCAATACTATTTTGTGGGCTTCTATTTTCATTTGGGATACATAATGTAAATGATTTCAAGCTTTTTTGCTTGCCTTTATTTGCATCTTGATTTTTTTGGTGGAGAGTTCCTACTTCAAGTATATCTAATGAGTTTTCTTAATTTTGAGGTAATGGCTTCATGCCACCCTAGATTGTACTTAGGTTTCATTGTAATTTTTCTAGTAGGGATCTGGAGCTCGTAGGTTGTATTTTAGATTTTTTTCTAGATTTTTAGAACAATAGTGAGCTCGAGTCCTCATCTAAGAACCTTATAATTTTAATTTTAATCAATGCATAGGCCCATAATGTGGGTCCCCCCCCCAAAAAAAAAGTAATTTATTCTTTTGAATTAAGAGACAAAATTATTATTAGGGATCTTGGTTTGTAATTAGTTAATTCATTTCCATCAATAAATAGTCACCGTCTTTCTCTCCAAATTCCTCATAATGTTTAACTACTCTGGTTTGGGTTCTCTTTTTACAACTATCTCGCCTTTAATGGGACAATTTGAATATAGCTCTTATTGCTACGATGATTGGACGTCCTTTATGGATGATCATACTAATAATTAAGGAAGAAGTACATATGTTAGAATAAGTATTAGAATTGATCTAACAAAAAAGTTTTTAACATGAGTATGGGTATAAGGTATTTATGGATTATTCTTCCAAAATGTAGAGCATGAAGGTACATCAAGTTTCTATTTCAATTATGGGTTACTGGATCGTAAAATCCCTCAGTGCCTAACCCAAGCAACAAATGTTAATATAACAAATAAGGTCTCTAATTCTAAGCTAAAAGGTCAAACAAATGGGAGTGAGATGAATAGAGTTGTTTCTTATTACTAAAAGAAGTAGGTGCCTTAAAATGAAGATCATGATTATATAAACTTGTATTGAATAAGAAGAGGGATCCTAATATGGAAAAGGTAAATATGACCATGATATCAAGCATGCAGATTGATCAGAAAACTGCAAAAGTTAATTAAGTTAGTAGATCCAGAGATCTGAATGGAATAAATTCAAATAAGCAAATTGCATGGAATGAAGATTATGAGGGCTCATTGACTCTAGTGACTATAAGACGTGATAAGCCAAATCTTAATTTGATTTTTTATCCTAAATGGGAGAATCACGAGATTTCTCATTAGGAGAAAAAGATCCTTATTAGTGGAAACTATTGTACTGCCATATAGCATAGACATTGAACATCAACAAGCATCATCAAAATTGTCATCTAAGGAACCAAATATTAAGTTAAATACAATCAGCAGAAATATCAAACTATGTTTCATTCATCTAGGAGGTGGGGATGCATCCCCTTTATTTAAATGATATTATCTAATGATAAAAGGAATTGTTATTGGCACTTCCTTCTTGTACATGGAAATTGATGTGCACTTTAGTAGGAGGATTATTTTGTTATCTTAATACAAACTATACTTTCTTTTACTACCATTGCTTTCATTTATGTAAGTGTTTTTGGGAGGCTAACTATTTTAAACTATTTGTCTAATTTGGAATACTAGGAAGTTAATCAACCTTTTAGGTTGTTCTCTAAAATTTAGCATCCCCATCACCCCAATATAAATTAAGTGATATTTTTATTCTCAAGCCCATTATGAGAATTGCACTTTATTAGTAAGCAAATAGAATACAACTTTTGGAAGTTCAAGGTCAAAATCACTAGTGTAGGAGCAAGTGTTCTTCAAGTTCTATCCAAGTAATGTCAAAGTCCAATGTTTATGCCAGAAGTTATTTTAATTATTTTTTTTCAATAATGTATCTTCTCTCTTTTATTTTGAAAAGAGAGGATTAGGATCTTGGAATAAATACTTTGCTTAAACCATTGTCTTTGTGGAGGAAGGATTGTGATACGTGGCAATACTTAGTCTATAATTATTTTTTTCTTTCTTTTTGTCAAAGCAAAATGCAAATCTTTAGTAGGAATCAAGCATGTGCATAAAGGCCTTTAATTTAATTAAATATTTATTAATGAATTTGTCTTTTAAACTTAATTAATATTATTTATTTAATTAAATTCAATTCAACTTAATTAATTTTTTAATTTAATTCAATTTTAATGATTTAACTCTATTTAATTTTCTTTGAATTATTTTATTTTATATATATAAATTAAATTTTTAGAACTAATTTGAATGTTTAATTAATTTATTTCATTTAATTTAACTTAATTTATTTAATTTTACTTTATATTTAATTTAATCTTTATTGAATTTTGATTTTATTTAATTTGGTTAAATTTATTTAATGTTTATTTAATCATATTTAATTTTATTAATTTTATTTAATTCATTAAACCCCCTTTTTTTGAAGAACCAAGCAATTGCATTAATAAATAAAAAGATGATAATAAAGTACAAGACTGATTCCTCCTTCAACAAATTATAAAACAAAAAAGGAACCTTATTCAAACTAAACTCTTTCTAGAGAAAATCACTAAAGATAGCATACTTAACACATAAATCTGCTAACTTATTGCAATTCCTATCTATACAATAAAAGATGACATGGTTGAAGTCCTTGATGAAAGCAAGATCTTCTAACTCCTTCCCACCTTTCCTTATTGCACCTTGAATAAATTTGACGGATTTGGAATTATCACCTTCGATGATAATTCCCTTGTAATTGAACATCCACTCTTTAATAACATCATTTATAGATTGAATAGCCAATAGCTCCAAACAAGAAACATCCCAATGAACAAAAGAATGTCCAAAAAAACCAAAAGAAATCTACCTTTATAGTTTCAGAATACACCACCAAACCTAGCTCTATATGAAGGAAAAAGTGAGGCATCATCATTAACCATAATCTAGTCGGGAGGAGAAGGACAATAATTAAATAACGGTCTAACAAACTTATTAGCACCCTAGTGACCCGAGTTGAAGTTACCAATAGCTGAAGATAACAAAGCATAGCTCACCGAATTGGTAGCAATCACAACCTAGCTATCTTCCATAACTTCATGAATCAATTTGCTCCTAGCCTTCCAAGAGAAATATACATAATTTCAATACAGATTTAAAAGCATATTATTATTCGAAGCAAGAAGATTCAACTAGTTACAACATTCTTCAAAAGTTTCAAAAGATGGGATACCAAAGCACTTCCTATTTAACTATTGAAAAACTTCTTTCATCTTGTCACATTTTCTTGCAACGTATTCAATATCCTCAGTCACATTACAGCTCCTACGAGAGGAGTTGTCCTCCTGCAATATTCTATATTAAAATAATTGACGTGTAGGTATAGCATCGCTAAACATCCTCCACCATAATACTTCTTCACGAGGATTGAGCTTTGCCTTCTCGATCCATTTCCAAAATTGGACATCATACTGTTCAGTAGTCGAAGCTTCAAAGGCCTACGCAGAAATAGTTTTACCAAAATTTTGAGAAATAAGCTCTATCCTATCCTCAGTCAATTCAAATTTGATATTTATTTGGCAAATCACATTCACAAACTCCTTACCAAAGAACTTACAAAGTTCTTCATCATTCTAGCATCTGCCAGCAATAAAAATGTCCACTGAAACTCCATTGCTTCCTGTAAACACCATAAATGTTGGCCCTCCATTTATGCATTTATCCATTATCCAAGTGTCTTTATAAACATCAATAGAACCACCATCCGCAATGATTTACCTAATAATAGGATTGAACAATCTTCCACCATCAAAAATTAATTTCCAAGAAGATGAGTTCCCCTTCTTTGTAGAACCAACATCACACATATATCCATAGTTTGGATCAAACGTCATGTGCAGCAATGAATCCTTATCATGAACAAATTTCCAAGCTGGCATGGTCCTTAATGCTACAACTTTAGATGAACAGGAATGTATTCCATGAACTCCCCACTCCAACTGAAATAATGAAGCCCCAATCTTCAATGCGACTTATTCCAAATGAAGCTTTTGGAACAAGAGAATGTGTACAATGGAATGTAGGATAGGAAAGCATTGCAGATTTACCAAGAGTAAATTTATTCTTTTTTTTTTTTTAAGACTTGCATCATTTGCATTAAGAAAACAAAGTAAAGCTAATTACACTTGAAAAGAATGAAAATCATCACATTCCTCCTTGATAGAACATAAAAGCAAGGAATGTTACTAAAAGTAAAACTATCAAAGAAGAAGCTCCTACTAAGAGTCATGGTAGCACATAAGTTGGCCACCTTATTACAATTCCTATGAACATGATTAAAGACCACTTTATGAAAATCATTGACAAAGAGAATGTCCTCCAAAGGCCATCTATCAACAATCTTTTTATTCTTCTTGAAAGAGTTTTGGATAAATCTTATGACATTGAGGTTGTAACTCTCAATAATCACCCCTTTGTACTCAAGCATCCAACTCCTAATATACTCTCTAACCGAGTAAACAGCCTCCATTTCAAGTTTGGTAATGTCCCAATGAATCTTCTTCTCCCCAAAAGCAAGGATAAACCTTCCCTTATGGTCTCTAAAGATTCCCCCAACTCCAGCACAGTTGGATCTAAGCAATGCCGCATCAACATTTATCTTCATCAAGTCTTTCAGAGGAGGGCACCAAGACTCACAAGACTCCCTAAGGAGATTGGTTCCCCAATTGGAAAGATAAGGACTATCTTTATTACTAGGCAATGCCAAAGCATTAGAAGCAATCATAGAAGAAGGCAATGCAGATTTCCCATGCTTCACACAGTTTGTATTCCTCCAAGACAAATAAACAAAAGTGCACTAAATCTTCACAATATCGAGATTTTGGGTGGACATTCTCCTCAACTCCTGCAGACAGCTGTTAAGAGACTGAAAAACTGGAATATAAATGCCCCAATCTTGCATCTGTTTCATGACTTCAATCAAATATTTGCAATGTACCATAATGTGTTCATAGCTTTCAATATTATTACAACCTCTAACACAAGCTTTATCCATAACAAGCCTGCGGTAGTGCAGAAAAACATTTGTGGGAACAGCAGATTTTTCGAGCCTCCACCAGAAAATTTCAACTTTCTTGTTGAGTTTGAGCTTAAACAGCCATGAGTAGTAATCCTCACAATCCAAATTGTAAGTGCAGTTCAACAAAGATTCATAAGACATTGCCGAGATAGACTTACCCGAAAACATTCTCAGCAGCTCTCTCCGATCCTCCATCCAAGGGAAGATCTGAATATTGTTGATCAGCATGATAAAATCAAGATGAAAAAATTCCTGAAGTAATTCATAATTCCAGTGACCTTCACTTGATAGCAATTGGCTGACATTCATCCCTTCCAATACTACACAATCCACTAAAGTAGGCCATCTGTTAATGCTTTTTTCCAGCACCCAAATATCATTTAAAACGTTTATATTATTGCCACTGCCCACGACCCATTTGGTAATGTTCTACAGCTGTCTTCCCCCATCAATTAAGATTTTCCATGCATTTGAAGTTATCTTCTTTTGTGTTCCATTCATCAAATCTTCTCCATAATTGTGCTTGATAGTTTTAAAACAAAGAGACTCAGTTTTCTGATAAAAGTCCCAAGCCAGTTTGGATCTCAAAGAGCTAACCCTCAACAAAGGAGAATGAAGTCCCATTCCTCCCAAACTTCTTGGTTTGCACAATTCTTCCCAAGCCATATAGTGCATACTATGCTCTCCACCCAATTTATGCCATAGAAATTTTCTACAGAGTTTCTCCATCTCATACAACAACTTCTTAGGAACTAAGGAGTGAGTTACTAAAAAGTTTGGCAAAGATAACAATGAACTAGAAAAAAGAGTAATCTTACCTCCCAAGGATAATGTCTTCTTGCCCCATGTATTGAGCTTATCCATAACATTGCTTAGCATATCTTGAAAATCAGCCAACTTCAATCTATTTAAGGACAGCTTGATTTCTAGGTAGCTCATCTCCTTCACATTTTTGTAGCCAAACAACCTGATAACCTTCTTCTTAATTGGGTACCCAACTGCCTTTCCAAATAAAATATGAGATTTACTAACATTTATCTTTGGCCTGTCCAATTGCAAAAATCTTCAACTATCTTCTTCAATGATTTGGCTAAAAAGATGGATACATGAGAGAAAAGTAGCACATCATCTGCATACAAAAGATGTGTAATCCTAGGGCCTCTAGGAGAGACTCTAATGCCAAGATCCTGACTTTTCTGCTCAATAGAATTAGAAAACAACTGGAAGCACATAATGAAGAGATAAGGAGATAGTGGGCATCCTTGACGAAAGCCACTATGAGCATCAATCCACTCAGAATTCCTCCCATTAATAATGATTGAAAATCTCACACCTACAACACAATCCATGAGAAGTTTAGAAAACAAATAAGGGAATCCATACCATTAAAGGATTTGATCAAGTGTAGGCCATCCCATGCTATCATACGCTTGTTCCATATCTAACTTCAAAGCCATCAATCCCTTCTTGTTCTTGGAGAATTTAAATTTGTGAAATATCTCTTGGGCTAACAAACAATGTTCAGAAATAGACCTTCCTGGCATAAAGGCCATTTGCCCTTCAGTGATCAAATTGGAGATGCATTTCTTCAATCTGTTAACTAGAATAGTGGCTGCAATTTTATAGTTAGTCTTACATAAACTGATCGACCTGTAGTCATAGGGAGTTAAAGGGCTTTTGATTTTAGTAATCAATACAATTAGAGTATCCTTCCAAGTCCTATTCATTTGACCAGAATTTAGGAAGCTCTTAATAGCTTCCCATAAAGATTTCCACACAATATCCCAATAGCATTTATAAAAAGATGAAGTAACTCCATCCATACCTGGAGCTCTATTGTTTCCCTGCTGAAAAACCGAAGCCTGTAATTCAGCCAAAGTAAATTCAGAACACAGTTCAGTAACAACTCCCTGGCTCAACTTCTATTTTTCTGAAACAACAGGCCAACCTGTTAACTCACAAGTTATGTTCTTCCATTTAGCTTCAAAGAAATGAGTGAACACCTTCTCAATTTCATCATCTTCAACCTGAGATATGTTATTCACATCTCTGATTTGAACCACCCTATTCCCATTCCTTCTAGCCGAGGCAAAGTTATGGAACATCTTTGAATTGTTGTCACCTTCTTCATGCCATCTAGCCTTTGCCCTTTGATTCCACCATGTAGCTAGCCGGTTCAAAGTTACATTAAGCTCGTGCACTTTACTTCTAAGCAAAAGGAGATCCTCATTAGTCCAATCTATTCCAACAGCCTCTTTGTTTTGGAGTTCAATAATATCCTTTTTCAGCTCTTCCTTGAGAGTCTTCAAATTTTTACACTTGCTTTTGCTCCAAAAGAACAATGCCTTCATTGTTCTACTAGTCTTCCTTTGAAGGATTTCACTATGATCACCAAAATCATTCTTCTTCCAAGAATGGTACACAATGCTTCTAGCCGCTGGATATGACCTCCATGTATCCTCAAATTTGATATTCATCCTCTTGAATTGAATCTTCTCATCCAATTTGAAGGCAATTTGACTATGATCCGATGCCACTCTTGCTAAGTGTCTAGTCATAGCTGATGGAATTCTCTGAAGAGCAATCGAGCTCACCAAACACCTATCCAATCTTTCCCAAATTCGAGATGCTCCTTCTTTGTTGTTGCACCAAGTGTACCTTGGTCCAATGCTCCTTACATCATGAAAATCTGAATTTGTCATAAATTGTTTCATCTCCCTCGGCCCTTTAGAAAATACAAACCTCTTACCTCCTCTCTTCTCATCCTTGTTCAAAATACAGTTAAAATCCCCACCAATGATAGAGGGATTATGCTCTTTCAATCCCTCTTCAAGTTTCCTCCAAAGATCCTCCCTTTCTTTGCAACAACGACTTCCATATACCGTGACAATCTTTCATAATCCCATGCTTGGGATCAAGAGATCCCTCAAAATCACATGTGAAGAAGTAACCTTGACGACAAACGTCACAATCTTCTTGTCCCATAACACCAGCATTCCCCCTGAGAAGCCAACGGCTGGAATATGATAAAAGTCCCAATCATTCCCAATGAGATAATCAACCTCCCTCCTACCAATACAAGTCATCTTAGTCTCCAAAAGACCAATAAAACAAACATCCTGCTCTCTAACCAACTCCTTCAGATTCAAGGTGGCCTCCCTCTTCCTAGCCCCCCTGCAATTCCAGAAAAGAAGGGTAGACATTTAATATTTGGTTGGGGAATCCTCCCCACTCATGGAACTCACCCTTCCATCCCTTCTCTTCTTTTTATAACCTGTTTCAAGAGGTCCCAGAGATCTTAGCTCCTTGGCAAGTTTAACCTTAGTGCTACCACTTTGAGACCCCAAACCAGCATGCTTTAAATCTACATCATTCAATTTCACAACATTATTTCCAACCCCATTAGTTTCCTCAGTGCATTGAGTAACCAAGGCCTCAGACTTATCCACAACCTCATTGTTCTTCACGGGTTCATCTCCAGAATCATCCAACAGAGCATCAAATCTGTTACTGACCGCAATTGGCTGAGTATCTCTTATAATATTCTACTGCCCAACAACATCCTTCTTCTGATCTGGCATTTTATCATACATTAAGTTCGGATTACTTACATTATCCACCTTCTTCATCTCAACAGGATTAACTTTCTGCACAGGTTTGGACCCCATATTATCCATCTTATTAATATGTCATTCATTCATTTTTCTTCCAACACCAAACGCATTAACAAAGTGTTTAGTTTTGAAATGCACATGTATCCACGGGCTATATTCTGACTTGATCATCCCAGAATTGGCTTCTGGAAAAGTCTTGCTGGACTCATCTGCAACCGATTTGGAAATGGCCTGATCAGTAATCCCCTGAACAACCTTCTCAAGGAATTCAGTCTTGTTGTGACCCACATTACCACAATGATAATAAAACAAATCCACCTTCTCATATTCCACCCGCTGAAAGAATCTGCCCACTGATCCTTCCACCCATACTTCATTTGGTAACTTCTTCTCCAAGTCAATTTTGACACATACTCGAGCGAACTCCCTCTTTCCCCATCGAAAGGTATTCCCATCAATGTACATCGGTGTCTTAAATCGAGATGTAATTCTCTCTATGTTGTCTTCATCCCAACAATAAAGCCACAAACAGGGGAATCGAATCAAAATGGGAGCGATGACCCCCTTGAAAGAGTAAGGATCAAATGCAGGAGTCCACCAATCCATTCCAACAATGTGTCCACCGATAAACCACGGTCCACCATTGAGTATTTCCTCTACGGCCTCCTCCGTCCTGAATGAACAGAGGATCCAATCCATGCCAATTGAGGTTAAATGAAATTCGCCATACTTGCTCCACTGTTTCCTCAACTCCAAGCAACACATAGGGACCAAAACTTTGATCACCACAGAATGCCTCAGGACATGCTTATTTTTCTCCTCCATCTCCGAATTTAGCATAACAGCGACCCCATCATCCGATAATTCAATTTTCTCTCTATTCCATTCAATCTTAATGTGCTTCGGCTTAGTCCATGCATTACCAACCTCATTCAAGCTTTCTTGTTTATTTGTATCCTCCATCACCATACCTTCAATCCTTGAATCCCTTCCAGAATCTTTAACATAATCAAGAACAGCATCCCATTCTTTACCATTTTTGCTTTTCAAACAAGAAACCTGATTCTTATTCATTCCAGAAATTTTAAAAGATTCACAACCCTTCGATGAATCATCTCCAGATTTTAAAAAATCAAGATTCAGAGTACCTGGCATCACAAGCTCCTCATTCCTCAGAATCGCTTCATCTACCACAATCACCTTCTTGCCTTTTCCTTCAACCACCGAAAGACGAGACAGAGGTCTCATCCCTTCTCTGATTACCACCCCATTACGGCCTCTACCACCAGTTCGTAATGACACTGGAGGTCACAGAGCAGCCATGTCATCCGCAAAGATTGCCGATCATCCTAGAGTGGCTGCGCCACCTGCTGCGGAAAACCGTGAGAAAAATCAATTTGAACTCGAAGGAAGAAATTCTCTCACTAAAACCCAGACGTTCTCTCACTAGAACCGGACAATTTGGACCCCTGATTTCCCTCTTACTTGACTAAAGAGATAAACTTACTACCCCAAAAATTCAGCAACCTCAATGCTTTATCAATAATAAACTGAAAATTAGCCCCAACTAGCCTCCTCAATGTAAATTAGACTCCACGATAATAGAATTCCTTAACTGGTTTGAAGCCCATAATACGTGAAATAGACTTCTTTTTCCAATTTTTAACAAATTTACTAAAAATCATAGCATATTTGTTAACATTTATATATTGATCAGTCTAATCACAAAAATCCTTTAAAATCCCCTTAATCTCCTTCACAACCTTTATGTTAGCTTTAGAAAAGATAATAACATCCTCTTCATATAGCAAATGAGAAAGTTTTTGTCCATTTAGACTAATATGAACTCCAATTGAGTCAGCTCTATGGATAAAAGCATTTAATAGATGTTGTAGCAAAGAATGAATAGAAGAGGAGACAAAGGACAACCTTGACGGAATCCACTCCTAGCATTGATCCAATTTGAAAAGTTGCCAATAGTTATCAAAGAGAACCTTAGTTCTTCAACACTTTCCATAATTAGGTTGAAAAAACTTGGTAGGAAACCCAAAATAGTCTAAAACATTCTTCAGAGTAGGCCAACACATAGAATCATAAGCTTTCTCCATATAAATTTTTAAAGAAATTAATCCTTTAAAAAATTTAGAATACTTGAACTTATGGAACACCATCTGAGTTACCAACACATGATTCGACATTGATCTTCCTTTCAGAAAAGCTACTTGCTCCTCAAAGATATGTTTTTAAATAATGGACAACAATCTATTCAAAAGCACATTGGCCGCCACTTTGTAGACATAATTGCAAAGGCTAATAGGCCTATAATTAGAAAGATACAAAGGATTGCTTACCTTAGGAATAAGAACAATTAATGTTTCTTTCCAAACATCATTCATTTCTCCAGAATAAAGAAAATGTTTGATAACATTCCATAAATCTACTTCAATAATTTCCCAATATGCTTTAATGAATGAATAAGAAATACAATCGCTGCTTGGTGCAATGTTACCTCTAGTTTGCTTCACTACCAGCTCCACTTCCTCCAAGGTGAAGTCCTTATTCAAAAACCTTTTATCATCATCATCTAGATAACTCCACGAAGAAGGCCACCCTTCAAGAACACAACTCCTTTGTTTCCATTTTTCTTTGTAAAACCAAAATAGCACATCTTTAATTTGGCTTTGATCCTCCACCAGCACATCATTTTCATCTTTGAATTTGAAAATACAATTTGAGTTCCTTCTTTCACTAGCAAAAGATTAAAAAAAAATTTGGAATTATAATCACCCTCAACCATCCATTTAACCTTTGCTCGATGTCTGCACCATGTATTCAACCGAGCCATAGTAGAATTTCACTCACTCACCATAGCCTTGAGTGCCCAACAGTCCTCATGTGAGAGATAATGTCCAATTCCTTTGCCTTCAACTCTAATATGTTCTTCATAAGATAATCCATCAATTGGTTTAAGTTCTTAAGCTTAGCTCTACTCCAGAAAAACAATGACTTCAATGCTCCCTTTAATTTGTTATTGAGAATGTTGGAAAGAACTCCCATAAGATTACATGTTCCACTCTTTCCTCACCACAATAGTAGAGGCTGTGATAGATGCCCTAACATCTTCAAACTTAATGTTTCATTTAGTAATAGGATTTAATTCCAGAAGATTTAGTAAAATTTGACAATGATCAGATGCCACGTTAACCAAGTGTCTAACGACCATTCAATGGGAAGAATTTACTGTAGAAGAATTTAGATAACATCTATCCAATCTTTCTAGAATTCAAGCACCACCAACCTTGTTATTACACTAAGTGATATTGGGGCCAATACACCCAGCATCATGCAAGTCATTATTAACCAAAAAGGACTTCATCTCCATGGGCCCTTGGGAAAACTAAATTCTTTTCCCTCCCCTCTTATCCTCTTTGGAAATCAAGCAATTAAAGTCTCCACCTACCATCATAAGCATGTCTTTAGCATAGTAACATTCCAACCTCTCTTAAAGATTCCTTCTTTTATAGACATTTTGTTCCCATACACAGAAGCAACCCTCCACTTCCCTTTATTAACTAATCTAATTCACCAATTACCAATTGGGAAGAAGATTCCAAAATAGAGAATGCATCTATATTAAAATTCTAAAGGACAATAATACCTCTAAATAAGCCATCTGAGGGAACTTGAAAAAATATCCAAGTCAGTTCCAATCAACAAATTAACTTCCTTCCTATCAATAGAAGATAACTTGGTTTCTAACAAACCTAGAAAAAAGACACCATGAAACTCTTTGAGATATAGAGAAGATTTCTTCTTCCAAGCTCCTCCACTATTTCAAAAATCAATAGAAGACATCATTGAACTAAAGGGGAAGAAATCCCCACATTTCCTTTCAGTTCCCCATCTGATCTTCTACTCCTAAAAGCCAATTTAATAGGACCCAGTCCTTTTAATGGCTTAGAACTCTTCTTCTTAACATAAGAGGAGCCACCTTCATCATAGCCCAAGTGAATATTCATAACCTCTATTTTTTCCCTCAGAGGACCAACTCCATTATCTACATTATCAACAATAGGCTCAAAAGAAACCACCTCATTATCTTTTGATATAATTATTTCACCTTCCTCAACAATGTCATTTAGAATTTTAAACTTATTATCATCAATTGGAAGAATGCAAGGAATATAATCCATACCCACTACAGTAACGGGATAAACTAATTTTAATGCACATTCCTGAATAAGAAATCTTGTGGAGGAGAAATAATCACCCCTCTCAGATATGGCTTTGGAACACCTCCATCATTAGACACCTTAATAGCTTCAGAGTCATTTTCCATAGAACTAGGATTCATAAACACAGTTATTTTCCTCACAACATCCTTTACAGGACAAGGATGAATTTTCCTAAAAAATAGGGTTTTTATTCCTTCTATTCCCATAGTTGACGTGAACCAAGGGTCCACAACCTCCTTTAATAGCACCAGTCGCATCAGCCATCTTCTCATCATCAACTTTGGAAGTATCTCCAAAGGAGGAATTATTTAGAAGAATGATTGACCTCCAAACTAATCTCCAAATAATCCTTCCTAAAGTGCCCAATCTTACCATAGCTGAAGAAAAAATTAGAAATTATTTCATATTAAATTCTCTGAAAGAATTTCCCTAAGCTACCCTCCACCCACACACCTAGAGGCAGTTTACCATCCAACTTAAGAAAATCCTGCATACGTTTATCTCATCCAACATTGTAAGGGGAGATTGGGCATCCTAATCCAAATAGGAACAGTTAAACCATTTAAGGATGTAAGAGAAAAAGTTGGTGATCATCTATCAATACCAATGATATGTCCATTAACTTACCATGTCCCATTAGAATAGACTGATTCTAAAGATTTTGGCTCATAAAACGAACATAAAACCCATCCCATACCAAGCATTGTGAGATGGAACTTACAAAACTAAGACCATTGTCTTCTTAATTCTGAACTAATCATAGTAAATGGAGCATTCTCGCCAAAGACCCTGATCACCATTGAGTTCTAATGTTTTTTTGACTTATCCATTTCATTTGGTAAGTGAAGCTTCATCGTTGACCCATCATCAGTAAAACGATCTCCATAATCCAAATCCAAGACCCTAATATTTTTCGTCATACTACAAGCATTTTGCATTACATTAGTAGGTGGTTTAATTGAAGCTGCAGTAAGGCCAGTATTGCAACCACCCAAATCTACTGAAACACAACTTCAAACCTTTCCAAATCTAAATGAGTTTCTACCATCCTTGTAGAGCCATTTACTTTGCCAGTACCTTCACAATCACTTTCATTAATACCAAGCCCTACATTCTGTTCCAAATTTGGGATGTTTCCACGCAAATCAACACCTTTGGAGGCCAATCCCTCATAAACCTGAAGCACTGGAATGTAATTTTCAACTTTATTTAATATGACCATAGTCACAGAGGAGGAAGAACTGCCTGCATTAAAATGCGACTCGCTTCTTGTGTTTGGAACCAACCCAAACTTAAATGGCCTTTACCCTTCTGTTCAACTATGTTTTTTCCCTTGTGTATATCTTTAATAGTCTTTTTAGAAGTCAGCAAACCATCTTCATAGATGATTAAAGGCATTCCACTTCTAAACCTCGATTTTGCATTTGGAGCAAAACCTGATTTCCCATCTCCAAATGCAAGTGGAGACGATGAGATCGATCGAGCTGGAAATAAAAAACTTCCTATATAAAATTGATGAACATTGAAAGGACCACTTGCCAAAGAAGGCTAGTGACCCTCCGCCGCCATTGGAATAACCGTGAAACCTGTGAAATCTAAATTTGAAATTCTATAATCTCTCTCAAATTTCTTGGAGCTTCTCTCTCCAAACTAACCTGATTAAACCCCTTCCTTAATGAAGGAAATTGGCCTATGTGAATGATTGATCATTTGATCTTAAAAGAAAGATGATTAAGGTTATAGGTGAAAAATCACCTTAAGAGCAATCATTTGAGGTCATCATAACATACATATATTACTTCTTGGTGTTTTGATTACTGACAAGTGTCTACTTGTCAACCATGTAGGTCCTAGTTCAATTTTAATCCAGTCCTCAATCTAAACTTCAGCAGCATCCATTCATTCTAGACTTTAAATTAGCCTTCAATCAAACTTCAAATCCTATCTAACCAATCATAATAAGTCATTTGATTATAATGGATATAAATGACCCAAACTCAATATTTAAACCCAAAATATAGTCCAAATCCAAAATTCCAAACCAAAATTGAGGGTTAAAAGCTTAGGCCCTAAAACCTGTTCTAGGTGATTTTTCAATCATCTCAAAAAATAGTCAAATGGCCTATGATTCATGAGCTACAAATTGCATATTGATTACTAATGTTTCTAGGGTCAATCCACAAACAAAGTTGATTCCTAAAGGCTATAAAACATTTAAATATTTTCATCATATACAACTAGACCCTCCGCCCTGTGGAATTTGAGCTTGGGGCCTTTTTTGAAATATCTCACCATTTCCATGACTCTTATTATGAAATATTAACCAGTAAACTATAATTTTCTAGAACTAATTTGACCCTAAATTGACCTGGCATCAAAATGAATAAAGTGCCCTTTAAGAGTATTTTTGGACTTTTTTCTAAAAAAAATTCAACATGGATCTATCACGCCAAACCTTTAAACCTCTTATAATGCATACTAAACATTATTCTGAATGAATTAGACTCAAACCTACCCTTTAGTTTGACCTGGTTGACCAAATCAACCATAGTTGACCAAAACACTCCTAAAGGGTTTAAATAGTTATTATAAGATAAATGACCTACTCTTGGCTTAGGACCACTTCTATTAAGTTTATATGCTCAATCCAAACATAATGGACCCAACCCTTGACCCTATGTCAACTAAGTTGACTAAGTCAACCATGTTTGACCAAGAACACATACACCTTTATCTCATTCAAACATTTTGACTAAGGCTTTGTGAAGCCCTTCTATACCCATGAAATGACCCATTGAGTCCCTAGGGTGGGCCCTCTTGAAGGCTTAAGCCTTGGACCCACTTGGGTTAGCCACATGCCTTAACCCAAGTGTCCAAAAAAGGGTATCCATGAGCCAATTCTCAACCCAAGCCAAATCAATTCAAACAAAGTGTTACATTGGGTCCCTCGTGATCCAACACACTTACCCTAGTTGACCCAGCCCTTGGGTCAACTCAGGTTCGGAATTGGGTTAACCTAAAGTGAGAACCAATTCTCAACCTAGGCTTCACCAGACAAAACCAACACTTCCAATGGGTAGCCCTAGGTCTAACACATCTACCCTAATAACCCCAGCTCTTAAGTTAACCTAATTTAACACACAAGCTAGCTCAAATTGGTAAAAACCACTTTAACCAGAGCCAATCCCCAATGCACACCAATTCAAGCTCAATCTTCACTTGCATTATGAAGCATTTGACTCAACTTATCTCCCACATCAAGCTCACCACATGACTTGACCCAGGGTGTACCCAAGCTGACTAAAAACATAAAGTTTTGGGTCAACCCAAACCAAAATGTTGAATTTAGCATTCTCCTACCCAATTGAGTTCATCATTAGACTAACCTAACCTCCAGCTACCTTTCCACCTCACCCTGACCCAACTTATGTCTACTAGGAGCCAAGATAAATGAAAATAAATTCTAGTGGTCCCCTCCATCTTCAGCTTCATCTAAAAGCCTTTCAGGGCCTAAGCTCACTATCGTCGAGCTCATGAGGTTCATAGGAGCTACCCCATCCACTTGGTGACCATCCAATGCATACCCAAGAGATCCCAGTCGTTCAAGCCCACGGCCATGTCTTCTATAAGGAAACACAATCTAGAAGCTCTAATTAACATGTAGTCCCTCTAAAACATTCTCCATAGCTTCCTGAGTTATCCTCTTCATTTCTTGAGTCCTCCAACCACATTCAACCAGTATTTTGGGTGAGCTTTAGCAAAGTCTTCCCACCCTCTACTTGAAGTCATGCTTATGGCAATCTTCCAGCATAGACATCAAATGTTGAAGTAATTTTCATCTCACCCTCAAGCTTCTTGATAGATAATCTCTTTCGTTGAGATCTTTTCTAAGGTAAAAATCTGACCTCGATTAGGTAGTTCGATCAAATGTAAAATGAACCTTCAATCCATTAGGTTCTGACCATTGGATTGAAGGTTCATTTCCCCTTGATGCTCTCTATAAAATTTGGTGATGTTTTGCCTGTAGAATCCTCTAAATCATGCTAAAATTTTCCCATAGTCTCAACTGGCTTAGGGAACTTAAAGACACAATCAGAGCTATTGAATTTAATAAGTGGCTCTGATTTAATCTCACGATTTCAGACTGCTACTAACTATAACCATCTGATTAATTATCTAATGGCTATCATTATTTTTGTGTTATTCAGTCAACCATCAATGATTAGCTAACCAATCAGATGGTGCCCACATGGAAAAGTGTGACTGATTAGGTAATTTGCCATTTAAAATTTCTAGAAATTAAAGAGAACAACAAAAAATCATAACTCCTCACACATTTAACCAAATTAGTTGTTCTTAGGCTAATTATAAAGGTCTTGAGAAGACCTACAAAAGCCCTATAGTTTCAAGCTGTGATTATTCATTCAATTTAGTTAATTCTAGTAATAGCCCTAGGGGTATTTTTGTAAAATTTACTTAAGATGGCTTGAAAGCTTGGGAGATCAAACTTGGGCATGTCTTTGACATATTTAAATTTTGCCTCCCCTATTTGACTTGAGTGAGGGAAAGTTTTGTTTAACTTAGGTTTAAGGGTCATGGTTTGTTCCCAAAATCTAACATAACTAAATTATTTTTCCCATAGAAACTAGGTTGTATGATTTAATGTGTTAATTATGCATAGTGTAAGGGTTAGGCAACCCCCAATTTCACCCCAATATCATCTATGGGCAGTTCAATTTAAATCCTTAAAGGTAACCCTAGGATTACCTTAGGTGGTTTTGTTAACCACCTTAGAAGATCCATCTTGGGCTCAAATTCAGTTAGCTTAAGTATTGCAATCAAGTGAACTAATGGCCCAAGTTTCACTAAAATTGTAACTCATTTGGTTCATCATTTAAGTAACCAAAAATTAACCCATAAGATTGCCCTAAAAATTTAATTAATTCATCATTAATTCAAATTAAAACTTAAAAATTCACATAATACATCAAAATGATCACAATTAAATTTTCATTATATGAAAATTAAAAGTTCTATCATTTAACTCCAATTTTAGGTTTAATTTATTTTTTATGAAAATTAATTTAATAATTAAAAAATAATTAAATCATTCCAAAAAAAATTTCGGACACTAGAGAACACTCCCTTTGTTCATTATTGACCTTTGGGAGTGATTTAATGAAGTTTGGAATCAATTTGAATCCAAATCATAAAAACCCTTATTAATTAAGTAATTTAAAATTTTAATTAATTACCCTAACTTTAAAAATCATAGGTAATTCCAAAAAATTTAAAATTGATCAAACTCATACCCATTTAACTCCATTAAGGGTCTAGTATTTATTAAAAATGTCAAACCGATAGATTTAAGTTAAAGTCAAAAGGTCGACATTTTGGTTAAATGTAGTTCAAATCTAGGTCAAAACTTCAAAAATTCAAAACTTAATTTAGAGAAATACAATTCCAACAAACTTCAAGTCTAAATACTCATATTAAGGTCTAGTATTTAGTAAAAATAACAAAATTTTATAATTCAATTTAATTTTAAAAATTAAATTTTAATTCCTTAATTTATTGCATTAAATAATTCAAAAAATTTCTAAAATTCAATGATTAACTAAAACTCTAAAAATCGTTAATTTGATTAATAAATTAAATTAGCCATCCTCTTAATATGCAATAAGCACTCCAAAGATGAAGCTTTAAGGATGGACTGCTTTGAGTAGCGGAGCTAAGTGTCCCAAGGAGGCCTGATCCCTTGAGCCCATTGTGACCACCGTATGAAAGGATTTAATGTAGTGCAAAATATCAAAATTATTTAATTTTTTTACTACTTAACTAAATTAAAACATTTAATTCAAGTACATCAAATAAGTTTTTAGGATGGATTTCCTTGAGCTTCAATGCTAAGTCTCCTAAGGAGGCCGGTTCCTCAAGCCCACTTTTATAATGCCACAAACTAGTTATTAGAAAATTTAAATTAACTTAATCATTAAATTCAACAACAAATTGATTTAATCAAAAAATTATTAAGCCTTTAACTTTCAACTAATTAAACTAACTTAACTAAATTGATTATCGCTAGGTAACCTGAGCCTATGAGTCTATTAGTTTTGTCCCAAGGTAGGTGAAATAAACTTCACATCTCTAGTATAAACAAAGGTGGTAATCATTTAACGTTTAAAATTTATCCTAAAACCAACATTAAATCATTAATATGTAACATTAACATAAATCCTATTGACCTTCAACCAATCAGAACAGTAGACAACTTTAACAAATTCACTAGTCTTAGACATATCCAAGCCATACAACCTTTTACACACTTTTGATGATTTGCTAGGACAACCGGCCCTAGTTCTAGGCTAGGCTGTTGACCTCATTATTTGAGGTCAATTTCCCCAAATTCAATTCTAGCACATAGGTTTTCGTAGCTTAGAATAGACGTTACCCATAAAATCTCCCTTAGGTGGACACCTAATGACATAGCATGGACTCAGCATTCTAATTCAACAAACATCTCAACTTGATCAAAATCAAATCATCTCGACGTCAAGCCCAATCCATTTGATTTGAGTTCAATTTCATATAAACAGCTTTAATTATATCCAAAATAAAATTCATCTTACATCTTTTTAAAATCAATTCAAATTATTTTTTTAATCAATACATAGATCCTATCTATCAATTCGAATCGAGAAAGCGATAATTTCATTTAGACTAAATTAAGACTAAAATCAGTTCAAAGAATTTTGTTTTTAACATTATTTTAAACTAAATAAAATAAGAGTTTAGAGGACCGGTTCAACTCCCCCCATCCCACGTCTCTCTCTCTCTGATTTTTTGACAAAACAGCCCACGATCCCCCTGGCGGTTCGCGAACTGCCCATCCCTTTTTCTCTCTGTTCGCAAGAACTCCTCCCCACTCTCATGATTCTCTCATTTCCATATAGAGCACAGACCGAACTCCATCCCTCAACCAGTCGCTCCTTCCCTCTGGCACAAGAAACCCCAATCCCGAAACCTCCTCTCCCCCTCAACCGGTCGTTCCTCCCTGGTTCGCCTCGTCTTGCTTGCGATCCCAGTTCCAGAATACAGAAGGCTCTCTCCCCCCTTCAATTCGGAACTGCTCCTAGTTAGCGTGAGAAGCCCCCAACCCATCGCCCTTCCCAGTTTGCACAACCTCTCGATCTCCTCTCTCTCGCGTGAGAAGTCCAGAACCGAACCCCTAAGCCGATTCGCACCTCCCTCTTACATGTCTTCAACGCCGATCAACAGCCTCAGCCCATCGCCACTTTGTGTGCATGAAGAATCCCGATCATTTCTTCTCTCTCGTCCGATCCAGCAATTGCCCTTGTCGTCGTCGTGGTCGTCGTCTACGAGCTGCCAATTTGCTCTAGCAGTGGGCTCTTTTGCTCTAGGTATATTCCCCTTGCATCTTCTCCTTCTGCAGCTCTTTGATTTCCAAACCATAGCAACCCTGTCATTTTCTTGCTTGGATTATGCGCAAGATGTAGTAATTAAATCTTTCACTCTTCTTGCTTATTGATTTCTTTCAAGCAAATATTTCATACGATTAGTATGTTTTCTTGTTTCTTGTGCATTTTTTTTTTTGTTCAATAAGAAAAGTATTTCAGCATTTGGAGGAATGGCAATTTACATTGGTTACTTGATGTTGAAAGTTTTTTTTTTTATGGATTCTTTGCTTTATGAAACTTAACGTTGATAGACTCTCTTTAAGATGGTTAAGTTTTCTCACTTCTTAACCTATAATTTCATATGCCCGATGAGTTAAGGAAAATCTATCTTAACGTTTGGAGAGATGTTTATTTTCAGATTTATGTTGATTTTACTGTTAAAATCATCTAGTGATTTCTTTCTATAACATGCCTCATAATTCAATTATAAGATTTCACATTTCAAAAGAAAAGAAGTAGGCATTATGTTAAGAAGTTTCACGAACGTTAGAGAGAATGAAGTTTACCAACTTTTATTTCTTTTAATGGCAGTTAACACAATTGTTAAAATGAAACGAGTAAATAAAATGGTGTTTGGTAGTTGTAAGAAGCATTTTCTTCTTCATAATGATTATGTCATTTATTGTCAAGATTCTTAGTGTTTGTCACATTAGCTTTAAAGAGAAAAGTTCAATGATAACATGCTCTGTCTAGAATTTCGAAATCACGAAAGTTTCTTTTTAATTTTCTTTACATCAAAATGATGTTTATGCTTAGAGAGATTGCTGCGATTATATTTCCTACAGTCACGTTTATATTACAATAAGATGTTTTCATTGAAACTATATTTCTATTTTAGGGCTTTTGAAGTTTAAAATGCTCGTATTTAAAATGTATTCATATATAATAGTTATTGATCTTTTCTTTTATATTTTGATACAATAAGCAAGGGATATAATCATCAATGGTTTTCTCATTTTTACAAAGATATCCCTTTATGGTTTGATTCATAATATAAAAATGGGATGGTTTTCTCTCCATTTTGCTATCTTGACTGGATATGGATCTCTCGACAAAGTTAATCATAAGCTATAATAATTGGTTTTGGGTTTCTTAGGATTTGAGTTTGATAACTTTTGATTGGAGAATTTTTTAAACATGTTTAGAAGGGTGAAAGTTGATATTATTTCTTAGAAAAGAATTAAATATATATTTTATTTTTTTTAAGCAAAGTGATTTGTATTTGTGTGTAAAAGTGGAACTTGTGCGAGTTTTGGAGGTGGAAATTATGTATGTAAAAGGTATCTTGTGGAAAGTAAAATGGTAGGTTTTAAAAGTGGCTTGTATATGTACAAATTGGAAAGTAAAGTGTTTGCCTTTTGGGAAATTTTGGGAAGTAAAATGTTTGGGAAAATGTATGTGTTGAAAATAAAATATTTGAAAAGGTGATGTGTGCGAAAAATAAGAAGTGGAAGTTGTATATTCTAAAAGTAAAAGTGTAGGTTGAAAAAGTGACTTTGTTTTATTGTGCTCAAATGAAGTGTATTATTTTAGTGAAATATATGAACTTTGAATAAACAAATTGTATGTCTTTTGGAATGATGGAATTGTGTATATAAGAAATAAAAAAGTGTGTATGTTTGTTTTAAAATGTTATTTATGTGTAATTTAAGAACTGATTTGTGTATGTCTTGAAAGTGAAAGGTGCGTGAGTTTTGGAAAAGGAGATGAAGAGTTGTTTGTGTTGGAGAATGAATTAGTTGGGTGATCATCGAAAAATTAAAGTTTTATTGAAAAAACAATACCTCTCTTTCTCTCTCTCTCTCCTTCTACTTCTCCATTTATGTGCCTCGAGGAGAATGTTGTAAAAATAAATAGTATGATTTTAAAAAGAGAAGAGGTTCCAAAAGGACATTCAACCAAGCCGGTGTTCAAGCCCGAAGAAAGGTACGTCTTTTATTTTCAGTAAATTTTAATTATTTTATTATTAATTATTAAATGTGCTTTCTAATACCCTATTTTCTTTTCTTTATTGGCATAAACTACGAGGAACGGTAATGATCAAGTGGACAAAAGGACAAGGAGCTAATGACGTCAGTCACCACTATCCAACCGGGTAGAGGTGCTTCGGGCAGAACCACCGGGTCGTAGCCCCCGGTGACTGTAAGTATTCTAAAACTTAGAAAACCTTTAGGGGCCTCCTTGATGTGGTTTGTGCGAACCCTATCCTTTAGGTCCTTGTAGTAACTTCAATTTTATTAGGATTACTTTTGTTTTATTTTGGATCCTTAAACTCCTTTTACACACACGCAAAGTTCTAAGGGTTAGTAATAACAAATTTTTCACCCATATAATATTAGTGACATTTAAGGATAATAATTAAGGACTGAGTCTTAGAAAATCTAGACTTAGGATGCATGCACACTTTAGGATAGAAATATATAACATAGAAAACTTAGTGACACCTCACCTCAGGATTAGTGAATATTTTTAAATTAAAATTCAATCAATTAGAAAACTTTAGCCAATAATTGACCTAGGACATATCCAAATCTCACAACTTATTGCACACACTTAGAATTATTTGTTAGGACAACCGACTTTAGCTTTAGGTTAGGCCGATGTTTATTTCCTTACTACATTGTGACAGGCTTTTTCTCAATTTTAACTGCATGTTGGTTGTAAAATTGTTGGTGTGATTGTTTACTTTTACTGCACTCTGTGATACGATTTGATTCACGATTAGATTACCCATAGGTTAGGAGCGATCTGGTTGTTAACAAAATTTTTTGCAGGTGGCCACACTCGTACAGGGAAGAAAAAAGGGGCTAATTAATCAAAAATAATCATATAAATGCTACAGGTGCTTCAGCTGCTTAGTCCCCAAATAAAAAAGAGTGTGGCCAAGTCTGACTAATTGATTTAATTTAAATTTAAACATATAACTGCTTGGGATGATTTTTACTATAAACTGCTAAGGATAACCCTGCAGGTGGTCTAGATTTTCTTTTTCTTTCTATGAAATGTAATGTAATATAAATGTGTTTGAAAAGTTTTATAAATGTGAAAGTGATTTTGAAAATGGGATATCACATCCAATTTGAAATCTGAAGAAAAGAGAATATACCTTAAAGGATTATTCCCTTTTATTTGGAAAGCCAAATTAGGATGATTCAATATCCAAATAGAAAAGAAAATACCCCTCTTAGGGATGAGTTTCTTTTCATTTGGATATCCAGACCCCGGCGGACCCGAGAAGCTCGTAGAATAAAAAAAAAACAGAACAAGAATATTGAAGAAAGAAGACAAAGAAATAAAGATTCAAGGAACAGTATATCCCAGTTCAAAAATCACTTACATCATTCTTAGGATTAGAATCCGGGTTTGTTGTCAGTGGTGCCCGGCCACTTTACTTTTCTGCAAATTCTGGGTGTAATATGGACATTGGACATTGGATATTATAATTTTGGATTATTTAATTTATTTGTTTACAATATTTGTGCAGTAGCTTTTTTTTAGGGCCCTTGCATGTCGTATTTTGTTTTAGTCTGGATTCGAATCGGAGATATTTTTTTCGTAAGGGTACATATAAAATTTTTCTACTTGTAATTCTAATAAAATTTTTAGGCTCACATAGTAACTCTAACGACCTAAGAAGTATGCTCGGGATCGCCAAGAGTCAGCATAAGCATATTATTACTTTCTCTTCCTTGTTAGGCACCTCCCCGCCTGCGGGTTCTGGCAGACCACTTGACCTATGAGGGTGCAGTTCTGTCAAGAGGAAGTTGTGCAATCTCTAGGGAAAAACCTATTTTCTAAGTCTAATTTTAAAACTGCTTCATATTCATTTTTATGCATTCGAGTCAATTAGCATGCATTGCATTAGATACAAATTAAAAAGAGTTTAAAATATTAATTTCATTTCTAGACATTTCTCACCCTACATAAGTTGAGGGGCCAATTAGGATCTGTCTTAGATGTCGGTCCTCAATTTCTTAAAAATTTAAACAACATCCCTACCCATCTTTCATAAGAGACTGGATACATGGTTTTAAAGCACCTAGGTGGTTAGCTGGCTCTCCAATCCAGGCCGGGGTAAGTCCAGATTTGCACTTCATTAGTTAGGTTCGGGTCACTATTTTATAGTACCCAAATTAGATTTAGGTTCTGAGGCAGATTCTTTTTAGATCTTAAGTCCTCGCCCTCCGGGAATATAATCCCAAATTTCTAATAAAATGTCAACTTAAACATAAAATTTCTCTCTTAAAATGTAAAGCCCTACATAGGGTAGACTGAGGTCGCCTCTGAGTTTCTCAGAATCCGGCATCTCTTACTTTTCCTCCTTTGACTCGCTAATAAATGTTCAACATTGAGCTTTCTCCTTGAAAACTCTTTACTTCTACTCCTTGTCTTCTACTTTGTTGTCAAAAGGGTATGAAATCACTGCTTTAATCGAGAGTTTTCTTAGGAGCATCCCTTCTAAGATCTAATTAACTATAGAGGCTTGGTCCTATATGGATTTGAGAACCCAAGACTAAAATAAACCTTGTTTTATTCATATAAAATAAGGGAAGAATCTTTGGGAATGCAGATATCTTTAAAAACTTCATTTCTAATCTTAAATATGTTTGTAGGATGTTAGTATTGTCTTTTCAGATAATATAATTCCTATTTGATATATTCAACTTTAGAAATGATGAATTTTATAAAACTCATTCTTGCTTTTGGATGTCTTGAAGAATGTTATGTTCGTCTTTCAAGATGATATAATATTCTCCTTGCTATATCTAAATAAAAGAATGAATAAATTTTTTAAAAAAGCTTATTTCTATTTTTAAACATATTCTTAAGAATTTCATGTTCATCTTTTGAGATGATATGTTATTCTTTGAACTATGTTTGATTATAGAAATATCAATTTTCAAAACCCTATTCTGATATTGAATCCATTGTAGAATATTGTGTCGGCCTCTCGAGACTGTAATTTATTCTCAATGTAGTATTCGATTACAAAATAGGAGAAATCAAAATATGCATGGCCACAACAATTTTTCCCACCAAGGTTTTTCTGGCGACTACGCTGGGGATCAATCCTCTCTCCATCTTTAGCAGTGTTTTATACCCTTTTCGTCGGTAGTATACTTGTGCTAGTCATAGGTTGTAACTATCTTTCTTCCGTCAGTTATTTTATTCATTTCATTCTTGAATAATTTGACCGGTATCTAAAAAAATTTTTAGAGGTCTCATTTTGGACCCCGTTGGAAAATTAACGAGAGCTCCTTTGTAATGGCCTTTTTGTAAAGTAAATCCCGTGCTAATTCGAACATTGTAGTTACATTTTTCTTGTAGCTTGATGTTTGAGTTAGCACTGGGTCCAAAATTTGAAAAGGTAAAATTAAAACACTAAATAAAATTAATCCTTATCTCAATATTATGTATAGTAGTTATAATTCTATATAACTCAATATATATGAAATGAGATAAGATTTAGTTTATTTAGTCGGATTAATTTAACTTTTATAATTTAAATAAATTTTCAGAATCTAATTAAAAATCTCTTTTAAATTTCAGGAAAAATGACGGGTAAATTAATTTTCTCCCTATCTGATAACATGAAGCTGTCCTTCAATCTGTTTGCTGATGGTAGCATAATCAAGTTTGGAAAAGGGTTTGAGGATTTGCAGTTGTCTGTTAGTGGACCTGAGTTCACTATTATTCCAACTAGTGAGGTTGCAAATCAGAAACCTATCCTAGAATTCACTTTGGGATGCGGGTCTCAAACTGCTCTTGTAGCCCCTAAGCCCTCAGTGTTTGATAGGATTGAGCAATCTAGTCAAAATCAGAAACTCAAGTCAGTTGTGATAGCAAACAGTTTAGTCCCTTTCAGTGCACCCAGTCAGTTTGAGATTGGATCTTCTTCTAATTTATCGACGATTATGACTAAGACTCAAAGAAGGAATAAAAATCGTCATATAAAAAGGAGAATGGAAAAACTAGGAATGTCAAAGAAAAATGAGCTTATCCCTCAAACCTCTCCACATCTTAGTGGTAGTAGGTTCCATCTCCTCTCCGCTGCTGATGGAGAAGAAGATGCGAGGTTGATTACTCAATCAGCCCCTACTGCTGTTAGAAAGTCTGCAACTAAGCCAACAAAAAGTAAAGAAACACACATTCAGAATCTGGTAAAGGCTATTATACAAGATTGTGCAGATGGTCCACCACAGACTAGAGAAGAATTTTTATGGAAAATGAGAAGATTGATCAGTGATAGGATTGAAGAAGAAACTTTAAGGTAGAAACTTATTGAAACTAGGTTAGGAGGTCAGTTGAGAGCAAGAGATAGTAAAAGAAAATTCAAACCAACTGCCATCTCCGCTCTTACTGATGGATACCCTAGGGAGCCAAGGAGATCCAGTAGAAAGAAAAACAATATTGTGTTGACTGATGCTTCAGTGAAATTTAAAAGTACTAAGCATGTTCCACAGAAAGTCAGTCGTCAGTTGTCCCCTTCTTCTGCACCACCACAGAGTCCTATTAAGATTCAACGTAGTTCTCATACCCATTCTTCTCCCCGGATAGATAGGCACCACTCTACGGGTCCTACTCCGTCTTCTTATCCTGATGTAGAGCGGTTGGAATCCTCAAACCAACCCTCTTCGACATCTGAAGAAAAGAAGGTTTGGAGACCCAAGGAAAAGGCTACTTCTCCTGTAGTAGCTTCACCTGAGAAGCCTATAGAAAGTGAACTTGAAGAGAAGGAGAGGGTTGAAAATACTACTCCAGACCACATGGACTATGAAAAGTATGTTCCTGTTGATCCCAACTATGTTTCTAGAAAATCTACAGAGGAGATGATAGGTTAACTAAAAGACGGTATTAAAAATCTGGATGAGGAAGAGGCTTTGAACTTTGACTTAGATAGAGATGATATGCTAGATGATACAGTGGCTGATGTCTTTATGGTTGAGACAAGAACAACTTCTTATAGTGAGCAGATTGAAGATGTTGTATTACAAGATGTTGCAGTTGAGGAAGGCATAGCGCCAGACTTAACTCAACATCTTGTAAAGCAATTAAAGCAAAAGGATGAGCAGATTTCAAGTATGGAGTAGAAGATAGAAGAAATGATGGCCACTATGGCTTCTTTCCAAAGTCAGGGTCTTTTACCAACACGAGCACAGGTTGAGTCTTCTCAACCCGAGCCTGTTCAGGTGGTAGGAAAGAAACAAGTGGTTGAGACTATAGAAGAGCACCAGCAAGATCCAGAAATAAAAGCTTCTCAGTCAAAGGAAATAAAACAAATGGTAGAAAAATAAGTAAGGAAGGCATTAGCAGAGTCACAGAGCTTGTCATATATTCCAAAGGGTAGACCCTACCCAGAGGAGTTTGATGCAGTTCCATACCCAAAGGGGTTTGTGCCTCCCTCCTTCAAGATCTTTGATGGTGCTGGAAACCCAAGACAACACATAGCCTACTTTAGAGCCAGTTGTTGCAACGCTGGAGGAAGCGATGCTTTGCTTTTCGGATAGTTTGTTAGTAGTCTGTCAGGGGTAGCGTTTGATTGGTATGCAGATCTACCAAATGGTTCAGTACACAGTTTCACAGAGTTAGAGAACATGTTTGTTAAAAGATTTGCAGGTAGTCAGCACCATGTTACAGTTGGGGATCTTGTGATAGAAAAATAAAAGCCTGGAGAAAAGTTAGTTGACTACATACTTAGATGGAGGAACTTGAGCATGAAGTGTGAACCTCAATTGCAAGAGCAGCATGCAATTGAGATTCTACTTAAAAACATTCATGGACCGGTAGCCTTTCTTTTGAAGGGTTTTACTATTAAGACATTTGAAAAGTTACTCAATAAAGCCTCCAGTCTCCAAGAAGAAGCTTCACAGCTCTCCTTCCTGGTTGATCAGTCTGCTTCAGACTCTAGGAAGTTGAAACCCCAGAAGGTCTTTGAGAAGAAATCTGGGTCGGTTTCAGCTATTGACAGGGGAAAGCAACAAATGAAAGTTCAAGCAGAAAATCCTCAGTTTTATAATCAGCAATATAAGAGGCCACAGAATCCACCACCACAGTTTTAGCCACAGTTTAATCAGCAACAATCATATCTTACTCCAAATGAAAGAAAGGAAAAGTGGGAAAAGTTTAATGAGTTGATTGGTAAGACATACCCCTTTAAGAAGGAGGCTTTAAAGAAGATATTAAAAAATCTTCTAAAAAAGCCAGACTTCAAATTGCCTGCACCTAGAAAGCCAGAAGAAGTGGGTAAGTCAGATCAGTTTAATTATTGCCCCTACCATCAGATGTTGGGCCATCAACTTGAAGATTGCATCACTTTTAAAGAATGGCTTGACAGAAATATGAAATTAGGAGCTGTAGTGATTCCCAAAGAATACTTAGTGGATCCGGGGCAGGGATCAGCTAAGTGTGTGACTGGTGAGCCTATCGTTCCTACTTCTTTTTCAAATTCTGATTCTACTTGGGATATAGCTTTATCCCATTCTTCAAAGAAATATCTAAACAAACTTTACTTTTCTTCTCTTCCGGAATCTTTGGGAGCTCAGAAGCCTCTCCAGGTTGATCTGATAGTTCCAGAAGATGATGTAGAGATGACTCCACCTTTAGAGCTTAAGGAAGCCCGAGTCAGCCAAGGTCCTATAGTTCAGGAGAAGGAGGACACTAGAGATCGTTCTATTGCTTTTAGTAGTGTTGATTGTGATATATCTAGTAGAGTTGTGTTTTCTTCGGATGGGGAGATTGTTATCCTCAATCCTCTTGTCTTAGATGACTTTTATTTTGTTAAGTGTGATGATGTCAAATCAATGAAAAAGGATTCTTCTTATATATTGTCTATTTCTGATAATGATGTTACGGATGACTTAAAATTTACACCTGAAGATGATTCTCTGCATGATCAATTTAATTTTGAAGAATTAAAACATTCTCTTGGTTATTATTCAGATAGTGATGTCCCTGCTCTTGATTTGCAGGGTATGCCTATCTGTATTGAAGCCGAGATGTCTGATTCTGAAAATTTAACAAAAGTGAAATCAGAATTAGCTGAGGTCGAAGAAGATAACCTGCCTGTCACTTCTTCTGAAGAGATAGTGGAAATCAAGCTTCGTAGTGGCAAAGTGTTACCACCTCACGCTTCTTCTGAAGATAAAGGGAAACAAGTTGTTGAAGAACCAGAGTCTTCTCTTCCACCTCAACCCGTTCCTTTTCAGAGTCCAATTGAGAGTGGAATGCCCGAGGTCGATTACAATGTCTTAGCTCATCTCAGAAAGCTACCTGCCAAACTAAGCATTTACGATGCCTTGATTCTTTCCAAAGAAATGAGGGAAGCGTTAATCAAAGCATTGTTAGATCTAGATATTTGCATGGCCCAATTAGCAGCTGCACAACCTGATGAAGCTCTTTGTTCCAGAAAAGTTCCTGAAATTTCCTTTTCTGATGAAAAACTGTGTTTAGGGACTGCTGATCACAACCGTCCACTATACATAACAGTGAACATAGATAACTTCAGATTGTCACGTATACTTGTAGATCATGGTGCATCAGTTAATATTATGACCCTAAGAACTCTTGCCTATTTGAGAATAGACGTCCGTAAGCTCAGCTCAGACAAGATGATCTTACGGGGTTTTAACGAAAATGGCGAGAGGGCTTTGGGTTCAGTTACTCTGTTGTTAGAGATTGAGGATTTTAGAACTGAAGCAAAGTTTCATATTATAGACACTCCAACATCCTTTAATGCTTTATTACGTAGACCCTGGCTTCACGAATATAGGATGGTTCCTTCATCCCTACATCAGTGCATCAAGTACATCAGAGATGGTACTGAACACTGTATTAAAGGAGATTTGCAACCATTCTCGATTCATGAAGTAGGAATTTATGAAGATGCCGCCTATTATTTGCCTAAAAAACAAATAGTTTTTTCCAAAGATCTTAAATTGGCCAAAAATGAAATTGCACTTGAAAAGAAAAATGAAAAAGAAAAAGAAGAAAAAAGAGATGAAGAATATCCCTGCCTCAAATATAACATTCGTTGGCATCCTGCTCCTCTCTCACAAAGAGGTGGTAGACGAGGGCGAGGTAGAGGCAGAGGATGGCAAAATCATGAAAGTGCAATGTATGAAAACATTCAAAAGCAAAACCCTACGATACACATTGATTTAGAATCTCGATCAGAGGATGAATCATGTGTACTGAAGGATGAAAATAGTAACAAAAGGCCAAAATTTGAGATCTCTTTGGAAAATGACAGTGATGAAGATAAAATTCAGGCAAATATAGAGGATGATTCAGATTTGTCTACCTATGAAAGACTTAAAGGATATGTGAAAACTTTAGCTCTAACCCCACTATCTCAAGATAGTGTAGCCGGGTTGGCAGTTAAAATTTCACCTGCTTTGAGCGATGATTGTAAAACTGCTAAGTTTGTTCCTTTTTCTAGCAAAAATGTTGAAACTGATGTAAACATTAATGATCGTTTTATGAATGAAATAGTGGAACTCCCTTTTGATTGGTATCCTTATTGTGTTAAAATTTTAATTGAGCAAGGTCTTGCCCCATCTACTTGGACTAAACATCAAGCTCAGTCCTTTGAAAGTCTTTGGAATACGGAATTCCATAAACCAAAGTCAAAAGCAGGACTAGGCTTTAATACTGTTTGTCCATTTGATGATGATGATTATTGCTTAGTAATTACTAACAATGTAGGATCTGATCATCTTTTTGTAAAGGACATTGAAAATTTTAATGAATTTTGCTTAGAAACTTTAGATGATTCGGATGACTTTCAAGTTAAGGAGGCACCTCCTTAACTTGAGGAGGAAATCCAATCAACTATTGACGAACTAAAATAAGTTAACCTTGGTAACGAAGAAAATCCACGTCCGACGTTCATAAGTGCCTTATTGAACGAGGATGAGTCAAATAACTTAGTCAAGTTACTTCAGAGTTTAAGGATTGCTTCCCTTGGAGTTATGACGAAATGCCCGGATTATCTCCAGAAATAGCAGTTCACAAACTTGAAATTCAACCTGACATAATCCCTGTCAAACAAGCCCCACGACGCATGCGCTTAGAAATTGAACAACAAGTGGTAACTGAAGTTAAGAAACTGATCGATGCAAGCTTTATTCGAGAGGAGAAATATCCCTCTTGGTTGGCTAGTGTCGTCCCAGTAAAGAAGAAAAGTGGTCAAATTCGCGTATGCATCGATTATAGGGATCTGAATAAGGCATGTCCGAAAGATGAGTTCTCGTTACCCATACCAGAACTCATGGTAGACATCGCCTCTGAGCATGCAATTTTCTCTTTTATGGATGGTTCATCTGAATATAATCAAATCAAGATGGCTCCTGAAGATGAAAAATTTACTGCATTCAGAACACTTATAGGGGTCTTCTGTTACAAAGTCATGCCCTTTGGACTTAAAAATGCTGGTGCAACTTACCAACGAGCTATGACCCGAATATTCGATGATTTAATCCACCAACAAGTGGAATGTTACATCGATGATTTGGTTGTCAAAAGTCACCAAAGGGAAGACCACCTTCATGATCTGAGAATCATTTTTGAAAGGTTACGCCGCTATAACCTAATGATGAACCCCTTGAAATGTGCTTTCGGAGTTACTTCAGGGAAATTCTTAGGGTTCGTAGTGAGACACTGAGGTATAGAAATTGATCCTTCCAAAATAAAAGCCATCTTAGATATGCCACCTCCTAAAAGTCTAACCCAATTAAGATCTCTTCAAGGTAGGTTGGCATATCTACGGAGATTCATTTCTAACTTGTCTGGTAAGTGTCAACCATTTGTTGCTTTATGTAAGAAAGATGCCCGATTTCATTTGGATGAAAAGTGTCAAAATGCTTTTGAAAACATAAAACAATATTTGTTAACACCTCTAGTCTTAGCGGCTCCTACCCCGGGAAAACCCTTAATACTTTACACCGCAGCTTTGGACAATTCTCTTGGCGCCTTGTTAGCCCAAACTAACGAGGAAGGAAAAGAGAACGCACTTTACTACTTGAGTAGACGACTCTTACCAACTGAAGCTAATTACCCACCTATTAAGAAACATTGTTTAGCCTTGATTTTTGCTGCCCAGAAATTAAGGCATTACATGTTAGCTCATAAAAACAATCTTATTTCTAGAGTCAATCCAATCCAATACCTGATGACTCGTCCAACATTTTCAGGATGTTTGGCAAAATGGTCAATGTTCTTGCTCCAATTCGATATCACGTTTATACCCTTACGTGCTATCAAAGGTCAAGCCGTAGCTGACTTCTTAGCAGCACACCCGATCCCTGCTGAGTCCCCCCTAAATGATGATCTCCCTGATGAACAAATTATGAGTTTAGAGGAGCAGGAAGGAAATACCTGGGAGTTATATTTTGATGGTGCCGCATCTTCACAAAAGATTGGGGAACCTCAGGAAGTAATCCCAGGGAAGGCCGGTATCGGGTTGGTTTTCATAACCCCTTAAAAAGGATTGTTGCGTTATTCTTATCATTTATTAGAGCCTTGCACTAATAAAGAAGCTGAATACGAAGCTCTAATAACTGGTTTAGAATTAGCAATATCAATGGAAATCGGGAAAATCAAGATCTTTGGAGATTCTCAACTAATTATCAATCAAGTTGCTGGTATCTACAAAGTCTTGAAGCCTAAACTTCTTCCATACTATCAATACACTATGAAGCTTCTCGAACAAATTCCAAGTGTAACTTTGTATAGGATACCCCGTGGAAGAAATTCTATGGCGGTTGCCCTTGCAAAGCTTGCAAAAGAGTTAGCTTGTATAGAAGAAGAATCAATCTCTATAGAAGTTCAAGGTCACAAAATCTTATCTCCTATAGACTTGGAATACATCAATAATATTTTTCCTTCTGAGGGTGAGATTGTTCTTGCTATTGATGATGAAATGGTTGATTGGAGAAAACCTTTCTTTGATTACTTACAAGAAAACAAACTCCCTCAAGAGAAATCTGCTGCAGATCAGATTAAGAGAAGGGCTCTCTCTTATACGCTGATAAACGACATTTTGTATCGTCGGTCTTTTGATCAATTATGGTTACGTTTTCTTAATAAACAAGAAGCCCAAAAGATTGTGACCGAGGTACATGCTGGATTGTGTGGTGCTCACCAATCTGGTCCTAAAATGAAGATGAAAATTAAAAGGTTAGGATATTACTGGCCCTCAATGATTGACGACTGTATGTCTATTGCACGTCGTTGTCACCAGTGCCAAGTACATGATGTAGTCCTACACCAACCTCCTAATGTCTTACATCCAACAATTGCTTCATGGCCTTTTGAAAGTTGGGGCACGGATATCATTGGCCCTATCGATCTTCCCTCTTCTAAAGGTCACCAATTTATTTTAGCAGCAACAGATTAATTTTCAAAATAGGCAGAAGTTGTTCCACTATGAGAAGTCAAGACTCATAATGTGCTCCAGTTCTTTAGAGACCATATCGCATATCGATTCGGCATTCCTCGTCGAATTATATCTGATAATGGTCCCTCTTTCAAAAGCACCAAACTGAATAATTTTGCTAAACGTCACAATATTGATTGGAGATACTCCACAAGCTATTACCCACAGGCAAATGGTTTGGTAGAGGCCTTGAATAAGACGTTCGTAGGAATTTTAAAGAAAAGCTTAGAGGACAATAAGCGACAGTGGCATGAAAAGTTGGGTGAGGCTCTGTGGGCTTATCGAACCACATATAGAACCCCAACTCAGTCTACACCATTTTCTTTAGTCTTTGGGGCTGAGGCTGTTCTCCCTTTAGAGGTACAGCTTCCCTCTTTAAGAGTTGCAATTAACAATAGTATCACATCTGAACAGAATGCTCGACTTCGACTGGAAGAACTCGAAGGTTTAGAAGAGAAGCGATTGCAGGCTCAACAGAACCTCGAGTTATATAAATCCCGTATGGCTCAAGCACATGATAAATTGGTTCGCCCTAGAACCTTTTGAGTAGGAGAGCTTGTGTTGGTCTTACGTAGACCTATCTTGACTCATCAAAGGTTTGGGGGTAAATTTGAGCCTACCTGGGAAGGTCCTTTCGTGGTGGAGAAAGTCTACCAAGGAGGATCTTACCAATTGGTAGATTGTAAGGGTAATCATCCTATGTTGTCCATCAATGGGCGGTTTCTTAAGAAATACTATGTGTAATGACGTTGTTATGAAGATTTTGCAATAAAATTTACAAATTTCTCAAAATATACGTTGTTCTCAAGTTTTGTTTTAATGTCACATATTGTACTGGGTCCAAGTGATTTATATATTTTTGAAAATCAAAATAGAAAGGTTGCAAGATTTGAAATAATTGAGATGTTCTATTATAATATTATAAAATTGTCCTTTTATTGATTTTCCCTTTTTCACATATAATGATCCAATATAAAAACAAAATCCCCAGTGGAATATTTGTAAGTTATAAGGATCAATTATGTTAAAAAAGAGAACAAATTTTCAATTCAATGAATTTTCAAAATTTTTATTCTTCCAAATATTTTCCATTCTCTTCTAAAAAATGACATATACAAATGTTTTAATCTCTAATAGAATATTTACATTTTGTCAATGTCATTTGTGATGAAGGAAAATGATCCAAAGTTTTAAAGAAATCAATTCTTCATTAAATTTTAAATCTTAAATCCGTCTTTAGGTATAAGTCCTCTTACGGCATCCTATTGACATCTTTGGAGTTAGGAGTAAGCATCCCTAGTGGCATCCTAATCTTCGTCCCGAGGAAAAGTATAAGCATCCCCAGCGGCATCTTCCCTTCATTAAATTCTAAATCTTAAATCCATCTTTAGGTATAAGTCCTCCTACGGCATCCTATTGACATCTTTGGAGTTAGGAGTAAGCATCCCTGGTGGCATCCTAATCATCATCCCGAGGAGAAGTATAAGCATCCCCAGCGGCAACTTCTCTTCATTAAATCTTAAATCTTAAATCCGTCTTTAGGTATAAGTCCTCCTACAACATCCTTTTGACATCTTTGGAGTTAGGAGTAAGCATCCCTAGTGGAATCCTAATCTTCGTCTCGAGGAGAAGTATAAGCATCCCCAGCGGCATCTTCTCTTCATTAAACCTTAAATATTAAATCCATCTCTAGGTATAAGTCCTCCTATGGCATCCTATTGACATCTTTGGAGTTAGGAGTAAGCATCCCTAGTGGCATCCTAATCTTTGTCCCGAGGAGAAGCATAAGCATCCCTAGCGGCATTTTCTCTTCGTTAAATTTTAAATCTTAAATTCGTCTTTAGGTGTAAGTCCTCCCACGTCATTCTATTGACATTTTTGAAATTATGAATAAGCATCCCTAGTGGCATCCTAATTTTTATCCCGAGGAAAAGTATAAGCATCCCTAGCGGCATCTTTTCTTCATCCTATTTACAGTCTTGAAGTTAGTCTTGATTTATAACAAAGGTTTCAATCATATCAAAATCAATTTCAAAATTTCTATTCATGCCAAACTACATTCAAATCACTAAAGCATCAATGCCGACATCAACTTCAAATCAATTCATCAACTCAAATATTTCTAAACTTTTATCCTAATTTTTTATCAAACATCAAAATTCCTTCAATTCATATATTCAGATCTTCAACTTCAACTCTGGATCTAGTTGATAGTTTCGATCAACGCCAATACGCACGATAAACTTTGGCAAGTTTATCATGCCTATTGGGGGTCCATTTGTTGACCTCATTATTTGAGGTCAATTTCCCCGAATTCAATTCTAGCACATAGGTTTTCGTAGCTAGAATAGATGTTACCCATAAAATCTCCCTTAGGTGGACACCTAATGACATAGCATGGACTCAACATTCTAATTCAACAAACATCTCAACTTGATCAAAATCAAATCATCTCGACGTCAAGCCCAATCCATTCGATTTGAGTTCAATTTCATATAAACAGCTTTAATTATATCCAAAATAAAATTCATCTTAAATCTTTTTAAAATCAATTCAAATTATTTTTTTAATCAATACATAGATCCTATCTATCAATTCGAATTGAGAAAGCGATAATTTCATTTAGACTAAATTAAGACTAAAATCAGTTCAAAGAAATTTTTTTTTAACATTATTTTAAACTAAATAAAATAAGAGTTTAGAGGATCGGTTCAACTCCCCCCATCCCACGTCTCTCTCTCTCTCTGATTTTTCGACAAAATAGCCCATGATCCCCCTAGCGGTTTGTGAACTGCCCATCCCTTTCTCTCTCTATTCGCAAGAACTCCTCCCCACTCTCACGATTCTCTCATTCACATATAGAGCTTAGACCGAACTCCAGCCCTCAACCAGTCGCTCCTTCCCTCTCGCACAAGAAACCCCAATCCCGAAACCTCCTCTCCCCCTCAACCGGTTGTTCCTCCCTGGTTCGCCTCGTCTTGCTTGCGAAATCTCCCAGTTCCGGAATACAGAAGGCTCTCTCCCCCCTTCAATTCAGAACTGCTCCTAGTTAGCGTGTGAAGCCCCCAACCCATCGCTCTTCCCAGTTCGCACAACCTATCGATCTCCTCTCTCTCACGTGAGAAGTCCAGAACCGAACCCCTAAGCCGATTCGTACCTGCCTCTCACGGGTCTCCGACGCTGATCAACAACCCCAGCCCATCGCCACTTTATGTGCACGAATAATCTCGATCATTTCTTCTCTCCCATCCGATCCAGCAATTGCCCTTGTCGTCGTCGTGGTCGTCGTCTACGAGCCACCAATTTGCTCTAGCAGTGGGCTCTTTTGCTCTAGGTATATTCCCCTTGCATCTTCTCCTTCTGCAGCTCTATGATTTCCAAACCATAGCAACCCTGTCATTTTCTTGCTTGGATTAAGCACAAGATGTAGTAATTAAATCTTTCACTCTTCTTGCTTATTGATTTCTTTCAAGCAAATATTTCATATGATTATTATATTTTCTTGTTTCTTGTGCATTTTTTTTTGTTCAATAAGAAAAGTATTTCAGCATTTGGAGGAATGGCAATTTACATTGGTTACTTGATGTTGAAAGTTTTTTTTTTTTTATGGATTCTTTGCTTTATGAAACTTAACGTTGATAGACTCTCTTTAAGATGGTTAAGTTTTCTCACTTCTTAGCCTATAATTTCATATGCCTGATGAGTTAAGGAAAATCTATCTTAACGTTTGGAGAGATGTTTATTTTCAGATTTATGTTGATTTTACTGTTAAAATCATCTAGTGATTTCTTTCTATAACATGCTTCATAATTCAATTATAAGATTTCACATTTCAAAAGCAAAGTAGGCATTATGTTGGGAAGTTTCACGAACGTTAGAGAGAACGAAGTTTACCAATTTTTATTTCTTTTAATGGCAGTTAACACAATTGTTAAAAAGAAACGAGTAAATAAAATGGTGTTTGGTAGTTGTAAGAAGCATTTTCTTCTTCATATGATTATGTCATTTATTGTCAAGACTCTTAGTGTTTGTCACATTAGCTTTAAAGAGAAAAGTTCAATGATAACATGCTCTGTTTGGAATTTTGAAATCACAAAAGTTTCTTTGTAATTTTATTTACATCAAAATGATGTTTATGCTTAGAGAGATTGCTGCGATTATATTTCCTACAGTCAAGTTTATATTACAATAAGATGTTTTCATTGAAACTATATTTCTATTTTAGGGCTTTTGAAGTTTAAAATGCTGGTATTAAAATATATTCATATATAATAGTTATTGATCTTTTCTTTTATATTTTGATACAATAAGCAAGGGATATAATCATCAAAGGTTTTCTCATTTTTACAAACCTTTGTGGTTTGATTCATAATATAAAAATGTGATGGTTTTCTCTCCATTTTGCTATCTTGACTGGATATGGATCTCTCGACAAAGTTAATCATAAGCTATAATAATTGGTTTTGGGTTTCTTAGGATTTGAGTTTGATAACTTTTGATTGGAGAATTTTTTAAACATGTTTAGAAGGGTGAAAGTTGATATTATTTCTTAGAAAAGAATTAAATATATATTTTATTTTTTTTAAGCAAAGTGATTTGTATTTGTGTGTAAAAGTGGAACTTGTGCGAGTTTTGGAGGTGGAAATTATGTATGTAAAAGGTATCTTGTGGAAAGTAAAATGGTAGGTTTTAAAAGTGGCTTGTATATGTATAAATTGGAAAGTAAAGTGTTTGCCTTTTGGGAAATTTTGGGAAGTAAAATGTTTGGGAAAATGTATGTGTTGAAAATAAAATATTTGAAAAGGTGATGTGTGCGAAAAATGAGAAGTGGAAGTTGTATATTCTAAAAGTAAAAGTGTAGGTTGAAAAAGTGACTTTGTTTTATTGTGCTCAAATGAAGTGTATTATTTTTAGTGAAATATATGAACTTTGAATAAACAAATTGTATGTGTTTTGGAATGATGGAATTGTGTATATAAGAAATAAAAAAGTGTGTATGTTTGTTTTAAAATGTTATTTATGTGTAATTTAAGAACTGATTTGTGTATGTCTTGAAAGTGAAAGGTGCGTGAGTTTTGGAAAAGGAGATGAAGAGTTGTTTGTGTTGGAGAATGAATTAGTTGGGTGATCATCGAAAAATTAAAGTTTTATTGAAAAAACAATACCTCTCTTTCTCTCTCTCTCTCCTTCTACTTCTCCATTCCTGTGCCTTGAGGAGAATGTTGTAAAAATAAATAGTATGCTTTTAAAAAGAGAAGAGGTTCCAAAAGGACATAACCAAGCCGGTGTTCAAGCCCGAAGAAAGGTACGTCTTTTATTTTTAGTAAATTTTAATTATTTTATTATTAATTATTAAATGTGCTTTCTAATCCCTATTTTCTTTTCTTTGTTGGCATAAACTACGAGGAATGGTACTGATCAAGTGGACAAAAGGATAAGGAGCTAATGACGTCAGTCGCCTCTATCCAACCGGGTAGAGGTGCTACGGGCGGAACCACCGGGTCGTAGCCCCCGGTGACTGTAAGTATTCTAAAACTTAGAAAACCTTTAGGGGCCTCCTTGATGTGGTTTGTGCGAACCCTATCCTTTAGGTCCTTGTAGTAACTTCAATTTTATTTGGATTACTTTTGTTTTATTTTAGATCCCCAAACTCCTTTTACACACGCGCAAAGTTCTAAGGGTTAGTAATAACAAATTTTTTACCCATATAATATTAGTGACATTTAAGGACAATAATTAAGAACTGAGTCTTAGAAAATCTTGACTTAGGATGCATGCACACTTTAGGATAGAAATATATAACATAGAAAACTTAGTGACACCCTACCTTAGGATTAGTGAATATTTTTAAATTAAAATTCAATCAATTAGAAAATTTTAGCCAATAATTGACCTAGGACATATCCAAATCTCACAACTTATTGCACACACTTAGAATTGTTTGTTAGGACAACCGACTTTAGCTTTAGGTTAAGCCGGTGTTTATTTCCTTATTGCATTGTGACGGGCTTTTTCTCGATTTTCACTGCATGTTGGTTGTAAAATTGCTGGTGTGTTTGTTTACTTTTATTGCACTCTGTGATATGATTTGATTGACGATTAGATTACCCATAGGTTAGGAGCGATCTGGTTGTTAACAAAATTTTTTGCAGGTGGCCACACTCGTGCAGGGCAGAAAAAAGGGGCTAATTAATCATAAATAATCATATAAATGCTACAGGTGCTTCAGTTGCTTAGCCCCCAAATAAAAAAGAGAGTGGCCAAGTGTGGCTAATTGATTTAATTTAAATGTAAACATATAACTGTTTGGGATGATTTTTACTATAAACTGCTTAGGATAACCCTGCAGGTGGTCTAGATTTTCTTTTTCTTTCTGTGAAATGTAATGTAATGTAAATGTGTTTGAAAAGTTTTATAAATGTGAAAGTGATTTTGAAAATGGGATATCACATCCAATTTGGAATCTGAAGAAAAGAGAATATACCTTAAAGGATTATTCCTTTTTATTTGGAAAGCCAAATTAGGATGATTCAATATCCAAATAGAAAAGAAAATACCCCTCTTAGGGATGAGTTTCTTTTCATTTGGATATCCAGAACCCGGCGAACCCGAGAAGCTCATAGAAGAAGAAAAGACAGAACGAGAAGATTGAAGAAAGAAGACGAAGAAATAAAGATTCATGGAACAGTATATCCCAGTTCAAAAATCACTTGCATCATTCTTAGGATTAGAATCTGAGTTTGTTGTTAGTGGTGCCCGGCCACTTTACTTTTCTGCAAATTCTGGGTGTAATATGGACATTGGACATTGGATATTATAATTTTGGATTATTTAATTTATTTGTTTACATTGTTTGTGCAGTAGTTTTTTTTTTATGGCCCTTGCATGCTGTATTTTGTTTTAGCTTGGATTCGAATCAGAGAGATTTTTTTCATAAGGGTACATATAAAATTTTTCTACTTATAATTCTAATAAAATTTTTAGGCTCATATAGTAACTCTAACGACCTAAGAAGTAAGCTCGGGATCGCTGAGAGTCAGCATAAGCATATTATTTCCTCTTCCTTGTTAGGCACCTCCCCTCCTGCGGGTTCTGGCAGACCACTTAACCTATGAGGGTGCAGTTCTGTCAAGGGGAAGTTGTGCAATCTCTAGGAAAAAACCTATTTTCTAAGCCTAATTTTAAAACTGATTCTTATTCATTTTTATGCATTTGACTCAATTAGCATGCATTTCATTAGATACAAATTAAAAAGAGTTTAAAATATTAATTACATTTCTAGACATTTTTCACCCTACATAAGTTGAGGGGCCAATTAGGATCTGTCTTAGATGTCGGTCCTCAATTTCTTAAAACTTAAACAACATCCCTACCCATCTTTCATAAGAGACTGGATACATAGTTTTAAAGCGCCTAGATGGTTAGCTGGCTCCCCAATCCAGGCCGGGGTAAGTCCAGATTTGCACTTTATTAGTTAGGTTCGGGTCACTATTTTATAGTACCCAAATTAGATTTAGGTTCTGAGGCAGATTCTTTTTAGATCTTAAGTCCTCGCCCTCCAGGAATATAATCCCAAATTTCTAATAAAATGTCAACTTAAACATAAAATTTCTCTCTTAAAATGTAAAGCCCTACATAGGGTAGACTGAGGTCGCTTCTGAGTTTCTCAGAATCCGGCATCTCCTACTTTTTCTCCTTTGACTCGCTAATAAATGTTCAACATTGAGCTTTCTCCTTGAAAACTCTTTACTTCTATTCCTTTTCTTCTACTTTGTAGTCAAAATGGTATGAAATCACTGCTTTAATCGAGAGTTTTCTTAGGAGCATCCCTCCTAAGATGTAATTAACTATAGGGGCTTGCTCTTATAGGGATTTGAGAATCCCAGACTAAAATAAACTATGTTTTATTCATATAAAATAAGGGAAGAATCTTTGGGAATGCAGATATCTTTAAAAACTTCATTTCTAATCTTAAATATGTTTGTAGGATGTTATTATTATCTTTTCAGATAATATAATTCCTATTTGATATATTCAACTTTAGAAATGATGAATTTTATTAAACTCATTCTTACTTTTGGATGTCTTGAAGAATGTTATGTTCGTCTTTCAAAATGATATAATATTCACCTTGCTATATCTAAAAAAAAGAATGAATAAATTTTTCAAAAAAGCTTATTTCTATTTTTAAACATATTCTTAAGAATTTCATGTTCATCTTTTGAGATGATATGTTATTCTTTGAACTATGTTTGATTATAGAAATATCAATTTTCAAAACCCTATTTTGATATTGAATCTGTTAAGATAGTTGCTATTTGCATGCTTTTCATTTTTGCAACTTATAAAGTTTTGATGATTTCAAACATTATTGTTCAAATGTGTAGTTATCTCCTAACAATTTTGGAAGAATTGTATTTGCTCTTGTGTGTACTGACATTTCAGGAAAAATGAACTCCAGACAACGAAGACTTCAATTTAAATTCAGCATGAGATACTTTGTAAAATTTGAAGCTTGCACTTTTCTTAGAAATCAAATTGAAAGGGAGTGATTGTATGTTGAGAAAATAAAAACATTCACACATAAGGAGATCATGTAGAATTTATACTGATCGTACAGGACGATATTCTGTTCGTACTGGACGATCAGACAGTTATCTCCTATAGAGCATTTGGAACGAATAGGAACTTGCTTGAAATTTTTTCTAAGTCCTATTCGTCCAGGACGAAATTAAATTATCGTCCAAGACGATCAGTCCTCGGGAAAATTTTCGTCCAGACGGAAATAAATTATCGTCCAGGACGATCAGTCCTCGGGAAAATTTTCGTCCCGACGAAATAAATTATCATATAGGACGATCAGTCCTCTGTAAAAATTTCGTCCAGACGAATATATTTTTGTCCAAACGATTAACCGACTTAGGACAATTTTCAGCAGTTTCTAGAATCGACCATGTAATAACCGTTCGTACTGGACGAACCTAGTTCGTACAGGACGATCAGCTGTACGAAAATATTTCGTACACATATTCAAATAGGGTCGTTTCAGATCGTTTAAGTAAAATCGTCCAGGACGATCCACGATCGTACAGGACAATCCACTGCGTACAGAATTGAATACGTGCAGTTTTTGGGCGATTTTTCTTGTCTTTTGTATAAATAGTTCAAATTAGACTGCCACCCAATCTTTTTGTCATTTAATCTTCGTGCCTATTGAGAGAATAGACAAGGAGAGAGTTGAAGAGAGCATTCAAGGGAGGATTTCTACCACTGAAGCGAGAAGGCTTCACTTGGATTTCAAAGGTAAGAGTCTCTACTTGTGAATTGAGATTACTTCACTCTTTTCTTTCTTCCTTCTAGATACTTGTGAGAAGATCTGTCAAGGAGATCCGGTTCTCTGCCGACACTTGGAGAGTGTGAACAGCCGAAGGGTTCTCTGCCCACACTAGGAGAGTGTGAAAGGACGAAGGGTTCTCTGCCCACACTAGGAGAGTGTGAAAGGACGAAGGGTTCTCTGCCCACACTAGGAGAGTGTGAAAGGACGAAGGGTTCTCTGCCCACACTGGGGGTAGTGTGAAAGGACGAACGGTTCTCTGCCAACACTGGTATTGTGTGAAAGGACGGACGGTTCTCTGCCAACACTGGGTATTGTGTAAAAGGACGGACGGTTCTCTGCCGCACCTGGGAGTGGTGAAAAGAGTGTGTTGTAAAGGCTTCTCCGCCTTGCTGTGGGTGCAAAAGGAGAGTCACTATTGGTGTTAGTGCAATACTCAGAGGGTGCATCTGGGGAGTGGATGTAGGTCTGGTTATAGACCGAACCACTATAAATCTGGTGTCTTTTACTTTACTGTTTTTACGTTTCCGCACTTTTTATTTCAGTTTAAAAAAAACTCTGTGGTTGAAAAACCTTTTTCTACAAAATTTAAAAGAGATTTTATTTCGGTTCAATAATATTTAAAAGGGGGTCTTAAATTTTAACTTTGTTTTTTAAAACTACCAATTCACCCCCCTCTTGGTAGCCGTGGGACATTCACTTAGGCTTAACAACCTAATTACTAGACTCAACAAGTGGTATCAGAGCTTAGTTTCAATATCATAAGTTTGAACTACTTTTTGATTAACGTAGATGGCTACTTTCGGAAACCGGAACACACCTGAGGGTTACTCTATTACTAGACCTCCACTGTTTGATAACATTCCTTTTGATTTCTGGAAAACACGCATGTCTACTTTCTTACAGTCACTTGATTATCGCATGTGGATATTAGTCCAGGATGGCTACACTAAACCAACTAGATTAGTTGATGGAGTAATGGTAGAAATACCTTTTACTGATTGGACTGTAGAAGAACGTGACTTAGCACAACTAAATGCCAAATGTTTAAACAGTTTCTTTTGTGCTTTAAAATCTGAAGACTACATGCGGGTTTCCACTTGCAAAAGCGGAAAGGACATATGGGATAGACTTTGTATAACTTATGAAGGGACAAATGAGGTTAAACAATCAAGGCTTAATATCTTGTTACATGACTATGAATTGTTTCGCATGAAACCTAATGAATCTATTTCCGACATGTACACAAGATTTACATAAATTTTCACTTATTTGCATGCACTTGGTAGGGAATTAACTAATGCTGAAATGGTCAATAAAATTCTTCGTTATTTACCTACTGCTTATGATGCAAAAATTACTGCAATTACAGAGTCTAAAGATTTAAACATTTATTCCATTGACAATCTTCTTGATTCACTCATTGCTTATGAGCAAGGAGTAAGTCAAAGGAAGATTGATGCAGGTGAACCACGAAAGGAGAAGAATATAGCACTAAAAGTGGAAGAGTCAGAGAGTGAACACTCACAACTTGAGGATGAAGATGATGTTGCACTAATGACTAGACAATTCAGAAGCTTTTTAAGGAGGAAGCAGAAGAAACGCCAGCTATGGAATAGAGGTAAGTTTAACAGAAATGACAAGGTTTCTAATGAAATGATTTGTTATGAATGCAGGAAACCAGGTCATATCAAGACTGATTGCCCAAAACTCAAAGCCACTCCTGCTAAGGAGAAGGTGGAGGAGAAACCTATGGTAAAGAAGGGAAAGAAGAAGTTTCAAAGAGCTTTCTGGGCGGACTCAGCTTCAGACTCATCTGAGACAGAAAAAGAAGAAGAAGTCACTAATCTTTGCTTGATGGCAGACAAAGTGGATCACTCAGATCAAGAAGAGGATTGCTCTCACACAAGACCTCGTGGGAGCATATGGTACCTGGATAGCGGATGTTCAAAGCATATGACTGGAGACACTACACAATTCATATCGCTAGAAGCCAGGAATGGAGGCAAGGTTACACTTGGAGATAATACCACAAAGAAAGTGGTTGGATCAGGTATGATTGGTAATTTCAAAAACTTTTTTATAGACAATGTGCTATTGGTTGAAGGCTTAAAGCATAATTTGTTAAGTATAAGTCAGCTATGTGACAAGGGTTATAATGTGAAATTTTTACCTACAAGCTGCATATTAAGCCTAAATGGGAAAGAAGTTTTAAATGGAAAAAGGGTAAACAATGTTTACATGCTAGATTTGAATTCATTTCATACTCCTATTGCTTTCTGTTTGAAAACTGTTTCTGATGAATCTTGGCTTTGGCATAGGAGACTTTGTCATTCTAGTATGAAAAATCTTAGGAAAATTACCCAAAAGAATTTAGTAAGAGGTATACCAAAACTAGACTTTACTAAGGACCATCTTTGTGATGCATGTCAATTAGGAAAACAAGAGAAGTCCTCTTTTAAATCCAATAATGATCTTAGAACTAGTAAACCATTGGAAATTCTTCACATGGATCTTTTTGGACCAGTAGGAACTGTAAGTCTAGGAGGGAAGGTATACGGATTTGTTATTGTGGATGATTTCTCTAGGTTCACTTGGGTTAGATTTCTTTTTCATAAAAGTGAATCATTTGAGGAATTCAAAAATTTTTCAACTTGGATTCAGAGAAAATTAGGATGTGAAATAATGTCTATACAAAGTGATCATGGAGGAGAATTTGAAAATGATAGATTTGAAATTTTTTATAAAGAAAAAGGGATTGATCACAATTTTTCTGCTCCTAGAACCCCTCAACAAAATGGGGTAGTTGAAAGGAAAAACAGAACATTAATAGAAGCCGCTATAGCAATGTTGGCAGAATACTCTCTTCCTAAATATTTTTGGGCTGAGGCGGTTAGCACTGCATGTTATGTTCTGAATAGGGTGAATGTGAGATCAAATTTAAATAAAACACCCTATGAGTTACTAAAAGGTAGAACACCAAATTTGTCTCATTTGCATGTTTTTGGTTGCAAGGTGTTCATTCATAACAATGGAAAATCTGCCTTAGGAAAATTTGATCCAAAATCAGATGAAGGAATTTTTGTTGGATATTCAAGTGTTGAAAAATCTTATAGGGTATTCAACAAAAGAAATTTAGTTATTGAAGAAACCACACATGTTGTATTTGATGAATCTGGAAATTTAGAAGAGCCAAATATTGTTGAAGAAGAAATTGAGGAAAACTCCCAAAAAATTGATAGATTAAATTTGGAAGAAAATGTGGAAGAAAACTTTGAAAGAGAAAACCCTTTGCCTAGAGATTTGAGATTTTCTAAAAACCACCCAAGAGAATTGATTATAGGAGAACCTAGTGAGGGTGTTAAAACTAGGCGTGGATTAAATAAGGAAGTCAATCATTCAGCCTTTATTTCAACCATAGAACCCACTAATATTGATCAAGCACTTTCTGATGAATTTTGGATATTGGCCATGCAAGAAGAGTTAAATCAATTTATAAGAAATAAAGTTTGGGAATTAACTACAAGGCCAAAAGATCAAAGTGTTGTTGAAACAAAGTGGGTGTTCAAAAATAAAATGAATGACTCAGGAGTAGTCATTAGAAATAAGGCTAGATTAGTTGCTAAGGGGTATAATCAAATTGAAGGAATTGATTTTGAGGAGACCTTTGCCCCTGTAGCAAGACTTGAAGCAATTAGGGTTTTACTTGCCTTTGCCTGTTTTAAAAGTTTTAAATTGTTTCAAATGGATGTCAAAAGTGCCTTTTTGAATGGTGTTATTGAAGAAGATGTTTATGTAGAACAACCTCCAGGATTTGAAAATTCAAAATACCCAAATCATGTTTTTAAGTTAAAAAAGGCATTATATGGATTGAAACAGGCACCTAGGGCTTGGTATGAGAGATTGAGCACTTTCCTACTTGAGAGATCTTTTGAAAAAGGAAATGTGGATACAACTCTCTTCTTAAAGAAATTTGGAAAGGAAATACTCATTGTTCAAATTTATGTGGATGATATCATCTTTGGATCTTCAAATAAAAATCATTGTGATGATTTTTCTAATACAATGAGTAGTGAATTTGAAATGAGTCTAATGGGAGATTTAAATTACTTTCTAGGTTTTAGCATCAAGCAACTTGAGGAAGGAACATTTCTTTGTCAAACCAAATATATTAAGGACATCCTCAAGAAATATGAAATGGACAATGCTAAACCTGTTAGTACACCAATGAGTTCCTCAGTTCAGTTAGATAAGGACCTTAAGGGAAAATCTGTTGATCAAAAGAAATATAGAGGGATTATTGGATCTTTGCTTTACTTGACTGCTAGCCGACCAGATATTATGTTCAGTGTTTGCTTATGTGCTAGATTTCAATCAGATCCAAAAGAATCACATTTGACAGCAGTAAAAAAGATCTTAAGATATTTACTAGGAACTCAAAACTTAGGAATTTGGTATCCTAAGTTTAGCTCTTCATTTGAAATTATTGGTTATTCAGATTCTGACTTTGTAGGATGTAGAGTGGATAGGAAAAGCACTTCTGGAACATGTCAATTCATTGGAAATTCATTAGTTTCTTGGTCCAGTAGAAAACAAAGCATACAAACATAGCATACAAACACAATGAACAAACATATGAACAAACAAAGCATACAAACATAGCATACAAACACAATGATTTCTCCCCCTTTTTGACAACAACAAAAAGTGAAGAAGAAATAGACAAGAAATGTAAGTAATTGTATGAAATTCATTGGAACATTTAATCTAAATGGTGATTGTTACAAGGTATGCAATTTTAAAAACTAAAAACATTAGGTGAATCATAGAAATTCATGAAATTAAAAAAGTGATGTAACATTGTAAGTAAGAAGAATTTAGCAAAGACATGATTCAATTTAGACATTCCAATATAGAAAATCATTACTAGAGAGATGAAGAAAAATTCGATATTTCAAAGTTCAAAAGAATATAAATGAACATAAGATCAATTTGAATTAAGAGATTGAAAGAATTTGGAAAGAAGAGAATTACCACAAGTGGCGCTTTGCGCATCTTTTTCATATAGCTGGCACATTTTTGTGCATCTTTCTTTATTGGGCTTATTTTGTGCCTCTTTTTCACATTTGCAACTTTGTTGCGCATTCCTTTTGATTTTGTACATTTGTACAATTTTCAAGAGTAATTGAATTCTTTCCAAAGACAATAATCTAGAATCTCAAATTTTTTAAGTGCATAAATATTAATTGAACTAGGAAATACAAAATAAGACAACATATAAATTGCAATAATAATATTAACTTTTATGTAGTCTAAATGAATAGACATGAATTTAAAAGTTCTAATTACAACAAGTTATAAACAACTTTTAAATTTAGAAAGACTAGATTTTCTAATGTAGATAATCTCAAATTACAATCTAATTTAAGCACTATGAAGATTAAATAATACTAATGAAATTCATAAAAATTAACCACATTTCAATAGCAAATCAACATTGAAACAAGTACGAAATGCATTGATATTTATGAAAGGGTTACACATTTCACAATATCTAAACACAAAGCAAAAAGACAAACAAACACTTAACATACACACTAAAACAACAACTAGAACACGAGTACAACAAAGACACAGAAATTCATCTCTACTGTTCTGGAGGAGGAGGAGGAGGAATGCCACCGAAAAGGTTAAAGTAGGAGGCCATCAACATTACATTGGTATTGATATCATGTACTTCATTTCTAATTATACCAATGTCATGTTGTTGCTGCACAAGTTGAGCATCAAATTGATCAAACCTTTGATCAATATGAGTCTCTAATCTATCAAAATTTTCAATTAGATTCTGATAATCTGACTGAGGTGCAGAGGTTTGCGCTCCTTCTTCTTCTTCTTCTTCTGAAGCACTGGCATGCACTTTTTCTTTTTCTTTTTCCTCCCTGAAGAGCAATCTGAATGATGCATCATTATAGTAAACTGGCTCTTCATATTCTTCATCAGGATGCACCAAATTATATTTCTTCTCCAAAATGTAGGTAATTAAATGTCCCAAAGAAATATTCTTTTTCCTCTCTGTTCAGCATGTCCTATTTCTAAAAGAGTATTGAGAAGATCTATGATAAGTTGGGCTTCGTCGATAGGGCGACGATCCATAATCAAAAAGGTTAGAACAGAAAGGAGAGGAGTAATGTTTATCCTATCACCAGCTTTAGGAATGATTGAAGATCTAAGGATATGCTGGATGATACGGGCATTTTGGGTCATCCCAGATACTCTAGCAATATGATAGGTTACGCCACTTTTTCTAATTACCATATTGACATCTTCCCATCTGATTCTGTTTTCGGTCATAACGGTGTGAGCTCTATATCCTTCAGTCCTTAGGTTTAGAAATGCACCAATATCATACTTGGTGATTTCTACTTTTTGCTTGAAACATAGGAACTAATGGAAGAGTGGTCGGAGTTAAAACTCATGTTGGCTAGAAAGTAGAGAAATGTTTGCTTGTTGTAGAAATGGACGAGAGAAAGTATGAAATGGAATTGGGTTGAGGCAAAAAGGTGTATTACCTTAAAATTTATCTCGCTTTGGATTAAGATGCGAGATGGAGTTATTTTTGCGGAAGCAAAACGAGAAAATGATTCCTCATTTGCCTTAGAAAGGAAGTTTTCCGAGGCATTCCTATTCGGTTTCTTCGCTAACACCTTTTGTCTTTTGCTTGAGGAGGCCATTGACAATTTGAAGTAGAAAGGGATTGAAAGAGAAGTTTGAAATTGTGATTGTTGACTTAGAAAGCCTCCATATTTAAAGAAAATGATACGTTCGTCCTGGACGAAAAAGGTTTTTAAAATTGCATACCTTGTAACAATCACCATTTAGATTAAATGTTCCAATGAATTTCATACAATTACTTACATTTCTTGTCTATTTCTTCGTCACTTTTTGTTGTTGTCAAAAAGGGGGAGAAATCATTGTGTTTGTATGCTATGTTTGTATGCTTTGTTTGTTCATATGTTTGTTCATTGTGTTTGTATGCTATGTTTGTATGCTTTGTTTGTTCATATGTTTGTTGTTTGAGTTTCTAGTTTATTTTTGTTTGTTCATATGTTTGTTGTTTGAGTTTCTAGTTTATTTTAGTTATTTTTTTTGAAAAATAAAATTTTTTTTGCTTCAAATTGCCTCCTTATTTTCATGTATTCATCAATTCAGGGGGAGTTTAGGAGATAGAAAGATTTGTTTAAATTGAAATCATACAAACAATAATTGTTTTGCCATCATCAAAAAGGGGGAGATTGTTAAGATAGTTGCTATTTGCATGCTTTTCATTTTTGCAACTTATAAAGTTTTGATGATTTCAAACATTATTGTTCAAATGTGTAGTTATCTCCTAACAATTTTGAAAGAATTGTATTTGCTCTTGTGTGTACTGACATTTCAGGAAAAACGAACTCCAGACTACGAAGACTTCAATTTAAATTCAGCATGAGATACTTTGTAAAATTTGAAGCTTGCACTTTTCTTAGAAATCAAATTGAAAGGGAGTGATTGTATGTTGAGAAAATAAAAACATTCATACATAAGGAGATCATGTAGAATTTATACTGATCGTACAGGACGATATTCTGTTCGTACTGGACGATCAGACAGTTATCTCCTATAGAGCATTTGGAACGAATAGGAACTTGCTTGAAATTTTTTCTAAGTCCTATTCGTCCAGGACGAAATTAAATTATCGTCCAGGACAAAATTAAATTATCGTCCAGGACGATCAGTCCTCGGGAAAATTTTCGTTCAGACGGAAATAAATTATCGTCCAGGACGATCAGTCCTTGGGAAAATTTTCGTCCAAACGGAAATAAATTATCGTCCAGGACGATCAGTCCTCTGGAAAATTTTCGTCCCGACAAAATAAATTATCGTACAGGACAATCAGTCCTCTGTAAAAATTTCGTCCAGACGAATATATTTTCGTCCAAACGATTAACCGACTTAGGACAGTTTTCAGCAGTTTCTAGAATCGACCTTGTAATAACCGTTCGTACTGGACGAACCTAGTTCGTACAGGACGATCAGCTGTACGAAGACATTTCGTACACATATTCAAATAGGGTCGTTTCAGATCGTTTAAGTAAAATCGTCCAGGACGATCCACGATCGTACAGGACGATCCACTGCGTACATAATTGAATACTTATAGTTTTTGGGCGGTTTTTCTTGTCTTTTGTATAAATAGTTCAAATTAGACTGCCACCCAATCTTTTTGTCATTTAATCTTCGTGCCTATTGAGAGAATAGACAAGGAGAGAGTTGAAGAGAGCATTCAAGGGAGGATTTCTACCACTGAAGCGAGAAGGCTTCACTTGGATTTCAAAGGTAAGAGTCTCTACTTATGAATTGAGATTACTTCACTCTTTTCTTTCTTCCTTCTAGATACTTGTGAGAAGATCTGTCAAGGAGATCCGGTTCTCTGCCGACACTTGGAGAGTGTGAACAGCCGAAGGGTTCTCTGCCCACACTAGGAGAGTGTGAAAGGATGAAGGGTTCTCTGCCCACACTAGGAGAGTGTGAAAGGACGAAGGGTTCTCTGCCCACACTAGGAGAGTGTGAAAGGACGAAGGGTTCTCTGCCCACACTGGGGATAGTGTGAAAGGACGGACGGTTCTCTGCCAACACTGGGTATTGTGTGAAAGGATGGACGGTTCTCTGCCAACACTGGGTATTGTGTAAAAGGACGGACGGTTCTCTGCCGCACCGGGGAGTGGTGAAAAGAGTGTGTTGTAAAGGCTTCTCCGCCTTGCTGTGGGTGCAAAAGGAGAGTCACTATTGGTGTTAGTGCAATACTCAGAGGGTGCCTCTGGGGAGTGGATGTAGGTCTGGTTATAGACCGAACCAGGTGTCTTTTACTTTACTGTTTTTACGTTTCCGCACTTTTTATTTCAGTTTAAAAAAAATTCTGTGGTTGAAAAACCTTTTTCTACAAAATTTAAAAGAGATTTTATTTCGGTTCAATAATATTTAAAAAGGGGTCTTAAATTTTAACTTTGTTTTTTAAAACTACCAATTCACCCCCTCTTGGTAGCCGTGGGACATTCAGTTAGGCTTAACAACCTAATTACTAGACTCAACAGAATCCATTGTAAAATATTGTGTCGGCCTCTCGAGACTGTACTTTATTCTCAATTTAGTATTCGATTACAAAATAGGAGAAATCAAAATCTGCGTGGCGACAACAATTTTTCCCATCATAGGCCAGTGTTTATTTTTCTTCTATTGTGTACCATTTTTTATTTATTTTCACAGTATGTTGGTTTTTTTTTTTTTTTTGAAGAAATGTAATTGCATTAAAAAGATGAAACAACCTAATAAAATCTAGAAAGCAAAAGCAAACCCTTTAAAACTGCTATAATGGATATGTGATTCACTAAGTTTCATTTTAGATCCATTGGGGTGATGGGGATACCAAGTATTAAAACAACCTAAAAGGTTGGTTAGTATCCCAGCTTTCCCAAAAGATAGAAAATAAAACCAAGTAAAAATCTCATATTTCATCATAATGGTTTTAAAAAGGTCCAAGAAACCTAACATAAAAACAAGCAAAAGATAACAAGTTTCAAGAAAAAGAAAAACAACAACTAAACCTACTATCCAATCATCAACCAAAACCCCATCGATCTTAGGGTCCAACAAGCTCCAGTCAATAGAAGAATTCTCTGATGTTGCATTAACACAACCGATAACATCCACCAAGAACGAACAAATCAACAACGGCAAAGTAAAAACACCAGCTGTCTCCTTAATAGTCCAAGAATCAGCCTCTTCACAAGCAAAGTCATACAGACTGAAAATCACCACCATATCCATCATACTGGCAAGAATAATACCAGTAATATTCCAACAAGCAATCACAACCTGGATTGCCTCAAAACTTTCACCAAAAACACTCAAGAAATCAAACGTCAAACTGGACTTGAACAAAGTCCTCATAAAATAACCTTCAAAATTCCAATCATTCAGGATTATCAAAATCGTCTCTGCCAAGAACGACAAACAGTTAGGATCATCTCGTCTTAAGAATTTTTTGCCAAAATCGAATTCAATTCGATCATATTCACGAAAACAAGCTGAAGGATTACCTTAAGCCTATATTTATCCACTTAACTCGAAAGATTTGGAAAAAAATAAAGATCGAAATGATCAGACAAAATCAACATGAGCGGCAAAATTTTCTGCTCTTCTCCACTAATCCTGTTTTTCTTTCTTCAATCCCGACATAGACACACCAATGAAATTCGTCAATCATACAAGACCGATTGAGATCAATCGATCGCCAACATTCTATCAAAACCACTCTTGTTTCTGACTTTATAAGAAACTCAAGCAAATAGAGATCTGTTGAATTCCAGTTCATCTTCAAATTGCCAAGATCATAATGATCCCATAAAATAGACAAGAGCGCAAAGATCAAACTCCAATCTTCTCCGCTCATCCTGTTATTCTTTCCGTCAAGAACGACGGAGAAACACCAAGGACCTCCGTCGGCCTTACACGGCCGATGGAGGACTACCAATCGCCAACGTTCCATCAAAACAGCTCCGCTCATTCCCTTCGCTCTGCTCACTCCGCTCGTCCACTGCATGTTGGTTGCAAATTAAATTAATTGATGTGATTGATTGTATATTTATTTAATGTAATTTGTGAATTGATGTGATAGGAATTACATTCTACTATGTTAGGAATGATCTAGATGATCATATAATTTTTGCTGGTAGCTATGCTCATATATGGCTAAAATAAAGGGGGAAAGATTTAAATTTAAGCTGACACAATATTTTTCCAGGTGCTAATCATGCTAAGCCCCCTTAAAAATAAAAAGCATATCCAAATATTGTAGTGATTTCAATGGGAGTAATTTGATATATATAATTTCTTGGGATTATTTAAATTATAATTGCTTAGGATAATCTAATAGGGTGAATAGAATTTTCATTTATATTTTTTATGTAATGTAATTTGATCAAGTTAAGAGCTATGAAAGTGGTCTATGAGTTGGAATATATACTCCAAATTTGGAATCTAAGGAGAAGGAAACATCCCCTTAGGGGAGAGTCCCCTTCCATTTGGAGATCCAAATGAGGATTTAATATCCAAAGAGAAAAGAAAATACCCCTTTGGGAAAGAGTTTCTTTTCATTTCGATATCTGGATCTGATGAATCTAAGGATCTTGAAGAAGGGAAAAGAAGTAAAGATGGAGAGATATCTCACTCAAAGTCATTTGTGTCAGCCTAGGAATAGAATCCAGGTTATTGTCAATGATACCTAACAAATTTTAAGTTATGCAGATCCTGAGCTATAAATTAACTGGCAGATGCCACATAAACATTTATATAATTGATTAATTTAATTGATTGTTTAAATTATTTTTGCACTATAAATACATGTTCTCTAACTTTTTTATTGCATGTTGTATTTGATTCATCCTAGATACTATCGGAGCTCGTGAAGGTACGAATAAAAACATTTTACTCAAAATAAAAATAAAAATTTTAGGCACACATAAAAACTCTAATTACTTAAGAAGTAAGCTTGGGACCACAGAGAGCATACATATATATATACGCACCTCTCTGTCTATAGGTTCTAGCAGACCACATAACCTTTTAGGGTACAATACTGTCAAGGGGATGTTGTACAATCTCTAGGATAAAATTTTTATAGTCATTTTTCAAAAATATGCTTCATATACATTTCATATAACTATCAAGTCAATTAGCGTGCATTGAATTAAAAAATTTTAAATGTGTCTAAAATTTCAATTAAATTTCTCTCAAAGAATAACCATCCTATATATATTAAGGGGCAAATTTGGATCTGGTCTAGATGTTGGGCCCAATTTCTTAAAACTTAAACAATAGCCTACCACTACTTTCTAAAAAGACTAACTTATGATTTTGAAGTGCTTAGGTGGTAAGCTAGCTCCTTAATCGAGTCCAAGGCAAGTCCAGAATTTCACTACATTAGTTAAGTTCAAGCTACTTTGTTTAGTTCCTAAAATAGACCTACGATCTAAGGAAGATTCAAAATCTTAAGTCCAAAACTTTTGGAAAGGTAATCCCAACTTTTTAATAAATTGATCAACTCAAATTAAAATATTCTCAAAATTAAAACATAAAGACCATCACATATAATAGTTTGGAGTGTTTTTGAAGTGTGTTAGACTCCCAATACAACTTCTACCGTTATCCTTTGATCTCCAAAATAAGTGTTCAAATTTGATCCAATCCCAGTCAAAATTCCTTCGTCACTTCCTTTAATATCATTCCTCGAGAATATTAAAAATTAAATTTTTATTATTATTCTAAATGAGAGTATTCATAGGAAACTTAGGTTTCCTATGATATAATTAAATATGAGGGCTTAAGCTTGTAGGAGATTTAGACCCCATATCTTTTTGTAAAATTAATTTTTCAAAATTTAATTAATCTTCTCTGGGAAATTAAAATAAATGATGATCTTTATTGTAATATGCAAATTTTTAACAATAGGTGTTATATGTTGAATCTTGAATAGGTTATTAAACCTATGCTTATGTCTCAAGGCTAACCAAAAGGGGGGGGGGGGGGGGGGGGGGGGGGGGGGGGGGGGGGGGGGGGGTGAATTGGTAATTTTAAAAATTCTTGGATTTTAAAATTTGAAACTGATTGATTCAAAAACATGTTAATTAAAGTTTCAAAAATAAAACTTTTCAACAATGGAATTAAAAACTTGTAGTAAGTAAGCAGCGAAAAATTAAAAGGCATAAAGATTTATAGTGGTTCGATCAAACACGACTTACATCCACTACCTGAAGACTCCCTCTTAAGATATTGCACTATTACCAAAGTGACTCTCTTTTTTCCCCCACAGTAAGGCAGAGAAGCCTTTACAGAACTCTCTTCTACTAATCCCCGATGTAGGCAGAACCTTCAATCTTTTACATCCTCCAAGTGTAGGCAGAGTACCTTCATATTTTTACACCCTCCAAGTGTAAGAAGAGTGCCTTTGTCCTTTCACACCCTCCAATGTAGGTAGAGTACTTTCATCCTTTCACACCCTCCAAGTGTAGGCAGAGTATCTTTAGCTATTATCACTCTCCAAGTGTCGTTAGAGAACCAGATCTTCTTCAAAGATCTTCTAATGAGCAATCTAGAAAGATAAGAATAAGAGTGAAAAGCATAAATCACGCATAGAGATCCTTACCTCTGAGTAACTTTGTGAATCCTTCACACTCTACTAGCAAGAAATCTCTCTCAAACACTCTCTCACACTCTCTCCTTTAGTTTCCCTTGAAAAATCATTAAGAAAATATAAAAAAGAAGATTTTTAATGTCAGTCTTTAATGGACCTTTTATACAAAAGTCATGAAAAACTATCTAGAAAACTAAATTTTTCAATTTTGAGTATGCACGATCATACAGTATGATTGTATGTTCATACATACGAATAGTTCAAATACTATTATGTACAAACCTATTATGAATTGATACAAAATCATTTCATATATGATCATCATCCAGTATTTACAAAGTTCATCCGAGATGAACGGTTAGAAAATTTTAAAGTTCATATGTACGAAATGTCAGGACAAAATGAGCGGAACAGACCCAAGTCATTCGTCCTTGTACGAAACTAGGATCATCTTATACGATACATACTTAGAAAAAATTTTTTGTACAAGAACAGACTCGAGACATTCATCCTTATACAAAACTAGGATCATCCCATACAAACCATACTTTGAAAAAAAATTTCATTTGTGTTTGTTCGACAGGACGTTGAGAAAAATAACTGATTAGATCATCCCAGATGAAGTGTTATCATACAGCATGATCAGCTTAAAAATATGAATTTCAAACTCTCTCAAGGTGTGTGTGTGTGAGCTCAATTACTCAATTATAATCACACTCTCTCAAACTCAATAAAATAGAAAATACAGACTTCAATTATAATAAACTCTAACCTGATCTTGATTTGAAGTCTTCAACAATCTGATTTATGATTTTCCTAAAATGTTAGTACTCACAAGAGCAAAATAATTCTTTCAAAATATGTTAGAAGAAATAATTATCAAATCAATAATATTTGAAATCATCAAAAATAAACAAGTTGCAAGAATATCAAACATACAAAACTAAGTAGTAATTATCTCAACAATCTTCCCCTTTATTATGATAGCAAAATAATTATTATTTGAATAAAATTGAAAATCCTAAATTTCTCATTAACTCTCCCTAAATGAATAAGCTTGTGAATATAAGAAATTTTTTTTAAGAATAAATCAATTTTAATTTTTTTTTATTTTTTCGTAAACTCACAAAACACTTCAAACAAAAAAATAAAATAACTCTAAAGAACACTAAAATGTAAAAATCAAATTGCAAAAAATCAAATCTAAAATCAAATGAAAACAAATAATATCAAATGCAAACAAAAAATATTTCTCCCCTTTTTCGACAATAATAAAAAGAAGGAAGAAGAAAAATAAAAGAAATATAAGAAGTCATATGAAAAACCTTTGATAATTGATCTTAAAAAAGATTGTATTATAATTAAAATAACAAGATTAATATTCATTAGAGAAAAATAAAGATTCATAATAATTAAATTAAAATATAACTTAGACAAGATAAATATATCAAGGTCATGAAATAATCTAGACAATTAGATAAAGAATATTATTCCAAAAGTGATGAAATGAAGATTAATTAAAGTCAAATTCCAATAAAAAATTATAATAGAACATTAGATTGATTTAAAATTGAAGATTAAAAGATAGAGAAAAAAACATTTTCAATACACTTGTTTGGCGACATTGCGCATCTTTTCAAATATTTATGGCACACTTTGCGCATCTTTCTATATTTGGGCTAATTTTGTGTCTCTTTTTAATTTGTGAATTATTGTGCATTTTTTTGATTTTTTGTACACTTAAACAATTTTTAATTTCTTAATTGATATTTTCAAAATAAATAATCTAAAAAGTCAAACTTCTCTAAGTACAAAGATAATTGTATTGGAAAGAGAAATAAAAAATAATTAGACATCAAAATAATAATAATAATATTAAAATCATGTATGCTTAAAAAGAACATGAGATTGATAGCCTTAACTTGATCGAGTTATAAATTAACTTATATTTTTGAAAAATTAAATTTTATAATAAAATTAATTTTTGTAATGCAGTTCATATTATAATACTTTTTAGATCAATTAAGTCAGGATTATCATATAGGCATACTAATATTTCAAACATAAAACAAAATCAACTAAATAAAATATGTTATTTTTTATTGATATTAATTTCAAAAAATTGATACAATGAAGCACAAATAATATCAATACATAAAACTCAAAAATAAGATAACATAATAATAAGTATAGAAAACACTAAACAAATACAACATAAAAATCATCACCTCACATCTCAAAGAACAGGAAAAGACAACACACAAGAAGTACATTTATAAATCTGAGGGGCCCTGGTCTAGAGGAGGTGGCTGGTTGAAGATAGAAAAATAGCTATTCATCATAGCCATGTTGGTGTTCACCGAGTCAAACTAACCTCAAATCCAACCCATGTCCTACTGGTATTGTGCATCCTATTGGTATAGGTGAGTATGAATTTGATCAAAGTGCTGATCAAAATGACTCTCTAGTCGGTCAAAGCACTGGACCATCTCCTAAAAGTTAGGTCTACGAGCAGGTACAGGTGCTCCCCCTTCTCCCTTAGAATCCTCACTTGTATTATCATCTCTACCAAAAAGTGCTTAAAATGAAGCATAGGTGAAGTAGATAAGCAATTCAAGTAGAGGATCAGGATGAACAAGATTATACTTCTTCTCAAGGATATATATCACTAAGTGTCCTAAAGCAATGTTCTTCTTCCTCTTATGTGAGATATGTCCAATTTCAAAATGACCATGAATATAGGCAATAATAAGTTGTGCTTCATCTATAGGTTGACGAGTCATGATAAGATAAGTAACAGTGGACAGAAGAGGAGTAATGTTAATGTTATCACCAGCTTTAGGAATAATATAAGTTCTAAGGACATGTTGAATGACCCTTGCATTTTTGTTTAAAGAATAGACCCTACGCAAATGAAATACTTATTCAATCCCTCTAATAACTTTATTTATTTCAGTCCAGTCAAAATCAGATGTAGAAGTTAAAGTGTGGGATCTAACTCCTTGAGTCCTTAAGTGCAAAAAGGTACCAAAATCTTCCATAGTTATTTCTACCCTTTTCTTCAGTACAAGAGATCTGATCCTACTCTCATCCTCACTAAAAGACATGTTAGCCAGAAAATAGTGAAAGGTTTCTTTGTTGTAGGCATGAATCAAAGTCAGGATAAATACAAATTGAGTGGTGGCGAAAAGAGGCATCACTTAAAAGTGAATATCCTCTTGGAGTAGGATTCTAGAGGGTGTAATCTTGGAATAAACTAACCTAAGAAAATAATCCTCATTATCCCTAGATAGAAAGTTATCTTCTCCACCCCTGGAAGCTGAACCCTTAGGTAGTATACCCCTCTTGCTAGAACTGGCCATTACTAAGATGAGAAGGATTGGAAAATGTTATAGAGGTGAATACAAATAAATTCCAAATCCCTCCTATTTAAAGAAAAATAATCTTTCATACTTATGAAAATGGGTTAGTACAATATAATTTAAGATTCGTACATGATGAAATAAATTTAGTATGTATGAACGAATATATTCAAAATGAAATAACTTTTCATAATCATACATGTTACGAGGCATCCTTTCGTATAGGCTTTTTGACCATATGATCGTACAGAAGAATAGGTGTTCATCCAGGACAATTGGTTATTTAAGATCATTTTAATGACGACTAGATTCGTCCCCCACACAGAATAATATGTGGTTCATATGTACGAACAAAAAGTTTGTATATACGATCGATTATAATAACTGATTATGCCCATATAAATGTCTACATGCATACGGACAGAGTAATACAAATTGTCCGGGATGATATAAATATCATACAGTATGATATGTATTAAAAAATTAAAGCATTATGCAATTAGTTCAAAACAATGATTGAAATGCTTCAGTATTCGTACAAGATGAAAATAATTTTGTACAGTATGAATAGAATACTTAGAAAAATTTGCACGATCGATTAGAAATAGGAAATTCGATGTGAAAATATTTTAAAATCAAACAAAACATAAAAATAAAAATAAAAACAAAATCAAAAAATAAAACACAAAAAATACATAAAAATATATATCAAGTTTATAGAAAATTTTAATTAATCATTAAGATCAATCACACCTTGCCTTGTTCTTAATATGCTAAAGGTATCAAAGGCTAGTGATTTTGTAAAAATATCTGCAAGTTGATTTTTAGTTGAAATATGGTTTAGTTAAAGTTCTCCTTTGGATACATGATCCCTTATGAAATGATGCCTTATATTTATATATTTAGTTCTAGAATATTGAATAGGATTTTTTAAAATACAAATGGCACTAGTGTTATCACAATAAATTGAAATTGTGCCTATTATAAATCCTAAGTCAATCAACTATTATTTAACCCATAGAACTTGTGCCACACAACTTCCTAAGGCCATATATTCAGTTTCAATAATAGATAGAGCTACGGAATTCTATTTTCTACTGGACCAAGAAATTAAAGAATTTCCTATAAATTTTCAAGTTTCAAATGTACTCTTTCTATCAACCCCATAACTTGCAAAGTTTGAATCTGAATATCCAATTATTTAAAATAAAGAGCTAAATTTAGGATACCAAATCCCTAAGTTTTGAGTTCCTAAGAGATATCTCAAAATACTTTTTACTACTGTCAAATATGATTCTTTTGGATCTGATTGAAATCTAGCACTTAAATAAACACTGAACATAATATTGTATCTGCTAGTAGTCATGTAAATCAAAGATCCAATTATTACCCTAAATTTTTTTTGATCAATAGATTTTCCCTTTGGGTCCTTATCCAACTGAACTAAGGAACTCATAGCTGTACTAACAGGTTTAGCATTATCTATTTTATACTTTTTGAGAATGTCATGAACATACTTCGATTGACTAAGAAATATTTCCTCAATTTTTTAATGCTAAAACCTAGAAAGTAACTCAAATCTTCTATTAGACTCATCTCAAATTCAATACTCATTATTTTAGAAAAATCATCACAAAGAATTTTATTAGTAGATCCAAAGATGATATCATCAACATAAATTTATACAATGAGTATATCATCTCCCAATTTTTTCAAAAATAGAGTGGTGTCTACACTTCCTTTTTCAAATGATCTCTCAAGTAAGAATGTGCTTAACCTCTCATAACAAGCCTTAGGTGCCTATTTCAATCCATACAATGCCTTTTCCAATTTAAAAACATGATTTGGGTATTTTAAATTTTCAAAACCTGAAGATTATTCAACATAAATATCCTCTTGAATTATCCCATTTAAAAGGCAATTTTATATCCATTCAAAATAATTTAAATCCTCTAAAACAGTCAAAGGCTAACAAAATCCTAATTACTTTAAGTTTGCCTATAAGGGCAAAAGTCTACACAAAATCAATCCCTTCAATCTAATTATACCCCTTAGCCACCAATCTAGCCTTATTTCTAACGATAACTCTTGAGCCATTAATTTTGTTTTTGAATACCCACTTAGTTCCAACTACACTTTGACCCTTTGGCCTTGCAATTAATTCCCAAACATTAGTTGTCATAAATTGATTTAATTTTTCATGCATTGCCAAAATTCAAAATTCATCCAAAAGTGATTAATTTACATTTATGGATCATTTATGGATTCAATCATTGAAATAAAGGATAAATGATTAACTTCTTTGCTTAGACCAGCCTAGTCCTAACACCCTCATTAGGTTTACCTAAAATCAATTCCTTAGGATAGTTTTTAGAAAATCTCAAATCTCTAGGCAACGAGTTTTCTAACCTCAAATTTTCTTCTAAATTAACTTTCTTTATCCTTTGGGAGTTATTTTCTATTTCATCCTCTTCTAAAATTGGCTCTTCCAAAATTCTATATTCATCAAATACAATATGTGTGGTCTCCAAAATTACCAAACTTCTTTTGTTAAATATTGTATAAGATTGTACAACACTAGAGAATCCAAGAAAATTTCCTTTATCATATTTTGGAATAAATTTTTCTAAGGTAGATTTTCTATTATTATGTATGAACACCTTACATCCAAAAACATGTAAATGTGACAAATTAGGTGTTCTACCCATAAGAAGCTCATAGAGTGTTTTATTTAATTTTGATCTAATATTCACCCTATTCAGAACATATCACGCAATGCTAACAATTTTAGTCCAAAAATATTTAGGTAGTGAATATTCTGTCAATATGGCTCGAGCGGCTTCAATTGATGTTCTATTCTTTCTTTCGATTATTCCATTCTGCTGAGGGGTTTTAGGTGTAGAAAAATTGTGATCAATTTTTTTTTCCTTATAAAAATCTTTAAATTTCTCATTTTTAAATTCACCACCATGATCACATTGGATTATCAAAATCTCACATCCTAGTTTTCTCTGAATCTAAGTCAAAAAATCTCAAAACTTCTCAAATGATTCACTCTTATGATATAAGAATTTAACCTAAGTGAATCTTAAAAACATCTACAATCATAAATCTATATGCCTACCCTCCTAGACTTATAGTTCCAACTGGTCAAAAAAGATCCATATGTAAAATCTCCAATGGTTTACTAGTTCTAACTAGGGGTGTCAATTTCGGGTTACGGGTCGGGTTCGAGTCGAACCCGAACTGACCCGGGTGGAAAACGGGTCGACCCTAACCCAACCCGGGTAGAGAAACGGGTCGAAAATCCGAACTCGGACCCGACCCGGCGGGTTGCCGGGTTGACACGACCCGACCCGCGAGGGCGGCAGCACGCGGAATCCGAAATCGGACCCGCTCGAGCGCGGCAGCACGCGGAATCCGCCGCTCGAGCGCGGCAGCACGCGGCAGCCCGCGAGGGTGTGAGCTCGAGCGCGGCACGCGAAGCGGCGAAGGCGCGAGGGCCGCTGCTGGCAGCACGCGGCACGCGGCAGCGCGCAGGGGCAGTGGGGCAGCGCGCGGGCAGCGGGGCAGCTCGCGGGGGCAGCGGGGCAGCAGTGCGGGCAGTCGACGCGGTTGGCGGGTTAACCCGAAATTTTTAAATTTAACGGGTTGGCGGGTTGACCCGGCAACCCGCCGGGTCAACCCGAACCCGACCCGTTTTTTAAACGGGTCAGTTTTTGGAACCCGAACCCGACCCGTTTTGAAATCGGGTCGGGTCCAACCCGGATTTTTTGGGTCAGGTCCGGGTCGGGTTTTCGTGTCGTGTCAAATAATGACACCCCTAGTTCTAACATCCTTATTGGACTGAAAAGAGGACTTCACCTATTTTCCTAATTGACATGTATCACAAAGGTGATCCTTAGTAAAGTCTAGTTTTGTTATACCTCTAACGAATTCTATTTTGGAACTTGTCAATTCATAGGACAATCTTTAGTCTCATGGTTTAGTAGAAAGCAAAACTCTGTTGCACTTTCCACTGTTGAAGCTGAGTACATTGCCTTGGGGAGTTGTGTGGCCCAAGTCATTTGGTTAAAATAACAGGTATTAGATTTAGGATTACCTATAGGCACCATCTCAATTTTTTGTGACAACACTAGTGCCATATGCATTTCTAAGAATCATATCCAACATTCAGGGACTAAGCACATTAACATTAGGCATCACTTTATTAGAGATCATGTGACTAAGGGAGACATTGATTACACCATGTGACAACTAAAAATCAACTGGCTGACATCTCTACTAAACCACTGGCCTTCGAGACTTTCAGCTCTTTAAGGATCAGATTGGGTGTGATTGACATAAATGTATGAACTTGATCTTTTACTTTCTTCCTTTTGCTTTTGTTCTCTTTATTTTTTATTTGCTTTTCCTTTTTACTCTTTGTTGTTCTTTTCTTCTTTTTGTTTTATTTTTAGTTTTTTGTTTGATTTATTTTACTTTCATTTGGTTTTCAAAATCATCGCTGAAATGATATCGTATGCCTTGTCCTTGATTTTAAAAATTTGTAGTCAATGTTTTACATCTCTTAAATCTATTAGATGGTAAAAATATACCGTTAATTTTGTCTCTTTCTCTAATCTATTTTAGTGGCATAGTTTTCTTTTCTAATAAAAAATCTATTTCAAATTAACAATTGTGTGTGAAATTAAGATCTTTTCTAACCTTGCAAAAGCAAATCTATCTTGTATTTATAATTATCAATGTCTTTTTTGACACATCAAAATTCCTCGTTACTCTTGTCATTGGTTATTGATTATGTTTTGTGAATTGTTCTTCCCTATGTTAGAGAGAGAGCTCCTATTCTCTAATATCTGTAAGATATACTCACAACTAAGATTATTTTTAAAAGTTTTTAAAAGAGAATGAAGCTTGCAAAAATAAAAAAAATTGGCCAATGATGCCAACAAAAGATGCGCAATGACGCCAAAATTAAAAAAAAAATTAATATATACCCAAAGTGTATCAATTGACAAGAGGTATAAAATGAGCCCACCAAAAGCAAGCTCTCCTCTCCTTTCAAAACTTTTAAAACTTAGAAGATTTTATATATCAAAGGCTTGATTTCGATTGTTTTGCGATTGTGACAAATTCACTTTGGTTCATTATTCTATAAGAGATTTTTTTTGGAAACAAGTAATGAATGGATCCATTTTTCTATCCAATTGATTTCTTTGAGTTAGGTCATTGATTTCCAAAGACAATTCTACCCTAAAAGAAAGTTTGAGCTAAGGGTAATCATGGCCGGATATTATACCATTTTATGGATTTTTATTATGTTGATTCATTAGCTCACAAATTTTTTACAAATCAATCACATGGAGTACTACATCATGTTCATGCCTTGGTTAAAAAAAAGGTCTTTTGATTTGTTTTTTAGTTTCCTCCTTTTTGAGATGTCAAAAGGGGGAGAGGGGTTCTTTTGTATACTTGCACTTTCAATTCCAAGTTTTACACTACTATTTTTGAATTAATTGTCAAAGTGTTTGCCATCATAAAAAAGGGGGAGATTATTGCAGATTCCATGAATTATGTTTTTATGATTAGCAAACACTCTTAGTTCTTTTCGACTGCCTTTACTACTGACATTTTTAGGATTCGAAGATTGGATGGAAACCGAACTCAGCTCAAGACTGGGTAGATTAGGGTTGAGTTAGTTTGTAATTTTCTTTTTTCTTTATTGAGTTAATTGTAATTATTTGAAGTGACTAATGTTAAATAACCCTACACACACACACTTGAGAGATTTATAACTTGTGTTTTTACTCACGTAAGCCCGAACGATATTTATATCGTCCTGCACAATCGAGTTCAAAATAGAAGATCTAATCAAGATTTCTTAATTAAGGTAGCTATAATTAACTAATCGGCTTGGACGATACCTGTATCGGCCAGGACGATATGCTCAATACAGAAAGAATTTGCCACTATGATTAATTTAGGTATTCTGTATTTTTGGAAATCGGACAGGACGATTCTTTGATTGTCCTTGACGATATTATATAATTATGCCTAAATTGATCCGGCAATCATGGAAGCAATTAAGGATGATTGATACGATCACATCATCCTAGACGATCTCAAGATCGGCTTGGATGATCCATTCAAAAACCCTTGGTCGCTCCTGGACAATAAATATCGGCCAGTACAAATTCAGGGCGATGCTCTGGCCGTTTTGGATCGGACAGCTCAAATTCAGGGTGATGCTCTAGATGATTTTTCTCTGATTTGAACTGATCGGCCGGGACAATCGTGACATCGTCCGGGACAATCAAGCAAATTTTTAATCATCCAGTTTACATTCAGGGCTATGCTTTGGCCGATCTTATGAGATTTATACGGATCGGTCAGGATGATTTCCATATTGTCCTGGACGATAAAGTCGGCAACTTGCAATTAATGAGCTCCTTTGAAGCTCTTCTATTTAAGAGCTCTTGTTCAACATTTTCTAACATCTTTGGCTGCTATCTTGACCTGAGAAAACCTAAAGGAGAGAGAGAGAGAGGGAGAGAGAGAGAGAGAGAGAGAGAGAGAGAGAGGATCTTATGAGGGGGAGCTTGTGAGGGGGTTCATAAGGATTGCTCCAAGCATTGTTTCACTTCTTCTTCCCTAGTGTCTCTTGTCCTTGGAAGGGTTGGGAGAGGTAAGTTTTAGCAAGTGATCGTGGTTCTCTGCTTGCTTCAGGAGGAAGCAAAAGGAGTTGGGTTCTCTGCCTTGTTGGGTGTGGCAAAAGGAGGTGTTTTTGTAAGGTCTTCTCCGCCTAGTTGTGGGGGCTAAAGGAGAGTCACGTTGGTAGTGCAATACTCGGAGGGCGCCTTCGGGGAGTGGACATAGATCAAGTTGACTGAACCACTATAAACCCTTGTGTTCTTTTGTACTGCTCCCGCACTTTAATTTTTTGCATTTGTTTTTCTGTGGTGATTTTGGTTTGTGATAATCATTCTTTTGGTTTTAAAGGATTTTTTAAAATACTAATTCACCCCTCCCCCCTCTTGGTTAGCCTCAAGACTAGTTCATAGGGCCTGACAAACCTAACGAACTTTTAAGTGGTATTAGAGCGGGATTCATAAAAATAAAGTTTGAAAACTTTTTAAATTTTGATCCATGGCTAACTTTGGAAATCGTAATATAACTAAAGCATATTCTATTACACGACCTCCCTTATTTAAAAACCTTACTTTTGATTTTTGAAAAACTCCCATGGCTACTTTTTTGTAATTAACTGACTATCGCATGTGGATGCTTATTAAAGAAGGATATTCTCCACCTACTCATGAAATTAACAGAATTAACACTAAAGTTGCTTTTTCTGAATGGCTACCGATGAAAGAGATTTAGCTCAATTGAATGCGAAGTGTTTGAACTATTTTTTTAATGCTTTATAGTCTGAGGATTACATGCGTGTTTCTACTTGCTCTATTGGAAAAGAGATTTGGGATAAGTTGTGTATTACTTATGAAGGAACCAATGAAGTGAAACAATCTCGTTTGAATATTCTCTTGCATGACTACGAACTTTTTTGTATGAAACCATCTGAATCAATTTTTGAAATGTATACATGGTTTACTCAAATTATAACTTCTTTGCATGCCCTAGGAAGAAAAATTTCAAACTATGAAAAAGTAAACAAAATCTTAAGATGATTGCCTTCCTCTTTTGATGCTAACATCACTACTATAACTTAATCTAAGGATTTAAACACCTATTCGATTGATAACTTACTTGGCTCACTCATTGCTTATGAGCAAGGGGTGAATTAAAGAAATCTTGATGCATGTAAGAAAAAGAAAGAGAAAACAGTGGCACTAAAGTCGCACAAATCTGACTCTGATTCTTCTAGGTCTGAGGCGATGACATTGCCTTTATCACAAGGCAATTCAGAAGCTTTCTAAGAAAGAAGAAGAAGCATCATCAAAATTGGAGAAAAGATAAGGATAATAAATATTCTAAAGGATTGTCGATGTGGTTTGTTATGAATGCAGGAAGCCTGGACACGTGAAAGCTGATTTCCCTACACTTAAGACACACACAAGCAAGGAAAAGAGTGAGGAGAAATCAAAGTTCAGAAAAGACAAAAAGAGACTTCAAAAGACATTTTGGGTGGATTCTGCATCAGATTCATCAGAGACGAAACCAGAAGATGAGATAACAAACTTGTGCTTAATGGCAAACGATAATCTTGATCAAGAAGTGGTATGTGAACTTTTCTACGATCAACTTCTAGAAGTTTCTGAAAAAATTCATGCATCATATAGAAAACTTAAGAAAACACATGATAGCTTGAAATTAGAATTTTTGAATTTACAAAAAGAGCATGAAGTTATTCTCAAATATCATTCTACGATTGATTCAAATCACATGATTCTACTTGATGAATTTGATGAGTTAAACAAAAAGCATTGTGAATTAATTGAAGAGCATGAGTCACTAAAAGTCACACACATCTCATTTGAATCTGATTTTAAGAATTCTAAAGAGATGAAGAAAAATTTGAGGATTGATATTGATGCCTTAAAATGTACTAACTTGAGGATTCAAAATAAATTGGATACATTTAAGAAAACTAGGAATACACCAACACTTGATCAAAAGCCAAAACCTAAGAAGATGTATTATAACTCAAACCATTTAAGAAATCTTTTTCTAGGTGTTAGATGTTTTTCATGTGGCATGCTAGGACACATCTCACACACTTGCACTGTTCACCATAGTACACATTGGGTGTGGAGACCAAAGATGCATGATTTACATCATACCACACATGCATTGCATTCTACTTTTCATAAGAAGGGACCTAAACCTTTTTGGGTTCCTATATCTGACATTTGATAATTTTGTAGGTGGGCTCTCACAAAAGGCCTCGTGAGAGTATGTGGTACTTGGACAGCAGATAATCTCGACATATGACTGGTGATGCCAATCAATTTATTTCGCTGGAGTCCATGACTGGAGGCAAGGTTACTCTTGGAGACAACACCACTAGGAAAGTGGTAGGCTCAGGTATAATTGGTAATTCTAAGAACCTTATGATTAAAAATATTTTGCTTGTAGATGGATTAAAGCACATCCTGCTCAGCATCAATCAACTTTGTGACAAGGGCTTCATCATGTAATTTTTTGCAAATTCATGCATTATAAGTTTAAGTAACACTACTATTTTGCAGGGAAAAAGGATCAACAACGTCTACATGCTTGATTTAAATAACATTGAATGCACTGCTTCATTTTTTTTAAAAATAGTTGTTGATGATTCATGGTTATGGCATCGAAGATTATGTCATGCAAGTATGAAAACCCTTAGGAAAGTGACCCAAAAAGACCTAGTTAGTGGTGTCCCCAAACTCAAGTTTTCAAAAGACCACCTTTGTGTTGCCTACAACTAGAAAAGCAAGTCCACTCCACTTTTCACCCCACTAAGGAAATTAGCACCTCTTGACCTTTAGAAGTCGTTCACATGGATTTGTTTGGACCCATTAGCACTGCCAGCTTGGGAGGAAAAGTCTATAGTTTGGTGATTGTTGATGACTACTCGAAGTTCACTTGGACTAGATTTCTTTCATATAAACATGAGTCTTTTGAGGTGTTTAGAACATTTTCTACTTGGATTCAGAAAAAGCTAGGTTGTGAGATTTTGACCATTTATAGTGATCATGGGGATATTTTGAGAATGAAAGATTTGGAGATTTTTGTGATGATAAGGGGATTAGCCACAACCTCTCAACTCCTTGGACCCCTCAGTAGAACGAGGTAGCTGAAAGGAACAACCGAACCTTAGTGGAAGCCGCTAGAGCCATGCTTGCTGAGTATTCACTTCCAAAATACTTTTCGGCTGAAGCGGTTAACACATCTTGTTATGTGTTGAAAAGGGTGAATGTTAGAGCCAAGCTAGATGAGACACCCTATGAGATCCTTAAGGGTAGGATACCCAATCTTTCCCACCTTCATGTCTTTATTTGTAAAGTTTTCATTCACAATAATGGAAAGTCTCACTTGGGCAAATTTGATCCTAAATCTGATGGAGTGTTCTTGGGATATTCTAGTGTTGGGAAGTCTTTTAGGGTGTTTTACAAGAAGACTTGTATGGTGGAAGAGACTATACATGTAGTATTTGATGAGTCTGATCCTAAATAGCCTGGAGTTGAGGATGATGATGATGTTGGAGAGGTTAGCACTGGGGTAGAAAATTTGGAGAAGGGAGTAGGTCACCAAAACATTGAAGGAGTAGGAGATGTCACCCAAGGAGTAGAAAATATAGATTTGGAGGAAAGGGTTGGACCTTCTCACACCTTACCTAGAGATTGGAGATACTCTACAAGTCACCCCAAGGATTTAATCTTAGGAGACCCTTCTGATGGAGTTAGCAATAAACATGTACTTAGGAAGGAGGTGAACCACTCTGTCTTTATCTCAATGACTGAACCCACCAACAGAAACCAAGCCCTTACTGATGAGTTTTGGATTTTAGCCATGCAAGAGGAGTTGAATCAATTTGTTAGGAATGATGTTTCGGAACTTGTAGAAAGACCTAAGGGACAAAGTGTAGTTGGAACAAAGTGGGTCTTTAAAAATAAGGTGAATAATTCTGGAGTAGTGGTTAGAAATAAAGCAAGACTAGTGGCTAAGGGGTATAACCAAATAAAAGGGATAGACTTTGAGGAGACTTTTGCTCCTGTAGCTAGATTGGAAGCCATTAGAGTGATATTAGCCTTTTCCTGTTATAAAGGATTTAAGCTTTTTCAAATAGATGTTAAGAGTGCCTTTTTAAATGGAGAAATAAAAGAGGATGTGTTTGTAGAACAACCCCCAGGTTTTGAGAGCTCCCAATATCCAAATCATATTTTTAAATTAAAAAAGGCTTTGTATGGGTTAAAACAGGTACCAAGAGCTTGGTATGAGAGGCTTATCCCCTTTTTTCTAGAAAGGGAGTTTATTAAGGGAAGCGTAAACACCACCCTTTTTCTCAAAAAAGTTGGAGATGATTTGCTCATTATTCATATTTATGTGGATGATATACTTTTTGGATCTTCTAATAAAAAACTCTGTGATGAGTTCTCTAAAATAATGAGTAAAGAGTTTGAGATGAGTTTGATGGGAGAGTTGTCCTACTTTTTGGGTTTTAGTATAAAATAATTGAATGATGGAACCTTTTTAAATCAAGCAAAATACATAAAGGACATTTTGAAGAAGTATGAGATGGATAAAGCTAAACTAATTAATACTCCCATGACTTCTAGTGTTCCATTGGATAAGGACCCAAGTGGTAAGTCTGTTGATCAAAAGAAGTATAGAGGCATGATTGGATCCTTACTTTACCTAACTGCTAGCAGACCTGATATTATGTTTAGTGTTTGCCTTTATGCTAGGTTTCAAGTTGAACCCAAGGAGTCCCACCTGACTGCTTTTAAGAGAAATTTTAGATACCTTTTGGGGACCCAAAGCTTAGGGATTTGGTATTCAAGGCACTGCACTTCTTTTGAGATAATCAGATTTTTTGACTCTGATTTTGAAGGATGCAAGGTGGATAGAAAAAGCACTTCAGAAACTTGTAAATTCATAGGACAATCTTTAGTATCATGGTCTAGTAGAAAGCAAATCTCTGTTGCACTTTCCACTGCTGAAGCTGAGTACATTACCTTGGGGAGTTGTGTGGCCCAAGTCCTTTGGTTGAAACAACAGATATTTGATTTAGGATTACCTGTATGCACCATCTCAATCTTTTGTGACAACACTAGTGACATATGTATTTCTAAGAATCCTATCCAACTTTCAAGGACTAAGCACATTGACATTAGACATCAATTTATTAGAGATCATGTGACTAAGGGAGACATTGATTTACATCATGTGACAACTGAAAATCAACTGGCTGACATCCTTACTAAACCACTGGCCTTCGACACTTTCAACTCTTTAAGGACCATATTGGGTGTGATTGACATAAATGCATGAACATAATCTTTTACTTTCTTCATTTTGCATTTGTTCTCTTTATTTTTTATTTGATTTTCCTTTTTACTCTTTGTTGTTCTTTTCTTCTTTTTGTTTTATTTTCAGTTTTTTGTTTGATTTATTTTACTTTTATTTGGTTTTCAAAATCATCGTTGAAATGATATTGTATGCCTTATCCTTGGTTTTGAAAATTTTTAGTCAATGTTTTACATCTCTTAAATCTATTAGATGGTAAAAATATACTGTTAATTGTATCCCTTTCTCTAATCTATTTTAGTGGCATAGTTTTCTTTTCTAATCAAAAATCTATTTCAAATTAATAATTGTGTGTGAAATTAAGATCTTTTCTAACCTTGCCAAAGCAAATCTATCTTGTATTTATAATGATCAAAGTCTTTTTTGATATATCAAGATTCCGCGTTACTCTTGTCATTGGTTATTGATTCTATTTTGTGAATTGTTCTTCCCTATGTTAGAGAGAGAGCTCCTATTCTCTAATATCTAGAAGATATACTCACAACTAAGATTATTTTTAAAAGTTTTTGAAAGAGAATGAAGCTTGAAAAAATCAAAAAAATTTGGCCAATGATGCCAACAAAAGATGCGCAATGACACCAAAATTAAAAAAAATAATAATATACGCACAAAGTGTATCAATTGAAAAGAGGCATAAAATGAGCCCACCAAAAGTAAGCTGTCCTCTCCTTTCAAATCTTTAAAAACTTAGAAGATTTCATCTATCAAAGACTTGATTTTGATTGTTTTGCGATTGTGACAAATTCACTTTGGTTCATTATTCTATAAGAGATTTTTTCTGGAAACAAGTAATGAATGGATTCTTTTTTCTATCCAATTGAATTCTTTGAGTTAGGTCATTGATTTCCAAAGAAAATTCTACCCTAAAAGAAAGTTTGAGCTAAGGGTAATCTTGATCGGATATTATATCGTTTTATGGATTTTTTTTTTTTTTTGATGTTGATTCATTAGCTCACAAATTTTTTACATATTAATCACATAGAGTACTACATCATGTTCATGCCATGGTTAAAAAAAAAAGGTCTTTTGATTTGTTTCTAAGTTTCCTCCTCCTTTTTGAGATGTCAAAAGGGGGAGAGGGGTTCTTTTGTATGCTTGAACTTTCAATTCCATGTTTTACACTACTATTTTTGGATTAATTATCAAAGTGTTTGACATCATCAAAAAGGGGAAGATTGTTGTAGATTACATGAATTATGTTTTGGTGATTAGCAAACACTCTTGCTTCTTTTTGATTCCCTTTACTACTGACATTTTCAGGATTCAAAGATCGGACGAAAATCGGACTCAGCTCAAGACTGGGTAGATTAGGGTTGAGTTAGTTTGTAATTTTCATTTTTCTTTATTGAATCAATTATAATTATTTGAAGTGACTTATGTTATGTAACCCTATACACACACACTTGAGAGATTTAGAACTTGTGTTTTTACTCACATCGACCCGGACAATATTTATATAGTCCTAGACGATCGAGTTCAAAACAGAAGATCTAATCAGGATTTCTTAGTTAAGGCAGTCATAATTAACTGATCGGCCTAAACGATACCTGTATCGACCAGGACAATATGCTCAACATAAAAAAAATTACCACCATGATTAAATTAGGTATTCTATATTTTTGGAAATCGACCGGGACTATTCTTTGATTGGCCTTGATGATATTGTATAATTATGCATAAATTGATTCGGCAATCATGGGAGCAATTAAGGATTATTGATACGATCACATCGTCCTAGATGATCACAAGATTAGCTTGGATGATCCATTCAAAAACCCTTAGTCGCTGCTGCACGATAAATATCAGCCAGTACAAATTCAGGGTGATGCTCTGGCCGATTTTGATCGGACTGCTCAAATTCAGGGCGATGCTCTGGACGATTTCCTCTAATTTGAACTGATCGGGCAAGATAATCAAGCAAATTTTTAATTATCAAGTTTGCATTCAGAGCAATGCTCTAGCCGATCTTATGAGATATGTATTGATCGGCCAGGACGATTTCTATATCGTCCTGGACGATAAAATCGGCAACTTGCAATTAATGAGCTCCTTTGAAGCTCTTCTATATAAGAGCTCTTGTTCAACATTTTTGAACATCCTTGGCTGCTGTCTTGACCTGAGAAAACCTAAAGGGGAGAGAGAGAGAGGGACAGAGAGAGAGAAAGAGGATCTTGTGAGTGGGAGCTTGTGAGGGGGTTCACAAGGTTTGCTCCAAGCATTGTTCCACTTCTTATTCCCTAAAGTCTCTTGTCCTTGAAAGGGTTGGGAGAGGTAAGTTTTATCAAGTGATCATGGTTCTCTGCCTGCTTCAGGAGGAAGCAAAAGGAGTTGGGTTCTCTGCCTTGCCTGGTGTGGCAAAAAGGAGGTGTTTTTGTAAGGGCATCTCCGCCTAGCTGTGGGGGCTAAAGGAGAGTCACGTTGGTAGTGCAAAACTTGGAGGCACCTTTGGGGAGTAGACGTAGGTCATGTTGATCAAACCACTATAAACCCTTGTGTTCTTTTTACTGCTTCCGCACTTTAATTTTCCGTATTTATTTTTCCGTGGTGATTTTGGTTTGTGATAATCGTTCTTTTGGTTTTAAAGAATTTTTTAAAATATCAATCCCCCCCCCTCTCTTGGTTAGCCTCGGGACTAGTTCATAGGGCCTAACATCCCTAACAAACTTTCACTTGATACAACTACTTTTTAGTGGTGTTATCTCTAAGTGTAATCCTGCCTCCACTTCTAGCTTCCAATGATATAAATTTCTTAATGTCTCAAATCATATTCTTTGAGCAACTACTATCCATGTACCAAATGCTCTCATGAGGCCTTATATCAAAGCATTCCTGCAAAACTATCAAATGTCAGACCTGGGAACCCAAACTAGTTTGGGTTCTCCTTTTTGGAAATTAAAAATAGACACATGTATGATATATCTAGGTTTATGCATCTCATGTTTCCACACTAAATGAGTTTTCCTATCTAAAGTATAGGTGTGTGCTATATGTCCAAACATGCCACAAGAATAACATTTTACTCTAAGAAATGGATTTCTCAATCTTCTATAATCACTCTATCTCTTCCTGGGTTGTAAAAATTTTGGATATAAAATAAGATTAGTAAAATCTTCAAGTGTTGGTGATTTCCTATTTTCTTCGAGAGCTTGCACTTTTAATTTTAAAAATGTATTCAAAACTTTTAGTATATTCTTATCAAAATTCAAATAATGCTCTCTATTATCTAATTCATCCTTAAACTTTGTAAAATCTTTTTCCAGTTGAGAATAGGATAATTTTAATATTTCATTCTTCTTATTCAAATAATCAAATTCATATAGTAAGCTCATGTGATTGTTATCTATCAATGCATGATCTTTCCTAAGGATTTCATATACTTTTTATAATTCTTGCATTTTAAGATTTAGACTAGCTTGCATTTTCTTAAGCTTCCTATATGCATCATGAATCCTTTTAGAAACTTCTAACAGTTCAGCATAGGTTAAGTCACATACCTCTTCTTGATCTGACTGATCTAGATTATCGGCCATTAAGTACAAATTGGTGACTTCCTCCTTTTCTATTTCTGATGAATCCGAAGTTAAGTCCATCCAAAAAAGCTCTTTGAAATCTCTTATTGACCTTCTTCACATGTGGTTCATCCTCTACCTTCTCCTTGCTAGGAGTGGCTTTTAGGTTTGGGCAGTCTCATTTTATATGTCCTGGTTTCCAGCATTCATAGCAAATCACATCATTAAAAACCTTAACATTTTTATTAAACTTACCTCAATTCCACTATTGGCAACTCCTTTGCTTCCTCTTTAGAAAACTTTTAAATTGTATAGTCATTAAAGTAATGTCATCCTCATCCTTAGGTTGTGAAATATCACTCTCTGACTCCTTCACTTTTAGTACAATATTCTTCTCCTTTCGTTGTTCTCCTGCATCAATCTTTCTTTGACTCACTCCTTGCTCGTAAACAATTACTGATCCAAGAAGATTATCAATATAGTAAATATTTAAATCTTTAGACTCTATAATAGCAGTTATTTTTGCATCATAAGCAGAAGGCAAACAACGAAGAATTTTATTAACCATTTCAGCATTCATTAGTTCCCTACCTAATATATGCAAAGAAGTAACTATCTAAGTGAATCTTGTGTGCATGTCAAAAAGTGATTTATTGGTTTCATATAAAATAGTTCATAGTAATGTAATAAGACGTTTAATATAGATTGATTTACTTTGTTAATCCCTTCATAAGTAATACAAAATCAATCCCATATATCATTTCTATTTTTGTAAGTGGAAACTCGCAAGTAGTCTTCTAACTTAAGTGCACAAAAGAAATTGTTTAAACATTTTGCATTAATTTATGCTAAGTAACGTTCTTCTACAGTCCAATTTGTAAAGGGCATGTCAACTCTAATACCATCAACTAATCTAGTTGGTTTTTTATATTCTTCTTGTACTAAGATCGATAGTCTAATGACTATAAAAATGTAAACATGCATGTTTTCCAAAAATTGAAAGGAATGTTATTAAATAAAGGAGGTCTAGTGATCGAATACCCTTTAAGTATGTTCTGATTTCAAAAAGTAGCCATGCTTATTTTTCAAAATGTAGTCTAAACTTATGGTTTTGAAATAAAGCTCTGATACCACTTGTTGAATCTTGAATAGGTTATTAAACCTAAGCTTATGTCCCAAGGCTAACTAAGAGGGGGGTGAATTGGTAATTTTAAAAATTCTTGGATTTTAAAATTTGAAACTGATTGATTCAAAAAATAAGTTAATTAAAGTTTCAAAAATAAAACTTTTAAGCCACGGAATTAAAAACTTGCAGTAAGTAAGCAGCAGAAAATTAAAAGATGCAAAGATTTATAGTGGTTCAGTCAAACACGACCTATATCCTCTCTCTAAAGACTCCCTCTTCATGTATTACACTATTACCAAAGTGACTTTCTTTTTGCCCCACAGTAAGGCAAATAAGGCTTTATAAAACTCTCTTCCACCAATCCCTGGTGCGATAGAGAACCATCATCCTTTCACACCGTCCAAGTGTAGGCGGAGAACCTTCATCCTTTTACACCCTCCATGTGTAGACAGAGTACCTTCATCCTTCTATATCCTCTAAATGTAGGCAGAGTAACTTCATCTTTTCACACCCTTCAAGTATAGGCAAAGTACCTTTGTCCTTTTATACCCTCTAAGTGTAAGCAGAGTACCTTCAACTGTTCACACTCTACAAGTGCCGGCAGAGAACCTAATCTTCTTCAAAGATCTTCTCACGAGCAATCTAAAAAGATAAGAGGAAGAGTGAAAAACACAAATCACACACAGAGATCCTTACCTTTAAGTAACCTTATAAACCCTTCACACTCTACTAGCAAAACATCTCTCTCAAATACTCTCACCACACTCTCTCCTTCAATTGCACTTAAAAATCATGAAGCAAAGATAAAAAAGAAGATTTTTAATATCAGTCTTTAATGGACTTTTTATACAATAGACATAAAAAACTGTCCAAAAAACTAAAATTTTCAATTTTGAGTATACATAATCGTATAGTACGATCATATGTTCGTATGTATGAATAGTTCAAATCTTGTAGAATATGAACCTATTGTGAATCGGTACAAAATCATTTTGTATGCGATCATCGTCTGGTACGAACGAAGTTCATCTGAGTTGAATAGTTAGAAAATTTCAAATTTTATATGTACGAAACATCAAGATAAAATGTGCGAGAATCGACCTGAGACGTTCATCCTTATATGAAATTGGAATCATCCCGTACGATCTATACTTAGAAAAAAAAATTTGTTCGAGAATAGACCCGAGACGTTCATTCTTGTACGAGATTGGGATCTTCCCTTACGATCCATACTTAGAAAAAAAAATTTGTGCAAGAACAGACCCGAGACGTTCATCCTTGTATAAAACTTGGATCATCCCGTACAAACCTTTTTTTTATACTTAGAAAAAAAAATTCATTTCTTTTCATTCGACTGTTCATTGAGAAAAATATCTGACTAGATCATCTAGTCTAAAGTGTTATTATACAGTACTTTCAATTTAAAAATATGAATTTTAAACTTTCTTCCAGAGTGATTGTGTGCTCAGTTACTCAATATCACACTATCTCAAACTCAAAAAAATACAAACATCAATTATAATAAACTCTAAACTGATCTTAATTTGAACTCTTCAATAAACTGGAGTATGATTTCCCTGAAATATTACTGCACATAAGAGCAAAACAATTCTTCCAAAATATGTTAGGAGAAATAATTATCAAATCAATAATATTTGGAATTATCAAAAACATACAAGTTGTAAGAATATCAAACATGCAGAACTAAGTAGCAACTATCTCAACAATATCCTCTTCCCTTAATAAGACATATCAGTTTTCTTAGTGACTTTAAATATTAAAATAATGATGTTTTTTATTCATATTATGATAGTTAGATATTTGATAGAGCATCATTTTAACTCTTTGGAGTCATATATAGTTCTTCCTCAAATTTGAATATCATAATCAGGATGAAACATTCAGTTTCATTATTTGAACCCATTAGGGAATGATATATTTGCCTCCTAGGGCTATATATTAATCATAATGTTGTATTAAATTTTAAAACTAAAATTTTAGAAATTAAATTCTCCCAAAGAAAATTAACTTTTCAAAACCTCTTTTTCAAAGTCAATTTTTCAACCAAACATCTATCTATTACATGAGCCATTATGTTGTTGCGGATCTATGGTTTATGATTTTGATGATAGCAAACATTTATTTCTCTACGATTGCCTTATGTGCTAACGTTTCAGGTCCACACGATAAGACTGCAACTTGGAACCAGCTCAAGATTGGGTAGACTAGGTCTGAGTCGGTTTGTAATCTTTTTTCCTTTCTTGAGTCTGTTGTATTTGGTATGGGACCAGTTGGTTTGTAACTTGGAAGATCTCATGTTGTTCCCTATAAGATTTCTGTTTTTGGTAATATCGGCCGGGACGATATTTATATCATCCTGGATGATATGTCCAAAATCAGAAACCCTAATTAGGGCATCCTCATTAAGGCAGCCATCAACAGATCGGCCTGAACGATACCTGTATAGCCAGGACAATCTGCTCAATTCAGAAAGAATCAACCGCCAGATTCAATTTTGGAATTCTTTGTTTTAGTAAATCGGCCAGGATGATATTATTGTCGTCCAGGACGATCTAAATCAATTATACCTAAATTGATCTGGTATCTTTGGAAAGCATTAATGGTTGATTGATACGATCACATCGTCCGGGATGATCGCATGATTGGCCAGGACGATGGTCTGGACAATCTACATTGGACATCTTGTATCCAGGGTGATGATCAGGATGATTGAAATCGATTTTAAACTAATCGGTTTGGACGATCGTGATATCTGCCAGGATGATGTAACCAATTTTCTTCTAATCGTCCCAAATCGTCCCAGGCTGATAAGCTGAATTTGTTCTGATCGGCCAGGATGATATACCTATCATCCTGGACGATAATGACGGTAACTTGCATTAATGAGCTCATTTTGAGAGCTTCTATTTAAGCTTGGCATGACACTTTGTAAGTGTCTTTGGCAACCATTGTAGCTTCGTTCTTGTGGGGGAAACTTGAAGAGAAAGCTTGAAAGGGTGAGAGAAAAGGGTGGAGTTTGAGAGGGAGAAGATCTTGTGAGGGGGAGGAACTCAAGGGAGTGTGGTGGGGAATCCACACGGTTGCTCCGGCGAACTTGCACCTTAGTACCATCGGATTCAAGGCTTGTCTCGAGGTAAGTTCACCAAAGAAGAAGATCTCCTTGGTGTCAAAGGACCCGGCGACTCCGCCGCACTGAGGAAGGTGGAAGTGATTTTGTAAGGGCTTCTCCGCCTAGCTGTAGGGGCTAAAGGAGAGACACTTGTTTTAGTGCAATACTTGGAGGGTGCCTCTAAGGAGTGGACGTAGGTCAAGGTTTGACCAAACCACTATAAATCCGGTGTGTTCTTTTCTTATTATTGCTTCCGCATTATTTTAATTTCCACACTTTGGTTTTTATTGTGGTGATTTTGGTTTTGGTTTGTGTTGTGATTTTAAGACTCTTCTTTTCCAATTCACCACTCTCTTTATTTAACCTTGGGCTAGTTCTATAGGGCTTAACATCCCTAACAAACTTTCAAGACATCCCTAACGAACTTTCAAGTTGTATCAGAGCTTCATTCATAAAATAAGTTTTTAAAAGCTTTTGAATTTCGATCCATGGCTAATTTTTCAAATCGTAATGTCGCGGAAGGATATTCAATCACAAGACCTCCTTTATTTGAAAATATGTCATTTGATTTTTTGAAAACTCGCATGTCTATTTTCTTGCAATCAATTGATTTTTGCATGTGGCATATGATTTTAACTAGTTATTCATCACCATCACGAATTGTTAATGGAGTTAAAATTGATATTCCTTTTAGTCAATGGAACAGGGAAGAATAACTTAATGCTCAATTAAATGCAAAGTCTTTAAATTGTTTTTTCTGTGCTTTAAATTCTGATGATTTTATGTTAGTATCTACGTGCACTACCGGTAAGGAAGTTTGGGATAAATTGCACACCATATACGAAGGCACGAATGAAATCAAGCAATCCAAGTTGAATTTGTTAATGCATGATTTTGAATTATTTTCCATTAAACCTTATGAAACGATCTTAGACATGTATACCATATTCATTCAAATTGTAAACTCATTGCATGCTTTAGGAAAAGATTTTTCAATTTTTAAAAAAGTCAATAAAATTCTTCGTTGTTTACTTGAAAAATTTGATGCCAAAGTTATTGCTATTTGTGAATCAAAAGATTTGAATGATTATTCTATTGATAATTTGATTAGCTCACTCATTGCCTACGAGCAAAGTTTGGGTCAAAGACTTTTGGATGCAGGTGAAATGATTGTTCTAAAAGCTAGAGTTACAGAAAAAGATTGCTTAGTTGGTGACGAATGTAATGACTTGTCAAGCAAATCACAAAGCTCACCAAAGCATAAGCAAAAGTTGAAAAAAGGTAAAAGTGGTAAGGATGTCCATATTTCTTCTGACATTATTTGCTTTCGATGCAGGAAGCCTGGACATATGAAAAATCAGTGCCCTAATTCAAGAATTCTTCCTACGAAAGAAAAGGGCAAGGCTAAGCAAAATTTAAACCGGGGAAATAATGAAAGGCAAAAAATCTCATGGGCAGATCTGGTCTCTGAAGCATCGGACCAGGAGAGAGATAATGGTTAAAAGCATTTCGTGTTTTTGTGTTTTTGTGTTTTTCTTTTGTTTATTTCTTGAAATTTTTTCTTTCGTGAAAATTTTCCTCTGATAACCACACACACTCACTTTTCTAAAAATGAAAAATCTACTTCCTATTTTTCTTGAAACTTTGGTAAGTTGTGTTTAACTTCTCTAAAACAGTCGAAGGAAGGAAACTCATTATTTTTTTTCTCAATCTCTGTTTTATAAAAGAGGTTATCCTACTTTTGATTTAAAATCTTTTTCATCTTTTAAATTAGTTTTTGAAACAAAAAATTTTTTTTTTTAAAAAAAATGATTGTTTCTTCCTCTAATTTATTTTATGATTTAGATATTGAATTAAAAAGTTTTTTAGCCTTTTTCAAGAGCTTGAGTTTGGATTATCAAATTATGAATTTCTTACTTTTTCTGGGCTATGCGTTGTCAAATCCGATTTTACTACAATTTTGATTAAAACTAAGAGGTAACTTTCTCATTTTAAGAATTTTTTTTTTCACTAGATCAGAGAACGTTTGTTATCTTTTGTTTGCTTTGGTTTTTGTTTGTGCTTCCTCTCTTTTTGATAATGTTAAAGGGGGAGAATGTAATGTTGAATTTGTATCTTTATTTTCTTTTCAAAAAAATTAAAAAACAACAAAAATATTTTTTATCTTCCCTATTTTTTAAAGTGTTATTCTAGTGAGGGGGAGATTAGGAGAAAATTTATTTTTTGAAAATTCAAATTGAAATTGTTTGCCATCATCAAAAAGGGGGAGATTATTGCGGATCTATGGTTTATGATTTTGATGATAGCAAACATTTATTTCTCTACGATTGCCTTATGTGCTAATGTTTCAGGTCCACACGATCAGACTGCAAATTGGAACCTGCTCAAGATTGGGTAGACTAGGTCTGAGTCAGTTTGTAATCTTTTTTCCTTTCTTGAGTCTGTTGTATTTGGTATGGGACCAGTTGATTTGTAACTTGGAAGATCTCTTGTTGTTCCCTATAAGATTTCTGTTTTTGGTAATATCGGCCGTGACGATATTTATATCGTCCTGGACGATATGTCCAAAATCAGAAACCCTAATTAGGGCATCCTCATTAAGGCAGCCATTAACATATCGGCCTGAACGATACCTGTATCGGCCAGGACGATTTGCTCAATTCAGAAAGAATCAACCGCCATATTCAGTTTTGGAATTCTTTGTTTTAGGAAATCAGCCAGGAAGATATTATTGTCGTCCAGGACGATCTAAATCAATTATGCCTAAATTGATCTGGTATCTTTGGAAAGCATTAATGGTTGATTGATACGATCACATCGTCAGGGACGATCGCATGATCGGCTAGGATGATGGCCTGGACGATCTACATCGGACAGCTTGTATTCAGGGCGATGATAAGGATGATTGAAATCGGTATTAAACTAATCAGCCTGGACGATCGTGATATCGGCTAGGATGATGTAACCAATTTTCTTCTGATCGTCCCAAATCGTCCCAGGCTGATGAGCTGAACTTGTACTGATCGGCCAGGACAATATACCTATTGTCCTGGACGATAATGTCGGCAACTTGCATTAATGAGCTCGTTTTGAGAGCTTCTATTTAAGCTTGGCATGACACTTTGTAAGTGTCTTTGGCAGCCATTGTAGCTTCGTTCTTTTGGGGGAAACTTGAAGAGAGAGCTTGAAAGGGAGAGAGGAAAGGGTGGAGTTTGAGAGGGAGAAGATCCTGTGAGGGGGAGGAACTCAAGGGAGTGTGGTGGGGGATCCACACGGTTGCTCCGGCAAACTTGCACCTTAGTACCATCGGATTCAAGGCTTGTCTCGAGGTAAGTTCACCAAAGAAGAAGATCTCCTTGGTGTCAAAGGACCCGGCGACTCCGCTGCACCGGGGAAGGTGGAAGTGTTTTTTTAAGGGCTTCTCCGCCTAGCTGTGGGGGCTAAAGTAGAGACACTTATTTTAGTGCAATACTTTGAGGGTGCCTCCAAGGAGTGGACGTAGGTCAAGGTTTGACCGAACCACTATAAATCCGGTGTGTTCTTTTCTTATTATTGCTTCCGCATTATTTTAATTTCCGCACTTTGGTTTTTATTGTGGTGATATTGGTTTTGGTTTGTGTTGTGATTTTAAGATTCTTCTTTTCCAATTCACCACTCTCTTTATTTAACCTTGGGCCAGTTCTAAAGTGCTTAACATCCCTAACGAACTTTCAAGACATCCCTAACGAACTTTCATATGCATTGAAAGTTAAAGGCCACTAATCTTCTCAATTATCTTCACACCTAAATAAGTAATTTCCTTGACCAAATTATACCCCCATAGAGAAGCTAGATTCTTCTTCCTCCAACCAGCTATAGACTTATGAAAATCCTCATAGATTTACACTTCTTAATTCTATTCCTTATCTAGGAACAGTATGCAAATACAAAATAATTAACTCTCTTCACCGATTTTGATGTGGCATCAACAAATTTAGCACATCATCTGCATATAGGAGATGGGAAATAGGTTCACCCTTGGGAGCAATTTTAATACCCATATTCTCTCCTCTTTGATGAAAAGCATTAGATATTCATAACACATTATAAATAAATAAGGAGACAAAGGGAAGCCCTACCTAAATCCATTTGATTCTTCTATCTTATCAATTCTTCTTCCTTTCATTAAAATAAAATATCTTTGATTTAGCACAATTGCATAATCATATTAGAGAATTTAAGAGGCATACCCAAACACTTCAAAACTTTAGGCAAAGTTAACCACCCCATACTATCATAAGCTTACTCCATATAAAATTTTAGAGCCATCAATCCTTTTTTTGAAGTTGATAATCAGAATTTACAAAATACATCTTGAGCTAAAATATAATGTTCAGTCATAGATCTTCCTGAAACAAATCCTACATGCTCCTTAGAAATAAGCTTTGGAATACAAATATTTAATCTATTGAGAATTATAACTACAACTACATTATATAAAGTCAAACACAAGCTAATAGGTCAAATTTTAGAAGGAACCAAAGCATTATAGACCTTGGGAATCAGCACAATCAATATATATTTCCAATATGTAGGCATAATTCTTATTTCAAAGAACCAAAGTAAAGGCTTCCAAAGATCATCTTTACCAATTTCCCAATATGCATTGATAAAATAATTAGTAATTCCATCTACACCTAGAGCTTTTTATCACCTAATTCCATCTCTTCCTTAGAAAAATAAGCATTCAACATAAATATCATTGACTCATCCACCTAATTCTTTAAATTGAAGTCTAATAAACCTGCTAAAGAATAGCTTCTATCACTCACTTTCTCTAAAAAAACCTATAGAAAATATATTTAATTTCTATAGGCTATTCAACTTAAATACCATAAACATTCTTAACTTGAAAAATATTGTTACCATTTCTTCTTGAAGTTGCAAAAGCATAGAAGAATCTAGTGTTGGAGTCACATTCTTCCAACCACTAAGTATTAACTCTTTGCCTCCACTATGTAGCCACCCTTGCCAAAGTTACATTCAACTCCTACAATTTTCCTCTTAATTGATGTAATTTCTCTAGAACTAGTCCTTCTGAGTATTTTTTTTCTTATAACATCAGAATTTGCTTCTAAAGAGTTTACTTAATGCTCATTAACTCTTTGAGTTTATTCTTAATCTAGAAATAAAGAGCATGAAGAGACTTTTAAATTTTCATTTGAAAATTTTCAACAGCATGAAAAAAATCATTCTTCTTCTAAGTCTTATCAATAATTCCGTGAAAAGCTGGATAATAAATCTAAATGTTCTAAAAAAATGAATAGATTTTTTATGAGGAGCAATATAATTATCTAATTTTAACACAATTGGATAGTGATAAGTAAACACTTTGTCTAAATATCTAAATAAAACAAAGGGAATACATTTGAGAGATTCAGTGTTCAACAAACATCTATCCAGTTTCTCCCAAATTCTAACATAACCATTATTATTGTTGCACCAAGAGAACCTAGGTCTAATACATCGTACATCATGCAAAATTCTTTTAGCCGTGAAATCTATCGTTTCCTGGGAAACTTGAGACATAAAAAACTTTTCCCACCTATCTTCTCCTCAGTGGATATTATATAATTAAAATATCCACTAAAAATTTCTAGAAGATTCTTAGGAGTAACTACTTCAATTTTCTCCCACAAAGCTCTTCTATTTTGCATATCCTTATCACCAAAAAATAATATAGATTAACCATTCACAATACTTTGGAGTTTTGATTGTATAATCACACATTGACTGGAAGCATCAATAAATTTGAATGATGTTAGCTCATTTTCTCAAAGCGCTATAATACCACAAGAAGTTCCATTTGCTAGATGATGATGAAAATCCCACCCATCTCTACTTATTATATTAACCACAATCTTTTCAATAGAAGATAACTTTGTTTTCATTATCCCATTAAAGAAAATATTATTTGTCTTCACACATTCCTTTAAGAATATAACAACCTACTTATTTTTGGGTCCCTTATAATTCTAGGAGGTAATTGAAGACATTAATCATAGAAAGGGTAAAAGTTCCTACTAAAGGCCTTACATCCACCTTCAACATTCATCTTTCTAGGAATTTTCTCAATAGGGCCCAATCCTTTTAATTCTTTATTTAGACTTGGTTTCATGTTTACTAACTTTCCTTCATAATCAATAGACATATAGGATGAATCCCTAACATCTGCCTTCTCCTGCAATTGAGAATTCACATCTAAAATGCCTTTCTCCTCTAAAGCCTTATCTAGAAAATAGGGATTAATTCCTATCATGATTAAAAGAGAACTCTCCTCCACTAATAGTTTGTATTAAAGGATAAAAATAATTTTAATAACATGATACTGATCAATGTTACCTCCATATTCTTTTTATACATTTCCAGTTGTTTAATCTATAGGAGTCTTTTAAAAGACTATAATTAATAGTAGGAGGGTTTCTATTAATTGTGGCAGCTTCCCCATCATTATTATGATAACATAAACCTTTTATATAAAAACTTGATTCGGGTCTTCACTGCAATCAAGATAAATCTTTTAATTTCCATGAACACCAACAATACGAGTAGTAGATGTCATGAAAGGTTCTAGTTTTCTACAAATAAACTTTTAGCTAAACCTTTTGAATTCCCTCTAGAAGAAAATTTGAAATTATTTCTGTTGCGAATCTATTTTCAGGAAATATAATTTTAATGATAGCAAACACTTATGTTTCTCTACAACTGTCTTGCCTAGTAACATTTCAAGTCCATAAGATCAAACAGCAATTTGAACCAGCTCAAGATTGGGTAGACTAGGTCTAAGTCAATTATAAATGATGTGGTTCCTAATGCTAAGTAACCTTGCACACACACACATGGGGACAATTTTTGACAATTTTTAGAGTTCTCTATTTTTGCTCACATTATCCGAGACAATCCACAATTGGCCTGGATAATCCATTAAAAATAGAAACCCTAATTATGACATCCTGGTTAGGGCAAGCATCATTAAGTTCATCGTCCTAGATGATAGTTGTGATTAGGATGATAGGCTCAAATAAAAAAAAATAAGCTGACAGATCTATTTAGGTAGCTTTTATTTTTAGACATCATCCTTGACATCGTCCTAGACTATGCAACATAATTATGCCTAACTTAATCTGATAATTAAGGTTTGATTGATCGATCATATCATCCTGGACGTCACAGGATCGGCCAAGAAAACCAGTTCACAAACCTTAGTTGTCCTTAGATGAATAAACATCAGCCAGCTTCTATTCAAGGTAATGTTCTAGATAATTTACACGGATTTGAACTAATCAGTCGGGATGATCGTGAGATCGGCCTGGGCGATCAAGCTATTTTTCCATCATCTAGACATCCATTCAGTGCGATTATTTGGATGATATTTAATGATTTGCACTAATCATACAGAACGATGTACTATAGGTCTAGATGATAGGAATAAAAACCTTATGATCGTCCCAAATAGTCCTGGCTGATAGAACTAAATTTGTACTGATCGTTCATGATGATATTTATATTGTCCTGGATGATAAAGTTAATTTATTGTAATTAAGAGATATTCTGAAGCTCTTCTATTTAAGACCTCTTATTCCTCTCAAGAGAGTATCTTTTGCTGTTGTTTTGACTTGAGAGAGCCAAGAGGAGAGGGAGAGGAAGGGAGAGAGAGAGGCTCATGTGAGGAGGAGTTTATAAGGGGTTCATAAAAGTTGCTCCAAGTAAGGATCCATCATCATCTTCTCCAGTCGTCATCCCTAGTTTATTGGGGGTTCTAGAGAGGTCTATTTTAGCATCTGATCAAGGTTCTCTACCAGCTTTAGGAGAAAGCAAAAGGAGTTTGGTTCTCTGCCTACTTATGGAGGAAATAAAAGGAGTTGGATACTCTGCCTCACCTGGGTTCGTGGAAAGGAGGTTTGTAAAATTTTCTCCACCTTACTGTGGGGGAAAAATGAGAGACACTATGTTTATTGCAATACTTGTAGGGTGCCTCTGAGAAGTGGACGTAGGTCCAGTTGACTGAACCACTATAAATTTTTGTATTCTTTATTATTGCTTCCATATTTAATTTTTGTATTCTTCACTTTGATTTCTATGAAGAATCTTGGTTTTGGTTTAAGAATATATTTTTAATTGAAAGATTTTTTAAATCCCAATTCACCTCCCCCCCCCCCCCCCCTCCTCCTGGTTAGCCTTAAGACAAGTTCATTAGGGCTTAACATCCATGTCAAACTTTCAAGTGGTATCAGAGCGGGATTCATAAAATGATATTCCATTTTATTTTTGGAAAACTCGCATGTTTACGTTTTATAATCGATTGACTATCGCATATGGATGCTTGTTAAGGATGGTTGCACCCCTCCTTCTAGTGAAATTATTGGCAATAAAACTGAACTTCCTTTTATTGAGTGGACTTTTGATGAACGGGAGTTCGCGCAACTTAATGCAAAATGTTTGAATTATTTTTTTTGTTCTTTGAAATCTGAAGATTATATGTGTGTTTCAACTTGTGCAACTGGTAAAGAAATTTGGGATAGATTGTGTATTACTTATGAAGGCACAAATGAGCTTAAGCAATCTAGAGTGAATATTCTATTGCATAACTACAAACTTTTTCGTATAAAAACATCTGAGTCAATTTCTGACATGTACACTAGGTTTACTCAAATTGTCACCTCATTACATGATTTAGGAAGAGTGCTAACTAATTATGAAAAATTAAATAAAATTTTGAGATGATTGCCCTCCTCTTTTGATGCTAAGATCACTATAATTATTGAATCTAAAGATTTAAATATTTAATCTATTAATAATTTACTTGGATCACTCATTGCTTATGAGCAAGAGGTGAATCAAAGAAATCTTGATGCAGGTGAGAAAAAAAGAGAAAACTGTGGCATTGAAGGCCAACAATACGGACACTGATTCTTCCAAGTCTGAAAGCGAAGATGTTACCTTCATCACTAGGTAATTCAAAAGTTTTCTAAGGAAGAACAACAAGTATCAACAGAAGTGGAAAAAAGGTAAGGATAGCAATGTTGCGGATCTATGGCTTATGATTTTGATGATAGCAAACATTCTTTTTCTCTATGACTGATTTCTACTAAAATTTCAGGTTCACACGATCGGACTGCAATTTGGAATCAGCTCAAGATTGGGTAGACTTGGTCTGAGTCAGTTTGTACACTTTTTCCTTTCTTCAGTCTATTGTATTTGTTGTGGCTCCTGATGCTTTGTAACGTATAAGAGTTTCTGACTATTTCCTAGAGTTTACTGTTTTTGATAACATTATCCTGGACTATATTTATATCGCCGGGATGATCTATTCAAAAGCAGAAATCCTAATTAGGGCATCCTCATTAAAGTAGCCATCATTATGCAAAACACATCGTCCTAGATGTATATCGGCTAGGACGATAGGCTCAATTCAGAAAGAATCTGCCGCCATATCTACTTAGGAAATTCTTATTTTTGGATATCGGCCTAGTGGATCGGCCTGGACTATAAAATATCGGCCAGGACGATCTAGGACATTTTTTCCAAAATTTCTCTGGCAATTTTGGAAAGCAATTAATGGTGATTTCATCTGGGCCGATCACAAGATCATCCGGAACGATTAGACATCGTCCAGCTTCATTTCAGGGCGAAATTTAGGATGATTTTTCTCATATTTGAACTAATCGGCCAGGGCGATATGTCTATCGTCCTGGACGATAATGTCGGCAACTTGCATTAATGAGCTCATTTTTAGCTCTTCTATTTAAGCTATGACAAGGCGCTTTGTAAGTGTCTTTAGCAACCATAGTAGTTTTGTTCTTGTGGGGGAAACTTGAAGAGAGAGCTTGAAAGGGAGTGAGGAAAGGGTGGAGTTTGTAGAGGGAAAAATCATGTGAGGGGGGACTCAAGGGAGTGTGGAGGGGGATCCACACGGTTGCTCCGGCAAGCTCGCACCTGAATACCGTCGGATTCAAGGCTTATTTCGAGGGAAGTTCACCAAAGATGAAGATCTCTTTGGTGTCAAAGGACCCGACGACTCTGCCACACCGGGGAAGGTGGATGTGATTTTGTAAGGGCTTCTCCGGCTAGCTGTGGGGGATAAAGGAGAGACACTGTTTTAGTGCAATACTTGGAGGGTGCCTCCAAGGAGTGGATGTATGTCAAGATTTGACCGAACCACTATAAATCTGGTGTGTTCTTTCTTATTATTTGCTTCTGCATTTAATTTTTGCATTTGGTTTTCTTTGTGGTGATTTTGGTTTGAGTTTTATCTTTGATTTTAAAGTTATCCAATTCACCTCTCTATTTGTTAGCTTTGGGCCAGTTCATAAGGGCTTAACATCCTTAACGAACTTTCAAGTGTCATCTGAGCACTTTCAAGTAGTATCAGAGCAAGTTTTCATAAAATAAGTTTTTAAAAGCTTTTGAATTTTGATTCATGGCTAATCGTACTATTACGGAAGGTTATTCAATCACCAGACCTCCTTTATTTGAAAATATGTCATTTAATTTTTAAAAAACTCGCATGTCTATTTTCTTGCAATCGATTGATTTTCGCATGTGGCATATGATTTTAACTGGTTATTCATCACTGTCACGTATTATTAATAGAGTTAAAATTGATATTCCTTTTGGTCATGGAACAAGGAAGAACAACTCAATGCTCAATTGAATGCGAAGTCTTTAAATTGCTTTTTCTGTGCTTTAAATTCTGATGATTTCATGTTAGTATCCACGTTCACTACTGGTAATGAGGTTTGGAATAAATTGTACACCATATACGAAGGCACTAGTGAAATCAAGTAATCCAAGTTGAATTTGTTAATGCATGATTTTGAATTATTTTTCATGAAACCTTTTGAAATGATCTTAGATATGTATACCAGATTCATTCAAATTGTAAACTCATTGCATGCTTTAGGAAAAGATTTTTCAATTTTGAAAAAGTTAACAAAATTCTTCGATGTCTACTGGATAAATTTCATTCTAAAGTTGTTGCTATTTGTGAATCTAAAGATTTGAATGTATATTCTATTGATAATTTGATTGGCTCACTCATTGCCCATGAGCAAAGTTTGGGTCAAAGTCTTTTGGATGCAGGTGAAACGATTGTTCTAAAAGCTGAAGATATGGAAAAAGATTGCTTAGTTGGTGATGAATGCAATGACTTATCAAGCAAATCTCAAAGCTCACCAAAGCATAAGCAAAAGTGGAAAAAAGGTAAAAAAGGTAAGGATGTTCATATTCCTTCTAACATTATTTGCTTTCGATGTAGGAAACCTGGACATATGAAAAATCAGTGCCCTAATTTAAAAATTCTTCCTACAAAAGAAAAGGGCAAGGCAAAACAAAATTTAAACTGGGGAAATAATGAAAGGCAAAAAATCTCATGGGCAAATCTAGTTTCTGAAGCATCGGACCAGGAGAGAGATAATGGTTAATAGCCTTTCGTGTTTTTGTGTTGTGTTTTTATTTTTATGTTTTTCATTATTATTTTGTATTTTTATTTTGTTTATTCTTTGAATTTTTTTTCGTGAAAGTTTTTCTCTGTTCAATACACACATTCACTTTTCTAAAAATGAAAAATCTACTTCCTGATTTTTCTTGAAATCTTTGGTAAGTTGTGTTTGACTCCTCTAAAGCAGTCAAAGGAAGGAAACTCATATTTTTTATTCTCAATCTCTATTTCCTAAAAGAGGTTATTCTACTTTTGATTTAAAATCTTTTTCATCTTTTAAATTGGTTTTTGAAACTAAATATTTTATCTCCTTACATTTTATTTATTGCATAGGGATCTTTTGCAAGTTATTGAATCTAACTCATAATTTTCTTAATCAAGAATTCGCTTTATCAATAGGATGGGTTTACTTTTATTTTTTAAGATTTCAGAAAGGTAGCATATTAAAAAAAATTGGCCAATGATGCCAAAAATAAAAGATGCGCAATGACGCTAAATTGAAATATATACACAAAAATGTATCAAAAATCAAAAGATGCGCAAAGAGCGCCATTCAAATTGACAAGAGGCATAAAATGAGCCCACAAAATTTAATGCTTACCATTCTTGTAGTTCTTAAAAGCTTAAGAAAACCCTTGATACTTTCAGTACTTGATTTTAAAAAACATGATTCCTGATTCAATAATTCGTGCATTTTATGAAAGGAGTTTTGAAAAATTAGTGTTTTTTTCTAATTTATTCCTTGATTTATATATTGAATTAAAAAATTTTTTTGCCTTTTTAAAGAACTTGAGTTTAGATTATCAAATTTTGAATTTCTAACCTTTTATGGGCTATGCGTTGTCAATACAATTCTACTAAGTTTTTTATTAAAACCAAGAGAAAAATTTCCCATTTTAAGATTATTTTATTTCACTAGATCAGGGAACATTTTTTATCTTTTCTTCATTTATTTTTTTTGTGCCTCTTTTGTTTTTGATAATGTCAAAGGGGGAGAATGTACTGTTGAATTTGTATCCTTTTTTCTTTTTAAAAAATTTAAAATAACAAAAATATTTTTATCTCCCCTATTTTTAAAAGTGTTATTCTAGTGAGGGGGATATTAGGAGAAAATGTTCCTTTTTGTAAATTCAAATTGAAATGTTTTCTATCATCAAAAAGGGAGAGATTGTTGCGGATTTATGGCTTATAATTTTGATGATAGCAAACATTCTTTTTCTTTATGACTGCTTTCTACTAACATTTCATGTTCACACGATCGGACTGCAATTTGGAATCAGCTCAGGATTGGGTAGACTAGGTCTGACTCAGTTTGTACACTTTTTCTTTTCTTGAGTTTATTCTATTTGTTGTGGCTCTTGATGCTTTGTAACGTATAAGAGTTTCTAACTGTTCCATAGAGTTTACGGTTTTTGATAACATCGTCCTGGACGATATTTATATCGGCCGGGATGATCTATTCAAAAGCAGAAACCCTAATTAGGGCATCCTCATTAAAGTAGCCGTCATTATGCAAAACATATCATCCTGGACGATTTTGTATCAACCAGGAAGATAGGCTCAGTTCAGAAAGAATCTGCCGCCATATCTACTTAGAAAATTCTTATTTTTGGATATCGGCCTGGTGGATCGGCCTGGACTATAAAATATCGGCCAGGACGATCCAGGACATTTTTTCCAAAATTTCTCTGGCAATTTTGGAATGCAATTAATGATGATTTCATCTAGGTCGATCGCAAGATTGTCCAGGACGATTAAACATCGTCCAGCTTCATTTCAGGGCGATATTCAGGACAATTTTTCTCATATTTAAACTAATCAGCCAGGACGATATGTCTATCATCCTGAACGATAATGTCGACAACTTGCATTAATGAGCTCATTTTTAGCTCTTCTATTTAAGCTATGAAAAGGTACTTTGTAAGTTTCTTTGGCAGTCATAGTAGCTTCATTCTTTTGGGGGAAAATTGAAGAGAGAGCTTGAAAGGGAGTGAGGAAAGGGTGGAGTTTATAGAGGGAGAAGATCCTGTGAGGGGGGACTCAAGGGAGTGTGGAGGGGGATCCACACGGTTGCTCCGACAAGCTCGCACCTGAATACCGTTGGATTCAAGGCTTATCTCGAGGGAAGTTCACCAAAGATGAAGATCTCTTTGGTGTCAAAGGACCCGACGACTCCGCCGCACCGGGGAAGGTGGAAGTTATTTTGTAAGGGCTTCTCCGCCTAGCTTTGGGGGATAAAGGAGAGACACTTATTTTAGTGCAATACTTGGAGGGTGCCTCCAAGGAGTGGACGTAGATCAAGATTTGACCGAACCACTATAAATCCGGTGTGTTCTTTCTTATTATTTGCTTCCACATTTAATTTTCGCATTTGGTTTTCTTTGTGGTGATTTTGGTTTGAGTTTTATCTTTGGTTTTAAAGTTATCCAATTCACCTCTCTCTTTGTTAGCCTTGGGCCAGTTTATAAGGGCTTAACATCCCTAACAAACTTTTAAGTGCCATCTGAGCACTTTCAAGCAAAAATAATAAAATTTCTTCTGATGTTGTTTATTTTGAAGGCAGGAAGCCTGGACATGTTAAAGATAATTGTCTTACACTTAAAGAGGATCCAAGCAAGGAAAAGAGTGAGGAGAAAACCAAATATAGGAAGGAAAAGAAGTAGTACCAATAGACTTCTTGGATGGATTTTGTTTATGACTTATTTGAGATTGAAGCTGAAGAGGAGATAACAAATTTGTGCTTAATGGGTGATCATCTTGGTCAGTCTGATCAAGAAGAGGTATGTGAACTAACCTATAATCAATTACTTGAAATTTGTGAGGAAATTCATGCATTATATAAGAAACTTAAGAAATCGCATGCTAATTTGAAATTGGAGCTTTTAAATTTGTAAAAAGAGCATAAAAGTTTAAGTAAAGAACACACTCAACTTGATAGCAATCACATGTCTTTACTTGATGAGTTCAATTATTTAAATAAAAAACATTCTGAATTAATTGTTGAGCATGATTCTTTGAAAGTATCCTACCTCACTTGAATCTAATTTTAAATCTTATACTGAAGAATCTGAACATAAAGAGCACTATTTAAATGTTGATAATGTTATTATAGAAAGTGCTAACTTGAGGTTTAAAGCTAAATTGAATACACTTGAGAGAAATTTGAATATATCAACACTTGGTCTAAATCCAAAACCTAGGAAGAGGTATTATAACCCGAACATATTAGTAAATCCTTTTCCTAAAGTTAGATATTTTTCATGTAGTATATTAGGACACATTTCACACACTTGCACTATTCACCATAGTACACATTTGGTGTGGAGACCCAAACTACATGATTCACAGTATAACACATATGCATTGCATTCCTCTTTTCATAAGAAGGGACCCAAACCTGTTTGGGTTCCTAAATCTGACATTTGATGATTTTGTAGGTAAGCTCTCACCAAAGGCCTTGTGAGAGCATGCGGTACTTGGACAGCGAAGGCTCGCAGCTTATAATTGCATAAACTTGCTACTTAATAAATTCTGAATTGTATGTTTACTACTCTGTTGAGTGTTGTTATGCTCTATTTTAGTTTTGAGTTAGCTTTTTATGTTTGCTGTTAATTTGCAGTTATTTTATCTCTTTTATTTTCTTTTTGTTTATTAGTTTTTTTTTCTTTTTTTTTTCATTGCTGAAATAATATTTTGCGTTATTTTTGCTTTTGAAAATTTGTAGTTAATGACTAAATATCCCTAAATTCGTTAAAGGGAGAAACACCATTGATTGTTTCCCTCCCATTAAACTCTTTTAGTCGGTGTAATTTTTTTTCTAAACAAAAGTCAATCTCAAACTAACAACTGGACTTTACAGTTGTGAACTTTTCTATCTTGCTATATCTTATATATATAATGTTCAAAGTCTTTTATATTACTTTCAAATTCTTCGAAATCTTGTTGTTGCATTTATCATATGAATTTTATTATGTTTTGTGGTTTATTATTTCCTTAATTAGAGAATAAGTTTTTCTTCTCACAATTGAGAGTTTTTAAGAGTTTTGAAAAAGGGCTCTAGCATACAAAGATGACAAGGGCATAAAATTAGCCCCAAAAAGAAAAGAAAAGTAAAAAGATGCACAATGACCGTAAAAAATTCAAAGATATACAAAGTGTATCAAAAATCAAAAGATGCACAAAGTGCATCAATCAATTTATAAGAGGCATAAAATAAACCCATAAAAGCAAGCTTCCAACTCTTTTAAACCTTTAAAATCTTAGAAGTATTCATGTGTCACTTGATATTTTCAAAGGCTTGATTTCAAATTTCTTGATTGTGATAAATTACTTTTTTATATTATTCTATAAGATATTTTTCTGGAACCAAGTTTTTAAATGAATCTCTTTTTTCCTGTCCAATTAGTTTATTCTGAGTTAGGTCTTTTTTTTTCAAAAGACAATTTTGCCATGAGAGAAGATCAAGCTAGGATTAATAGGATTAGATATTCTACCATTTTTAGATTTTGACGATATTAACTCATTGGTCTTACATGTCTTTAAATTCAATCACTTGAAAAATTTATCATATTTATGTCTTGTTTATTTAAAAAATAAATAAATAATCAAAAATTAAAAATAATAAAAAATTTCTTATTTTCATTCCATTTTATCTCTTCTTTTCTATCTTTTTTGTATTTTAACTTTATCTTTGACTAGTGTTTTTATATTTTTTGGACCTTCTCTGATCATCTGCAGCCACCTCTTGAATTTTATTTTATTTTTGTCCCATCACCCTGAACGATTTTTCTATCATCCTAAACGATGCATTCAATCCACTCCTAACCTTTCATCTGATGACTGATGTGTTTTCTTGTTTATCATCATCCTAGATAAAGCTATTGAGTCTAGTAAATAGGTTGTTAAACCTAAGTTAATGTCCCAAGGTACCAAGAGGGGGGGGGGGTGAATTGGTAGTTAAAAAAATTTTCTTTCTTTTGATAAATTTAACCGAAATTAAACTTTAATGAATTTTTTATAAAAGATTTTTCAACCACAAATTTTTAAAACACAAAATTAAAAACAGAAAATAAAAAGCAGTAAAATAAAAAGACACGATTTATAGTGGTTCGGTCTAAACCAGACCTACATCCACTCCCCAGAGGCACCCTCTGAGTATTGCACTAATACCAATAGTGTCTCTACTTTTGCACCCACAGCAAGGCGGAGAAGCCTTTACAAACACTCTTTTCACCACTACCCAGTGCGGTAGAGAACCGTCATCCTTTTACACATTCCCTTGTGTTGGCAGAGAACCATCGTCCTTTTACACTTTCCCTTGTGTTGTCAAAGAACCGTCGTTCTTTTACACTTTCCCTTGTGTTGGAAGAGAACCGTCATCCTTTTACACTCTCTTAGTGTGGGCAGAGAACCCTTCATCTTTTCACACTCTCTTAGTGTGGGCAGAGAACCCTTTGTCCTTTCACACTCTCCTAGTGTGGGCAGAGAACCCTTCATCCTTTCACACTCTCCTAGTGTGGGAAGAGAACCCTTCATCTTTTCACACTCTCCTAGTATGGGCAGAGAACCCTTCGTCCTTTCACACTCTCCTAGTGTGGGCAGAGAACCCTTCGTCTTAACACACTCTCCTAGTGTCAGCAGAGAACCGGATCTCCTTGATAGATCTCTTCCCAAGAAATCTAGAAGGAAGAAAGAAAAAGAGTGAAGTAATCTCAAATCACAAGTAGGAAATCTTACCTTTAAACACAATGCAAAGCCTTCAAGCTCCAGTGGTAGAAATCCTTCTTTAACTGCTCTCTCTCACTCTCTCCTTTACTCTTCTTCCAATAGGCATGAAGATCAATGAGCAAAAAGATTGGGTGGTAGTATAATTTGAAGTATATATACAAAAGACAAGAAAAACTGCCCAAAAATTACAAATTTTCAATTCTGTAAGCACTGGATCGTCCCGTACGATCGTGGATCGTCCTGGACAATTTTACTTATAGTGTCGGAAATGATCCTAATGTATATTGGTACGAGATATGTTCGTACACTCTCATCGTCCCGTACGAACTATGTTCGTCCGGTATGAAATGGTTATTACATAGGTCAGTTCCCAAAATTCTACAAGACATAACCAACTGACGTAAGTCAGTTCAGTTCGTCCTGGGACGAACAGGTTTTGTCCTGGGACGATTTTATACAGAGCGTTTCATCCAGGGATGAAAATTAATTTCATCATGTACGATCGCATACAAAGAGTTTCGTCGAGAGACAAAAATTAATTTCGTCCTGTACGATCTCATACAGAGAGCTTCGTCCCGGTATGAACCATAACTTTCGTCTGGACGAACAGTGCAAGGTGAGAATCTAGAGACGTTCGTCCCGGGACGAATATTAAATTCATCCTGGACAATTAGGACTTAAAAAATTTTCTACTTGCCTATTCGATCAATTGCTCCTTCGAGGGGTTAATTGACATGATCGTCCCGTACGAACCAAGTTCGTCCCGTACGATCAGTTTACAAAAAGGGTTCCCCAAGAGTGTGTGTTGTGATTTTTCACTCAATTACAATCACTCCCTCTTATTTCAAAAACTTGTAATTTACAAATGAATAATTTAAAGTCTTCATCGCTTGGAGTTGATTTTCCTAAAATGTTAATACACACTAGAGCAAAAAATAAATCTTCCAAAAAAGTGTTAGGAGATATATAAAACAATAATATTTAAAATCATCAAAATAATACAAGTTGCAAGAATGTAAAACATGCAAATAGCAACTCTCTCTACAATCTCCCCCTTTTTGATGATGGCAAAATAATTATTGTTTGTAGGATTTCAAGTTCTAAGAATCTCCTAAACTCCCCCTGAATTGATGAACTCATGAAAATAAAGAGGCATTTGAATTACTTAAAAAAAATTATTTTTTAAAATTTTATATATAACATAAAACAACACAAAAGATAAAACAAAGAAAATAATTAAATACTATGAAAACACACATACAAAAATTAAACACTACGAAAACATATGCAACAAACTATTTCTCCCCCTTTTCGACAACATCAAAAAGTGAAGAAGAAAAGAATGTTAGAAATGTAAGCAGAAGTATGAAATTCATTTGATATTTTAATCTTGAAAGTGATTGAAATAAGGTATGCAAATAAAATCAAAACATTAGAAAAACATAAGATTTCATATAATTTAAGAAGTGATATAACATAGAGAATAAAATGAATTTATCAAAAGCATGTGTCAATTTAGACATGAATATAAAGAAAATTATTGTACTAAGGATGAATAAAAAATTTTATATTTCAAATTTCAATATAAGTTATAAATGAACATTAGATCAATTTGAATTAAGAGATTAAAAGAGTCTGGAAAGAAATAATTACCACATGTGGCACTTTGCGCATCTTTTTCAATTTTTATGGCACATTTTTGTGCATCTTTTACTTTAGGCTTATTTTGTGCCTCTTTTTATCATTGTAAATTTTTTTCACATTCCTTTTGATTTTTGTACATTTGTACAATTTTCAAGAGTAATTGAATTATTTCCAAAATCAATAATCTAAAATTTCAAATTTTTTTAAGCGCATAAATACTAATTGAAAAGAGATACAAAATAAGAAAACATCTAAACTGCAATAATAATATTAAAGATAATGTAGTCTAAATAAGAGACATTGAATTAAAAATTCTAATAATATCAAGTTATAAGCATCTCTTAAATTTATAAAAATTATATTTTCTAATGATATTAATTTTAATTTACAAATTAAATAAAGCACTATTAAGATAAAAATAAAAAAGGAATGTCATAAAGTCGAACACACATTTTTAAAACATTAATCAACAAAACATTGAAATCATATATTGACATCGGATAAGGCTATTACAATTCGAAGTTTAAGATATCAATAGTAACACAACTAAGACAAAAACAAAACAACAAACTAAAGAAAATCACTAACACATAAACTACAATAAAACACAGAACAAACACTGAACAAACACTAAACAAATCATTCTGATGGACCCTAATCTGGAGGAGGAGGTGATGCTGCACCAAAGAAGTTGAAGTAACTACTGATCGTGAACATGTTGGAATTAATGGCATTTATTTGTTCACGCATAAATCTCATATCCTGATTGTGCTGAAAATCTTGCTGCTACAAGTGAGTTTCAATTTGATCAAACCTTTGATCAAAATGAGCCTCTAAATTTTCAAATCTTTGAACCAAATCCTGATAATTTAGTTCAGCAGCATGTGAAGGTCCAGCTTCTTCTTCTGCTTCACTCAGAACTACATGAGTTCGGCTGGGCTCGTCCTTATTGAAGATAGCCCTAAAGGATGTGTCGTTGTAGTAGAGAGGTTTTTCAAAATCTTGTTCAAGATGAATTAAATTATAATTCTTTTCCAAAATATAAGCAATCAGATGTCCTATGGCTATGTTCTTCTTTCTTTTATGATCAACATGATCAATTTTAGAGAGACCATAAATGTAGTCAATTAAGAGTTGGGCCTCATCTATAGGTTGTCTAGTCATAATCAAGTAGGTAACAGTAGAAAGAAGAGGAGTGATGTTGACTCTATCACCAGCTTTAGGTATAATGGAAGTTCTTAATACATGGTGGATGATACGGGCATCACGCAATAAGGTTGAAACTTTAGGCAAATGATCCTTAATTCTCCTATCTCTAATCATACGATTAGCTTCAGTCCAATCAAAACTTGAGTTGGATAAAGTGTGTGCTCTTAAGCCTTCAGTCCTTAAGTTTAGAAAAATACCAAAGTCATCCTTGGTGATTTCAACTTTCTTTTTGAAAACAAAAGAACTGATGACAGAATGGTCAGAGTTGAATGACATGTTTGCCAAGAAATAGTGAAAGGTTTCTCTATTGTAGAAGTGAACTAAAGTGAGGATCAAACCAAATTTAGTGGAGGTAAAAAAGTGCATTACCTTAAAAGTCAATTGATCCTGTAAGAGAACTCTAGATGGGGTGATTTTTGCAGACACAAACCTAGCAAATGATTCTTCATTGGCTCTAGAAAGGAAGTTTTCGGATGTATTTCTTGGAGGACCCTTAGCCAAGGTCTTTTGGCGCTTGCTAGAACTTGCCATTGAGAGATTTGAAGAGTGGAAAGGTTTAAAAGAGAAGTGTGAAACTGACTGTTCAGTAAAAACTGCCGTTAATTTAAAGAAGAACAACTGTTCGTACCAAACAAAATTTTCATTCGTCCCGTACAAAAATATTTCGTATGGACGGACAAATGAGTTTAAAAATAACGACTTTTTGTAAACACACAATTTTCGATGCATCCTTTCGTACAGATTTTTGACCAAGACGATCGTACAGACGAACACTTGTTCGTACGGATGATCAGAAATTTAACTCATTTTTATGGCAGTTGAAAATCGTCCCCCGCCATGAATCGACATATGTTTGTCTGGATGAACCAAAGGTTCGTACGGACGAAGTTCATAATAAAAATTGTCTTATACATTCAACTTCTGCATTCAATCGTCCCGTCGTTTGAAAAAATATTTCATCCTGGATGATCGTGACGATCGTACAGACAAACTACATTAAAAACTGCTCTTAAGACTGTTCGAAATTACGCAGTTTGTCATTTTACGCACATCGTCCCGTACGAAAAAATTTCGTCCCGGACGATGATGACCACAAATTTTCATTTTCACACACAAAAGAAAAATGAATAAAAATATATAAGTCACACTTAAATACACACCAAAAATAAACAAAAACAACAAAACAAAAATACAATGAACACAAAAACAAAAACAAAAACAAAATATCAATTTTGCAGGAAAAACATTTTTGTCTAAGCATTTAAATCAATAACTCCTAGCCTAGTTTTTAATGTACTGAAAGTATCAAAGGCTAAAAGTTTTGTAAAAATGTCTGCAAGTTGATTTTCTGTTGAAACATGGTTAAGTTCAATTTCTTCCTTGGATACATGATCCCTTATGAAATGATGCCTTATGTCAATGTGTTTGGTTCTTGAATGTTGAATAGGATTTTTTGAAATACAAATAGCACTAGTATTATCACAATAAATTGGTATAGTGCCTATAGTTAATCCTAAATCAATCAACTGTTATTTTAACCAAAGTACTTGTGCCACACAACTTCCTAGTGCAATGTATTTTGCTTCTACAGTAGACAGGGACTCTGAATTTTGTTTTCTACTAGACCATGAAACTAATAAATTTCTAATGAATTGACATGTTCTAGAAGTGCTTTTCCTATCCACTCTATAGCCTGCAAAAATAGAGTCTGAATAAACAATAATTTCAAATGAAGAGCTAAACTTTGGATACCAAATTCCTAAGTTCTGAGTTCCTAGTAAGTATCTTAAAATCCTTTTCATTGCTGTCAATTGTGATTCTTTTGGATCAGATTGAAATCTAGCACACAAGCAAATACTAAACATGATATCTGGTCTGCTAGCAGTCAAGTAAAGTAAAGATCCAATAATCCCTCTAAATTTCTTTTGATCAATAGATTTTCCCTTAAGGTCCTTATCTAACTGAATTGAGGAACTCATTGGTCTACTAACAGGTTTAGCATTGTCCATTTCATATTTTTTTAGAATGTTCTTAACATATTTAGTTTGACAAAGAAATGTACCTTCCTCAATTTGCTTAATGCTAAATCCTAGAAAATAATTTAAGTCTTCCATTAGACTTATCTCAAATTCACTACTCATTATTTTAGAAAAATCATTATAAAAATTTTTATTTGAAGATCCAAAAATGATATCATCCACATAAATTTGAACAATGAGTATATCCTTTCCAAATTTCTTTAAAAAGCGAGTTGTATCCACACTTCCTTTTTCAAAAGATCTTTTAAGTAGGAAGGTGCTTAACCTCTCATACCAAGCCCTAGGTATCTGTTTTAATCCATATAATACCTTTTTCAATTTGAACACATGATTTGGGTATTTAGAATTTTCAAAACCTGGAGGTTGTTCTACAAAAACATCCTCTTCAATTACCCCATTTAAAAAGGCACTTTTCACATCTATTTCATATAATTTGAATCCTTTAAAACAGGCAAAGTCTAGCAAAACTCTAATTGCTTCAAGTCTAGCAACAGAGGCAAAAGTCTCTTTAAAATCAATTCCTTCAATCTGATTATACCCCTTAGCAACTAATCTTGCCTTATTTCTAATGACTATTCGTGAGTCATTTATTTTATTTTTGAATACCCACTTAGTTCCAACTATGCTTTAATCTTTTGGCCTTGAAGTTAATTCCCAAACTTTATTTCTTACAAATTGATTCAACTCTTCTTGCATGGCCAAAATCCAAAATTCATCAGAAAGTGCTTGATCAATATTAGTGGGTTCGATAATTAAAATAAAGGCTGAATGATTGACTTCCTTGTTTAATCCATGCCTAGTTCTAACACCCTCACTAGGTTAACCTATAATCAATTCCCTTGGGTGGTTTTTAGAAAATCTCAAATCTCTAGGCAAAGGGTTTTCTATCTCCAAGTTCTCTCCCACATTTTCTTCGAAGTTTATTCTATCAATCTTTTGGGAGTTTTCCTAATTCTCATTTTCAACAACATTTAGCTCTTCCAAATTTTTAGATTCATCAAATACAACATGTGTAGTCTCTTCAATGACCAAAGTTCTTTTGTTGAATACCCTATAAGATTTTCCAACACTTGAATATCCAACAAAAATTCCTTCATCTAATTTTGGATCAAATTTTCCTAGGGCAGATTTTCCATTATTATGAATAAACACCTTGCAACCAAAAACATGCAAATGTGATAAATTAGGTGTTCTCCCTTTTAGCAATTCATAGGGTGTTTTATTTAAATTGGATCTCAAATTCACCCTATTCAGAACATAACATGCAATACTAACCACCTCAGCCCAAAAATATCTAGGAAGTGAGTATTCTGCCAACATTGCTCGGGCGGCTTCTTTTAATATTCTATTTTTCCTTTTGACTACCCCATTTTGCTGAGGGGTTCTAGGTGTAGAAAAATTATAATCAATTCCTTTTTCTTTATAAAAATTTTCAAATCTCTCATTCTCAAATTCTCCTCCATGATCATTTTGTATAGAAATAATTCTACACCCTAATTTCCTTTGAATCCAAGTCAAAAAATTTCTAAATTCCTCAAATGATTCACTCTTATAAAATAAAAATCTAACCCAAGTGAATCTTGTGTAATCATCTACTATAAAAAATCTGTATACCTTCCATCCTAGACTTACAGTTCCAACTGGTCCAAAAAGATCCATGTGTAAGATTTCCAAAGGTTTACTAGTTCTAAGATCCTTATTGGATTGAAAAGAGGACTTCACTTGCTTACCTAATTGACATGCATCACAAAGGTGGTTCTTATTAAAGTCTAGTTTTGGTATACCTCTCACTAAATTCTTTTGGGTAATCTTTCTAAGGTTTTTCATGCTAGAATGACAAAGTCTCCTATGCCAAAGCCATGACTCATCAGAAATAATTTTTAAACAAAAGGCAGTAGGAGTATGAATGCAATTTAAATCTAGCATATAAACATTGTTTACCCTCTTTCCATTCAACACATCTTTACCATTTATGCTTAATATGCAGCTAGTAGGAAAAAATTTTACACTATAACCCTTATTACATAGCTGACTTATACTTAATAAATTATGCTTTAATCCTTCAACCAACAACACATTGTCAATAAAAAAGTTTTTCAAGTTTCCAATCATACCTGATCTAATCACCTTCTTTGTGGTGTTATCTCCAAGTGTTACCTTGCCTCCACTCCTGGCTTCCAGCGTTATGAATTGAGCAGTATCTCCAGTCATATGCTTTAAACATCCGTTGTCCGGTACCATATGCTCCCACGAGATCTTGTGTGAGAGCGACCCTGCAAAAATATCAAATGTTAGACCTGGGAACCCAAACAAGTTTGGGTTCATCTTTTAGCAATTTATAATCAGATGCATGTATGATATGTCTAAGTTTATGCATCTTAAGTCTCCACACCAAATGAGATTTCATCTTCAAATTACAGGTGTGTGCTATATGTCCAACTAATCCACAATTATTACATTTAACATTAAGAAAAATATTCCTAAGTCTTCTACCATTTGTTTGTCTTCTAAGGGATTCCATATATTTAGGATAAAATTTAGGATTTATAAAATCTTCAAGTTTGGGGGGTATCCTATTATCCTCGAGAGCTTTTATTGTCAACTTATAAAATGAATTCATGTCTTCCAATATTTGATTTGTATAATTAATTCGATATGTTTTGCTCTCTGATTCATCCTTAAATTTTTTAAATTCTTTTTCAAGATCAGCATAGGATGATTTTAAAATCTCATGATTTTTATTCAGATCATCATATTCATCATGTAATTTCATGTGGTTGTCATCTATTAAAGCATGATCATTCCTAAGGATTTCATGTTCTTTCTTAAGTTCTTCCAATTCTAAACTTACACTAGCATGCATCTTTTTCATTTTCCTATATGCATCATGTATGTGTTCAGAAACTTCAAACAATTCATCCTAACTTAAGTCACATACCTCTTCTTGATCTGATTGATCAAGACTATCTGCCATCAAGCAAAGATTGGTGACTTCTTCTTCCTTTTCAGTCTCTGATGAATCTGAAGCTGAGCTGCCCAAAAAGCTCTTTGAAACTTCTTCTTGCCCTTCTTTATAGTTAGTTTTTCCTCTACCTTCTCCTTGTTAGGAGTGGCTTTGAGTTTTGGGCAATCAGTCTTGATATGACCTGGTTTCTTGCATTCATAGCAAATCACTTCATTAGAAACCTTGCCATTTCTGTTAAACTTACCACTATTACATTGCTGGCGTCTCTTCTGCTTCCTCTTCAGAAAACTTCTGAATTATCTAGTCATTAATGTAATATTGTCTTCATCCTCAGGTTGTAAGTGTTCACTCTCAAACTCTTCCACTTTTAGTGCTATATTCTTCTCCTTTTGTGGTTCATCTGCATCAATCTTTCTTTGACTAACCCCTTGCTCATAAGCAATGAATGAACCAAGAAGATTGTCGATAGAATAAATGTTTAGATCTTTAGACTCTGTAATTGTAGTAATTTTAGCATCATAAGCAGTAGGTAAACAACGAAGAATCTTATTAATCATTTCAGCATTCGTTAGTTCCCTACCAAGTGCATGCAAAGAGGTGACAATTTGTGTGAATCTTGTGTACATATCAGAAATGGATTCATTTGGTTTCATGCGAAATAATTCATAATCATGTAACAACATATTAAGTCTTGATTGCTTAACCTCATTAGTCCCCTCATAAGTTATACAAAGTCTATCCCATATGTCCTTTCCACTTTTGCAAGTGGAAACTCGCATGTAGTCTTCAGATTTTAAAGCACAAAAGAAGCTATTTAAACATTTAGCATTTAGTTGAGCTAAGTCATGTTCTTCTATAGTCCAATCTGCAAAAGGTGTTTCTACCCTAACTCCATCAACTAATCTAGTTAGTTTTGTATAACCTTCCTGGACTAAGATCCACACACGATAATCAAGTGACTATAAAAAAGTAGACATGCGTGTTTTCCAAAAATCAAAAGGTATATTGTCAAACAGTGGAGGTCTAGTAATAGAGTAACCCTCAGGTGTATTTCGGTTTCCAAATGTAGCCATCTACGTTAATTAAAAAATAGTTTAAACTTATGATTTTGAAACAAAGCTCTGATACCACTTGTTGAGTCTAGTGAATAGGTTGTTAAACCTAAGTTAATGTCCCAAGGCTACAAAGAGGGGGGGTGAATTGGTAGTTAAAAAATGTTTCTTTCTTTTGATAAATTTAATTGAAATTAAACTTTAATGAATTTTTTATAAAAGGTTTTCAACTACAAATTTTTAAGACACAAAATTAAAAGCAAAAAATAAAAAGCAATAAAATATAAAGACACACGATTTATAGTGGTTCGGTCTAAACCAGACCTACATCCACTCCCCAGAGGCACCTTCTGAGTATTGCACTAATACCAATAGTGTCTCTCCTTTTGCACCCATAGCAAGGCGGAGAAGCCTTTACAAACACTCTTTTCACCACTACCCGGTGCGGTAGAGAACCGTCGTCCTTTTACACTTTCCCTTGTGTTGGCAGAGAACCATCGTCCTTTTACACTTTCCCTTGTGTTGGCAGGGAATCGTCGTTCTTTTACACTTTCTCGTGTGTTGGCAGAGAATCGTCGTCCTTTTACACTCTCCTAGTGTGGGCAGAGAATACTTTGTCTTTTCACACTCTCCTAGTGTGGGCAGAGAACCCTTCATCCTTTCACACTCTCCTAGTGTGGGTAGAGAACCCTTCATCCTTTCACACTCTCCTAGTGTGGGCAGAGAACCCTTCATCTTTTCACACTCTCCTAGTATAGACAGAGAACCCTTCGTCCTTTCACACTCTCCTAGTGTGGGCAGAGATCCCTTCATCTTTTCACACTCTCGTAGTGTCGACAGAGTACCAGATCTCCTTGACAGATCTCTTCCCAACAATTCTAGAAGGAAGAAAGAAAAAGAGTGAAGTAATCTCAAATCACAAGTAGGAAATCTTACCTTTGAACACAATGCAAAGCCTTCAAGCTCCAGTGGTAGAAATCCTTCTTTGATTGCTCTCTCTCACTCTCTCCTTTACTCTTCTTCCAATAGGCATGAAGATCAATGAGCAAAAAGATTGGGTGGCAGTATAATTTAAAGTATATATACAAAAGATAAGAAAAACTGCCTAAAAACTGCAAGTTTTCAATTTTGTATGCAGTGGATTGTCCCGTACGATCGTGGATCATCCTGGACGATTTTACTTAAAGTGTTAGAAACGATCCTAATGTATATTGGTATGAACTATGTTCGTACACGCTCATCGTCCCGTATGAACTATGTTCGTCCGGTACAAAACAGTTATTACATAAGCCGATTCCCAAAATTCTATAGAACGTAACCAACTGACGTAAGTCGGTTCAGTTCGCCCTGGGACGAACAAGTTTTGTCCTGGGATGATTTTATACAGAGCGTTTCGTCCAGGGATGAAAATTAATTTCATCTTGTACGATCGCATACAGAGAGTTTGGTTCAGGGATGAAAATTAATTTCATCCTGTACGATCTCTTACAGAGAGCTTCGTCCCGGTACGAACCATAATTTTTGTCTGGATGAACAGTGCAAGGTGAGAATCCATAGATGTTCATCCCGGGATGAATATTAAATTCGTTCTGGATGATTAATACTTAAAAAAATTTTTACTTGCCTGTTCAATCCATTGCTCCTTCGAGGGGTTAATTTACATGATTGTCTCGTACGAACCAGGTTCGTCCTGTACGATCAGTTTACAAGAAGTGTTCCCCAAGAGTGTGTGTTGTGATTTTTCAATCAATTATAATCACTCCCTCTCATTTCAAAAACTTGTAATTTATAAATGAATAATTTGAAGTCTTCATCGCTTGGAGTTGATTTTCCTGAAATGTTAGTACACACTAGAGCAAAAAATAAATCTTCCAAAAAAGTGTTAGGAGATATATAAAATAATAATATTTGAAATCATCAAAACAATACAAGTTGCAAGAATGTAAAACATGTAAATAGCAACTCTCTCTACAAAAACTTTATCATCCTAGACAATCTGATCGTATCCTATTTTACTTACTGTAATCGGCCCGGACAATCTTCTTGATCCTGGATGATGTTTTAAATCTTTGCTCAATTATGGGTAATCGGCGCGTATGACCCACCTATTTTCTTGGATGATATACGTGGCAATACGTTTAAAAACACTTTAAATTCATCTGGTATGATTAATTATTGATGATCATTACAGACGATCCACCTGATTGTCCTGGACGATCCACCGTTTTATCCTAGATGATATACGTGGTACTGCTTTAAATATTTTAAATTCGGTTGGTATAATCTATTATTATGCATCATCCTGGATGATCCACCTAATCGGCAAAGATGATCCTCTTTTTAAATGGTCATCCGGCTTGACTCCTCAGGATGATCTCCTGTGTCTTATCGTCCTAGACAATTTTTTATCATCCCGGATGACTTTACCATATTTTAAACCAATCATCCTAAATGCAATTATTGTACTTGATCAGCCTGGAAAATTTTGCGATCATCCTAGACAATCTGTTAATTTCTTTAAAAACTGAGCCTTTCCAATGGATTTTCTCACACAATCCTTCTTAAACCCTCTCTTACTCACTCTCTATTTTCTTGATTATGGCCAATAGAAAGAGGTCTTGCATGCCTTCTGGGAGTTCCTCGATGGCAAATCTGGACCCTATTTTCACTGAGGCAAGCGACCAAGCTACCTATTTGAGTTACATGACAGCTAGGATCACTATTTCTTGGACTGTCAACCTGTATATTCTTTCCTATCCTATACTCGATCTATTTTCTCACACTACTCTCACTTTCCTCCTTACTCTTACAGTTCCATTTAATTCAGAGTTACTATTTGAGTTTTTCGCTATCCTTCACATCAATTCCTTTTTTATTTCTCTTCATCCCTATGTGAATAGACGTCCAGTCGAAATCACATAACAGGACTATCAAGAACTCCTATAACTGTCTACCATAGGAGACAAACTCTATACCCGGTGTTCTGATCTTGACTATGATTGGGCTCTGGCCAACCACTTTCTAAGAAACACTAATGCTCACTTTCATGTTGGAGAGTCTAATAGCTTACTCAAAGATGCTAGGACAATCCAACATGTCCTACGCACTTCTATTCTTCCAAAAGCTGGTAATCGCATTTATATCACTCCACTCCTTTTGATCACCACTTTCTACATTTTGGCCCATCATGAGTTTAATGCCACTGATTTGATTTTTCAATACATTGAGCATCTGACTAGTATTCACGATCTAGGACATAGGAGGAGGCCCAATCTTGTCCTAGGATATATCACTGCCTATGTCTTGGAATCCAAATATAACCTCCAATATCCTGCCCCACCAAACTTTCAACCTACCTTCTACTCAAATAACTCCTTCATCGTTCTTCACAGTACTCATCACCACCCAGGGCATGAGGAAGCTGAAGGAGCTGAGGAGCAGGTAGATCCTACACTTATTCCAACACCTACTCCGCACCTCAGCACTCTCAGTTGGATCACCTGATGGAGCAATTTGACCAGTGGGAGACACAATTTGAGACCTACGTTGCTGTGTAGGAGCAGCAATATACTGAGGACATTACTCACTTTGACTCTTACGTGGCTCACCAGTAGCACCAGCACAAACAGGACATGACCTGGTTTGGGGAGCAGTTTGCGACTCTTTCCAGTTTCTTACACCCTCAGCCACTACCACCATTTCCGAAGGCGGAGATGGATTTCTTTTAGTTTGTTTTCATGATGTTATTTCTTTTTCCTCTTATTATAATCTGGTAATCTTTGTTTTGTTTCTTTTCTAGTTTCCCTCCTTTTTGTGATGTCAAAAGGAGTAGTTGTAATGTTCTAGTTTGTACTTTCTATTGTGTTTTATGTTGGTTAAGTGAACTATTTAAACTATGTTTATTTCTTCACACTGTTTCCATTAAACTGCTTTGAACTACTCTTTTTATTTTATGTTTGTCATCATCAAAAAGGGGCAGATTGTTGCAAATCTATTTTTAAGGAATATAATTTTGATGACAGTAAATACTTCTATTTCTTTATGACTATCTTGCCTACTAACATTTCAAGTCCGCAAGATCAAACGATAATTTAAACTAGCTCAAGATTGGGTAGACTAAGTCTGAGTTAATTTGTAATATTTTCCTTTTATTGAGTCAATTATAAACGATGTGCTTCTTGATGTTAAGTAACCTTGCACACACACACTTGGGAAAATTTTTGCATATTTTTAGAGTTCTCTATTTTTACTCACATCGTCTGAGATGATCAACAAATCGACCTGGACAATCCATTAAAAATAGAAACTTTAATTAGGGCATCCTGGTTAAGGAAGTCATTCTTAAGTTCATCATCATGAATGATAGTTATATCAACTGGGATGATAGGCTCAAATCAGAAATAATCAGCTGCCATATCTATTTAGGTAGCTTTTATTTTTGGACATCATCTAGGACATTGTCCTGGACGATGCAACACAATTGTGCCTAAATTAATTTATTAATTAAATAAAGTAATTAAGGTTTGATTTCTCAATCATATCGTCCTGGACGATCATAGGATCGGCCAGAACAATCAGTTCACAAACCTTAGTTATCCCTAGATGACCAAACATCGGCCAGCTACTATTAAGGGTGATGCTCTGGACAATTTGTATGGATTTAAACTAATCAGTCGAGACAATCATGAGATCGCCCTAGACGATCAAGCTATTTTTGCATCATCCAAAAATTCATTCAATGCAATCATTTGGATGATATTTAATGATTTATACTAATTTTACAAGACGATATCCTATCAGCCAGGGCAATAAAAATAAAAACTGTCTGATCGTTCCAAATTATCCTAGTTGATTGAGCTAAATTTGAATTGATCGTACAGGATGTTTTTTATATCATCCTGGGCGATAAAGTTGGTTTGTTGCAATTAAGAGCTATTCTAAAGCTCTTCTATTTAAGACCTCTTATTCCTCTTAAGAGAGTATCTATTACTATTGTTGTGACCTGAGAGAGCCAAGAGGAGAGGGAGTGTAAGGGAGAGAGAGAGGATCTTCTGAGGGGGATTTCATGAGGGGTTCAAAAAAGGTTGATCCAAGAAAGGATCCATCATCATCTTCTCCAGTCATCATCCCTAGTTCTTTGGGGGTTCTATAGAGGTCTACTTCAGCATCTAATCAAGGTTCTCTGCCCTTTCAGGAGGAAGCAAAAGGAGTTGGGTTCTCTGCCTGCTTCTAGAGGAAGCAAAAGGAGTTGGGTTCTCTAACTCACCTGGGTTGGTAGAAAAGAGGTTTGTAAAGGCTTCTCGGCCTTGCTGTGGGGGAAAAAAGGAGAGACACTATGTTTAGTGTAATACTCTGAGGGTGCCTCCGAGGAGTAGACATAGGTCGAGTTGACCTAACCACTATAAATTTTTGTGTTATTTATTACTGCTTCGTATTTAATTTCAGCACTTTGATTTTGTGGTGAATCTTGGTTTTGATTTAAGATTGTGTTTTTGATAGAAAGATTTTTGAAATACTATTCACCCCCCCCCCCCCCCCCCCCCCTCTTGGTTATGTTGTGTATCTGATTTCAAGAAATAAAATTTTGATAATAGCAAACACTTCTATTTCTCTATGATTGCCTTGCCTACTAACATTTTAGGCCCACAAGATCAAGGCTGCAAATTGAATCAGCTCAAGATGTGGTAAATTAGGTCTGAGTCAGTTTATAATTTTTTCCCTTTCTTGAGTCTATTATAAAAGATGTGGTTCCTAATACTAAGTAACCTTGCACACACACACTTTGGGAGAATTTTTGACTGTTTCATAGAGTTTACTATTTTTTGTAACATAATCTGAGATTATCCATAAATTATCCTTAACAATCTGTTTAAAAATAAAAACCCTAATTAGGGCATCCTAGTTAAGGTAGACATCATTAAGCACATCATCTTGGATAATATTCATATCAGTCGGGATGATTGGTTCAAATCAGAAAGAATCAACTGCCTGATCTATTTAGGTAATCTTTATTTTTAGACATCATCCAGAATGATAATGATGTAGCATAATTATGCCTAAACATATCTGGTAATTAAGGAAAGTAATTAAGGTTTGATTGCATGATCACATCATCCTAGATGATCGCAGGATCGTCTGGGATGATCACTTGGCTGATTAACATTGGCTAGATTCTATTCAGGGCAATACTCTGGACAATTTTTACAGATTTGAACTAATCATCCGGGACGATCGTGAGATCGGCCTAGACGATCAAGCTATTTTTTCATCGTCCAGATATCCATTCAGTGCGATTGTCAGGATGATATTCTTAGATGTGTACTAATCATAGAGAATGATATATTATCATCCTCGATGATATGAACAAAAACATTCTAATTGTCCCAAACTGTCTAAGCTAATTAAGAAAAATTTATGCTGATCGTTCAGGATGATATCCATATCATCCCGGACGATAAAGTTAGTTTGTATAAAATAAGAGCTATTATGAAACTAATCTATTTAAGAGCTCTTGTTCTACCCAAGGGCTCATCTTTTGGAACTATTCTAACCGGAGAGAGCCAAGATTAGAGGGAGAGCAAGGGAGAGATAGAGAGGATCTTGTGAGGGGGAGTTTGTGAGGGAGTTCACAAAGATTGCTCCAAGCAAGGATCCATCATCATCTTCTTCAGTCATCATCCTTAGTTTCTTGGGGGTTCTAGAGAAGTAAACTTCAGCATCTGATCAAGGTTCTCTGCCTGCTTCAAGAGGAAGCAAATCGAGTTAGGTTCTGTGTCTACTTCTAGAGGAATCAAAAGGAGTTGGGTTCTTTACCTCACCTGGGTTGGTGGAATGGTGGTTTGTAAAGGCTTCTCCGCCTTGCTGTGGGGAAAAAGGAGAGAGACTTAGTTTAGTGCAATACTCGGAGGGCGCCTCCGGCAAGTAGACGTAGGTCGTGTTGACCGAAACCAATTGAAATTACTAAACGACAAGAGGGGGGGTGAATTGTAAAAATCTTTTTCTTAATAAAAGTAACCCTAAACAAGAGTTCTAATTTTTTTTGTTGTTTTTGAACATTTATAACAAAATTTTAAGCAATTTTTCTTCCACAAAATTTAACATGCAATAGATATGAAAAATTAAAATCAAGTAAAATGTAAATAACGATAAGAAAAAAACACACCAAGAGTTTTATAGTGGTTCGGTCAAAATATGACCTACGTCCACTCCCCGGAGTCCTCCACTCCAGGATTTTCACTATCAAAATAGTTCTCCTTTTGCCTCCCTCGGCAAGGCGGAGAAGCCTTTACAAACCTCCCTTTCACCAACCTGGCGTGGCGGAGTGCCAACCTCTGTTTTTGCCCTCCTGGCGACGGCAGAGAACCTTCTCATTTTTCTCCCTCCTGGAGAAGGCAGAGAACCTTGAGCTAACGGATGTAGACGAGCCTTTCCCTCGGAGATCCTCCCTCAAATCCTTCTCGGGCCATAGGAGGAGCAAGATGCAGCAAGCTTGGAGCAACCGTGTGATCTCCCTCACACCTCTTCTCCCTCACAACGCTCACCTCCTCCATCCTCTCTCAACCCTCAAGAATTTCTCTAGAGCTCTCTCCCTTGGAATCCCTCTCTAACCATGTTCACCCCCTCTGTCAATCTTACTGAAAAAGGACTTGATTGATATCTAAAATAGGCTCCAAAAACCTCTGAATTCAAAAGTAGTCGTTACTGTTCGTACAGTACGATTCAACATCGTACAGTACGATCTTCATAAATAGACGTTGTCCTGATACGAAGATGTACGAACAGATCAAAAACAATTCGTACTGTACGATAAAATATCGTACGGTACGATCCAACAAGATACTATTCGTACAGGATGATGGTCTGGACGATCGGATGTCATCTCTGTTCATCATATGGTATGATAAATATCGTACAGTACAATGTGACAAAAACCAAGAGATCGTCCAGGACGATATCCGGGACGATCATACTTCATCTCTGTTCATCGTATGGTACGATCTAGTTCGTACAGTATGATGTTCAAAATTTAATTAGGCCTGAATTACATGCACTAATCACGGGTTAATTTAAGTAAGTATTTAAAATAGATCGTACCGTACGAACATGTTCGTACAGTACGAACGGTGCAAAATCACTTACTTAAACTAAACTGCGGCTAGGGTTTTGGATTTGAACATATAGTACAGTACGAAGTTATTCGTACCGTACGATCTATTCATAGAATTGTCTATATAGTTTGGATCGTATGGTACGAATTAAAATCGTACAGTACGATCTCCAGAGAAGAATTTTAATTACATTTTGCAGTTAAAAAAAAAAACAACTCTCCCCCTGTGTGTGTGCATGGTTGCTCTTACTCTTACGCATTTTGTGGCCAGACTCAATAAAGTAAAAAACAAAATAAATGGAAAAATACAATGTTTGACTCATACTCCTAATCTACCCGTCTTGAGTCTTCCTTTCTTCCTGAGTCACTTGTGATCTTCCTGAAATGTTAGTGCTCAAGAAAATAGCAAATAAAATAATATTCAATAAAAGGTTGTTCCAAAACACTCATCATTTGGCATCATCAAAATCTCAATCTCGGGGTCATGGGTTGCAACAATCTCCCCCTTTTTGATGATGTCAAATAATTTGTTGCAAGTAAGAAAGAAAAACATTTCTTTTGTTTTTTTTTTGTTTTTTTTTATAATTTTTTTTTAATTAAACACGGGAAAAAAATACTAAAAGCAAGTACGAAAAAAAAGGAAAGCATTTAGATAACAGGCATTACAACAAACTTCTCCCCCTTTTGACAGCACAAAAAGGAGGAACAACTAAAAGTAAAAAAGCAAAAGAAGAAAAAGAACAATGCAAACATAGATAATCTAGTCAGACGGGTCCTGATCAGTTGGTGGTGGAGGTGGATTTGGCTGAAAATATTAAAATAGAGCATCGAAGCGGTGATCAATTGCAGTGAAACGCTCTCCAAACCATTGCATATCAGTCTCGTGTTGCTGATGTTGTTCTTGAATATGCATGTCGAGACTAGTCTGCAGCTGATCGAAGCGAGCGACTAAATCATCATCAGGGTGTGCTGGTGCTGGTGCAGGTGCTCGGGTTGCGGCATGGCGTCGTGGTCGAGCTGGAGCTGCGGCTAGGGCATCTTCTCCTTCTTCTTCATCAAAGACGGGTTCTTCAGGCTCATGACCCCGATGAAAGAGAATACGGAAGGAAGCATCCATATAAAAAATAGGAAGCATGTCGGGTTTACCAGGGTAGGATAATTGATATTTATGGTGGAGGATATATCCTATTAGGTGACCAAGAGACAGATTCTGTTTCCGTCGGGTGGTAGGTAGACGAACAAAAGTCATGTGGCGAATATAGTTGCTAATCAAATCGACCTCATCAAATTGAAATTACTAAACGATAAGAGGGGGGTGAATTGTAAAAATCTTTTTCTTAATGACAGTAACCCTAAACAAGAGTTCTAATTTTTTTATTGTTTTTGAAATTTTATAACAAAATTTTAGGCAATTTTTTTCTTCCACAAAATTTCACATGCAATAGATATGAAAAATTAAAAGCAAGTGAAACATAAATAACGATAAGGAAAAAACACACCAAGATTTTTATAGTGGTTCGGTCAAAATATGACCTACGTCCACTCCCCGGAGTCCTCCACTCCAGGATTTTCACTATCAAAATAGTTCTCCTTTTACCCGCCTCGGCAAGGCGGAGAAGCCTTTACAAACCTCCCTTTTACCAACCCGGCATGGCAGAGTGCCAACCTCTGTTTTCGCCCTCCTGGCGACGGCAGAGAACCTTCTCATTTTTCTCCCTCCTGGAGAAGGCAGAGAACCTCGAGGTAACGGATGTAGACGAGCCTTTCCCTTGGAGATCCTCCCTCAAATCCTTCTCAGGCCATAGGAGGAGCAAGATGCAGCAAGCTTGGAGCAACCGTGTGATCTCCCTCACACCTCTTCTCCCTCACAACGCTCACCTCCTCCTTCCTCTCTCAACCTTCAAGAGTTTCTCTAGAGCTCTCTCCCTTGGAATCCCTCTCTAACCACGTTCACCCCCTCTGTCAATCTTACTGAAAAAGGACTTGATTGATATCTAAAAAAGGCTCCAAAAACCTCTGAATTCAAAAGTAGCCGTTACTGTTCGTACAGTACGATTCAACATCGTACAGTATGATCTTCATAAACAGACGTCGTCCTGGTACGAAGATGTACGAACAGATCAAAAACAATTCGTACTGTACGATAAAATATCGTACGGTACGATCCAACAAGATACTATTCGTACAGGATGATGGTCTGGATGATCGGATGTCATCTCTGTTCATTGTATGGTATAATTAATATCGTACGGTATGATGTGACAAAAACCAAGAGATCGTCCAAGACGATATCCGGGATGATCATACTTCGTCTCTGTTCATCGTATGGTACGATCTAGTTCGTACAGTACGATGTTCAAAATTTAATTTGGCCTGGATTACATGCACTAATCATGGGTTAATTTAAGTAAGTATTTAAAATAGATCGTACCGTACGAACATGTTCGTACAGTACGAATGGCGCAAAATCACTTACTTAAACTAAACTACGGCTAGGGTTTTGGATTTGAACATATCGTACAGTACGAAGTTATTCGTACTGTACGTTCTATTCACAGAATTGTCCACATAGTTTGGATCGTACGGTACGAATTAAAATCGTACAGTACGATCTCCAGAGAAGAATTTTAATTATATTTTGCAGTTAAAAAAAACAACTCTCCCCCTGTGTGTGTGCATGGTTGCTCTTACTCTTACGCATTTTTGGCCAGACTCAATAAAGTAAAAAACAAAATAAATGAAAAAATATAATGTTTGACTCATACTCCTAATCTACCCGGTCTTGAGTCTTCCTTTCTTCCTGAGTCACTTGTGATCTTCCTGAAATGTTAGTGCTCAAGGAAAATAGCAAATAAAATAATATTCAATGAAAGGTTGTTCCAAAACACTCATCATTTGGCATCATCAAAATCTCAAGCTCGGGGTCATGGGTTGCAATAATCGAGTTAGGTTCTGTGTCTGCTTCTAGAGGAATTAAAAGGAGTTGGGTTCTTTGCCTCACCTGGGTTGGTGGAAAGGTGGTTTGTAAAGGCTTCTCCACCTTGCTGTGGGGAAAAAGGAGAGAGACTTAGTTTAGTGCAATACTCGGAGGGCGCCTCCGGCAAGTAGACGTAGGTCGTGTTGACCAAACTACTATAAATTTTTGTGTTCTTTATTACTGCTTCTGAATTTTTTTTCTTTTGACACTTTAATTTATGTGGTGAATCTTGGTTTTTGTTTTAAGATTGTGTTTTGATCGAATGATCTTTTAAAATACCAATTCACCCCACTTTTGGTTAGCCTTGGGACTAGTTCATAAGGGCTTAACAACCCTAACAAACTTTTAAGTGGTATGAAAAATTCATAAAATTAAGTTTGAAAACTTTTTGAATTTGGATTCATGGCTAACTTTGGTAATCGTATTACAATAGAAGGATATTCTATTACACGTTCACCTTTGTTTGATAATATTTCTTTTAATTTTTGAAAAACTCACATGTTTACATTTTTATAATCGCTTGATTATTATATGTGGATGCTTGTTAAAGATGGTTATACACCACCTTCTCGTAAACTTAATGGCATTAAAATTGAAATTCTTTTTACTGAATGGACTTTTGATGATTTGGATTTAGTACAACTTAATATAAAATATTTGAACTTTTTTTTTGTGCTTTAAAATCGGAAGATTACATGCGTGTTTCAACTTGTTCTACTGGTAAAGAGATTTGGGATAAAATGTGCATTACTTATGAAGGAACAAATGAAATTAAGAAATCTCGATTGAATATTTTATTACATGATTATGAACTTTTTCATTTGAAATCTTCTAAATCAATTTTGAAATATATATAAGGTTTACTCAAATTGTTATATCTTTGCATGCCTTAGGACAAGAACTCAATAACTATTGAAAAGTGAATAAAATTTTAAGATGCTTGCCTTCCCCTTTTGATACTAAGATTACTACAATCACTGAATCTAAAAATTTGAATACTTATTTGATTGATAACTTATTTGGATCACTCATTGCTTACTAGTAAGGGGTGAATTAAAGAAATCTTGATACAGGTGAGAAAAAGAATGAGTTTAATGCATTAAACAAAAGCATATTGAATTATCTCATGCACATGATTCCTTGAAGTCATCCCATGCTGAGTTAGAAAAGGAGTTTAAGAAATTAGCAAATCTCAAAGCTTTTAAAAATCTTTTGAAAATAATAAATCATCATTGCATGCATCACATAACTTTAAAAAGAAGCATCACCACTTGAGTAGATTAGTACATCCTTTTCCTGGTGTTAGATGTTTTTCATGTGGCAGGTTAGGACACATTACACACACTTACACCATTCACCGTAGTACTCATTAGATGTGGAGATCCAAATTATAAGATTCACAGCATTATACACATGTATTGCAATCTACTTTCAATAAGAAGGGGCCCAAATATGTTTGGGTTCCTAAATCTAATATTTGATTATTTTGTAGGTTTGCTCTCACAAAAGGCCTTGTGAGAGCAGGTGGTACCTGAACAGCGGATACTCATGACATATGACTGGAGATGCCAATCAATTCATTTTGCTGAAGACCAAGACAAGAGGCAAGGTTACTCTTGGAGGCAACACCACCATGAAGGTAGTGGCCTTTGGTATAATTGGAAACTCCAAGAACCTTTTGATTCAAAATATTTTACTTGTAGATGGACTAAAACATAATTTGTTCAGCATCAGTCAGCTTTGCGATAAGGGCTTCACCATAAAATTTTTGGCTAATACTTGTATTATAAGCCTAAATAATAATACTATTTTGCAAGGAATGCAGATCAATAATATTTACATGCTTAACTTAAATAATATTGAAACTGCTGCTTTATTTTGCTTAAAAACTATTGCTGATGATTCATGGTTATGGCATAGGAGATTATGTCATGTCAGTATGAAAACTCTTAGGAGAGTGACCCAGAAAGACCTAGTTAGAGGTGTCCCCAAACTTAAATTCTCAAAAGACCACATTTGTGATGCCTGTCAACTAGGAAAGTAAGTTCATTCCTCTTTTCACTCCATTAAGGACATTAGCACCTCTAAACCTTTAGAAGTCCTTCACATGGATTTGTTTGGACCCATTAGCACTACAAGCTTAGGAAGGAAATTCTATGGTTTTATAATTATCGATGATTACTCGAGATTTACTTGGATTAGAGTTCTGTCACAAAAGAATGAGTCTCTTGATGAGTATAGATCCTTCTTCACTTGGTTTCAGAAAAGTTAGGTTATAAGATTTTGACCATCCATAGTGATCATGGGGAAGAGTTTGAAAATGAGATATTTGGAGACTTCTATGAGGATAAAGAGATTAGTCACAACTTTTCAGCTCCTAGGGCCCCTTAGCAGAACGGGTTAGCTGAAAGGAAGAATCAGACCTTAGTTAAAGCCATTAGAACCATGCTTGCCGAGTATTCACTTCCAAAATACTTTTGAGTTGAAGTGGTAAACACAGCTTCTTATGTGTTGAATATGGTGAATGTTAGATCCAAACTTGATAAGACATCCTATGAGATCCTTAAGGGTAGGACACCCAATCTTTTCCACCTCCATGTCTTCGGTTGTAAGATTTTTATTCATAATAATGGGAAGTCATAATTAGGGAAATTTGACCCAAAATTTGATGAAGGAGTGTTATTATGATATTTAAATGTGGGGAAATCCTTTATGGTGTTTAATAAGAGGACATTGGTAGTGGAGAAGATAACTCATGTAGTGTTCGATGAATCTGATCCTAAGAAGTCTAGAGTTGAGGAGGAAGATGAAGTTGGAGAGAATACCACTGGAATTAAAATTTTGGAGAAGAGGGTATAGCCCCAAAACATTGAAGGAGTAGGTGAGATTACCCAAGGAGTAGAAAATGTAGATCTGGAAGAAAGGGTTGAAGCTACACACACCTTCCCTAAAGATTGGAGATATTCTTCGAGTCATCTTAAAGAACTAATCTTAGGATACCCTTCTGAAGGTGTTAGGACTAGGCATGTACTTAGGAAGGAAGAGAACCACTCTACCTTTATCTCAATGACTGAACCCACCAATATCAACCAAGCCCTTTACTCCTGAGTTTTGGATCTTAGCCATGCATGAGGAGTTAAACCAATTTGTTTTTTTTTTTTTTGAACAAAATGCAGCAAATTACATTAAGAAAAAATTGGATACAACCTAAAGCTTCTAAACTAAGGATTCCTCCTTTAAAATAGACATCAATAAAGGAGGAACCTTATTCACCACGACATCATCCCAAACAAAGTCATTTAAAATGCCATAGTTATCACACAAATCCGCTAACTTATTGCAATTTCTATCAACCCAATTAAAGATAACATGATTGAATTCATTAAATAAGTACATAACTTCCATATTTGTTCCACCGGTTCTCTTTGCATTCTCCAAAAACTTCATTACATTCAAATTGTCTCCTTCAATTATGATGTCTTTGTACTTGAACATCCAATCTTTGACCATATCCTTGATAGATTGAGTAGCTAAAAACTCCAAAGAAGATAGATCCCAATGTAAGAATGGTTTACCAAAAGCTTGAAGGTACCTTCCTTTATGGTCACGGAACACTCCTCCAATTCCAACTTTGTAAGAAAAGAGAAGAGCAGCATTCACATTAACTTTTAACCAATCGGGTGGAGGGGGATTCCAATGAGCATTTAACAACCTATAAGGTTGGTTAACATCCCATATACCTAAACTTTTATAAGAACCAAGAGCAAAAATTGATGCATAGCTAATTGCATTGGATGCAATCAACAAGGAGCTATCACCTTTCCCTTTATGAATCAAATTATTCCTTGCCTTCCAAGTGAAGTATATCACATTAAAATAGATATTGATCATAAATGAAGATTGAGAAGAAACCCAACTACAATAATCTGATACATAATTATAAGATTAAAATGAATGAGTTAAACCAATTTATTAGGAATGATGTTTAGGAGCTTATAGAAAGACCAAAGGGATAAAGTGTAGTTGGAACCAAATATGTCTTTAAGAATAAAATGAATGATTCTGATGTGGTGGTTAGGAATAAGAAAATATTAGTGGCTAAGGGATACAATCAAATATAATGGATTGATTTTGAGAAGACCTTTTCCCCTATAGCTAGATTGGAAGCCATTAGAGTGCCACTAGCCTTTGCCTATTATAAGTTATTTAAGCTTTTCCAAATGGACGTTAAGATTAACTTTTTAAATGGGGTAATAAAAGAGGATGTGTTTGTAGAGCAACCCCCAGGTTTTGAGAGTTCCCAATTTCCAAATCATGAGTTCCCAATTTCCAAATCATGTTTTCAAATTAAAAAAGGCCTTACATGGACTAAAGTAAGCACCTATAGCTTGGTATGAGAGGCTTAGCACATTCTTACTAGAGAGGGAGTTTGTTAAGGGGAGTGTAGACACCACCCTTTTTTAAAGGAAAATAAGAGATGACTTACTCATTGTTCAGATCTATATCGATGATATACTTTTTGGATCTTCTGACAAAAGGCTATGTGATGATTTTTCTAAAAACATGAGTAGGAAGTTTGAGATGAGTAAGATGGGAGAGTTGTCCTACTTTTTGGAGTTTAGTATAAGATAACTAGATGGTAAAACCTTTCTAAATCAAATCAAATATATAAAGGATGTCTTGAAGAATTATGAAATGGATAAAGCCAAGCCAATTAATACTACCATAACCTCTAATGTTCAGTTGGATAAGGAACCAAATGGAAAGTATATTAATTAAAAGAAGTATAAAGGAATGATTGGATCTTTACTTTACCTGACTATTAGCCAAACTGATATAATGTTTAATGTTTGACTCTGTGCTAGATTTCAAGTTGATCCAAAAGAATCCCACCTAACTGCAGTTAAGAGAATTTTTAAATACCTCCTAGGAACCCAAAACTTAGGAATCTGGTATCCTAGGCTTAACACTTCTTTTAAGATTATTAGATATTCTGATTCTAAATTTGTAAGATGTAAGGTGGATAGAAAGAGCACTTCTAGGACTTGCCTATTTATAGGACAATCTTTAGTCTCCTGGTCTAGTAGGAAGCAAAACTCTATTGAACTTTCCACTACTGAAGCTGAGTACATTGCCTTAGGATGTTGTGTGGCCCAAATCCTTTGGTTAAAGCAGAAAGTTCTAGATTTTGGATTACCTGTAGGAAGAATTTCAATCCTTTGTGACAACACTGGTACCATCTGTATCTCTAAGAATCCTATCCAACATTCAACGACTAAGCACATTGACATAAGGCATCACTTTATAAGAGACCATGTGACCAAGGGAGACATTGAGTTACATCATGTTGCAGCTAAGAATCAACTGGATGACATCTTTATGAAAGCACTGGCCTTCGACACTTTCAGCACTTTAAGGACTAGATTGTGTGTGATTGACATAAATGCATGAACTTGATTTTTACTAATTTCTGGTTTTTTGTCTATTGTACTTCTGCTATTTTGTTTTTTGTAGTTTTTTCTTTGTTTATTTTTTCACCTCTGTTATTTTATTTTTTGTATGTTTTCATTTATTTCCTTTTTCTTTTAATCAATGTTGAATTGATATCTTATGCCTTATTTTTATTTTTGAAAACTTGTAGTCAAGGTTTGACATCTCTAAATCAGTTAAAAAGGAAAACATCGTTGATTGTTTCCTTTTTCTCTATCTTCCTTTAGTGGTGTAATTTTTTTTTCAAATAAAAATATATCTCTAATCAATAACTGGACTATACAATTGATATCTTTTTCAATCTTGCTACAGTAATCTATCTTTTATACATATAATATTCAAAGTCTTTATTTTACCTTCAAATTTTTTGAAATCCTTTCATTGCATTTATCATATGACTTTTTATTCTATTTTGTGATTCATTCTTCCTTATATTAGATAGTGAGTTTTTTTTTCTTCTCTAATATCTGAAAGACATAATCACAACTGAGAGTACTTAAGAAATTTGAAAAAGGGACCTAGCTTACAAAATTAAATAAAAAAAAGTGGTCAATGATGCTAAAATCAAAAGATGCGTAATGATGCCAAATTGAAAAAAAAATACACAAAGTGTATCAAAGATCAAAAGATGTGCAAAGAGCACCAATTAAATTGATAAGAGGCATGAAATGAGCCCACCAAAACCAAGCTCCTTCTCTTTAAAAATTTTTAAATCTTAGAAAAATTCATGTGCCACTTGATATTTTTCAAAGGCTTGATTTCAAAATTCTTGATCGTAACTAATTACTTTGATATATTATTTTATAAAATATTTTTATGAAACCAAGTTTTGAATGAATTTCATTTTCTTATCTAATTGATTTTTCTTATTTAGATCTCTATTTTCAAAAGAAGTTTTGCCCTGGGAGAAGTTCGAGTTAGAGATAACAGGATCAGTTGTATTACCATTTTTTTTATTCTGACAGTGTTAGCTCATTGATTCTTACAAATTTTTAATTCAATCACATGGAAAACTTATCTTATGATTAAAAAAATTAAAAAAAAAACATTTATTTTGCTTTTTTTCTTATCTTTTTTGTATTTTTTTATTTATTTCTACTTTTAGTCTCTGCTTTGTTTATGCTTTACTTTCCTCCTCCTTTTTGTGATGTCAAAAGGGGGAGTAGTTAGTTATACTTGTTGCTTTGTAGTTTTATTATGTTATTGGATAGTTAAAATTGTGTTTATTTCTTCTCACTATTTCTTTTAAACTGTTCTTGAACTACTTTAATTATTTTTGTGTTTGCCATCATCAAAAAGGAGGAGATTACTATGTATCTGATTTCAAGAAAAAGAATTTTGATGATAGTAAACACTTCTATTTCTCTACGACTACCTTGCCTACTAATATTTCAGGTTTATAAGATCAAGACTACAAATTGAACCAGCTTAAGATTGGGTAGACTAGGTCTAAGTTAGTTTGTAATTTTTTCCCTTCCTTGAGTCTATTATAAAATATGTGGTTCTTGATGCTAAGTAACCTTGCACACACACACTTTGGCTGAATTTCTGACTGTTTCGTAGAGTTTATTATTTTTTGTAACATCGTATGGGATAATCCATAAATCATCCTAGACAATCTGTTCAAAAATAGAAACCCTAATTAGGGCATCCTGGTTAAGGAAGCCGTCATTTCGCACATCATCCTAGACAATATTTATATTGGCCGGGATGATAGGTGTTGCAAATCTATTTTTCATGGCTTGTGTTTTGATGATTGACAAACACTATTTTTCTTGGACTACTTGTTGCTTCTAACTTTCCAGGAATTAAAGATCGGACGATCAAGAAGAAGCCAAGTTCAGGATTACGTAGGTTTAGGGTTGAGTCAGTCTGTACTTTTATTTTTTACCTTTTGAGTCTACTTGTAATGGTCAATGAGACTGATGCTAAGTAACCCTACACACACACACTTGAGAGACTTAGAATTTCTGTTTTTGCCCACATCGGCAAGGCCGATATTCATATCGTCCTAGACGATTAGCTTAAAACAGAAAGTCTAAATAAGGATTCTTAATTAAGGCAGCCGTCATTAACATATCGGTCTGGACGATACGTGTATCGGCCAGGACGATAAGCTCAAAACAGAAAGAAGTAGCCGCCATAGACAATTAAGGTATACTGTATTTTTTAATTATCGGCCAGGACGATCCACGGATCAGCCTGGACGAAATTATCAAATTATGCCTTAATTGATCAGGAAATCAAGGGAGTAATTAATGATGATTGATACAATCATATCGTCCCGGACGATCTATTCAAAAACCTTAAGCTACTTCAGGATGATAAATATCGGCAAGCTCAAAAATAGGGCGATGCTCAGGACGATTTGCCTCTGATTTGAACTAATCGGCCAGGATGATCATGAGATCGGCCGGGACAATCAAGCCAAAATTCAATCGTCCAGGACTGTACCCAGGGCGATGCTCTGGCCGATCTTCTGTGTTTTGTACTGATCGGCCAGGCCGATGGACATATCGTCCTGGACGATAAAGTCGGCTACTTGTAATTAATGAGCTCCTTTAAAGCTCTTCTATTTAAGAGCTCTTATTCAACGTTTTTGAAGACCTTTGGCTGCTGCCTTGATCTGAGAAAATCTTGAGGAGAGAAAGAGAGAGAGGAGAGAGAGAGGATCTTGTGAGGGGGAGCTTGTGAGGGGATTCACAAGGGTTGCTTCAAGGATCGCTCTGCTTCATCTTCGTCTAGAGTTTCTCATCCGTGGAAGGGTCGGTAGAGGTATAGAGATTGCTTTTGGTATTGGTTCTCTGCCAGCTTCAGGAGGAAGCAAAAGGAGGTAGGTTCTCTGCCTTGCCGGGGTGGCAAAAAGGAGGTTCTTGTAAGAGCTTCTCCGCCTAGCCGTGGGGGCTAAAGGAGAGTCACATTTTGTAATGCAATACTTGGAGGGTGCCTCCAAGGAGTGGACGTAGGTCGAGTCAACCGAACCACTATAAATTTCTGTGTTCATTTTCTTGCTTCCGCGCTTTTAAATTCCGCATTTATTTTTGTGGTGTGATTTGGTTTATGCAATTTTCTTTCTTTGTGAAAAGAGTTTTTAAAATACCAATTCACACCCCCCCCCTCTTGGTTAGCTTGGGACTAAGTTCATAGGGCTTAACATCCCTAACGAACTTTCAAGTGGTATCAGAGCCGTATTCGAAAATTTAAGTTTGAAAACTTTTTGAATTAGATCCATGGCTAACCTAGGGAATCACAACACTACGGAAGGGTATTCCATTACCCTACCTCCCCTATTCGATAACCTACCTTTTGATTTTTGGAAAACTCGCTTGTCAATATTTTTACAATCTACTGATTATCGCATGTGGATGCTTATTCAAGAAGGTTATTCTCCACCTTCTCGTGAAATTAATGGTGTTAAAACTGAAGTTGCTTTTACTGAATGGACTTTTGATGAACGAGATTTAGCTCAATTAAATGCAAAATGTTTGAACTGCTTTTTCTGTGCTTTAAAATCTGAGGATTACATGTGTGTCTCAACTTGCAAAACTGGTAAAGAGATTTGGGATAAATTGTGCATCACCTATGAAGGTACTAATGAAGTTAATCAATCCCGTTTAAACATTCTCTTGCATGACTACAAACTTTTTCATATGAAATCTAATGAATTGATTTCTGACATGTACACTAGGTTTACTCAGATAGTTACTTCATTTCATGCACTAGGAAAAGAACTTTCGAACTATGAAAAAGTTAACAAGATTTTGAGTTGCTTGCCTTCGTCTTATGATGCTAAAATCACTACAATCACGGAATCTAAAGATTTGAACACCCATTCTATTGATAACCTACTTGGCTCACTCATTGCTTACGAGCAAGGGATGAATCAAAGAAATCTTAATGCAGGTGAGAAGAAAAAGGAGAAAACAATTGCACTAAAGGCACACAAATCAGATTCAGAATCTTCCGGGCCTGAAAGCGATGAAGTTGCCTTCATCACAAGGCAATTCAAAAGCTTTCTAAGGAAGAAACAAAAGCATCATCAAAGTTAGAGAAAAGGTAAGGATCACAAACATGTTAAAGGATCTTCTGATGTTGTTTGTTTTGAATGCAGGAAGCCTGGACATGTGAGAGCCGATTGTCCTACACTCCAAGATCACTCGAGCAAAGAAAAGGAAAATGGTGAGGAGAAAGCTAAGTCTAGGAAGGACAAGAAGAAAAACTAAAGGAGTTTTTGGGCAGAATCTGGTACTGTTTCCTCTGAGACTGAACTAGAGGAAGAGACTACAAACTTGTGTTTCATGGGAGAAAATCAAAGTGATGAGGAAGAGGTATGTAAACCAAGCTATGATGAATTGTTTGAAATTTATGAAAAAACCCATGCATCATACAAAAAACTTAAGAAGACTCATGCTAGCCTAAAATTAGAACATTCAAATCTATAAAAAGAGCATGAAGTTTTTCTCAAAGATCATGCAACAATTGATTCAAATCACATGACACTTCTTGATGAATTTGATGAGTTGAACAAAAAGCATTTGGAATTAGTTGATGAACATAATGCATTAAAAACTTCACACACCTCACTTAAGGTTGATCTTAAGAAATCTAAAGAGATTGAGAAAAATTTGGGGATGAAAAATGATGCATTAAAAAGAACTAACTTGAGGATTCAAAATGATTTTCATACATATAAGAAAAATCGAATGACTTCCACTTTTGATCTTAAGCCAGAACCTGGGAAGAGGCATTATAATTCAAACCATTTAAGAAACCCTTTTCCTGGAGTTAGATGTTTTTCTTGTGGCATGATAGGACACATCTCACACACTTGCACCGTTCACCGTAGTACACATTGGGTGTGGAGACCTAAGATGCTTGATTCATAGCATACTATATCTGCATTGCACTCTACTTTTCTTAAGAAGGATCCCAAACCTGTTTGGGTTCCTAAATCTGACTGTTGTTGAGTATTGCAGGAGTGCTCTCACCAAAGACCTCGTGGGAGCATAGGATAACTGGACATAAGGAGGCTTGCAGCTCAAAAATTGCTTAAACTCGCTGCTTTATCACTTGCTTGAAATCTTTAGTTTTTTTTGTGTTATTTTTTATTTTTTTTGTGCTTGCTTTGTGTTGTTTTTAGATTGCTTTATTTTCATTTTTTGTTTTGTTTTTTATGTGTTTTATTTCACATTGTTCTTTAAATTTGGCCTTCCATATGATGAATATTTTCAAGCTTTTAGATTTTGGAATTTTGGAGATAGTGTTTAGCTTTTCTAAATTGTTTAAAGGGAGTATACTGTTGATGTTTTCCCTCCTTCTGACTTTGTTTAGTTGTATGATTTTCTTCTCTAAATAAAAGTCTAAACTCAGTTTAACCAATGGCTTTTTATTTAAGATCTATTTCTTATCTTGCTACATTAATTTATCTTATACATAATAGCCAAAGTTCTTATATATCATTCAAGCTTTTGAAATCTTGCCATTGCATTTATTACATGATTTTGATTTTGTGTTGTGGATTGTTCTTCCCTATGTTAGATAGAGAGCTCCTATTCTCTAATATTTGGAGGATATACTCACAACTAAGTTTTTTTTAAGGGTATATTAAAGAGTTTCTAGCTTGCAAGAGTTAAAAAGGAAAGAGGCCAATGAAGCCAAATTAAAAAGAAAGATATATATATACACAAAAGTGTATCAAAGATTCAAAAGATGCTCAAAAGAGCCAATCAAAATAACAAGAGGCATAAAATGAGCCCCCTAAATGCAAGCTATCCTCTCTTTGGTAAAACTCTTAAAACTTAGAAAACTCATTGATTATGTGATGTTTTCAAAGACTTGATTTCAATTTCCATGATTGAGAAAAATTACTTTGGGTTATTAATTATGAGAAATTTTCTTTGTAAACAAGTTTTAAATGGATCTTATTATCCTATTTAGTTATTCTGAGTTGGATTTTTGTTTTCCAAAAGAATTTTGTACCCTGAAGAATGTCCGATCTAGGGTTAACAGAGTCAGATGTTCTACCTTCTTCTGATTGGGATTTGTTAAACGTCTTAATCTTTGGAACTTTAAAAGTTTAATTTTTTGAAAAGAATTCTCATATGATGCCTCCATAAAACAAAAAAAAAAACAAAAATTAGAAAAATTAAAATCCAAAAATATTCGTTGTTTGATTTTCGTTGTGTTTTTGTTTTTTGTTTTACTGTTTTTTTTTTCCTTTGTTTTATTTTTGAGGGTCTTGATCATCACTATCTTTTTCTTGTTTTCAATTCCTAGTCACATCGTCCTGGCCGATATTTTTATCGTCCTGGACGATAGGACAAATCATCTTCAAAATCCATCTGCTGACCCTTTTCTGTGCTTGTTGTAACTCATCGTCCTGGACGATCCTATACTGTTCTGGATGATTTGATCGAACTCATGATGATAGTCCTGGCCGATAGAATATTTTGTCTGACCGATGCAATTTACGTGCATCGTCATGCAATTTATGTGCATCGTCCTGGCTGATACACTGGATCGTCCTAGACGATCCACGTGTCAGCACGTTTTGATCTTTAAATTTGGCCCCGAAAGATCCATTATTGGACAATCGTCCTGGCCGATCCACTGTTCGTCCTAGACGATACACGTGGAAAGAATTTGAAACATTTTAACTTCGGCCGGTATAATCAATTATTGTGCATCGTCCTGGACGATACACCTAATCGGTCCGGACGATCTGCTTTTTCAACGGTCGTCCAGAATAACTCCTCGGGACGATCGCCTGTGTCTAATCGGCCTGGCCGATATCTGATCGGCCTGAACGATCGGACCACTTTTTGACCAATCGGCCTGTACGTAATTATTGAACCATATCGGCCTAGACGATTCTGCGATCGACCAGAACGAAATGGCTGTTTCTTTAAATTCAGGCCAATTCCAGCCATGTTTTCTCACCCTCCACCTTTCTTCCTTGTGTGTTTTCTTGCTAGCTCTCTCCTATGGCTGGTGGTCGTGTTTGCCAGGCGTTTGGGAGTTCTTCGAGGGCGACTCTGGACCCTCGATTCTGGGAGGTAGAAGATCAGGCTGCCTATCGTCGCTACAAGGAGTGTGGCATCACCCTCTCCCGGACAATTAATCCTGCACATCTCTCATATCATGTAATGGATCTTTTTGCCCACACCTCTCTCTGTTTCATACTCACTCTCGCCATCCCTTTCTCTTCCGAACTCCTCCTTGAATTTTATGCAAGCCTGCACATTAATCGCACCTTCACAGCCCTGACCTCCTATGTGAATCGACGCCCTGTCAAAATCATATATCAGGATTGTTTTGATCTTTTACAGCTATCCACCACCGGGGATAAGCTATACCTAATTGCCTCTGATCCTGATTTTAACTGGTCCTCTGTGAATCACTTCCTTCACCAGACCAATGCACCTTTTCATGTTGGGGAGACTAGCTCTTTAGTTAAAGATGCTAGGACAATCCAACATGTCCTTCGCACCTCCATAATTCCAAAAGCCGAAGACCAAATCCACATCACCCCACTACTTTCCCTCACTACTTTCTACATTATGGCCTAGAGAGAATTCAATGCCACTGATCTACTTTTTCGTTACATCGATCACCTAACCACAATTCGCGATCCAGACCAAAAGAGAAAGCCTAATCTAGCCTTAAGACACATCATTGCCTATATCCTTGAAACCAAATACAATCTTCAATATCCTACTCGTCCTGACCTTCACCCTCCTTTCTACTCAAACAATTCCTTCACTACCCTTCATAGTACTCGTCTCCACCCAGGAGATGGGGAAGGTCGGGGGGCTAGAGAGGAGGAGGCTCCTGCTCCCGCTCCTGTTCCTGATCCTATTCCTCTCCACCAGCACTCACCGGTTGATCGGTTGATAGAGAGGTTTGATCGTTGGGAGACTCGTTTTGACACCTACGTTGCTGCACAGGAGCAGCAACACTCTGAGGATATTGCCCGCTACGAGTAGCACCGCGCTGAGGATTTAGCCCGATTTGATAGTTTTCTGACTCACCAGCAGCAGCAGCAGCATGACTAGGACATCGCCTGGTTCAATGCTCAGTTCACCACACTTGCCAGCTACTTTCAGCAGCCACCTCCACCACCTCCATCAGATGATCTGGATCCCTCGCTCTTTTAGTCTGTACTTTCTGTTGTTTGTTTCATATTTTTTTGCTTTGTTTGCTTTATTATTCTCTGTTTGTTGTGGTATGTTTTCTTTTGTATTTGGACCCTCTTTTTGTGATGACAAAAGGGGGAGTAGGGTGTGGTAGGAAAAAGTTGTTGGGTTTGGATTTGTAACTTTGATTTTCTAATAAATCTATTTTTGTTTAAATTTTCCTACTTGTGTTTTCCATCATCAAAAAGGGGGAGATTGTTGCAAATCTATTTTTCATGGCTTGTGTTTTGATGATTGACAAACACTATTTCTCTTGGACTACTTGTTGCTTCTAACTTTTCAGGAATCAAAGATCGGACGATCAAGAAGAAGCCAAGTTCAGGATTGCGTAGGTTTAGGGTTGAGTCAGTCTATACTTTTATTTTTTACCTTTTGAGTCTACTTGTAATGGTCAAAGAGACTGATGCTAAGTAACCCTACACACACACACTTGAGAGACTTAGAATTTCTATTTTTGCCCACATCGGCCAGGCCGATATTCATATCGTCCTAGACGATCAGCTTAAAAGAGAAAGTCTAAATAAGGATTCTTAATTAAGGCAGCCGTCATTAATATATCGTCCTGGACGATACATGTATCGGCCAGGATGATAAGCTCAAAATAGAAAGAAGTAGCCGCCTAGATAATTAAGGTATACTATATTTTTTAATTATCGGCCAGGACGATCTACGGATCAGCCTGGACAAAATTACTAAATTATGCCTTAATTGATCAGGAAATCAAGGGAGTAATTAAGGATGATTGATACGATCATATTGTCCGGGACAATCGCAGGATCGGCCAGAACAATCTATTCAAAAACCTTAAGCTACTTCAGGACAATAAATATCGGCCAGCTCAAAAACAGAGCGAAGCTCAGGATGATTTGCCTCTGATTTGAACTGATCGGCCAGGACGATCGTGAGATCGGCCGAGATGATCAAGCCAAAATTCAATCGTTCAGGACTGCACCCAGGGCAATGCTCTGGCCGATCTTCTGTGTTTTGTACTGATCGGCCAGGCCGATGGACATATCGGCCTGGACGATAAAGTGGGCTACTTGCAATTAATGAGCTCCTTTGAAGCTCTTCTATTTAAGAGCTCTTGTTAAACATTTTTGAAGACCTTTGGCTGCTGCCTTGACCTGAGAAGATCTTGAGGAGAGAAAGAGAGAGAGGAGAGAGAGAGGATCTTGTGAGGGGGAGCTTGTGAAGGGATTCACAATGGTTGCTTCAAGGATCGCTCTGCTTTGTCTTTGTCTAGAGTTTCTCTTCCATGGAAGGGTCGGTAGAGGTAAGGATTTTGCTTTTGATTTTGGTTCTCTGCCAGCTTCAGGAGGAAGCAAAAGGAGGTAGGTTCTCTGCCTTGCCGGGGTGGCAAAAAGGAGGTTCTTGTAAGGGCTTCTCCGCCTAGCCGTGGGGGCTAAAGGAGAGTCACGTTTTGTAGTGCAATACTTAGAGGGTGCCTCCAAGGAGTGGACGTAGGTTGAGTCGACCGAACCACTATAAATTTCTGTGTTCTTTTTCTTGCTTCCGAGCTTTTAAATTCCACATTTATTTCTGTGGTGTGATTTGGTTTATGCAATTTTCTTTCTTTGTGAAAAGAGTTTTTAAAATACCAATTCACCCCCCCCCCCTCTTGGTTAGCTTGGGACTAAGTTCATAGGGCTTAACATCCCTAACGAACTTTCAATAGGCTCAAATCATAAAGAATTAGCTGCCAAATCTATTTAGGTATTCTTTCTTTTTGGACATCATTCAGGATGATGTAACACAAATATGCATAAATTAATCTGGTAATTAAGGAAAGAAATTAAGTTTTGACTGTATGATCACATCATCCTGGTTGATCGCAGGATTGTTTGGGATGATCACTTGGACGATTGACATTGGCCAGCTTCTATTCAGGGTGATGCTCTAGACGATTTTCACATATTTGAACAAATCGTCCAGGATAATGGTGAGATTAGCCTAGACGATCAAGCTATTTTCCATCATCTAGACATCAATTCAGTGCGGTTGTCAAGATGATATTCTTTGATTTGTACTAATTATACAGGATCATATATTATCGGCCTAGATGATATGAATAAAATAATTCTAATCATCCCAAACCGTCCGAGCTGATTGAGTAAAATTTATGCTGATCATCCAGGATGATATCTATATCCTCCTAGATGATAAAGTAGGTTTATATAAAATAAGAGCTATTTTGAAACTCTTCTTTTAAAGAGCTCTTATTCTACCCAAGAGCTCATTTTTGCTGCTATTCTAACCTGAGAGAGCAAAGAGGAGAGGGAGAGCAAGGGAGAGATAGAGAGGATCTTGTGAGGGGGAGTTTATGAGGGAGTTCACAAAGGTTACTCATAGTAAGGATTCGTCATCATATTCTCCAGTCATCATCCTTAGTTCCTTGGGGGTTCTAGAGAGGTAAACTTTAGCATCTGATCAAGGTTTTCTGCCTGCTTCAGGAGGAAGAAAAAGGAGTTGGGTTCTCTGACTGCTTCTAGAGGAAGCAAAAGGAGTTGGGTCTCTACCTCACCTGGGTTGGTGGAAAGAAGGTTTGTAAAGGCTACTTTGCCTTGCTGTGGGGGCAAAAGGAGAGACACTAAGTTTAGTGCAATACTCGGAGGGCACCTCTAGGTAGTGGGCATAGGTCATGTTGACTGAACCACTATAAATTTTTGTGTTCTTTATTTTGCTTTCGAATTTATTTTCTGCACTTTGATTTTTATGGTGAATCTTGATTTTTATTTTAAGATTGTGTTTTGATCGAAAGACATTTTAAAATACCAATTCGCCCCCCTCTTGGTTGCCTTGGGACTAGTTCATAAGGGCTTAACATCCCTAATGAACTTTCAGGTTAGCCTTTGGACGAGTTCATTAGGGCTTAACATCCCTGTCAAACTTTCAAGTGGTATCAGAGCACTTTCAATTTCTACCATCTTTGGCATGAATCCGATAACCTACCATACTTGACATGAATCCAAGGACCAAATAAACTAGAATCCTTATGACCAATTTAAATTTCCATTTCACCTTTTTAAAAAGCAGGCTTTCCAACAACATTTCAAAAATTATCATAGAAACATTATTGGCACCAGCTTGAATCAGCTCAGTGCAGTTGATCTAAATATGTATAATTCTTGCACAATGAAAAAAATTTAAAATTTTTCATACACAACTTTCTTAACGAATTTGTAACGAGAACCTTTATTTGAAACACTAATTGGAAGTTGGAAATTTATATTAAGTCAAACAGAAACTCTAATGAATTCTCTCCTTCTCTAGTTAAACATTTGTGCATCAACTTACATAGGCAACCCAATTGTTAAAGTTATTCAAATAATTTTGATTTCATACCAACATTATAGAGCAGGAAATTAAATCCATACATGAGGGGATATACCTTTCATAGATAATGGTGAAAAAGTTGGAGACTATTCATCAATTCCAATATTGTTACCACCAACAAACCATGATCCGCCATGAAAGTTTGTTAGGGATGTTAGGCCCTTAGGAACTTGCCCGAGGCTAACTAAGAGGGAGGTGAATTGGTATTTAAAAACTTTTTTCAATCAAAACACAAACCAAATCGAAATTCACCACAAAGAATAACGGATGTGGAAATTAAATGCAGAAATAAAACAAAGAAAGATCACACCGGATTTATAGTGGTTCGGTCAAACCTTGACCTACATTCACTCCTCAGAGGCACCCTCCAAGTATTGCACTAACTAAGTGTTTCTCCTTTTGCTCCCACAGCTAGGCGTAGAAGACTTTACAACAGAATCTTTTTCACCAACTCCGGTGCAGCAGAGAATCGACTCCTTTTACTTCCTCCTGAAACGGGCAGAGAACTAACTCCTTTTGATTCCTCCTGAAGCGGGCAGAGAACCCTGACCTTTTACTGAAGTAGAACTCCCAAGAACCTCCCAAGGATGAAGGATGAGGAATGGAAAAGATGACTTAGAACCTTGATTGGAGCAACCTTTGTGAACTAACTCACAAACTCCCCCTCACAAGTTCCTCACACACACACTCTCTCTCTCTCTCTCTCTTTCTCTCTCTCCTTCTTCTTAGGCTCACTCAGGTCAAGACAATAGCACTCAAGTCTTTAGCATGAGAAAATTTGGTTCCTTTAAATAGAATTTTAAGAATTGACATTAATATCCAGGATGATATTTTTATCGTCCTGTACGATCAGTATAAATTAAGTTCAATCAGCCTGGACGACATGGGATGATCAAAAGAAATTGTTCACATCATCTAGGATGATAATATCTCATCCTGTATGATTAGTTCAAATCACAGATTATCGGCCAGACAATCGCTCGGAAAGGGTCTAGACAATCCAAAATTAGCTTGATTGTCCTAGCCGATCTCATGATCGTCCCGGATGATTAGTTCATAACAGAGGAAAATCATCCAGACCATCGCTTAAAATAAGAGCAGGCTGATTTTTGATCATCCAAGAGCAAATAAGGATTATTGAACTAATCATCCCGAACGATCCTACGAACCGTCCAGGATGATGTGAATTATGGCCAATAGAAAGAGTCTTGCATCCTTCTGGTCAGTTCCTCGATGCAAATCGGGACTCCTATTATTCACTGAGGCAAGCACCAAGCTAACCTATTTAAGTTACATGACACTAGGATCACTGTTCTTGGGACGTCACTGTATATTCTTTCTCTATCCTATACTCGATCTATTTTCTCACACACTCTCACTTTCCTCCTTACTCTTACAGTTCCATGTATTCAGAGTTACTATTTGATTTTCGCTTACCTTCAACATCACAGTCCTTTTTATTTCTCTTCCATCCCATGTGATAGACTCCAGTCGAATCACATAACAGGACTAATCAAGACTCCTAAACTGTCTACCAAAGGAGACAAACTCTATACCGTTTTCTGATCTTGACTATGGATTGGGCTCTGGCCAACCACTTCTAAGGAAACTACTAACTGCTCACTTTCATGTTGGAGAGTCTAAATTGCTTCAAGATGCTAGTACAATCCACATGTCCTACGCACTTCTATTCTTCCAAAAGCTGGTAATCGCATTAATCACTCCACTCCGTTTTGATCACCACTTTCTACATTTGGCCCCACATGGATTTAATGCACTGATTTGATTTTTTAATACAATTGACATCCTGACTAGTATTCACGACTCTAGACATAGCAGAAGCACACAATTCTTGTCCTAGAGATATCACTGCCATGTCTTGAAATCCAAATTTAACCTCCAATATCCTGCCCACCAAACTTTCAACCTACCTCTACTCAAATACTCCGTTCATCGGTCTTCCAGTACTCATCACCACCCATAGGGCATAGGAAGACTGAAGGAGCTGAGGACAGTAGATCCTACCTTATTCCAACACCTACTCCCGCACCTCACACTCTCAGTTGGATCACCTGATGAGCAATTTTGACCAGTGGGAGACACATATTTGAGACCTACTTGCTGTGTAGGAGCCAGCAATATACTGGGACATTACTCACTTTGACTCTACGTGGCTCACCAGTTAGCACCAGCACAAACAGGACATGGGGACCTGGTTTGGGGCAGTTATGCGCTCCTTTCCATTTCTTACACCCTCAGCCACTACCACCATTTCCGAAGGCGAGGATGGATTTCTTTTAAGTTTGTTTCATGATGTTATTTTCTTTTCGCTCTTATATAATCTGGTAATCTTTGTTTTTGTTTCTTTTCTAGTTTCCCTCCTTTTTGTGATGTCAAAGGAGTAGTTGAATGTTCTAGTTTGTTACTTTCTATTGTGTTTTCATGTTGTTAGTGCACTAATTTAAAACTAATGTTTATTTCTTCACAACTTTTCCATTAAACGCTTTGAACTACTCTTTATTATTTATGTTTTTGTCATCATCAAAAAGGGGCAGATTGTTGCAAATCTATTTTTAAGGAAATATATTTTGATGACAGTAAATACTCTCTATTTCCTTGTATGACTACTTGCGCTCTACATAACTTTCAAGCCGCAGATCAAACGTAATTTTAAACTAGCTCAAGATTGGGTAGACTAAGTCTGAGTAATTTGTAATATTTTCCTTGTGTTATTGAGTCATTTATAAACGATGTGCTTCTTGATGTTAAAGTAACCTTGCACACAACACACTTGGGAAAACTTTTTGGCATATTTTAAGAGTTCATCGTATTTTTATACTCACATCGTCTGAGATGACAACAATCGACCTGGACAATCCATTAAAATGGAAACTTTAATAGGCATCCTGGTTAGGAAGTCAATTCTTAAGTCACATCATGAATGATAGTTTATATCAACTGGGATGATAGGCTCAAATCACAATAATTTTTCAGCTGCCAAATATATAGGTAGCTTTTATTTTTGACATCATCTAGACATTGTCACTGGACATGCCAAACAATTGTGCCTAGAATTAATTTATTAATTAAATAATGTAATTAAGTTTGATTCTCAATCATATCCTCCTGGACGAACATAGGATCGGCCAGAACACATCAGTTTCCACAAACCTTAGTTATCCCTAGATGACCAAACATCGGCCAGCTACTATTAAGGTGATTGCTCTGGACATTTTTGTATATGGATTAAACTATCAGGTCCGAGACAATCATGAGATCGCCCTAGACCGATCAAGCATTTGATTTTTGCATCATCCAAAAATTCATTCAATGCAATCATTTGATGGATATTAATGATTTATACTATTTTAACAAGACGATATCCCTATCAGCCAGGCATATAACAAAATAAAAACTGTCTATTCGTTCCAAATTATTCCTAGTTGATTGAGCTAAATTTGAATTGATCGTTACAGGATGTGTTTTTATATCACTCGCTGGGCGATAAAGTTGATTGTGCAATTAAGAGCTATTCTAAAGCTCTTCTTATTTACGACCTCTTATTCCTCTTAAAGAGTATCTATTACTATTGTTGTGACCTGAGAGAGCCAAGAGGAGAGGAGTGTAAAGGAGAGAGAGAGGATCTCTGGGGGATTTCATGAGGGGTTCTAAAAAGGTGAATCCAAGAACAGAGCCATCATCACTTCTTTCTCCATCGATCATCCCTAGTTCTTTGGGGGTTTCTATAGATGTCTACTTTCAGCATCAAATCAAGGATCTCTGCCCTTTCAGAGAAGCAAACGGAGTGTGGTTCTCTGTCCTGCTTCGAGAGGAAGCAAAAGGAGTTGGGTTCTCTAACTCACCTGGGTTGGTAGAAAAGAGTTTGTAAGGCTTCTCGGCCTGCTGTGGGAAAAAAGGAGAGACACTATGTTTAGTGATACATACTGAGGGTGCCTCTGAGGAGTAACATAGGTCGAGTTGACCATAAACCACTAAAAAATTTTGTGTTAATTTATTACTGCTTTCGTAGTTAATTTCAAGCACTTTGTCGTTGTGGTGAATCTTGTTTTTTGATTGTAAGATTGTAGTTTTTGATAGAAAGATTTTTGAAATCCTATTCCACCCCCCCCCCCCCCCCCCCCCCTCCTGGTATGTGTGTAACTGATTTCAAGAAATAAAATTGTAATAGCAAACACTTCTATTTCTCTGATTAGCCTTGCCTACTAACATTTTAGGCCCACAAGATCAAGGCTGCAAATTGATCAGCCTCAAGGATGTGGTAATATTAGTCCTGAGTCAGTTTATAATTTTTTTCCCTTTCTGAGTCTTATATAAAAGATGTGGTTCCCTAACTACCTAAGTAACCTTGCACACACACACTTTGGGAGAATTTTTGACTGTTTCCTAAGTTAACTATTTTGTAACAAATCCTGAGATTAATCCATAAATTATTTCCTAACAATCTTTTAAAAATAAAAAACCCTAATTAGGGCATGCCTATTTAAGTAGACATCATTAGCACATCATCTTGGATAATATTCAATCAGTCGGAATGATTGGTTCAAATAGAAAGGAATCAACTGCTGATCTATTTAGGTACATCTTTATTTTTAGACATCTCCAAATGATAATGATGTAGCATAATATATGCCTAAACATATCTGTGAATTAAGTGTACAATATATGATAAAGGTTTGAATTGCATATCACAATCATCCTAGATATCGCAAGATCGTCTGGGATGATCACTTGCTGATTACATTGGGCTAGATTCTATTCAGGGCAAAATACCACTGGACACTATTTTACAGATGTGAAAACTAATCACCGGACGATCGTGAGAATCGGTCCTAAGACGATCAAGCTATATTTCATACCCATGTCCAGAATCCATTCAGTGCGATTGTCATGGATGATATTCTTAGATGTTACTAACTCATGAAAGGCTCCGTAGTAGATGAACTATTATATTATCTCGATGATAGAACAAAAACATTCTAATTGTCCCAAACTGTCTAAGCTAATTAAGAAAACTCAGATGAATTATATGCTGATTGCGTTACAGGGGCTGATAATCCATAACATCCCGGACGATAAAGTTAGTTTGTATAAAATAAGAGTCATACTGAAGAACAATCTATTTAAGAGCTCTTTTGTTCTATCTCCAAGGGCTCATCTTTTGGAACTATTCCTAACCGGGAGAGCCAAGATATCGGAAGGGAGAGCATGGGAGAGCTGAGCATATGACTGGATCCTGTGCAGGGGGGAGATTTCACATAGGGAGTTCACAAAGATTGCTCAAGCAAGGATCCATGCTCAATCTTCTCAGGCGATGCACGCTAGTTTCTTGGGGTTCTAGAGAAGTAAACTTCAGCAACTGATGCAAGGTTCTCTGCCTGCTCAAGAGGAACAAATCGAGTTAGGTTCTGTGTCACTTCTAGAGGAATCAAAAGGAGTTGGTTCTATTACCTCTACCTGGTTGGTGGAATGGTGGTTTGTAAGGCTCTCCGCCTTGCTGTGGGAAAAAGGAGAGAGACATTAGTTTGTGCAATACTCCCGGAGGGCGACCTCCGCAAGTAGACTGTAGGGTCCGTTTGACCGAAACCATTGAAATTACTAAACACAAGAGGGGGGTGAATTGTAAAAATCTTTTTCTTAAGAAAAGTAACCCTAAACAAGAGTTACTAATTTTTTTTGTGTTTTTCGAACATTTATAAACCAAAATTCTAAGCAATTTTTCTTGGCCCTACAAAATTTAACATGCAATGAATGAAAAATTAAAATCAGTAAAATGTAAATACATAAATAAAAAACACAACCAAGAGTTTTATAGTGGGTTCGGTTCAAAATAATGACCTACGTCCACATCCCCCCCGGAGTCCTCCACTTCCAGGAATTTCCACTATCCAAAATAGTTCTCACTTTTGCCTCCCCTCGGCAAGGCGGAGAAGCCTTTACAAACCTCCCTTTCAACCAACCTGGCGTGGCGGAGTGCCAACCTCCTGTTTTATGCCCTCCTGGCGAACGGCAGAAGAACCTTCTCATTTTCTCCCTCCTGGAGAAGGCAGAGAACCTGAGCTAAACGATGTAGACCGAGCCTTCCCTCGGAGATCCCTCCTCAAATCCTTTCTCGGCCCATAGGAGGAGCAAGATCAGCAAGCTTGGAGCAACCGTGTGGATCTCCGCTCACACTCTTCTCCCTCACAACGTCTCACCTCCTCATCCCTCTCTCAACCCTCAAGAATTCTTCTCTAAGGCTCTCTCACCTTGGAATCCCGCTCTAACCATGTCACTGCCCCTCCTGTCAATCTTACTGAAAAAGGGTACTGTGATTGATATCTAAAATAGGCTCCAAAACCTCTGAATTCAAAGTAGTCAACTGTGTCGTGGCACAGTACGAGGATCTCACTCATCGACAGTACGCTCTTCATAATTAGACGTTGTCCTGATACGAAGATGTACGACATATCAAACAACAATTCCGTACTGTAACGATAAAAATATCGTTCGGTACGATCCAACCAAGATACTATTCGACGGATGATGTTTCTGGACGATCGGAGTGTCATCTCTGTTTCATCATAATGGTATGATAATATCGTACAGTACTGTGACAAAAACCAAGAGATCGTCAGGACGATATCCTGGACGATCATACATCATCTCTGTTCATGCGTATGGACGATCTAGTTCGTAACAGTTATGATGTTCAAAATTTAAATTAGGCCCTGAATACATGCACGTAATCACGGGTTAATTTAGTAAGTAATTTAAAAATAGATCGTACCCGTACGAACATGTTCGTACAGACGAACGGTGGCAAAATCACTATTCGTAAACTAAACTGCGGCTAGGTTTTTGGAATTTGAACATATAAGTTACAGTACGACGTTATTCGTACCGTACGATCTATTCATAGAATTGCTATATAGATTTGGATCCGATGGGTACTAATTAAAATCGTACAGTACGATCACCAGAGAAGAATTTTAATTACATTTTGCAGTTAAAAAAAAAAACAACCTCCCCCCTTTGTGGTGTGCATGGTGCTCTTACACTTACGCATTTTGTGGCCAGACTCAATAAATGTAAAAAAACAAAATAAATGGAAAAATACAATGTTGACTCATACTCTAATCTACCGGTCTTGATCTTCCTTTCTTCCTGAGTCACTGTGATTCCTGAAATGATAGTGCTCAAGAATAGCAAATAAAATAATTTCAATAAAAGGTTGTTCCAAACACTCACATTTGGCATCATCAAATCTCAATCTCGGGTCATGGGTTGCAACAATCTCTCCCCTTTTTGAGATGTCCAAATTATTTGTTGCAAGTAAGAAGATAAGAACATTTCTTTGTTTTGTTTTTGGTTTTTTTTAATAATTTTTTTTTAATTAAACACGGAAAAAAATACTAAAAGCAAGAGAAAAAAAAGGAAAGCATTTAGAGAACAGGCATTACACAACTTCCCCCCTTTTGACAGCACCAAAAAGAGGAACAACTAAAAGTAAAAAGCAAAAGAAGAAAAAGAACAATGACAAACATAGATAATCTAGTCAGACGGTCACTGATCAGTTGGTGTGGAGGTGGATTTGGCTGAAAGATATTAAAATAGAGCATCGAAGCGGGTGATCAAATTGCAGTGAAACGCTTCTCCACAACCATTGCATATCAGATCTCCGTGTTGCATGATGTTTTTCTGAATTGCTGTCGAACTAGTCTGCAGCTGATCGAAGCGAGCCGACTAAATCATCATCAGGGTGGGCTGGTGCTGGTGCAGGTGCTCGGGTTGGCGGCATGGCGTGTGGTCGGACTGGGCTGCCGGCATAGGCACTTCTCCTTCTCTTCATCAAAGACGGTTCTTCAGGCTCAAGGTCCCCGATGAAAGAGAATAAGGAAGAAGCATCCATATAAAAAATAAAGCAATGTGGTTTACCAGGGTAGGAAATTGATATTTATGGTGGAGGATATATCCTAATTAGGTACCAGAGACAGATTCTGTTTCCGTCGGGTGGTAGGTAGACCGAACAAAAGTCATGTGCGAATATAGTTGCTAATCAAATCGCTCATCAATTGAAATCACAAAACGATAAGAGGGTGATATTGTAAAAAACTTTTTCTTTAATGACGTAACCTAAACAATCTCTAATTTTTTTATTGTTTTTGAAATTTTAATAACAAAATTTTAGCAATTTTTTTCTTCCACAAAATTTCACATGCAATAGATAAGAACAAATTAAAAGCAAGTGAAACATAGATAAACGATAAGGAAAAAACACACCAAGATTATTTATAGTGGTTTTTCGGTCCAAAATATGACCTACGTCCACTCCCCCGAGTCCTCCACTCCAGGATTTTCACTATCAAAAATAGTTCTCCTTTTACCCTCCTCGCAAGGCGGAGAAGCCTTTACAAAACCTCGCTTTTACCAACCGGCATGGCAAGTGCCAACCTCTGTTTTTCGCCCTCCGGCGACGCAGAGAACCTTCTCATTTTTCCTCCCTCCGAGAAGCATGAGAACCTCGAGGTAACTGATAGTGACAGGCCTTTTCCCTTGAGATCCTCCCTCAAATCCTTCTCAGGCCATAGAGAGCAAGATCAGCAATGCTTGGACAACTGTGGATCTCCCTCACACCTCTATCTCCCTCACAACCTCACCTTCCTCCTTCCTCTCTCACCTTCAGAGTTTCTCTAGAGCTCTCTCCCGTTGGAATCCCTCTCTAACCACGTGCATCAACCCCTCTGTCCAATCTTACTGAAAAATGGACTTGATTGATATCTAAAAAATGCTCCAAAAAACCTCTGAATTCAAAGTACCGTTACTGTTCGTACAGTACGATTCAACATCGTACAGTAATGATCGTTCAATAACAACGTCGTCCTGGTACGAAGATGTACGAACAGATCAAAAACGATACGTACTGTACGATAAAATATCGAGTACAAGACGATCCAACAAGATACTATTCGTACAGATGATGGTCTGGATGATCGGATGTCACCTGTTCATTGTATGGTATAATTATTATTCGGAACTATGATGTGACAAAAACCAAGAGTCGTCCAAGACGATATCCGGGTGATCATACTTCGTCCTCTGTTCATCGTATGTACGAGTCTAGTTCGTACATACGATGTTCAAAATTTTGAATTGGCCTGGATTACATGCACTAATCATGGGTATTTAAGTAGTATTAAAAAGTCGATCACCGTACGAACAGTGTTCGTACAGTACAATGGCGCAAAATCACTTACTTAAACTAAACTACTACGCAGGTTTTGGATTTGAACATATCGTACAGTACGAAGTATTTCGGACGTGCGACGTTCTATTCACAGAATTGTCCACATAGTTTGATCGTCACGTACGAATTAAATCGTACAGTACGATCTCCAGAGCAGAATTTTTAATTTATTTTGCAGTTAAAAAAACAACTGCTCCCCCGATGTGTGTGTGCATGGTTGCTCTACTCTTTACCGCATTTTGGCCCAGACTCAATAAAAGTAAAAAACAAATAACATGAAAAAATAAATGTTTGACATCTAATCCTAATCTACACCGCGGTTAGAGTCTTCCTTTCTTCCTAGAGTCCACTTGTGATCTTCTTAAATTAGTGCTCAAGAAATAGCAAATAAATAATATTCAATGAAAGGTTGTTCCAAAACACTCATCATTTGGCATCATCAAAATCCAAGCTCGGGTCAGGGTTGGCAATAATCGAGTATAGTTTCTGGTCTGCTTCTATAGGATTAAAAGGAGTTGGGTCTTTGCCTCACCTGGGTTTTTGGTGAAAGGTGGTTTGTAAGGTTTTCTCCACCTTGCTGTGGGAAAAAAGGAGAGAGACTAGTTTAGTGCAATACTCGAGGGCCCTCCGGCAAGTAGACGTAGGTCGTGTTGACCAAACTACTATAAATTTTTGTGTTCTTACTTACTGCTTCTGAATTTTTTTCTTTTTGACAACTTTAATTTATGTGGTGAATCTTGGTTTTTGTTTTAAGATTGTTTATTGTCGAATGATCTTTAAAATACCAGATTCACCACCACTTTTTGTTAGCCTTGGGACTAGTCATAAGGGCTTAACAACCCTAACAACTTTAAGTGTATGACAAAATTCATAAAAATCAAGTTTGGAAAACTTTTTGAATTGGATTCAATGCTAAACTTTGGTAATTCGTAATTACAATAGAAGGATATTCTATTACACGTTCACCTTTGTTTGATAATATTTCTTTTAATTTTTTGAAAAACTCACATGTTTTACATTATTATAATCCGCTTGTGATTATTATATGTGGATGCTGGTTAAAGAGGTTATAACACCACCTCTCCTTGTAACTTAATGGCATAAAATTGAAATTCTTTTTACTGAATGGACGATTTGATGATTTGGCATTTAGTACAACTTAATATAAAATATTTTAACATTTATTTTGTTGTCATTTAAAATCGGAAGATTACATGCGTGTTTCAAACTTGTTCTACTGGTAAGAGATTTGGGAAAAATGTGCATTACTTATGAAGGAACAAATGAAATTAAGAATCTCGATTGAATATTTTGTATTACATGATTATGAACTTTTTCATGAGAAATCTTCTAAAATCAAGTTTTGAAATATATAAGAAGGTTTACTCAAATTGTTATTATCTTGCATGCCTAGGACAAGAACTCAATAACATATTGAAAAGTGATAAAATTTTGAAGTGCTTTCCTTCCCCTTTTGATACTAAGATTACGAACAATCACTGAATACTAAAAATTTGAATACTTATTGTGATTGATAACTTATTTGGATCACTCATGTGCTACTATAAGGGGAATTAAAGAAATATTGATACAGGATGAGAAATAGAATGAGTTTAATGCATTTAATCAAAAGCAATTGAATTATCTCATGGCACAGATTCTTGAAGTCTCCATGCTGGTTAGAAAAGGAGTTTAAGAAATTAGCAAATCTCAAAGCTTTTAAAAATCTTTTGAAAATAATAAATCATCATGCAGCATCACATAACATTTAAAAAGAAGCATCAACCACTGAGTAGATTAGTACATCCTTTCTGGTGTTAGATGTGGTTTCATGTGGCAAGGTTAGGACACATTAACACCCACTCTACACCATTCAACCGAAGTACTCATTAGATGTGGGATCCAAATTATAAAAATCACAGCATTATACACAATGTATTGCAATCTCACTTCAATAAAGGGGCCCAAATATTTTTGTGTCCTAAATCTAATATTTGATTAATTTTGGTGGTGTATGCTCTCACAAAAGGCCTTGTGAGAGCAGGTGGGTACCTGAACCACGGATACTCTGACCATAACTGACTGAATGCCAATCGATCATTTTTGCTGAAGACCAAGACAAGAGGCAAGGTGTACTTCTGCAGGTCAACCACCACCAATGAAAGAGTGGCCTTAGGTAAAATTGGAAACTCCAAGAACCTTTGCTTCAAAACTATTTACTGTAGATGACTAAAACATATTATTTCACATCAGTCAGCTTTGCGATAAGGCTTCACCATAAAATTTTTGGCAATAACTTGTATTATAAGCAATACATAATAATACTATTTTGCAGGAATGCAGATCATAATTTACATGCTTAACTTAAATAATTTGAAACTGCTGCTTTATGGCTTAAAAACTATTGCTGATGATTCATGGTTATGATGCATGGAGATTATGTCATGTACAGTAACTGAAAAACTCTTAGGAGAGTACCCAGAAAGACCTAGTTAGAGGTGTCCCAAACATAAATTCTCAAAAGACCACATTTGTGATGGCCCGTGCAAACTACGAAAAAGTTCATTCCTCTTTTCAACTCATAAGGACATTAGCAACTCTAACCTTTAGAATCCTTCGTGAGAGTGGGGATTGGGGGGGATTTGGAGACCCATATTATGCAGCTATAAGACAAGCTATAGGAAGGAACAATCGTTTTCTATCTGCAGCTTCCCGATTATCCATTGCATCGAGTCCGACCCCCCTTGTCTCGAGATTACTTGACTTAGCAGTTCGAGCACAAGTAGTTTTTGATAGATAGACCATTCTAATCCTCGGTTCATGGTTTGGTTAAGACTTTTGACCACAATGATCATGTCCACGTGAACATGCAGTAGCACGTTTGGGAGCCGGTTTCATGAGATCCCATCATAATTATCGCCACAACTGGGCTTACTCCTAGCGACCCCATAAAAAGGGCACAACGAGCCCAATAGCCTGGAATCGTGAACGGATCCAGACCTAGTGAAAAGCCCATTAGACCCCCAGCCTTGCCGAGTATATCAGCTCCAACAATTACTTGAGTGCAGATGGTCCCCCAGCTTCTTAATGTGTTGAACCATGTACCATGTTAGATCCAAACTGATAAGACATCCATATGAGATCCTCGTAAGGGTAGGACCCCATCTTTACCACCACCATGTTCGGTTTAAGATTTATATTCACAATAATGGGAAGTCATAATTAGGGAAATTTGGACCAAAATTGTTATGAGAGTGTTATTATGATATTAAATGTGGGGAAATCCTTTATGGTTGTTTAATACGAGGACATTGTATAGAGTAAAGATAACGTCAGTAGTGTTCGATGAATCTGACCTAAGAAGTCTAGATTGAGAGGAAGAAGAAATTGGAGAGAATACCACTGGAGATTTAACATTTTGGAGAAGAGGGATAGCCCCAAAACATTGAAGGAGTAGGTGAGATTACCGCAAGAGTAGAAAATGTAGATCTGGAACGAAAGGGTTTGAAGCCTACACACACTACCCTAAAGATGGAGATATTTCTTACGAGTCATCTTAAAGAACTGATCTAATAGGATACACTCTTCTGAAGGTGTTAGGACTAAGGCATGTACTTAGGAGACAAGAGACCACTCTACCGTTATCTCAATGACTGAACCCACCAATACAACCAGCCCTTTACTCCTGAGTTTTGGATCTAGCCAATGCACTGAGGAGTTAAACCAATTTGTTTTTTTTTTTTTTTTTGTTTAACAAATATGCAGCAAATTACATTAAGAAAAAATTGGTCCAACCTAAAGCTTCTAAAAAACTAAGGGATTCCTCCTTTAAAATAGACCATCAATAAAGGAGGAACCTATTCAGCCACGACATACATCCCAAACAAGCATTTAAAAATGCCATGTTATCACACAAATCCGCTAACTTTAGTGCATATTTCTATCAACCCAATTTAAAGATATACATGAATTGAAATTTCATTAAATAGTTACATAACTTCCATATTTGTTTTCCACCGTTCTCTTTCATTCGTCCAAAAACTTCATATACTTCAAATTGTCTCCCCTTCCAATTATGATGCTTGTACTTTAACATCCAATCTTGACCATAACCTTTATAGATTGATGTAGCTAAAAAACTCCAAAGAATATAGATCCCAATGTAAGAATGGTTACCAAAGCTTGAGGTACCATCCTTTATGGTCCACGGAACACACTCCTCAATTCCCAACTATTGTAAGCAAAGAGAAGAGCAGCATATCACATTACTTTAAACCAATCGGGTGGAGGGGGATTCAATGGACATTTAACAACAATAAGGTTGGTAACATCATCCGCATATACCTAAACTTTAATAAGAACCAAGAGCAAAAATTTGATGCATACTTATTGCATTGATGCAATCAACAAGGAGCTATCACCTTTCCCTTTATGAATCAAATTATTCCTGCCTTCCAATGAAGTATATCACAATTAAAATAGATATTGATCCATAAATGAAGATTGAGAAGAAACCCAACTACAATAATCATGATACATAATTATAAGATTAAAAATGATAGTTAAACCAATTTATTAGGAATATGTTTAGGAGCTTATAGAACAGACCCAAAGGGATAAGTGTAGTTGAGGAACCAAATATGTCTTTAAGAATAAATGTAATGATTCTGATTGTGGTCGTTAGGAATAAGACAATATAGGGCTAAGGGATACAATCAAATATAATGGTTATGATTTGAGAAGAACCTTTTCCCTAGAGCTAGATTGAAGCCATTAGAGTGCCACTAGCCTTTGTCCTAATATAATGGATTTAAGAACTTTCCAATGGACGTTTAAATTAACTTTTTAAATGGGGGGTAATTCAAAAGGAGGTGTATGTTAGAGCAACCCCCCAGGTTTTGGAGTTTCCAAGTTTCCAAATCATGAGTTCCCAATATCCAAAATCAAGGTTTTCAAATTAAAAAAGGCCTTACAGGACTAAAGTAACAACTATAGCTTGGTATGAGAGGCTTAGCACATCTTACTAGAGAGGGTAGTTTGTTAATGGGAGTGTAGACACCACCCTTTTTAAAGGAAATAAGAGAGACTTACTCATGTTCAGATCTATAGCATGATGATATACTTTTTTGGATCTTCTACAAAAGGCTAATGTGATGATTATTTCTATAAACTATGAGTAGGAAGTTTGAGGATGATAAGTTGGGAGAGTTGTCCTACTTTATTGGAGTTTAGTATAAGAATATATAGATGGTAAAACCGTTCTAACATCAAATCAAATATTATACAGGATGTCTTGAAGAATTATGAACAATGGATAAAGCCAAGCCAATTAATACACCATAACCTCTAATGTTCAGTTGGATAAGGAACCAATGGAAGTATAATTAATTAAAGAGAAGTATCAAAAGGATGATTGGATCTTTACTTTACCTGACTATTAGCCAACTGATATAATGTTTAAGTGTTTTGACTCCTAGTGCTATAGTTTCAAGTTGATCCAAAAGATTCCCACCTAACATGCAGTTAAAGAATTTTAAACACCTACCTAGGAACCCAAAACTTTAGGAATCGGTATCCTAGGCATTAACACTTCTTAAAGATTCTTACAATTCTGATTCTAAATTTGTAAGATGTAAGGTGGAATAGAAAAAGCAATTCTAGACTTTGCCTATTTCATATGGACAAGCTTTAGTCTCCTGTCTAGTAGGAAGCAAAACTCAATTGAACTTTCCACTACTGAAGCTGAGTCATGCCTTAGGATGTTGTGTGGCCCAAATCCTTTGGATAAAGCAGAAGTTTCAGATTATTGGATTAACCTGTAGGAAGAATTTCAATCCTTTGTGACAACACTGGTACCATCTGTATCTCTAAGATTCCATCCAACATTCAACGACTAAGCACATTGAACATAAGGCTGCACTTAATAAGAGACCATGTGACCACGGAGACATAGTTGATTACATCATGTGCAGGCTAAGAATCAACTGGATGACCATCTTTATGAAAGCACTGCCTTTCGACATTTCCAGCACTTCTACAGGATAGATTGGTGTGTGATTGACATAAATGATGCATGAATCTTAGATTTTTACAAATTTCTGGTTTTTTGTCTATGAGTACGTTCTGCTATTTTGTTTTTTTGTAGTTTTTTCTTGTATTATTTTTTTCAACCTCTGTATTTATTATTTTGTATGTTTTCATTTTATTTCCTTTTTCTTTTAATCAATGTTGAATTGATATCTTATGGCCTTATTTGTATTTTTGAAACATTGTAGCCTCAAGGTTTGACATCTCTAAATCAGTTTAAAAAGGAAAACTCGTTGATTGTTTCCTTTTTTCTCTATCTTCCTTTAGTGGTGTAATTTTTTTTTCAAATAAAATAATCTCTAATCAATAACTGACATACAATTGATACTTTTTCAATCTGCGATCAGTAATCTTATTTTTATTACATTAAATTCAAAGTCTTAAGTTTTACCTTCAAATTTTTTGAAATCCTTTCATGCAATTATCAATAGCTTTTTTATTCTATTCTGTGATTTCATTTCCTCCTATATATAGATAGCAGAGTTTCTTTTTTTTCTCTACATATCTGAAAGACATAATCAAACTAGAGGTACTTAAGAAATTTGAAAAAGGGACCTAGCTTACAAAAAATAAAAAAAAGAGTGGCAATGATGCCTAAAATCAAAAGAGCTAATGATGCAAATTGAAAAAAAAATAACACAAAGTGTATCAAAGATCAAAAGAGGCAAAGTAGCACCAATTAATATGATAAGAGTCATGAAATGAGCCCACCAAAACAACTCCTTCTCTTAAAAATTTTAAAATCTTAGAAAAATTCATGTGCCACTTGATATTTTTCAAAGGCTGATTTCAAAATTCTTGATTCGTAACTAATTACTCTTGATATATCTTATTTTAAAAATTTCTTTATATGAGAAACAAGTTTGAATGAATTTCATTTACTAATCTAATTGATTTTTCTATTAAGATCTCTATTTTCAAAAGAAGTTTTGCCCTGGGAGAAGTTCGAGTTAGAGATAACAGGATCAGTTGTAATTACCATTTTTTTATTCTGACAAGTGTTAGCTCATTGCTAACTTACAAATTTTTAATTCAATTCACATGGAAAACTTATCTTATGATTAAAAAAATTAACAAAAAAAAACATTTATTTGCTTTTGTTCTTATCTTTTTTGTATTTTTTTATTATTTCTACTTTAGTCTCATGCTATGTTTTATGCTTTACTTTCCTCCTCCTTTTTGTGAATGTCAAAAGGGTAGAAGTTCAGTTATACATGTTGCTTGTAGTTTTAATATGTTATTGGATAGTTAAAATTGTTTATTTCTTCTCACTATTTCTTTATAAAACTGTTCTTGAACCGACTTATAATTATTTTGTGTTTGCCACATCTAAAAGGAGGAGATTAACTAATTATCTCTAGATTTCAGAAAAAGAATTTTGATGGATAGTAAACACTTCTGTTTCCTCTCTACGACTACCTTGCCAACTAATATTTCAGGTTTATAAGATCAAACTACAAATTGAACCAGCTAAGATTGGGTAGAACGAGGATCTAAGTTATTTGTATTTTTTTCCCTTCCTTGAGTACTAATTAAAAATATGTGGTCTATGATGCTAAGTAGAGCCTTGACACACACACACTTTGGCTGAATTTCCTGACTGTTTCGTAGAGTTACTATTTTTTTGTAACCATCGTATGGGATAATACCATAAATCACCTAGACAATCTGTTCAAAAATAGAAACCCAATTAGGGCTCCTGGTACGGAAGCCGTCATTCGCACATCATCCTAGACAATATTCTAATTGGCCGGGATGAATAGGTGTTTGGCCAAATCTATTTTTCATGGCTTTGTGTTTTTTATGATTGAAAACCACATTTTTCTTGACTACTGTTGCTTCTAACTTTCGCAGGAATATAAAGATCAAACGATCATAGAAGAAGCCAAAGTTCAGGATTACTGGTTTATGGGTTGGTCAGTCTGTACTTTTATTTTTACCTTTTTGAGTCTACTTGTAATGTGTCAATGAGACTGATGCTAAGTAACCCTACACACACACACTTGAAGAGACTTAGAATTTCTGTTTTTGCCCACATCGGCAAGGCCGATATCATATCGGCCTAGACGATTAGCCTTAAAACAGAAAGTCTAAAATAAGAATTCTTAATTAATGGCAGCCTCATTAACATATTCGGCTGGACCATACGTGGTATCGCCTGGCGAATAAGCTCAAAACAGAAAAGAAGCCGCCAATAGACAATTAAGGTATATTTATTTCTTGTATCGGCCAAGGACGATCCCGCGATCAGCCTGGACAAATTTCAAATATATGCCTAATTGAATCAGGAAATCAAGGGAGTAATTAATGAATGATTAGATACAATCATAACGTCCCGGACGATTCTCTTCAAAAACCTGTAATCTACTTTCAGGAGCTAAATATCGGCAGCTCAAAATAAGGGCGATAGCTCAGTGACGAAAAAAATTTGCCTCTGATTTGAACTGATCGGTCCAGGATGATCATAGAATCGCCTGGCCAATCAACCAAAATTCATCGTCCCGGAACTGTACCCAGGGCGATCCTCTGGCCGATCTCTGTGATTTGTACTGATCGGCCAGGCCGATGACATATCGCCTGGACGATAAGTCGGCTACATGTAATTAATAGAGCATCCTTTGAAGCTCTTCTATTAAACACTCTTATCAAACTTTTTGAGAGAGTTGGCTGCTGCCTTGAACTGAGAAATCTTTGAGAGAGAGAAAGAGAGTAGAGGAAGAGAGGGAGCTTGTGAGGGGAGCTTGTGGAGGGGATTCCAAGGGGTTGCCTTCAAGGATCGCTCTGCTTCATCGTTCGTCTAAGAGTTTCTCTCTGTGAAGGTCGGTAAAGTGATAAGAATTGCTTTAGGTATTGGTCTCTGCCAAGCCTTCAGAGGAAGCAAAAGGAGGTAGGTTCTCTGCCTTGCCAGGGTGGCAAAAAGGAGGGTTCTTGTAAGACTTCTTCCCGCCTAGCCGGTGGGACTAAAGGAGAGGGTCACACATTTTGTAAGACAATACTTGGAGGTGCCTCCAAGGAAGTGGACGTAGGTCGAGTCAACCGACCACAATAAGTTCTAGTGTTCATTTTCTTGCTTTCCGGCTTTTAAATTCCGCATTTTATTTTGGTGTGGTATGTGATTTGAGTTTATGTAACAATTTTCTTCTCTTGTGAAAGAGTTTTTAAAAATACCAATTCACACCCCCCCCCTCGTGGTTAGCTTGGGACAATATTCATAGGGCATTAACATCCCTAAACGAACTTTCAAGTGGTTCAGCAGCCGTCTTTCGAAAATTTAAGCTTTGAAACTTTTATGAATTAGATCCATGGCTAACCTAGGGAATCACAACACTAGAAGGGTAGTCCATTACATAACCCTACCGGTCCCTAATCGTTAACCTACCTTTTGATTTTGGAAAACTCGACTTGTCAATAATTTTACAACTCTAACTCTGATTATCCATGTTGGATGCTATTCAAGAAGGTATTCTCCACCATGCTCGTGAAATTAATGTGTGTTAACACTGAAGATTGCTTTTTACTGATGGACTTTTGCATGAACGTGCATTTAGCTCAATTAAATGCAAGAATAGTTTGAACTACTGCTTTTTCTGTGCTTTAAAGATCTTGAGGATTATCATGCGTGTCTCCCTTGCAAAACCGTTGAAAGAGACTTGGATAAAGGGTGCATCACCTATAAGGTACTAATGAAGTTAATCAATCCCGTTTAAACATTCTCTGCATGACTACAAACTTTTTCATATGAAAGTCTAAGGATTGCCATTTCTGACATTACACTAGGGTTTACTCAGATAGTTAACTTCATTTCAGCACTAGGAAAAGAACTTTTGAACTATGAAAACGTTAACAAGATTTTTGAGATGCTTGCCTTCGTCATATTATGATCTAAAATACTACAATCAAACGGAATCTAAACGATTTGAAACACGCTATCTAATTGAAACCTACGTGGCTCACTCATTGCTTACGAGCAAGGATGACACAAAAGAAATCTTAATGCAGGATGGAAAGAAAATAGGAGAAACATTGCACTAACAAGAGGCACACAAATCGGATTCAGAATCTTCCGGGCCTGAAAGCGATGAAGTTGCCTTCATCACAAGCGCAATTTCAAACAGCTTTTCTAAGGAAGAAACAAAAGCATCATCAAAGTTAAGAGAAAGGTAAGGATCACAAACAGTAAAGATCTCTGATGTTGTTTTTTTGAATGCCGGAAGCCTGGACATGTGAGAGCCGATTGTCCTCACACTCCAAGATCACTCGAGCAAAGAAAAGGAAAATGGTGAGGAGAAAGCGTAAGTCTAGGATAGGACAAGAAGAAAACGTAACGAGTTTTTGGCAGAAATCTGGTACCGTCTTCCTCGAGACTGAACTAGAGGAAGAGACCTCAAGACGTGGTGTTTCAATGGGAGAAAATCAAAGTGATGAGAAGAGGTATGTAACTAAGACAAGCTGATGATGAATTGTTTGAAATTGTAATGAAAAAACCCTGCATCATACAAAAAACTTAAGAAGATCTCATGCTAGCCTAAAATTAGATACACTCAAATCAATAAAAAGAGCATGAAGTTTTTCCTCCAATAGATCTGCCACAATTATTCATATCACATGACACTCCTTGGATAATTTGATGAGTTGCTAACAAAAGCATTTGGAATTCGTGATGAACATAAATGCATTAAAAGCTTACACACACCTCACTTAAGTTGATCTTAAGAATTCTAAAGAGATTTGAGAAAAATTTGGGATGAAAATGATGCATTAAACAGAACTAACTTTGAGATTAAATGATTTTCATAACATATAAGAAAAATCAGGAATGACTTACCACTTGATCTAAACGCAAGAACCTGGGAGAGGCATATATAATTCAACCATTTAAGAAACGCCTTTTTCCTGGATCGTAGATGTTTTATCTGATGGCATGATAGGACACATCTCACTCACTTGCACCGTTCAACCGTAGTACACATTGGTGTGTGGAGACCTAAGAGCTTGATTCATACATACTATATCTGAATTGCACTCTACTTTTCTTAGAAGGAGCCCAAACTGTTTGGGTATCCTAAATCTGACTGGTGTTGAGTATGCAGGAGTGCATCTCACACCAAAGACCTCAGTGGAGCTAGGATAACTGGACATAAGGAGGCTTGCAGCTCAAAGAATTGCTTAAACTCGCTGCTTTAATCACTTGCTTGCAAATCTTTAGGTTTTTTTTTGTTGATTAGTTTTTATTTTTTTTGTGCTTTGCTTTGTGCTGTTTTTAGATGCTTTATTTCATATTTTTTTTGTTTTTTTATGTGTTTATTTGCACATAGTTCTTTAAATTTGGCCTTCCATATGATGATATTTTCAAAGCCTTTTAGATTTTGGAATTTTGGAGATAGTGTTTAGCTTTTTGCTAAATTGTTTAAAGGGTAGATACATATGTTGTGATCCCTCCTTCTGACTTTGTTTTAGTTGTGTATGATTTACTTCTCTAAATAAAAGTCTAAACTCAGTTTAACCAATGTGCTTTTATTTAAGATCTATTTCGTATCTTTCTACATTAATTATCTATACATAATAGCCAAAGTTCTTATATCTATTCAAGCATTTGAATCTTGCCTTGATTTACATATGATTGATGTTATTGTTGTGGATTGTTCTCCCTATGTTAGAGAGAGAGCTCCTATTCCTAATATGGAGGATATACTCACAACAAGTTTTATTTTTACAGGGTATCTTAAAGAGTACTCTAGCCTGCAAGAGTTAAAAAAGGAAAGAGGCCAATGAAAGCCAAAATAAAAAAAAAGATATATATATACACAAAAGTGTATCAAAGGATTCAAAAGATGCTCAAAAGAGCCAATCAAATAACAAGAGCATAAATTGAGCCCCCTAAATGCAAGCACCTCTCTTTGGTAAACCTTAAAACTTAGAAAACTCGATTGATATTGAGATGTTTTCCAAAGACAGGATTCACATTTCCAGATTGAGAAAATTACTTTTGGGTTATTAATTATGAAAATTTTCTTGTAAACAAGTTTAAATGGATCTTATTATCCCTATTTAATTATTCTGAGTTGGATTTTTAGTTTCCCAAAAGAAGTTTTGTACCCTTAAGAATGTCCAGATCGAGGTTAACAGTCGATGTTCTACCCTCTATCTGATGGATTTGTTAAACGTCTTTAACTTTTGGGAAACGTTAAAAAGTTTAATTTTTGAAAAGAATATCTCATATATGCCTGCCATAAACAAAAAAAAAAACAAAAAATTAGAAAAATTAAAATCCCAAAAATTATTCGTTGTTGATTTTTTCGTTGTGTTTTTGGTTTTTTGTTTTACTGTTTTTTTTTTTCCTTTGTATTTATTTGTGCGGGTCTTGAGTCATCACTATATTTTTCTTGTTTTCATTCCTAGTACATCGTCCCTGGCGATATTTTTACGTCCTGGACGATGGACAAATCATCTTCAAAATCCATCTGGCTGACCCTTTTCTGTGCTTGTTGTAACTCATCGTCCTGGACGATCCAATAATTGTTCTGGGATGATGTGATCAAACTACATGATGATAGGTCCTGGCCGATAGAATAGTATGTCTGACCGAATGCAATTTAACGTGCATCGGTCATGCAATTATGTGCATCGTCCTGGCGATACAACTTGCATCGTCCAGTACGATCCACGTGTCACACTTTATGAATCTTTAAATTTGACCCGAAAATCCATTATTGGACAATCACGTCCTGCCGATCCACTGTCGTCCTAGACGATACACGGGAACGAATTTGAAACATATTAACTTTTGGCCGTTATAGATCAATTATTGTGCCATCGTCCGGACGATACACCTAATCGTCCGGACGATCTGGCTTTTATTCAACGGTCGTCCAGAATAACTCCTCGGACGATCGGCACTTGTGTCAAATCGGGCCTGGCCGAATAACTGATTGCCCTGAACGATACGGACCACTTTTTGACCATCGCCTGTACGTAATTATTGAACCATATCGCCTAGACGATTCTGCTCGACAGAACGAAATGGGCTGTTTCTTTAAATTCAGCCCAATTCCATCACCATGGTTTTCTCCACCCTCAACCTTTTCTTCTTGTGTTTTCTGCTAGCTCTCCTCCTAGGCTGGTGGTCGTGTTTGCCAGGCGTTTGGGAGTTTCTTCGAGGGTGACTCTGGACCCTCGATCTGGGAGGTAGAAGATACAGGCGCCTTATACGTCGCTACAAGAATGTGGCATCCACCCTCTCCCGACAATTAATCCTGCACATGCTCTCAGTATCATGTAATTGTATCTTTTTGCCGACACGACCTCTCTCTGTTTCAATCACGTCTCCTCTCGCCACCCTTTCTCTTCCGAACTCCTCCTTGAATTTTATGCAAGCCTGCACATTAATCGCACTCACAGCCCTGACCTCCTATGTGAATCGACGCCACTGTCAAAATCATATATTCAGGATTGTTTTGATCTTTTACAGCTATCCACCACCGGGAAAGCTATAACCTAATTGCTCTGATCCGATTTTGACTGGTCCTCTGTGAATCACTTCTTCACCAGACCAATGCTACCATTTCATGTGGGGGAGACTAGCTCTTTTGTTAAAGATGCTAGGACATCCAACATGTCCATTCGCACCTCCATAATTCCAAAAGCCGAAGACGAATCCAATCACCCCCCACTACTTTCCCTCATACTTTCTACATATGGCCCTAGAGAAATTCCAATGCCACCGATCTACTTTTTTCGTTCACATCGATCACCTACCCAATTTCGCGATCCAGACGCAAAAGAGAAAGCCTATCTAGCCTTTAAGACACATCATTGCCTAGTATCCTTGAAACCAAATACAATCTTTCAATATCCTACTCGTCCTGACCTTCACCCTCCCGTTTCTACCAAACAATTCCTTCACTTCCCTTCATAGTACACGTTCCCACCCAGGTAGATGGGGAAGTCGGGGGGCTAGAAGGAGGAGCACCTGCTTCCCCTGCTCCTGTTCCTAGATCCTATTCCTCTCCACCAACACTCACACGCGTATTGAACGTTGGAAGAGAGGTTTTGATCGTTGGGAGACTCGTTTTGACACCTATCGTGTTGCACAAGGGAGGGAAGACATGCAACACTCTGAGATATTGCCCCCCGGGGGCCCCCCCCCCCTAATCGAGTAGCACCGTGCGGCTGAGAGTTTAAGACCCGATTTGTGAAGTTTTCTGACTCACCATCAGCACAGCAGCATGACCAGGACAACGCCTGGTTTCAATGCTCAGTTTCACCACACTTGCCCAGCTACTTTTCAGCAGCCACCTGCCACCACCTCATCAGATGATCGGATCCCCTCGGCTCTTTTAGTCTGTACCTTACTGTTGTTTGTTTCATAATTTTTTTGCTTGTTTGCTTTAATCTCACTGTTTGGTGTGGTATTTTATCATTTGTATTTGGAACCCTCGTTTTGTGATGATAAAAGGGGGAGTAGGTGTGGTAGGAAAAAGTTTGTTGGGTTTGGATTTGTAACTTGTGATTTTCTAATATATCTATTTTGTTAAATTTTCCTACTTGTGTTTTCCATCATCAAAAGGGGGAGATTAGGTTGGCAAATCTATTTTTCATGGCTTGTGTTTTGATGATTGACAAACAGCTATTTCTCTTGGACTACTTGGTTGCTTCTAACTATTTTCCAGGAATCAAGATCCGGAACGATCAAGAAGAAGCCAAGTTCAGGATTGCGTAGGTTTAGGGTTGAGTCAGTTCCTATACTTTTATTATTTTACCTTTTGAGTCTACTTGTAATGGTCGAAAGAGACTGAATGCAAGTAAACCTAGCACAAAACACACTTGAGAGACTTAGAATTCATTTTTGCCCACATCGGCCAGGCCGTATTCAATATCGTCCTAGACGATCAGCTAAAAAGAGAAAGTCTAAAATAAGGATTCTTAATTAGGCAGCCGTCATTAATATATACGTCCTGGACGATACGTGTATCGGCGGACGATAAGCTCAAAATAGAAAGAAGTAGCCCCGCCGAGATAAATAGGTATACTATATTTTTTATTAGCGCCAGGACATCTACGTGTCACGCTTGAAAAATCACAAATTTTGCCTTAATTGATCAGGAAATCAAGGGAGTAAATTAAGGGATGATTGATACGATCATATTGTCCGGGACAATACGCAGGATTCGGCCAGAACAATCTATTCAAAAACCTATAAGCTACTTCAGGACAATAAATATCGGCCCTCAAAAACAGAGCGAAAGCTCAGGGGATGCTTTGCCTCTGATTTGAACTGATCGGCCAGGACATCGTGAGATCGGCCGAGATAGAATCAAGCCAAAAAATTCAATCGTTCAGGACTTGGCAACCCAGGGCCAATGCCTGGCCGATCTTCTGTGTTTTTTAGTACTGATCGCCAGGCCGATGGCCATATCGGCCTGGACATAAAGTGGGCCTACTTGCAATTTAATTAGCTCCTTTAAGCTCTCTATTTAAGAGGCTCTTGTTAACATTTTGAAGACCTATTGGTGCTCTGACCGTTGACCTGAGAAGATCTTGAGCGAGAAAGAGAGAGAGAAGAGAGCGGATTTCTTGTGAGGGGGAGCTTGTGAGGGATTCCAAGGTTGCTTCAAGGATCGCCTGCTTTGTCTTTGTCCTAGAGTATCTTTCCATGGAAGGGTCGGTAGAGGTAAGGAGCGAAAATATTTGCTTTGATTTTGGTTCTCTGCCAGCCTTCAGAGAGAAGCAAAAGGAGGTAGTCTCTGCCTTGCCGGGGTGGAGCAAAAGGAGGTTCTTGTAAGGCTTCTCCGCCATAGCGTGGGGGCTAAAGGAGAGGTACACGTTTTGTAGATGCAATACGTAGAGGGTGCCTCCAAGGAAGTGGACTAGGTTGAGTCCGACAGCACCACTATAAATTTCTGTGTTCTTTTTCTTGCTTCCGAGCTTTAAATTTCCACATTTTATTTCTGTGGTGTGATTTGGTTAATGCACATTTTTCTTTCTTTGTGAAAAGAGTTTTTAAAATACAATTCACCCCCCCCCCTCTGGTTAGCTTGGGACGAAAGTTCATAGGGCTAATACATCCCTAACGAACTTTCAATAGGCTCAATCATAAAGATTAGCTGCCAAATATCTATTTAGGTATTCTTTCTTTTTGACATCATTCAGGATGAATGTAACACAAATATGCATAATTAAAGTCGGTAAATTTTAAAAGGAAAAAGGAAACAAATTTTTTAAAGGTCTTTTTTTGACTTATGATCAACACATCTGGTTGATCGCAGGATTGTTGGGATGATCACTTGGACGATTGGACATGGCCAGCTTCCTATTCAGGTGAATGCTCTAGACCGATTTTTCACATATTTGAACAAATCGTCCGGGATAATTGGTGAGATTAGCCTAACGAAAATCAAGCTATATTCCATCAACTAGAACATCAATTCAAGTGCGGTAGTCAAGATGATATTCTTATGATTTGTACTAATGATACAGGATCATATATTATCGGCCGATAGGTTGTTAAACCTAAGTTAATGTCCCAAGGCTACAAAGAGGGGGGTGAATTGGTAGTTAAAAAATGTTTCTTTCTTTTGATAAATTTAATTGAAATTAAACTTTAATGAATTTTTTATAAAAGGTTTTCAACTACAAATTTTTAAGACACAAAATTAAAAGCAAAAATAAAAAGCAATAAAATAAAACACACACGATTTATAGTGGTTCGGTCTAAACCAGACCTACATCCACTCCCCAGAGGCAACCTCTGAGTATTGCACTAATACCAATAGTGTCTCTCCTTTTGCACCCACAGCAAGTCGGAGAAGCTTTTATAAACACACTTTTCACCACTACCCGGTGCGGTAGAGAACCGTCGTCCTTTTACACTTTCCCTTGTGTTGGCAGAGAACCATCGTCCTTTTACACTTTCCCTTGTGTTGGCAGGGAATCGTCGTTCTTTTACACTTTCTCGTGTGTTGGCAGAGAATCGTCGTCCTTTTACACTCTCCTAGTGTGGGCAGAGAATACTTTGTCTTTTCACACTCTCCTAGTGTGGGCAGAGAACCCTTCATCCTTTCACACTCTCCTAGTGTGGGTAGAGAACCTTCATCCTTTCACACTCTCCTAGTGTGGGCAGAGAACCCTTCATCTTTCACACTTCTCCTAGTATAGACAGAGAACCCTTCGTCCTTTTCACACTCTCTATGTGTGGGCAGAGATCCCTTCATCTTTTCACACTCTCGTAGTGCTCGACAGAGTACCAGATCATCCTTGACAGATCTCTTCACCTACAATGAAGGAAGAAGAAAAAGAGTGAAGTAATCTCAAATCACAAGTAGGAAATCTTACCTTTGAACACAATGCAAAGCCTTCAAGCTCCAGTGGTAGAAATCCTTCTTTGATTGCTCTCTCTCACTCTCTCCTTTACTCTTCTTCCAATAGGCATGAAGATCAATGAGCAAAAAGATTGGGTGGCAGTATAATTTAAAGTATATATACAAAAGATAAGAAAAACTGCCTAAAAACTGCAAGTTTTCAATTTTGTATGCAGTGGATTGTCCCGTACGATCGTGGATCATCCTGGACGATTTTACTTAAAGTGTTAGAAACGATCCTAATGTATATTGGTATGAACTATGTTCGTACACGCTCATCGTCCCGTATGAACTATGTTCGTCCGGTACAAAACAGTTATTACATAAGCCGATTCCCAAAATTCTATAGAACGTAACCAACTGACGTAAGTCGGTTCAGTTCGCCCTGGGACGAACAAGTTTTGTCCTGGGATGATTTTATACAGAGCGTTTCGTCCAGGGATGAAAATTAATTTCATCTTGTACGATCGCATAAGAGAGTTTGGTTCAGGGATGAAAATTAATTTCATCCTGTACGATCTCTTACAGAGAGCTTCGTCCCGGTACGAACCTATATTTTTTGTGCTGGATGAACAGTGCAAGGTGAGAATCCATAGATGTTCATCCCGGATGAATATTAAATTCGTTCTGGATGATTAATACTTAAAAAAATTTTTACTTGCCTGTTCAATCCATTGCTCCTTCGAGGGGTTAATTTACATGATTGTCTCGTACGAACCAGGTTCGTCCTGTACGATCAGTTTACAAGAAGTGTTCCCAAGAGTGTGTGTTGTGATTTTTCAATCAATTATAATCACTCCCTCTCATTTCAAAAACTTGTAATTTATAAATGAATAATTTGAAGTCTTCATCGCTTGGAGTTGATTTTCCTGAAATGTTAGTACACACTAGAGCAAAAAATAAATCTTCCAAAAAAGTGTTAGGAGATATATAAAATAATAATATTTGAAATCATCAAAACAATACAAGTTGCAAGAATGTAAAACATGTAAATAGCAACTCTCTCTACAAAAACTTTATCATCCTAGACAATCTGATCGTATCCTATTTTACTTACTGTAATCGGCCCGGACAATCTTCTTGATCCTGGATGATGTTTTAAATCTTTGCTCAATTATGGGTAATCGGCGCGTATGACCCACCTATTTTCTTGGATGATATACGTGGCAATACGTTTAAAAACACTTTAAATTCATCTGGTATGATTAATTATTGATGATCATTACAGACGATCCACCTGATTGTCCTGGACGATCCACCGTTTTATCCTAGATGATATACGTGGTACTGCTTTAAATATTTTAAATTCGGTTGGTATAATCTATTATTATGCATCATCCTGGATGATCCACCTAATCGGCAAAGATGATCCTCTTTTTAAATGGTCATCCGGCTTGACTCCTCAGGATGATCTCCTGTGTCTTATCGTCCTAGACAATTTTTTATCATCCCGGATGACTTTACCATATTTTAAACCAATCATCCTAAATGCAATTATTGTACTTGATCAGCCTGGAAAATTTTGCGATCATCCTAGACAATCTATTTATTTCTTTAAAAACTGAGCCTTTCCAATGGATTTTCTCACACAATCCTTCTTAAACCCTCTCTTACTCACTCTCTATTTTCTTGATTATGGCCAATAGAAAGAGGTCTTGCATGCCTTCTGGGAGTTCCTCGATGGCAAATCTGAACCCTATTTTCACTGAGGCAAGCGACCAAGCTGCCTATTTGAGTTACATGACAGCTAGGATCACTATTTCTTGGACTGTCAACCTGTATATTCTTTCCTATCCTATACTCGATCTATTTTCTCACACTACTCTCACTTTCCTCCTTACTCTTACAGTTCCATTTAATTCAGAGTTACTATTTGAGTTTTTCGCTATCCTTCACATCAATTCCTTTTTTATTTCTCTTCATCCCTATGTGAATAGACGTCCAGTCGAAATCACATAACAGGACTATCAAGAACTCCTATAACTGTCTACCATAGGAGACAAACTCTATACCCGTGTTCTGATCTTGACTATGATTGGGCTCTGGCCAACCACTTTCTAAGAAACACTAATGCTCACTTTCATGTTGGAGAGTCTAATAGCTTACTCAAAGATGCTAGGACAATCCAACATGTCCTACGCACTTCTATTCTTCCAAAAGCTGGTAATCGCATTTATATCACTCCACTCCTTTTGATCACCACTTTCTACATTTTGGCCCATCATGAGTTTAATGCCACTGATTTGATTTTTCAATACATTGAGCATCTGACTAGTATTCACGATCTAGGACATAGGAGGAGGCCCAATCTTGTCCTAGGATATATCACTGCCTATGTCTTGGAATCCAAATATAACCTCCAATATCCTGCCCCACCAAACTTTCAACCTACCTTCTACTCAAATAACTCCTTCATCGTTCTTCACAGTACTCATCACCACCCAGGGCATGAGGAAGCTGAAGGAGCTGAGGAGCAGGTAGATCCTACACTTATTCCAACACCTACTCCGCACCTTCAGCACTCTCAGTTGGATCACCTGATGGAGCAATTTGACCAGTGGGAGACACAATTTGAGACCTACGTTGCTGTGTAGGAGCAGCAATATACTGAGGACATTACTCACTTTGACTCTTACGTGGCTCACCAGTAGCACCAGCACAAACAGGACATGACCTGGTTTGGGGAGCAGTTTGCGACTCTTTCCAGTTTCTTACACCCTCAGCCACTACCACCATTTCCGAAGGCGGAGATGGATTTCTTTTAGTTTGTTTTCATGATGTTATTTCTTTTTCCTCTTATTATAATCTGGTAATCTTTGTTTTGTTTCTTTTCTAGTTTCCCTCCTTTTTGTGATGTCAAAAGGAGTAGTTGTAATGTTCTAGTTTGTACTTTCTATTGTGTTTTATGTTGGTTAAGTGAACTATTTAAACTATGTTTATTTCTTCACACTGTTTCCATTAAACTGCTTTGAACTACTCTTTTTATTTTATGTTTGTCATCATCAAAAAGGGGCAGATTGTTGCAAATCTATTTTTAAGGAATATAATTTTGATGACAGTAAATACTTCTATTTCTTTATGACTATCTTGCCTACTAACATTTCAAGTCCGCAAGATCAAACGATAATTTAAACTAGCTCAAGATTGGGTAGACTAAGTCTGAGTTAATTTGTAATATTTTCCTTTTATTGAGTCAATTATAAACGATGTGCTTCTTGATGTTAAGTAACCTTGCACACACACACTTGGGAAAATTTTTGCATATTTTTAGAGTTCTCTATTTTTACTCACATCGTCTGAGATGATCAACAAATCGACCTGGACAATCCATTAAAAATAGAAACTTTAATTAGGGCATCCTGGTTAAGGAAGTCATTCTTAAGTTCATCATCATGAATGATAGTTATATCAACTGGGATGATAGGCTCAAATCAGAAATAATCAGCTGCCATATCTATTTAGGTAGCTTTTATTTTTGGACATCATCTAGGACATTGTCCTGGACGATGCAACACAATTGTGCCTAAATTAATTTATTAATTAAATAAAGTAATTAAGGTTTGATTTCTCAATCATATCGTCCTGGACGATCATAGGATCGGCCAGAACAATCAGTTCACAAACCTTAGTTATCCCTAGATGACCAAACATCGGCCAGCTACTATTAAGGGTGATGCTCTGGACAATTTGTATGGATTTAAACTAATCAGTCGAGACAATCATGAGATCGCCCTAGACGATCAAGCTATTTTTTCATCATCCAAAAATTCATTCAATGCAATCATTTGGATGATATTTAATGATTTATACTAATTTTACAAGACGATATCCTATCAGCCAGGGCAATAAAAATAAAAACTGTCTGATCGTTCCAAATTATCCTAGTTGATTGAGCTAAATTTGAATTGATCGTACAGGATGTTTTTTATATCATCCTGGGCGATAAAGTTGGTTTGTTGTAATTAAGAGTTATTCTAAAGCTCTTCTATTTAAGACCTCTTATTCCTCATAAGAGAGTATCTATTACTATTGTTGTGACCTGAGAGAGCCAAGAGGAGAGGGAGTGTAAGGGAGAGAGAGAGGATCTTCTGAGGGGGATTTCATGAGGGGTTCAAAAAAGGTTGATCCAAGAAAGGATCCATCATCATCTTCTCCAGTCATCATCCCTAGTTCTTTGGGGGTTCTATAGAGGTCTACTTCAGCATCTAATCAAGGTTCTCTGCCCTTTCAGGAGGAAGCAAAAGGAGTTGGGTTCTCTGCCTGCTTCTAGAGGAAGCAAAAGGAGTTGGGTTCTCTAACTCACCTGGGTTGGTAGAAAAGAGGTTTGTAAAGGCTTCTCGGCCTTGCTGTGGGGGAAAAAAGGAGAGACACTATGTTTAGTGTAATACTCTGAGGGTGCCTCCGAGGAGTAGACATAGGTCGAGTTGACCTAACCACTATAAATTTTTGTGTTATTTATTACTGCTTCGTATTTAATTTCAGCACTTTGATTTTGTGGTGAATCTTGGTTTTGATTTAAGATTGTGTTTTTGATAGAAAGATTTTTGAAATACTATTCACCCCCCCCCCCCCCCCCCCTTGGTTATGTTGTGTATCTGATTTCAAGAAATAAAATTTTGATAATAGCAAGCACTTCTATTTCTCTATGATTGCCTTGCCTACTAACATTTTAGGTCCACAAGATCAAGGCTGCAAATTGAATCAGCTCAAGATGTGGTAAATTAGGTCTGAGTCAGTTTATAATTTTTTCCCTTTCTTGAGTCTATTATAAAAGATGTGGTTCCTAATACTAAGTAACCTTGCACACACACACTTTGGGAGAATTTTTGACTGTTTCATAGAGTTTACTATTTTTTGTAACATAATCTGAGATTATCCATAAATTATCTTTAACAATCTGTTTAAAAATAAAAACCCTAATTAGGGCATCCTAGTTAAGGCAGACATCATTAAGCACATCATCTTGGATAATATTCATATCAGTCGGGATGATTGGTTCAAATCAGAAAGAATCAACTGCCTGATCTATTTAGGTAATCTTTATTTTTAGACATCATCCAGAATGATAATGATGTAGCATAATTATGCCTAAACAAATCTGGTAATTAAGGAAAGTAATTAAGGTTTGATTGCATGATCACATCATCCTAGATGATCGCAGGATCGTCTGGGATGATCACTTGGCTGATTAACATTGGCTAGATTCTATTCAGGGCAATACTCTGGACAATTTTTACAGATTTGAACTAATCATCCGGGACGATCGTGAGATCGGCCTAGACGATCAAGCTATTTTTTCATCGTCCAGATATCCATTCAGTGCGATTGTCAGGATGATATTCTTAGATGTGTACTAATCATAGAGAATGATATATTATCATCCTCGATGATATGAACAAAAACATTCTAATCGTCCCAAACTGTCTAAGCTAATTAAGAAAAATTTATGCTGATCGTTCAGGATGATATCCATATCATCCCGGACGATAAAGTTAGTTTGTATAAAATAAAAGCTATTATGAAACTAATCTATTTAAGAGCTCTTGTTCTACCCAAGGGCTCATCTTTTGGAACTATTCTAACCGGAGAGAGCCAAGATTAGAGGGAGAGCAAGGGAGAGATAGAGAGGATCTTGTGAGGGGGAGTTTGTGAGGGAGTTCACAAAGATTGCTCCAAGCAAGGATCCATCATCATCTTCTTCAGTCATCATCCTTAGTTTCTTGGGGGTTCTAGAGAAGTAAACTTCAGCATCTGATCAAGGTTCTCTGCCTGCTTCAAGAGGAAGCAAATCGAGTTAGGTTCTGTGTCTACTTCTAGAGGAATCAAAAGGAGTTGGGTTCTTTACCTCACCTGGGTTGGTGGAATGGTGGTTTGTAAAGGCTTCTCCGCCTTGCTGTGGGGAAAAAGGAGAGAGACTTAGTTTAGTGCAATACTCGGAGGGCGCCTCCGGCAAGTAGACGTAGGTCGTGTTGACCGAAACCAATTGAAATTACTAAACGACAAGAGGGGGGGTGAATTGTAAAAATCTTTTTCTTAATAAAAGTAACCCTAAACAAGAGTTCTAATTTTTTTTGTTGTTTTTGAACATTTATAACAAAATTTTAAGCAATTTTTCTTCCACAAAATTTAACATGCAATAGATATGAAAAATTAAAAGCAAGTAAAACGTAAATAACGATAAGAAAAAAACACACCAAGAGTTTTATAGTGGTTCGGTCAAAATATGACCTACGTCCACTCCCCGGAGTCCTCCACTCCAGAATTTTCACTATCAAAATAGTTCTCCTTTTGCCTCCCTCGGCAAGGCGGAGAAGCCTTTACAAACCTCCCTTTCACCAACCTGGCGTGGCGGAGTGCCAACCTCTGTTTTTGCCCTCCTGGCGACGGCAGAGAACCTTCTCATTTTTCTCCCTCCTGGAGAAGGCAGAGAACCTTGAGCTAACGGATGTAGACGAGCCTTTCCCTCGGAGATCCTCCCTCAAATCCTTCTCGGGCCATAGGAGGAGCAAGATGCAGCAAGCTTGGAGCAACCGTGTGATCTCCCTCACACCTCTTCTCCCTCACAACGCTCACCTCCTCCATCCTCTCTCAACCCTCAAGAATTTCTCTAGAGCTCTCTCCCTTGGAATCCCTCTCTAACCATGTTCACCCCCTTTGTCAATCTTACTGAAAAAGGACTTGATTGATATCTAAAATAGGCTCCAAAAACCTCTGAATTCAAAAGTAGTCGTTACTGTTCGTACAGTACGATTCAACATCGTACAGTACGATCTTCATAAATAGACGTTGTCCTGATACGAAGATGTACGAACAGATCAAAAACAATTCGTACTGTACGATAAAATATCGTACGGTACGATCCAACAAGATACTATTCGTACAGGATGATGGTCTGGACGATCGGATGTCATCTCTGTTCATCATATGGTATGATAAATATCGTACAGTACAATGTGACAAAAACCAAGAGATCGTCCAGGACGATATCCGGGACGATCATACTTCATCTCTGTTCATCGTATGGTACGATCTAGTTCGTACAGTATGATGTTCAAAATTTAATTAGGCCTGAATTACATGCACTAATCACGGGTTAATTTAAGTAAGTATTTAAAATAGATCGTACCGTACGAACATGTTCGTACAGTACGAACGGTGCAAAATCACTTACTTAAACTAAACTGCGGCTAGGGTTTTGGATTTGAACATATAGTACAGTACGAAGTTATTCGTACCGTACGATCTATTCATAGAATTGTCTATATAGTTTGGATCGTATGGTACGAATTAAAATCGTACAGTACGATCTCCAGAGAAGAATTTTAATTACATTTTGCAGTTAAAAAAAAAAACAACTCTCCCCCTGTGTGTGTGCATGGTTGCTCTTACTCTTACGCATTTTGAGGCCAGACTCAATAAAGTAAAAAACAAAATAAATGGAAAAATACAATGTTTGACTCATACTCCTAATCTACCCGTTCTTGAGTCTTCCTTTCTTCCTGAGTCACTTGTGATCTTCCTGAAATGTTAGTGCTCAAGAAAAATAGCAAATAAAATAATATTCAATAAAAGGTTGTTCCAAAACACTCATCATTTGGCATCATCAAAATCTCAAGCTCGGGGTCATGGGTTGCAACAATCTCCCCCTTTTTGATGATGTCAAATAATTTGTTGCAAGTAAGAAAGAAAAACATTTCTTTTGTTTTTTTTTTTGTTTTTTTTTATAATTTTTTTTTAATTAAACACGGGAAAAAAATACTAAAAGCAAGTACGAAAAAAAAGGAAAGCATTTAGATAACAGGCATTACAACAAACTTCTCCCCCTTTTGACAGCACAAAAAGGAGGAGCAACTAAAAGTAAAAAAGCAAAAGAAGAAAAAGAACAATGCAAACATAGATAATCTAGTCAGACGGGTCCTGATCAGTTGGTGGTGGAGGTGGATTTGGCTGAAAATATTAAAATAGAGCATCGAAGCGGTGATCAATTGCAGTGAAACGCTCTCCAAACCATTGCATATCAGTCTCGTGTTGCTGATGTTGTTCTTGAATATGCATGTCGAGACTAGTCTGCAGCTGATCGAAGCGAGCGACTAAATCATCATCAGGGTGTGCTGGTGCTGGTGCTGGTGCTCGGGTTGCGGCATGGCGTCGTGGTCGAGCTGGAGCTGCGGCTAGGGCATCTTCTCCTTCTTCTTCATCAAAGACGGGTTCTTCAGGCTCATGACCCCGATGAAAGAGAATACGGAAGGAAGCATCCATATAAAAAATAGGAAGCATGTCGGGTTTACCAGGGTAGGATAATTGATATTTATGGTGGAGGATATATCCTATTAGGTGACCAAGAGACAGATTCTGTTTCCGTCGGGTGGTAGGTAGACGAACAAAAGTCATGTGGCGAATATAGTTGCTAATCAAATCGACCTCATCAAATTGAAATTACTAAACGATAAGAGGGGGGTGAATTGTAAAAATCTTTTTCTTAATGACAGTAACCCTAAACAAGAGTTCTAATTTTTTTTTTGTTTTTGAAATTTTATAACAAAATTTTAGGCAATTTTTTTCTTCCACAAAATTTCACATGCAATAGATATGAAAAATTAAAAGCAAGTGAAACATAAATAACGATAAGGAAAAAACACACCAAGATTTTTATAGTGGTTCGGTCAAAATATGACCTACGTCCACTCCCCGGAGTCCTCCACTCCAGGATTTTCACTATCAAAATAGTTCTCCTTTTACCCGCCTCGGCAAGGCGGAGAAGCCTTTACAAACCTCCCTTTTACCAACCCGGCATGGCAGAGTGCCAACCTCTGTTTTCGCCCTCCTGGCGACGGCAGAGAACCTTCTAATTTTTCTCCCTCCTGGAGAAGGCAGAGAACCTCGAGGTAACGGATGTAGACGAGCCTTTCCCTTGGAGATCCTCCCTCAAATCCTTCTCAGGCCATAGGAGGAGCAAGATGCAGCAAGCTTGGAGCAACCGTGTGATCTCCCTCACACCTCTTCTCCCTCACAACGCTCACCTCCTCCTTCCTCTCTCAACCTTCAAGAGTTTCTCTAGAGCTCTCTCCCTTGGAATCCCTCTCTAACCACGTTCACCCCCTCTGTCAATCTTACTGAAAAAGGACTTGATTGATATCTAAAAAAGGCTCCAAAAACCTCTGAATTCAAAAGTAGCCGTTACTGTTCGTACAGTACGATTCAACATCGTACAGTATGATCTTCATAAACAGACGTCGTCCTGGTACGAAGATGTACGAACAGATCAAAAACAATTCGTACTGTACGATAAAATATCGTACGGTACGATCCAACAAGATACTATTCGTACAGGATGATGGTCTGGATGATCGGATGTCATCTCTGTTCATTGTATGGTATAATTAATATCGTACGGTATGATGTGACAAAAACCAAGAGATCGTCCAAGACGATATCCGGGATGATCATACTTCGTCTCTGTTCATCGTATGGTACGATCTAGTTCGTACAGTACGATGTTCAAAATTTAATTTGGCCTGGATTACATGCACTAATCATGGGTTAATTTAAGTAAGTATTTAAAATAGATCGTACCGTACGAACATGTTCGTACAGTACGAATGGCGCAAAATCACTTACTTAAACTAAACTACGGCTAGGGTTTTGGATTTGAACATATCGTACAGTACGAAGTTATTCGTACTGTACGTTCTATTCACAGAATTGTCCACATAGTTTGGATCGTACGGTACGAATTAAAATCGTACAGTACGATCTCCAGAGAAGAATTTTAATTATATTTTGCAGTTAAAAAAAACAACTCTCCCCCTGTGTGTGTGCATGGTTGCTCTTACTCTTACGCATTTTTGGCCAGACTCAATAAAGTAAAAAACAAAATAAATGAAAAAATATAATGTTTGACTCATACTCCTAATCTACCCGGTCTTGAGTCTTCCTTTCTTCCTGAGTCACTTGTGATCTTCCTGAAATGTTAGTGCTCAAGGAAAATAGCAAATAAAATAATATTCAATGAAAGGTTGTTCCAAAACACTCATCATTTGGCATCATCAAAATCTCAAGCTCGGGGTCATGGGTTGCAATAATCGAGTTAGGTTCTGTGTCTGCTTCTAGAGGAATTAAAAGGAGTTGGGTTCTTTGCCTCACCTGGGTTGGTGGAAAGGTGGTTTGTAAAGGCTTCTCCACCTTGCTGTGGGGAAAAAGGAGAGAGACTTAGTTTAGTGCAATACTCGGAGGGCGCCTCCGGCAAGTAGACGTAGGTCGTGTTGACCAATCTACTATAAATTTTTGTGTTCTTTATTACTGCTTCTGAATTTTTTTTTTTTGACACTTTAATTTATGTGGTGAATCTTGGTTTTTGTTTTAAGATTGTGTTTTGATCGAATGATCTTTTAAAATACCAATTCACCCCACTTTTGGTTAGCCTTGGGACTAGTTCATAAGGGCTTAACAACCCTAACAAACTTTTAAGTGGTATGAAAGATTCATAAAATTAAGTTTGAAAACTTTTTGAATTTGGATTCATGGCTAACTTTGGTAATCGTATTACAATAGAAGGATATTCTATTACACATTCACCTTTGTTTGATAATATTTCTTTTAATTTTTGAAAAACTCACATGTTTACATTTTTATAATCGCTTGATTATTATATGTGGATGCTTGTTAAAGATGGTTATACACCACCTTCTCGTAAACTTAATGGCATTAAAATTGAAATTCTTTTTACTGAATGGACTTTTGATTATTTGGATTTAGTACAACTTAATATAAAATATTTGAACTTTTTTTTTGTGCTTTAAAATCGGAAGATTACATGCGTGTTTCAACTTGTTCTACTGGTAAAGAGATTTGGGATAAAATGTGCATTACTTATGAAGGAACAAATGAAATTAAGAAATCTCGATTGAATATTTTATTACATGATTATGAACTTTTTCATTTGAAATCTTCTAAATCAATTTTTGAAATATATATAAGGTTTACTCAAATTGTTATATCTTTGCATGCCTTAGGACAAGAACTCAATAACTATTGAAAAGTGAATAAAATTTTAAGATGCTTGCCTTCCCCTTTTGATACTAAGATTACTACAATCACTGAATCTAAAAATTTGAATACTTATTTGATTGATAACTTATTTGGATCACTCATTGCTTACTAGTAAGGGGTGAATTAAAGAAATCTTGATACAGGTGAGAAAAAGAATGAGTTTAATGCATTAAACAAAAGCATATTGAATTATCTCATGCACATGATTCCTTGAAGTCATCCCATGCTGAGTTAGAAAAGGAGTTTAAGAAATTAGCAAATCTCAAAGCTTTTAAAAATCTTTTGAAAATAATAAATCATCATTGCATGCATCACATAACTTTAAAAAGAAGCATCACCACTTGAGTAGATTAGTACATCCTTTTCCTGGTGTTAGATGTTTTTCATGTGGCAGGTTAGGACACATTACACACACTTACACCATTCACCGTAGTACTCATTAGATGTGGAGATCCAAATTATAAGATTCACAGCATTATACACATGTATTGCAATCTACTTTCAATAAGAAGGGGCCCAAATATGTTTGGGTTCCTAAATCTAATATTTGATTATTTTGTAGGTTTGCTCTCACAAAAGGCCTTGTGAGAGCAGGTGGTACCTGAACAGCGGATACTCATGACATATGACTGGAGATGCCAATCAATTCATTTTGCTGAAGACCAAGACAAGAGGCAAGGTTACTCTTGGAGGCAACACCACCATGAAGGTAGTGGCCTTTGGTATAATTGGAAACTCCAAGAACCTTTTGATTCAAAATATTTTACTTGTAGATGGACTAAAACATAATTTGTTCAGCATCAGTCAGCTTTGCGATAAGGGCTTCACCATAAAATTTTTGGCTAATACTTGTATTATAAGCCTAAATAATAATACTATTTTGCAAGGAATGCAGATCAATAATATTTACATGCTTAACTTAAATAATATTGAAACTGCTGCTTTATTTTGCTTAAAAACTATTGCTGATGATTCATGGTTATGGCATAGGAGATTATGTCATGTCAGTATGAAAACTCTTAGGAGAGTGACCCAGAAAGACCTAGTTAGAGGTGTCCCCAAACATAAATTCTCAAAAGACCACATTTGTGATGCCTGTCAACTACGAAAGTAAGTTCATTCCTCTTTTCACTCCATTAAGGACATTAGCACCTCTAAACCTTTAGAAGTCCTTCACATGGATTTGTTTGGACCCATTAGCACTACAAGCTTAGGAAGGAAATTCTATGGTTTTATAATTATCGATGATTACTCGAGATTTACTTGGATTAGAGTTCTGTCACAAAAGAATGAGTTTCTTGATGAGTATAGATCCTTCTTCACTTGGTTTCAGAAAAGTTAGGTTATAAGATTTTGACCATCCATAGTGATCATGGGGAAGAGTTTGAAAATGAGATATTTGGAGACTTCTATGAGGATAAAGAGATTAGTCACAACTTTTTAGCTCCTAGGGCCCCTTAGCAGAACGGGTTAGCTGAAAGGAAGAATCAGACCTTAGTTAAAGCCATTAGAACCATGCTTGCCGAGTATTCACTTCCAAAATACTTTTGAGTTGAAGTGGTAAACACAGCTTCTTATGTGTTGAATATGGTGAATGTTAGATCCAAACTTGATAAGACATCCTATGAGATCCTTAAGGGTAGGACACCCAATCTTTTCCACCTCCATGTCTTCGGTTGTAAGATTTTTATTCATAATAATGGGAAGTCATAATTAGGGAAATTTGACCCAAAATTTGATGAAGGAGTGTTATTATGATATTTAAATGTGGGGAAATCCTTTATGGTGTTTAATAAGAGGACATTGGTAGTGGAGAAGATAACTCATGTAGTGTTCGATGAATCTGATCCTAAGAAGTCTAGAGTTGAGGAGGAAGATGAAGTTGGAGAGAATACCACTGGAATTAAAATTTTGGAGAAGAGGGTATAGCCCCAAAACATTGAAGGAGTAGGTGAGATTACCCAAGGAGTAGAAAATGTAGATCTGGAAGAAAGGGTTGAAGCTACACACACCTTCCCTAAAGATTGGAGATATTCTTCGAGTCATCTTAAAGAACTAATCTTAGGATACCCTTCTGAAGGTGTTAGGACTAGGCATGTACTTAGGAAGGAAGAGAACCACTCTACCTTTATCTCAATGACTGAACCCACCAATATCAACCAAGCCCTTTACTCCTGAGTTTTGGATCTTAGCCATGCATGAGGAGTTAAACCAATTTGTTTTTTTTTTTTTTGAACAAAATGCAGCAAATTACATTAAGAAAAAATTGGATACAACCTAAAGCTTCTAAACTAAGGATTCCTCCTTTAAAATAGACATCAATAAAGGAGGAACCTTATTCACCACGACATCATCCCAAACAAAGTCATTTAAAATGCCATAGTTATCACACAAATCCGCTAACTTATTGCAATTTCTATCAACCCAATTAAAGATAACATGATTGAATTCATTAAATAAGTACATAACTTCCATATTTGTTCCACCGGTTCTCTTTGCATTCTCCAAAAACTTCATTACATTCAAATTGTCTCCTTCAATTATGATGTCTTTGTACTTGAACATCCAATCTTTGACCATATCCTTGATAGATTGAGTAGCTAAAAACTCCAAAGAAGATAGATCCCAATGTAAGAATGGTTTACCAAAAGCTTGAAGGTACCTTCCTTTATGGTCACGGAACACTCCTCCAATTCCAACTTTGTAAGAAAAGAGAAGAGCAGCATTCACATTAACTTTTAACCAATCGGGTGGAGGGGGATTCCAATGAGCATTTAACAACCTATAAGGTTGGTTAACATCCCATATACCTAAACTTTTATAAGAACCAAGAGCAAAAATTGATGCATAGCTAATTGCATTGGATGCAATCAACAAGGAGCTATCACCTTTCCCTTTATGAATCAAATTATTCCTTGCCTTCCAAGTGAAGTATATCACATTAAAATAGATATTGATCATAAATGAAGATTGAGAAGAAACCCAACTACAATAATCTGATACATAATTATAAGATTAAAATGAATGAGTTAAACCAATTTATTAGGAATGATGTTTAGGAGCTTATAGAAAGACCAAAGGGATAAAGTGTAGTTGGAACCAAATATGTCTTTAAGAATAAAATGAATGATTCTGATGTGGTGGTTAGGAATAAGAAAATATTAGTGGCTAAGGGATACAATCAAATATAATGGATTGATTTTGAGAAGACCTTTTCCCCTATAGCTAGATTGGAAGCCATTAGAGTGCCACTAGCCTTTGCCTATTATAAGTGATTTAAGCTTTTCCAAATGGACGTTAAGATTAACTTTTTAAATGGGGTAATAAAAGAGGATGTGTTTGTAGAGCAACCCCCAGGTTTTGAGAGTTCCCAATTTCCAAATCATGAGTTCCCAATTTCCAAATCATGTTTTCAAATTAAAAAAGGCCTTACATGGACTAAAGTAAGCACCTATAGCTTGGTATGAGAGGCTTAGCACATTCTTACTAGAGAGGGAGTTTGTTAAGGGGAGTGTAGACACCACCCTTTTTTAAAGGAAAATAAGAGATGACTTACTCATTATTCAGATCTATATCGATGATATACTTTTTGGATCTTCTGACAAAAGGCTATGTGATGATTTTTCTAAAAACATGAGTAGGAAGTTTGAGATGAGTAAGATGGGAGAGTTGTCCTACTTTTTGGAGTTTAGTATAAGATAACTAGATGGTAAAACCTTTCTAAATCAAATCAAATATATAAAGGATGTCTTGAAGAATTATGAAATGGATAAAGCCAAGCCAATTAATACTACCATAACCTCTAATGTTCAGTTGGATAAGGAACCAAATGGAAAGTATATTAATTAAAAGAAGTATAAAGGAATGATTGGATCTTTACTTTACCTGACTATTAGCCAAACTGATATAATGTTTAATGTTTGACTCTGTGCTAGATTTCAAGTTGATCCAAAAGAATCCCACCTAACTGCAGTTAAGAGAATTTTTAAATACCTCCTAGGAACCCAAAACTTAGGAATCTGGTATCCTAGGCTTAACACTTCTTTTAAGATTATTAGATATTCTGATTCTAAATTTGTAAGATGTAAGGTGGATAGAAAGAGCACTTCTAGGACTTGCCTATTTATAGGACAGTCTTTAGTCTCCTGGTCTAGTAGGAAGCAAAACTCTATTGAACTTTCCACTACTGAAGCTGAGTACATTGCCTTAGGATGTTGTGTTGCCCAAATCCTTTGGTTAAAGCAGAAAGTTCTAGATTTTGGATTACCTGTAGGAAGAATTTCAATCCTTTGTGACAACACTGGTACCATCTGTATCTCTAAGAATCCTATCCAACATTCAACGACTAAGCACATTGACATAAGGCATCACTTTATAAGAGACCATGTGACCAAGGGAGACATTGAGTTACATCATGTTGCAGCTAAGAATCAACTGGATGACATCTTTATGAAAGCACTGGCCTTCGACACTTTCAGCACTTTAAGGACTAGATTGTGTGTGATTGACATAAATGCATGAACTTGATTTTTACTAATTTCTGGTTTTTTGTCTATTGTACTTCTGCTATTTTGTTTTTTGTAGTTTTTTCTTTGTTTATTTTTTCACCTCTGTTATTTTATTTTTTGTATGTTTTCATTTATTTCCTTTTTCTTTTAATCAATGTTGAATTGATATCTTATGCCTTATTTTTATTTTTGAAAACTTGTAGTCAAGGTTTGACATCTCTAAATCAGTTAAAAAGGAAAACATCGTTGATTGTTTCCTTTTTCTCTATCTTCCTTTAGTGGTGTAATTTTTTTTTCAAATAAAAATATATCTCTAATCAATAACTGGACTATACAATTGATATCTTTTTCAATCTTGCTACAGTAATCTATCTTTTATACATATAATATTCAAAGTCTTTATTTTACCTTCAAATTTTTTGAAATCCTTTCATTGCATTTATCATATGACTTTTTATTCTATTTTGTGATTCATTCTTCCTTATATTAGATAGTGAGTTTTTTTTTCTTCTCTAATATCTGAAAGACATAATCACAACTGAGAGTACTTAAGAAATTTGAAAAAGGGACCTAGCTTACAAAATTAAATAAAAAAAAGTGGTCAATGATGCTAAAATCAAAAGATGCGTAATGATGCCAAATTGAAAAAAAAATACACAAAGTGTATCAAAGATCAAAAGATGTGCAAAGAGCACCAATTAAATTGATAAGAGGCATGAAATGAGCCCACCAAAACCAAGCTCCTTCTCTTTAAAAATTTTTAAATCTTAGAAAAATTCATGTGCCACTTGATATTTTTCAAAGGCTTGATTTCAAAATTCTTGATCGTAACTAATTACTTTGATATATTATTTTATAAAATTCTTTTATGAAACCAAGTTTTGAATGAATTTCATTTTCTTATCTAATTGATTTTTCTTATTTAGATCTCTATTTTCAAAAGAAGTTTTGCCCTGGGAGAAGTTCGAGTTAGAGATAACAGGATCAGTTGTATTACCATTTTTTTTATTCTGACAGTGTTAGCTCATTGATTCTTACAAATTTTTAATTCAATCACATGGAAAACTTATCTTATGATTAAAAAAATTAAAAAAAAACATTTATTTTGCTTTTTTTCTTATCTTTTTTGTATTTTTTTATTTATTTCTACTTTTAGTCTCTGCTTTGTTTATGCTTTACTTTCCTCCTCCTTTTTGTGATGTCAAAAGGGGGAGTAGTTAGTTATACTTGTTGCTTTGTAGTTTTATTATGTTATTGGATAGTTAAAATTGTGTTTATTTCTTCTCACTATTTCTTTTAAACTGTTCTTGAACTACTTTAATTATTTTTGTGTTTGCCATCATCAAAAAGGAGGAGATTACTATGTATCTGATTTCAAGAAAAAGAATTTTGATGATAGTAAACACTTCTATTTCTCTACGACTACCTTGCCTACTAATATTTCAGGTTTATAAGATCAAGACTACAAATTGAACCAGCTTAAGATTGGGTAGACTAGGTCTAAGTTAGTTTGTAATTTTTTCCCTTCCTTGAGTCTATTATAAAATATGTGGTTCTTGATGCTAAGTAACCTTGCACACACACACTTTGGCTGAATTTCTGACTGTTTCGTAGAGTTTATTATTTTTTGTAACATCGTATGGGATAATCCATAAATCATCCTAGACAATCTGTTCAAAAATAGAAACCCTAATTAGGGCATCCTGGTTAAGGAAGCCGTCATTTCGCACATCATCCTAGACAATATTTATATTGGCCGGGATGATAGGTGTTGCAAATCTATTTTTCATGGCTTGTGTTTTGATGATTGACAAACACTATTTTTCTTGGACTACTTGTTGCTTCTAACTTTCCAGGAATTAAAGATCGGACGATCAAGAAGAAGCCAAGTTCAGGATTACGTAGGTTTAGGGTTGAGTCAGTCTGTACTTTTATTTTTTACCTTTTGAGTCTACTTGTAATGGTCAATGAGACTGATGCTAAGTAACCCTACACACACACACTTGAGAGACTTAGAATTTCTGTTTTTGCCCACATCGGCAAGGCCGATATTCATATCGTCCTAGACGATTAGCTTAAAACAGAAAGTCTAAATAAGGATTCTTAATTAAGGCAGCCGTCATTAACATATCGGTCTGGACGATACGTGTATCGGCCTGGACGATAAGCTCAAAACAGAAAGAAGTAGCCGCCATAGACAATTAAGGTATATTGTATTTTTTAATTATCGGCCAGGACGATCCACGGATCAGCCTGGACGAAATTATCAAATTATGCCTTAATTGATCAGGAAATCAAGGGAGTAATTAATGATGATTGATACAATCATATCGTCCCGGACGATCTATTCAAAAACCTTAATCTACTTCAGGATGATAAATATCGGCAAGCTCAAAAATAGGGCGATGCTCAGGACGATTTGCCTCTGATTTGAACTGATCGGCCAGGATGATCATGAGATCGGCCGGGACAATCAAGCCAAAATTCAATCGTCCAGGACTGTACCCAGGGCGATGCTCTGGCCGATCTTCTGTGTTTTGTACTGATCGGCCAGGCCGATGGACATATCGGCCTGGACGATAAAGTCGGCTACTTGTAATTAATGAGCTCCTTTGAAGCTCTTCTATTTAAGAGCTCTTATTCAACGTTTTTGAAGACCTTTGGCTGCTGCCTTGATCTGAGAAAATCTTGAGGAGAGAAAGAGAGAGAGGAGAGAGAGAGGATCTTGTGAGGGGGAGCTTGTGAGGGGATTCACAAGGGTTGCTTCAAGGATCGCTCTGCTTCATCTTCGTCTAGAGTTTCTCATCTGTGGAAGGGTCGGTAGAGGTATAGAGATTGCTTTTGGTATTGGTTCTCTGCCAGCTTCAGGAGGAAGCAAAAGGAGGTAGGTTCTCTGCCTTGCCAGGGTGGCAAAAAGGAGGTTCTTGTAAGAGCTTCTCCGCCTAGCCGTGGGGGCTAAAGGAGAGTCACATTTTGTAATGCAATACTTGGAGGGTGCCTCCAAGGAGTGGACGTAGGTCGAGTCAACCGAACCACTATAAATTTCTGTGTTCATTTTCTTGCTTCCGCGCTTTTAAATTCCGCATTTATTTTTGTGGTGTGATTTGGTTTATGCAATTTTCTTTCTTTGTGAAAAGAGTTTTTAAAATACCAATTCACACCCCCCCCCCTCTTGGTTAGCTTGGGACTAAGTTCATAGGGCTTAACATCCCTAACGAACTTTCAAGTGGTATCAGAGCCGTATTCGAAAATTTAAGTTTGAAAACTTTTTGAATTAGATCCATGGCTAACCTAGGGAATCACAACACTACGGAAGGGTATTCCATTACCCTACCTCCCCTATTCGATAACCTACCTTTTGATTTTTGGAAAACTCGCTTGTCAATATTTTTACAATCTACTGATTATCGCATGTGGATGCTTATTCAAGAAGGTTATTCTCCACCTTCTCGTGAAATTAATGGTGTTAAAACTGAAGTTGCTTTTACTGAATGGACTTTTGATGAACGAGATTTAGCTCAATTAAATGCAAAATGTTTGAACTGCTTTTTCTGTGCTTTAAAATCTGAGGATTACATGCGTGTCTCAACTTGCAAAACTGGTAAAGAGACTTGGGATAAATTGTGCATCACCTATGAAGGTACTAATGAAGTTAATCAATCCCGTTTAAACATTCTCTTGCATGACTACAAACTTTTTCATATGAAATCTAATGAATTGATTTCTGACATGTACACTAGGTTTACTCAGATAGTTACTTCATTTCATGCACTAGGAAAAGAACTTTTGAACTATGAAAAAGTTAACAAGATTTTGAGATGCTTGCCTTCGTCTTATGATGCTAAAATCACTACAATCACGGAATCTAAAGATTTGAACACCTATTCTATTGATAACCTACTTGGCTCACTCATTGCTTACGAGCAAGGGATGAATCAAAGAAATCTTAATGCAGGTGAGAAGAAAAAGGAGAAAACAATTGCACTAAAGGCACACAAATCGGATTCAGAATCTTCCGGGCCTGAAAGCGATGAAGTTGCCTTCATCACAAGGCAATTCAAAAGCTTTTTAAGGAAGAAACAAAAGCATCATCAAAGTTAGAGAAAAGGTAAGGATCACAAACATGTTAAAGGATCTTCTGATGTTGTTTGTTTTGAATGCAGGAAGCCTGGACATGTGAGAGCCGATTGTCCTACACTCCAAGATCACTCGAGCAAAGAAAAGGAAAATGGTGAGGAGAAAGCTAAGTCTAGGAAGGACAAGAAGAAAAACTAAAGAGTTTTTGGGCAGAATCTGGTACTGTTTCCTCTGAGACTGAACTAGAGGAAGAGACTACAAACTTGTGTTTCATGGGAGAAAATCAAAGTGATGAGGAAGAGGTATGTAAACCAAGCTATGATGAATTGTTTGAAATTTATGAAAAAACCCATGCATCATACAAAAAACTTAAGAAGACTCATGCTAGCCTAAAATTAGAACATTCAAATCTATAAAAAGAGCATGAAGTTTTTCTCAAAGATCATGCAACAATTGATTCAAATCACATGACACTTCTTGATGAATTTGATGAGTTGAACAAAAAGCATTTGGAATTAGTTGATGAACATAATGCATTAAAAACTTCACACACCTCACTTAAGGTTGATCTTAAGAAATCTAAAGAGATTGAGAAAAATTTGGGGATGAAAAATGATGCATTAAAAAGAACTAACTTGAGGATTCAAAATGATTTTCATACATATAAGAAAAATCGAATGACTTCCACTTTTGATCTTAAGCCAGAACCTGGGAAGAGGCATTATAATTCAAACCATTTAAGAAACCCTTTTCCTGGAGTTAGATGTTTTTCTTGTGGCATGATAGGACACATCTCACACACTTGCACCGTTCACCGTAGTACACATTGGGTGTGGAGACCTAAGATGCTTGATTCATAGCATACTATATCTGCATTGCACTCTACTTTTCTTAAGAAGGATCCCAAACCTGTTTGGGTTCCTAAATCTGACTGTTGTTGAGTATTGCAGGAGTGCTCTCACCAAAGACCTCGTGGGAGCATAGGATAACTGGACATAAGGAGGCTTGCAGCTCAAAAATTGCTTAAACTCGCTGCTTTATCACTTGCTTGAAATCTTTAGTTTTTTTTGTGTTATTTTTTATTTTTTTTGTGCTTGCTTTGTGTTGTTTTTAGATTGCTTTATTTTCATTTTTTGTTTTGTTTTTTATGTGTTTTATTTCACATTGTTCTTTAAATTTGGCCTTCCATATGATGAATATTTTCAAGCTTTTAGATTTTGGAATTTTGGAGATAGTGTTTAGCTTTTCTAAATTGTTTAAAGGGAGTATACTGTTGATGTTTTCCCTCCTTCTGACTTTGTTTAGTTGTATGATTTTCTTCTCTAAATAAAAGTCTAAACTCAGTTTAACCAATGGCTTTTTATTTAAGATCTATTTCTTATCTTGCTACATTAATTTATCTTATACATAATAGCCAAAGTTCTTATATATCATTCAAGCTTTTGAAATCTTGCCATTGCATTTATTACATGATTTTGATTTTGTGTTGTGGATTGTTCTTCCCTATGTTAGAGAGAGAGCTCCTATTCTCTAATATTTGGAGGATATACTCACAACTAAGTTTTTTTTAAGGGTATATTAAAGAGTTTCTAGCTTGCAAGAGTTAAAAAGGAAAGAGGCCAATGAAGCCAAATTAAAAAGAAAGATATATATATACACAAAAGTGTATCAAAGATTCAAAAGATGCTCAAAAGAGCCAATCAAAATAACAAGAGGCATAAAATGAGCCCCCTAAATGCAAGCTATCCTCTCTTTGGTAAAACTCTTAAAACTTAGAAAACTCATTGATTATGTGATGTTTTCAAAGACTTGATTTCAATTTCCATGATTGAGAAAAATTACTTTGGGTTATTAATTATGAGAAATTTTCTTTGTAAACAAGTTTTAAATGGATCTTATTATCCTATTTAGTTATTCTGAGTTGGATTTTTGTTTTCCAAAAGAATTTTGTACCCTGAAGAATGTCCGATCTAGGGTTAACAGAGTCAGATGTTCTACCTTCTTCTGATTGGGATTTGTTAAACGTCTTAATCTTTGGAACTTTAAAAGTTTAATTTTTTGAAAAGAATTCTCATATGATGCCTCCATAAAACAAAAAAAAAACAAAAAATTAGAAAAATTAAAATCCAAAAATATTCGTTGTTTGATTTTCGTTGTGTTTTTGTTTTTTGTTTTACTGTTTTTTTTTTCCTTTGTTTTATTTTTGAGGGTCTTGATCATCACTATATTTTTCTTGTTTTCAATTCCTAGTCACATCGTCCTGGCCGATATTTTTATCGTCCTGGACGATAGGACAAATCATCTTCAAAATCCATCTGCTGACCCTTTTCTGTGCTTGTTGTAACTCATCGTCCTGGACGATCCTATATTGTTCTGGATGATTTGATCAAACTCATGATGATAGTCCTGGCCGATAGAATATTTTGTCTGACCGATGCAATTTACGTGCATCGTCATGCAATTTATGTGCATCGTCCTGGCTGATACACTGGATCGTCCTAGACGATCCACGTGTCAGCACGTTTTGATCTTTAAATTTGGCCCCGAAAGATCCATTATTGGACAATCGTCCTGGCCGATCCACTGTTCGTCCTAGACGATACACGTGGAAAGAATTTGAAACATTTTAACTTCGGCCGGTATAATCAATTATTGTGCATCGTCCTGGACGATACACCTAATCGGTCCGGACGATCTGCTTTTTCAACGGTCGTCCAGAATAACTCCTCGGGACGATCGCCTGTGTCTAATCGGCCTGGCCGATATCTGATCGGCCTGAACGATCGGACCACTTTTTGACCAATCGGCCTGTACGTAATTATTGAACCATATCGGCCTAGACGATTCTGCGATCGACCAGAACGAAATGGCTGTTTCTTTAAATTCAGGCCAATTCCAGCCATGTTTTCTCACCCTCCACCTTTCTTCCTTGTGTGTTTTCTTGCTAGCTCTCTCCTATGGCTGGTGGTCGTGTTTGCCAGGCGTTTGGGAGTTCTTCGAGGGTGACTCTGGACCCTCGATTCTGGGAGGTAGAAGATCAGGCTGCCTATCGTCGCTACAAGAAGTGTGGCATCACCCTCTCCCGGACAATTAATCCTGCACATCTCTCATATCATGTAATGGATCTTTTTGCCCACACCTCTCTCTGTTTCATACTCACTCTCGCCATCCCTTTCTCTTCCGAACTCCTCCTTGAATTTTATGCAAGCCTGCACATTAATCGCACCTTCACAGCCCTGACCTCCTATGTGAATCGACGCCCTGTCAAAATCATATATCAGGATTGTTTTGATCTTTTACAGCTATCCACCACCGGGGATAAGCTATACCTAATTGCCTCTGATCCTGATTTTGACTGGTCCTCTGTGAATCACTTCCTTCACCAGACCAATGCACCTTTTCATGTTGGGGAGACTAGCTCTTTAGTTAAAGATGCTAGGACAATCCAACATGTCCTTCGCACCTCCATAATTCCAAAAGCCGAAGACCGAATCCACATCACCCCACTACTTTCCCTCACTACTTTCTACATTATGGCCTAGAGAGAATTCAATGCCACTGATCTACTTTTTCGTTACATCGATCACCTAACCACAATTCGCGATCCAGACCAAAAGAGAAAGCCTAATCTAGCCTTAAGACACATCATTGCCTATATCCTTGAAACCAAATACAATCTTCAATATCCTACTCGTCCTGACCTTCACCCTCCTTTCTACTCAAACAATTCCTTCACTACCCTTCATAGTACTCGTCTCCACCCAGGAGATGGGGAAGGTCGGGGGGCTAGAGAGGAGGAGGCTCCTGCTCCCGCTCCTGTTCCTGATCCTATTCCTCTCCACCAGCACTCACCGGTTGATCGGTTGATAGAGAGGTTTGATCGTTGGGAGACTCGTTTTGACACCTACGTTGTTGCACAGGAGCAGCAACACTCTGAGGATATTGCCCGCTACGAGTAGCACCGCGCTGAGGATTTAGCCCGATTTGATAGTTTTCTGACTCACCAGCAGCAGCAGCAGCATGACCAGGACATCGCCTGGTTCAATGCTCAGTTCACCACACTTGCCAGCTACTTTCAGCAGCCACCTCCACCACCTCCATCAGATGATCTGGATCCCTCGCTCTTTTAGTCTGTACTTTCTGTTGTTTGTTTCATATTTTTTTGCTTTGTTTGCTTTATTATTCTCTGTTTGTTGTGGTATGTTTTCATTTGTATTTGGACCCTCTTTTTGTGATGATAAAAGGGGGAGTAGGGTGTGGTAGGAAAAAGTTGTTGGGTTTGGATTTGTAACTTTGATTTTCTAATAAATCTATTTTTGTTTAAATTTTCCTACTTGTGTTTTCCATCATCAAAAAGGGGGAGATTGTTGCAAATCTATTTTTCATGGCTTGTGTTTTGATGATTGACAAACACTATTTCTCTTGGACTACTTGTTGCTTCTAACTTTTCAGGAATCAAAGATCGGACGATCAAGAAGAAGCCAAGTTCAGGATTGCGTAGGTTTAGGGTTGAGTCAGTCTATACTTTTATTTTTTACCTTTTGAGTCTACTTGTAATGGTCAAAGAGACTGATGCTAAGTAACCCTACACACACACACTTGAGAGACTTAGAATTTCTATTTTTGCCCACATCGGCCAGGCCGATATTCATATCGTCCTAGACGATCAGCTTAAAAGAGAAAGTCTAAATAAGGATTCTTAATTAAGGCAGCCGTCATTAATATATCGTCCTGGACGATACGTGTATCGGCCAGGACGATAAGCTCAAAATAGAAAGAAGTAGCCGCCTAGATAATTAAGGTATACTATATTTTTTAATTATCGGCCAGGACGATCTACGGATCAGCCTGGACAAAATTACTAAATTATGCCTTAATTGATCAGGAAATCAAGGGAGTAATTAAGGATGATTGATACGATCATATTGTCCGGGACAATCGCAGGATCGGCCAGAACAATCTATTCAAAAACCTTAAGCTACTTCAGGACAATAAATATCGGCCAGCTCAAAAACAGAGCGAAGCTCAGGATGATTTGCCTCTGATTTGAACTGATCGGCCAGGACGATCGTGAGATCGGCCGAGATGATCAAGCCAAAATTCAATCGTTCAGGACTGCACCCAGGGCAATGCTCTGGCCGATCTTCTGTGTTTTGTACTGATCGGCCAGGCCGATGGACATATCGGCCTGGACGATAAAGTGGGCTACTTGCAATTAATGAGCTCCTTTGAAGCTCTTCTATTTAAGAGCTCTTGTTAAACATTTTTGAAGACCTTTGGCTGCTGCCTTGACCTGAGAAGATCTTGAGGAGAGAAAGAGAGAGAGGAGAGAGAGAGGATCTTGTGAGGGGGAGCTTGTGAAGGGATTCACAATGGTTGCTTCAAGGATCGCTCTGCTTTGTCTTTGTCTAGAGTTTCTCTTCCATGGAAGGGTCGGTAGAGGTAAGGATTTTGCTTTTGATTTTGGTTCTCTGCCAGCTTCAGGAGGAAGCAAAAGGAGGTAGGTTCTCTGCCTTGCCGGGGTGGCAAAAAGGAGGTTCTTGTAAGGGCTTCTCCGCCTAGCCGTGGGGGCTAAAGGAGAGTCACGTTTTGTAGTGCAATACTTAGAGGGTGCCTCCAAGGAGTGGACGTAGGTTGAGTCGACCGAACCACTATAAATTTCTGTGTTCTTTTTCTTGCTTCCGAGCTTTTAAATTCCACATTTATTTCTGTGGTGTGATTTGGTTTATGCAATTTTCTTTCTTTGTGAAAAGAGTTTTTAAAATACCAATTCACCCCCCCCCCCTCTTGGTTAGCTTGGGACTAAGTTCATAGGGCTTAACATCCCTAACGAACTTTCAATAGGCTCAAATCATAAAGAATTAGCTGCCAAATCTATTTAGGTATTCTTTCTTTTTGGACATCATTCAGGATGATGTAACACAAATATGCATAAATTAATCTGGTAATTAAGGAAAGAAATTAAGTTTTGACTGTATGATCACATCATCCTGGTTGATCGCAGGATTGTTTGGGATGATCACTTGGACGATTGACATTGGCCAGCTTCTATTCAGGGTGATGCTCTAGACGATTTTCACATATTTGAACAAATCGTCCGGGATAATGGTGAGATTAGCCTAGACGATCAAGCTATTTTCCATCATCTAGACATCAATTCAGTGCGGTTGTCAAGATGATATTCTTTGATTTGTACTAATTATACAGGATCATATATTATCGGCCTAGATGATATGAATAAAATAATTCTAATCATCCCAAACCGTCCGAGCTGATTGAGTAAAATTTATGCTGATCATCCAGGATGATATCTATATCCTCCTAGATGATAAAGTAGGTTTATATAAAATAAGAGCTATTTCGAAACTCTTCTTTTAAAGAGCTCTTATTCTACCCAAGAGCTCATTTTTGCTGCTATTCTAACCTGAGAGAGCAAAGAGGAGAGGGAGAGCAAGGGAGAGATAGAGAGGATCTTGTGAGGGGGAGTTTATGAGGGAGTTCACAAAGGTTACTCATAGTAAGGATTCGTCATCATATTCTCCAGTCATCATCCTTAGTTCCTTGGGGGTTCTAGAGAGGTAAACTTTAGCATCTGATCAAGGTTTTCTGCCTGCTTCAGGAGGAAGAAAAAGGAGTTGGGTTCTCTGACTGCTTCTAGAGGAAGCAAAAGGAGTTGGGTCTCTGCCTCACCTGGGTTGGTGGAAAGAAGGTTTGTAAAGGCTACTTTGCCTTGCTGTGGGGGCAAAAGGAGAGACACTAAGTTTAGTGCAATACTCGGAGGGCACCTCTAGGTAGTGGGCATAGGTCATGTTGACTGAACCACTATAAATTTTTGTGTTCTTTATTTTGCTTTCGAATTTATTTTCTGCACTTTGATTTTTATGGTGAATCTTGATTTTTATTTTAAGATTGTGTTTTGATCGAAAGACATTTTAAAATACCAATTCGCCCCCCTCTTGGTTGCCTTGGGACTAGTTCATAAGGGCTTAACATCCCTAATGAACTTTCAGGTTAGCCTTTGGACGAGTTCATTAGGGCTTAACATCCCTGTCAAACTTTCAAGTGGTATCAGAGCACTTTCAATTTCTACCATCTTTGGCATGAATCCGATAACCTACCATACTTGACATGAATCCAAGGACCAAATAAACTAGAATCCTTATGACCAATTTAAATTTCCATTTCACCTTTTTAAAAAGCAGGCTTTCCAACAACATTTCAAAAATTATCATAGAAACATTATTGGCACCAGCTTGAATCAGCTCAGTGCAGTTGATCTAAATATGTATAATTCTTGCACAATGAAAGAAATTTAAAATTTTTCATACACAACTTTCTTAACGAATTTGTAACGAGAACCTTTATTTGAAACACTAATTGGAAGTTGGAAATTTATATTAAGTCAAACAGAAACTCTAATGAATTCTCTCCTTCTCTAGTTAAACATTTGTGCATCAACTTACATAGGCAACCCAATTGTTAAAGTTATTCAAATAATTTTGATTTCATACCAACATTATAGAGCAGGAAATTAAATCAATACATGAGGGGATATACCTTTCATAGATAATGGTGAAAAAGTTGGAGACTATTCATCAATTCCAATATTGTTACCACCAACAAACCATGATCCGCCATGAAAGTTTGTTAGGGATGTTAGGCCCTTAGGAACTTGCCCGAGGCTAACTAAGAGGGAGGTGAATTGGTATTTTAAAAACTTTTTTCAATCAAAACACAAACCAAATCGAAATTCACCACAAAGAATAACGGATGTGGAAATTAAATGCAGAAATAAAACAAAGAAAGATCACACCGGATTTATAGTGGTTCGGTCAAACCTTGACCTACATTCACTCCTCAGAGGCACCCTCCAAGTATTGCACTAACTAAGTGTTTCTCCTTTTGCTCCCACAGCTAGGCGTAGAAGACTTTACAACAGAATCTTTTTCACCAACTCCGGTGCAGCAGAGAATCGACTCCTTTTACTTCCTCCTGAAACGGGCAGAGAACTAACTCCTTTTGATTCCTCCTGAAGCGGGCAGAGAACCCTGACCTTTTACTGAAGTAGAACTCCCAAGAACCTCCCAAGGATGAAGGATGAGGAATGGAAAAGATGACTTAGAACCTTGATTGGAGCAACCTTTGTGAACTAACTCACAAACTCCCCCTCACAAGTTCCTCACACACACACTCTCTCTCTCTCTCTCTTTCTCTCTCTCCTTCTTCTTAGGCTCACTCAGGTCAAGACAATAGCACTCAAGGTCTTTAGCATGAGAAAATTTGGTTCCTTTAAATAGAATTTTAAGAATTGACATTAATATCCAGGATGATATTTTTATCGTCCTGTACGATCAGTATAAATTAAGTTCAATCAGCCTGGACGACATGGGATGATCAAAAGAAATTGTTCACATCATCTAGGATGATAATATCTCATCCTGTATGATTAGTTCAAATCACAGATTATCGGCCAGACAATCGCTCGGAAAGGGGGTCTAGACAATCCAAAATTAGCTTGATTGTCCTAGCCGATCTCATGATCGTCCCGGATGATTAGTTCATAACAGAGGAAAATCATCCAGACCATCGCTTAAAATAAGAGCAGGCTGATTTTGATCATCCAAGAGCAAATAAGGATTATTGAACTAATCATCCCGAACGATCCTACGAACGTCCAGGATGATGTGATCGTATCAATCAAGCCTTAATTTCTTTCCTTAATTACCATATTAATTTAAGCATAAGTGTGTTAAATTAACCAGGTCGATGTAATGGATCAGCCTGGCTGATGTCAAAAAATAATTCTTACCTAAATAGATCTGGCAGCTGATTCGTTCTTATTTAAGCTTATCGTCCTAGCCGATACAAGGATCGTCCAGGACGGTGTGCTTAATGATGGTTGCATTAATTAGGATACCCTAATTAGGTTTTTTATTTTTAGTCAGATCGTCCTGGCCGATATAAAAATTATCCAGGACGATGTACTCAAAATAGAAAATAATAGAAAAACCCTCAAGTATTTGTGTGCAAGGTTACTTAGCATCAGGAACTACTTTCGACATCACAAAAAGGAGGAGAAAACTAAAAAAAATAGAACAGAAACTAAAACAACCATAAGAAAAACACACTACAAAAAAAAAGCATAATAAATAAAAAAACTAAAAAAATGAGGGACCCTAATCATCAGATGGAGGAGGTGGTGGTGGTAAAAAGTAACGGTCAAAGTGGCAAACTGAGATCCGAACCAAGCCATATCTTGGTCGTGCTAGTGCTGCATGTGGATGATGTCCTCAGTATGTTGCTGCTCCTGTACAGCAATGTAGGTCTCAAAGAAGGTCTCCCACTGATCAAATCTCTCCACCAACTAAACTAGCTGAGAGTGCTGGCAGAGAGGAATAGGTACAGGATGAGGAGTGGGAGCCTCCTTTTCCTCATCCTCCTGAGCTTCCTCATCACCTGAGTAGAGACAAGTACTGTGAAGGATGTTGAAGGAACTATTTGAGTAGCAGGATGGCTGAAGGTCAGGAGGAGCAGGATATTGAAGGTTGTATTTGGATTCTAGAATATATGCAATGATGTGTCCTAGAGTAAAATTAGGCTTCCTTCTATGACCTGGATTTCTAATTATAGTCAAATGTTTGATGTAGCAAAAGATCAAGTCGGTTGCATACAATTCATGATTGGCCATGATGTAAAAAGTGGTGAGTGAAAGAAGGTGAGTGATATGAATTTGGTCACCGGCTTTGGGAATCACAGAGGTACGAAGGACGTACTGGATCATCCTAGCATCTTTAAGTAAAGAGCTAGTTTCCCCAACATGAAAAGGGGCATTGGTGTGATGAAGAAAGTGATTAGCTGTAGCCTAGTTAAAATCAAGATAAAAAACAAGGGTATGCAGCTTATCCCTACTGGTGGAAAGCTGTAGTAGTTATGCACAATCCTGGTATGTGATCTCGACAGGGCATCGATTCACATACGAGGTGAGAGCAGTGTAGGAAGAATTTATTCAGAGGTTGGCATAAAATTCAAAGAGAAGTTCATAATTAAAAGGGATTGCGAGAGTGAGAATAAAATATAAAGAGGTGTGAGTGAAAAGGTCGACTACCGGGTTAAAGAGGTGGTTTGGATTGATTAATCTCGAGAGAGTAATGCTGTAATTTTTGTATCAGTGGTAGGCATCCTGATCATCTGCCTCCCAAAATTGAGGGTCCAGCGTGGCCCTCGAGGAGCTTCCAGATGTGTGATGGGAAAGCTTACTTCCAGCCATGAGCAGAGAATAGCAAGGAACAGGAAAGAAGAAGCCAATGGAAGAGTTTTTGTGTGAAAAATCTTGCTGGATGGCTCAGAATTTAAAGGATCGACCTGATCATCTTGAATGATCTTGTTCAGGCCGATCGTATGATCGTTCAGGATGATCTAGTGCAATTATTACGGCTGGTCGATTGGTTAAAAAGGCGGTCCGATCATCCAAGATGATCAGATACCGTCTAGGGTGATTAGACACAGGCGATCATCCCGAGGAGTTAGACCAAATGACCATTGAAAAAGCATATCGTACAAGCCGACTATATGGATTATCCAAGATGATACTCAATAATGGATCATACCGGCCGAATTTAAAATATTTTAAATCATCTTGCCACGTGTATCATCCAGGATAAACAGTGGATCATCTAGGATGATTGTCCAAAATGGATCATCCCGGGCGAATTTATAAATTTTAAACGTGCTGACACATGTATCGTCTAGGACGAACAGGTGTATCAGACGGGATGATTATCAATAAACGCATCGACTCAGACAAAAAATGTATCAGCCAGGATGATCAAGATGATTGTAACATAGGACGATCATATCATCCAGGATGATAATGGATCTTGTCGGATGATGAAGAGCAGAAAAAGTCAAAATATTCAGCAGATGGAGTTTTTGAAGAAAGATGTTCAGATCATCCAGGATGATGTCACAAAAAATTTTGAAATCAGAGGAAGTATGGAGATGATCAGAGAAGGCCCAAAAATAATAAAATTAGCTAAAAATAACAGCGATAGAACACAAAAAAGGTATAAAAAACTAGTAAAGAAAAAAAAATTTAAAAAAATTAAATCAAGGCATGAACATGATATAGTCTCCATGTGATTGATTTTAAAATTTTGTAAGTTAATGAGTTAACAACATCAAAAATCCAAAAAAACAGTTAAATATTTTATCATGTTAACCTTAAGCTCGGATTTCTTTTAGGGTATAATTATTTTTTGAAATCAAAAGGCCTAACTCAGAAAACTTAATTGGATAAGAAAAAGAGATCCGATCAAGACTTGGTTTTCAAAAAAAATATCTTATAGAATAATGTATTAAAATAGTTTATTACAATCATAAAATTCAAAATCAAGTCCTTGAAAATCTCAAGTGATATATGAAATCTTCTAAGTTTTAAGAGTTGGAAGAAAGGAAGATAGCTTTCTTTTTGATGGGCTCATTTTATGCCTCTTGTCCACATAATGGTGCACCTTGCGCATCTTTTAAATTTTGATACACTTTGTGTATATATATTTTTTTTCAATTTGGCAACATTGCGCATCTTTTGCTTTTGGCATCATTAGTCACTCTTTTCTTATTTTTTGCAAGCTAGATTCTTTTCCAAAAACTCTTAAATATTCTTAGTTGTGAGTATATCTTATAGATATTAGAGAAGAAAAACTCACTCTCTAATATAGGAAAGAATATACCACAAAATAGAATCAAAAATCATATGAGAGATGCATTGACAGGATAATGAGAGATCTTTGAAGTAAACAAAACTTTGATTATTATAAATATAAGCTAGATTACTGTAGCAAGGTAGAAAAGATCTCAATTGCAAAATCCAGTTGTTACTTTGAGATAGATTTTTGTTTAGAGAATAAAATTTCACCACCGAAATAGATTAGAGAAAGAGACACAATCAACGGTGTTTTTACCCTTTGGTAGATTAAGAGATGTAAAACATTGACTACAAATTTTCAAAAAACAAAAATAAGGCATTTGATGTCAATTCAGTGATTGATCTAAGAAAGAACATGCTAAATTATAAAAAGTAAAAAATGACTAAAAAAAGTAGAAAAGGAACCCTTCTAATTAAAGAAGAAAGGAAAGAAAAGAAATTAACAACAAGTAATTGATCAGAAAATCATGTAACTCATATTTGATTAAGCAATAGAATTATGCAATTAATAGTCGTGAGCCTCCGCAGTCCAAGTACCATATGCTCTCACGATTCCTTTTGTGAGAGCACACCTGCAAAATCATCAAATGTCATATTTAGGAACCCAAACAGGTTTGGGTTCCTTTTTATGAAAAGAAGAATGTCATGTATGAGTGTTATGTAGTGAATTATACAATTTTGGTTTCCATACCCAATGTGTACTATGGTGAATGGTGCAAGTGTGTGCTCTGTGTCCTAACATGCCACATGAAAAACATCTAACACCAGGAAAAGGATTTCTTAATTGGTTCGAGTTATAATGCTTCTTCAAAGGTTTTGGCTTTAAATCAGGTATTGATGTATTCCAATTTCTCTCAATTGTATTCAATCTTTCTTTAAACCTCAAGTTAGGATTTTCTAAATCAATCTCCAAACAGTGCTTTTTATGCTCATATTCTTTAGTAGAAGCTTTAAAATCAGATTCAAGCAAAGTGTAGGAAACTTTCAAAGAATCATGCTCAACAATTAATTCAGAATGCTTTTTATTTAAATCATCAAATTCATCAAGTAGAGACATGTGATTGCTATCAATTTGAAGGTGATCTTTACTCAAAATTTCATATTCTTTTTGTAAACTCAAAAACTCAAATTTCAAACTAGCTTGAGTTTTCTTAAGTTTTCTATAAGATGCATAAATTTTCTCACATATTTCAAGCAATTGATCATAGGTTGGTTGGCATACCTCTTCTTGGTCAGATTGTTCAAAAAGATCATCGACCATTAAGCATAATTTTGTGGTTTCCTCTTCTGCCCCCTTCTCAGAGGAGTATGATGCAGATTCCACCACGAACGCCTTTTGGATTCACTTCTTATCCTTTCTGAACTTTGGTTTCTCCTTGCTCCTTTTTTTTCTTGTGTGATCCAGAAGTGTAGGACAATCAGCTCTGACATGCCCAGGTTTCCTGCATTCAAAATAAACAACATCAGAAGACCCTTTAAAATTTTGATTTTTCTTACCTTTTCTCCAATTCTAATGATGCTTGTGACTCTTCCTTAGGAAGTTTTTGAACTCCTCATAAGAAGGCAACTTCATAGCTTTCAAACCCAGAAGAATTTGAATTTGTTTTATTGGCCTTCAGTGCTATGGTTTTCTCCTTCTTTTTCTCACCTGCATCCAAATTTCTTTAATTCTCTTCTTGCTCATAAGCAATGAGTGATCCAAGTAAGTTATCAATCGAATAAGCATTTAAATCTTTGGATTCAGTAATTGCAGTGATTAAGCATCAAAAGAAGAAGGAAAACATCTTAGAATTTTGTTCACTTTTTTATAGTTGGTGAGTTCTCTTCCTAAAGCATGCAATGATGTAACAATTTTAGCAAATCTATACATATCAGAAATTGATTCATGAGGTTTCATACAAAAAAGTTTATAATCAAGCAATAAAATATTTAAATGAGATTGCTTAACTTCTTTGGTTCCTTCATAAGTGATACTCAATTTATCCCAAATCTCTTTACCAGTTGTGCAAGTTGAAACACGCATGTAATCTTCAGATTTTAAAGCACAAAAAAAGCAGTTCAGGCATTTTGCATTAAGTTGTGCAAGATCCCTATCATCTAGATTCCATTTAGTAAAAATAAGTGGAACATTAACGCAATTCAATTTTCTAATTGGAGGTGTATAACCATCCTTAACAAGCATCCACATGCGATAATCGATTAATTGTAAAAACGTAGATATGCGAGATTTCCAAAATTAAAAAGGAATATTATCAAACAAAGGTGGTCAGGTAATAGAAAACCCTTCCGCACTATTATAATTTTCGTTGTTAGCCATGGATAAAAATTCAATAAGTTTTCAAACTTAGATTTAATGAATCTTGCTCTGATACCACTTGAAATTTCGTTAGGGATGTTAAGCCTTTAGGAACTAACCCGAGGCTAACTAAGAGGGGGGTGAATTAGTATTTTAAAAACTTATTTCAATCAAAACACAAACCAAACCAAAATTCACTACAAATAATAACAGATGCTGAAATTAAATGTGGAAATAAAACAAAGAAAGATCACACCGGATTTATAGTGGTTCGGCCAAACCTTAACCTATGTCAACTCCTCAGGGGCACCCTCCAAGTATTGCACTAACTAAGTGTCTCTCCTTTAGCTCCCACAACTAGGCAGAGAAGCCTTTATAACAGACTCTTTTTCACCAACCATGGTGCGGCAGAGAACCGACTCCTTTTGCTTGAAGTGGGCAAAGAACCAACTCCTTTTGCTTCCTCCTGAAGTGAGCAGAGAACCCTGACCTTTTGCTGAAGTAGGCCTCCCAATAACCTCCCAAGGATGAAGGATGAAGAATGGAGAAGATGACTTGGAACCTTGATTGGAGCCACCTTTATGAACCCTCTCACAAACTCCCCCTCACAAGTTCATCTCTCTCTCTCTCTCTCTCTCTCTCTCTCTCTCTCTCTCTCTCTCTCTCCTTCTCCCTAGGCTCTCTCAGGTCAAAACAACAGTACTCAAGGTCTTTAGCATGAGAAAATTTGGGTCCTTTAAATAGAATTTCAAGAACCAACATTATCGTCTAGGATGATATTTCTATTATCCTGTATGATCAGTACAAATTAAGCTCAATCAGCCTAGAAAACATGGGATGATCATAAGAAATTATTCACATCATACAAGATGATAATATATCATCCTCTACGATTAGTTCAAATCACAGATTATCGGCCAGACAATTGCTAAGAAAGGGGGTCTGGATGATCCAAAATTAGCTTAATCATCCTGGTCGATCTAATAATTATCCAGGATGATTAGTTCAAAATAGAATAAAATCATCCAGACCATCGCTTGGAATAAGAGCTGGCCGATGTTTGACCGTCTAAGAGCAAACAAGGATTTTTGAACTGATCATCCCGGACGATCCTGCGATTGTCCAGGATGATGTGATCTTATCAATCAAGCCTTAATTGCTTTTCTTAATTACCATTTTAATTTAGGCATAATTTTATTAAATCGTCCAGGCTGATGTAATGGATCGGCCTGGCCTATGTCCAAAAATAATTCTAACCTAAGTAGATTTGATGGCTGATTCTTTCTGATTTGAGCCTATCATCCTGGCCGATACAAGGATCATCTAAGATGATATGATTAATAACGGCTACCTTAACCAGGATACCCTAATTAGGGTTTCTATTTTTAGTCGGATCATCCTAGCCGATATGAACATCGTCCAGGATGATGAACTCAAAATAGAAAATAATAGAAAAACCCTCAAGTGTGTGTGTGCAAGGTTACATAGTATCAGGAACCACTTTTACAATGGACTCAAGAAAGAAAAAATTACAAAATGACTCAAACTAAATCTACCCAATCTTGAGGTAGCTTTGAGTTGCATTCAATCTTATGGATCTGAAAAGTTAGTAGGCAAAGTAGTCGCAGATAATTATGAATGTTTGCTATCATCTAAAGTCTAATCCATAAACTTAGATTTTCAACACACCACTTAATAAATCTTGAATGCTTCAGTATACTAGAAGGAACACAATATCCAATCTACTCCTAAATTTGTCAAATGGACAAAACCCACACTGATCCCATTACCTTTTCAATTTGGAGTTTAGCCACCTATCTTTAAGTTGGAGCCTCAGTTATACTTTATATTCTTTATACATATATATTAATTTTTATATATACATTACTTCATACATCAAGCGTATATTCATGTGGTATGGTATATCAATACATTAGAGGGTATATTTTTTCTTAAATTTTAGTGGTGCATGTCTTCATGCCTTTGTAAGAAACATACATTAGATCTAGGATGATGTAATTTTATACTACATACATGAACAACTTTACCTATACATGCATGCATTTTACTTTCCTATAAATGTACACTTAGCAAATCACATAGGACTTCGACTAAGTAGGTAAAGTCCAATGATGGGAATGCTTACTTATTCCCTTATGGGTTTTAGGTTATGATTGTCGTCAAATTTTTCAAGAAAATTAGAAATGTACATTAGATTAGAAGTTTAAGATTAGAAAGAATTAAGTTTACCATAGAGCATTTTGAGATATCTAAAATTCATTTAAAGTGCATTATCAAGGTGCATTTGCATTTTAGGAGTCCTGATTAAAATTCAAATTCTAATCCTTACTATAGTGAAATAATAACTTCCTATCTTCCATACATCAAAATTACCATATTTTTTTGACAGTGTGCTTAGGTGGTTAGCTGGTAGTCTATTCTAAGTAGATGTAAGTCTAGATTTGCTTGCACTAATCTTCCTTCTGGGAGGATTATCCCAATCTTCTAATAAATTGTCAACTCAAACCCTAAATTCAAACATATCCTAAATCAATACTTCTTATTTCTATTTAAAAATAAATAAATAAATAAATAAAATAAAATAACCTCTTATTTGTGTTTCCAAGCTGGATGAGAATTGGGAGGATCCTTTGCATCCTGATAATGATAGTGTTGGGATGAATAGATTTTGGTTTAAACTCAAAAGGTTTAAGTTTAAACTTAGTTGGTGGAACATAAATGTGTTAAAAAAAACCTTTTTACTACTGAAGAGAAAGTTAGTTCCTATGAACTTCTTTGCCAGAGTGATCCTTCAGATGTTAATTTAGTTAATTTGAAAGAAGCTAAAAGTTGCTTATTTAGGCTTCAAGAGCAAGAGTAGATGTATTGGAAACAAAAACCCTCTTCTAAACACCTTCTTGAAGGGGATAAGAATACTAAATAGTTTTATTCTTTGGTCAATAAGAATAGAGCTAGAAGTTTTATCCATCAAATTGAGTTTCATGATGGGATCATTATTGAGGAGGAAGATGAGATTGCTAAGTTGGCTGATGATCTTTTTTCTAAGTTATTTAATAAAAACTTTAACCAACATCCTATTGATCACCATGAAATCATCCCTAAAATCATTAATGAGCAGGAAAACATTATTCTTACCCTTTTACCTTTGATGGAGGAAGTCAAGAAAAGTGTTTTTGATATTAATGTTGATTCTATGGCTTGTTCTGATGGCTTAACTACTAATGTTTTTCAACAAGCTTACTATATCATTTGTAATGACTTATATGCTTCTATTTTCGATTTCTTTAATGGTAATTCTATTCCTAAAGTTTTTTCTAGTACTTTTATTAAGCTTATTCTCAAAAACATTTGGAGTTAATAAATGGGATGATTTTCATCCTATTAGTTTGTGTTCATTTTTTTGTAATCTTATTTCTAAAATTCTTTGGGAGCATTTATCCCCTATATTTTCAAATATTATTTCTCCTTACCAAATGGGTTTTGTTAAAGGTAGATCCATTACTGATAACATCCTTTTGGTGCAAGAGATTATTCAAGACCTCAACCTCAAAGTGAGAGCTGGTAACATGAATTTTAAATTAGAAATTAATAAAGCCTATGATAACATCAACTTGAATATTTTTTGTAACACATTTTATAGTTTTTTGGTTTTAATTTTATTTTCATTAATTTCATCCATAACATTATTAAGAGGCCTTATTTTACCATTATAGTCAATGGTAAAAGCACAGTTTTTTTAAATCCTCTCATGGTATTCAGCAAGGTGATCCACTTTCCCATGATTTTTTCATTATTGCAGATGATTATCTTTCTAGAGGTCTTACAACCCTCTTTGAAGCTCAACCTAACATATGTTTTAGAACTTTTGGGGTTTTTCCCATCTTCCATTTATGCTTTGCTGATATTGTTCTTATTTTTTCTAATGGTTTTGTTAATATGGTTAGAATGTTTACTAGATTCTTGAATAATTTTGAATTTTTTTAGTGGCATTTTTAGTATTAAGAAGTCTTGGAATACATTTAGAACTAAATATGAATCTTCTAAAGTTTTTGTTATGTTATGGCATAAAAGTATTCCCACTTCTATTGCTATTTTCATTTAGAGAGTCATGCATAATTTTGTTCATACGGATCAAATCTTAATTAAACGTGGTTTTATTTTGGCTTCCAAGTGCCAATGTTGTTATCATGTTGAGAATATGGATCATATTTTTTTTCTGGTCCTATTGCTACTAAAGTTTGGATTCATTTTGAGAATATCTGTAAACTTAATTATTTTAAGGGTAACATTTCTATCAAGGATATCCTCAATCTTTGGTTTACTAACTCTAGAGGTCACATTACTAATCTTATTCCTTCACTTATCATATGGTACCTCTGGATCTATAGGAATAACTCTCTTTTTAATAGTAACATTATGAATGATGGTCATATTATTAAAAATGTGAAAGAGAAAGTTTATAGGATATTTTATTCTAATTTTCTAACCGCTAAGAATTTTAATGGTACTTTCTATGTTTCTAAGGAATTTGGCATTGTCTTGCATGATAAGGATATTGAAAAGTGGTATAGATTGATCTATTAGATTAAACCTTCTCATAACATGTTCAAGTTAAATAGTGATGGCTCGGTTAAAGGGGAAAAGTGTGGTTGTGGTGGTATTATTAGAGATTATAATAGTAATTTTGTGGTTTCTTTTGCTAGTCCTCTTCATACTTACTCTGTTATATGTTCTAAACTTTTGGCTATCTTGTTTGGTTTAAAGTTATGTATTTCCCTTGGCCTAGTAAACATTTGGATTACACATATTATTTTTCTTCAAAGACAGGGATGACAAGATTTGTAATCTTGAATTTTTTTAATCTTATTTGGGAAATTAAATTTCTTTTAATTTTCTTTAATGTCAAGTTTACTCATACCCATAGAGAAGGTAATGCTTGTGCTGACTGGTTACCTAATCATGGGACATACCTTGATTTTCCTACTGAATTTTCTTATAATTAGTTGCCTAACATTTGTTAAAGGCATCATTAGATTATATAAACTTGGTTTTCCTTATGTTAGAAATTAAGTTTTGGTTTTCATGGGCCAATTTTTATTCCTTTTGTTATTCTATAAATTGGGTTGGTTTACTGGTTCTGAATTCTAAGAATGCTAACTGTATTATTCTTCTCTTGGATAATGAGACTGGGTTGGTTTTTTAGGGGAATATTTTTCTTGGTATGAACTTTAGACATTGGTATTTATGTTTTGTTTCCTTTTTTATGGACGAGAATGAGTATCTTGTTCTAGTTGTGATTCTTCGCTTCTATCAGAGTAGTAATTTTGATTTTTATTTAGCTAACAAGCGTTTTAGATGGCGGATTTTTGGTCAGCTTTGGTTTGGAAAGCAGTCCAACTGTAATCTTCAATTAGATTTCGATGCTTACTGTTGGGATTGGCATGTTATGAACAGTAATTGGAAAACTCTTTATGCTGGCCAATACTCGATAAGTTGCCCGTCTACTCCCTGAATTTATTTGATTTGGCTTGTGGTCAGTTTGCATTTCTGGCGTAGCCATTGGGCTAGTCCATCTTTCCCATTTTTGTGGTTGTGATGTTCTTGTGTAGTGTTACTTTCTCTTCAATAGGTGGATTTTAAGGCTTTCGATTATTTTATTATGATTTTTTGTAGGGCTCTTCGAGTGTTGGTCTATGGTTGTATGGTATTTCTATTTTCATTCAAGAGTAACCCTTTCTACTTCATTACATGTTTCCTATGCATGTCAATTGAGTGCCATGGTGGGTTTGGGAGTAGACTGGAGTGGCATTTAGGTGTTTTTCATGGTAGCACTACAGATACTATAAGCCTGAGCTTGTATGGCCATCTCCAACTTTATTTTCCTTTTCATCATTGGTGTTTTTTTTATGTTTTCTTTTAGGTTGTTTCTATGGAAATTATTTATTATTACCTTAATTGGTTGGAGTTGAACATCACATGGTTTAACTTCTTCTTTTTTATAATGTATACATATCCTAATCCGGCTTCTAATATTATGTTGGGGATTCTGAGTGGTTACAATTTCATCATGGTTTACAAGTGGAGGTTTATCTGGACTAATCTCTTTAGGTCTTTTGGGCCTATCTATTTATAGCTCTTCTTAAATTCTAATGTGTTTATTTATAACCATGGGATCTTGGTCATTGGTTACAAGAAGTTTCTTGATGGTTTAATTTGGTTTTGTTTTCCTTCTTGTGATGAGATGGGGTATGCTTATAGTTTTTACCATATTCCTATGTACTATTGGGATTCTAATGAATTTATTTTAATTAAAAATGCTTCTTCATGTTATTGCACTTTTCTTCTTGTTGTGTGCTTAGTTTTGCAGGTTAATTTAAATGTTGCCAAGGTGACAAATGGTTTTTTTTTCTAGGTTTTTTTTGTACTTGTGATTTGTAAGGACCTTCAGCTCGTATGATTTTTTAACCTTTTTAATAGCTTGTTCGAGCAATAGAGAGCTCAAGGTCTTTTTTAAGAACTTATTTAATTTCTATTTTATTTAATGAGTAAGCCCCTACTGTGGGGTTTTCCTAACAAATTTAAAAAAAAAATTAAAAACCAAACACAGGATTTTTCTTTTCATTAGCTACTCATGTGTTCTCTTTGCTCTGGAAATTTTTGGGCAATCTAGTCCTTCCTCCGTTGCCTCCTTCCTCTACATTCTGTAGAGGTATGTTTCGTTGGTTCTTTAAATTTTGTTAATCTTACTTTCTCTATTCTGCTGCTTTGTTGTTTTGTCCAGCTCATTTTCTTTTTCTTTTTGGTTTTTGTTCGATGGTGACTCCATCGCCATAAAATCATTGGACTTTTGGCATGCCAATCAATCCTTCCAAAGCTTCTTCTTGATCTTTTAAAGAAGTGGTTATGGGTATCTCATATGTTTCTCTGTCTAAGTTAGATTTGGTTCATATGACCCTCAAGGGACTACCAGCTTTAATTTTTAATGAATCTGTGATTTCTAAGCTTGTTGTACCTTTTGAGTTCACTTTGGTTAGAAAGTTTATGCTTTGTCATCCAAATCTTGATGTTATTCACAAATGTTTTGTTAACCTAAAATTGTCTAGTAACTTTTCCATTAGCCTTTTGGATCCAAGGCATATAGCCATTCAATTTTTTAATGATTTGGATTATAGTCAGATATTTTCTTATAGATCTTATTACATTTAAGGGTGCCAAATGCAATTACTAAAATGGACACATTTGATGTCATGGAAGAGTCACCTATAGAACCCTATGTGGGTGTTTTTCCCAAACATGCTATTGCATGTGTTTAATAACAAAATCTTATTTGCTTTAGCAAAAATTTTTGGTAGATGTCTTCAAACTGATCAGGCTAAGGCTTCTATTTCTAGACAATATATTGTGCAGATTCTTGTTGAAATGGATGTCTCCAACAAGCATCCCAAAGATGTTTGGCTTGGGCTTGAGCATTGTGGTTATCTTCAAAAAGTTGAATTTGAAAAACTTCAAGATTTTTTATTATCATTGCATAATACATGGTCATAGTAATATAGAATGTTTTCATTTGCATCCCAACCTTCATGTGCAAAAAGTGTCTACTAAAGAGGCTAAAGGGAAAGGGAAAGTTAAGTCTCCTATTCCCTGTTTAAAGGATAATGTGAAACTAGATCGACATTTTCCATTGGAAAGGAATCTTAGGAATGAGATTTGTGATGTGGGAGAAATGGCTCATCAAGTGGAAGAATTTTCTAACACAACTAGTTTAATTTAGCAATGCTAGAAAACTTTTGATCTGATCAATGGTGATGAACAGGTTGATGTTATGGTTGCGGAGCATAGCAACACTTTAACTTGTTTGAAATTACCGTATTCTACTAACAAAAACCAATCTTTTCTTTGGGATGGTTTTGTTGTTTTATATGAAGTGATTTTATAGGCACTTTTGTTGGTTTGATTGGTTGGGTGGGTTGGATGTACTGTGGTGGTCTCATTATGTTTGGGTTGCCATATTATCTGGTCTTCTCTTATTTTACCCTTGTGTTTGGGTATACAGTTGAGTGGCTTTAGGGTGGTCATCCTAATGTCTACTAAGGCTTTTTATTTTTAACCACCAGTGGCCTATTCCTAGGTGAGCTCTATTGGTTTTTGGCCTTTATAAACTGCTATGTGATTGCCTTATATGGAATTCCCAATTCGGGGAGTATTTTACTACCTCTGTTTGTAGGGTCTGATTGTGTAGTGGTTGTGCCATTCAGGTTATATGATATGCTACATGTAACTTTACTGTATATTCCACATATTTTTCTCTCTCTCTTAATGTTTCAAAGTGGGTGTGTGGTTAAAATTGAGTGGCATTGGGGTTACCTTCATGATGCCTTATTTGATTTTAACTTACTGAGCTTAGATAGTATTCCATTCCTTAGTATGATGTCTCCTTTTATGGCCTCTAATTGCTCTGCTGAGAGTTCTCACTCCTTTTGTGGTTTGAGCAATTTTTTTCTAGAGTGTTTTTTCTCTATTTAGACAGTTCTGTTATGGTATTTATACTTGGTTTCTTGATTTATCCTCAAATTACTACTATATTCTCTATTTGCATTCATGGATTAAGAATTGGGCTTCTGATTCTACATATTCTTATTATTTTCTCAAGTATGAGCTGTTGTTTTGCATTAGTGATGATTGTCCTTTTATTGGCTGAGAATTTCTTGGTAAATCCTATTGGAATAATTATTTTTGCTATATTGTAGATATGTTCTTGTCTTATACTTATGGAGGTGCTTCTATTATCTGTGTGGTTTGGGGTAGCAATTCTATGTAGAATTATTGGTGTATTCACTGGGTTCAGAATTTTCTTGTAGATATTCATTATTAGGGAATTGGCATTATTTAATCTTCTATTTTTTTATTATCTACTATATGGCTTATGTTCTCTTTCAACTTCTCTATTTTTATTACATTAATTGTAACTCTATTGTTCAACTGCTCTCTAGTTTCTTATTGTAGGTTATTTGTGAATTATCTTTTACTGTGCAAGCTAGGTTTTTGGACTTCAAGATTGAGCTTACAAGAGTTGTCGAGATTTCTCATTCTTTTTTGCATAGCTCTATTTTCGGTGCAACACCAAGCTGAATGGTTATATTTTTTTGGTTTCTTTTCGGGGTTTTGCATCTGGCTAACCTAGAATCTTATTAGTATTTCTTGTACTTGTGCTAACACTATTTATCAAGTCAATTAGTGTGCATTGAATTAAAAAATTTTAAATGTGTATGAAATTTCAATTAAATTTCTCTCAAATAATAACCATCCCACATATATTAAGGGGCAAATTTGGATCTGGTCTAGATGTTGGCCCCAATTTCTTAAAACTTAAATAATAGCCTACCACTACTTCATAAAAAGACTAACTTATGATTTTGAAGAGCTTAGGTGGTAAGCTAGCTCTTCAATCGAGTCCAAGGCAAGTCCAGAATTTCACTACATTAGCTAAGTTCATTCTACTTCGTTTAGTTCCTAAAATAGACCTAGGATCTAAGGAGGATTCAAAATCTTAAGTCCCAAACTTTTGGAAAGGTAATCCCAACTTTCTAATAAATTGATCAACTCAAATTAATATCTCTCAAAATTAAAACATAAAGACCAGCACATATGATAGTCTGGAGTGTTTTTGAAGTGTTTTAGACTCCCAAAAACACCTTCTACCATTATCCTTTGATCTCCAAAATAAATGTTCAAATTTGATCTAATCCCAGTCAAAATTCCTTCCTCACTTCCTTTAATATCATTCCTCGAGAATATTAAAAATTAAATTTTTATTATTATTCTAAACGAGAGTATTCATAGAAAACATAGGTTTCCTATGGTATAATTAACTACGAGGGCTTAAGCTTGTAGGAAATTTAGACCCCATATTTTTTTACAAAATTAATTTTTCAAAATTCAATTAATCTTCTTTGGGAAAATTAAAATAAATGATGATCTTTATTGTAATATTCAAATTATTAACAATAGGTGATATCTGTTGAATCTTGAATAGGTTGTTAAACCTATGCTTATGTCTCAAGGCTAACCAAAAGGGGGGTGAATTGGTAATTTTAAAAATTCTTGGATTTTAAAATTTGAAATCGATTGATTCAAAAAATAAGTTAATTAAAGTTTCAAAAATAAAACTTTTTCAACAATGGAATTAAAAACTTGCAATAAGTAAGCAGCAAAAAATTAAAAGACACAAAGATTTATACTGGTTCGGTCAAACACGACCTACATCCACTCCCTAAAGACTCCCTCTTAAGATATTACACTATTACCAAAGTAATTCTCCTTTTGCCCTCACAGTAAGGCAGAGAAGCCTTTATAGAACTCTCTTCCACTAATCCCCAATGCGGCAAAGAACCGTCATTCTTTCACACCCTCTAAGTGTAGGCAAAACCTTCATCCTTTTATACCCTCCAAGTGTAGGCAGAGTACCTTCATCCTTTTACACCCTCCAAGTGTAGGTAGAGTACCTTTGTCCTTCAACAACCTCCAAGTATAGGTAGAGTACCTTCATCATTTCACACCCTCCAAGTGTAGGCAGAGTACCTTTGCTGTTCACACTCTCCAAGTGTAGGTAGAGAACCAGATCTTCTTCAAAGATCTTCTAACAAGCAATCTAGAAAGAAAAGAAGAAGAGTGAAAAACACAAATCACGCACAAGGATCCTTACCTTTGAGTAACTTTGTGAATCCTTCACACTCCACTAGCAAGAAATCTCTCTCACACTCTCTCCTTCAATTTCCCTTAAAAAATCACGAAGAAAAGATAAAAAAGAAGATTTTTAATGTCAGTCTTTAATGGACCTTTTAAACAAAAGACATGAAAAACTGTCTAGAAAACTAAATTTTTCAATTTTGAACATACACGATCGTACATTATGATTGTATGAATAGTTCAAATAATAATATGTACAAACCTGTTATAAATTGATACAAAATAATTTCATACATGATCATCATCCGGTACGAATGAAGTTCATCTGAGTTGAACTATTAGAAAATTTCAAATTTCATCTGTAGAAAATGTCAGGATGAAATGAGCGAAAACAGACCCAAGTTGTTCATCCTTATACGAAACTGGGATCATCTTCTACGATACATACTTAGAAAAAAAATTTCATGCGAGAACAGACTCGAGATGTTTGTCCTTATACAAAATTGGGATCATCCCATACAAACCATACTTAGAAAAAAAATTTCATTTGTGTTCATTCGACTGCATATTGAGAAAAATAACTTACTAGATCGTCCCATATGAAGTGATATCGTACAGTACGATCAGCTTAAAAATATGAATTTGAAACTCTCTCCAGGTGTGTGTTAGCTCAATTACTCAATTATAATCACACTCTCTCAAACTCAATAAAATAGAAAATACAGACTTCAAATACAATAAATTCTAAATTGATCTTGATTTGAAGTCTTAAACAATCTGATTTATAATTTTCCTAAAATGTTAGTACACACAAGAGCAAAATAATTCTTTTAAAATATGTTAGAAGAAATAATTATCAAATCAATAATATTTGGAATCATCAAAAATATACAAGTTGCAAGAATATCAAACATGCAAAACTAAGTAGCAACTATCTCAATAATCTCCCCCTTTTTTATGATAGCAAAATAATTATTATTTGAATAAAATTAAAAATCCTACATTTCTCATTAATTTCCCCTAAATGAATAAGCATGTGAATATAAGAAAATTTTTATTAAGAACAAATCAATTTAATTTTTTTAATTTTTCATAAACTCGAAAAACACTTCAAACAGAAAAATAAAATAACTCTAAAGAACACTAAAATGCAAAAATCAAATTGCAAAAAATCAAATCTAAAATCAAATGCAAACAAATAATATTTTTCCCCTTTTTTGACAACAATAAAAAAATAAGACATCAAAATTATAAAAATAATATTAAAATTATGTATGCCTAAAAAGAATATGAGATTGTTAGCCTTAACTTGATCGAGTTATAAATTAACTTATATTTTTGAAAAAATTAGATTTCATAATAAAATTAATTTTTTTAATGCAGTTCATATTATAATACTTTTTAGATCAATTAAGTCAGGATTATCATATAGGCATACTAATATTTCAAACATAGAATAAAATCAACTAAATAAAATATGTTATTTTTTATTGATATTAATTTAAAAAAAATGATACAATGAAGAACAAATAATATAAATACATAAAACTCAAAAATAAGATAACATAATAATAAGTACATAAAACACTAAACAAACACAACATAAAATCATCACATCACATCTCAAAGGATATGCAAAGACAACTCACAAGAAGTACATCTATAAATCTGAGGGGCTCTGGTCTAGAGGAGGTGGCTGGTTGAAAATAAAAAAATAGCTATTCATCATAGCCACGTTGGTGTTTACCGAGTCAAACTGACCTCAAATTAAATCCATGTCCTTCTGGTATTGTGCATCCTGTTGGTGTAGGTGAGTCTGAATTTGATCAAAGCACTGATCAAAATAACTCTCTAATCAGTCAAAGCATTGAACCATCTCCTAAAAGTCGGGTCCACGAACAAGTACAGGTGCTACCCCTTCTCCCTTAGAATCCTCACTTGTATTATCATCTCTACCAAAAAATGTTTAAAATGAAGAATCAATGAAGTAGATAAGCAATTCAAGTAGAGGATCAGGATGAACAAGATTGTACTTCTTCTCAAGGATATATATCACTAGGTGTCCTAAAGCAATGTTCTTCTTCCTCTTATGTGAGATATGCCGAATTTCAAAAAGACCGTGAATATAGGCAACAATAAGTTGGGCTTCATCTATAGGTTGACCAGACATGATAAGATAAGTAACAGTGGACAAAAGAGGAGTAATGTTAATGCGATCACCAGCTTTAGGAATAATAGAGGTTCTAAGTACATGGTGAATGACCCTTGCATTTTTGTTTAAAGAATAAACCCTAGGAAAATGACATACTTGTTCAATCCCTCTAATAACTTTATTTATTTCAGTCCAGTCAAAATCAAATGTAGAAGTTAAAGTGTGGGCTCTAACTCCTTGAGTACTTAAGTGCAAAAAGGTACCCAAATATTCCATAGTTATTTCTACCCTTTTCTTTAGTACAAGAGATCTGATCCTACTCTCATCCTCACTAAAAGACATGTGAGCCAAAAAATAGTGAAAGGTTTCTTTGTTGTAGGCATGAATCAAAGTCAGGATAAATGCAAATTGAGTGGCTGCGAAAAGAGACATCACTTAAAAGTGAATATCCTCTTGAAGTAGGATTCTAGAGGGTGTAATCTTGGCAGAAACAAACCTAAGAAAATAATTCTCATTAGCCCTGGATAGAAAGTTATCATCTCCACCCCTGGAAGCTGAACCCTTATGTAGTATACCCCTCTTGCTAGAACTGTCCATTGCTAAGATGAGAAGGATTGGAAATATTATTGAAGTGAATAACAATAAATTCCAAAGCCCTCCTATTAAAAGAAAAATAATGTTTCATACTTATGAAAACGGGTTTGTACAGTACAATTTAAGGTTTGTACATGATGAAATAAATTTAGTATGTATGAACGAATACATTCAAAATGAAAAGACTTTTCATAATCATGCATGTTACGAGGCATCCTTTCATATAGGTTTTTTCACCATATGATCGTACAGACAAACAGGTGTTCGTCCAGGAAAATTGGTTATTTAAGATGATTTTAATGACGGTTAGATTCGTCCCCCACACAGAATAATACGTGGTTCATATGTACGAACTAAAAGTTTGTCTGTACGATCGGTTATAATAACTGATTATGCCCGTATAGCTGTCTACATGCGTATGGACAAAGTAATACAAATTATCCGGGATGATATAAATATCGTACAATATGATATGTGTTAAAAAATGAAAACATTACGTAATTAGTTCAAAATAATGACTGAAATTCTACCGTATTCGTACAAGATGAAAATAAATTCATATAGTATGAATAGAATACATAGAAAAATTTGCACGATCAATCATAAATAGGATATTCGATGTGAAAATATTTTAAAATCACACAAAACATAAAAACAAAAATAACTAAAAAATAAAACACAAAAAATACATAAAAATATATATCAAGTTTATAGAAAATTTTAATTAAGCTTTATGATCAATCAAACCTAGCCTTGTTCTTAATATGCTAAAGGTATCACAGGCTAGTGGTTTTGTAAAAATATCTACAAGTTGATATTCAGTTGATTATGGTTTAGTTCAAGTTCTCCTTTGGATACATGATCCCTTATGAAATGATGCCTTATATCTATATGTTTAGTTCTAGAATGTTGAATAGGATTTTTTGAAATGCAAATGGCAATATATTCAGTTTGGAATTGTGCCTATTGTAAATCCTAAGACATTCAACTATTATTTAACCCATAGAACTTGTGCCACAGAACTTCTTAAGGCAATATATTCAGTTTTAGCAGTAGATAGAGCTACGGAATTCTATTTTCTACTGGACCAAGAAACTAAAGAATTTCCTATAAATTGACAAGTTCCAAATGTACTCTTTCTATCAACCCCATAACCTACAAAGTTTGAATCTGAATATCCAATTATTTCAAATGAAGAGTTAAACATAGGATACCAAATCCCTAAGAATTGAGTTCCTAAGAGATATCTCAAAATCCTTTTTACTGCTGTCAAATATGATTCTTTTGGATCTGATTGAAATCTAGCACATAAATAAACACTGAACATAATATCGAGTTTGCTAGTAGTCAAGTAAAGCAAAGATCAAATTATTCTCCAAAATTTCTTTTGATCAACAAATTTTCCCTTTGGGTCCTTATCCAACTGAACTGAGGAACTCATAGATGTACTAACAGGTTTAGCATTATCCATTTTATACTTTTTGAGAATGTCTTTAACATACTTTGACTGACTAAGAAATATTTCCTCCTCAATTTGCTTAATGCTAAAGCTTAGAAAGTAACTCAAATCTTCTATTAGACTCATCTCAAATTCAATACTCATTATTTTAGAAAAATCATCATAAAAATTTTTATTAGTAGATCCAAAGATGATATCATCAACATAAATTTATACAATGAGTATATCATCTCCCAATTTTTTCAAAAAGAGAGTGATGTCTACACTTCTTTTTTCAAAAGATCTCTCAAGTAAGAAAGTTCTTAACCTCTCATACCAAGCCTTAGGTGCCTATTTCAATCCATACAACGCCTTTTTCAATTTAAAAACTTGATTTGGGTATTTTAAATTTTCAAAACCTGGTGATTGTTCAACATAAATATCCTCTTGAATTACCCAATTTAAAAAAACACTTTTAATATCCATTTAAAATAATTTAAATCCTCTAAAACAAGCAAAGTCTAACAAAATTATAATCACTTTAAGTCTGGCTATAAGGGCAAAAGTCTACCCAAAATCAATCCCTTCATTCTAATTATACCCCTTAGCCACCAATCTAGCCTTATTTCTAACGACAACACTTGAGCTGTTCATTTTATTTTTGAATAGCCACTTAGTTCCAACTACACTTTGATCCTTTGGCCTTGCAATTAATTCCCAAACATCATTTCTCATAAATTGATTTAATTTTTCTTGCATTGCCAAAATCCAAAATTCATCCATAAGTGCTTAATTTACATTTATGGATTCTATCAATGAAATAAATGCAGAATGATTAACTTCTTTTCTTAGACTAGCCAGTCCTAACACCCTCACTAGGTTTACCTAAAATCAATTCCTTAGGGTATTTTTTTAGAAAATCTCAAATCTCTAGGCAACGAGTTTTCTAACCTCAAATTTTCTTCTAAATTAACTTTTTCTATCCTTTGCGAGTTATTTTCTATTTCATCCTCTTCTAAAATTGGCTCTTCAAAATTCTATATTCATCAAAGACAACATGTGTGGTCTCCTCAATTACTAAAGTTATTTTGTTAAATATTATATAAGATTTTACAACACTAAATAATCCAAAAAAAATTCCTTTATCAGATTTTGGATTAAATTTTCCTATGGTAGATTTTCTATTACTAAGTATGAACACTTTACATCTAAAAACATGCAAACCTAAAGAAGATCATAGAGTGTTTTATTTAATTTTGATCTAATATTCACCCTATTCAAAACATATCATGCAATGCTAACTGCTTTAGTCCAAAAATATTTACGTAGTGAATATTCTATCAATATGGCTCAAGCTGCTTCAATTGATGTTCTATTCTTTCTTTCGATTATCCCATTCTGCTGAGGGGTTTTAGGTGTAGAAAAATTGTGATCAATACTATTTTCTTTATAAAAATCCTTAAATTTCTCATTTTCAAATTCACCACCATGATCACTTTAGATTATTAAAATCTCACATCCTAGTTTTCTTTGAATCTAAGTCAAAAATTCTCAAAACTCAAATGATTCACTCTTATGATATAAGAATTTAACCCAAGTGAATCTTAAAAAATATCTACAATCATAAATATGTATGTCTTTCCTCCTAGACTTATAGTTCCAACTGATCAAAAAAGATCCATATATAAAATCTCCAAAGGTTTACTAGTTCTAAGATCCTTATTGGACTGAAAAGAAGACTTCACTTATTTTCCTAATTGACATGTATCACAAAGGTGATCCTTAGTAAAGTCTAGTTTTAGTATACCTCTAACCAATTCTTTTTGGGTAATTTTCCAAATATTTTTCATGCTAGAGTGACAAAGTTTCCTATGCCATAACCATGATTCATTAGAAATAGTTTTCAAAAAAAAAAAATATTAGGAGTTTTGATATAATTTAAATCTAGCATATAAATAGTGTTTACCCTTAATCCATGAAAACATCATTACCATTTAAGCTTAATATGCAGCTAGTAGGAAAAAAATTTACATTGTATCCTTTATCATATAGCTGGCTAACACTCAATAGATTATGCTTTAAGCCTTATACAAGTAGCACATTTTCAATAAAAAAGTTTTGCAAATTTCCAATCATACCTGATACAACCACTTTCTCAGTGGTGTTATCTCTAAGTGTAACCCTGCCTCCACTTCTAGCTTCCAGCGATATAAATTTCTTAGTGTCTCCAATCATATACTTTGAGAAACTGCTGTCCAGGCACCAAATGCTCTCATGAGGCCTTGTATGAGAGCGTTCCTGTAAAACTATCAAATGTTAGATCTGGGAACCCAAACTTGTTTAGGTTTTTCTTTTGGCAAATTAAAAATAGATGCATGTATGATATATCTAAGTTTATGCATCTGATTTTCCACACAAAATGCATTTTCCTATCTAAAGTATAAGTGTGTGCTATATGTCCAAACATGCCACAAGAATAACATTTTACTCTAAGAAATGAATTTCTTAATCTTCTATAATCACTCTATCTCTTCCTGTATTGTAAAAATTTTGGATAGAAAATAAGATTAGTAAAATCTTCAAGTGTTGGTGGTTTTCTATTTTCCTCGAGAGCTTGCACTTTTAGTTTCAAAAATGTATTCAAAACTTTTAGAATATTCTTATCAAAATTCAAATAATGCTCTCTATTATCTAATTTATCCTTAAACATTATAAAATCTATTTCTAGTTGAGAATAGGAAAATTTTAATATTTCATTCTTCTTATTCAAATCATCAAATTCATGAAGTATGCTCATGTGATTATTATCTATTAATGCATGATCTTTTCTAAGGATTTCATATTCTTTTTGTAATTCTTGCATTTCAAGATTTAGACTAGCATGCATTTTCTTAAGCTTCCTATATGCATCATGAATCCTTTTAGAAACTTCTAAAAGTTCAACATAGGTTAAGTCACATACCTCTTCTTGATCTTACTGATCTAGATTATTGGCCATTAAGTACAAATTGGTGACTTCCTCGCTTTCTATTTCTAATGAATCTGAAGTCGAGTCCACCCAAAAAAGCTCTTTGAAATCACTTCTTGCCTTTCTTCACATGTGATTTATCCTCTACCTTCTCCTTGCTAGGAGTGATTTTTCGGTTTGGGTAGTCTTATTTTATATGTCCTGGTTTCCTGCATTCATAGCAAATCATGTCATTAAAAACCTTAACATTTTTATTAAACTTACCTTTGTTCCACTGCTGACGACTCCTTTGCTTCCTCTTAGAAAACTTCTAAATTGTCTAGTCATTAAAGCAATGTCGTCCTCATCTTTAGGTTGTGAAAGATCACTCTCTGACTCCTCCATTTTTAGTATAATATTCTTCTCCTTTCTTTGTTCTCCTGCATCAATCTTTCTTTGACTCACTCCTTGCTTGTAAATAATTACTGATCCAAGAAGATTTTCAATATAGTAAATATTTAAATCTTTAGACTCTATAATAGTGGTTATTTTTGCATCATAAGTAGAAGGCAAACAACAAAGAATTTTATTAACCATTTTAGCGTTCGTTAGTTCCCTACCTAATACATAAAAAGAATTGACTATCTGAGTGAATCTTGTGTACATGTCAAAAATAGATTTATTGGGTTTCATACAAAATAGTTCATAGTTATGTAATAAGATGTTTAATTTGGATTGATTTACTTTGTTAGTCCCTTCATAAGTAATACAAAATCTATCCCATATATTCTTTCTACTTTTATAAGTGGAAACATGCGTGTAGTCTTCTAACTTAAGTGCACAAACGAAACTGTTTAAACATTTTGCATTAATTTGTGCTAAGTCATGTTCTTCTACAGTCCAATTTGTAAAGGGCGTGTCAACTCTAATACCATCAACTAATCTAGTTGGTTTTTTTTATCCTTCTTGTATTAAGATCCACATACGATAGTCTAATGACTGTAAAAATGTTGACATGCATGTCTTACAAAAATTGAAAGGAAAGTTATTAAATAAAGGAGGTCTAGTGATCGAATACCCTTCAAGTGTGTTCTAATTTCTAAAAGTAGCCATGCTCATTTTTCAAAAAGTAGTCTAAACTTATGGTTTTGAAATAAAGCTCTGATACCACTTGTTGAATCTTGAATAGGTTATTAAACCTAAGCTTATATCCCAAGGCTAACTAAGAGGGGGGTGAATTGGTAATTTTAAAAATTCTTGGATTTTTAAATTTGAAACTGATTGATTCAAAAAATAAGTTAATTAAAGTTTCAAAAATAAAACTTTTCAACCACAAAATTAAAAACTTGCAGTAAGTAGCGAAAAATTAAAAGACACAAAGATTTATAGTGGTTCGGTCAAACACGACCTAAATCCACTCCCTAAAGACTCACTCTTCAGGTATTACACTATTACCAAAGTGAATTTCTTTTTGCCCCACAGTAAGGCAGAGAAGCCTTTACAAAACTCTCTTCCACCAATCTCTGGTGCAGTAGAGAATCCTCATCCTTTCACACCCTCCAAGTGTAAGCAAAGAACCTTCATCCTTTTACACCCTCCATTTGAAGATAGATTACCATCATCTTTTTATATCCTCTAAGTGTAGGCAGAGTAACTTCATTTTTTCACATCCTCCAAGTGTAGGCAGAGTACCTTTGTCCTTTCACACCCTTTAAGTGTAACCAGAGTACCTTCAACTGTTCACACTCTTCAAGTGTCGGCAGAGAATAGGATCTTCTTCAAAGATCTTCTCATGAGCAATCTAGAAAGACAAGAGGAAGAGTGAAAAACACAAATCACAGACATAGATCCTTACATTTGAGTAACCTTATGAACCCTTCACACTCCACTAGCAAAAAATCTCTCTCAAATACTCTCACCACACTCTCTCCTTCAATTGCACTTGAAAATCATGAAGCAAAGATAAAAAAGAAGATTTTAATGTCAGTCTTTAATGGACCTTTTATACAATAGACACAAAAAACTATCCAAAAACTAAAATTTTCAATTTTGAGCATACATAATCGTATAGTACGATCATATGTTTGTACGTATGAATAGTTCAAATATTGTTGAATACGAACCTTTTGGGAATCGATACAAAATCATTTTGTATGTGATCATCATCTGGTACGAATGAAGTTCATCTGGGATGAACAGTTAAAAAATTTCAAATTTTATATGTACGAAACATCAAGATGAAATGTGCGAGAACAGACCTGAGACGTTCATCCTTATATGAAACTGGAATCATCCCGTATGATCTATACTTAGAAAAAATATTTTGTGCGAGAATAGACCCGAGACATTCATTCTTGTACAAGATTGGGATCTTCCTTTACGATCCATACTTAGAAAAACAATTTGGGTAAGAACAGACCCGAGACGTTCATCCTTGTACAAAATTGGGATTGTCCCGTATAAACCATACTTAGAAAAAAAAATCATTTCTATTCATTCGACTGCTCATTGAGAAAAATAACTGACCAGATCGTCCCGTACGAAGTGTTATTATACAGTACGATTAGCTTAAAAATAAGAATTTTAAACTCCCCCGGTGTGTGTGTTTGTGTGCTTAGTTACTCAATTATAATCACACTCTCTCAGACTCAATAAAATAGAAAATACAAACATCAATTATAAAAAACTCGAAACTGATCTTGATTGAACTCTTCAACAATCTGGAATATGATTTTCCTGAAATATTAGTACACACAAGAGTAAAACAATTCTTCCAAAATATGTTAGGAGAAATAATTATCAAATCAATAATATTTGGAATTATCAAAAACATACAAGTTGTAAGAATATCAAACATGCAAAACTAAGTAACAACTATCTCAACAATATCCTCTTCCCTTAATAAGACATATCAATTTTCTTAGTGACTTTAAATATTCAAATAATGATGTTTTTTATTCATATTATGATAGTAGATATTTGATAGAGCATCATTTTAACTCTTCGGAGTCATATATAGTTCTTCCTCAAATTTGATAATCATAATCAGGATGAAACTTTTCGTTTCATTATCTGAACTCATTAAGAAATGATATCTTTGCCTCCTAGGGCGATATATTAATCATAATGTTGTATTAAATTTTAAAACTAAAATTTTAGAAATTAAATTCTCCCAAAAAAATTTAATTTTTTCACAACCTCTTTTCCAAAGTCAATTTTCAACCAAACATCTATCTATTGTATGAGCCATTATGCATTGAAAATTAGAGGCCACTAATCTTCTCAATTATCTTCACACCTAAATAAGTAATTTCCTTGACCAAATTATACCCCCCATAGAGAAGCTAGATTCTTCTTCCTCCAACCAGATATAGACTTATGAAAATCCCCATAGATTTATACTTCTTAATTCTTTTCCTTATCTAGGAACAGTATGCAATAAAAAAACAATTAACTCTCTTCATCGATTTTGAAGTGGCATTAACAAATTTAGCACATCATCTGCATATAGGATATGGGAAATAGGTTCACCCTTGGGAGCAATCTTAATGCCCATATTCTCTCCTCTTTGATGAAAAGCATTAGATATTAAGAACAAATTATAAATAAATAAGGCGACAAAGGGAACCCCTACCTAAATCCATTTTATTCTTCTATCTTATCAATTCTTCTTCCTTTTATTAAAATAAAATATCTTTGATTTAGCATAATTACATAATCAAATTAGAGAATTTAATAGGCATACCTAAACACTTCCAAAAATTTAGGCAAAGTTAACCACCCCATACTATCATAAGCTTACTCCATATCAAATTTTAGAGCCATCAATCCTTTTTTTGAAGTTGATAATCATAATTTACAAAATACCTCTTGAGCTAAAATATAATGATCCGTCATAGATCTTCCAGGAACAATGCTACATGCTCCTTAGAAATAAACTTTGGAATACAAATATTTAATATATTGAGAATTATAACTACAACTACATTATATAAAGTCAGACACAAGCTAATAGGTCAAAATTTAGAAGGAACCAAAGCATTATAGACCTTGGGAATCAGCACAATCAATATATATTTCCAATATGTAGGCATAATTCATATTTCAAAGAACCAAAGTAAAGCCTTCCAAAGATCATCTTTACCAATTTCCCATTATGCATTGATAAAATAATGAGTAATTCTATCTACACCTAGAGATTTTTATCACCTACTTCCATCTCTTCCTTAGAAAAATAATCATTAAACATAAATATCATTGACTCGTCCACCTAATTCTTCAAACAAAGTCTAATAAACCAGCTAAAGAATAACTTCTATCCCCCACTTTCTCTAAAAAAAACCTATAGAAAATATATTCAATTTCTATAGGCTATTCAACATAAATACCATCAACATTCTTAACTTGAAAAATATTGTTACCATTTCTTCTTGAAGTTGCAAAAACATGGAAGAATCTAGTGTTGGAGTCACATTCTTCCAACCACTAAGTATTAACTCTGCCTCCACTAAGTAGTCACCCTTGCCAAAGTTACATTCAACTCCTAAAATTTTCCTCTTAATTGATGCAATTTCACTAGAATTAGTCCTTCTGAGTATTTTTCTTCTTGTAATATCAGAATTTGCTTCTAAATAGTTTACTTAATACTCATTAACTCTTTGAGTGTATTCTTAATCTAGAAATAAAGAGCACGAAGAGACCTTTAAAATTTTAATTGAAAAATTTCAACAGCATGAAAAAAATCATTCTTCTTCTAAGTCTTATCAATAATTCCCTGAAAAGCTGGATAATAATTCCAAATGTTCTAAAAAAATGAATAGATTTATTATGAGCAATATAATTATCTAATTTTAACACAATTGGATAGTGATCTGTACACTCTGTCTAAATATCTAACTACAACAAAGGGAATATATTTGAGAGATTCAGTGTTCAACAAACATCTATCCAGATTCTCCCAAATTCTAGCAGAACCATTATTGTTGTTGCACGAAGAGAACATAGGTCAGATACATCCTACATTATGCAAAATTCTTGTATCCATGAAATCGATCATTTCCTAGGAACCTTGAGACATAAAAAACTTTTCCCACCTATCTTCTACTCAGTGGATATTATATAATTAAAATCTCCACTAACAATTTCTAGAAGATTCTTAGGAGTAACTACTTCAAATTTCTCCCACAAAGCTCTTCTATTTTGCATATCCTTATCACTAAAAATAATATAGATTAACCAGTCACAATACTTTGGAGTTTTGATTGTATAATCACACATTGACTGGAAGCATCAATAAATTTGAATGATGTTAGCTCCTTTTCTCAAAGCACTATAATACCACAAGAAATTCCATTAGCTAGATGATGATGAAAATCCCATCCATCTCTACTAATTATATTAACCACAATCTTTTCAATAGCAGATAACTTTGTTTTCATTATCCCATTAAAGAAAATATTATTTGTCTTCACACATTCCCATAAGAATATAACAACCTACTTATTTTTTGATCCCTTATAATTCTAGGAGGTAATTGAAGACATTAATCATAGAAAGGGCAAAAGTCCCTACCAAAGACCTTACATCCACCTTCAACATTCCTCTTTCTAGAAATTTTCTCAATAGGGCCCAATCCTTTTAATTCTTTATTTAGACTTGTTTTCATGTTTACTAACTTTCCTTCATAATCAATAGACATATAGGATGAATCCCTAACATCTGCCTTCTCCTGCAATTGAGAATTCACATATAAAATGCCTTTCTCCTCTAAAGCCTTATCTAGAAAATAGGGATTAATTCCTATCATGATTAAACGAGAACTCTCCTCCACAATAATAGTTCGAATTAAAGGATAAAAAGAATTTTAATAACATGATACTGATCAATGTTACCTCCATATTCTTTTTATACATTTTCAGTTGTTTAATATATAGGAGTCTTTTTTAAAGACTATAATTCATAGTAGGAGGGTTTCTATTAATTATGGCAGCTTCCCCATCATTATTATGATAACATAAATCTTTTATATAAAAGCTTGATTCGGATCTTCACTGACATCAATATAAATCTTTCAATTTCCATGAACACCAATAATACGAGTAGTAGATGTCATGAAAGGTTCTAGTTTTCTACAAATAATCTTTTTAGCTAAACCTTTTGAATTCCCTCTAGAAGAAAATTTAAACTTGTTTTTGTTGCTAATCTATTTTCAGGAAATATAATTTTAATGAAAGCAAACACTTATGTTTCTCTATAACGTCCTTGCCTACTAACATTTCAAGTCCTTAAGATCAAACATCAATTTGAACCAGCTCAAGAATAGGTAGACTAGGTCTAAGTCAGTTTGTAATCTTTTCCTTTTCTTGAGTCAATTGTAAACGATGTGGTTCCTGATGCTAAGTAACCTTGCACACACACACTTGGGGAAAATTTTTGACTATTTTTAGAGTTCTCTATTTTTGCTCACATTATCCGAGATGATCCACAAATTGGCCTGGATAATCCATTAAAAATAGAAACCCTAATTAGGGCATCCTGGTTAGGGCAAGCATCATTAAGTTCATCATCCTGGATGATAGTTGTATCAGTTAGTATGATAGGCTCAAATTAGAAAAAATAAGTCACCAGATCTATTTAGGTAGCTTTTATTTTTAGACATCATCCAGGATATCATCCTGGACATCGTCCTAGACTATGCAACATAATTAAGCCTAAATTAATCTGGTAATTAAGGAAAGCAATTAAGGTTTGATTGATCGATCTAACATCCTAGAAGATCATAAGATCAGTCGGTACAATCAGTTCACAAACCTTAGTTGTCCTTAGATGACCAAACATCGGCCAACTTCTATTCAGGGCAATGTTCTAGACGATTTGCACAGATTTAAACTAATGAGTCGGGACGATCGTGAGATCGACCTGGGTGATCAAGTTATTTTCCCATCATTTATACATCCATTTAGTGTAATTATCTAGATAATATTTAATGATTTGTACTAATCGTACAGAACGATATCATATAGGTCTGGATGATAGGAATAAAAACCTTATGATCATCCTGGCTGATTGAACTAAATTTATACTAATCGTACAGGACAATATTTATATTATCCTGGACGATAAAGTTATTTTATTGCAATTAAGAGCTATTCTGAAGCTCTTCTATTTAAGACCTCTTATTCCTCTTAAGAGAGTATCTTTTGCTACTGTTCTGACTTAAGAGAACCAAGAGGAGAGGGAGAGAAAGGGAGAGAGAGAGAGAGAGAGAGAGAGAGAGAGAGAGAGAGAGGATCATGTGAGGGGTAGTTTATGAGGGGTTCATAAAGGTTGCTCCAAGTAAGGATCCATCTTCATCTTCTCCAGTCGTCATCCCTAGTTTCTTCGGGGTTCTAGAGAGAGATATTTTAGCATATAATCAAGGTTCTCTACCTGCTTCAGGAAGAAGTAAAAGTAGTTGGGTTCTCTGCCTACTTCTGGAGGAAACAAAAGGAGTTGGGTTCTCTGCCTCACCTGGGTTAGTGGAAAGGAGGTTTATAAAGGTTTCTCTACCTTACTGTGGGGGAAAAATGAGAGACACTGTGTTTAGTGCAATACTCGCAGGGTGTCTCTGAGGAGTGGACGTAGGTCGAGTTGACCGAACCACTATAAATTTTTGTGTTCTTTATTATTGCTTCCATATTTAACTTTCGCACTTTGATTTCTATGATGAATCTTGGTTTTCATTTAAGATTGTATTTTTAATTGAAAGATTTTTAAAATACCAATTCACCCCCCCCCCCCCTCTTGGTTAGCCTTGAGACGAGTTCATTAGGGCTTAACATCCCTGTCAAACTTTCAAGTGGTATTAGAGCAGAATTCATAAAATTGAGTTTTTGTAAATTTTTTTAATTTTGATCATTAGCTAACTTTGGTAATCAAAATAATATGGAAGTATACTCTATTACACGACCACCTTTGTTTAACGATATTCCTTTTTATTTTTAAAAAACTCGCATGTCTATGTTTTTACAATCGATTGACAATCACATGTGGATGCTTGTTAAGGATGGTTACACCCCTCCTTCTAGTGAAATTAATGGCACTAAAACTAAACTTCCTTTTATTGAATGGACTTTTGATGAATGGGATTTAGTGCAACTTAATGCAAAATATTTGAATAGTTTTTTTTTTATTTTTTTTTTTTTGCTTTAAAATCAGAAGATTATATGTGTGTTTTAACTTGTGCAACTGGTAAATAAATTTGGGATAGATTGTGTATTACTTATGAAGGCACAAATGAGGTTAAGCAATCTAGAGTGAATATTCTATTGCATAACTACAAACTTTTTGTATGAAAATATCTCAGTCAATTTCTGACATATATATTAGGTTTACTCAAATTATCACCTCATTGCATGCTTTAGGAAGAACGCTAACTAATTATGAAAATTAAATAAAATTTTTAGATGATTTCCCTCTTATTTTGATGCTAAGATCACTTTATTTATTGAATATAAAGATTTAAATATTTACTCTATTGATAATTTACTTGGATCACTCATTGCTTACAAGTAAGAGGTGAATCAAAGAAACCTTGATTTAGGTGAGAAAAAAAAAGAGAAAATTGTGGCGTCGAAGGCCAACAATATAGAAACTGATTCTTCCATATCTGAAAGGGATGATGTTGCCTTCATCATTAGGCAATTCAAAAGTTTTTTAAGGAAGAACAATAAGTATCAACAAAAGTGGAAAAAAGGTAAGGATAGCAAAAATTATAAAAGTTCTTCTGATGTTGTTTGTTTTGAATGCAGGAAGCCTGGACATGTTAAAGATAATTATCTTACACTTAAAGAGGACCCAAACAAGGAGAAGGGTGAGGAGAAAACCAAATATAGGAAGGACAAGAAGTAGTACCAAAAAGCTTTCTAGACAGATTTTGTATATGACTCATCTGAGATTGAAGCTGAAGAGGAGATAACAAATTTGTGATTAATGGGTGATCATCTTGGTTAGTCTGATCAAACAGAGGCATGTGAACTAACCTATGATCAATTACTTAAAATTTATGAGAAAATTCATATATTATATAAGAAACTTAAGAAATTGCATACTAATTTGAAATTGAAATTTTTGAATTTGCAAAAAGAGCATGAAAGTTTAAGTAAAGAACACACTCCACTTGATAGCAATCACATGTCTTTACTTGATGAGTTTGATGATTTAAATAAAAAGCATTCTGAAGTAATTGTTGAGCATAATTCTTTGAAAGCATCCTACACCTCACTTGAATCTAATTTTAAATCTTATACTGAAGAATCTGAGCATAAAGAGCACTATTTGAATGTTGATAATGCTATTTTAGAAAGTGCTAACTTGAGGTTTAAAGCTAAATTGAATACACTTGAGAGAAATTTGAATACATCAACACTTGGCCTAAATCCAAAACCTAGAAAGAGGTATTATAACCCGAACATATTAGTAAATCATTTTCCTAGAGTTAGATATTTTTCATGTGGAATATTAGGACACATTTCACATACTTGCACTATTCACCGTAGTACACATTGGGTGTGGAGACCCAAACTACATGATTCACAACATAACACACATGCATTGCATTCCTCTTTTCATAAGAAGGCACCCAAACCTGTTTGGGTTTCTAAATCTGATATTTGATGATTTTGTAGGTAAGCTCTCACCAAAGACCTTGTGAGAGCATGTGGTACTTGAACAATGGAGGCTCGCGGCTTATAATTGCATAAACTTGCTACTTAATAAATTCTGAATTGTATGTTTACTACTCTGTTGATTGTTGTTATGTTCTATTTTAGTTTTGAGTAAGCTTTTTATGTTTGCTGTTATTTTATCTCTTTTATTTTCTTTTTGTTTATTAATTTTTTCTTATTTTTTTGTCATTGTTTAAATAATATTTTTCCTTATTTTTACTTTTGGAAATTTGTAGTCAATGTCTAAAGATTCCTAAATTAGTTAAAGGGAGAAACACCATTGATTATTTCCCTCCCTCTAACCTCTTTTAATGGGTGTAATTTTTTTTCTAAATAAAAGTCTATCTCAAATTAACAATTGGACTTTGCAATTATGATCTTTTCTATCTTGCTATAGTAATCTATCTTATATAAATATAATGTTCGAAGTCTTTTATATTACTTTCAAATTCTTTGAAATCTTATTGTTGTATTTATCTTGTGAATTTGATTATGTTTTGTGGTTTATTCTTCCCTTTATTAGAGAATAAGTTTTTCTTCTCACAATTAAGACTTTTTAAGAGTTTTGAAGAAGGGGTCTAGCTTACAAAAGATGACAAGGGCATAAAATTAGCCCCAAAAAGAAAACAAAAGTAAAAAGATGCGCAATGACCGCCAAAAATTGAAAGATATACAAAGTGTATCAAAAATCAAAAGATGCACAAAGTGCGTCAATCAATTTTTAAGAGGCATAAATGAACCCACAAAAGCAAGCTTCCCTTTCTTTCAAACCTTTAAAATCTTAGAAGTATTCATGTATCCTTGATATTTTCAAATGCTTGATTTCAAATTTCTTGATTGTGACTTTTTTATATTATTCTATAAGATATTTTTCTGGAACTAAGTTTTTAAATGGATCTTTTTTTTCCTATCCAATTAGTTTATTCTGAGTTAGGTCTTTTGCTTACGAAAGATAATTTTTCCATGAGAAAAGTTCAAGCTAGGATTAACAAGATTGGATATTCTACCATTTTTAGATTTCGACAATATTAACTCATTGGTCTTACAAGTCATTAAATTCAATCACTTGGAAAATTTATCATATTCATCCCTTATTTATTTAAAAAATAAATAAAAAATAAAAAATTAAAAATTAAAAAAATTCTTATTTTCATTCCATTTTTATCTCTTCTTTTCTATGTTTTTTGTATTTTAACTTTATCTTTGACTAGTGTTTTTATATTTTTTTAACCTTCTCTGATCATCTACATCCACCTCTTGAATTTTTTTTGTCCCATCACCCTGGATGATTTTTCTATCATCTTGAATTCAATCCACTCCTAACCTTTCATCTGATAGCTGAAGTGTTTTCTCTATTTATCATCATCCTAGATAAAACTTTATCATCCTGGACAATCCGATCCTATCATATTTTGCTTACTATAATCAGCCTGGATGATCCTCTTCATCCTGGATGATGTATTAAATCTTTGCTCAATTATGGGTAATCGGCCCGTATGATCCACCTATTTGTCCTGGATGATACACGTGGTAATACGTTTAAAAACCCTTTAAATTCATCTAGTATGATCAATTATTGATGATCGTTATAGATGATCCACCTGATTGTCCTAGATGATCCACCTTTTTATCCTAGATGATATACGTGGCAGTGCTTTAAACATTTTAAATTCGGCTGGTATAATCTATTATTGTGCATCATCCTGGATGATCCACCTAATCAGCCAAGATGATCCTCTTTTTAAATAGTCATCCGGCTTGACTCCTCAGGATGATCTCCTTTGTCTTATCATCCTAGACAATTTTTTATCATCCTGGATGACTTTACCACATTTTTAACCAATCATCCTAGATGTAATTATTGTACCTGATCGGCCTAGACAATTCTGCGATCATCCTAGATAATCATTTTATTTCTTTAAAAACTGAGCCTTTCTAATGGATTTTCTCACACAATCCTTCTTAAACCCTCTTGTGCTCTTACTCACTCTCTATTTTCCTAATTATGGCTGGCGAAAAGAGGTCTCCCATTCCTTTTGGGAGTTCCTCGAGGGCGAATCTGGACCCTATTTTCACTGAGGCAAGCGACCAGACTGCCTATTTGAGTTACATGATAGCTAGGATCACTGTTTCTCAGACTGTCAACCTATACATTCTTTCCTATCCTATACTCGATCTATTTTCTCACTACTCTCACTTTCCTCCTTACTCTTATAGTTCCATTTAATTTAGACTTACTGTTTGAGTTTTTTGCTATCCTTTGCATCAATTCCTTTTTTATTTCTCTTCATCCCTATATGAATAGACGTCCAGTCAAAATCACATATCAGGACTATCAAGAACTCATATAACTGTCTACCACAGGAGATAAACTCTACACCCTGTGTTCTGATCCTGACTACGACTGGGCTCCGGCCAACTGTTGCAACCCATGACCCCGAGTTTGAGATTTTGATGATGCCAAATAATGAGTGTTTTGGAATAGCTTTTCATTGAATATTATTTTATTTGCTATTTTCCTTGAGCACTAACATTTCAGGAAGATCACAAGTGACTCAGGAAGAAAGGAAGACTCAAGACCGGGTAGATTAGGAGTATGAGTCAAACATTGTATTTTCCATTTATTGTATTTTTACTTTATTGAGTCTGGCCACAAAATGCGTAAGAGTAAGAGCAACCATGCACACACACAGGGGGAGAGCTTTTTTTTTAACTGCAAAATGTAATTAAAATTCTTCTCTGGAGATCGTACTGTACGATTTTATTTCGTACCGTACGATCCAAGCAATGTGGACAATTCTGTGAATAGATCGTACTGTACGAATTCTTTCGTACTGTACGATATGTTCAGATCCAAAACCCTAGCCGTGATTTAATTTAAGTAAGTGATTTTGCGCCGTTCGTACTGTACGAACAGGTTCGTACTGTACGATCCATTTTTTAATACTTACTTAAATTAACCCGTGATTAGTGCATGTAATTCAGGCCTAATTAAAATTTGAACATCGTACTGTACGAACTCGATCGTACCATACAATGAACAGAGACGAAGTATGATCGTCCCGGATATCATCCTGGACGATCTCTGGGTTTTTGTCACATCGTACTGTACGATAGTAATCGTACCATACGATGAACAGAGACGACATTCGATCGTCCAGACCATCGTCCTGTACGAATAGTATCTTGTTGTATCGTACCGTATGATATTATATCGTACAGTACGAATTGTTTTTGAATTGTTCGTACATCTTTGTACCAGGACGATGTCTGTTTATGAAGATCGTACTGTACGATGTTGAATCGTACTGTACGAACAGTAACGGCTACTTTTGAATTCAGAGGTTTTTGGAGCCTTTTTTAGATATCAATCAAGTTCTTTTTCAGCAAGATTTACAGAGGGGGTGAACGTGGTTAGAGAGGGATTCCAAGGGAGAGAGCTCTAGAGAAATTCTTGAGGGTTGAGAGAGGAAGGAGGAGGTGAGCGTTGTGAGGGAGAAGAGGTGTGAGGGAGATCACACGGTTGCTCCAAGCTTGCTGCATCTTGCTCCTCCTGTGGCCCTAGAAGGATTTGTGGGAGGATCTCCAAGGGAAAGGCTCGTCTACATCCGTTACCTCGAGGTTCTCTGCCTTCTCCAGGAGGGAGAAAAACGAGAAGGTTCTCTACCGTCGCCAGGAGGGCGAAAACAGAGTTTGGTACTCCGCCACGCCGGGTTGGTGAAAGGGAGGTTTGTACAGGCTTCTCCGCCTTGCCGAGGGGGGCAAAAGGAGAACTATTTTGATAGTGAAAATCCCGGAGTGGAGGACTCTGGGGAGTGGACGTAGGTCATATTTTGACCGAACCACTATAAAATTCTTGGTGTGTTCTTTTCTTATCGTTGTTTACTTTTTACTTACATTTTAAATTTGTCATATCTATTGCATGTGAAATTTTGTGAAAGTAAAATTGCATAAATTTTTGTTCTAAAATTTCAAAAACAACAAAAAAATTAGAACTCTTGTTTAGGGTTAATTTTATTAAGAAAAAGACTTTTACAATTCACCCCCCCCCCCCCTCTTGTCGTTTAGTAATTTCACCAACCACTTTCTAAGAAACACTGATGCTCACTTTCATGTTGGAGAGTCTAGCAGTTTACTCAAAGATGCTAGGATAATCCAACATGTCCTATGCTCTTCTATTCTTCCAAAAGCTGGTAATCGCATTTATATCACTCCACTCCTTTTAATCACCACTTTCTACATTTTGGCCTGTCATGAGTTTAATGCCACTGATTTGATTTTTCGATACATTAAGCATCTGACTAGTATTTGCAATCCAGGACATAGGAGGAGGCCCAATCTTGCCCTAGGATATATCATTGCCTATGTCTTAGAATCAAAATATAACCTTCAATATCCTGCCCCACCAAACTTTCAGCCTGCCTTCTACTCAAATAAATCCTTCAATGTTCTTCATAGTACTCATCTCCACCCAGGGCACGAGGAAGCTTAAGGAGTTGAGGAGGAGGTAGCTCTTGCACCTATTCCAACACCTGCTCTGCTCCTCTAGCACTCTTAGCTGGATCAACTGGTGGAGCAATTCGACTAGTGGGAGACACGATTTGAGACCTACATTGCTGTGCAGGAGTAGCAATATACTGAGGACATTACTCGCTTTGACTCTTATGTGGCTCACCAGCAGAACCAGCACGACCAAGACATGGCCTGGTTTGGGGAGAAGTTTGCGACTCTTTCCAATTTCTTTCACCCTCAGCCACCACCACCACCTCGTCTTTCGAATGATCAAGGACCATCTTTCTTTTAGTTTATTTTCATGATGTTATTTCTTTTTTTCTCTTATTGTAATCTGGTAATCTCTATTTTATTTCTTTTCTAGTTTCCCTCCTTTTTGTGATGTCAAAAGGAGTAGTTGAACTGTTGTAGTTTGTATTATTCTAGTTTGTACTTTCTATTGTGTTTTATGTTGGTTAGTTTAACTATTTGAACTATGTTTATTTCTTCACACTGTTTCCATTAAACTGCTCTGAACTACTCTAATTATTTCTATATTTGTTATCATCAAAAAGGGGAAGATTGTTTCAAATCTATTTTCAGGGAATATAATTTTGATGATAGCAAATACTTCTATTTCTCTATAACTATCTTGCCTACTTACATTTCAGGTCCGCAAGATCAAATGATAATTTGAACTAGCTCAAGATTGGGTAGACTAAGTCTGAGTCAATTTATAATATTTTCCTTTCATTGAGTAAATTATACAAGATGTGCTTCCGATGTTAAGTAACCTTGCACACACACACATGGAAAAAAATTCTAACTATTTTTAGAGTTCTCTATTTTTGCTCACATCGTTTGAGATGATCCACAAATCAGCCTAAACAATCCGTTAAAAATAAAATCTCTAATTAGGGCATCCTGGTTAAGGTAGCCATTCTTAAGTTCATCATCATGAATGATAGTTATATCAACTCGGACGATAGGCTCAAATCAGAAAGAATTAGCTGGAAGATTTATTTAGGTAGCTTTTATTTTTGGACATCATCTAGGACATCGTCCTGGACGATGCAACATAATTGTTCCTAAATTAATCTAGTAATTAAAGAAAGTAATTAGGGTTTGATTTCTCGACCATATTGTCCTGGACAATCATAGGATCAACCAGGACAATCAGTTCACAAACCTTAGTTATCCCTGGATGACTAAACATCGGCCAGCTTCTATTCAGGGCAATGCTCTGGACGATCTGTATGAATTTAAACTAATCGGTGGGGAAAATCGTGAGATTGCCCTAGATGATCAAGCTATTTTTCCATCGTCCAGAAATTCGTTCAATGCAATTATCTGGATGATATTCAATGATTTATATTAATTATAAAGGATAATATCCTATCAGCCCAGATGATCGAAACAAAAAACTTCTAATCGTTCCAAATCATCCTAGTTGATTGAGCTAAATTTTTATTGATCGTACAGGACATTATTTATATCATCCTGAGCGATAAAGTTGGATTGTTGCAATTAAGAGCTATTCTGAAGCTCTTCTATTTAAGACCTCTTGTTCCTCTTAAGAGAGTATCTCTTGCTATTATTATGACCTGAGAGAGCTAAGAGGAGAGGGAAAGTAAGGGGGAGAGAGAGAGAGAGAGGATCTTGTGAGGGGGATTTTGTGAGGGGTTCACAAAGGTTGATCCAAGAAAGGATCCGTCATCATCTTCTCTAGTCGTCATCCTTAGTTCTTTGGGTGTTCTAGAGAGGTCTACTTCAGCATCTAATCAAGGTTCTTTACTTGTTTCATGAGGAAACAAAAGGAGTTGGGTTCTCTGCCTGCTTCTAGAGGAAGCAAAGGGAGTTGGGTTATCTACCTCACCTAGGTTGGTAGAAAAGAGGTTTCTAAAGGCTTATCAGCCTTGTTGTGGGGGAAAAAAGGAGAGACACTATGTTTAGTATAATACTCGGAGGGCGCCTCTAAGGAGTAGACGTAGGTCGATTTGACCTAACTACTATAAATTTTTGTGTTATTTATTACTGCTTTCGTATTTAATTTCTGCACTTTGATTTTTGTGGTGAATCTTAGTTTTAGTTTAAGATTATGTTTTTGATAGAAAGATTTTTGAAATACTAATTCACCCCCCCCCCCCCCCTCTTGGTTATGTTACATATTTAATTTCAAGAAATAGAATTTTAATGATAGCAAACACTTTTATTTTTCTACGACTGCCTTTCCTACTAACATTTTAGGTCCACAAGATCAAGACTGTAAATTGAACCAGCTCAAGATTGGGTAGATTAGGTCTGAGTTAGTTTGTAATTTTTTCCTTTTCTTGAGTCTATTGTAAAAGATGTAAATCCTGATACTAAGTAACCTTACACACACACACTTTCGGAGAATTTCTAACTTTTTCATAGAGTTTACTATTTTTCGTAACATCATCCAGGACGATCCATAAATTGTCCTAGACAATCTGTTCAAAAATAGAAACCCTAATTAGGGCATCCTAGTTAAGGGAGACATCATTAAGCACATCATCTTGGATAATATTCGTATCGGCCGGGATGATTGGGTCAAATCAGAAAGAATCAGCTGCCAGATCTATTTAATTAATCTTTATTTTTAGATATCATCCAGAACATCGTCCTAGATGATGCAGCATAATTATGCCTATATTAATTTGGTAATTAAGGAATGTAATTAAGATTTGATTGCATGATCAAATCATCCTAGATGATCGTAGGATTGTCTAGGATAATCACTTGGACAATTAACATTGGCTAGCTTCTATTCAGGGTAATACTCTAGACAATTTTCACAGATTCGAACTAATCGTCCGAGACAATCGTGAGATTGGCTTGGATGATCAAGCTATTTTTCCATCATCCAGACATCCATTCAATGCAATTGTCAGGATGATATTCTTTGATGTGTACTAGTCATGTAGTATGATATATTATCGGCCTCGATGATATGAACAAAAACCTTCTAATCATCCCATACTGTTTGAGCTACAACAACAACAACAACAACAAGCCTTTATCCCACTACGTGGGGTTGGCCACATGAATACGTTTTCTCCATTGTGTCCTATTAAAAGTCAAATTCTCATTTAAATCTAATAAAAAAAGGTCATTCCTAATATTTTCTAACCAAGTCTTTTTAGGTCTGCCTCTAACTTTCTTAACATAAGTCAAATCTAATACCTCTACTCTTCTAACCGGGACACCGGAAGGCCATCGTTTTATGTGACCAAACCATCTAAGGCGACTCTCTCTAATCTTATCTTCTACTCGAGCTACTCCAACCTTTTCACATATATGCTCATTTCGTATCTTATCTCTAAGGGTAAAGCCATTCATCCACCTGAGCATCCTCATCTCTGCCACACTTAACTTAGAATTATGCTTCTCTTTTAATGGCCAACATTCAGCACCATAAAGCATTGCAGGCCTCACTACCATATTATAGAATTTTCCCTTAAGTTTGAGGGGTACAATTCTATCACATAACAAGCCCGATGCATTTCTTCACTTCAACGATCCAACTTGAATTCTGCTGATAATATCCCCATCTATTTCACCATCACTTTGAACAATAGATCCAAGATATCTAAAATGTGTACTCTTATTAATAACTTGATCGCCCAAAGTCACAATCCCCTCACTAGGTCTATTACTACTAAAATTACACTCCATATATTCTGTTTTAGATCTACTCAAGCGAAAACCTTTAAACTCTAAGGTTGATCTTCATAATTCAAGATTACCTTCAACTCCCTCTCTAGTCTTATCAACAAGAAGAATATCATCAGCAAAAAGCATACACCAAGGTACATCCTCTTGCAAATGTCTAGTGAGAACATCCATGACTAAAGCAAAAAGATATGGGCTTAAGGCTGATCCTTGATGTAACCCAACCGAAATAGGAAAATACTTGGTCAATCCACCTTGTGTTTCAACACAAGTAATAGGTCCTGCATACATATCTTTAATGATTTGAATATAAGCATTATTGACTCCTTTCTTTTCAAGAACTCTCCATATCACTTCTCTTGGAACTTTATCATATGCTTTTTCTAAATCAATAAATATCATATGAAGATCCTCCTTATTTTCTCTATATTTATCCATCAAACCTCTTAATAAATGTATGGATTCCATAGTCAACCTACCCAACATGAATCCAAATTGATTTTGAGAAACATTAGTATCACGCCGCAACATATGCTCCATAACTCGCTCTAATAGTTTTAAAGTATGACACATTAACTTAATACCTCTATAATTCGCACAATCTTGTGCATCACCTTTATTCTTAAAAATAGGAATTAACACACTCATTCTCCACTCATCTGGCATCTTTTTAGTCTTCAAAATAGTATTAAAAAGTTTAGTAAGCCATCAAATTCCTTCATCTCCTAAGCATTTCCACACCTCTATTGGAATATCATCAGGTCAAACAGCTTTTCCACCCTTCATTTTCTTTAAAGCCTCTCTAACTTTAGTTTTACTAATACGTCAATAGAAATAGAAATCTTTATTTTCATTTAGGGTGCTAAGATCACTATAGTCAATCTTATTATCACAATCTTCATTAAAAAGTTTAGTAAAATATCTCATCCATCTTTGTTGAATATCATCTTCTAAGAAAAGTATTTTTTGATCTTCATCCTTAATACACTTCACTTGAACTAAATCCTTACAACTTCTATCTCTTTGTTTGGCTAACTTATACATATATCTTTCTCCCTCATTAGTATCTAATCTATTATATAAATCACTAAAAGCTAATATCTTTGCATAGCATATTGCTTTCTTAGCATCCTTATGAGCCACTTTATATATTTCCCAATTATTAGAATTTTTAAAATTAAACTAATTTTTATAACAAAGCTTCTTATTTTTAATCTTTTCTTGTACATTTGGATTCAACCACCAACTATTTTTACTATTAGGAGCTTTTCCCTTTGATACTCCAAGGACATCTTTTGCAATATTCTTAATATCACTAGCCACTTTTTCCCACATAACATTAACATCCTCATGCACAGACAAAATCTTAAGATCTAAAATCGAATTCCCAAAAATATTTTTGTTAATATTCTTTAAAAGCCCCCATCTAATCCTAGAAAAATTTTTTACTTTATTTTTTATTTTATGCCCCTTTATCTTAAAGTCCAAAACTAATAATCGATGTTGGTGTTGCGGATCTATGGCTTATGATTTTGATGATAGCAAACATTCTTTTTCTCTATGAGTGCTTTCTACTAACATTTCAGGTTCACACGATCGGACTGCAATTTGGAATCAGCTCAAGATTAGGTAGACTAGCTCTGAGTTAGTTTGTACACTTTTTCCTTTCTTGAGTCTATTATATTTGTTGTGGCTCCTGATGCTTTGTAATTTAGAAAAGTTTCTGGCTATTCCCTAGAGTTTACTATTTTTGATAACATCGTCCTGGATGATATTTATATCAGTCCTGACGATCTGTTCAAAAGCAGAAACCCTAATTAGGGCATCCTTATTAAAGTAGCCGTCATTATGCAAAACACATCATCCTGTACGATTTTGTATCGGCCAGGATGATAGGCTCAATTTAGAAAGAATCTTCCGCCATATGTACTTAGGAAATTCTTATTTTTGGATATCGGCCTGGTGGATCGGCCTGGACTATAAAATATCGGTTAGGATGATCCAGGACATTTTTTCCAAAATTTCTCTAGTAATTTTGGAAATCAATTAATGGTGATTTCATCTGGGCTGATCGCAAGATCGTCTAGGACGATTAGACATCGTCCAGCTTCATTTCAGGGCAATATTAAGGATGATTTTCTTCAAATTTAAACTAATCGGCCAGGACGATATGTCTATCGTCCTGGACAATAATGTCGGCAACTTGCATTAATGAGCTCATTTTTAGCTCTTATATTTAAGCTATGACAAGGCATTTTGTAAGTGTCTTTGGCAGCCATAGTAGCTTCATTCTTGTGGGGGAAACTTGAAGAGAGTGCTTGAAAGGGAGAGAGGAAAGGGTGGAGTTTGAGAGGGAGAAGATCCTGTGAGGGGGGGGGGACTCAGGGAGGGGATTCCACACGGTTGCTCCGGCGAACTCGCACCTTAGTACCATCGGATTCAAGGCTTGTCTCGAGGTAAGTTCACCAAAGAAGAAGATCTCCCTGGTGTCAAAGGACCCGGCGACTCCGCCGCACCGAGGAAGGTGGAAGTGATTTTGTAAGGGCTTCTCCGCCTAGCTATGGGGGCTAAAGGAGAGACACTTGTTTTAGTGCAATACTTGAGGGTGCCACCAAGGAGTGGACGTAGGTCAAGGTTTGACCGAACCACTATAAATCTGGTGTGTTCTTTCTTTATTACTTCCGCACTTTAATTTCTGCATCGTTGATTTTCTATGTGGTGATATTGGCTTTAGTTTGAGTTTTGGTTTAAAGATTCTTCTTTTCCAATTCACTTCTCTCTTTGTTATCCTTGGGCTAGTTCATAAGTGCTTAACATCCCTAAGGAACTTTCAAGTGTATCAGAGCAAGTTTTCATAAAATAAGTTTTTAAAAGCTTTTGAATTTCGATCCATGGCTAATCGTACTATTGTGGAAGGTTATTCAATCACCAGACCTCCATTATTCGAAAATATGTCATTTGATTTTTGGAAACTCGCATGTCTATTTTCTTCCAATCGATTAATTTTTGCATGTGGCATATGATTTTAACTGGTTATTCATCACCGTAACGAATTGTTAATGGAGTTAAAATTGATATTCCTTTTAGTCAATGGAACAGGGAAGAACAACGTAATGCTCAATTGAATGCGAAGTCTTTAAATTGCTTTTTGTGTGCTAAATTCTGATGATTTCATGTTAGTATCCACGTGCATTACCGGTAAGGAGGTTTGGGATAAATTGCACACCATATACGAAGGCACTAGTGAAATCAAGCAATCCAAGTTGAATTTGTTAATACACGATTTTGAATTATTTTCCATGAAACCTTTTGAAACAATCTTAGACATATATATCAGATTCATTCAAATTGTAAACTCATTGCATGCTTTAGGAGAAGATTTTTCAAATTTTGAAAAAGTTAACAAAATTCTTCGATGTCTACTGGATAAATTTCATTCTAAAGTTGTTGCTATTTGTGAATCTAAAGATTTAAATGTATATTCTATTGATAATTTGATTGGCTCACTCATTGCCCATCAGCAAAGTTTGGGTCAAAGACTTTTGGATGCAGGTGAAACGATTGTTCTAAGAGCTGAAGATACAAAAAAAGATTGCTTAGTTGGTGACGAATGCAATGACTTGTCAAGCAAATCTCAAAGCTCACCAAAGCATAAGCAAAAGTGGAAAAAAGATAAAAATGGTAAGGATGTTCATATTCCTTCTGACGTTATTTTCTTTCGATGTAGGAAACCTGGAAATATGAAAAATCAGTGCCCTAATTTAAAAATTCTTCCTACGAAAGAAAAGGGCAAGGCGAAACAAAATTTAAACTTGGGAAATAATGAAAGGCAAAAAATCTCATGGGCAGATCTGGTTTTTGAAGCATCGGACCAGAAGAGAGATAATTGTTAAAAGCCTTTCGTGTTTTTGTGTTGTGTTTTTATTTTTATGTTTTTCATTTTTATTTTGTATTTTTATTTTGTTTATTCTTTAAAAAAAATTTTTCGTGAAAGTTTTTCTTTGATCAACACACACATTCACTTTTCTAAAAATAAAAAATCTATTTCCTATTTTTTCTTGAAAAACTTTGATAAGTTGTGTTTGACTTCTCTAAAATAGTCAAAGGAAGGAAACTCATGTTTTTGATTCTCAATCTCTATTTCCTAAAATAGGTTATTCTACTTTTGATTTAAAATCTTTTTCATCTTTTAAATTAATTTTTGAAACTAAATTTTTTATCTCCTTACATTTTATTTATCGCATAGGGAACTTTTTCAAGTTATTGAATATAACTCATAATTTTCTTAATCAAAAATTTGCTTTATCAATAGGATGGGTTTACTTTTGTTTTTTAAGATTTCAGAAAGGTAGCATTTTAAAAAAATTGTCCAATGATGCCAAAAATAAAAGATGTGCAATGACGCTAAATTAAAAAATATACACAAAAGTGTATCAAAAATCAAAATATGCGCAAAGAGCGCTATTCAAATTGATAAGAGGCATAAAATGAGCCCACAAAATTTAAAGCTTACCATTCTTGTACTTCTTAAAAGCTTAAGAAAACCCTTGATACTTTCGATACTTGATTTTGAAAAACATGATTCCTGATTCTTCGTGCATTAATCTTCTATTAGATGTATTTTATGAAAGGAGTTTTGAAAAATTAGTGTTTCTTTTTTCTAATTTATTCCTTGATTTAGATATTGAATTAAAAAGTTTTTTTGCCTTTTTAAAGAACTCGAGTTTAAATTATCAAAATCTGAATTTCTAACCTTTTCTGGGCTATGCGTTGTCAATACAATTCTACTAAGTTTTTTATTAAAACCAAGAGGTAAATTTCCCATTTTAAGATTATTTTTTTTCACTAGATCAGGAAACGTTTTTTGTCTTTCGTTTATTTTGTTTTTTGTTTGTGCCTCCTCTCTTTTTGATAATGTCAAAGGGGGAGAATATACTGTTGAATTTGTATCCTCTTTTCTTTTCAAAAAATTTAAAATAACAAAAATATTTTTATCTCCCCTATTTTTTAAAGTGTTATTCTAGTGAGGGGGAGATTAGGAGAAAATATTCTTTTTTACAAATTCAAATTGAAATGTTTGCCATCATCAAAAAAGGGGAGATTGTTACGGGTCTATGGCCTATGATTTTGATGATAGCAAACATTCCTTTTCTCTATGACTGCTTTCTACTAACATTTCAGGTTCACACGATCGGACTGCAATTTGGAATCAGCTCAAGATTGGGTAGACTATGTCTGAGTCAGTCTATACACTTTTTTCTTTCTTGAGTCTATTGTATTTGTTGTGGCTCCTGATGCTTTGTAACGTATAAGAGTTTCTGACTGTTCCCTAGAGTTTACTATTTTTGATAACATCATCCTGGACGATATTTTTATCGGCCTGGACGATCTATTCAAAAGCAGAAACCCTAATTAGGGCATCCTCATTAAAGTAGCAGTCATTATGCAAAACACATCATCCTGGACGATTTTGTATCGGCCATGATGATAAGCTCAATTCAGAAAGAATCTGCCGCCATATCTACTTAGGAAATTCTTATTTTTGGATATCGGCCTGGACTATAAAATATCGGCCAGAACAATCCAAGACATTTTTTCTAAAATTTCTCTGGCAATTTTGGAAAGAAATTAATGGTGATTTCATCTAAGCCGATCGCAAGATCGTCCGGGACAATTAGACATCGTCCAGCCTCATTTCAGAGCAATATTCAGGACGATTTTCCTCATATTTGAACTAATTGGCTAGGACGATATATCTATCGTCCTGGATGATAATGTTGGCAACTTGTATTAATGAGCTCATTTTTATCTCTTCTATTTAAGTTATTACAAGGCACTTTGTAAGTGTCTTTGGCAGCCATAGTAGCTTCGTTCTTGTGGGGGAAACTTGAAGAGAGAGCTTGAGAGGGAGAGAGGAAAGGGTGGAGTTTCAGAGGGAGAAGATCTTGAGAGGGGGGAAACTCATGGGAGTGTGGAGGGGATTCCACACGGTTGCTCCGGCAAACTCGCACCTTAGTACCATTGGATTCAAGGCTTGTCTCGAGGTAAGTTCATCAAAGAAGAAGATCTCCTTGGTGTCAAAGGACCTGGCGACTCCGCCGCATTGGGGAAGGTGGAAGTGATTTTGTAAGGGCTTTTCCTCCTAGCTATGGAGGCTAAAGGAGACACACTTGTTTTAGTGCAATACTTGGAGGGTGCCTCCAAGGAGTGGACGTAGGTCAAGGCTTGACCAAACCATTATAAATCTGGTGTGTTCTTTCTTTATTACTTCTGCACTTTAATTTTTGCATCGTTGATTTTCTATGTGGTGATATTGGTTTTAGTTTGAGTTTTGGTTTAAAGATTCTTCTTTTCCAATTCACTTCTCTCTTTGTTAGCCTTAGGCCAGTTCATAAGGGCTTAACATCCCAAACGAACTTTCAGTTGGATACATAAATTTTCATTCGGAATAACTTTAAAATCTTTGTAATCTAAACGATTTAATTTTCTATTAAGAAAATAGTCAATCTAGGTTGTACTATATCCATTTTTATAAGTGATGAGATGCTCCTTCTTTTTCTTAAATAAGGAATTAGCAATTGAAAAATCATAAGCTAAACAAAAATCCAATATGGTCTTGCCACCTTCATTCATCGTTCCAAATTCATGGCCACCATGAATGTTTTTAAAATCATTTACCTCTCTACCAACATGTCCATTTAAATCTCCTCCAATAAAAACTCTTTCTTCAAGAGGTATATTTTGTATTAATTCTTCTAAGTCATTCCAAAAATTTAATTTAGAACTCATATCCAAACCTACTTGAGGAGCATAAGCACTTATAATAATAATAATCTTATCATCAACAACAATCTTTAAAGCTATAATTCTATCTCAAATCCTATTAATTTTTATAACATTATCCTTTAAACTCTTAGCTATAATAACACCTACACCATTTCTAGTTTGACTCCTACCCGAATACCAAAGTTTAAATCCTAAACTATCAATTTCCTTAGCCTTCTCTCCAACCCATTTAGTTTCTTGAATGCACAAAATATTTAACTTTCTATGAATCATAATATCTATTAATTCTATTAATTTTCCTATAAGGGAACCTATATTCCAAGTTTCAATCCTAATTTTAGTTTCATGAACTAGCTTCTTTGCCCACATCCGTCCTTGATGTGTGAACCCTTGCCTATTTAACACTGCACCCGGGTGCTGGTACAGCAGCCCTTGCACACTTGCCACTATATTCAGGACATACAACACGTCACTTCCAGGGGATGCCCTAGCATTAACATAATTTCTTAAAGGATTCATGTCATTATTGTTTGACAAGTTTTACGCTGGCTGTCGACTACCTAACACAAACCAAACTGTCTGAGCCAATTGAGCAAAATTTATGCTGATCATTCTAAATGATATCCATATCGTCCCGGACGATAAAGTCAGTTTGTAAAAAATAATAGCTATTCTGAAAATCTTCTATTTAGGAGCTCTTGTTCTACCCAAGGGCTCATCTTTTGCTATTATTCTAACCTGAGAGAGCCAAGAGGAGAGGGAGAGCAAAGGAGAGATATAGTGGATCTTGTGAGGGGGAGTTTGTGATGGAGTTCACAAAGATTGCTCCAAGCAAGGATCCATCATCATCTTCTCCAGTCATCATCCTTAGTTCCTTGGGGGTTCTAAAAAAGTAAACTTTAGCATCTGATCAACGTTTTCTGTCTACTTCAAGAGGGAACAAAAGGAGTTAGGTTCTCTGCCTTCTTCTGCAGGAAGCAAAAGGATTGGGTTCTTTGCCCCACCTAGGTTGGTGGAAAGGAGGTTTATAAAGGCTTCTCTGACTTACTGTGGGGGAAAAAGGAGAGACATTGAGTTTAGTGTAATACTCGAAGGGCACCTCTGGTAAGTGGACGTAGGTCGTGTTGACCGAACCACTATAAATTTTTATATTCTTTATTACTGCTTTCGTATTTATCTTCTACACTTTGAATTATGTGGTGAATCTTAATTTTTGTTTTAAGATTGTGTTTTAATCGAAAGACATTTTAAAATACCAACTCACCCCGCTCTTAGTTAGCATTAGGACTAGTTCATAAGGGCTTAACAACCCTAATAAACTTTTAAGTGGTATCAAAGCGGGATTCATAAAATTAAGTTTGAAAACTTTTTGAATTTGGATTCATGGCTAACTTTGGTAATTGTAATATAATAGAAGGATATTCTATTACACGTCCACCTTTGTTTGATAATATTCCTTTTAATTTTTAGAAAACTCCCATGTCTACATTTTGACAATCGTTTGATTATTATATGTGGATGCTTGTTAAAGAAGGTTATACACCACCTTCTCATAAACTTAATGGCATTAAAATTAAAATTCCTTTTACTAAAAGGACTTTTGATGATTGGGATTTAGCATAACTTAATATAAAATAATTGAACTTTTTTTGTGCTTTAAATTTGAAGACTACATGCGTGTTTCAACTTGTGCTACTGGTAAAGAGATTTGGTATAGATTGTGCATTACTTATAAAGGAACAAATGAAGTTAAGCAATCTCGATTGAATATTTTATTACATGATTATGAACTTTTTCATTTGAAATCTTCTGAATCAATTTCTGAAATATATACAAGGCTTACTCAAATTGTTACCTCTTTGTATACCTTAGGACGAGAACTCACTAACTATTGAAAAGTGAATAAAATTTTAAGATCCTTGCCTTCCTCTTTTGATACTAAGATTACTGCAATCACTGAATCTAAAAATTTGAATACTTATTTGATTGATTACTTATTTGGATCACTCATTGCTTACTAGCAAGGGGTGAATCAAAGAAATCTTGATGCGGATGAGAAAAGGAAGGAATTTGATGCATTAAACAAAAAGCATATTAAATTATCTGATGCATATGATTCCTTAAAGTCATCCCATGCTGAGTTAGAAAAGGAGTTTAAGAAATTAGCAAATCTCAAAGCTTTTGAAAATAATAAATCATCATTGCATGCATCACATAACTTTAAAAAGAAGCATCACCACTTGAGTAGATTAGTACATCATTTTCCTCGTGTTAGATGTTTTTCATGTGGTATGTTAGGACACATTGCACACACTTACACCATTCACCATAGTACACATTAGATGTGGAGACCCAAATTACAAGATTCACAGCATTATACACATGCATTGCATTCTACTTTCCATAAGAAGGGACCCAAACATGTTTGGGTTCCTAAATCTGATTTTAGATTATTTTTTAGGTTTGCTCTCATAAAAGTCCTCATGAGAGCATGTGGTACCTAGACAGCGGATACTCATGACATATGACTGGAGATGCCAATCAATTCATTTTGTTGAAGACCAGGACAAGAGGCAAGGTTACTCTTGGAGACAACACCACTAGGAAGTTAGTGGCCTTTGGTATAATTAGAAACTCCAAGAACCTTCTGATTGAAAATATTTTGCTTATAGATGGACTAAAACACAATTTTCTTAGCATCAGTCGGCTTTGCGATAAGGGCTTCATCATAAATCTTTTGGCTAATACTTGTATTATAAGCTTAAATAACAATACTATTTTACAAGAAATACAGATCAATAATATTTGCATGCTTAACTTAAATAAATATTAAAAGTGCTGCTTTATTTTGCTTAAAAACTATTGCTGATGATTTATGGTTATGGCACAGGAAATTATGTCATGCCAGTATGAAAACTCTTAGGAGAGTGACCCAGCAAGACCTAGTTTGAGGTGTACCCAAACTTAAATTCTAAAATGATCACATTTGCGATGCCTGTCAACTAGGAAAGTAAGTTCATTCCTCTTTTAACAACATTAAGGACATTAACACCTTTAGACCTTTAGATGTCCTTTACATGGATTTGTTTGGACCTATTAGCACTACCAGCTTAGGAGGGAAATTCTATGGTTTTATAATTGTCGATGATTACTCGAGATTTACTTGGATTAGTGTTCTGTCACATAAGAATGAGTCTCTTGATGAGTATAGATCCTTCTTCACTTGGTTTCATAAAAGTTAGGTTATAAGATTTTGACCATCCATAGTGACCATATGGGAGAGTTTGAAAATGAGAGATTTGGAGACTTCTATGAGAACAAGGGGATTAGTCACAACTTCTCAGCTCCTAGGGCCCCTCATTAGAACGGGGTAGCTGAAAGGAAGAATCGGACTTTACTTGAAGCCATTAGATCCATGCTTGCTTAGTATTCACTTCCAAAATACTTTTGGGCTGAAGCGGTAAACATAGCTTGTTATGTGTTGAATAAGGTGAAAGTTAGATCCAAACTTGATAAGATACCCTATGAGCTCCTTAAGGGTAGGACACCCAATCTTTCCCACCTCCATGTCTTCGGTTGTAAGGTTTTTATTCATAATAATGGGAAGTCACACTTAGGGAAATTTGACCTAAAATTTGATGAAGGAGTGTTATTAGGATATTTAAATGTGGGGAAATCCTTTAGGGTGTTTAATAAGAGGACATTGGTAGTGGAGGAGATAACTCATGTAGTGTTTGATGAATCTGATCCTAAGAAGTCTAGAGTTGATGAGGAAGATGAAGTTGGAGAGAATACCACTGGAGTTGAAAATTTGGAGAAGAGGGTAGAGCCCCAAAACACTAAAGGAGTAGGTGAGATTACCCAAGGAGTAGAAAATGTAGATCTGGAGGAAAGGGTTGAACCTACACACACCTTCCCTAGAGATTGGAGATATTCTTCTAGTCATCCTAAAGAACTGATCTTAGGATACCCTTCTGAAGGTGTTAGGACTAGGCATGTACTTAGGAAGGAAGTGAACTACTCTACCTTTATCTCAATGACTGAACCCACCAATATCAACCAAGCCCTTTTCTCATGAGCATTGGATATTAGCCATGCAAGAGGAGTTAAACTAATTTGTTAGGAATGATGCTTGGGAGCTTATAGAATGACCAAAGGGATAAAGTGTAGTTGGAACCAAATAGGTCTTTAAGAATAAAATGATTGATTCTGGTGTGGTGGTTAGAAATAAGAAAAGATTAGTGGCTAAGGGATACAATTAAATATAAGGGATTGATTTTGAGAAGACCTTTGGCCCTATAGCTAGATTGGAATCCATTAGAGTGCTACTAGCTTTTGCCTATTATAAGGGATTTAACCTTTTCCAAATGGACGTTAAGAGGATGAGTTTGTAGAGCAACCCCTAGGTTTTGACAGTTCCCAATTTCCAAATCATATTTTCAAATTAAAAAATGCCTTATATGGACTAAATGAAGCACCCAGAGCTTGGTATGAGAGGCTTAGCACATTCTTACTAAAGAGGGAATTTGTTAAGGGGATTGTAGACACCACCCTTTTTTTAAGAAAAGTAAGAGATGATTTACTCATTATTCAGATCTATGTCAATGATATACTTTTTTATCTTCTGATAAAAGGCTATGTGATAATTTTTATAAAACAATGAGTAGGAAGTTTGAGATGAGTATGATGGGAGAGTTGTCCTACTTTTTGGGATTTAGTATAAGACAACTGGATGATGGAACCTTTCTAAATCAAACAAAATATATAAAGGATGTCTTGAAGAAGTATGAAATGGATAAAGCCAAGCAAATTAATACTCCCATGACCTCCAATATTCAATTATATAAGAAGTCAAATGGAAAGTCTATTGGTCAAAAGAAGTACAAAGGAATGATTGGATCTTTACTTTACCTGACTGTTAGCCGACCTGATAAAATGTTGTGTTTGTCTCTATGCTAGATTTCAAGCTGATCTAAAAGAATCTCACCTAATTACAGTTAAAAGAATTTTTAGTTACCTCTTAGGAACCCAAAACTTAGGAATCTGGTATCCTAGGCATAACACTTCTTTTAAGATTATTGGATATTCTGATTCTAATTTTATAGGATGTAAGGTGGATATAAAGAGCATTTTTGGGACTTGCTAATTCATGGGACAATCTTTAGTCTCCTGGTCTAGTAGGAAGCAAAACTTTGTTGCACTTTCCACTGCAGAAGCTGAGTACATTGCCTTAGGATGTTTTGTGGCCCAAGTCCTTAGGTTAAAGCAGCAAGTTCTGGATTTAGGACTACCTGTTGGCACAATTTCAATCCTTTGTAACAACACTAGTGCCATCTGTATTTTTAAGAATCCTATCCAACATTCAACGACCAACCACATTGACAAAAGGCATCACTTTATAAGAGGTCATGTGACCAAGGGAGAAATTGAGTTACACCATGTTGCAACTAAGAATCAACTAGCTGACATCTTTACTAAAACACTGGCCTTCGACACTTTCAACACTTTAAGGACCAGATTGTGTGTGATTGACATAAATGCATGAACTTGATTTTTTCTAATTTTTGATTTTTTTCTATTGTACTTCTGCTATTTTATTTTTTGTAGTTTCTTCTTTGTTTATTTTTTTCATCTCTGTTATTTTATTTTTTGTATGTTTTCATTTGTTTTCCTTTTTTAATCAATGTTGAATTGATATCTTATGCTTTATTTTTATTTTTGAAAATTTGTAGTCAAGATTTGACATCTCTAAATCAATTAAAAAGGAAAACATTGTTGATTGTTTCCTTTTTCTCTAACTTCCTTTAGTGGTGTAATTTTCTTTTTCAAATAAAAGTCTATCTCAAATCAACAACTGGACTATACAATTGATATCTTTTTTAATCTTGCTACAGTAATCTATCTTATATATATATAATGTTCAAAGTCTTTATTTTACCTTCAAATTTTTTGAAATCTTGTCATTGCATTTATCATATGACTTTTTATTCTATTTTGTGATTCATTCTTCCTTATATTAGAGAGTAAATTTTTTTTCTTCCCTATTATCTGAAAGACATAATCACAGCTGAGAGTATTTAAGAGATTTGAAAAAGGGACCTAGCTTGCAAAATTAAATAGAAAAAAAGTGATCAATGATGCTAAAATTAAAAGATGCGCAATTATGCCAAATTGAAAAAAATACACAAAGTGTATCAAAAAACAAAAGATGCGCAAAGAGCACCAATCAAGTTGATAAGAAGCATAAAATGAGCCCATCAAAAGCAAGCTCCTTCTCTTTAAAAATTTTTAAATCTTAGAAGAATTCATGTGTCACTTGATATTTTTCAAAGGCTTGATTTCAAAATTCTTGATCGTAACTAATTACTTTGATATATTATTTTATAAAATATTTTTATGAAACCAAGTTTTGAATGAATTTCATTTTCTTATCCAATTGATTTTTCGTATTTAGATCTTTATTTTTAAAATAATTTTTTTCCTGGAAGAAGTCTGAGTTAGAGATAACAGGATCGGTTATATTACCATTTTTTCAGATTCTAACGGTGTTAACTCATTGATTCTTACAAATTTTTAATTCAATCACATGGAAAACTAATTATATTCAAGCTTTGATTAAAAAAATTAAAAAAAACATTTATTTTGCTTTGCTTCTTATCTTTTTTGTATTTTTTTAGTTTATTTCTATTTTTAATTTCTACTTTGTTTCTATTTTACTTTTCTCCTTTTTTTGATGTCAAAAGGGGGAGTAGTTAGTTATACTGGTTGCTTTGTAGTTTGATTCTATTATTGGATAGTTAAAACTGTGTTTGTTTCTTCTCACTGTTTCTTTTAAACTATTCTTAAACTACTTTAATTATTTTTGTGTTTGCCATCACCAAAAAGGGGGATATTATTGTGTATCTGATTTCAAGAAAAAGAATTTTAATGATAGTTAACACTTATGTTTCTCTAAGACTGCCTTGCCTACTAACATTTCAGGTTTATAAAATCAAGATTACAAATTGAACCAGGTCAATATTGGGTAGAATAGGTTTGAGTTAATTTCTAATTTTTTACTTTCCTTGAGTCTATTATAAAATATGTGGTTCCTGATGCTAAGTAACCTTGCACACACACACTTTGGGTGAATTTCTGACTATTTCCATAGAGTTTACTATTTTTGGCAACATCGTCTGGGATGACCCATAAATCATCCTAGACAATCTGTTCAAAAATAGGAACCCTAATTAGGGCATCCTGGTTAAGGCAGCCGCCATTAAGCACATTATCCTGGGTGATATTCGTATCGGCCGGGATGATAGACTCAAATCACAAAGAATCAGCTGCCAGATCTATTTAGGTATTCTTTATTTTTTGACATCGTCCAGGCCATCATCCTGGATGATGCAACATAATTATGCCTAAATTAATCTAGTAATTAAGGAAAGCAATTAAGGTTTAAATGTATGATCACATAATCCTGGATGATCGCAGGATTGTTTGGGACAATCGCTTGGATTATTGTAATCGGACAGCTTCTATTCAGGGTGATGCTCTGGACGATTTTCACATATTTGAACTAATCTTCCGGGATGATCGTGAGATTGGCCTAGACAATCAAGCTATTTTTCCATTATCTAGACATCCATTTAGTGCAGTTGTCAGGATGATATTCTTTGATTTATACTAATTATACAGGATGATATATTATCGGCCTGGATAATATGAACAAAATAATTCTAATCATCCCAAACCGTCCGGGCTGATTAAGAGAAATTTATGCTGATCGTCCAGGATGATATCCATATCACCCTGGATGATAAATTTTGTTTATATAAAATAAGAGCTATTCTAAAACTCTTCTATTTAAGAGCTCTTGTTCTACCTAAGAGCTCATCTTTTGCAACTATTCTAACCTGAGAGAGCTAAGAGGAGAGGGAGAGTAAGGGAGAGAATTCATAAAGGTTGCTCCAAGCAAGGATCCATCGTCATCTTCTCCAATCATTGCCCTTAGTTCCTTGGGGGTTCTAGAGAGGTAAACTTCAGCATCGGATCAAGGTTCTATGTCTGCTTCAGAAGGAAGCAAAAGGAGTTGGGTTCTCTGTCTTCTTCTGGAGGAAGCAAAAGGAGTTGGGTTCTCTGCCTCACCTGCATTGGTGAAAGGAGGTTTGTAAAGGCTTCTCTGTCTTGCTGTGAGGGAAAAAGGAGAGACACTGAGTTTAGTGCAATACTCGGAGGGCGCCTCCGGGGAGTGGGCGTAGGTCATGTTGACTGAACCACTACAAATTTTTGTGTTCATTATTACTGCTTTCGCATTTATTTTCCGCACTTTGATTTTTATGGTGAATCTTGGTTTTTATTTTAAGATTGTGTTTTGATCGAAAGACATTTTAAAATACCAATTCACCCCCCTCTTGGTTAGCCTTTGGACTAGTTCATAAGGGCTTAACATCCCTAACAAATTTTCATGTTAGCCTTGGGATGAGTTCATTAGGGCTTAACATCTCGGTCAAACTTTCAAGTGGTATCAGAGCACTTTCAATTTCTACCATCTTTGGCATGAATCTGATAACCTACCATACTTGACATGAATCCAAGAACCAAATAAACTAGAATCCTTATGACCAATTTAAATTTCCATGTCACCTTTTTAAAAGTAGGCTTTCCAACAACATTTCCAAAATTATCAATAAAAACATTATTTGCACTAGCTTGAATCAGCTCAGTGTAGTTAATCTAAATATGTATAATTCTTGCATAATGAAAAGAATAAAATTTTTCATACACAACTTTCTTAAAGAATTTGTTATGAAAACCTTTAATTGAAACACTATTGGAAGTTGGAAATCTATATTAAGTCAAACACAAACTCTAATGAATTCTCTCCTTCCCTAGTTAAACATTTGTGCATCAACTTACATAGGCAACCCAATTGTTAAAGTTATTCAAATAATTTTGATTTCATCCCAACATTATAAAGGAGGCAATCAAATCCACACATGAGAGGATATACCTTTCATAGATAATGGTGAAAAAAATGGACACTATTCATCAATTCCAATATTGTTACCACCAACAAACCATGATCCACCATGAAAGTTCGTTAGGGATGTTAGGCCCTTAGGAACTAGCTTAAGGCTAACCAAGAGGGGGGTGAATTGGTATTTTAAAAACTTTTTTCAATCAAAACACAAATCAAACCAAAATTCACCACAAAGAATAATGGATGCAAAAATTAAATATGGAAATAAAATAATGAAAGATCACACAGGATTTATAGTGGTTCGATCAAACCTTGACCAACGTTCACTCCTCGGAGGCACCCTCTGAGTATTGCACTAACTAAGTGTCTCTCCTTTAGCTCCCATAATTAGGTAGAGAAGCCTTTACACTAGACTCTTTTTCACCAACCCCGGTGTGGTAGAGAACCGACTCCTTTTGCTTCCTCCTGAAGCGGGCAGAGAACTTACTCTTTTTGCTTCCACCCGAAGCAGGCAGAGAACCCTGACCTTTTGCTGAAGTAGACCTCCCAAGAACCTCCCAAGGATGAAGGATGAAGAATGGAGAATATGACTTGGAACCTTGATTGGAGCAACCATTGTGAACCCTCACACAAACTCCCCCTCACAAGTTCCTCTCTCTCTCTCTCTCTCTCTCTCTCTCTCTCTCTCTCTCCTTCTTCCTAGGCTCTCATAGGTCAAGACAGCAGCACTCAAGGTCTTTAGCATGAAAAAATTCAGGTCCTTTAAATAGAATTTCAAGAACCGACATTATCGTCCAGGATAATATTTCTATCGTTCTGTACGATCAGTACAAATTAAGCTCAATCAGCCTAGACAACATGGGACGATCAGAAGAAATTATTCACATCATCTAGGACGATAATATATTGTTCTGTATGATTAGTTCAAATCACAGATTATCGGCCAGACAATCACTCGGAAAGGGGGTCTAGACAATCCAAAATTAGCTTGATCGCCTGGCCGATCTCACGATCGTCCCGGACGATTAGTTCAAAATAGAGAAAAATCATCCAGACCATCGCTCAAAATAAGAGCTGGCCGATGTTTGATCATCCAGGAGCAAACAAGGATAATGGGTTGTATCAATCCAGCCTTAATTTCTTTCCTTACTTACTAGATTAATTTAGGCATAATTATGTTAAATCATTCAGGCCAATGTAATGGATCAACCTGGCTGATGTCCAAAAATAATTCTTACCTAAATAGATCTAGCGGCTGATTCTTTCTAATTTAACCCTATCATCCTGGCCAATACGAGGATCATCCAGAACGATGTCCTTAATGATGGTTCCCTTAACCAGGATACCCTAATTAGGGTTTTTATTTTTAGTTACATCGTCTTGACCATATGAACATTGTCCAGAATGATGTACTCAAAACAGAAAATAACAGAAAAACCCTCAAGTATGTGTGTGCAAGGTTACTTAGCATCAGGAACCACTTTTATAATAAACTCAAGAAAAGAAAAATTACAAACTGACTTAATTTAAATCTACCCAATCTTGAGATGGCTTTGAGTTGCTTTCGATCTTGTGGACCAGAAAAGTTAGTATGCAAAGCAGTCGCAGACAATTATGAATGCTCTCTATCATCAAAAATCTAATCCATAAACTTAGATTTACAACAATCTCCCCCTTTTTTATGATGGCAAACATAATCAAAAAATTTTAAGCAATTTCGACAGTCTAATGGAAATAGTATAACGAAAAGTAATTTACTAAATTCTAGAAATAAAGTATAAGGTACAACAGACTACTCTCCCTTTTGACATCACAAAAAGGAGGAGGAAACTAAAAAAAAAACATAACAAAAACTAAAACAACCATAAGAAAAACACACTATAGAAAAATAGCATAATAAACAAAAAACTAAAGAAATGAGGGACCCTGATCATCAGACGGAGGAGGTGGTGGTGGTGAAAAGTAACTCATCAAAGTGCAAAACTGAGATTTGAACTAGGCCATGTCTTGATCTATTGGTGTTGCATTCAGATGATGTCCTCAGTATGTTGTTGCTTCTGTATAGCAACGCAGGTCTAAAAGCAAGTCTCCCACTGATCAAATTTCTCCACCAACTTAATTAGCTGAGAGTCTGGTGGAGAGGAACAGGTGTATTATGAGGAGCGGTAACCTCCTCCTCCTCAACCCCCTAAGCTTTCTTATCCCCTTGGTAGAGATGAGTACTGTGAAGGATGTTGAAGGAACTGTTTGAGTAGCAGGGTGGCTGAAGGTCAGGAGGAGCAGGATATTGAAGGTTGTATTTGGATTCTAGAACATATGCAATGATGCGTCCTAGAGCAAGATTGGGCTTCCTTTTATGACCTTGATCTCTAATTGTAGTCAAATGTTTGATATAGCAAAAGATCAGGTTGGTTACATTGAATTCACTATTGGCCATGATGTAAAAAGTGGTGAGTGAAAGAAGGGGAGTGATATAGATTCGGTTGCCAGCTTTGGGAATCACAGTGATGTGAAGGATGTGCTAGATCGTCCTAGAATCTTTAAGTAAAGAGTTAGTCTCTCCAACATGAAAGGGGCATTGGTGTGACGAAGAAAGTGATTGGCCATAGCCAAGTTAAAATTAGGATCGGAAATAAGGGTATGCAGCTTATCCCCAGTGGTGGAAAGCTGTAGCATTTCTGCATAATCCTGGTACGTGATCTCGACAGGGCATCGATTCACATACGAGGTGAGAGCAGTGTAGGTAGAATTGATTCAGAGGTTGGCATAAAATTCAAAGAGAAGTTCATAATTAAAAGGGATTATAAGAATGAGAATAAAATATAAAGAGGTATGAGTGAAAAGGTCGAGTACCGAGTATGAGAGGTGGTTTGTATTAATTGATTTGGAGAAAGTAATGCTGTACTTTTTATATCAGTGATAGGTAGCTTGATCGTCTGCAATTTTTGTCCAGCGTGGCCCTCGATGAGCTTCCAGACGTGTGACGGGAACGCTTGCCGCCAGCCATGAGCAAAGGATTGCAAGGAACATGAAAAAAGAAGCCAAAGGAAGAGTTTTGGTGTGAAAAATATTGCTGGACGGCTCATAATTTAAAGGATCTGCCAGATCATCCAGGCCGATCGCAGGATCATCCAGGATGATCCGGTGCAATTATTGCGGCTGCCCAAATGGTCAAAAAGGCAGTCCAATCATCCGGGATGATTAGACGCAGACGATCGTCTCATGGAGTCAGACCGGATGACCGTTGAAAAAGTAGATCATACAGGCCGATTATGTGGATTGTCCAGGATGATACTCAATAATGGATCATACCGAACAAATTTAAAACATTTTAAATCATTCTGCCACGTGTATCATCCAAGATGAACAGTGGATCCTTCAGAATGATTGTCCAAAAATGGTTCATCCCGAGCGAATTCATAGATTTTAAACATGCTGACACATGTATCGTCCAGGACGAATAAGTGTATCGGACAGGATGATTATCAATAAATGCATCGACCAGGATAAAAAATGTATCAGCCATGACGATCAAGATGATTGTAATATAGGACGATCATATCGTCCAGGATGATAAAGGATCATCCCGGATGATGAAGAGTAGAAAAACTCAAAATATTCAGCAGCTAGAGTTTTTAAAGAAAGATGTGTAGATCGTCCAGGATGATGTGACAAAAAATTTTGAAATCAGAGGAAGGATGGAGATGATCAGAAAAGGCTCAAAATAATAAAATCAACTAAAAATAACAATGATAAAATACAAAAAAGGTATAAAAAACTAGCAAAGAAATAATTTTTTTTAAATTAAATCAAGGCATGAACATGATATAGTCTCCATGTGATTGATTTTTAAAATTTGTAAGTTAATGAGTTAACAACAACAAAAATCCAAAAAAAAAAGTAAAATATCTGATCATGTTAACCCTAAGCTCGGACTTCTTTTAGGGTAAAATTATCTTTTGAAATCAAAAAGGCCTAACTCAGAAAAATTAATTGAATAAGAAAAAGAAATCCGATCAAGACTTAGTTTCAGAAAAATATCTTATAGAATAATGTATTAAAGTAGTTTGTTACAATCACGAAATTCAAAATCAAGTCCTTGAAAATCTCAAGTGATATATGAAATCTTCTAAGTTTTAAGAGTTGGAAGAAAGGAAGATAGCTTGCTTTTTGATGGGCTCATGTTATGCCTCTTGTCCATTGAATGGCGCACCTTACGCATCTTTTGATTTTAGATATACTTTGTGTGTATATATATATATATTCTCAATTTAGCATCATTGTGCATCTTTTGCTTTTGGCATCATTGGCCACTCTTTTCTTTTTATTTACAAGCTAGAATCTTTTCCAAAAACTCTTAAATATTCTTAGTTGTGAGTATATCTTCTAGATATTAGAGAAGAAAAACTCACTCTCTAATAAAGAAAAGAATAAACCACAAAATAGAATAAAAAAACATATGAGACATGCATTGACAGGATAACAAGTGATCTTTGAAGTAAAAAAAAAACTTTGATTATTATAAATACAAGCTAGATTAATGTGGCAAGGTAGAAAAGTTCTCAATTGCAGAATCCAGTTGTTAATTTGAGATAGACTTTTGTTTAGAGAATAAAATTTCACCACCAAAATAGGTTAGAGAAAGAGACACAATCAATGGTATTTTTACCCTTTAGAATATTAAGAGATGTAAAACATTGACTACAAATTTTCAAAAAATAAAAACAAGGCATAAAATGTCAATTCAATGATTGATCTAAGAAAGAATGTGCTAAATTATAAAAAGTAAAATATGACTAAAAAAAGTAGAAAAGGAACCCTTCTAATTAAAGAAGAAAGGAAAGAAAAGAAATTAACAACAAGTAATTGATCAGAAAATCATGTAACTCAGATTTGATAAAGCAGCAGAATTATGCAATTAATAGTCATGAGCCTCCGCAATTAAGGTACCATATGCTCTCATGAGGCCTTTTGTGAGAGCACACCTGTAAAATCATCAAATATCAAATTTAGGAACCCAAACATATTTGGGTTCCTTCTTTTGAAAAGAAGAATGCAATGCATGAGTGTTATACAGTGAATTATGCAATTTGGATTTCCACACCCAATGTGTACTACGGTGAATGGTGCAAGTGTGTTGTATGTGTCCTAACATACCAGATGAAAAACATCTAAAACCAGGAAAAGGATTTCTTAATTGGTTCGGGTTATAATGCCTCTTCCTAGGTTTTGGCTTTAAATCAAGTATTGATGTATTCCAATTTCTCTCAATTGTATTCAATCTTCCTTTAAACCTCAAATTAGTATTTTCTAAATTAATCTCCTAACAGTGCTTTTTATGCTCATATTCTTTAGTAGAAGCTTTAAAATCAGATTCAAGCGAGGGTTAGGAAGCTTTAAAAGAATCATACTCAATAATTAATTCAGAATGCTTTTTATTTAAATCATCAAATTCATCAAGTAGAGACATGTGATTGCTATCAATTTGAAGGTGATCTTTACTCAAAATTTCATGTTCTTTTCATAAATTTAAAAACTTCAATTTCAAACTAGAGTGAGTTTTCTTAAGTTTTCTATATGATGCATAACTTTTCTCACATATTTCAAGTAATTGATCATAGGTTGGTTGGCATACCTCTTCTTGGTCAGATTGTTCAAAATGATCATCGGCCATTAAGCATAAGTTTGTGGTTTCCTCTTCTGCCTCAGTCTCAGAGGAGTCTGATGCAGATTCCTCCCAGAACACCTTTTAGACTCGCTTCTTATCCTTTCTGAACTTAGATTTCTCCTCACTCTTTTCTTTCCTTGTGTGATTCTGAAGTGTTGGACAATCAGCTCTAACATGTCTAGGTTTCCTGCATTCAAAACAAACAACCTCATAAGACCCTTTAAAATTTTTATTATCCTTACTTTTTCTCCAATTATAATGATGCTTGTGACTCTTCCTTAGAATGTTTTTGAATTGCCAATTGATGAAGGCAACTTCATCGCTTTCAAACCCGGAAGAATCTGAATTTGTTTCATTGGCCTTCAGTGATATGGTTTTCTCCTTCTTTTTCTCACCTGCATCTAAATTTCTTTGATTCGCACCTTGCTTATAAGCAATGAGTGATTCAAGTAAGTTATCAATCAAATAAGCATTTAAATCCTTGGATTCAGAAATTGCAGAGATTTTAGCATTAAAAGAAGAAGGCAAACATCTTATAATTTTGTTCACTTTTTCATAGTTGGTGAGTTCTCTTCTTAAAGCATGCAATGATGTAACAATTTGAGTAAATCTCATATACATATCAAAAATTGATACATGAGATTTCATACAAAAAAGTTTATAATCATGTAATAAAATATTTAAACGAGATTGTTTAACTTCTTTGGTTCCTTCATAAGTGATACACAATTTATCCCAAATCTCTTTATTAGTTGTGCAAGTTGAAACATGCATGTAATCTTCAGATTTTAAAGCACAGAAAAAGTAGTTCAGACATTTTGCATTAAGTTGCACAAGATCCCTATCATCTAGAGTCCAATCAGTAAAATGAAGTGGAACAGTAATGCCATTCAATTTTGCAGTTGGAGGCGTAAAACCATTCTTAACAAGCATCAAAATGTGATAATCAATTGACTGTAAAAAATGTAGATATGCGAGTTTTACAAAAATCAAAAGGAATATTTTCAAATAAAGGTGGTTGGGTAATAGAAAACCCTTCCGCAGTATTACAATTTCTATTATTAGCCATGGATCAAAATTTAAAAGTTTTCAAACTTAGTTTTTATGAATCCCACTCTGATACCACTTGAAAGTTTGTTAGGGATGTTAAGCCCTTAGGAACTAGCCCGAGGCTAACCAAGAGGGGGGGTGAGTTGGTATTTTAAACAAAACACAAACCAAACCAAAATTCACCGCAAAGAATAACTTATGCAAAAATTAAATGTGAAAATAAAACGAAGAAAGATTACACCAGATTTATAGTGATTTCGCCAAATCTTGACCTAAGTCCACTTCTCGTAGGAACTCTCCGACTATTGCACTAACTAAGTGTCTCTCATTTAGCTCCCACAGCTAGGCGGAGAAGCCTCTACAACAGACTCTTTTTCACCAACCCCGGTGCAGTAGAGAACTGACTCCTTTTGCTTCCTCCTGAAGCAGGCAAAGAACCAACTCCTTTTTCTTCCTCCTGAAGCGGGCAGAGAACCTTGACCTTTTGCTGAAGTAGACCTCCCAAGGACGAAGGATGAAGAACGGAGAAGACGACTTGGAACCTTGATTGGAGCAACCTTTGTGAACCCTCTTTCAAACTCCCCCTCATAAGTTTCTTTCTCTCTCTCTCTCTCTCTCTCTCTCTCTCTCTCTCTCTCTCTCTCTCTCTCTCTCTCTCTCTCTCTCTCTCTCTCTCTCTCTCTCTCTCTCTCTCTCTCTCCTTCTCCCTAAGTTCTCTCAAGTCAAGACAGCAGTACTCAAGGTCTTTAGCATGAGAAAATTTGGGTCCTTTAAATAGAATTTCAAGAACCGATATTATCGTCCAAGATGATATTTTTATCGCATGTACGATCACTACAAATTAAGCTAAATCAGCCTAGACAACATGGGACGATCAGAAGAAATTGTTCACATCATCCAAGATGATAATATATCATCCTAAACGATTAGTTCAAACACAGATTATCGGCCAGATAATCGCTCGGAAAGGGGGTATGGACGATCCAAAATTAGCTTGATCATCCTGGCCGATCTAACGATCATCCCAGATGATTAGTTCAAAATAGAGGAAAATCATCCAGACCATCGCTCAGAATAAGAGCTGGCTGATGTTTGATCATCCAGGAGCAAACAAGGATTTTTTAACTGATCGTCCTGGACGATCCTACGATCGTCCAGGATGATGTGATCGTATCAATCAAGCCTTAATTTCTTTCCTTAATTACCAGATTAATTTAGGCATAATTATGTTAAATCATCCAGGCCGATATAATAGATCGGCCAGGCTGATGTCTAAAAATAATTCTTACCTAAATAGATCTGGAGGCTGATTCTTTCTGATTTGAGCCTATCGTCTTGGACGATACAAGGATCATCCAGGACGATATGCTTAGTGATGACTGCCTTAACTAGGATACCCTAATTAGGGTTTCTATTTTTAGTCAGATCGTCCTGGCCAATATGAACATCATCCAGGATGATGTACTCAAAATAGAAAATAACAAAAAACCCTCAAGTGTGTGAGTGCAAGGTTACTTAATATCAGTAACCACTTTTATAATGGACTCAAGAAAGGAAAAATTACAAACTGACTCAAACTAAATCTACCCAATCTTGAGTTGGCTTTGAGTTGCATTCAATCTTGTGGACCTAAAAAGTTAGTAGGCAAAGCAGTCACAGATAATTATGAATGTTTGCTATTATCAATAGTTTAATTCATAAACTTATATTTGCAACACACCACTTAATACATCTTCAATGCTTCAGTATTCTTAAAGGAACACAATATCCAATCCACTCCTAAACTTGTTAAAAGGAGAAACCCACACCGGCCCCATTACCTTTTTAATTTGGAGTTTGGCCACCTTTCTTTAAGTTGGAGCCTCAGTTATACTTTATATTCTTTATACATATATATTAATTTTTATATATACATTAATTCATACATCAAGCATATATTCATGTGGTATGGTATATCAATACATTAGAGGGTAGATTTTTTCTTAAATTTTAGCGGTGCATGTCTTCATGACTTTGTAAGAAACATACATTAGATCTAGGATGATGTAATTTTATACTACATACATGAACAACTTTACCAATACATGCATGTATTTTACTTTCCTATAAATGTACACTTAGCAAATCACATAGGACTTCGACTAAGTAGGTAAAGTCCAATGATGGGGATGCTTACTTATTCCCTTATGGGTTTTAGGTTATGATGTCATCAAATTTTTCAAGAAAATTAGACATGTACATTAGATTAGAAGTTTAATATTAGAAAGAATTAAGTTTACCATAGAGCATTTTGAGATAATTCTAAAATTCTTTTAAAGTGAATTATCAAGGTGTATTTGCATTTTAGGAGTCCTGATTAAAATTCAAATTTGAATCCTTACTATAGTTAAATAATAACTTCCTATCTTCCATACATTAAAATTACCATATTTTTTTGAAAGTGTGCTTAGGTGGTTAGCTGGTAGTCTATTCTAAGTAGATGTAAATCTAGATTTTATTACACTCTATATTCTTCCTTCTAAGAGGATTATCCCAAACTTCTAATAAATTGTCAACTCAAACCCTAAATTCAAACATATCCTAAATCAATACTTCTTATTTCTATTTAAAAATAAATAAATAAATAAATAAAATAAAAAAACCTCTTATTTTTGTTTCCAAGCTGGATGAGACTACAAGGAGTCTTGGTTTTCATCGTAGTGTGGCGAATGTTTCTAACAAAATTTGGATTTTTTTGGAAAGAACCAATTAACGTTGATGTTGTTGGTGATTTTACTCAAGTCTTACATTGCAAAATTGAGTATATGTAGTTTAATTTTTATGCTTCTCTTATTTATGCATCTTCTTCTTCTATTATTGGAAAGGATCTTTAGAATCATCTTTTTGAGTTTAATAGTCTTATTAATTCTCCTTAGTTAGTTGGTGGAGATTTTAACACTATATCTAATCCTTCTGATTGGATTGGTGGTTCTAACACTATTTATCAAGTGATGGAAGATTTTAATAGTATCATGATGGATTGTAGTCTTATTGATATTTGGTCTACTGGTAATCTTTTTACTTGGAATCGTGGGAATATATGGCAACGTTTAGACCGTGTTATCTTTAATGATTTATGGATAAATTCTAGTAAAAACACTTTTATAGAGCACTTAAGTAAAACTTTTTCTGATCATTCTCCTCTTCTGATTGGTATTAAAGCTAGATAGTATGTCTCTTATCTTACTTTTAGATTTCAAAATATGTGGATGTTAGACAATTCCTTCATGGATTTGGCTAATGAGAATTGGTAGGCTCCTTTGCATCCTGATAATGATAGTGTTGGGATGAATAAATTTTGGTTTAAACTCAAAAGGTTTAAGTTTAAACTTAGTTGATGGAACATAAATGTGTTAAAAAACCTTATTACTACTGAAGAGAAAGTTAGTTCCTATGAACTTCTTTGCCAGAGTGATCCTTCAGATGTTAATTTAGTTAATTTGAAAGAAGCTAAAAGTTGCTTATTTAGGCTTCAAGAGCAAGAGTAGATGTATTGGAAACAAAAAGCCTCTTCTAAACATCTTCTTGAAGGGGATAAGAATACTAAATAGTTGTATTCTTTGGCCAATAAGAATAGAGCTAGAAGTTTTATCCATCAAATTAAGTTTCATGATGGGATCATTATTGAGGAGGAAGATGAGATTGTTAAGTCAGCTGATGATCTTTTTTCTAAGTTATTTAATAAAAACTTTAACCATCATTCTGTTGATCACCATGAAATCATCCCTAAAATCATTAATGAGTAGGAAAACATTATTCTTACTCTTTTACCTTTGATGGAGGAAGTCAAGAAAAGTGTTTTTGATATTAATGTTGATTCTATGGCATGTCCTGATGGCTTAACTACTAATGTTTTTCAAAAAGTTTGGTATATCATTTGTAATGACTTATATGCTTCTATTTCGGATTTCTTTAATGGTAATTCTATTCCTAAAGTTTTTTCTAGTACTTCTATTAAGCTTATTCCAAAAAACATTGGTGTCAATAAATGGGAGGATTTTCGTCCTATTAGTTTGTGTTCATTTTTTTGTAATCTTATTTCTAAAATTCTTTAGGATCATTTATCCCCTATACTTTCAAAAATTATTTCTCCTTACCAAATGGGTTTTGTTAAAGGTAGATCCATTACTGATAACATCCTTTTGGTGCAAGAGATTATTTAAGACCTCGACCTCAAAGTGAGAGCTGGTAACATGAATTTTAAATTAGAAATTAATAAAGTTTATGATAACATCAACTTGAATTTTTTGTAACCCATTTTACAGTTTTTTGGTTTTAATTCTATTTTCATTAATTTCATCCATAACATTATTAAAAGGTCTTATTTTTCCATTATAGTCAATGGTAAAAGCACAGTTGTTTTAAATCCTCTCATGGTATTCAGCAAGGTGATCCACTTTCCCATGATTTTTTTCATTATTGTGGATGATTATCTTTCTAGAGGTCTTACAACCCTCCTTGAAGCTCAACCTAACCTATGTTTTAGAACTTTTGGGGGTTTTCCCATCTTCCATTTATGCTTCGCTGATATTGTTCTTATTTTTTCTAATGGTTTTGTTTATATGGTTAGAATGTTTACTAGATTCTTGAGTAATTTTGAATTTTTTCAGTGGCATTTTTAGTATTAAGAAGTCTTGGAATACATTTAGAACTAAATATGAATCTTCTAAAGTTTTTGTTATGTTATGGCATAAAAGTATTCCCACTTCTATTGCTATTTTCATTTAGAGAGTCATGCAAAATTTGGCTTCCAAGTGCCAATGTTGTTATCATGTTAAGAATAAGGATCATATTTTTATTTCTAGTCCTATTGCTACTAAAGTTTGGATTCATTTTGAGAATATCTTTAAACTTAATTATTTTAAGGGTAACATTTCTATCAAGAATATCCTCAATCATTGGTTTACCAACTCTAGAGGTCACATTACTAATCTTATTCCTTCACTTATCATATGGTTCCTCTAGATCTATAGGAATAACTATCTTTTTAACAGTACCATTATGAATCATGATTATATTATTAAAAATGTGAAAGAGAAAGTTTATAGGATATTTTATTCTAATTTTCTAACCGCTAAGAATTTTAATGGTTTTTTCTATGTTTCTAAGTATTTTGGCATTGTCTTGCATGATAAGGATATTGAAAAGGGGTATAGATTGATCTATTAGATTAAACCTCCTCATAACATGTTCAAGTTAAATAGTGATTGCTCGGATAAAGGGGAAAAGTGTGGTTGTGGTGGTATCATTAGAGATTATAATAGTAATTTTGTAGTTGCTTTTGCTAGTCCTCTTCATACTACTCTGTTATATGTTCTAAACTTTTGGCTATCTTGTTTGGTTTAAAGTTATGTATTTCCCTTGGCCTAGTTAACATTTGGATTACACAAATTATTTTGCCTCAAAGACAGGGATGAGAAGATTTGTAATCTTGAATTTTTTTTATCTTATTTGGGAAATTAAATTTCTTTTAATTTTCTTTAATGTCAAGTTGACTCATACCCATAGAGAAGGTAATGCTTGTGCTGACTGGTTACCTAATCATGGGACAAACCTTGATTTTCCTACTGAATTTTCTTATAATAAGTTGCATAACATTTGTTAAAGGCATCATTAGATTATATAAACTTGGTTTTCCTTATGTTAGAAATTAAGTTTTGGTTTTCATGGGCCAGTTTTTATTCCTTTTGTTATTCTATAATTTTGCTTGGTTTACTGGTTCTGAATTCAAAGAATGCTAATTATATTATTCCTCTCTTGGATAATGAGACTGGGTTGGTTTTTTAGGGGAATATTTTTCTTGGTATGAACTTTAGACATTGGTATTTATGTTTTGTTTCCTTTTTTATGGATGAGAATGAGTATCTTGTTCTAGTTGAGATTCTTCGCTTCTATCAGAGTAGTAATTTTGATTTTTATTTAGCTAACAAGCATTTTAGATGGCAGATTTTTGGTCAGATTTGGTTTGGAAAGCAGTCCAACAGTAATCTTCAATTAGATTTTGATGCTTACTATCAGGATTGGCATGTTATGAGCAGTAATTGCAAAACTCTTTATGCTGGCCAATACTCGATCTATTGCCCATCTACTACCTGGATTTATTTGATTTGGCTTGTGGACAGTTTGCATTTCTGGCATAGCCATTGTGCTAGTCCATCTTTCCCATTTCTGTGGTTCTGATGTTCTTGTGTAGTGTTGCTTTCTCTTCAACAGGTGGATTTTAAGGCTTTGGATTATTTTATTATGATTTTTTGTAGGGCTCTTCGAGTGTTGGTCTATGGCTGTATGGTATTTCTATTTTCATTCAAGAGTAACCCTTTCTACTTCATTACATGTTTCCTATACAGGTCAATTGAGTGCCATGGTGGGTTTGGGAGTAGACTGGAGTGGCATTTAGGTGTTTTTCATGGTAGGACTACAGATACGATAAGCCTGAGCTTGTATGGCCATCTCGAACTTTATTTTCGTTTTCATCATTGGTGTTTTTTTATGTTTTCTTTTAGGTTGTTTCTATGGAAATTATTTATTATTACCTTAACTGGTTGGAGTTGAACATCACATGGTTTAACTTCTTCTTTTTTATCATGTACACATGTCCTAATCCGGCTTATCTGGACTAATCTCTTTAGGTCTTTTGTGCCTATCTATTTATAGCTCTTCTTAAATTCTAATGTGTTTATTTATAACCATGGGATCTTGGTCATTGGTTACAAGAAGTTTCTTGATTGTTTAATTTGGTTTTGTTTTCCTTATTGTGATGAGATGGGGTATGCTTATGGTTTTTACCTTGTTCCTATTTACTATTGGGATTCTAATGAATTTATTTTAATTAACAAAGCTTCTTCATGTTATTGCACTTTTCTTCATGTTGTGTGCTTAGTTTTGCAGGTTAAATTAAATGTTGCCAAGGTGACAAATGGTTTTTTTTCTAGGTTTTTTTTGTACTTGTGATTTGTAAGGACCTTGAGCTCGTAGGATTTTTTAACATTTTTAATAGCCTGTTTGAGCAATAGAGAGCTCAAGGTCCTTTTTAAGAACTTTGTAATTTCTATTTTATTTAATGAGTAAGCTCCTACTGTGGGTTTCTCTTAAAAAATTTAAAAAAAAAAATTAAAAACCAAACACAGGATTTTTCTTTTCATTAGCTACTCATGTGTCTCTTTGCTCTGGCAAATTTTGGGCAATCCAGTCCTTCCTCCGTCGCCTCCTTCCTCTACATTCTATAGAGGTATGTTTCGCTGGTTCTTTAAATTTTGTTAATCTTACTTTCTCTATTTTGCTGCTTTGTTGTTTTGTCCATCTCGTTTTCTTTTCTTTTTTTTTTTTTTGTTCGATGGTGACTCCATCGCCATAAAACCGTTAGACTTTTGGCAAGCCAATCAATCCTTCCAAAGCTTCTTCTTGCTCATTTAAAGAAGTGGTTACAGGTATCTCATATGTTTCTCTGTCTAAGTTAGATTTGGTTCATATGACCGTCAAGGGACTCCCAGCTTTAATTTTTAATGAATATGTGATTTCTAAGCTTGTTGTACCTTTTGAGTTCACTTTGGTTAGAAAGTTTATGCTTTGTCATCCAAATCTTGATGTTATTCACAAATGTTTTGTTAACCTAAAATTACCTGGTAACGTTTCCATTAGCCTTTTGGATCCAAGGCATATAGCCATTCAATTTTTTAATTATTTGGATTATAGTCAGATATTTTCTTGTAGATCTTATTACATTTAAGGGTGCCAAATGCAATTACTAAAATGGACTCCATTTTATGTCAAGGAAGAGTCACCTATAGCACCCCATGTGGGTGTTTTTTCCAAACATGCTATTACATGTGTTTAATAACAAAATCTTATTTGCTTTAACAACAATTTTTGGTAGACCTCTTCAAACTGATCAGGCTAAGGCTTCTATTTCAAGACAATATGTTGTGCGAATTCTTGTTGAAATGGATGTCTTCAACAAGCATCCCAAAGATGTTTGGCTTGGGCCTGAGCATTGTGGTTATCTTCAAAAAGTTGAATTTGAAAAACTTCCAGATTTGTTATTATCATTGCATAATACATGGTCATAGTAATATAGAATGCTTTCATTTGCATCTCAACCTTCATGTGCAAAAAGTGTCTACTAAAGAGGCTAAAGGGAAAGGGAAAGTTGATTCCCTTATTCACTCTTTAGAGGATAATGTGAAACAAGATTGACATTTGCCATTAGAAAGTAATCTTAGGAATGAGATTTGTGATGTGGGAGAAATGGCTCATCAAGTGGAAGAATTTTTTAACACAACTAGTTTAATTCAAAAGTGCTAGAAAACTTTTGATTTGATCAATAGTGACGAACAAGTTAATGTTATGGTTGCGGAACATAGCAACACTTTAACTTGTTTGAAATTACTGTATTCTACTAACAAAAACCAATCTTTTCTTTGGGATGGTTTTGTTGTTTAATATGAAGTGATTTTATAGGCACTTTTGTTGGTTTGGTTGGTTGGGTGGGTTGGATGTGCTGTGGTGGTCTCATTATGTTTGGGTTGCCATATTATCTGGTCTTCTCTTATTTTACCCTTGTGTTTGGGTATACAGTTGAGTGGCTTTAGGGTGGTCATCCAAATGTTTACTATGGCTTTTTCTTTTTAACCACCAGTGGCTTGTTCCTAGGTGAGCCCTATTGGTTTTTGGCCTTTATAAACTGTTATGTGATTGCCTTATCTGGCATTCCCAATTTGGGGAGTATTTTACTAGCTCTGTTTGCAGGGGCTGATTTGTGCAATGGTTGTGTCATTCAGGTTATATGATATGCTACCTGTAACTTTACTGTATTTCCACATATTTTTCTCTCTCTCTCTTAATGTGTCAGAGTGGGTGTGTGATTAGAATTGAGTGGCATTGGGGTTACCTTCATGATTCCTTATTTGATTTTAACTTACTAACTTTGATGGTATTCCATTCCTTGGTATGATGTCTCCTTTTATGGCCCCTAGTTGCTCTGCTGAGCATTCTCACTCCTTTTGTGGTTTGAGCAATTTTTTTTTCTAGAGTGTTTTTTCTCTATTTAGACAGTTCTGTTATGGTATTTATACTTGATTTCTTGATTTATCCTCAAATTACTATTATGTTTTCTATTTACATTCCTAGATTAAGTATTGGGCTTTAGATTCTATATATTCTTATTATTGGCTCAAGTATGAGTTGTTGTTTTGCATTAGTGATGATTGTCCTTTTATTGGCAGAGATTTTCTTGGTAAATCTTGTTAGAATAATTATTTTTGCTATATTGTAGATATGTTCCTGTATTATACTTATGGAGGTGCTTTTATTATCTATGTGGTTTGGGGTAGCAATTCTATGTAGAATTATTGGTGTATTCACTAGGTTCAGAATTTTCTGGTAGATATTCATTATTAAGGAATTGGCATTATTTACTCTTCTATTTATTTATTATCTACTATATGGCTTGTGTTCTCTTTCAACTGCTCTATTGTTATTACATTAATTGTAAGTCTATTGTTCAACTGCTCTCTAGTTTATTATTGTAGGTTATTTTTGAATTATCTTTTATCGTGCAAGCTGAGTTTATGGACTTCATGATTGAGCTTACAAGAGTTGTTGAGATTTCTCATTCTTTTTTGCATAGCTCTATTTTGGGTGTAACACCGAGCTGAATGGTTATAATTTTTTAGTTTCTTTTTGAGGTTTTGCATATTTGTAACCTAGAATGTTATTAGGATTTCTTGTACTTGTGCTAACTGGGGAACTTTGGCCCATAAGTTATTTTTTGGCTTTTTTATACCTCTTTTGAGTTGTATAGAGATGGATGTCTCCTTAAGCACCATGTACTATTTTTTGTTATTAATGCGTAGGCCCGTTGGTGAGTTTTAACTAAAAAAATCCAAACAATTGGGGTGTGTTTTAGCTCTATGATTGTGATTTACACTATTGCTTTTGTGGTTTCTACTATAGATTTGTGCGGTTTGTTTTTTAGATTCATTTATTTTGAGTTGTGTTCGTGTTAATTCCTAATTTCTTTTTCCTGAGGTCGCTCGGCCTTAGGTTATTTTGTTGTCATAATGGCAGCTGGTCCATCTTCTTCCTCTCCTCATTTATGGGGTGCTCTTCCATCGAGGTTATTCATTGCAAAGAATGGTTTCCTCGGTAATGAAGGTAGTGCAAATACCACTAAATCCAGGTTATTTCGTGATGTTCTTACTGGTGGTTCATCTTCCAACCAACCTACCTTCTCCTTCACGAAATCTTCAGTAAAAGGTTTCCCCACTATTTTGATATCAGATGAGGATATAATTAAACTTGCGAAAACCATTGAAAATTTACACTTGATATCAAATGAGGTGATGTCCTTATCAATTTACTGTTGCGGATCTATGGCTTATGATTTTGATGATAGCAAACATTCTTTTTCTCTACGACTGCCTTATCTACTGATATTTTAGGTTTACATGATCAGACTGCAATTTGGAACCAGCTCAAGATTGGGTAGACTAGGTCTGAGTCAGTTTGTACCCTTTTTTCTTTCTTGAGTCTATTGTATTTAGTGTGGCTCCTGATACTTTGTAACTTGGAAGATTTCTGACAGTTTACTAGAGTTTATGTTTTTGGTAACATCATTTGGGACGATTTTATATCATCCTGGATGATCTGTCCAAAAGCAGAAACCCTAATTAGGGCATCCTCATTAAAGCAGCCGTCATTATGCAAAACACATCGTCCTGGATGATTTTGGATCGGCCAGGACGATAGGCTCAAAATAGAAAGATTCTGCCGCTAGATCTATTGAGAAATAACCTATTTTTGGACATCATCCAGGTGGATCGTCCAGGACTATAAAATATCGTCCAGGACGATCCAGGTTAATTTTTCCAAAATTTCTCTGGAATTTAAGGAAAGCAATTATGACTTGATTTCATGATCAAATTGGCCTGGACGATCGCAAAATCATCCTGACCAATGTGCTGGACGATTGGACACGGGATAGCTATTTTTCAGGGCGATGTTCAGGACGATATTCCATAATTTGTTCTGATTTTCCAGGATGATATATTATCGTCCTGGACGATATGAACAAACTTCTTCTGATCATCTCAAATCGTCCTGGCTGATTGGGCTTAAATTGTACTGATCGTACAGGACGATATGCCTATCATCCTGGACGATAATGTCGGCAACTTGCATTAATGAGCTCGTTTTGAGAGCTTCTATTTATGCTATGACAAGGCACTTTGTAAGTGTCTTTAGCAGCCATTGTACCTTTATTCTTGTGGGGGAAACTTGAAGAGAGAGCTTGAAAGGGAGTGAGGAAAGGGTGGAGTTTGTAGAGGGAGAAGATCCTGTGAGGGGGGACTCAAGGGAGTGTGGAGGGGGATCCACACGGTTACTCCAGCAAGCTCGCACCTGAATACCGTCGGATTCAAGGCTTGTCTCGAGGGAAGTTTGCCAAAGAAGAAGATCTCTTTGGTGTCAAAGGACCCGGCGACTCCGCCGCACCGGGGACGGTGGAAGTGATTTTGTAAGGGCTTCTCCGCCTAGCTGTGGGGGCTAAAGGAGAGACACTTGTTTTAGTGCAATACTTGGAGGGTGCCTCTAAGGAGTGGACGTAGGTCAATATTTGACCGAACCACTATAAATCTGGTGTGTTCTTTCTTATTATTTGCTTCCGTTTTCTTTGTGGTGATTTTGGTTTGAGTTTTATCTTTGGTTTAAAGTTATCCAATTCACCTCTCTCTTTGTTAGCCTTGGGCCAGTTCTATAGGGCTTAACATCCCTAACGAACTTACATTTACACTTGTTGGAAAGTTTTTGATCCGTAGACCTAACCTTGACGTGATTCTTTTTTTTTTTTTTTTTTTTTTAGAACTTGAAATTATCTTATATTTTTTTATAGGCTTGCTTGATACTAGACATGTTGTGATCCAATTATCAATTGATTTGGAATATAGTTGGGTCTTTACAAGAGGATCTTATTACATAAATAATTATCAAATGAGATTGCTAAAGTGGACATCGTATTTTTACATCATCGATGAATCTACCATTATAGGGAAGTTTTGGGTTTTTTTTAATGCTCTCGTGTGCTTGTTAATCTAGTTGCATTGGTCAACATCATAACTCTTAGAACTCCCATATATTTTATGGAGGATACTCCTTTTGAATGGTACTCAAATTGAGTAAATAAATTTGCTAAGCAAGGTTTATTGCCTTCAAATTAGACCTGAGGCAAAGACTAGTAATTCGAATACATGAGGAATAAAAAATATCATAAATAAGCATCAAAATCGGGTTCTAGCTTCACTAGTCTACATTTGTCTGTTGATAATGAACATTTCTTAGTAAAATCAAATTATTTAGTCTAATAACCACTTTTTGGTGAATCTTAAATCTTTTAACAAACTCTATTTAGAAACTTTTGATGATTTAGATGACTCTCAAGTTATGGATACACCTCCAGAACTAGAAGAGGAGATTAAATTTATAATTGATAATCTAAAATAAATAAATATGGGCACTTAAGAAGATCGTCGTCCAATTTTTATCAGCTCTTTCTTGAATAAAGATGAGGCATACACATGATTAAGTTATTATCAGAATTCAAACTCCATTTTGCTAAATTTATGAAGAAATGTTTGGATTATCTCCAGACATAGGAGTTTAGAAGTTGACTAATTAATTATAAATGGTTCCAATAAAACAAGAACTTCATGGAATGTGACTCAACATTGAGTAGCAAGTTGTGGGTGAAGTTAAGAAGCTAATCAATGATGGCTTTATCAGGGGAGAAAAATATCTAAGCTAGTTAGCTTGCATCATTTTAGTTAAGAAGAAGAATTTTCATATATGAATTTGTATCAATTTTAGAGACTTGAACAAGGCTTATCCTAAAGATGATTTTCTACTTCCTATGCTGAAACACATGGAAGATATTGCTTACTTGCATGCAATGTTTTCCATTAAAGATGATTCATCTAGATATAATTATTTCAACATGGATCCCAAATATAAAAAATATACATCTTTTAGAATGCTAATAGGGATCTACTTATACAAAGTTATATCATTCAAGTTAAAGAATTTTGAGCAACTTATCAACAAGCAATAATGAGGATTTTTTATGAACTCATCCACCACTAGGTGGAGTGTTATGTTCAAGATCTAGTCATTAAAAGTCATAAAAGAGAATATTATTTTTATAATTTAGGAATACTTTTCCAAATATTATATTAATATAACTTTTAAATGAATCCTTTATAGTGTGCCTTTGGCTTCACTTCAAGGAAATGTTAGGGTTTTGTGGTTTAACACTGTAGAATAGAAATAGATCCAAATAAAATCAAAGAAATAATAGAAATGTCACCACCTATAAGCCTTATACAATTGAGATCTTTCCAAGATCGATTATCATACCTTAGGAGATTCATATCAAACTTTTAAGGTAGATATAAGCCATTTATAGCATTGTGCAAGAAAGACACTCCATTCAGGTGGGACAATAATTGCCAAAAAAAAATATTTGATAGTATAAAGCAATATTTCAAAAATCCTCTAATTTTATTAGCATCCTTACCTGGGAAGTCGTTGATCCTATATATGACAGCCTTAAGTAAATCTCTTGGTGCCATATTAGCTCAAACTAACATGGAACGAAAAGATAATGCACTTTATTATCTGATCATATATTTACTTCCCACTGAAGTGAATTATCCTCCAATAGAGAAGTGTTGTTTAACCTTAATATTCATTGCTTAGAAGTTGAGGCATTACTTGATATCTCATAAAGTAAATTTGATATGTAGATAAACCCACTGAAGTATTGATGACTCATCCAATATTATTAAGAAGATTAACACAGTGGTTAATGATTTGATCAAAGTTTGATATTACATTTTTATTTTGTTAGCATTAAAAGGACAATCTGTAGTGGACTTCCTAGCAGCTCACCCAATGTAAGTTTAATTACCTGATAAATGATGAACTACCAAATGAACAGACCATGGAATAGGATTCAAATGCTAATCCTACTTGTGTATTTTACTTTGATAATGTTACTTCCTATCAACAAGGAGTATCATATGATTTTTTCCAAAGGCATGTAAGAATTGGTATAGTACTTGTCATGCAAGATAAAGGTTTGATGTATTACTCTTACCATATATTAGACCCCTATATGAACAATGAAGCTTAGTATAAGGCACTTATAACAAGCTTAGAACTAATGATCTTAAATGGGATCAAAGATATCAAAAAATTTTTAGATTCCCAGCTTGTGATTAATTAGGTGGCTGGAATTTATAAAGTGCTGAAAGAAACTCTAATTATATATCATCAATAGATGATGCGTCTGTTATAACAAATCCTAAATGTGATGTTGTACATAATTTTTCATGCAAAGAATTCTATAGTGGATACTCTCACTAAACTAGCAAAAGGATTAGCATTTCCTGAATGAGATTCAATTTTGATAGAGGTGTAAGGCTGACAAGTTTTATCTCCGACAACCTTTAAATATAAAAATAAAAAATTGTCAACTGAGGTGGATATTATTTTAGTACTACACATTGAAGTGATTTATTAGAGAAAACCCTTCATAAAATACTTATAAGAAAATAAGCTCCCTCATGACAAGTCTGTAGTAAATCAAATTAAAAGATGGCCATTGTCTTATGCACTAGTTAATAACACCCTATACAGAAGATCATTTGATCTGATATGGTGCGGTGTCTAAATAAATTAGAAGTTTGAATAATCATAGAAGAAGTATATTCTGGATTGTGTGGTGCACACCAATCTGGATTGAAGATGAACATGAAAATCAAATGAATGGGATATTATTGGTCATCCTTAATAGATGATTGCATAAATTTTACATGTCATTGCCATTAATGTCAAGTGTATGGTGTAGTCTTACACCAACCACCGAATGTCCTACATCTAGACATTATTTTATGGCCATTTAAAAGTTAGTGTATATATATAATCGATCTAATAGATCCTGCATCATTCATAGATCATAGATTTATACTACAAGCTACATATTACTTCTCAAAATGGATAAAAGTAGATCCTTTGAGGAAGTAAAAGTACATCATGTTCAAAAAAATTTCAAAGAGAATATAGTATGCCAATTCAGTGTTCCTCACCAAATTATCTCAAATAGTGGTCATTCATTTAGAACTACTAAGATAAACAACTTAGCAAGACGTCACAACATCAATTGGAGATACACCAGCATCTATTAACCTCAGGTAAATGGATTGGCAGAGGCCTTCAGCAAAACTTTCATTCAAATTTTAAAGAAAACCTTAAATAATAATAAGATTCAATGGCACAAGAAGTTGGTTGATGCTTTGTGGGCATACCAAACCATATATAGAACTCCAACTTAGACTATGCCATAAGCTTTAGTCTTTGGTGTTGAATCTTGAATAGGTTGTTAAACCTAAGATTATATCCCAAGGCTAACCAAGAGGGGGGTAAATTAGTAATTTTAAAAATTATGTTGGATTTTAAAATTTAAAATTGATTGATTCAAAAAAAGGCAAGTTAATTAAAGTTTCAAAAATAAAACTTTTCAACCACATAATTAAAAACTTGTAGTAAGCAAGCAGTGAAAATTAAAATGACACAAAGATTTATAGTGGTTCGGTCAAATACGACCTACATTCACTCCATGAAGGCTCTCTCTTCAAGTATTACACTATTATCAAAGTGACTCACCTTTTGCCCCCATAGCAAGGTGGAGAAGCCTTTACAAAACTCTCTTCCACCAATCCCTGGTGCAGCAGAGAACCATAGTCCTTTCATACCCTCCAAGTGTAGGCAGAGAACCTTCATCCTTTCACATCCTCCAAGTGTAGGCAGAGTACCTTCATCCTTTCACACCCTCTAAGTGTTGGCAGAGTACCTTCATCCTTTCACACTCTTCAAGTGTAGGCAGAGTACATTCATCCTTTCACACCCTTTAAGTGTAGGAAGAGTACATTCATCCTTTTAAACCCTCCAAGTGTAGACAGAGTACCTTCAACTATTCACACTCTCCAAGTGTTGGCAGAGAGCTAGATCTCCTTCAAAGATCTTCTCACGATCAATCTAGAAAGATAAAAGGAAGAGTGAAAAACTCAAATCACACAGAGATCCTTACCTTTGAGTAATCTTGTGACCCCTTCACACTCCACTAGCAAGAAATCTCTCTCAAACACTCTCTCACACTCACTCCTTAAATTGTCCTTGAAAAATCATGAAGCAAAAGATCTTTTACCATCAGTCTTTATTGGACATTCTATATAAAAGACACAAAAAACCATCCAAAAAACTAAAATTTTCAATTTAGAGCATACACGATCGTACAGTATGATCGTATGTTTGTGCATACGAACAATTCAAATACTATTGCGTATGAACCTATTATGAATTGGTACGAAATCATTTTTGTACGTGATCATTATCTGATACCAACAAAGTTCGTTAAGGACGAACAGTTAAAAAATTTCAAAATTTGTCTATGCAAAATGTTGGGACGAAATGAGCATGAATGGACCCGAGATGTTCGTCCTTGTATGAAACTAGGATCATCTAGTACGATTTTCGTGCAAGAATAGACCCGAGTTATTTTTCCTTGTACGAACCTGGATTGTCTCATATGATCCATACTTAAAAAAATAATTTTGTGCGAGAACAAACCACAGGCATCCCTCCTTGTACGAAACTAGCATTGTCCCATATGATCTTTGTGTGAGAAAAAACCTTAAACGTTCATCCTTATACAAACCTGGGATCATCCCGTTTGATTCATACTTAGAAAAAAAAAATTGTGCGAGAACAGACCCGAGGCGTTCGTCCTTGTATGAAACTGGGATCATCTCGTATGAACTTCGTGTGAGAATAGACCCAAGATGTTCGTACTTGTATGAACATAGGATCATTCCGTATGATCCATACTTAGAAAAACATTTTGGTGTGAGAATAGACCCGAGGCGTTCATCCTTGTATGAAACTGGGATCATCCCATAAAAACTTTGTGCGAGAACAGACTCAATACGTTCATCCTTGTACGAACCTGGGATCGTCCCTTACGATCCATACCTAGAAAAAATTTTTGTGTGAGAACAGACCTGAGGTATTTGTCCTTGTATGAAACTGGGATTGTCCAATATGAACCATACTTAGAAAAAATATTTTCATTTATATTCGTTCGACTGGTTGTTGGGAAAATAACTGACCAGATCATCTCGTACGAAGTGATATCGTATAGTACAATCAATTTTAAAAATATGAATTTTAAACTCTCCCCCGTGTGTGTGTGTGTGTGTGCTCAGTTACTCAAATACAATCACACTCTCTCAGACTCGAAAAAATGAAAAATACAGACTTCAATTATAATAAACTCTAAACTAATCTTGATTTAAATTATTCAATAATCTGGAGTATGATTTTCCTGAAATGTTAGTACACACAAGAGCAAAATAATTCTTCCAAAATATGTTAGGAAAAATAATAATCAAATCAATAATATTTAGAATCATAAAAATCATATAAGTTGCAAGAATATCAAACATGTAAAACTAACTATCTCAACAATCTCCCCCTTTTTGATGATGACAAAATAATTATTTTTTGAATAAAATTGAAAATTCTATATTTCTCCTTAACTCCCCTTAAATGAATAAGCATGAAAATATAAGGGAATTTCTATCAAGAATATATAATTTTTTTTCATAAACTCACAAAATACTTCAAACAGAAACATAAAACAACTCTAACGAACACTAAAATGCAAACAAACATTATCAAATGCAAACAAATAATTTTTCTCCCCCTTTTTGACAACAACAAAGAAGAAAAATAATGAAAATGTAAGAAGCCATATAAAAAATCTTTGATAATTGATCTTGAAAGATATTGAATTATAATTGTAATAACAAGATTAGTGCTCATTAAAGAAAAATAAGGATTCATAACATTTAAATTAAAATATAACATAGACAAAATAAATATATCAAGGTCATGAGATAATCTAAACAATTAGATAAGGAGAATTATTGCAAAAGTGATGAAATAAAGATTAATTAAAGTCAAATTCCAATACAAAATATGATTGAACATTAGATTGATTTTAAAATTGAAGATTAAAAGATAGATGAAAGAACATTTTCAATACACTTGTTTGGCGACATTGCGCATCTTTTCAAATATTTGTAACACACTTTGTGCATCTTTTTATGTTCGGGTTAATTTTGTAACTCTTTTTAATTTACGAACCATTACGCATTCTTTCAATTTTTGTACACTTATATAATTCTTAATTTTTTAATTGATATTTCCAAAATTAATAATCTAAAAACTCAAACTTCTCTAAGTACAAAGATAATTATATTAAAAAGAGAAATAAAAAATAATAAGACATCAAAATTAAAATAATAATATTAAAATTATGTATGTCTAAAAAGTATATGAAATTGATAGCCTTAACGTGATCGAGTTATGAATTAACTTATATTTTTGAAAAGTTAGATTTCCTAATGAAATTAATTTTTGTATTATTGTTCATATTATAACACTTTTTAGATCAATTAAGTAAGAATTATCATATAGGCAAACTAATATTTCAAGTAGAGAATAAAATCAACTAAACAAAAACAGGACATTTTTTATGCACAACTGATATCAAATTTTAAAAAGTGATACAATGATGCAAAACTAATATTAATACATAACACTCAAAAATATGATGCATAACAATAAGTACAAAAAATACAAACACAATATAGAAATCATCACATCACATCCAAAGGACTGGCAAAGATAATGCATAAGAAGTACATCTATAAATCTGAGGGGCCATAATCTGGAGGAGGTAGCTAGTTGAAGATAGAAAAATAACTATTCATCATAGCCACATTGGTGTTCACCGAGTCAAACTGATCTTGAATCCAACCCATGTCCTGCTGGTATAGGTGAGTCTGAATTTGATCAAAGCATTGATCAAGATGACTCTCTAGTTAGATAAAGTACTGGACCATCTCTTGAAAATTAGGTCCATGAGAAGGCATATGTGTAGGTGTAGATGCTCCCCCTTCTCCCTCAGAATCCTCACTTGTATTATCATATCTCCCAAAAGTACTCGAAATGAAGCATCAGAAAAGTAGATAGGCAATTCAAATAGAGGATTAGGATGAACTAGATTGTACTTCTTCTCAAGGATATAGGTCACTAGGTGTCCTAAAGCAAGATTCTTCTTCCTCTTATGAGAGACATGACCAATTTCAGAAAGTTCATGAATATAGTTAAAAATAAGTTGGGCTTCATCTATAGGTTGACCATTTATGATAAGATAAGTAACAGTGGATAGAAGAGGAGTAATGTTAATGCGGTCACCAGCTTTAGGAATAATAGAGGTTCTAAGGACATGCTGAATGATTCTTGCATTTTGGTTTAAAGAAGAGACCCTAGGCAAATGAAATACTTGTTCAATTCCTCTAATAACTTTATTTATTTTAGTCCAGTCAAAATTAGATGTAGAAGTCAAAGTGTGGGCTCTAACTTCATGAGTCCTTAAGTGCAAAAAGGTCCCCAAATCTTCCTTAGTTATTTCTACCCTTTTCTTAAAAATAAAAGATCAAATCCTACTCTCATCCTCACTAAAAGACATATTTGCAAGAAAGTAGTGAAAGGTCTTTTTATTGTAGGCATGAATCAAAGTCAAGATAAATACAAATTGAGTAGTGGCAAAAAGAGGTATCACTTAAAAGTGAATATCCTCTTGAAGTAGGATTCTAGAGGGTGTAATTTTTGTAGAAACAAACCTAAGAAAAGAATCCTCGTTAGCCCTGGATAGAAAGTTGTCATCTCCACCCCTGAAAGACAAACCCTTAGTAAGTCTACCCCTCTTGCTAGAACTGACCATTGCTAAGATTTGAAGGATTGGAAAAGGCTATTGAAGTGAATGAAAATAAATTCCCAAGCCCTCCTAATTAAAAAAAATGATGTTTCATACGTACAAAAATGGGTTCGTATTGTACGATTGATGGTTTGTACATGACAAAATAATTTTTTTTATGTACGAATGAATACGTTCGAAATGAAAAAACTTTTTTGTAATCACTCAAGTTACGAGGCATCCTTTCGTATAGGCCTTTAGATTGTAGGATCATATAGATGAATAGGGGTTCATCCAAGAGAATTGGTTACTTAAGATCATTTTAATGATAGTTATATTCGTCCCCTACATAGAATGACACGTGGTTCATATGTATGAACTACAGGTTCATACGTACGATTAATTATTGTTGCAAATCTATTTTTCATGGCTTATGTTTTGATGATTGACAAACACTATTTCTCTTGGACTACTTGTTGCTTCTAACTTTTCAGGAATCGAAGATCGGACGATCAAGAAGGAGCCAAGTTCAGGATTGCGTAGGTTTAGGGTTGAGTCAGTCTGTACTTTTGTTTTTCACTTCTTGAGTCTACTTGTAATGGTCAAAGAGACTGATGCAAATAATATTTGGAATTATCAAAAACGTACAAATTATAAGAATATCAAACATACAAAACTAAGTAGCAACTATCTCAACATTTTGTACTTAAGATATTTTTCCTTTGCAAGTGCATCTGCCTTCACTCAGAGTTGCAGGAAATTACAATGTGCCTTCATATCAAAATGTCAAAGTCTGATTAAAAGAACTCAAAGGTTTGGAACAGAAGCACCTGTAAGCTCAATAAAATCTTGAATTGTATAAAGTTAAAATGATCCAGGCTCATGATGAGTTGGTTCATTTGAGAACTTTCTAAGTAGGTGACTTGGTGCTAATTCTGTGAAGACCTATTTTGGCTCATCAAAAGATAGGTTATAAATTTGAACCAACTTAGAAAGGTCCATTCATGGTGGAGAAGGTTTATAAAGGAAGATCTTATAGCTCATAGATTTTAAAGGAGATTAACCTATGTTGTCAATCAATGGATGATACCTTAAGAAGTATTATAATGGATGATATATTATAATAATTTTTTAATGAAATAAATTTTGAAGTTTAAATTGACAAGGCTATTAAACATTCATAAGTGAATTGGGTCCACTAACAAAACTGGGTTCATAAATCTTCTTCTTTGAGAATTTATCTCTTACTTAGGTTTTAAATTCACTCATCTCAGAATCAATCTCCCATTCGAGTATTTTGAATTATCTAGGAATCGATCTCCTAGCCAAATTCCAAATCTTCCTATATAAGAATAAATCTCTCGATCAGGCTTTAAAATTTTCCATATGGGAATTGATCTCCCATTTTCACATCCATCGTTGCATGGGAATTGATCTCCTGATCTAAGTTGTAATCTTCCTTTCCAAGCATTAAACTCTTGGTTAAGTTTTAAATTTGCCCTCTTCTAATCCATCTCCTTTTTGGTATCCATCTTTATCTCGGAATTCGTCTCCCAGTCAAAGTGCAAATCTTCCTATCTGAGAATCAATCTCTTGGTTAGGTTTTAAATTCGCTCATTTAGGAATCGATCTCCCATTTGGGTATCCATCTTTGTCTGGGAATCGATCTCACAATCAAAGTTTAAATCTTCTTATCCAAGAATTGATACTCAACCAGGTTTTAAATTTGCTCATCTGGGATATGATCTTATGGTCAAAGTCAAAATCTATATGTATGAGATTATATCTCTCTATCATGATCATAAATTTTCTCATTTGGGAATGGATCTCCCATTTGGGTATTCATCTTTGCTTGAGAATCTATCTCCCATTCAAACATAAAAAATTTTCCTCTAAGAATTGATCTCTCAGTTAGGCCTAATACCTATTTGTTAGAAAATCAATCTTTCAATCAAGCCTTCACCTTCTAAATTCAAAATCAATTATTCTACAATAATTAATCAATTGCACAATAATCATTCAATCATCTTCAATTAAATGTTAAAATACTAAAGCTGTATTAAGTACTTATTAAGTATTCAATATATAAATATACTTATAATCATCTAACATGCAGTCATCTGATTTATCTAATGACATGATCTATAACCACTCACCTCAACTAATATCTAAATTCAATCATCACTGATTAATCATTAATCAACATCCCTATTACAATCAACTGACCCAATACACTACTTTATATAGTGCGCTAGCTCTTTGACCTTAGTTATGGTCCAAATCACTTCAATAAGATCTTTATACATCAAATCAAGAATCACTAGGTCTTGACCCAATGATTGATCAATTTGACCTAGGTGAGCTAGCTAAATTAGCTTTATTGATCAATAAATCAACCACCCCCAATTCAACTCCAAATCAATTACGTTCTATATCAAACTATTATGATCACTACTCCTAATGAAATTAGGCTTTACTGGTCAACCTGATTTAGTCAATAGTTGACTTAGTTAACTAAACCATAGTCTAGTCAAATCATACCTAATTGGGCCTATTCCTTGCATACACTCAAATTAGCCTATCTAAACCCTTAAGATTATTCTATTGCATAGTTCAAGCATCCTTAAGCTTTCCATGAGTCAACCCATTATCACTTTGACTTTGTCAAACCACCATTTGTGGATAATATCTCACCATATGCACACATTTTTTCTCATGCACTAAATTTATTCCCTCAATCCCTCATAAATTAATCTAAATAATAAACTAACACCTATAGAATCCGCCTCACGATGATTTGGTCAGTTGACTGGTCAAATAGTCAACACCAATGCATAGGAAAGAGTTGTATAGTTAACCCTTCTCTTAAAAATTCGTTTCACTTCATGAAATCCATGGCAATCCATCCAAATAGTATTTATAGCCCCCATGTCCACCTCAGTAGTCAACTTGACTTGTTGACTGGTCAAACAGTCAATAAAGCCACCTAAGCTAATTTAAAAGGTCAAACTTTCTCAAACCACCTAATTCTTCCAACTTCAAACCATTCTAGATGTTTAAAAACCTTTAAGAATATCTCTAATCACCTCCTAATATAGTCTTAAGCATTGGCTTAGCTCCAAGTAAGCCAATTTTTCCTATGCGAACATAAGGACAAAATGAGCTTCCCAACTCATTATCCTTTGATCAGAACTCTAACCAACTAAAGGACACTTCGCAAGCATCCAAAACTCTCCCAAATGATCTTAGCTCCCTATTTATTCCCTAGGGTTTGAATTGAGGAAAAAGAGCAAAAAAATCCCAATTCAAGCAATTGAACTCACCTGTAGCCCTTGCGGCCCCAAATTTTTTTATTCCATCTCTTTAGAGACTCCCTTACACTTCCCAACAAAAAAAATATCATGTCCAAGTCACCGTTAGCAATCTTTTGACCACCCAAGCTCCATACTCAATCTAGGTTCAATAGCTCGCAATTCAAGCCATTTTCGCTCTTGATTTCTTCATGAACTTATTCTAGATGTCATGAGGAGAAAGTCAAGCCTAAGAACATCTACTGAGACTCATTAAATTAAGGTAAATCCCTATCCCTAGTTAAATCTACTTAGGGTTAAATAAATTTTCGTTAAGTGTGTTTCAAACCATGAAATCAACTCCCCACCTTCCATTGCTTTCCCTTTAAGCTCTATTTAAAATTTTGTAGATATTGGTTCAGCCATTTTGAAATTTGTTCCATTTTTCATCACCTAGGGTTTAATGAAGGGCCATTTGTTATATACAAGATCGAGGCCACTGATCGTAAGATTAATTGCCCAAATCTCACCATGTTATCTTATTTATGGACAGTGCGGTAGGCTTGATTGTACGTATTTTCATCTAATGGCATTATGTCTAGCCATTATAAACTATGGGAGATAAGATGATGCAAAGCCACTACTAACACGAATAAGTAAAATACATCTGTCGCCACCTCTGTAATGCATTTAATGCCAATGATTTCTGTTATGCAAATCATTGGCCATTAATGCAATAGTCCTCATTATAAATGTTTGGCTGGAAACTTGGCATTGAAATATTGAATCAATATGTCAATTATTTGCATTTGGCCTTTTAAGATGTTCAAGTGTTAAATGAAATATGTTTTAGTTCACTTCATATCAAAAAAATTCAAATTTACTTTTTCTTTTGGTTCCAATTTGACATATAAGAAATATTTAAATTTTCACATTGTGATGTCTTCTAATATTTTTTTATAGAAGGATGGTTCTAAGACCATTCATAAGAATTTTTATTCTAATTAAAATAAACAAGTTGGGAAATCGGAAAATGTGGTAGAGTCATGAAACATTGAATGTAATGAGGGAGGGGAATTTGATAAGAAGCGAAGAAGAATGACTTCGGTTGTTTAAGGTTACTTTATGATTTTGCCAAATCCAAAAGATGGTAAGCAAAGGTGTAAATGCAAAAAATGTGGTGTAACATATTCTTGTGATATCAAAAATGGAACTTCTAATCTAATACGCCTCTTGGAAAATTGTAAGAAAAGAAATATGCGTGATATTGGACAACTCATTTTACGAACAAACTTTGAATCATCTATTTATATGACTGATAGTAAGTTTGATCAGTCAAATTTCTATGACATGTTTACTGCTTATATCATTATGCATGACTTGCCCTTCTAGTGAGTTGAGTGGGTTAGAATTCAAGCACTTCTAATGTATCTTCATTGGGACTTGCAGCTATTTTCTGGAAACACTGCACGAAGTGATTGTAAGAAATTATTTAGTAAAGAGATAATGATTGACATTTGTAAAAAAAGATAATCAACTTTGGTGTCATGTCGCCCCTCATGATGGCATTTCATTGTTAGAAAAGTAACTGTCACTTGTCATGGAGTGGAGAATTGATACTAAACTTTTTATCATTATTTTGGATAATGCATCAGTAAACAATGCCTTAGTTGAATATCTAAGAAATCATTTATAGTTACGTGTTGCTTTTCTTTATGATGGTGAGTTCTTTCATATTTATTATACAACCCATATTATTAATCTCATAGTTCAAGAGGGTGAAGGAGATCAATAGTTCAATAATTAAAATAAGTGAGAGTATTAAGTATGTTAAAGGCTCTTAAGCAAGGTAGCAAAAGTTTCTTAATTATATCAAATAGAGTTGTCTAAATTGAAAGAGATGTTTGCGCCAGGATGTTCCGACCAGATGGAACTCCACTTTTATCATGCTAGATAGTGATATCTACTATTACAAGATTTTCAGTATTTAGAATTGGGAGATTCAAATTAAAAGAATTGCCCAAGTAGTGTTCAGTGGGATAGAGTTGAATCTATTTGCACTTTCTTGGCTCCATTCTGCGAGATAACATGTCTTATTTATGGCTCAAAGTACCCAACATCAAATTTATATTTTTCTTTCATTTCAACAACTTATGCATTATTGAAACATGAACTCTTAAGTGAACATGATTACATTAAAAGAATGGCGGTAGTAAGCATAATTAAATTTGAGAAATATTGGTCTGGATTTTTTGTTATTCTTGCTATTAGGGGTGTAAACGAGTCAAGTCGAGTTGAGTTTTGGCCCTTATCGAGCTCGGCTCGTTAGATAGAAAGCGAGCTCAAACTCGAGCTCGTGTCACTGTTAACGAGCTCGAGCCGGCTCGCCAGCCATGGGCGGGAATTTTTAAATTTAGGCGAGATTTTTAAAAAATTTTAAAATTAGGCGGGATTTTTAAACTTTAAGTGGGATTTTTAAAACTTAAACAATTTTTTTATAAAAATATGAAATATTTCACTTTTAAATAAAATTTAGGTGATTATTATTATAATTTTTTAATATTTCTCAACCAGGTTTAAGTTTTATTACATGAGTCTTATTAATTGATATTAAGAGTGAAATAATAGAAATGAATATATCAATGGACACAGCAGTTATGTTAAAGACATTTAGAATATTTTTGCATTGGAATTTATTTTTTCCCATCAATAACTTAAAAACACCAAGAAGGCTCATGTTTATTGTAAGTACATTATTTCTCATCTGCTAATTTGGCTAAAAGTATCTGGGAATGTTTGGTCTATGAGTTCAATAAAATTTCCACCAAGTTTACTATGAAGAAGCCACTTGGTTACATAACTAGTTTTGTACCTCTCCTATTTCTGAATGTTAAGATCATCTAAGAATCATTCTAATTATTAATATATTTTATGAATTCATTAGCTAATATTACATTTGATCTTATACAAATTTTGGTTCCTAAAGAACTTCTCAATAAATGCTCCTAGGTACCCTGATTTAAGACTATGGTTCCTTAGATACATTAATACATAAGTTTTATGTTCTACCAAGAAGGCTAACAATCTATTTGCAAACATAAAAGAAAGATGGAAAGCATGGAGATTTATCTTGGATCTCATTTTAATTAATACCATTAAGATTATAGATTTGTGAATAATAGAATAATTTATGTGCAGATTTTTGATAACCTTCAGTGAGTTACTTAAGAGGAAGCATAAAACTTGCATGCTGACATAACTGCAAACAAATCCTCAAAACACAAACTAACCCTAAATCTCCTAACCAAATCCCCTCACTAACACCAAAATAATTCCCTACCCATACCCCTCATCATACCTAGCAAGCTTACCCACATTCTACCCAGTAAGCCTTCCTTCTATCACTAGGCAAGAATTGGGCTGACATTCAAGAGAAATTACTTGGTGCACTCTGAAATGTATGCAATAGAATTGAATAGAGTTTGGGCACCATGCTTGATTAATTGGAAGTAAAGGTCGATTATCTTGAAAAAAATCTCATCCATCACAATACCAGTGTAAATTTGATCCAAATCAACCTCCTGAATCCTTATCCTCATCCTCCCCATCTATATATCAAGGGCCTCAGCCCTCATATGTAAATTTGATCCAAATACAACAATCCCCCAACCCCCCACATTTATAGAGCAACCCCTACCCTCCCCAATCTGTACAATAGCCCTCCCCCAAAAGCGTAGTGAATATTTAGTAAAAACATAGTTAAAAAGAGTTGAAAATGAAAAAAAAAACTAAAAAACTAAAAAATTTTAAAACTATGCAATCTAGTTTTAAAACTTGAAAAAGATACATATTTGATAACAAGGACTTTCATAATATCTAGCTACCTCAAATCTCTTAAGTAGTGAGAACACATCAAAGACATCGTCTCAAACATCATACAAGTGCATTGAATTCTACGCTGTGTTGCATCAAAATGAACAACCCAAGGGTTCAATTAGTCCTTATTTTCTATACACTTAAAATTTTTTTTGAAGAATTACTTGAGATAAAGTTTATACTTATTCCACCCACACCTTACAAAAGTTCTTCTTAAAAAAATGAAAATAATTTTCTCGATTAAAATCTAGCAACTTGCTTTAATATTGGGTTTCTTTTTATTATAGGTACTCTTTTAGATTGGATTGATTTATTATCCTCATCAAGATCATTCTGGTGCCAAGTCATCATCACCCTCTCTAAGCTTAGAAAAAATTAGTTATAGAAGTTGTGTGCTTCGAAATGTTATGACATGCATTATTAGTATACTCGCTATATTGTGTAGATAGAATGCCCATGCTAAAATAGTCCATGAATCATGTTAACCACTTATTCCTTATCGTATAAAGATCCTCCAACCAATCATGGTTGTGGAGGTTCCCTTTCGTAATCATTTTAGCCAATGTTTTCTCAAACTCTTTCTTATAGTTACACTTGCTCAAACACTTATAGAAGAGTCTTCTAACTTTGTTGTTGCTATTGAAGCACTTGACCTTTAATAGAACTATTTTGGAGATGTGTCATTGGCACAATCTATAATGAGTATAAGAAAATGTAACTTCTATGGCCCTTGCCATTGCCTGTCCTGATTAGTAAATCTTATTATTTAATATTTATCACCCATTATTCATATAAATGTCCTAAAGAATCATGTAAATCATTCAAATATTTTCTCTAATAAAAAGACCGCCCCTAACAAAATATTCTACAAATGATTATTAACCCCGATAAATGGTGTACAAACTAAATTATATTTATTAAGCCTATAGCTAGTACCAAAAATTAAATCTCTAAAATAATTATAATCTAACCTAACTATACCATCAACCCAAAAATGTTAATAATCTATCAAATTTATTGATTTGGATATCTCATGCAAACATGCTGACATAAACTTGATAATTTTTAAATAATTGAATCAAAGAATTGATGTCCTCAAATTCAATAAGTGCACTTTTCTCTTTATGAAAAAAGTTGTATACATCCCTTTTGGAGAATCTAACAATTTGGATATATCCAACTTCATCTAAAAGGTACGAAAATGTATCAACGATTCTTATCCTAGCTTTTATCATTGATTTAATAACTAATGTTTTCTCATCACCGATATTCCTACACAATCTCTAGAGATGTTAATTTATTGGTCTAGACAATTCATGATTGTGGGTTTCAATAAGATATATAACTTCCAATTTCCAGCTTCATATATTGTAAACATAATCATAGTCGGACAAGCCGTTATATTGTTTTGTTTTGTTTATAGTTTATTTATGAATTCAAATCAACTATTTTCTTGAAATTAGATTTTGATTATTGTGCACACTAAAGCAGGCATTATGGGCATAATTGCAGCAAACCTCGTATGCCCCTTTCTAATCCTTATACACACCATATCAATACAAAGTAAAAGGATAGTGAAAGAACAATAAAAGCAAAATGAAAGTGTTGAAACTCTGTTAGGGATGTTAAGCCCTCATGAAGTAGTCCCGAGGCTAACCAAGAGCGGGGTTAATTGGTATTTTAAAAACTTTTTCAAAAAAAATCATAAACTTAAATCAAAACACAATTCACCACAATAAAATCAGATTGTGGAAATTTAAATGCAAAAGTAGTAAAAGAAAGAATACACCGAATTTATAGTGGTTCGGTCAAATTTTGACCTGCGTTCATTCCTCGGAGGCACCCTCTGAGTTTTGCACTAAGTTGTGTCTCTCCTTTAGCCCCTACAGCTAGGCGGAGAAGCCCTTATAAAACATTCCTTTTCACCAACCCCTGTGCGACAGAGAACCGACTCCATTTGCTTCTTCTTAAAGCAGGCAGAGAACCTAGACCGATTGCGGAAGTAGACGTCCCTAGAATCCTCAAGGACAAGGGACGACGATCGGAGAAGATGACTTGAAACCTTGCTTGGAGCAACCCTTGTGATCCCTTTCATAAACTCCCCCTCAAAAGTTCCTCTCTCTCTCTCCCTCTCTCTCCCTATCCTCTTAGCTCTCTCAGGTCAAGACAGCAGCAAAAGATCCTTAGACTTGAGAAAACATGAGTCCTTTAAATAGATTTTTAAGAACCAACTTTATCATCCAGGATGATATTCATATCGTCCTATACAATCAATACAAATTAAGCTCAATCAGCCCGGATGACATAGGTCGATTAGAAGATTTTTATTCATATCGTCCAGAATGATATTATATCATCATGTTCAATTAGTTTAAATCGAGGAATATCATCTAAACCATCGCCCTAAATGGGAGTTTGGATGAAAACAAAATGACTTGATCATCCAAGTTGATCGATTGATCATCCTGGCCGATTAGTTTAAAATCTGCCCAAATCATCTTGAACATTACTTTGAATAATCATTAGTCATCCATGAGAAATTAAGGTTTTTGAACTGATCGAACTAGCCAATCCTGTGATCGTCTAGGCCGATATAATCGTATCAATCAACCTTAACTACTTTTCTTAATCTCTAGATCAAATTAGGCATAATTATACTGCATCATCCAGGCTGATGTCTTGGACAATAATTAAAAAATAAAGCTACCTAAATTGATCTGGTGGTTGATTCTTTCTGATTTGAGCCTATCATCCAGGACGATACAATAATCGGCCAGGATGATATGATTAATGATGCTTGCCTTAACCAGGATGCCCTAACTAGGGTTTCTAATTTTGATCAATCATCTAGGATGATTTTGGGAACGTCCTGGACAATGTGAGCAAAATCAGAAAACTCTAATTCAGACTGAAAAAATCACTCAAGTGTGTGTGTGCAGTGTTACTTAACATCAGGCACCATAACGATTACAATTGACTCAAGAAAGGGGAAAAATATATTACATACTAACTCAAACCTAGTCTACCCAATATTAAGCTGGTTCAAATTTCAGTCTTGATACTGTAGACCTGACATGGTAGTTGGCAAGCCAGTCAAAGTAAAACAGAAGTGTTTGCAATCATCAAAATTCTATTTTTGAAAATCAAATACGCAATAATCTCCCCCTTTTTTATGATTGCAAACATACAAGAAAATCTAAGCAATAAAAAAAGACACATAAACTAAATAACAGAGTCAAAGCACAAAGCAAGCAGTATAGTAGACTACAGACTACTCCCCTTTTGAAATCACAAAAAGGAGGAGGAGAGTAAAACGGAAACAAAGTAGAAACTAAATGACAAAAAAGAAACAAACTACAATGAAAAAGAACAGCATAAAAACACTAGTAAAATTATGGCCCTTGATCATTTGAAGGAGGAGGTGGTGGAGGTGGCTGCTAAAGTAGCTAGATAGCAAGGCAAACTGTGCACCAAACCAGCTATATCCTGATTGTGCTGCTACTACAGGTGTGCTACAAAGGTTTCAAAATAGGCTAAGTCTTCTGCTCGGTGCTGCTTGTAATGGGCTATGTCCTCAGCATGTTGCTTCTCCTATGCAGCAACGTAAGTGTCAAAATGAGACTCCCACTGGTCAAAATGCTCCACCAACTGGTCTAGCTGATAGTGCTGGCAGAGCGAAATAGGTGCAAGAACAGGTGCGGGAGCCTCTTCCTCTTCGGCCTCCTAAGGTTCCTCGTCCCCTGGGTGGAGACGAGTACTATGAAGGACATTGAAAGAATTGTTGAAGTAGAAGGTAGGTAGGAAATTTGGAGGACCAGGATATTAGAGATTGTATTTAGATTCTAGAACATAAGCAATGATGTGTTCTAGGGCTAGATTTGGCTTTCTCCTATGTCCTGAGTCACAAATTATGGTCAGATGTTCAATGTAATGAAAAAACAAATCAGTAGCATCAAATTCGCAATGGGCTAGAATATAGAAGGTGGTGATTGAAAGAAGAGGAGTAATATGGATGCGATCACCAGCTTTAGGAATTATGGATGTGCGAAGGACATGTTGGATGGTCCTAACATCTTTAAGTAAAGAGCTAATCTCGCTAACATGAAAGTGGGCAGTAGTGTTCGAAGAAAGTGATTGGTCAGAACCTAGTCATAATCAGGATCGGAGTAGAGAGTGTGAAGCTTATCTCCTTTGGTGGAGAGCTATAAAAATTATGCACAATCTTGGTATGTGATCTTGACAGGGCATCGATTCACATACAAGCTAAGAGAAGTTAATGCAGAATTTATTTTGAGGCTAAAAAAAATTCAAACAAGAGCTAAGAATTGAAGCAGATTACGATGGTCGAGTATCAGATAAGAGAGATGGTTGGGATTGATTGAATGAGACACAGTGATGCTGGCCGATTTATAGCAATGATAGGTAGCTTGATCATCCACCTCAATGTTGCGAGGGTCCAAGGTGGCCCACGAGGAACTTCCCGAAACTTGGCGAGAGAGCTTCCCTCATGCCATGATCACTAGAAAGCAAGAAAAGATGAAGTAGGAAGCTAAAAGAAGAAGAAAGTGTGAGAAAAAATGGCTGGAGGGCTCTGAATTTAAAGAACCGACCGGAACATCCAGGACGATCACAATATCATCACAAGATCGTCCAGGACGATCACAGGATCGTCCAGGATGATCTGGTGCAATAAGTGTGGCTAGATGATTGGTCCAAAGGTGGTCGTATCATTCAGGCCGTTCAGATATTGTCCGGGACGATAAGACACAGGCGATCATCCTGATGCGACAATCAATATGATTGTTGAAAAAGAAGATGATCCAAAATGATATGTGGATCGTCTAAGATGATGAACAATAATGGATCATACCAATCGAATTTAAAAAGTTTAAAGGCACTGCCACATGTATCGTCCAGGACAAATAGTTGGATCGTTCAGGACGATTCTCCAATAATGGATCGTACCGGCCGAATTTAAGGCTTATTAAACGTATGTCTACATGTATCGTCCAGGACGAACAGTGGATCATATGGGACAATGACCATTATAGAAAACATCATCTAGGATGCAAAAGGGTAGTCTAGGATGATCATAGAGGATTGAATCAGATATCGATCAGTTCATCCAGGACAATAAAGAATCGTCGAGGACAATGAAAAGAAGAATGGTCAGAACATTCAGCAGATGGGTTTTTTGAAGAGAATTGAACTTATCGTCCAGGACAATATAAATATCATCCAGGATGATGCGACAAAAAGTGAAAAATAGAGGATGGATGGAGATGATAAGACAAGGCCTAAAAACAGTAAAATCAAGTAAAAATGATAGAATGAAGATACAAAAAAAATGAACAAAAAATAAAGTTTTTTTTTTTAAGTATGAACATAATGAAATTTCCAGATTGAATTTAGGGACTTGTAAGACCAATGTATTAACATCGATTAATCAGAAAAATGGTAGAATATCCTATCCTGCTAACCCTTGCTCGGACTTCTTTTAGGACAAAATCGTCATTTAAAAATAAGAGACCTAACTCAGAACAAACCAATTAGATAAAAAAAAAAAGATCCTTTCAAAACTCAGTTCCAGAAAAATATCTTATAGAATAATATACCAAAGTGATTTATCACAATAATGAACTTTGAAATTAAGCCTTTAAAAATATCAAGTGACACATGAATTCTTCTAAGATTTAAGAGTTTTTGAAAGAGAGGGAAGCTTTTTCTTTTGTGGGCTCATTTTATGCCTCTTATCAATTTGATTGGCGCACTTTGTGCATCTTTTGATTCTTGATACACTTTGTGTATTTTTTTCAATTTTTGGCTATCATTGCGCATCTTTTTATTTTGATGTCATTGGCCACTTTTTTTTGTTATTTTTTCAATCTAGATCTCTTTTCAAAACTCTTAAATATTCTCAGTTGTGACTATATCTTCTAATTATAAGAGAAGAAAAACTCACTCTCTAATAAAGGGAAGAATAATCCATAAAATAGAATCGAATTTATATGATAAATGCAACAGCAAGATTTCAAAGAACTTGAAAGTAATATAAAGACTTTTGAATATTATATATATAAGATAGATTACTATAGCAAGATAGAAAAGATTTTAATTGCAAAGTCTAGTTGTTTATTTAAGATATACTTTTATTTAGAAAAGAAAATTACATCCCTAAAAGATGTTAGAGGGAGGGAAACACTCAACGGTGTTTCTCCCTTTAACTAATTGAGGGATGCTTAGACATTGATTATTCAAATTCTGAAAATTAAAAACCAAGACAAAATATCATTTCAAAATAAAACATTAGAGATGAAATAACTAGAAAATCAATAAACATAAAAAAGAGGAAAGCAACAATAATCAACAGAGTAGTAAACAAGCAATCCAGATTTTATTAAGCAAAAAGTTTAAGCAATTATGAGTAGCGAGCCTCCACTGTCCAGGTATTATATGCTCTCACGAGGCCTTTTGTGAGAGCAAGCCTCCAAAATCATCAAATATCAAATTTAGGAACCCAAAGATATTTAATTCCCTTCTTATGAAATGAAGAATGCAATGCATGTGTGTTTTGCTGTGAATCATGCAATTTGGGTCTCCACACCCAATGTGTACTACAGTGAATAGTGCAAGTGTGTGATATGTGTCCTAGCATACCACATGAAAACCATCTAACACTAGGAAAAGGATTTCTTAATCTATTCAAGTAGTGGTGCTTCCTTTTAAAGTTATGAAATGCATGCACTAGTGGTTTGTTGTTTTCAAGCATTTTTAGATTTTCTAATCTTTTGCATTCTTTTTTAAATTAGCATGAGATAATTTTAAGGAATCATGTGCATCGGATAATTCAGTATGCTTTTTATTTAATGCATCAAATTCATCAAGTAAAGTCATATAATTGCTATCAATTTGAGAGTTATCTTTTAAAAGAATTTCATGCCCTTTTTGTAAATTTGAAAATTCTAATTTTAGACTAGCATGTGATTTTTTGAGTTTCCTATATGATGCATGAATTTTCTCACAAATTTCAACTAATTGATCATAGGTTGGCTCACATACTTCTTCTTGATCAGATTGTTCATGTTAATTAGCAGCCATTAAACATAAGTTTGTGGTTTCCTCCTCTGCTTCAGTCTTAGAGGAGTTAGATGCAGAATCCGTCCATAAAGCTTTTTGGGATCGCTTCTTATCCTTTATGTATTTGGGTTTCTCCTCATCCTTCTCCTTGTTTTGTTTCTCCTTAAGAGTAGGACAATTAACTTTAACATGTCTAGACTTCCTACATTCAAAGCAAATAACATCAGAAGAACTGTTATAATTTTTGCTATTCTTACCTCTTTTCCACCTCTGATAGCCTTTTTTGCTTTTTCCTTAAAAATCTTTTGAATTGACTAATGATGAAGGCAACATCATCATTCTCAAATTTGAAAGAATCAGTGTTCGTGTTGTTGGCCTTTAGTGCCACAATTTTCTCCTTCTTTTTCTCACATGCATTAAGATTTTTTTGGTTCACCCTTTGCTCGTAAGCAATAAGTGAACCAAGTAAGTTATCTATCGAACAGGTATTTAAATCTTTAGATTCAGAAATTACAGTAATTTTAGCATCAAAAGAGGAAGGCAAACATCTTAAAATTTTGTTCACTTTTTCATAGTTAGTGAGTTCAATTCCTAAAGTATGTAATGATGTAACAATTTGAGTAAATCTCGTATACATATCAGAAATCGTTTCACGAGGTTTCATACGATAAAGTTCATAATAATACAAAAGAATATTCAAACGATATTTCTTAACTTCATTAGTTCCTTCATAAGTAATACACAATGTATCCCAAATTTCTTTACCAGTTGTGCAATTTGAAACACGCATGTAATCTTCAGATTTTAAAGCACAGAAAAAGTAATTAATACATTTTGCATTAAGTTGTGCTAAATCCTTATCATCGAGAGTCCATTTAGTAAAAGGAAGTGGAATAGTAACGCCATTAAGTTTACCAGTTGGAGGTGTATAACCATCCTTAATAAGTACCCACATGCGATAATCAATCGATTGTAAAAACGTAGACATACGAGTTTTTCAAAAATTAAACAGAATATTATCAAACAAAGGTGGTCACGTAATGGAAAACCCTTCCGCAGTATTATGATTACCAAAATTAGCCATGGATCAAAATTCAAAAGCTTTCAAAAACTTATTTTTTATGAATCCCGCTCTTATACCACTTGAAAGTCCGTTAGCGATGTTAAGCCCTTATGAACAAGTTCTGAGGCTAACCAAGAGGGGGGTGATTTGGTATTTTAAAAACCTTTTCAAAACAAATCACAAACTTAAATCAAAACACAATTCACCACAATAAAACCAGAGTGTGGAAATTTAAATGTGGAAGTAGTAAAAAAAAAAAGAACGCACCAGATTTATAGTGGTTTGGTCAAACCTTGACCTACATCCACTCCTAAGAGGCATCCTCAGAGTATTGCACTAACTTATGTCTCTCCTTTAGCCCCCACAGCTAGGAGGAGAAGCCCTTACAAAACACTCCTTTTCACCAACCTCAATGCGGCAGAGAACGGACTCCTTTTGCTTCCTCCTGAAGCAGGCATAGAACCGAGACCAATTGTTGAAGTAGACCTCCCTAGAACACCCAAGGACAAGGGGCGATGATTGGAGAAGACAACATGGAACCTTACTTGGAGAAATCCTTATGATCCCTCTCATAAACTCCCCCTCACAAGTTTCTCCCTCTCTCTCCCTCACTCTCCCTCTCTCTCCCTCTCCTCTTAGCAATCTCAGGTCAAGACAGCAACAAAAGACCCTTGGACTTGAGAAAACACGAGTCCATAAAATAAATTTTCAAGAACTAACTTTATCGTCCAGGACGATATTCATATCATCCTGTATGATTAGTACAAATTAAGCTCAATCAACCCGGACGACTTAGGACGATTAGAAGATTTTTATTCATATTATTGAGAATGATATTATATCGTCATGTACGATTAGTTTAAATCGAGGAATGTTGTCCAGACCAACGTTTAATTGGATCGGATTAATAAGACAAAATAAAAAATGAAATTCAATCACGTGATACAAATATAGAGCTATGTTTGGACTCCATCCCAAATAATTTATCTCGTGACTTTATTATTCTTTCGTTGCACTTAAAAGAAAGATGGAAAGCATGGATATTTATCTTGGAGCTCATTTTAATTAATTTCCCTAATATTATAGATGAAAGTGCACTGATGGCACTAGAAAGTTTGTTACGGATGTTAAGCCCTATAGAACTGGCCCAAGGCTAAATAAAGAGAGAGGTGAATTGGAAAAGAATAATCTTTAAATTAAAACACAAACCAAAATCACCACAGAAAATAAAGTGCGGAAGCAAGGAATAAGAACACAGAAATTTATAGTGGTTCGGTCAAACCTTGACCTACGTCCACTCCTTGGAGGCACCCTCTAAGTGTTGCACTAAAACAAGTGTCTCTCCTTTAGCCCCCACAGCTAGGCGGAGAAGCCCTTATAAAATCAATTCCACCTTCCCCGGTGCGGGGGAGTCGCCGGGTCCTTTGACACCAAAGAGATCTTCTTCTTTGGTGAACTTACCTCAAGACAAGCCTTGAATCCGATGGTACTAAGATGCGAGTTCGCCAGAGCAACCGTGTGGATCCCCCACCACACTCCCTTGAGTTCCTCCCCCTCACAGGATCTTCTCCCTCTCAAACTCCACCCTTTTCTCTCTCCCTTTCAAGCTCTCTCTTCAACTTTCCCCCATAAGAACGAAGCTACAATGGCTGTCAAAGACACTTACAAAAGTTTTCATGCTATAGCTTAAATAGAAGCTCTCAAAACGAACTCATTAATGCAAGTTGTCGACATTATCGTCTAGGACGATAGGCATATCGTCCTGGCCGATTAGTTCAAATTCAGCTCAACAGCCTGGGACGATTTGGGACGATCAGATGAAAATTGGTTATATCGTCCTGGCTGATCTCACGATCGTCCCGGCCGAATAGTTTAAACCGATTTCAATCGTCCTGATCATCGCCCTGAATTTGAGCTGCCCGATGTAGATTATCCAGGTCATCGTCCTGGCTGACTAGGAGATCGTCCCGAATGATGTGATTGTATCAATCAACCATTAATGCTTTCCAAAGATGCCACATCAATTTAGACAAAATTGAGTTAGATCAGCCTAGACGATATAAATATCATCCTGGCCGATTTCCTAAAACAAAGAATTCCTAAACTGATTATGGCGGCTGATTCTTTCTGAATTTAGATGATCGTCCTGGCCGATACAGGTATCGTCCAGGCCGATCGGCTAATGATGGCTGCCTTAATGAAGATGTCCTAATTAGGGTTTCTATTTTTGGACAGATCATCTAGGACGATATAAATATCATCCCGGCCGATATTACAAAAAATAGAAATCTTTTAGGGAATAACAGGAAATCTTCCAAGTTACAAATCAATAGGTCCCACACCAAATACAACTGACTCAAGAAAAGAAAAAGATTACAAACTGACTCAGACGTAGTCTACCCAATCTTGAGCTGGTTCCAATTTGCAGTCCGATCGTGTGAACCTGAAATATTAGTAGAATGCAGTCATAGAGAAAAAGAATATTTGTTATCATCAAAATCATAAGCCATAGATCCGCAACAATCTCCCCCTTTTTGATGATGGCAAACATTATAATTTGAATTTTCAAAAAGGAATATTTTCTCCTAATCTCTCCCTTACTAGAATAAACCCTTTTAAAAAAATAGGAGAGATAAAAATATTTTTAATTTTTTAAAAAAATAAGATACAAACATGATAACAGTACAAAAATTCAACAATACGTTCTCCCCCTTTGACATTATCAAAAAGAGAGGAGGCACAAACAAAAACAAAACCACCAAAAGACAAAAACATTCCCTGATCAAGTGAAAAATAAATATTCTTAAAATGAGAAAGTTACCTCTTGATTTTAATCAAAAACTTAGTAGAATCGGATTTGACAACGCATAGCCTAAAAAAGGTTAGAAACCCAGAGATTGATAATCCAAACTCAAGTTCTTTAAAAAGGCAAAAAAACTTATTGATTAAGATCTAAATCAAAGAATAAATTAGAGAAAGAAAGAAACATTTTTCAAAAACTTCTTCCATAAAATATATCTAATAGAAAATCAATGCACAAATTTTTGAATCAAGAATTAAGATTTTCAAACTCAAGTATCGAAAGTATCAAGAGTTTTCTTAAGCTTTTTAAGAAGTACAAGAATGGTAAGCATTAACTTTGTGGGCTCATTTTATGCCTCTTGACAATTGGTTGGTGCACTGCTCATCTTTTGATACACTTTGTGTATTCTATATTTTCAATTTGGCGTCTTTGCACATCTTTTATTTTTGGCATCATTGGCCAATTTTTTGAAAATGCTTCCTTTCTTAATTCTTAAAAATAAAAGAAAACCCATCTTAGTGACAAAGTGAATTGCTTGATTAAGAAATATATGAGTTAGATTCAAAAACTTGTAAAAGATTCCTATGCAATAAATAAAATGTAGGGAGGTAAAAAATTTTGTTTCAAAACCCAATTTAAAAGATGAAAAAGATTTTAAATCAAAAGTAGGATAACCTTTTTTAGAAAAATGAGATTGAGAGTTAAAAATAAATGAGTTTCCTTCCTTTGACTATTTTAGAGAAGTCAAACACAACTTACCAAAGATTTCAAGAAAAAATAAGAAGTAGATTTTTCAATTTTAAAAAAGTGAATGTGTGTGTTGATCAGAGAAAAAACTTTCACGAAAACAAAAAAAAGGAATAAACAAAAACAAAAATACACAAGATAAAAATGAAAAAACATAAAAACAAAAACATAAAAATACGAATGGCTTTTAACCATTATCTCTCTCCTAGTCCGATGCTTTAGAAATCAGATCTGCCCATGAGATTTTTTGCCTTTCATTGTTTCCCCAGTTTAAATTTAGCTTCGCCTTACCCTTTTTTTTTGCAGGAAGAATTCTTAAATTAGGGCACTCATTTTTCATATGTTCAGGTTTCCTGCATCGAAAACAAATAACGTCAGAAGAAATATGGACATCCTTACCACTTTTACCTTTTTCCCACTTTTGCTTATGCTTTGATGAGCTTTGTGATTTGCTTGACAAGTCATTGCATTCGTCACCAACTAAGCAATCTTTTTCTGTATCTTCAATTTTTAGAACAATCGTTTCACCTGCATCCAAAAGTTTTTGACCCAAACCTTGCTCGTAGGCAATGAGTAAGCCAATCAAACTATTAATAGAATAATCATTCAAATGTTTTGATTCATAAATAGCAACAACTTTGGCATCAAACTTTTCAAGTAAACAACGAAGAATTTTATTGACTTTTTCAAAACTTGAAAACTCTTTTCCTAAGGCATGCAAAGATGTTACAATTTGAATAAACCTAGTGTACATGTCTAAGATTGTCTCATAAGGTTTCATGGAAAATAATTCAAAATCATGCATTAACAAATTCAACTTGGATTGCTTGATTTCACTAGTGCCTTCGTATATGGTGTGTAGTTTATCCCAAACTTCCTTACCAGTAGTGCACGTGGAAACCAACATAAAATTTTCAGAGTTTAAAGCACAGAAAAAGAAGTTTAAGGATTTTGCATTCAATTGAGCATTTACTTGTTCTTCTCTATTCCATTGATTAAACGGAATATCAGTTTTAACTTCATTAACAATACATGATGGTAATGAATAACCAGTTAAAATCATATGCCACATGCGAAAATCAATCGATTGCAAGAAAATAGACATGCGAGTTTTCCAAAAATCAAATGACATATTTTCAAATAAAGGAGGTTTGGTGATTGAATAACCTTCCGCAATAGTACGATTAGCCATAAATCAAAATTCAAAAGCTTTTAAAAACTTATTTGATGAAAACTTGCTCTGATACCACTTGAAAGTGCCTTGATGGCATTAGAAAGTTCGTTAGGGATGTTAAGCCCTATAGAACTGGCCCAAGACTAAATAAAGAGAGAGGTGAATTAGAAAAGAAGAATCTTTAAATTAAAACATAAACCAAAATCACCACAAAAAAACAAAGTGCGGAAGCAAGGAATAAGAACACAAAAATTTATAGTGGTTCGGTCAAACCTTGACCTACGTCCACTCCTTGGAGGCACCCTCCAAGTATTGCACTAAAACAAGTGTCTCTCCTTTAGCCCCCACAGCTAGGCGGAGAAGCCCTTACAAAATCACTTCCACCTTCCCCGGTGCGGCGGAGTCGCCGGGTCCTTTGACACCAAAGAGATCTTTTTCTTTGGTGAACTTACCTCGAGACAAGCCTTAAATCTGATGGTACTAAGATGCGAGTTCCCCGGAGCAACCATGTGGATCCCCCACCACACTCCCTTGAGTTCCTCCCCCTCACAGGATCTTCTCCCTCTCAAACTCCACCCTTTCCTCTCTCCCTTTTAAGCTCTCTCTTCAAGTTTCCCCCATAAGAACGAAGTTACAATGGCTGCTAAAAACACTTATAAAAGTTGTCATGCTATAGCATAAATAGAAGCTCTCAAAATGAGCTCATTAATGCAAGTTGCCAACATTATCGTCCAGGATGATAGACATATCGTCCTGGCTGATTAGCTTAAATTCAGCTCAACGGCCTGGGACGATTTGGGATGACCAGAAGAAAATTAGTTATATCATCCTGGCCGATCTCATGATCGTCCCAGCCGATCTCACGATCATCCCAGCAGATTAGTTTAAAACTAATTTCAATCATCCAGATCATCGCTCTGAATTTGAGCTGTCCGATGTAGATCGTCCAGGACATCGTCCCGGACGATGTGATCGTATCAATCAACCATTAATGCTTTCCAAAGATGCCAGATCAATTTAGACATAATTGAGTTAGATCGGCCTAGACGATATAAATATCATCCTGGCCGATTTCCTAAAACAAAGAAAGCCTAAACTGATTTTGGCAACTGATTCTTTCTGAATTTAGACTATCATCCTGGCCGATACGGGTATCGTCTAGGCCGATCGGCTAATGACGGCTGTCTTAATGAGGATGCCCTAATTAAGGGTTTCTATTTTAGGACAGATCGTCCAGGACGATATAAATATTGTCCCGGTCGATATTACAAAAAATAGAAATCTTTTAGGGAATAGCAGGAAATCTTCCAAGTTACAAATCAATAAGTCCCACACCAAATACATCTGACTCAAGAAAAAAAAAAGATTACAAATTGACTCAGACCTAGTCTACTAAATCTTGAGCTGGTTCCAAATTGCAGTCCGATCATGTGAACCTGAAATGTTAGTAGAAAGCAGTCATAGAGAAAAAGAATGTTTACTATCATCAAAATTATAAGCCATAGATCCGCAACAATCTCCCCCTTTTTGATGAAGGCAAACATTACAATTTGAATTTTCAAAAAGGAATATTTTCTCCTAATCTCCCCTTACTAGAATAAACCCTTTTAAAAAAAATAGGGGAGATAAAAATATTTTTAATTTTTTTTGAAAATATGATACAAACATGATAACAGTACAAAAATTCAATAATATGTTCTCCCACTTTGACATTATCAAAAAGAGAGGAGACACAAACAAAAATAAAACCACCAAAAGACAAAAACATTCCCTGATCTAGTGAAAAACAAATATTCTTAAAATGAGAAAGTTACCTATTGATTTTAATCAAAAACTTAGTAGAATCAGATTTGACAATGCATAGCCCAGAAAATGTTAGAAACCCAGAGATTGATAATCCAAACTCAAGTTCTTTAAAAAGGCAAAAAAACTTTTTGATTCAAGATCTAAATCAAAGAATAAATTAGAGAAAGAAATAAAATTTTTTCAAAAACTCCTTCCATAAAATATATCTAATAGAAGATCAATGCACAAATTTTTGAATCAAGAATCAAGATTTTCAAACTCAAGTATCGAAAGTATCAAGGGTTTTCTTAAGCTTTTTAAGAAGTACAAGAATGGTAAGCATTAACTTTGTGGGCTCATTTTATGCCTCTTGACAATTGGTTGGCGCACTGCGCATCTCTTGATACACTTTGTGTATTCTATATTTACAATTTGGCGTCTTTGCGCATCTTTTATTTTTGGCATCATTGGCCAATTTTTTGAATATGCTTCCTTTATTAATTCTTAAAAATAAAGGAAAACCCATCTTAGTGACAAAGCGAATTGCTTGATTAAGAAAATTATGTGTTAGATTAAAAAACTTGCAAAAGATTCATATGCGATAAATAAAACGTAGGGAGATAAAAAATTTTGTTTCAAAACCCAATTTAAAAGATGAAAAAGATTTTAAATCAAAAGTAGGATAACCTTTTTTAGAAAATAGAGATTGAGAGTTTCCTTCCTTTGACTGTTTTAGAGAAGTCAAAAACAACTTACCAAAGATTTCAAGAAAAAACAAGAAGTAGATTTTCCATTTTTAGAAAACTGAATGTGTGTGTTGATCAGAGAAAAAACTTTCACGAAAACAAAAAAAGGAATAAACAAAAACAAAAATACATAAGATAAAAACGAAAAAACATAAAAACAAAAACAAAAAAACACGAAAGGCTTTTAACCATTATCTCTCTTCTGGTCCGATGCTTCAGAAACCAGATCTGCCCATAAGATTTTTTGCCTTTCATTGTTTCCCCAGTTTAAATTTAGCTTCGCCTTATCCTTTTCTTTTGCAGGAAGAATTCTTAAATTAGGGCACTCATTTTTCATATGTCCAGGTTTCCCACATCGAAAACAAATAACGTCAGAAGAAATATGGACATCCTTACCACTTTTACCTTTTTTCCACTTTTGCTTATGCTTTGGTGAGCTTTATGATTTTCTTGACAAGTCATTGCATTCGTCACCAACTAAGCAATCTTTTTCCGTATCTTCAATTTTTAGAATAATCGTTTCACCTGTATCCAAAAGTTTTTAGCCAAACCTTGCTCGTAGGCAATGAGTGAGCCAATCAAATTATCAATAGAATAATCATTCAAATCTTTTGATTCACAAATAGCAACAACTTTGGCATCAAATTTTTCAAGTAAACAACGAAGAATTTTATTGACTTTTTCAAAACTTGAAAACTCTTTTCCTAAGGCATGCAAAGTGTTACAATTTGAATGAACCTAGTGTACATGTCTAAGATTGTCTCATAAGGTTTCATGAAAAATAATTCAAAATCTTAGTAGAACAAATTCAACTTGGATTGCTTGATTTCACTAGTGCCTTCGTATATGGTGTGTAGTTTATCCCAAACTTCCTTACTAGTAGTGCACGTGGAAACTAGCATAAAATCTTCAGAGTTTAAAGCACAGAAAAAGCAGTTTAAGAATTTTGCATTCAATTGAGCATTTACTTGTTCTTCCCTATTCCATTGATTAAACAGAATATCAATTTTAACTCCATTAATAATACGTGATGGTGATGAATAATCAGTTAAAATCATATGCCACATGCGAAAATCAATCGATTGCAAGAAAATAGACATGCGAGTTTTCTAAAAATCAAATGACATATTTTCAAATAAAGGAGGTCTGGTGATTGAACAACCTTCCGCAATAATACGATTAGCCATGGATCGAAATTCAAAAGCTTTTAAAAACTTATTTGATGAAAACTTGCTCTGCTACCACTTGAAAGTGCACAGATGGCACTAGAAAGTTCGTTAGGGATGTTAAGACCTATAGAACTGGCCCAAGGCTAAATAAAGAGAGAGGTGAATTGGAAAAGAAGAATCTTTAAATTAAAACACAAACCAAAATCACCATAGAAAACAAAGTGCGGAAGCAAGGAATAAGAACACAGAAAATTAAAATGGTTCGGTCGAACCATGACCTGCGTCCACTCCTTGGAGGCACCCTCCAAGTATTGCACTAAAACAAGTGTCTCTCCTTTAGCCCCCACAGCTAGGCGGAGAAGCCCTTACAAAATCACTTCCACCTTCCCCGGTGCGGCGGAGTCGCCGGGTCCTTTGACACCAAAGAGATCTTTTTCTTTGGTGAACTTACCTCGAGACAAGCCTTGAATCCGATGGTACTAAGGTGCGAGTTCGTCGGAGCAATCGTGTGGATCCCCCACCACACTCCCTTGAGTTCCTCCCCCTCACAGGATCTTCTCCCTCTCAAACTCCACCCTTTCCTCTCTCCCTTTCAAGCTCTCTCTTCAACTTTCCCCCACAAGAACGAAGCTACAATGGCTGCCAAAGACACTTACAAAAGTTGACATGCTATAGCTTAAATAGAAGCTCTCAAAATGAGCTCATTAATGCAAGTTGCCGACATTATCATCCAGGACGATAGGCATATCGTCTTGGCCGACTAGTTCAAATTCAACTAAACGGCCTGGGACGATTTGGGATGATCAGAAGAAAATTGGTTATATCATCCTGGCCGATCTCACGATCGTCCCGACTGATTAGTTTAAAACCGATTTCAATCGTCCTGATCATCGCCCTGAATTTGAGCTGTCCGATGTAGATCATTCAGGACATCGTCCCGGCCGATCAGGCGATCGTCCCGGACGATGTGATCATATCAATCAACCATTAATGCTTTCCAAAGATACCAGATCAATTTAGGCATAATTGAGTTAGATCGGCCTGGACGATATAAATATCGTCCTGGCCGATTTCCTAAAACAAAGAATTCCTAAACTGATTATGGCGCCTAATTATTTTTGAATTTAGACTATCGTCCTGGCCGATACAGGTATCGTCCAGACCGATCGTCTAATGACGGCTGCCCTAATTAGGGTTTCTATTTTTGGACAGATTGTCCCGGACGATATAAATATCGTCCCGGACGATATAAATATCGTCCCGGCCGATATTACAAAAAATATAAATCTTTTAGGGAATAGCATGAAATCTTCCAAGTTACAAATCAATAGGTCCCACACCAAATACAACTGACTCAAGAAAAGAAAAAGATTACAAACTGACTCAGACATAGTCTACCCAATCTTGAGCTGGTTCCAAATTGCAGTCCGATCGTGTGAACCTGAAATGTTAGTAGAAAGCAGTCTAGAGAAAAAGAATATTTGCTATCATCAAAATCATAAGACATAGATCCGCAATAATAGATTTGTGAATAATAGAATAATTTATGTGTAGATTTTTGATAAACATCAGTGAGTTACTTAGGAGGAAGCATAAAACTTGCATGCTGACATAACTACCATACAAAACCTCAAAATGAAAACTAACCCTCAATCTCCTAACCAAATCCCCTCACTAACACCAAAATAATTCCCTATCCATACCCCTCATCATACCTAGCAAGCTTGCCCACATTCTACCTAGTAAGCCTTCCTTCTATCACTAGGTTAGAATTGGGCTAACGTTCAAGAGAAATCATTTGGTGCACTCTGAAATGTATGTAATAGAATTGAATAGAGTTTGGGCACCATGCTTGATTAATTGGAAGTAAAGGTCGATTCTCTAATAAAAGCCCATCCATTACAATACCTAGTGTAAATTTGATCCAAAACAACCTCCTGAATCCTTATCCTCATCCTCCCCATCTATACATCAAGGGCCCCAGCCCCTTATATATACAACAATCCCCCCAATCCCCCACATTTATAGAGCAACCCCTACCCTCCACAATATGTACATTAAGCCCTCCCCCAAAAGCATAGTGAATATTCAGTAAAAACTTAGTTAAAAAGAGTTGAAAATGAAAAAAAAAACTTTAAAACTAAAAAATTTTAAAACTATGCAATCTAGTTTTAAAACTCGAAAAAGATACATATTTAATAACAAGGATTTTCATAATATCCAGCTACTTCAAATCTCTTAAGTAGTGAGAACACATCAAACACATCGTCTCAAACATCATACAAGTACATTGAATTGGATCAGATTAATAAGACAAAATAAAAAATGAAATTCAATCACGTGATACAAACATAGAGCTATGTTCAGACTCCATCCCAAATAATTTATCTCGTGACTTTATTATTCTTTTGTTGCACTTAAAAGAAAGATGGAAAGCATGGATATTTATCTTGGAGCTCATTTTAATTAATTTCCCTAATATTATAGATTTGTGAATAATAGAATAATTTATGTGTAGATTTTTGATAACCTTCAGTGAGTTACTTAGGAGGAAGCTAAAACTTGCATGCTGACATAACTACCATACAAATCCTCAAAACGCAAACTAACCCTCAATCTCCTAACCAAATCCCCTCGTTAACACCAAAATAATTCCCTACCCATACCCCTCATCATACCTAGCAAGCTTGCCCACATTCTACCCAGTAAGCCTTCCTTCTATCACTAGGTTAGAATTGGGCTAACGTTCAAGAGAAATCATTTGGTGCACTCCGAAATGTATGTAATATAATTGAATAGAGTTTGGGAACCATGCTTGATTAATTGGAAGTATCAACGATTCTTATCCTATCTTTTATCATTGGTTTAATAACTAATGGTTTCTTATCACCAATATTCCTACATGATCTCTAGAGATGTTAATTTATTGGTCTAGACAATTCATGATTGTGGGTTTCAATAAAATTTATAACTTCCAATTTCTAGCTTCATCTACTGTAAACCTAATCATAGTCGAACAACCCATTATAGTGTTTGATTTTTGATAGTTTGTTTATGAATTCAAATCAACTCTCTTCTTGAAATTAGATTTTGATTATTATGCACACTAAAGCAGGCATTATGGGCATAATTGCAGCAAATCTAGTATGCCTCTTTCTCATCCTTATACTCACCCTATCAATATGAAGTAAAAGAACAGTGAAAAAACAATAAAAGCATAATGAAAGTGTAATAAAAATGTTGTAAAAGTATAGTGAAAGTGTAATAAAAGTGTAATGAAAGCTCAGTAAAACCACAGTGAATGCACCCAACTTTATCCACAGAGCAATTAAAAGCATAGTAAATATGTAATTTTTATTGCTTATCACTGTGTTTTTACTATATATATCATTGCGTATTTATTGTGCTTGTATTGAGCTTTGATTCACTTTTTTTTACCAGTAAAGCCCAGCTCCAGTACTATGCTTTATTTTAGCATGTGTCTTATATCTACAAAGTGTAACCCATATAAAAATTATAAAAAATTAGAAAATCCTTATAACAACTTGTGATGAATTTGAAATTTATCGAAAAGTTGAAACTTGCATCAACTCCTACTAAATTAACTTTCACTTTCCTAGACGTCTGCATACTTCCTTTCAGCCTCAACAGCTCCAACAAAATTAACTTATGCTTCTTGGATGTCTGCATACCTCCTTTCAACCTCCACGTCCTGTGAGCTTGCCATCTCCACGAATAATGAAATGTTCACTTTAATCGTCCTCTATTGTTTCTCAATTTTTTTTCTCAACAAGTATAAAAAGTTCTATAAAATTCTAAATATTTAGGTTTGAGAGCTTTTACAAATTTTTTCCAATGGAGTGTCAATCCTAAACCTTCTTTCAAAAAATTAAAAACTATGAATTGGATCAGACTAATAAGACAAAATAAAAAATGAAATTCAACCACGTGATACAACACAGAGAGCTACGTTCGGACTCCATCCCAAATAATTTATCTCACGACTTTATTATTCTTTTGTTTTTTTTTTTTGAGGAAAATGCAACCAATTTATTATTCTTTTGTTGCGCTTTTATAAAAAGTCTATAAAAAATAGTAAAGATTTTATATTTACTAAGTAATTAAATATTTGTTATATTTTTATTTATTTATTTATTTTTGAATAAAATGCTAAGATGCATTAAAATTAAAGCAAAGAAAAGACAAACCAAAAATTCAGCCCAACCCTAATCCATCACATTCCTCCTTCAATATGTGGAAGAAGGAATGGGGGATATCCACATTATTGAGTTCTTACCAAATAAAACTCTTTTTGTAAGCCAAATTAGCACAATAATCAACTAATTTGTTATAAATCCTATTTGAAAAAGAAAATAGAACCTGGTTAAAGTCTTGAACGAAAGCAAGATCCTCTTCAATTCTTCCTTTATTCTTCCATCTCTTCAAAGCTAATTGAAGAATTTTAATAATGTTGTGGTTGTTTCCTTCTATAATCACGCCTTGAGCTTCATACATCCATTCTCTCATTATATTCTTCTAGTAATAAACAGCCCTCAATTCCATTTGAGATATGTCCCAATGCAAATATTGGGCTCCATAAGCCAATAGAAATCTGCCTTTTTCATCTCTTATCACGCCGCCAATACCTGCTAGGTAGTTTCTTTTAAGCGAAGCATCAATGTTTATCTTTATCCATCCGGGTGGAGGAGAACACCAAGTTGAAGATAACGTAAGCTGAATAGTATCCCAGTTGTCCGGATGTAAATTGATAAAATTACTTACTATGGACAGAGAAACGGTGTTAGTAGCAATTTGAAAATCAGAGTCTTCACTAGTCCCATGCACCAACTTGCATATGCTTTTCCAAGTTAAGAAAACTGATGTGCAATACATATTAGCCATTAACGAATTTGTAGTTGAGACTCTTTCTAATCCATCCAAACAAGCTTTAAAATCTGCAAACAACGGAATACTGAATCCCCATTTGTTTAATAAGATAACAGTCCTCTGTAATTTCATACATCTGCCAGCAATATGGTAGTTGTCTTCATCATCTACACAGCCTCTCGGACAGCTAGGACAGTTGGAAAGTTTTCTTTTCACTAGAAAAGCACATGAGGGGATTGCTTCATTGTAGAGTCTCCACCAGAACAATTCAATTCTCGATCTCAATTTAATTAATTTCATCCATTTCCAATGACATTCATCAAGAATATTATCATTAACTGCTTCTAGACATAGAGCAGAAATTGATTTACCAGCAGCTTTTAATTTCAATTCAATTAGATCAGCATTCTCATCCGATTCTATAGGAATATGCAGGATAACGTCCAACAATTGCCTTCCAAAATAATTATGTAGCAAGTTCAAGATTCACAAGCCGTCTTGAATGAAAAAACTAAGCTTATGATTAACCGGTTCCAAAATATTAACAAATGTAGGCCATTTTGAAATACATTTGTCTAAAATCCACGCATCTTGCATCCAATTGATAGAACATCCATTGGCAACTTTCCATCTCACAATATTTTTAAGGTAAGATGCTCCATTGGTAATAATTTTCCAAGTAGGAGAACAACCAATTTTCACTGGATTAGACCATATGTCATTGCCATACTTGACTTTGATAATCTGATTGAGTAAAGAATTAGGCTTCAAGAAAAACTCCCAAGCAAACTTAGCTCGAAGTGGTCCAATTCTGGAAACTACTGAGAATAAACCACGCCCACCTTCATTCTTTGGTTTACATAAAAGCTCCCACAACACATAGTGTAACCCAGCTCTACTGTTACTTTTGTTCCATAGAAAACTTCTACACATTTTATCAAATTCCTTGAGAATAGATAATGGAACTAATGAAATTGAAGATAAAAACAATGGAAGAGAAAGAAAAACAGATTTCACAAGAACCAACTTCTCTTCCAAAGAAATACATTTTTTCCCCTAAGTGTCCAACTTATAAGAAGCCACCTCCATAAGGTTTTGAAAATATGATGCTACCTTCCTTCTTAAGGTTATCTTAACACCAAGATAACAAAATTCTTTCACAACTTTAAATCGAAGAATTAAAGAGGTTTTTTTCTTCCTCCTCATGTTAGTGTACTTCCTAAAAAGAATCATAGATTTGGAAAAATTAACACTTTGTCCTGTCCAATTACAAAAATTGGTGACAATGTTCTTCAAATTCTTCACCTCACTAACAATGGCTTCCGAGAAAATTAAAATGTCATCGGCGTAGAGTAAATGAGACACTCTAGGAGCATTAGGGGTAATAGAATTTCCCAATCCATTTCTATGAAGGCTAAGAGCATCAGAAAGAATTTGAGAACATAAAATAAACAAGTAGGGAGACAATGGACACCCTTGCCTAAACCCACTCTTGCAAATGATCCAATCGATCTTTCTCTCATTAATCAAAATGCAATACTTAGGATCTAAGACACATTGCATTAACAATTCCAAGAATTTACTAGGAAAGTTAAAGTGCACTAGAACTTGCCTAAAGCTTGCCGCCCCATACTATCGAAGGCTTGCTCCATGTCAATCTTGATAGCCAAAAGACCACTTTTTACTTTAGAGTGCCAGAATTTATTGAAAACTTCTTGTGCCAAAAGAACGTGCTTAGATAAGGAACGGCCTTTGATGAAAGCTGCTTGATCAGATGAAATGATTTTATGTATCACCATCTCCAATCTATTCAACAACATTTTGGCAATTAATTTATAAGTAGTCAAACAAAGACTAATAGGACGGAAATTAGAGGGAAGAAAGGGACATTTGATTTTAGGGATCAACACAATCATTGTCTCTTTCCAAGACTGATGCATAAGTCCAGTAGAAAAAAATTGGTTAACGGCTTTCTAAACGTCATCATGAATAGTCTTCTAATAGCATTTTAGAAAGGAGAAAGTGATACCATCTAACCCTGGTGAAATGTTTTTGCCTAAAGAATCAATCGCAGCCTGCAGCTCCTCTTTAGTGAATTCAGCATTCAATCTTCTTTGATCTTCTTCTGAAATGAAAGCCCAAGGCCTTGGCCAATCCACCAAAAAACAATCTCTATGCCGCCACTTAAATTTAAAAAAAAATCTGAGAAGACATTTTGAATTTCAGCAAAATCTTCAGTAACTCTTCCAGAACCAGTTTGATATGATTAATCCAATTAGTATTTCTCCTTGCATTAGCAAAAGCATGAAAAAAGGAAGAATTAGAATCCCCCTAATCCATCCATTTTGCTTTGGCTATCTTCTTCCACCAAGTGTTGAGCCGGGATAGAGTAATAGTGAGCTCATTAATCTTGAACCTGAGAATTTACAGATTTCCAAAAGAAATTAAACCATCTGCTTCTTTCATTTGTAATTCCAGAATTTCTACCTTCAAATCATCCCTCAACACGTTGAGATTCTTAAATTTGGCTTTACTCCAAAAAAATAAAGCTTTCAAGGTTCTCTTGAATTTTAAATTCAAAGATGTGGCTGCATCTCTACCACTTCCAATTTTCCAATATTTTTCCACCACTGCTTTAGCTCCATGATAAGATGCCCAAACATCTTCAAATCGGATGATTCTATTAAAGACTTCAACCGGTTTGTAAATCTCTAAGAGAATTGGACAATGGTTAGAGGCTATACGAGCCAAAGGCTTCACCCGGGCTATGTGAATACAAATCAGAGTAGTAGAATTAATTAGACAGCTGTCCAATTTTTCAAGAATCCGAGCTCCACCCATTTTATTATTACACCAAGTGAATTTGGGTCCATAAAATTCAACTTCATGTAAATCATTATTAATCATGAAATTCATCAAGTCTTTAGCACCTTGAGACAAAATGAATTTCTTTCCCCCTTTTTTCTCTTCATGAGACAAAACACAGTTAAAATATCCACCCACTACCATTGGCAAATCACCTGAACAATGCCTCTCTAAGCACTCCCAAACAACCTTCCTTTCTAGAGCATTAGTACTCCCGTAAACTGCGGCTACCACCCAACTTCCTTTGTTTAGAACATTCAATCTCCCAATGATAACTTGGGATGAGTATTCAATGACCGAGAAGTCAGCCAAATCTTTCCTCCATAACATCATCAATCCTCCAGAGAGCCCATTGGACGGGACCATGAAAGAGTCCCAATTGCTTCCCAAAAAATTCAACACCTGCGTATTATCCATGGAACTGATTTTTGTTTCAAGCAATCCCATCAGCAACACATTATTGTCTTTAATAATCTCCTTTAGATATAGAGCAACCTCCACTTTCTTGGCTCCTCTACAATTCCAAAATACCAGTGAAGTCATTGTCTAAAGATGGGGGAAGGTTCCCCAGTTTTCTTTGCTTTACCTCCATCCAATTTCTTATTTCTTGAGATGATGTTGCCCGAACCAAGAGACTTCAGCTCTTTAAGAAGCTTCACCTTTTTCCCAGAAGAAAAGTTCTCATGTACAGCAGCAATCATAGGTGAATTTTCCTTTGCAGTTCCCTGTTTCAATGCAGAATCCATAGCAGCCTCATAACCTGAGATCTCTGTGTTGAAGCCAATAATTTCACCCTCTTCAGTACCATCATCCTCAATTATCTCCACATTTTTCCCAACATTTCCCGCAGCTTTCATTTCATCCAGGCCGGATAGCACATCAAATTTATTAAGAATCGAGATTACTGGTTCATTAATAATACCCTCTGCCTGTATTTCTTCAAGAGATTCAGATGGTTGTTCCATAACAGATTCTTTATTTCTTTCTACATCCAATGCTTCAAGATTGGAATTGGGCAATTCCAAATTTAGCTTCATAATTTTAACTTCTGAATCCACAGTCTCCTTTGAAGTGGCTGAACCAATTTTAGGGACAAAAACTTTCTTCATAGGAACAAAAGATTTTTTAAGCAAATGTTTCTTTGTAGCATCTACTCTGTCTTCTTTTACCATAATTAACTTGAATCCAAGGGCCATATCCAACTTCCACTTCAGGTTGATATATGCCAACAGAGTCTGTAGCTTTATTTTGAACTGATTTGTCCCCAACTACTGCATCTGCATCAATTCCATGGAGCTTTTTTAATTCAACAATTTTTTCACAAAAGTGGCCTATCCTACCACATCCAAGCAGATTTTTGAAACACCCTCATATTCAATTCTTTGAAAGAATTTACTCGTCAAACCTTCCACCCAAACACCAGACGGTAGTTTCATATCTAATGGAACACGGACACATATTCTTGCAAATTCTCTTCTACTCCATTGGAACATATTACCATCAAGGAGATAAGGCTTACCCACTAGAGATGCAATTATGCAAATATTAACTTCGTCCCAGCATTGAAGAGGTAAATTGGGTAACCTTATCCATAAAGGAGCTGAAATACCTTTTAAGGAAGTTGGATTAAAAGAACCTGTCCACTTGTCTAAGCCCACAACTTGACCTTTAACAAACCAAGGTCCACCAGATAGAATTTTCTCTAGCACATTTGCATCTTCGAAGGAGCATAGCACCCAACCAAGGCCTAAGCCTGTGATGTGGAATTTCCCAAAACAGCTCCATTGTCTTCTTAGTTCAAAACATATCGATTGAAATGATATGTTGTCTCCAAACACCTTCACAACAATGGCTTTTTCTAGCCTTCTGGTGTTTTCAATCTCTTTATCTGCATGGAGTTTAGCCACCAATTCATCATCTGATAGAAAAGATCCCAGTTCCAAATTATCCACATTGATATTCTGCTTCTTAGCCCAGGCAGAATGAACAATTACATTGTCCCTCTTCATCACAAGTTGATTTAACTCATGAGCCTCCAAATTGTTCTTCTCAGAATTATCAATCAAATCTTTTTGCAATATACCTTCATCCACCTTGCCTTCAAGAATGTTATTAACTCCCGTCAATGGAGATCCAAAATTCACATTTCGGACATGAGTAGATAGGAGCGAAATAGAGTTAAAACATTTGTTGGAGTAAAGTTTCAATCCAGTTGAAGTGGAAGCATCCAGTTTAAGATCATCCATAAAATCACTTTTATAAGACTTTAACTTTAAGTCCTTCGGGCTGGCAAATCCATCTCCCATAATGATCTCTTTCCCTTTACCAGGAATAGAGATGGGGATTAACTTTCTTACTAATCCCCCTTCATTGATCACCAAAGCTTTTTCTTTAAATCCCTTGAACATCTCCAGAGCTCTAGAACCACCATTGAAGACATCAGAAGATGGCCTCACTGGAACTGACAAAACCTTCTTGTAATTCGCCCACGCTTCCGTAGAAGGAAGGCGCTTACCCTCCATCTGAGCCACCAGTGGCCAATATAGCCGTCGCCGATGACTAGATCCACCGGAGCTCCGGCCGAAATACGACTCCCGAACAAACCGCGAAACTTCAGGAGCCGATGAAATTAAAAAAAAACCAACAGAATTCAGTTGAAATCCCAGACGTTCTCTCACTACGTTACGTTATATTTTTATTGAGTATTTATAAAAACACAGAAAAATATAGTAAAAATAAGTTAATAATTAAAATTTTACCCGCTTTTATGGTCTTTTTAAAAGGGGCTGAACAGAATAATTTATGGGTGAAATGGCAGAATCGAGAGGGGGGGGTACGTGAGACAGCCGGGCCATTCGTCCGTTGCTGGCTGAAACAAGGGAGCACGAGAGCGAGAGAGAGTTTTCGAGTGCGATTTGACCAAAGAGACTACGTCTTCTTGGAGTTGTGGGAGACCTGGGCTGCTCGTTCCTTCCTGGCTGAGACGGAATCAAGAAAGTGAGAGCGTCGACTGAGAAAGGGCAGAAATCGGAGAAGTCAACCTTGTTGTGTTTTTTCATTTAGACAAAGTTGAAAGTATTTCAAGTTCTCATCTCTAACATTGATATTTCATTTTTATATATGTTCACTTTCATTTTCTCCTCTAAAAGAAAGGGCCATAGAGAAGGAAAGAAGGTTTTTAGGCATTTTGTTAGCTTGATTAAGTTAAATAAATTCTTTAGAGGGATTTAAAAAAGAAAAAAAAAAAAATCACATGACGATCTTAACGAGGGTTTAAAGTAACAGGAAGTCCTCAACCTTAGGAATTGTTTAGTCCTCTTCTGCTTCGATATTTGATAGAAATGCTCAATCATTGAGATTGGAAAGCTTAAATCCCATTTCTCATAAATATATTCTTTCATTAATAGATTGATTGAGCAGAATATTGTGGTTTTCTTTTAGTTTAAAGTTCTTCACAGATATATAATTGTTTGAATGCCACAATAATACATATAGTATTTTCGTGTGTGGATATATACTTATTGCTTCCCTTATTCATTTTAAAATCCGTAGCTAATGATATAAAGGGACCACTGATTCCTTATGAAAAGGGTAGATTGTGTATATTCTTCCTCTTACCACATAGAAATGTAATTGTGATGCTTACTAATCTCTTTGTTGGAGTGTATTATATTCTTCAAACTTGGGGTTTGTGAGATGGATCCTTTTAAGCACCTCCTACACCAACACCACTCACTCTAGTTGTACCGTCTGGCATACCCACACCACAAAACTTGCCTCCTTCCACCTCAAGCTTGACATCCTTCCCCATAGACACTCATCAAACCGGCTCACCAATATGCACTCTGTTGCAACTAGGGCTTATGAGTATGTTTTTTGATGATAACAAATATTATAGTTTACTTTCTGCTGCCGATCTGTACTTGAATTTTATGTTTATTTGTGTGTGTACTAACTTTTCAGGACTACGATGCACCACTCAAGGCTCAAGATTTGGGAGAACTGTTTTGCTTGTAATTCTCACTGATGTAATTTTTTATTTTTGGAGTCATGTCCTGTACGGGTGCTTGCTTGCTTTGTAACCTTGCACACACACACTTGGGAACTTTTCTGTCTGATTTAGAGTTTACTGTTTTTGGTCACATTGTTCGGGATGATCCGTACATCGTCCGGGACGATCCGTATATCGTCTTTGACGATCTGTAAAAAAACAATACAGAAACCCTAATTAGGGCATCTTAGCTATGACAGCCATCATATCACATCGTTCTGGACGATTTTGTATCGGCTAAGATGATAGACTCAAAACAGAAAGAATCAGCCGCCAGATTTATTTAGGAATTAGTTATTTTTGGGCATCGTCCTGGATCGTCTTGGCCGATCCAGCACATTTTTGCCTAAATTAATATGGTATTTAAAGAAAGTAATTAAGACCTGATTGCACGATCAAATCGTCCTGGACGATCGCAGGATCGACCGGGACGATACGCTGGACGACATGAACAAATTTCTTCTGATCGTCCCAAATCATTCTGGCTGATTAGGCTTAAATTGCACTGATCGTACATGACAATAAAGTCGGCAAGTTGCAATTAATGAGCTCGTTTTGAGCTCCTCTATTTAAACTTTGACAAGACACTTGGTATGTATGTTTGACATTGTAGTTTCATTCTTTTGGAGGGAACTTGAAAAGAGAGCTTGAAAGGGAGAGAGGAAATAGTGAAGTTTGGGAGAGGGAGAAGATTCTTGAAGGGGGTTTCAAGGGAGTGTGGAGGGGGATTCCACACGGTTGCTCCGGTGAGTTTGCTCCTTAGTACCATCGGATTCAAGACTTGTTTGAGGGAAGTTCTGGGAAGAAGAAGATCTCTTTGGTGTCAACGGACCCAGCTACTCCGCCGTACCGGGGAAGGTGAAAGTGATTTTGTAAGGGCTTCTCTGCCTAGTTGTGGGGGCTAAATGAGAGATATTGAGTTTAGTGCAATACTCGGAGGGTGCCTTCGAGGAGTGGACGTAGGTCAAAATTTGACAAAACCACTATAAATCTGGTGTATTCTTTTCTTTATTATTTTCATATTTGATTTTCGTATTGTGTTTTCTTTGTGCTGAATTTCAGTTTGGTTTGACTTTTTTATTGTGAAATTTTTTTAAAAATACCAATTCACCTCTCTTAATTAGCCTTGGGCTAGTTCATAAGGGCCTAACATCCCTAACGAACTTTCAAGTGGTATCAGAGCGAGATTCATAAAATAAGTTTTTGAAAGTTTTTGAATTTTCGATCCATGACTAATTTTTCTAATCGTAATATTGCGGAAGGTTATCCAATCACCAGACCATCTTTATTTGAAAATATTACTTTTAATTTTTGGAAAATTCTCATGTCTACTTTTTTATAATCAATTGATTTTCGAATGTGGCAAATAATTTTAACTGGTTATTCTATACCATCTCGTATTTTAGATGGAATTAAAACTGACCTTTTAATTAATAGAGTAGAGAAGAGAAAATCAATGCTCAATTGAATGCAAAATCTTTAAACTATTTTTTTCTGTGCGCTTTAAATTTTGAAGATTGTATGCCAGTGTCCACGTGCACTACTGGTAAGAAAATTTGGGATAAATTATACACTATATACGAAGGCACTAGTAAAATCAAGTAATCCAAGTTGAATATTTTAATGCATGATTATGATTGTTTCGCATAAAAATCTTATGAGACAATTTTAGACATGTATACTAGATTTATTGAAATTGTTATATCATTACATGCTTTAGAAAAGGAGTTTTTAAACATTAAAAAAGTCAATAAAATTTTACGTTGTCTGTTTGATAAGTTTAATGTCAAAGTTGTTGCTATTTGTGAATAAAAAATTTGAATGAATATTCTATTGATAATTTGATTGGTTCACTCATTGCCTACGAACAAAGTTTGAGTCAAAGACTTTTGGATGCAGGTGAAATGATAGTGTTAAATGCTGAAAATATGGAGAAAAGAGGCTTAGTTGGTGACGATAGCGATGAAGTATCAAGCAAATTAGAAAGTCTACTAAAGCATAAGTATAAGTATTAATAAAAGTGGAATAAATGTAATAATGATAAGAATATTAAGATTTCTTCTGATGTTATTTGCTTTGGATGTAGGAAACCTGGACATATAAAAAATCAGTGCTCTAATTTGAGAACTCTTCTTGGAAAAGAAAAGGGTAAAACTAAACAAATTATAGAAAGGGTAAGTAATGAAAAGCAAAAAATATCCTGGGCAAACCTAGCTTCTTAATCATCAGACCAGGATCAAGATGATGTTTAAACCCTTGGTTGTGTGTTTATTTGTTTATGTGTGTTTTTTTGGTTTTATATGTTTTTTTTAGTTTATTTTTTTTCTTTTTTTTCCTTCATTGCTTTAAAATTTTAAATTTATCTTTACTTTCCTTTTTGTGAAGTTCACTCTAATTAACACACGTTCACTTTTCTAAAAATAAAAAATCTATCTCATATATTTTTTTTAAAATTCTTATGAAAGTTGTGGTTGACTTATCTAAAAATAGTCAAAGAAAGGAAATTCATGATTTTGTCTTTCTATCTCTCTTCTTAAAAAGGTTATTTTACATTTGATTCAAAATCTTTATCATATTATAAATTGGATATTGAAACTGATCTTTTTTCTTCTCCATATATTTTATTTATCGCATAGAAATCTTTTGCAAATTGTTGAATATACATCATAATTTTCTTAATCAAGTAATTCATTTTGTCAATATGATGAGTTTACTTTTATTTTTAAGATTTAAAAAGGTTTTCTTTTTGTGAAGTTCTCTCTGATTAACACACACGTTCATTTTTTTTAAATTCTTATGAAAGTTGTGGTTGACTTATCTAAAAACAGTTAAAGGATGGAAACTCATGATTTTGTCTATCTATCTCTCTTCTTGAAGATGTTATTTTACTTTTGATTCAAAATCTTTATCATATTATAAATTGGATCTTGAAATTGATCTTTTTTAATTTTCCTACATTTTATTTATCGCATAGAAATCTTTTGCAAATTGTCGAATCTACCTCATAATTTTCTTAATCAAGTAATTCATTTTGTCAATATAATGGGTTTACTCTTACTTTTAAAATTTTAGAAATGTAGCATATTCAAAAGCAAAAGTGGTCAATGATGCCAAAAATAAAAGATGCGCAATGAAGCCAAATAAAAAAAAAAGATATATAAATTATATCAAAAATCAAAAGATGCGCAGTTAGCTAACAAATTGTCAAGAGGCATAAAATGAGTTCACAAAATATAATGCTTACCATTCTTGTATTTCTTAAAGCTTGAAGAAAACCCTTGATTCTTTCGATATTTGAGTTTTAAAAATATGATTCCTGATTCAACAATTCGTGCATTAATCTTCTATTAGATATGTTTTATGGAAGGAGTTTTGCAAAAATTAGTGTTACTTTCTCTAATTTATTCTTTGATTTAGATATTAGATTAAAAAGTTTTTGAGCCTTTAAAAAAACTTGAGTTTGGATTAACAAATTCTGAATTTCTAACCTTTTCTGGGTTATGCATTTTCAATACAATCCTTCTAAGTTTTTGAATAAAATCAAGAGGTAACTTTTTCTTTTTTGATGATAATAAATATTATGGTTCACTTTCAGCTGCCTATCTGTACTTGAATTTTATGTTTATTTTTGTGTACTAACTTTTCAGAACTACGATGCACCACTCAAGGCTCAAGATTTGGGAAAACTATTTTACTTGTAATTCTCACTGATGTAATTTTTTATTTCTTGAGTCAATGTCCTGTAGGGGCGCTTGCTTGCTTGCTTTGTAACCTTGCACTCACACTTAGGAATTTTTCTGTCTGATTTAGAGTTTACTGTTTTTGGTCACATCGTCTGGGACGATCCGTATATCGTCCTGGACGATCCGTATATTGTCTTGGACGATCTGTAAAAAAAAATAAAAACTCTAATCAGGGAATGTTAGCCATGGCAGCCGTCATATCACATCGTCCTAGACGATTTTTGTATCGGCCAGGACGATAGGATCAAAACAAAAAGAATCAGCCGCTATATCTATTTAGAAATTAGTTATTTTTGGACATCGTCTAGGGCATATTCCAGGGCATCGTTCTAGATCGTCCTGGCCGATCTAGCACATTTTTGCCTAAATTAATCTGGTATTTAAGGAAAGCAATTAAGATTTGATTGCACGATCAAATCGTCCTGGACGATCGTAGGATCGGCTGGGATGATATGCTGGATGATATGAACAAATTTCTTTTGATCGTCTCAAATCATCCTGGCTGATTAGGCTTAAATTGCACTGATCGTACAGGACGATATTTATATCGTTATGGACGATAAAGTCGGCAAGGTACAATTAATGAGCTCGTTTTGAGCTCCTCTATTTAAACTTTGACAAGGAACTTGGTATGTGTTTTTGGCAGCCATTGTAGTTTCATTTTTTTGGAGGGAACTTGAAGAGAGAGAGCTTGAAAGAAAGAGAGGAAAGGGTGGAGTTTGAGAGAGGGAGAAGATCCTTGGAGGGTGTTTTAAGGGAGTGTGGAGGGGGATTTCATACGGTTGCTCCGATGAGCTTGCACCTTAGTACCATCGGATTCAAGGCTTGTCTTGAGGGAAGTTCTGGGAAGAAGAAGATCTCTTTGGCGTCAAAGGACCGGCTACTCCGCCGCACCGGGGAAAGTGAAAGTGATTTTTTAAGGGCTTCTCCGCCTAGTTGTGGGGGCTAAATGAGAGACACTGAGTTTAGTGCAATACTCGGAGGGTGCCTCCGAGGAGTGGACGTAGGTCAAGATTTGACCGAACCACTATAAATCTGGTGTGTTCTTTCCTTTATTATTTCCGCATTTAATTTTTGCATTGTGTTTTCTTTGTGATGAATTTCAGTTTGGTTTGTTGTGAAAGATTTTTTAAAATACCAATTCACATCTCTCTTAATTAGCCTTGGGCTAGTTCATAAAGGCCTAACATCCCTAACGAACTTTCACACTCCACCTATATCATCACCAATCGTTCAAGCTCCCCAACAAAGCCACCAATTCATCATCTCTACTCATCTGATCAAATCTCATTCAAGATGTAGAATCTCAAACCCAAACTCATTCTTAGTCAATGTCACTATATTCAATCATTGGATGACCCTACCTACTATACCACAATTGCTAATGATGAGAAATGGTAGAGAGTCCCATCGACTCTAGTCTCATCATCTCCTACTCATAGCATCCTCGGCAACAAATGAACATTCAAAACTAAATACAAATCCGACGATACCATCGCCAAATGCAAAGACCAATTAGTTTCATGAGGATATAAAGATGAACATGGAACTAACTACTACATGATGTTCATTCTCATCAGCAAATCATCAATAGTTTGCATCTTACTCATAGTGATCCTCTGCCTTAGCTAGCAAATCACCTAGTTGGAAGTCCCTCCATGAACTATGCATGCATCGCTTGCTCACCTCAGTTCTTCACGGTAACCTCCAACACAAATTCACATGCAATTTGAGCAACACTCCTACTTCAGGGCATTTAAACAATTTCTCAATTATACAACATTCATCTTAATAAGGAGAAATATTCCCTAAGATCTTAGATCATGCTAACATGATAGTTTGCAAACCACTTCAAAATCCCACCACCACCAAAGCACCCTCCCTTAATGTCCCCAACTTGAAATACACCAATCCCACATTGTCTGACATCTGGTAGGCTTCTTACAGTACACACACCAACTCGATTAGACTTATCCATTACAGTAAATTTCCCTTGACAATGCATGCATCACTTGCTCCCTTCATTTTCATCCACTTAAAGGACTATGTTGATACATAAGAGGGACTAGCACATCTTCTGATTCACCATAGGTCACTCCAGCTATAAGCTTACTTTTACTCAGATTGGGCCTGCATTTCCAGATATCACAAGTCCACTATTGGCATCTGTGCATTCATGGGCTCAGCTCCAATCTCATGGTGTGTCAAAAAACAATCCTCATTGTAACTAATTGAAACTCAAAAGCTGCCACAAAATACGGTTACATTGTCTTTAACTAATCTCTCACTCTGCTAAAACCACTCTATTAATCACAACCATTTATCTCTTATATTTCTGTTAGTCATTGCTATTACTCTGCTTTATAAAAATCAGTATCATTCCTACTTTACAGAGTATGAAATGAATGGTTATTCTTCCATAACTTCCCACTTGGTTTGTGATGTGCTACTGGTTCAGTCTAGTTTACACAAACGAGCAATGGACTTAAGCTCTTCTTCTATGGCATTGAACCTCACTGCAGTTGCTGCTTCTGTGCTAGCTTTGCTGGCATGTCTATCTGTGATCTTGATCTTGGGTGTTTGGTTGCAAAATTGCCTGGGTGAGGTGATAGTCCATGGTTTACCATGCATTTATTGGTCTATCATTGTAGAAGAATACTAGTAAGGCACCCATAGAACAATTTCTAGGAAAACATGGGCTAAGTAATTTTAAATAGTCAACTCAGGCTTCATTTGGGTTGACTGTTGCTATTGGTAAAGCTAGTTATGGAGTTAATGTAGGGAAAGCCGAGCTCAAAAGTTGTTTTAGTTAAATCTGATGCTGCTGTTTGAATAAATTATTGTCTCTTTGTTGTTTACAACTCTGAAATTGTATTGCACTGCTTGGGTAAACTCTTGTGCTATTTTACTTTTAACTAGAAGATTGAGATGACCATTTAGTTTTGTTGTCCAAAAATTTTTTGTTAACCAGGATTGGTTAAAGCAATGAACGTTAAAAAACTGACTATGCTTCATCGTTCAATCATATCTTGGTTTCACTCGGTCTGGATAGTCATACTTGAGTCTAATCAATGCAGCCATGCCTTGCTGCCCACCAAGTCTAGATTTTTTTGCCTAGGTTGTACCAATTCAAGCAGCTATGCTTGGGTTGCATCATGCCTAGGCAAAACTATGCATAGTTGTTTTAGTTGGATGCGACTTAGGTATGTGCTTTCTGTGTTGGCTTTCTCCAAGGATGCATGCCTAGATGGCTGGATTGGTTCTTCTGGTTGATTAAACATTGTCCAGATCATTGGAGCCTGGTGGATGAATTTTGTTTAAACAAAATTTGTTGGCTCCAATGTTGTTAGTGGCGGGGCAGTGCCACATTGGGCAGGGGATGGGTTGGCGTTTTGTTGGTGTGTCCAAGGTGACATCCTACAGGGACATAGACCTATCCTGTGCGACACTTGCAGTCTATCATGTATGTTTGACATGTACAGCTTAGTGACATGTTGATTTAATTGCAGAGCATCCAGATTATTATCATTTTCTTCATTGTTAATGTAATTTAGAAAAAAAATTTAGTTTAGCTATATTATCTTTACTTCCATTTTTGGAAGGATGTGAAAATTAGGGGTACTCATTATTACTTCAGAATATTGAATCATTTTTATTGGATTGAAATAGAAAACAAGGAGTCATTTTAAAAATTTCCGTTTCCACTTATTTGAATTTTGAAAACAACCTCCATTTTAGGCATGCATTAAAGTATGAAACTCTAACTTAAATTGATGAAGTCTTTTGCATTTGGCATGCCCTTTTTTATGGTCCCAAACTCAAAATGCATGTTTATTGCATTTAATTTGGGTTCCTTTCACAGCATTTATAAATTGCATGCACTCTGTAACCAACTACCAAAATACCCTAAATTTTTTGCACTAGTATTCTATAACTGAATATTGCCTCCAGTCATTGATTCTTTTCACTTCCTGTTTCTGGCTGGTCTGAAAGGAACATATAAATTTGAAGAGAAATTATGCTTTTTGTTGTTTGTAGAATTCTCTAATAATAACGGCTGCTAGCATGCATTCAGGTATCAGGGTTGCTATGATCATGAATCTAGCATCCATCCAACGCACAGGAATATGGAGGATATCTCCAGTTTTTACAAGGAACAAAAATCTGGGTAATATTTCCATTGTTTTCTCGTGTTTCTTCCTTATCCCCATTTCAATGCATTGTTTCAGCTAATTTGCAACTGTATCGCAGGAATTCCATATTCCATCCAATGTGCTGTCCACTTCAGACCCTGCATCGACATACATAAGGTTGTTCCTCTTTATTTGTGTTAGTTGGATTGAATCAGCCGTTTTCTTATTCACTGTGAGCAAATAAGAATTGACGTATCTGTTTTTAAGCTTCCATAAGATTGTAATGATCTATTGTTTTATTAGACTATTCACAACATTTAGCTTCGATGAGAATTTTCACACAAAATATTGTGTCCGCCTCCTTTTCCTAAATTAGAAATAGTACGCGTGGTTTTTGTTGGTTGTTGTAGGCTTTTATTATTGTCTGTAGTTGTGCATTTTAACATTTTTTTTTCACTCTTTAACAGGTTCATTTTCTTTTGGATGCTGCGAAATTGAATGCTAGCACCTTCATTTGTATCAGAAAAAATTTCTTCTTTAGGTTCATCCTTCATGTAATTTTATATTTGCAGCATGGGATAACCTGGAACCAAAATTTGAAGTGTGCCATATCATCTGATTTGCTTTATTTAGACTTATTCCAGTTTGGCATAATGAGAAGTATTAGCAATTTTATCGTTGTCATAATCATTAGTATTTTCCTAACTATTTGGGGTTGGCTTTAGTGAATCCTCATTGTCCTTTTGAGTCTTTCTTGAAATGTTAAATCTTACAATCCTTTTTGCATAATTTCAATTCATGTTACATTTAGTCAACCTTTCTTCTTCCTATTATTTCTAATTTTATCTACATATCTTTTTGGTATATTTTCTGCCTTTGTTTACATTCCCCAAACAATTTTAGCCTGCTTTCACAACTTTATCTTTAGTAGATTTTACTCTTATCAACCCTCGATCACAATCATAGCTTAACTTATCTTTCATAATTTTTTTCTAAATGTATACCTTTACATTCTTATTCATATTATGTTCAAGTTGATTATGAATGAATTCCTTAATACCTAGCACTCAAAACTCATACTGCATTGCTTTCTTAATTGCACTTTTTTTTAACATTTACCTTAAATTTTGATGATATTATTTTATCACTAGTCTTTTAAAAGCATTTGCAGATGTACCTTGGTGTATGCTTTTTGCTGATGATATTCTTCTTGTTGATAAGACTAGAGAGAGAGTTGGAGGTAAACTTGAATTATGGAGGTCAACCTTAGAGTCAAAAGATTTTCACTTGAGTAGATTTAAAACTGAATATATGGAGTGTAATTTTAGTAGTGATAGACCTGGTGAGGGGATTATGACTTTGGGCGATCAACTCATTAATAAGAGAACACATTTTCGGTATCTTTGATCTATTGTTCAGAGTGATGGTGAAATAGATGGGGAAATTATCAGTAGAATTCAAGTTGGATGGTTGAAATGGAGGAATGCTTCGGGCTTGTTGTGTGATAGAAAAGTCTCCCTCAAACTTAAGGGAAAATTCTATAAGATGGTGGTGAGATCTGCAATGTTTTATAGTGCCGAATGTTGGCCATTAAAAGAGAAGCATAATAGTAAGTTAAGTGTTGCAGAGATGAGGATGCTCAGGTGGATGAGTGGCTTTACCCTTAGAGATAGGATACGAAATGAGCATATACGTGAAAAGGTTGGAGTAGCTCTAGTGGAAGATAAAGATTAGAGAGAATTGCCTTAGATGGTTTGGTCATATAAAATGATGGCCTTCCGATGACCCGGTTAGGAAAGTAGAGGTATTCGATTTGACTTATGTTAAGAAAGGTAGAAGTAGACAAAAAAAACTTGGTTAGAAAATATTAGAAATGATCTTTCTTTATTAGATTTAAACAAGAAGTTGACTTTTAACAGGACACAATGGAGAAAAAGGATTCATGTAGCTGAACCCACGTAGTAGGACAAATGCTTGATGTTGTTGTTGTTGTTGTAGTCTTTAAAAAACATGCTTTAATGGTTACTTTAAAGCTGAGCAAAATGCTTTAAATAGTGAACTTCAAACTGTTTGTGGTATGAAGCATAAGCTACCGTATCTGAAGCATGCACTAATGATGTGCTCTAAAGCATGGAAAGCTTATGCTTATGCTTCTCTTATATTTTGATAGTCTAGTTTAATGTTTTATGCTATTCTAAAGGAATGGGTGGAAAATAAAATAGTCAAAAAGAAAAAAAATTATCACTTCTCATCCATCCCAAGATCTCCTTTCTGAAGTTATAAGACAAATTTAATGTCATTTTGATGTCATATTTTGTAATATCTTGTCTTTCATCTCATCCTATTTATACTTTACTTTCTCAACAAGCATGCGCATTGACTTCTATTTGTTGCTTTTCATTTTGATTTTTTACCCTATTTTCCTTCCTATTCATCTAGGGGCAACATCTATTTTTAGTAGTGTCCTTTATTTAAATAGTGAACCATAGCTATAATTTGATGGTCTAGTTTTAACTTGACATCATGTATTCTTTATATAACTTAAAATTAATATTATGGCAACTCCATTAAATTTGTTTATTATAACAATACTATTTCAAGCTAAATAAATATTAAGGAGATTAGTTAAAATGCTTACCAACTTGTATTTTGTTTAATATGAAACATTATTACATTTAATATTTCCTTGATTTATGTTATAATATCTATGTTGCACTGATTTGGATACGACGACACATATACAACAAGACACGAATACGGGACACATCAAATCTTAAAAATACATGATATGGGTGGGACACGGCATTATAATTTATAAATCATATATAAAAATTAAGAAAGAAATCAAATATCCTATTTTCTAGTAAACTAACATCAATGTAAATGGCTCAAAGAGATTGCATCTACATCACGAGTGTATGAAGCTAGGCCAAATCAAGCACGAATGGATTCAAATGCTGTTCTTGTTAAAATTTAGAGAACAAAACCTAACAAACAGATGTTCGTCTTGCCTAAACGAACGCCTCACGCAAACAAACGCTCATCTCGTGTATTTCTTTGCCTCGTCTCACATACGCCCTCGTCTTGCCTGCTCAGCGTCGGCCGCCTCTCCTATCCTGCTCCTTCGACGAAATGACGAAGACGAAACTCGCATGCAGCCGCGGATGCATGCTTGCCGGCCGTAGAAATGAAGGAGCCCTAACGCCTTGTCTCGCGGGTTCGGAAATGAGAGAACCTCGTCCGCAATCGCGGAAGTAAATACGACGTGTCTTTTTTCTGGAATATTTTTTCATTTTTTAACGGACACGCGTATCCGTGCTCTTTCGAAATTAAATAGTATTTTAATTGGATACGGCAAAGCCATATCCGACATGTATTGGTGCCGTATCGGATGCGTATCCATGTCCGACACGTATTAGATACTACACGCCTTCATAAATAGGTGTATCGGTGCAACGTAGTGTAATATATTTAATATTTTTACATGTGAAAAAAATAAAATGATGAAGCTTATATTTTGCACTTTTAACCTTAGGCTTCATTTTATACTGAGGTCAAAAGCTTTCCTTCACTCTTATATACTTTTTAAGCACTTATGTATTTTAAATGTCCGAGTCTCAACTTGGAAGGTATATCTTCTTCTATATTCCTAATCTTGTTTATAATAGATTTATGATATTTAAATATGCCAAATGTGTATCACTTTATACTTAAATAATATTAGTTAATAATATTGAGAATTATGAAAGAAGAATAATATAGTTTTTCTTATTTTAATGGGTAGAGGAGATATAATATTTTTTTTTAGGGAAAATTTGGGCTTGGCCCGTACATTAAAGAGCTAAAAAGTAGATGCAATTACATGTAAAATGTAAAAAACAAAAACCTATGAAGAAAAGATGCTCCAACAGCAAAAAGGAGCAAACTTACAGAGCAACAAAACTATACAAAAATTCCTAACGCATCCAAAATCTCAAATGATCATCTTCTGCTCCATTGTACCTGCAAAAAGACTTACAAAACCATAGCACAAAAGGACTCAGAGACCGGGTAATTCCTTTATTCTTTGAATTCTGCAGTAAACGGCTTTCCCCTGGTTGCCAAGAATGGCCCTCCAAGGGGATCAATAAACTTGAAAATTCATCATTGTCCAGGCTATGGCTTTGATTTAGTTGCTGATTTAGAATAATGCCAAAATGATCTCCAAGGGATTGCTCAAGAAGAGAGCCTAGATATAAAGCATTCTCCACAATATTTCGGCCCACCAATACCATCTTCGAACATATCCAGAAAAGATAGAACATTCTCATTGCAGAACTCAACTGAGGGTAGCACAGCAAAAAAAAAAAACAATTGCAGGAAGGGAGATCCAGCATAGCAAGACATTATAAATTGCAAAGTAAAGAAGATACCGCTTTCCATTTTGCAACTTTATCAAAAACAGCACTTTTAATGATGTTTGCGGTAGTAAAACTGCAGTTAGAAGAGCTACTAAATCTTCTAGAGTTTCTTTCTTTCCAAATAAAGTAAAGAGAACAGCTCGCAAAAAGGAAGTAAAGATTTTTGAGTTTAGATTGGCTACTATATTCTGCTTCCAGCCACTCAAAGAAATGCAGTAAAGAAGGTCTAAGCAGCAGAGATCTAGACCCAGGGATGATGGTATTGATCACGGCAAAAGAGTAGTGGCATTCAAAAAATAAATGATTAACACTTTCCAATTGCTCATTGCATAAATTGCAAATATTTGGAGCATGAATATTCCTCCTTTTCAGTGCATCTGCAGTTTTTAAGCCCCCAACAAGGGCAAGCCACACATAGGAAGAGAATCTTAAAGAATTATGTTGATGCCAAATAAAATTAAACCAATTGCAAGTGGGCAGTTGGTTGTAATAGTCGAAAACAAAGCTGCCAAAGTTGTTGTGCTTGCCTTTGACCCGTTTATCCCATAGAAGACAGTCAGAGTTACTGTCTATAATGGGAGTAGCCAAAATATCATTTTTGATTGAAACAGGCAAGTTTTCAGGAATAACTCAAGAGCCATTTGAAATAAAAGTACAAACTCGCTCATATTGATGAGTGGAATACAACCATAAGTAACCCAAAGGAAATTCGCCAATACAGGACTTTTTAAGCCAATGATCCCAATGCAGTGAAATAGGAGCTTTTTCATGTAATCTGAAAGTGAAGTTAAGTTTGGCACCAGTAGCAGTTTTACATACCGATTTCCAAAAGCCAGATGCAAAGCTAGGGGTTGGCCTCCAGGGGGAATTGTATTTATAGATGAGCCATTCAGATAAAGGAGAAACAAAGTTATACATTCTGAGGATGACGGAGCAATTATAAGCATATTGAAGAGCCTGAATAGAGGGAATGCCTAATCCCCCGAAATCTTTAGGTTTACAAACTTCTTCCCAAGATATCATATGTAATTTCTTTCCCACTTCTAAATCTCCAAAAAACAGAAATTTGGAGCTGATTTTCTTGAAGAATTTGGTAACAGCTTTAGGTATTATTGCCCCCCATATCCAGTAGGCAATCGAGTTGACAATGGTGAATTTAAGAAACTGTAATCTACCCGCAAAGGATAGAAACTTGGCATTCCAACCCGAAAGTTTATTAGCAGCTTTGTCCATCAGAGGCAGAAAATCGGAAATTCTAAGCCTATTGAAGGACAAAGGAACTCCCAAGTAAGAGATCGTGTGAGTCAGGTTATGAATATTCAAAGCATTGCAAATGGCTTCAGGATTTTGGAAGTTTCTAGGAAGCATAATATAGCTTTTATGTAAGTTAACATTGAGCCCAGTATGAGTACCAAAGGTGTTGAGGATTCTGGCCAGTTTTTGACAATTGACAACTGTAGCTTCTCCAAATACTAGGACATCATCAGCATAAAGGAGATGTGATAAAGAGAAGCCATCAAGATTAATACCTTTAAAATCCCCATCATCTAATAAATTTGAGAAAGCATCCATCACAATACAAAAGAGATAGGGGCTCAAAGGACAACCTTGTCTTAAACCGGCTGTGGAATTGAAAAAACCTTCAAGCGCACCATTGATTATAATGGAAAAATTCACATTATTAATGCAAGTTTTTATCCAACACAAAATCATCTAGAAATCCTTTTTGAGACATTCTATTGAGTAAGAATTCTCTAGAAACCGTGTCGAAGGCTTTCTTAATGTCAAGCTTGACACAGAAAAACTTGATGCCTCTTTTGTTACGGGTGTGATCTAACAATTCTTTAGCCAAAAGAATGTTATCAGTAGATACTCTAGCCTTTATGAATCCCGATTGATTGTATTTCACAATCTTAGGCATAATGTACTTGATTCTATTAGCAAGCACTTTAGCAATGATTTTGTATAGAGCATTGCATAAAGCGATGGGGCGAAAATCAGCAAGAGATTCTGCATTGTTGTGCTTAGGTATAAGGACCAAAGCAGTGGCTTTAACACCAGATGGGATATATCTCTTAAGGAAGAAAGACCTCACTGCTTTGCAAACCAGAGGACCCATAATATGCCAGCCCGTTTTATAAAAATGAAAGTTGAAGTCATCTGGACCCGGGGAGGATGAGGAAGATCCCATAAAAACCGCTTTTTTAATCTCTTCATCAGAAACAAGATTAGTAATAAAATTGCATTGTGAAGAAGGAAAGACCGATCCAACAGGAAATAAATTCACATCAGATAAAGAGGAGCAGGTGGATTGTAAATAGTTTGAAAGTGTTGCACAATAGAATTGATCACCTCATTCCTATTAGAATTTGGAGAAGTGGATAGCAAATTAATAACTGCTTTGTTCTTGCTTTGCCTAGATTTGATCCTTGAATAGAGAAATTTCAAGTCTTCTTCCCCCAACTTGAGCCATTTGACTTTGGCTCTTTGAAAAGTCCATGAAGCAAGAATCTTGGTAAAGTCCAAGATGTTTGTAGAAATAGCCTTAAGATTGCTGTTTAATGTGTGATCATTAGGACAAGCTTGAATCTGCTCCAGACAAGCTAATTGTTTAGAGTGCAACTTATCAAGATGAGCCTTAACCAAAGTGGAGTAAGCCCAAGGTTCACGCTTAATGGCTGATTTTATCTGCTTAAGAGTATGACAGAGAAAAGACAGGGGATTTCCAAAAGCAGTAGCAGTGAAAGCATTAAGGAGAATATCCCAATATTTATCAACATCAGTCCAATAGTTTTTAAAAAGGAACCTGTGTTTAGAGGGAGATACTATACCCGAATGCAAAATGAGAGGACAGTGATCCGAGCAAGAAGTGCTCTGAGTAGAGCTGAAAGAGGTGGGGTGCGCAATCAGCCAAGCATTTTTAATGAGCACCCTATCTAATTTGGCGTGAATTGGATTCTCAGTTTGTTGATTAAACCAAGTGAAGGTACATCCCACCGATTGAATATCCTGCAGGTTGTTTTCAAAAACCATGGAGTTAAGATCTACAAGTTGTCTGGGAGAGATAGCCGAACCCCCATACTTCTCCGAGGCAAACCTACAGCAATTAAAGTCACCCATAAGTACCCATGGAACATCCTGATTGGGTGCTAAGTGCTTGATGTTGGTCCAGAAGTCCTTTCTTTCAGCATGACTATTAGAAGCGTATATCACCGAAAGGTGAAAAGGTGGAGAAGAAGCAGGAGTTACAGTACCAGAAATCATATAAGGAGTATTATGAAGGGGACTGAAATTCAATTTACAACTGTTCCATTTTATCCAAATTCTCCCAGAGGTAGCTTTATCGAAGTTGTTACAGCTATTTTCGTTGGGAAAAATAGAATGCGATCTTTCGAAGAAAGGATTGAGTAAAGAGTTTGCATGTATTCTTGTTTCAAGAATACAGATCAAGTCCAACTTAAAATCAGAAGTAAGACGCTTACAACAAAGAACTTTATCTTGACTATTGAACCCCCTTATGTTCCAAGTTGCAATAGTCGGCAAAACCATTAATGACCAGAGGAGGAAGAGGGCTTTTTAGTCTACTTCCCTCTAGCAGATTTCTTGGGCGGAGCATTAGAGCAGACTTTCTGCTCAGAGTTCTGAGTTTTAGAGTGTTTTAGATTCTTAATCGCAGTATCAAAGGAACCTGACGTGCCTGGCATATCAGATTTACTGTCAAGGGTATCTAGAATGTCAAATTTATTTGGAGATATCACTCCAGCAGGGGAAGTGGGGATTTCTGGATTATGTTTGATAGCACTAACAGAAGATGAGGTATCTTCTGCAGTGGGGGAGTTGAGGTTAGGGATAGAAATTATGGCTTTTCCAGAGGAGGCCAGGGAGTCAGGTTGAGCAGCACTGTCGGGGATGTCTTTCACTTCGATAGCTGATGGTTGTGGAGGAGGAGAATGCGGTTGACAGTGTAATGGCAACCCAATATCATTTTTGGCTGTGGCTGTATTTGTGACATCTTGATTCTGGAAGGAGGAATCCTTACCAAGTAGGTTGGTACGCCCAATTGATTTGGAATGTTTTCTAGGCTTAGGAATACGGCTGTGACTCCTACCTCTAGCAATATTCGTATTTCCTTCCGAAACATTATTGACCGACTCGTCAGTTTTAGGTCGAGAAGGGCAGAAATTGGTGTAGTGCACAAGAGATTTGCAATGTTCACATGGGGTGGGTTTCCATTCATATTGCACCTTAAGTGCCACAACGTCACCATCCAGCGACACCATAATTTCTTCAGGGTAATTGGCTTGATTGTCAACTAGCACACACACTCTAGCATAGGTAAGACGGGTCATTTGTGATGTAAGAGAATCAGCAGCCAAAGGTATTCCGACTTTACTAGCTATTCTAGATATACCCTCCGAGTTCCAACAAGCCAAAGGTAAATTGTGGATTTTGATCCAGATGGGCACCGATTTGAACTCTTCTCTTTTTGGCTTAAATTTGGGATGCCATTTTTGAATAACAAAAGGCTTGCCTAGCAAGAACCACACTCCCCTCGTCCACACCATATCAAGATCTTCAGAGCAAGAAAAGAGAAAAAGGAAAAAACCGTCGTTAAGAGAGATCATTTTCACCGAACCTTTTAAAGCCCATGTTTTTTTAATAGCTCCTAGCAACGCCTCATAGTAAGGCCTTCGGCCTATGGAATATCCTACCAAACAAAGCTTCCAGTTTGCAGCTCTCGAAATCAGCTTGCCTCTAGAAAACGGAGCAATTTCTGGCTCATCAGGAAAGTGGGAAAGATGAAGCTCCGTTTCAGAAGGTCCATCTGCCGTGCATGCAGCTAACCAGTTGCGGTTAGGTGGAGGAGAAGCTCCACCCAAAGCAGCAACAAGGGGTGGAAAATTAGATGAAGGAAGAGAAGTGTCCATGGAAGAGGACAGCAGAGGAAGAAAAAGAGGGAGGAGGGCTCTCCGGCTTAGCCGGAGAGGAGAGGAGGCTGATGGCGGCGCAAAATGGCTGAGCGGAGGGAAGGAAAAAACCCTAGCGCCTTTTATGAGAGTAACTGATGTGAGGTTGTCATGCAATTTTCTTGTTATATGGAGAGAGATCTTGCCAATGCATTTTTCTTCAGGACCCACATTGAGGAGATATAATATTTACAGTAAAGATATAATCCTATAATATAAAAAATAGTAATATAATTAACTTAAGTAATTACAACCATTTCAGTATTTAAAAGTTTATTTTGCATAAGGAAATAGCGATTGATAGATTTTATATAGAAGATGAAATAGTTGTGGATTGCCAGGATGATGATGCTAGAGGTGCATAAGCTGTGGATTGTCAAGGTGGCACAATAGAATTGAATGCCAAATTTAGTGTGCTATTTTCATAATTTCTACACTTTTTGTGAAACTGGGACTATATATTGATCACTCTAAGCTTGGAAATAAGATTGTTATATTGCAATTAAGTAAGAGCTTTAGTAAGAAGGCCATCTGTTTGTTGTTTTGTTCGAGTGAAACTAATTTTGATTATTCATTGTTCAATTTTCTCTTTTATACAGTATTTATTAATTTCGATCTGCTTAGTCCTATCATGGTGGACATGATTCTTAGCAAAGCTAATAGCACCTTGATTGTCACCTATCATTATCTTTGGTTCTTTTGTGGGACCTTTTACATATTCGAGACTGGCATATACATCATATACCTCACAAATTCTATGGGCCATATCTTAGAATTCTTCCTCAGCATCACTTTGAGTAACAACAGTTTGTTCTTGCCTCTCTTGTAACTAAATTTTCCCACATAAAGGAGCAATAACTATATGTGGATGTATGATAGATTTTCGATTCTACCCAATCAAATTAGTGAAGATTTTTATACTTGTTAGTTCCTTTTATGAAGAATGGTCCTATTTGAGGTGTCTTTTTAAGATGCCTCAGTGTCCTATAATATTATCAAGATGTTCTTTTATGGAGTTACTCATAAAATGATTAACAACACTCATAGGAAAACTAGTATCAAGTCTAATATGGGATTGATTGATGAGTTTAAATAAAATATTGGTCTATTTACAGTTTTGCATCCAATGATTCCTATTTCTTTTAGTAGGTCTAAGATATATTTTGTTGAGTGATTGATTTCCCCTTCCATGATCTAGCTATTTCCATGCGTAAGAAGTATTTAAATGAACCAAGATCCTTATTTCATATTCTTTAGATAAGGAAATTTTTTGATTGCTTATTTCTTCTTCATGGTCTCTTGTTTAGATGATATCATTAACCTAAATAATTAAGATACATATTTTAAATTGCTGTTGAGAGTATATTGCTGTTGAGAGTACTCATGCATTTTTATCATCTTGGAGAATTTTTCGAATCATACTCTTAGTGGTTGTTTCACATTAAATGGCGGCCTTTCGATGATCCGGTTAGGAAAGTAGATGTATTAGATTTGACTTATATTAAGAAAGACAGAGGTAGACCTAAAAAGACTTGGTTATAAAATACTAAAAATGACCTTTCTTTATTAGATTTAAATGAGAATTTGACTCTTAATAGGAGATAATGAAGAAAAAGGATTAATGTAGCCGACCCCACGTATATTAAGATAAATGCTTATTGTTGTTGTTGTTATTATATATTCTTGGTGATTGTTTTAAGACATAAAGATTTCTTGAGTCTGTATTGCAATCCAAGATTCATAGCTTGTGATTTTGATGTTAACAAACATTATTGATTGAGTTTTTTTCTCTAAGCATATATATTAGATATTATTTTTGTTTGTGCGCACTAATATTTCGGGTACATCATACACCGCTCAAGATTACTAAAAGTTTAACTCAAGTTTGGGTAGAATAAGATGTCATTCAAAATACTCTATAATTTTAACTTTATTATATTTTCTATTTCTTGAGTCTGGCCATGTAAGGGTGTATGCAAATACACACATAGTGTGAGTGAGAAAAATTTAAGATGAAATTTTTTTGAACTAATCATACCATACGATTACAATCATATTGTACGATCTGTTATCTGAAGAAGAGATCTAATGCCTAATTGAATCATTAATTCTAATGAACTAATCGTACTGTACAATATCGATCGTACTGTACGATATTTTTCGATCTGAGAAACCCTGACCACTAGATAAATTAAGTAAGAATTAAAAAAAAAATGAATTTTGAACTAATCGTTTTGTATGATTTTAATTGTAGAATACAATATTTAAAATCTTACTTAAATTATTCCCCGTGATTACTCAATTAAATCAAGGCTTATTAATTGTGGCTAATCGTACTATACGATTGACAGAGACGAAATCTGGTCATCCCAGAGATCATGCTGAACGAAATCTTGATTTTTGAATTAATCGTATAGTACGATATTTATAGCGTACTATACGAACTATTCATATTACACTGACTGTATTGTATGATGTGAATCATGCCAAACGATTAACAGAGATGATTTTCAATCGTTCCCGTGATTGCTCTGTACAAATAGAGCAAAATTAAACTAATCGTACTGTACGAAATTAAGATAGTACTGTTCGATATATTTGTTAAAATTGTACAGTTCGTCTGAACGATTGTTTTTTATCATACATGACGTGTCGTGTTTTTGAACTGATCATACTATACGAACCCATATCGTATTGTACGAAAAGAGACGACCAAATTGAAAAATTAGGATATTTTGAAGACCTACTTAAGTAACCTTTTGAAATCTTTTTCATAAGGACTTTGGCTATTGAAGAAGCTCTTAGGGAGATTGTTCTTGAGAGATCATGGGCTTAGAGAGGAAGAAGAATGTGAGGTTATGTGTGGGGGAGTGTGAGGGGTTTCACACGGTTGCTCCAGACAAACTTGCACCTTGCTTCCTCCTGTGGACTTAGTGAGTTCTTGAAGATTCTCTTGGGAGAGAAGCTTTAAAGTCAAGAGTCTTTCAGTTCTCTGCCTTCATTAGGAGGGTGAAAAATGATTGACGATTATCTATCATCACCAGGAGGGTGAAAAAGATTCCTTGGGTTCTCTGCCTTCAACAGGAGGGTGAAAAAGAATTGAAGGTCTGCTGGCATCACTAGGAGGGTGACATAGCTTCCGGTTATTTGCCGCACCAAGTTTGGTGGAAGTAATTCTTATAAGGGCTTCTCCTCCTTGCTATGGGGATAAAAGGAGAGTCACTTTAGTGTTAGTGCAATACACAGGCTTGAGGACTCCGGGAAGTGGATGCAGGTGGTTAACCGAACCAATATAAAATCTCTGGTGTGCTCTTTCTTATTTGCTTTTACTTTTTTGCATTTTTGTTTTTGCAATTTGAATTTACTGCACGAATCTCATCGTTTACTATCAATTGGAATTAGGCTAATTTGTGGTTTGCTAAAAGAAACATTTTCATAACTTGATTGATATATTTGTGCCTTAAAATGAAAAATATTTTAAATTCTAATTAGCTTTCATATATTTTAAGTTAATTACTTGGATTTATTTTTAAAACTGTTTTCTAGCATAAATAAAAAAAATATTGTTGCTGCAGTATTTTTTAAAAGTATCAATTCAACCCTCATCTTGGTGCGCCTAGGAATAGTTCACCGAGATCTTACAACCTTCCCGAACTTTTAGTCTGCATATTTGGTTCATATTACTATCATTCTCAAATACAAAGAGGAATTGTCATATAGACTTCATTATTTAAATCCGCATTTTGAAATGCATTTTTTACATCTATTTAGTAGATTGGCTAATAAAAACTAGCAACAAGAGAGCAAAATATCCTGATGTTGTTCATCTTAGCAACTAGGATAAATGTTTCTTGATAATCAGTACTATAGGCTTGAGTGAAACCTTTTGCCATAATTCTTTCTTTATATCATTAAATGTTGCAAATTTGGACTCAAATCTTGTGATTTTGATGATAACAAATATTATTTGATTTCTTACTATATTATCTCCTGATAATTGAGTTTATTGCATATCTGTTTTGCCCTATTCACTAACATTTCAGGACCACTATTCACTTGCAACTTCGATCATCTCAAGATTGGGTACATACATACAACATACAACATTAACTCAAGATTGGGTAGACTAAGATTAAATTCTGTAATTCCAGTATTTATATACTTTTTATCTTTCTTGAGTCAATCATATTTTTTGATGGATCATAAATTTGAGTAATTTTGCACACACACTCAAAGGGGTGAGTTAGTAATATTGGTAGAAGATGAGTTTTCTGAACTAATCGCATTTGACGATTTACATCGTACTGGATGATCAGTTAACCAGAAAAATCATTAGTTAGGACACTTTTGTTAATTGCAGTTCATTAAGCCAATTGTATTGGACGATCCTTATCGTACTGGACGATCAGATATAATCATGAAAACATCCATCGATCACAATGTAAGCAATATTTTATAATTTAAAATTTGTTTTAATCATGCCGGACGGTATGCATCGTACCGGACGGTATATAATAATCATGGCTAAATTGATCACGTGATCAGGAGAACAATTATGGTTAATTTGTTCAATCAAATCGTACAGGACGATTGGTGACGATCATACTTTATGACCCAAGCAATGCATGGGATAATGATTTATCCTCACCTAAATGCCACATTTTTTTTCTACTAATCGTACAATATGGCCCCCAAATTTTGTACTGTACGAACCGAGCTCTGCATGGGACGATAATTTATCGTCACCAAGATCTTACAACCTTCCCGAACTTTTAGTCTGCATATTTGGTTCATATTACTATCATTCTCAAATACAAAGAGGAATTGTCATATAGACTTCATCATTTAAATCCGCATTTTGAAATGCATTTTTTACATCTATTTAGTAGATTGGCTAATAAAAACTAGCAACAAGAGAGAAAAATATCCTGATGCTGTTCATCTTAGCAACTAGGATAATCAGTACTATAGGCTTGAGTGAAACCTTTTGCCACAATTCTTTCTTTATATCATTAAATGTTGCAAATTTGGACCTAAGTCTTGTGATTTTGATGATAACAAATATTATTTGATTTCTTACTATACTATCTCATGATAATTGAGTTTATTGCACATCTTTTTTCCTCTATTTACTATCATTTCAGGACTATTATTCAGTTGCAACTTCGATCATCTCAAGATTGGGTAGACTAGGATTAAATTCTGTAATTCCAGTATTTATGTACTTTTTATCTTTCTTGAGTCAATCATATTTTTTGATGGATCATAAATTTGAGTAATTTTGCACACACTCAAAGGGGTGAGTTAGTAATATAGGTAGAAGATGAGTTTTCTGAACTAATCGCATTTGACGATTTACATTGTACTGGATGATCAGTTAACCAAAAAATCATTAGTTAGGGCACTGTTGTTAATTGCGGTTGATTAAGCCAATCGTATTGGACGATCCTTATCGTACTGGACGATCAGATATAATCATGAAAACATCCATCGATCACAATTTAAGCAATATTTTATAATTTAAAATTTGTTCTAATCATACCGGACGGTATATAATAATCATGGCTAAATTGATCATGTGATCATGAGAACAATTATGGATTTTTTTTCAATCAAATCGTACAGGACGATTGGTGACGATCGTACTTTATGACCCGAGCGATGCATGGGATAATGATTTATCCTCACCTATTGTCCAAGACAAAATGCCACATTTTTTTCTACTAATCGTACAACACAGCCCCCAAATTTTGTACTGTACGAATCGAGCTTTGCATGGGACGATAATTTATCGTCGCCTATCGTACTGGGCAATCAGTACAAACTCTTGAACTGATAGTATAGGACAATACAGTTCGTACTGTCTAAAAGGGTTGTTTTGTACTAATCGTACTGGACGATGCTCTCAATCGTCCTGGAGGATCAGTTCATCTCCTTGAACTGATCGTACAGGATCTATCTCTTCGTACACTACTAATTGGAGTACTTTGAACTAATCATATAGGGCGATATTGGATCATACTGGACAATCAGAGTCGGCGGATTGGAATTTAGGGCTTTTTGAGAGGCTCTTTATTTGAAGTCTCATTTGGTCTTATTTTCTAAGTCTTTTTGCTGCTAAGTATCTTGAGAGGTAGTATAAAGGAATTTAGGAGAGCTTTGGGAGAGAAGAAAGGTAGAGGTTTTTGTGAGAGAGAGTTGTGAGGAATTCACAAGGTTACTCAAAGCAAGGTTCTTGCCTATCTTCTTCAAGTTTTTTCCTTGATCCTTTGGTAGCTCTGGGGAGACATTCTACAGCACTAGGCCGTGGTTCTCTACCATCTCCAGAAGGAAGAAAAATGATTATTGGTTCTCTGCCATCTCTAGGAGGGAGAAAAATGACTCTAGGTTCTCTACCTTCACTTGGAGGGTGAAAAAGAATAAGGTCCTCTGCAGCATCGGGTTGATGGAAAGAGATTTTTTAAGGGTTTCTCTGTTTTGCTGTGGGCGCAAAGTGTTATCTTTCAAGAAAGTTCCCAAAGTCCTTAAAGAAAGGCAAGTCCTCCACAAAGTGATTATCCAATTTATTGCAAGCTTTGTCAATCGAACTTTGTAGATATTTGATGACTTTAAAATTGTCACCCTCAATAATAATACCTTTGACATCAATCCTCCAATCTTGAAGAACCACCTTCAAAGCACGGAATGCCAACAGCTCCAAATAACCACTACCCCAATGAACGCATTTGAATTCAAAAGCAAACAAAAATCTACCCTTATGATCTCCGAAAACTCCAGCAATTCCAGCTTCATAAGACTTCAAAAGCGCCGCATCAATGTTGACTTTAATCCATTCAGGTGGAGGAGGGTGTCAAGAAGAAAAAGACAGCTTAGAAAGCTGATTAGCACATTAGTGATCCGAAAAGATATTACAACTTGATGAAGAAAGAGCAATGCTGATTGCACTTGAAGCAATGTAACCCACACCAAGCTCTTGACCGCCATGCTTAACATTATTTCTGTTTTTCCATGAAAAATATACAATGGAACAATAGAGATTTGCAATAAACGGATTGTATCTAGCTAACAACTTTAGTTTTTCTTTACAATCCAAAAAAGAAGAAAACTTTGGCACTTGAAATCCCCACTTATTAAGAACCTCAATCATTTGAATAAGCTTCTCACAAAAAACAACAACATGTTATGTATTCTCCACTGCAATACTACCTCTCAGACAACGGTTAAAATCCAACAATTTTATATACATTAAGAAATCAAACGTAAGAATAGCATTGTTAAGAATTCTTTACCAAAAGAATTCAACACGGGGAGAAAGCTTCAGCATTTTCAGCCATTTCCATTGTCCGCCTTCAGTAGAATCCGAGACATCAACCTTGGAAGCCATTGAAGCAATAGATTTACCCAAAAACCTGTACATAAGCTCCATAGTATCATCAACTACCTCCGGGACGATCTGAACCTGTCGGATTAACTCAACCAGATCGGTTCCAAAGTATTTTACCAGCTCAATTTGGTTCCATTCACCCTCTTTAATACAATTATCTAGAGAAGGAAATTCCCCATCCAAAACTATAATAAAAGTAGGCCTCATTGCAAAAATTCTATCAAGAAGCCATAGAACAACCTAAAGCAACCTTCTATCTAATCAAAGGCCGAAGAGATTGAGCTCCTTTCAACAAGACTTTCCAAATGGAAGAGCAATTATTTCTACAACCAGCATTCCAAATATTGTTGCCATATTTTGCTCTTAATGTTTCATTAAGCAGTGATCCAGGTTTATTAATGAAATTCCATGCGAATTTTGCCCTTAATGGCCCAACAACAGAAACTGTAGAGTGAATCCTCCTTCGTCCTTCCTCCAAAGGTTTGCAAAGGACTTCCCAAGCCACATAGTGAAGACTACGAACATTTCCAGGTTTGTTTCATAAAAAATCTCTGCACATCTTATCTAAACTTTTTAAGATGCTTAGAGGAACAAGTGAGTGAGAAACAAAGAAAACCGTTATAGCTAGCATCACAGATTTAATCAATCCAAGTTTCCCAACCAAAGAAAAAAATTTGTTTCCCCATCCATTCATTTTACTTGCAGCTTTCTCAAGAATATAAAGATATTCAGTAGAAACCAACCTTCTCAAGGCAATTTTAATCCACAAGTACCTCAATTCATTGACCTCCTTGTACTTTAAAAAATTGAAATAGTCCTCTTGGCTCGACCAACTGATTTCCCAAAGACCAAAGAAGACTTATTGAAATTAACTGATTGACCGATCCATTTGCAATATTCATAAATAATCCTCCTTATCCTTCTCAAATACACGGTTTTGGCCTCATAAAACATCAGATCATCATCAGCATACAAAAGATGAGAAATTTTAGGAGCCGAGGCAGCTACCTTAATGCCCAAATCTTTACCAGATAAAAGTTGGGAGCACAATATAAACAAATACAGAGATAAAGAACACCCTTGTTTAAATCCACTTTGTTTAAATCCACTTTTTGCTTCAATTCACTTTGAATTCTTGCCGTTGATAAGGATAGATAATTTAGGATCTGTAACACATTCCATCAAAAGATTTCAAAAACCAATCGGAATACTAAAATGATCCAACACCTGCTTCAAAGTAGGTCAAGCCATACTATCATAAGCTTGTTCCATATCAATTTTTGTAGCCACGAAACTTTTTTTAGATTTAGAAAATCTGAATTTATTAAAGAGTTCTTGCACAAAAGGAACATGTTCAGATAAATGTCTTCCTTTTAAAAAAGCCACTTGGGTGTCAGAAATTAGGTTATTGACCACTTTCATCAATCTATTAACAATTTTATAAATAGACAAGCATAAACTGATAGGTCAGAAATGAGAAGGATCTACTGGATTTTGGATCTTTGGAATAAGCACCACCAGCGTGTCTTTCCACTTTGAGCACATTTTACCTGAAGATAAGAATTGTAGAATAGCACTCCAGACATCTAGTCCAATTATTTTCCAATATGCTTTAATAAAAGAATAAGAAATACCGTCCAACCCAGGAGAGATATTCCTCCCTAGACTCATAATCACACTTTCTACCTCTTCAAAAGAAAAATCAACATTCAATATCTTAGAATCTTCAAGGCTTAATGAATGAAGAGGCATTGGCCAACCCGTCAGCACAGTTCCTTTCCTTCAATTTCTTACAAAAGAACTTAAAAAATATTCTTTCAATACTTCCACAAAATCACCATTTCATTCTTCACTTGTTTAATTAAATTGCCATTTCTTCTACCATTGGCAAAAGCTTGAAAAAATTTTGAATTGATGTTACCTTCCTCCAACCATTTGGCCTTCACCCTTTGTCTCCACCAAGTGTTTAAACGAGCAAGAGTCACATTTAATTCCTGCACTTTAGCTCTAAGCAACAAGATACGGTTATTCGAAAAGACTTCGCCATTCACCTCGGTTTGAAGTTCAGCCACCTCATTTTTGAGTTTTTCCTTCAATTCTGATAAATTTTGAAGTTTGGCTAAACTCCAAAAGAATAAATCCCTTGACACCCTATGAAATTTCTTATTCAGAACATCCATAGGTTCGCCTCCAATAAATTTGCTCCAAGATTTCTGCACCATAGCTACTGAAGCAGGATAAGATATCCAAACGTCTTCAAACCTCAGAATTTTGCATCAATGAATTTCTTTGTTAAAAATCTTTAACACTATGGGACAATGATAAGAGACAACCCGCGCCAAATGCCTATTAGCCACCTGTGGAACCAGTTCTATAACTTTAGAATTCAGTAAACACCTATCGAGCCTTTCCCAAATGCGAGCATTTCCTCCTTTATTGTTGCACCAAGTATACTTTGGGCCAATAACAACCACATTATGAAAATCAAAATCATTCATGAAAGAATTCTTCTCTTGAGGAGCAAGAGAGAACTTAAATTTCTTTCCTAGTCTTTTATCTTCTTGAGACAAAATACAATTGAAATCTCCCCCAACCACTGAAGGGATACAAACAATCCCAAAGCTTCCTTCTACTATACAAATCTCTACTGCCATAAACAATAGAAACTAACCAAGATCCTTTATTAACAATCTTCAACTCCCGAACCACACATTGAGCAGAAGCTTCTAAAAAAAAAGAGGCCAAATCTAATCTCCACAACACCACAATTCCTCCAGACATCCCATCAGATGGAAACATAAAGAAATCCCAATCTTTGCTCATAAATTTACCAAAATCACATTTATCCATAGTATAAATCTTTGTCTCAACTATACCAACAAAGATTACATCCCAATCTTTAACCACCTCCTTCAAGTATAGAGAGGCTTCTCTCTTATTAGCCCCTCTACAATTCCAAAATGCAAGTGAACTCATTTTCCCTCCAAGGGGGAAGTACCTCCACTCCTTTTTTTATTCAAGCCTTCTAGTTTTTTATGTCTAGAAGAAGAGTTTGACGGCCTAAGATATCTTAGCTCTTTTTGAAGTTTAGGCTTTGGCTTCCCCACATGATCCAGGCCTTTACCATCATTAACCAATAATTCACCATTGATTTCCTCTTCACCTAAACCAGTTGAAGATTCAACCAAATCATCAGTATCTTCAATCGGGTTCAAGAATTCACCTTCCTCAAATTCAGGCTCAGCAAATTGAACCTGCTCACCTATATCCTTTTCCCCAACCTCCCCATCTAGATCTTTTAATACTTCAAACTTATTATCACCAGCAAAAATAGAATTAATCGGAACTGGAAGTAAAATATTATTTAGCTGAATCCATACCTCCTGAAGCAGAGATCCCATGTTCAACATTCAGAGCATTCATATCTTCGATACCAATCATATCATCAGATTGGCTTCCCTTATTGATTATAATCGCTTCATCTTCATTGACAGTCAATTTCCCAGCTTGAGTATCTTCCAGCACAGCCGGCTTCAGGTTGTTCTTAACAGGAACAATTTCAGGAATAAAAGTCCTCTTTCTACTTGCTGCAGATGTCCATTTTTTCCTTCTATTATGAACATGTACCCATGGTCCATAAGAAGAGTCACTAGGAACCTTAAGCAAAGAAGTATCAAAAGCCAACTCCTTATTATTCTTCTCCACAACAGCTTCACCGTTGCCTCCCAACTTCTCCTTACCACATGAGTTGATCAAGTGACCAATTTTTTGACATTTGTAACAAAATGAGGAGATCTTCTCATACTTATCATTTTGAAAAAACCTTCCATTTAAACCTCCACCCAAACACCCAATGGGAGTTGCTTATCTAGCTCCTCCCGTACACAAACTCTAGCAAACTCCCTTATACTCCATTGGAACATATTACCATTTATCAATAAAGGTATTCCAATTAAAGAAAAAATTTAGCTACATTGACTTCATCCCATCAATAAAGAGGAAGATTGGACATCCTAACCCAAACCGGAGAGCTCAAGCCTTTTAATGATGAAGGAGAGAAATCTGAACTCCATTTATCCATGCCAACAATGTGACCATTAACGAACCAAGGGCCTCCCGACAGAATATTCTCCATTGCATCCTTTGAAAAAAAAGGAACATAACACCCATCCCAATCCAAGAGAAGTCAAATGGAATTTACCAAAATGACTCCACTGTCAACGTAGCTCTTCAATGATCATATGAACTGGAATACTTTTCCCAAATACCTTCACCACAAAAGAGAATTATAATCGGTCATAATTAGACTTCGCATTAGGTTCATAAAGCTTCACGGTAGTCCCGTCCTCCGTCAAAAAAGGTACATCCTTAGACAGATTGACCTTTATGTAAGGTCGCCTATTCCACGGGTTAGCAGCATCATTACCATTCAAACTTATATTAGTCTTCACTCCTTGGCCCTCAGCAACCAAATAATTAACTTGAGCAATCACACAAACAACTGATGGATCATCCGCATTAGTTTGAATTAAAGGGACTACCTTCGAGATAGTAACCGCTTTTGCTACAACATTACCAAACCTATTGACAAAAAGTCTTATACCAGCTGAAGATGAAGCTTCAAAACCACTTGATTTGCTAATTACTGCAGGTTGAGGAGTTTCCGTTCCCACATTTTCTTCAATCTCCTTGCCTTTTCCAATTACAGGTTTGGGTGAAATCGATTTAACAAAAGTTTGTTCTTTGATAACCAACTGAGCATTCTTAGGTGAAAAGTCTCGATCCAAAAGTGGACGAGAGCTGTGGTTGTAGGTTCCGACAGAAGAATCCCCGCCGGATAAGATTGCCAGACGCTCATCCGGCATGCCCGAAAAAAATGCCAATTCAAAATAAGGGACCGAAATTTGAAAATTTCTCTCTCTAAAATCCGGATGTTTTTCTCTCTAGCGCTACTTTGGGGAATATGTAATGATTAGATTCGCAGTAACCCTCTTCTGATGTGTGCTATTTTTTACCTTTTTTCTTTTTGGATGATTGCGTGCTAACTCTACCTTTTATATTTGTTTTTGATTTCCCTTATAAAATCTTTTTTTTCCTCTTGGTATCATTATATAGTCCATTTCAGTAATTTAGTCTGATTTTTTTGAAAAGTTTAAACTCAATTTTATTCAAATATTCAATACAATGAAATGCTTTCTTAACTGGTTTATCTATTATTATCTTCTACAATCAAGTGCATTTGGCGTTGCTAGGGCAAGGTAAAGCAAATTGTTGGTTCCACACTTCAGGATTCAGCTGAAAAGAATACTCTTATAACCAACTTTGAATCTGACAAGTCAGCAGCAGAGTTTGCAGATTTGTACAAGCAGGATGAACTAAGAGGCGGGCATGTAATAATGCTTGGTGCTGATGAAGCGAGCAAATATGGAGCCACAGAGGCCTTACATGCCTATCCTGGTAACACCCCACCCCCAATAATTCGTGTTAAGTACAATGTGTTTTGGATTAATTTCGCTTTTAGGGTTTGATAATATTATAAAAAATAAAGTTACGTTTAATGTAGCTTAAAGGCTATTTTATCGTAAGAAAATTAAAAAAATTTCTTTTTTAGTTATTTATCATAGTCTTGTTTAAATGCTGTGGAAAACTTACTAATTAACAGCTGAAATTTTGGTTAAGCCATCTATAGTAAATGTTTTGCCGAATTTACAAGGTTTTGTCTGTGTTCCGCTGAGAGTGCACCTCATCAAGAAGATTAATCCTATAGATAAGCATAATACATCATTTAGTAAAAGGTTGCATAATGTAATGAAGGTATCATTTAATGAAGGATGTTTTTCTGTTTATAAGCAAAAACATAACGTCAAACTGCATATGGAAGAGCACACATGTTTTTTTTTTTTTTTAAAAGCACACATGTTGGTTAGGTAGAGTTGAGTTTTTGGGCCATTATTTGAGAGGCTAAATCTTGGGATTTAGGAAAGCATATCTGAGAGTCAAGTTATTCTTACATGGAAGTTGGTTTAAACAGGACGGATGAAGCATTCAGTAAATTTTTTTTTGCCTCAAGATAATGTATTTGCAGCTTTATGCATTTGAGCTGAACGTCATGGTCATGAATATCTCATCGGTTGTTATGAATCACTAAGTAATTCATTAGGTTAAATATTTGACATTGTATTTCATGAGAATGAGATTTTGATGAAATCTTTTTATGTTTAGTTATATAGCTACCTAGGTCTAGGCTAGGTGGTGGTCGTGTCAGAGGTATAATCCAAATATCATTTTAATGGAAGGACCATCAAGCCCCACACGATGAGAAGGGAACTAAGTATTAAATATCACATGGCTAATAAAACAAGTAAGCCAAGATCAACTCACATTACATTACGTTCCATCGGAGGGGTGTTTATAAAAGAACATAGCATTATTGTTTGAAGGGGGTCTTAATACATAAAGCGAGAATTTAAATGCATGCCTATTCTTTTTCCTTCTTTTAAAAGTTAAGATTTTTTACGGAGAAGCTATTTACAGCCAATTTTGAGTTCTTACATGTAAAATTTTGAAAGCACGAAGAAATCGAGTGAACAATTGTCAAACATTAAGGGAAAAACTCTTGACAAAAAAGCCATTTGATTTTGTCATGGTTTTTATGAGAGAACCGCACAAAAATTTTGTTAAGGAGAGTTGGTGGTTTGTTTCATAAGTTAGGGTTTCAGAGGAGCAAAACATTTTTACTGTAAAACATATCTGAGAGCGCAGCACATCAACAAGGTTACGCTATAGTTAAAACATCATTTTATTTATAAGCAAAAAAGCATCATTTAGTAAAAAAATGGTTAATGGTGATGAAGGAATCATTTTATGAAGGATGTGTTTTTGTTTATAAGCAAAAATCATTACGTGAAACTGCATATGGAACAGCACACAGGCTGGTTAGGTAGAGTTGAGCTTTTGGGCAATTCTTTGAGAGGCTACATTGTTCGCTTTGGAAAAATAATAAAAATAATAAAAGGCACGAACCTAGCTCTCGCAACCTTAAGGTTCCTTACTTTTCTTGAGGTAGATTGGATTTAAAATTGAGCAGATTTCCCCAGAGAATAGTGTAAGGTTTTATTTAGATATGGATCCAACTTTCTATGAGCGCAAGCTCTCATAGTTAATTATCTCTTATAAAACATTAGAATAGCATTCTCGATTAACGATGAAATATATTTTGTTTGTGCAAGTAATGAAGAAATGTGCAACAGTGTTTTAAGCTTAGTTATGAGGGGATGAAGGTGCGAACCAGGGGCTTGAGACTGCAGTTGCAGGGGCTGCAGCTATAGGGGATAAAATTGCAGGGGCTGTAGCTCAACGGAGGCTTGTGACTTTGCCAAGAACTAGGCCATTGCCAGAAGCTAGGTTTAGATTAGGATTTTGGAGTCTTTCTTTCTGTTTTTTGTTTTGGTAAGCTTTTTAGGAGTTTGAGTTTTAGTATGAGTTGTACAATGTCAATTTAGTGTGAACATTGTTTTGAATTATATTTTATTTAATTTTAATTTAATTGCATTAATTAATTATATAAATTCATTAAATGGATTTTTAATTGAAATTAAATTTTAATTTAAAATCAATTGCTTGGCTCATTAATTGTATTTTAAATTTGTTCATTTAATTTTTATTTAATTATTAATCAATTACATGAGTTAATTAATTGAAAATTTAATTTTAATTAAAATTTACTTTTCTCAATTTATTTGTTTTAAATGTTGAAGATATTTTAAAGATAATTTCATTGATTATTTTAATTTATTTATTAATTAAATTGATTGATTGATTAAAAGATTGTAATATTCAGTTAAAGTTTAATTTTAACTTAAGATTTCGAGTTCATTAATTTTTTTATTAATTGATAAAATTTTTCATCATAATTTTATTTACGTTGGAAATTTAAATTCAATTGATTTTGTTAATTAAGTAATTTTTAAATTAATTAAAAGCTTTTTCATTTTAGATTAAAGTTTGATTAAGAAGATTTAATTTTAAAGTTTTACGTTTTGATTTTATTAAATGATATTTAATTTTGAAATTTGATTTATTCAACTGGTTTTATTTATTAAATTTTAGTTCTATTTATTTTTTTATGATTAAAAAGGGTTGATTTTCTTATTTTAGATTCCACATTAGTTACTTTAGTTAGATTCTTTATTTAATTTAGTTAATTCACTGATTATTCATTTAATTAATTTTTTTTGTTTGTATTTTATTAATTAAAAATTCTCATTCTTAGTCTATTTACTTATTTTAAATAAATTAAGTTGAAAGTTTTAATTAATTGATTAGTCATTTATGGATCTAATCAATTATGGATATGTTAATCAAAGATTGAAATTTGCAAGTCCAATAGCTTTTTGGCAAAACTTTGGTAGATTCCTAGCGTCCCCTCCCCGTGAGGGGAGGTTAGTGGAGGGCGCTTACCCTTTTGGCTCGACTAAGCCGGATTAACTCAGAGACGTGGACTTCAGAGGAATGAATCGACCACGGAAATAGTTTTTAAGTCTTCAATCCACTTGCCTGGATCAGATCGACGACCGAGGGCTTCAGGAGACCGAATCAATCTTGGGACTTCAATTTGCCGCTTGAGATGTTTACTTAACTTTATTTTAACAATAATAATAATAGTTATAATTATATATTAATTATAATAATTATTATTTTTTGATTCTTTATTAATACTAATAATTAATAATCTTTCATCTATCTTCTATTTTAAAAAAATCAAGAAGCAGAAAAATAATGGAGGCAGACGGTGCAGGAATAATCGGAAGAAGCCAACGGAAAGAACCTTTGGGTCTTGATCATTGGAGAGAACATGCAAGTTGTACTATGAATTTGTTCATGCGTGGAGTGGCGAGTTCGGACGCAGGGCTTGATGTGGTTCGTTGGAGTTTGCTTGATTGTTGGGGTCGAATACAAGTATTGTTGTTTGGTTGCGTGAGAAAAGCCAGCGACAGGCTCAGATGGAGGCTTTAGTTGGCTTTCGAAGGTTTGGTCCGATTGGAGGTATTACTTGATTCTTCCGCACAGAGGAAAGGGGTGGACGATGAGTTCCATGCTCTAGAGGTGACATGCGACGGAAGTAGTAGGTCGGCTTGGAGGTTCAATCTCGATGGAAGAAGCCGATCGGTGTAGGTTAGTTCGACTGTTGATGTAGACGGCTTACATAACAGGGATAAGGAGGTTCGATTTTGCAACTTCTTGCGGGTAGAGTCGATGGAAGTTGTTGAATGCAAGAAAAGTCGAAAAATAAAGAATTCAAACCTCTTTGCAGCCTAAGCATCTAAGAGCATGAGTCCTTTCCCTCATTTTTTTGTATTACCACGGTAATTGTCTCATTCGGGTGTTGAAGAACGATGTATTGCTGTTTTCTTTTTCTGATCGTGGCAACGAGTTATATATATTTTTATTCATTTTCATATTTTTTTTTTCAAATGCATATTGAAGTCAAAAGCTTGTTCAATGAATTGCCCTTTTGATTGATGCACATTTGATGTTAGCTTCTAGCGAACATATACTACACGCTGTCGTTATCGTTTCTCTTACAATGATATTATGACACATTTCTTTGACATTTCTCTATTTAAATTTCGCTTCAATATTTAAAAAATCTGTTACTTTCAAATGTTAATATTGACATACAAAATCAGGTTATTGTATGGCATAATATTATTTATCTTCTTATTTCTTCTTTATCTTGATCACAATATTATGTTTGACTTTGAATACGAATAAACAAAGAGTTTTGGTATTCTCTGAAGCTTATTACCTTTAAAGTTTACATAATAGATATCAAGACTGCTTTATAGCTATTCAACAACTCAAAATATCAAGAAATGACCATACAAAGTAGCCCTTTCACATCTGATTCATTTTCAATAGCCGCAAGTGTGCTTCTAATGTAATCATTTAACAAGAATACTCTATCGGTGATATTGAATTTAACTTTAATGTCCAGGACATAACCATTCTCTAAGGGGCTGTTTGGTAGAATCTAGGATTTCATTTAAGTAGGATTTCATAAATCCTCCAAATCCGGATTTGCGAAATCCTGGGGGGGTTAAATCTTGAAAATTGTTTGGTAACATTCATGATAAATCCAATTAAATTCTGTGTGACTGTTGGGCTATGGAAGTCAGTATTTAAGACATTTAAAAGAAAAACAGCTTGAAACGTTCGGGCTTCCTCCTCTCGCGCGAATAAGAAGTTAAATCCGCCGAATCGGTGGATTTGCGAAATCCGGGATTTACCACAAAAAGTAGTATTTTTCCGTCAACCATGGCTTTCATTTGCCGTGATATTTGGATTTGCATTTTAGGCCGTTTGGCTGGATTTCGCCCAAATCCGGCCTAAATCCACATACCAAACAACCCCTAAATGTACCCGTGCTGAATTCAATAGCCTCAAGTGTGCTTCTAATATAATCATTTAGCAAAGCCTGACCTCCCTATCCCTGTTCCACAAGTCGTCTACATCAACTGTCGAACTCACCCGCACCAGCTAGCTTCTTCCTTCGCGATTGAACCTCCAAGTCGGCCTCCTAATTCTGTTGCATGTCGCTTGTAGAGCATTTAACCCAGGGTCCGTCCCTTTCCTCCGTGTGATAGAATCAAGTCTCACCTTCAATCAGACCAAACCTTACAAAGCCAATGAAAGCCTCCGTTTGAGCTTGTCGCATGCTTTTCTCATGCGACCAAACATCAATACTTGTTTGAAACCTTCGACCTTTTTGTGTATTCTATTCCGACAATCAAGCCACGTCTAGCCTTGCATTTGAACTTGCCTCTCCACGCGTGAACAAGCTGACAGTACAACTTGCCTGTTTTCTCACACGATCAAGAACCAAAGCTTCTTTCCATTGGTTTCTTCTAATTCCTCTTGCACTGTCCACCTCTTTATTTTTCCGCTTCTCAATTTTTTTTAAATAATAGATAGAGAGATTATTGACACTAAATTGATGAAATCAAATTCCTAAAAAAGCAAACCAAAACTCAAAATAAAAATAAACGCTCCAAAATTTTAATTTAAACCCAACTTGTGACAAAGCCCCCCCCCCCCCCCCCCCCCCCCCCCCCCGCTTTTAGCAAAGTTCCAAGCCCTTGGTGAGCTGCATCCCCTATAGTTGCAAATTGCATCTATTGTAATGGCTGGCTACGAGCACCTGCAAACAAGCAGTCAAAAGATAGCACATCATAAGTAAAATTAATTCTGAAAAGAGTAAGTTAGCTAGTGCAGGTAGCACAAAGTGCTGGAAAACGGGTAAAAGAGCAAACCACTATGCTAAAGTAAAGCAACAAACTACTGTAGTAGGAAAAACTACGAGCACAAAATAACAAGACACTGACGCTAGTGTCAAAACCCTGAAATATGTAAAACCTTAAACCCCTAACCCAGACAACTTTCAATGAAAGCTGTAAGTTTGACTTTAGGGGAAATATTTAGGCAAAAATGACATAACCTCTAACCTCCGCTTAAAACACCGACAACTTCTAATAGAAGCCGTAAGTCCGACCTCTAAGTGAAATGTTTAAGTAATTACATAAAACTCCTCACTTGAGCATCCTGGTCTATAAGGTTAGGTTTTAAGACCCATTATACGGGCCACTTAACTTACAGGGCTAGTTTGTAAGACCTGTCATCAGGCAACTTCTAAGAAAGCCATACGACATATCCAACTGAAAATCTCGGGCATCTTAGGGTATAGGGCTAAGTTATAAGACCCGCTATTCGGGCCACCTCTATTAATGGCCGTAAGACCAACTATTGGGGTTATTTTCAACTGAAAGCCATAAGCCTCTATCCTAACCCAATCAAACGAGCAACTCTTAAGCAGAGCCATAAGCCCCAACCCAAACTAAACCAAATTAAAATTCACACCTCTCAGTTTACTCAGGATCCCTAAGAGGATGCAACCAATGACTGCTAATCAAATTCCCTGGACACTATAATCATGGTTGCTAGTGTTGATAGACTGAAACCCACAGTATAACCGGGATGACGGAATCATGAGATCTGGATCGGGTGTACCTTCATCCCCCCATAACTAAGATTAAAACTATAAAACACTGTTGCACATTTTCACATTCCTTGCATAAACTAAATATATTTTATCCTTAATCTAGAGTACTCTTCTAATGCATTAGGATGTGTAATTAGCTATGAGGGCTTGCTCTCAAAGGAAGTAGGACCCAAATCTAAATAAACTCTGACACTATTCTCAGGGAAAATCTGGTCAATTTTAGATCCAATTTACCTCAGAGAAAATAAAGAACCTTAAGCTTACGAGAGCCAGGTTCGCATCTTTTATTATTTTTCCAGAGTGAACATACATATTTTGGGTTCAGGAAAACATATCTTAGAGTCAAGTTATTCTTACTTGGAAATTGGTTTAAACATAAAGGAAAAAGCATACATTTTAAAAGCTTTTTGTTTGCCTTAAGATAATGTTTTTGCAATTTTTTGCCTTTAAGTTGAACTCCATGGTCTTAAATATCTCATCAGATGCTATGAATCATAGAGTCAAGTTCCAATATAAATTTTCTGAATAGACCACCATTACACCAACATAGTGAATTGATCACTAAACTAAAAATAATTCAGTAGGTTTAATATTGGACATTGTATTGCATGGGAATAAGCTTGTAACTAAATCATTTTATGGTTAGTTATATAGCTACCTATGTCTAGGCTAGGTGATGGGAGTCGTGTTAGAAGGACAATCCAAATATCATTTTAATGAGAATCCAAATATCATTTTAATGGAAGGACCATCAAGCCCCTTAAGAGGAGAAGGCCACCAAGTATTAACTATCTCATTGCTAATAAAGCATGTCAGCATCAACTTAAATTACATTTTATTCCATAGGAAGAGTATTTATAAAAGAACATAGCATTCTTTTTTAAAGGGGGCTCTTAATACATGTTGTGAGGATTCAAATGCATGTCTATTTTTTTTATCCTCTTGATTTTAATTCTTCTTTATCTTCTCCCATCATTTAAAGGGCTGACTTCAGGATAGGGACATGTATTTGATTTTAATATGATTTCTATGAGAGAATCCACAAAAAAATGTGACAAGGAGAGTTTGTGGTTGGTTTCTTTAGAATGTTAGGGTTTTGGAGGAACAAAAAATAATTATCTTGGGTTAGATGTAATTATTTATATCTCAAACATAGGTTTCATTTTTCCCTTCAAAATTAATTAAAAAGCTAATTTTCAAGTAATAACAGGCCTCGAATGTTCAAAAAATTTTAGGGAAGCTATCATTAATTTGCTCAAATGGAAATTGTCCTAAAATATTTTATAAAATTGATATTAGTGGAAACCTACAAAATTTTGCGGAGGCTTGCAAATTTTTTTTGCTGACGTCCTCAAACCTTTAAAGAGACCTGTAATATTTTTTTTTTTTTTAAATTTGTAACCTATCTTTGTAGAGTTCTGTAAATCTTGGTGGAAATCCGCAAGGATTTTGAAGCGTTACGTAAACATTGGCGGATGCTTATTAAGTTTAAAATTATTTTATTTAATAATTATTTTTGTTAAGTATATTTAGGCTCTTTTGTATCAAGATTTTGTCTGTGCATGAGGATGCTAATATTATGTGGGAAAAAGTGGCTAGTGATATTAAGAATATTGCAAAAGATATCCTTGGAGTTTCAAAGGGAAAAGCTCCTAATACTAAAAGTAGTTGGTGGTGGAATCTAAATGTGCAAGAAAATATTAAAAATAAGAAGTTTTGTTATAAAAATTGGTTTAATTTTAAAAATTCTGATAATTGGGAAATATATAAAGTGGCTCGTAAGGATGCTAAGAAAGCAATATGCGATGCTAAGACATTAGCTTTTAGTGATTTATATAATAGATTAGATACTAAAGAGGGAGAAAGATATATGTATAAGTTAGTCAAACAAAGAGATAGGAGTAGTAAATATTTAGTTCAAGTGAAGTGTATTAAAGATGAAGATCAAAAAATATTTTTTTTAGAAGATGATATTCAACAAAGATGGATGAGATATTTTTCTAAACTTTTTAATGATGATTGTGATTGTAAGATTGACTATAATGACCTTAGCACCCTAAATGAAAATAAAGATTTCTGTTTTTGTCGGTGTATTAGTAAAACTGAAGTTAGAGAGGCTTTAAAGAAAATGAAGGGTGGAAAAGCTGTTGGACCTGATGATATTCCAATAGAGGTGTGGAAATGCTTAGGAGATGTAGAAATTTCATGGCTTACTAAACTTTTTAATACTATTTTGAAGACTAAAAAGATGCCAGTTGAGTGGAGAATGTGCGTGTTAATTCCTATTTTTAAGAATAAAGGTGATGCACAAGATTGTGCGAATTATAGAGGTATTAAGTTAATGTGTCATACTTTAAAACTTTGGGAGCGAGTTATGGAGCATAGGTTGCGGCGTGATACTAATGTTTCTCATAATCAATTTGGATTCATGCCGGGTAGGTCGACTATGGAAGCCATACATTTATTAAGAGGTTTGATGGAGAAATATAGAGAAAATAAGGAGGATCTACATATGATATTTATTGATTTAGAAAAAGCATATGATAAAGTTCCAAGAGAAGTGCTATATGGAGAGTTCTTGAAAAGAAAGGAGTCAATAATGCTTATATTCAAATCATTAAAGATATGTATGCAGGAGCTATTACTTGTGTTCAAACACAAGGTGGATTGACCAAGTATTTCCCTATTTCGGTTGGGTTACATCAAGGATCAGCCTTAAGCCCATATCTTTTTGCTTTAGTCATGGATGTTCTCACTAGACATTTGCAAGAGGATGTACCTTGGTGTATGCTTTTTGCTGATGATATTCTTCTTGTTGATAAGACTAGAGAGGGAGTTGAAGGTAAACATTAATTATGGAGGTCAACCTTAGAATCTAAAGGTTTTCGCTTGAGTAGATCTAAAACGGAATATATGGAGTGTAATTTTAGTAGTAATAGACCTAGTGAGGGGATTGTGATTTTGGGCGATCAGGTCATTAATAAGAGTACACGTTTTAGATATCTTGGATCTATTGTTCAGAGTGATGGTGAAATAGATGGGGATATTATCAGCAGAATTCAAGTTGGATGGTTGAAGTGGAGAAATGCATCGGGCTTGTTATGTGATAGAAATGTACCCTTCAAACTTAAGGGAAAATTCTATAAGGTGGTAGTGAGGCCTGCAATGCTTTATGGTGCCGAATGTTGGCCATTAAAAGAGAAGCATAATACTAAGTTAAGTGTGGCAGAGATGAGGATGCTCAGGTGGATGAGTGGCTTTACCCTTAGAGATAGGATACGAAATGAGCATATACGTGAAAAGGTTGGAGTAGCTCCTGTAGAAGATAAGATTAGAGAGAGTCGCCTTAGATGGTTTGGTCATATAAAACGGCGGCCTTCCGATGACCCGGTTAGGAGAGTAGAGGTATTAGATTTGACTTATGTTAAGAAAGGTAGGGGTAGGCCTAAAAAGACTTGGTTAGAAAATATTAGGAATGACCTTTCTTTATTAGATTTAAACGAGAATTTGACTTTTAATAGGTCATAATGGAGAAAAAGGATTCATGTAGCCGACCCCACGTAGTGGGATAAAGGCTTGATGTTGTTGTTGTTGTTGTATCAAGAGTATGATTTAGTTTATTATTGATAGGGCTTGAAATTTGGTTTAAAGGATATTTGGATCCTTAAACAAAGTGGTTAATATTGTTTGTAGGTAACCTTTTGATTTTGATATTTAAATTTTCTGTCAACCTCAGAATACTTGCTTGCCTTACATGTATTCAAGGTTTTCTTTTGATTTGCTTTTATATAAAGAAGACTTAATAGTTTTCTAAACTACTTTGCTGTTCTTGTTGTGTTCGAATCATCCTAATGATGCACCCATTTTGTGGATACACTAGATTGAGATCATCAATCCCATTTTCTTTGTGATACTTACGGTCATCAAAATTTAATTAAAGTTTTTTTTGGGCTCATTGGTTCAATAAATTGGAATAAAGCTATTTGTTGAAGCATGATGTATCGATGTTTTTTTTACAGCTTATTTTACTCAGTGTATATGTTTGTTTTAATTTCTAAAAAATTCCCTCACTGATGGAAAATTTTGGTCTATTTACGTATGGTTATTAGTTGTCCTTTATTTTATTTTATTTTTCTTGGTGGAGCTGCAACCTACAGGTGGCATGCAAGTTGGTGGTGGTATTAATTTGGAAAATGCTGTCCATTATCTAGAGGAAGGAGCTAGTCATGTCATTGTTACATCAGTAAGATTTTTTTTTATATAAATTTTTATTTATTCGATCAAGCATTATCATAAGGTGGTGCTCATTTCAAATAATGTTTTATGTTATTTTTATGCATTAAGCTTCTTCTTCTTTGAGTTTGATTCTTGGGTATAGTTTCATTATTTTTTGTTTTTTACCCCTTCCCTCTTATAGGGTTAATCACATCAAGTATTTAAATCTGCTATATTTTTTATGACGCTGCAAGAGTTGCGTGATGAGGTTATATAACTTGTCACACTTGCCAAAAGAATATTATAGACATTAATGGCCTTTATTGCAAGCATTGGACTTTGTTCATTTTAAATATGCAGTAGTGACGCCCCTCTTTTGCAGCATGTTTTCCAGGATGGAAAGGTTGTTCTCGAGCGGCTGAAGGAGTTTGTTCATACTGTTGGCAAGGACATGCTTGTCTTGGATCTTAGTTGCCGTAAAAAGGTACAAGAAAAATACATCATATATACACAAACACTCGCATTGTTAGTCATTACTGATTATTCATTCTTAAACAAACAGATTTTGCATCCTCATCTTCCACTAGTGCATGTTTTATAATAAAGTTTCATTCTTTGGTATTACTGGGTAATATATTGGTTGTAGTTGTCATTTAACTGTGGGCTCCAAAAATTCGGCCCCGACATCCGCCCGCACTGATGTGTTTTTTCTTTGGCGAGAGGAGTTTTAATGGAATTAAGTTCAGGGGTAAATTTTGGATGGCAGATGAGTTTGTAGATAAGACACTACCTAGAGATTTCACCCTCATTTTGCGAGGACTTTATTATCTGAGTTCTGGTTTCCTATAGGCACAAGCCCCTATAGTTAATTACCACTCCCAGTAACGAGAGAGAACTTTCGATTAAGGCTAGTCGTCAATCAGATACGTAGAGTATACGCATTATCTGGCATACACTAGTAGCATAAGTATTTGAAATAGTTGGAGAATTTGAGAATTTGGATGATTGGGATATTTAGAGATTTGATATTTAAAAATTTGAAATTGCACCATCTTGCACTTAAAGTGGATGGTGGGGGAATGGATGATAGACTCGATCAAGATCCCATAGTTCCATCGTCCCGGGCCATCGTGGTCCCTGGTTACTTAGTCAGAGAAGGTAGTCGACCCAACCTGATAGAAGGATCTTTGTCGATAACCATGGATTACTTCGTCCAAAGGAACCTTGTAGACTTGGGATTGGTATTTGCCTAAGGGGACAAATTTGAATCCACCTTAGTTAATAGAGGACTTTGTGCCCTATCGATCATATCATTTTGATTCATATCTCAAGCATTTGATGCCAATAAGGAACATATTGGCTCTGGCCATAACCAATATTTTGTGGTGCAATTTGGCGGCAAAATCACTTAGTTCAGAGGGCCCCAGGTCATAACCGTTTATCCTGCGGTGCCATTTGGCGACAAAATCGTCGGTTAGAGGACACGTACCACGTCCTTATTGGCAGTAGATTATTTGAGAATAGATCCTACTGATATTTTTGACTAGGCATTAACTCTATGCGAGCTGAAGTAAATTTTGAATTTGTCCACCCCAACAAATTATTGTGGAGGGTGGATGGATTTTGCTTTAAGTATTCGGATGGTTAATTTCAATTTTAAATATTTGAAATTTTTGAGATATTGAAAAGTTGTGTGGAGTTTTTGAGTTTTGATAGGCATTTGGGTGGAGTTTGAAATATTTGAAATTAACTCATCCGGTTGAGATAAACATTCAACACGGCCATCATCAGGGTGTAAGGCGTTATTTGTATTTGTTGATTGAACCCTGTCGACCCTATCAATTGCCAATAAGGGATCGGGTTTCGTAGGCTTTGTGTCTTTGTTTGTGAATTTTCTTTGTTAAAGGCCTTGAATGCCTAATATAAATGTATAAAATAAATATTCCGGTCGACTTCGTGACCACATATTTATCCGATGGTTTGAACTCTGTCCACTTCTATTTACCTGTTTAAAACGATCGGGTTTCATAGGCTTTATGCCTTTGTTAGTGAATTCTCTTTATTATAGGTATTGAATGTTTAATATGAATGTATTAAAATAAATGCAATGGTCGCCACAATCGTGTATTTATTTGAAGGTTTGAACCCTGTCGACTCCTGTTGATCCGGATAGGAGGATTGGATTCATACTCAAATTCACTTGACGACCCGCACAGCATCCCTAAGCGTCACGTGTGTACCAATAACACGCTTGCCAGGGCCCATGCGGGTTATGATTGTATTTACCCCATTAGTGTAGCTATGTGTATATAATCTACGGTGCACATGCAGGGATATTTTGAAATATTTCAGTTGTGTAAGTAATTGCCATTTGAATACACAACATTTCATTTAAAAATTTATACACGCCTTCTGTCAGCTAATACGAGTGTTGCAGATCCGGTGATGAGTATTTGGATGTCACGGCACATCATCGTCGTGATGTTGACTCCCCTTTTCTCATTCACCGGGGAGGTCCTTCTTGAAATTCGTGGCCACTACCTTGAAATGGACTATTTTCAAACTTTTTATTGTAGTAGACTTGTTACTTCTGGTGTTTGTGGACATCGGAACTATTCTCTTCTTAGGTATAGGACTAAGAAGAAACTTTGGAACACCAAGAAGTTTAGTTCTAATTTGTTCAAACACTTCTTTCCTTCTGCCAGGGGTTGTCCTTTTTCATTTATCGAGTTGTCTTTGTACTTGACGTACTTGCAAGTCTTAATCACTGTTGTCGTAGGTGACGTTTGTACTTGTGTCCACAAGGGTTCGTTGTACTTATGATATACCCATTATTGTTACCCACAAGCGGCTCATGTATACTTGTGGGGGACCCGTTGTATCCACTATGACCTCCTAGAAGTGTTTGTAGAAGAGCCGTTATTCCTACATCATATCCACCCTTTCACCAATCTCGGGTGGTTTGATGATTGTACTTGTTTGTAGGGATGGGTCTTTCACTATCGAGTGCTAGTATTGCCATCTCAATTTACAAGCAAACTTATAAGGATTGTTATAGAAGTCTATTGTATCTATCAGCATCATTTGTTGTGTATCATATATTCAGGTATTGATTATTGTCCTTGTTTGTAGTTGCTTATTTTGATAATCATTTATCATCTGTATGCCTTGTAGTCTTTATTCATTAACGGCCAATGTCACCCGCTCAATCTACAACGTAGCTATTATTTGCATGGTGGGTATTTGATTGCTGCATGTGGGTAGTACTCGTGCGCTTTGCAACTGTCTGTTGTTACTTACAAGTATAATGCATTAACTTTGTAAGGACTATTGTAGGAGTCTACTGCATTCATCAGTATCATCCATTATATATTTTGTCTCATGCGTTCATAAGTTTTGATAATTGAGATTTGTTTGTGATTGTTTAGATATTGTGAATGGGTTCATTGCTTGTATGTATTGAGGTCTTGTTCGCCATGAGTCCCCTGCTGTTTGCTTGTATTTGTTCGAATGCATTAGATTATTATTTGGCATTTGAATTTAGATCTTGATTGTGCATTTAAGGATTTAGGTTCCACTTCTTGTAGTTCAGTTCAAGTCCAAGTTCCCTATTGTTCGTACAAATCCTCTGCATATTTAGTTCAAGTTCTATGCATTCATGTCCTAGTATGGGTCCTCTGTATTGCTTCTTAAGTGGGTTCTTATTGTTCAAGTTTTGTGTACTTTAGTAAAAATTTCGGCAACACCCTGCCGTATCCCCCGTTTGGGGGAAAATAGGGGAGCTGAGCCTTCCCACCACGCTACTCGAGCGTGTATGGTAGGTCTCCTTTAGACACCGCGGCCGTACATCTTTTCGTCCAACCACGCTACAAGAGCGTGTATCGGGCCTTTAACAATACCAATACAGAACACCAGTGACTTCCCCTCCATACTACAAGAGCGTGTATAGGGCTTACCCACCTCGCCGTATGTGTCGCACTGGGCTCCCTCTTACCGCACTACAAGAGCGCGTATATGTGGTTCTCCGGTCTGCCACAAATGTCGAAAATGGGTTTTAGAATATTATACCTTTTGTAGAAGTGTCGGTAGCACTGATGTCGAGGTCGAAGATAGTCCCCACCACGCTATATGAGCGTGTATGGGACTTACCTGCCTCGTTGCATTTGTTGCACTGGGTTTTCCCGCACTGTGCTATAAGAGCGCGTATAGGGGGTCTACCGGCGCGTCCGGCGCATCGAGGGCGGGATTTGAAACATTATACCTTGTAGGAGTCGTCGACGACTGTCGGGGGTGTCGACTCGTTGACCGAGGCAAGAGGAGAGTCCTTTTCCTTTTTTTATTTAAACAATAATTATAATTAATTATAAATTGTAATTTTTTAAATTAATTATGTTATTTACAATTAATTAAAATAATTAATTATTATTATAATTAATTAAAATAATTAATCATATTTATCTTTAATTAATTAGAATTAGTTAATATAAATTAACATTAATTAATTAATAATAATTAATTGTAATTAATTAAAAATTTATAATTAATTCAAATTAATTTTAATTAATTAACATTAATTATAATCATTTAACTAAAACTAACTATAATTAATTATACTAACTATAATTAATTAAAATAATTAGAGTTAAAATTAATTAGAATTAATTTTAATTAAAATAAACTAATCCCTCTCTCCCTCGACCCTCTTTGGTTCGGGATTTGGCCGAAGAGGCGTACAAACAGAAGAAAGTTACCTTCACTGCGGCGAGCTCCCGTCGTTGGCTCCGATCAAAATGTCGCAACTTCGATCTAACAGAAAAGGAACGTCACTAGAGGAGGGAGAGAAGTGCGCAGAAGGACGAAAGTTACCTCCATAGTGAGCGAATTCCTGTTCTTGCTTCCGATTAAATTGTCATAACTTCTGATCCCGTGGGAAGGGAGAAAGTTACCGTCGCAGCAAGCGAGATCTCGTTTGGGCTTCCGATCAAACTCCCAAGGGAATATCGTCGAAGGCACGATGTTGATCGGCGACGAGGTAGCCGAAGAAGCGCACCGGTGAGGGAAGGAAGAGCCGAGAGCCTCGTCTCCTACGATATTTAACGACGCGAGGCAAAGCGTCGGTGCAGACATCACAATCAAGGCGAACGTGGAAGAGGCAGCATCGAATCATGGGTAGATGTCATAGGGTGTCCGACTTTGTGAGATTTTGGGGATTTGTCATTACGGGAGTCGGCGTTATAGGTACAAATGAAATATATATATATATATATATAACATACAGGTCAACAAATGCCCCCCAAAAAATTTGGTCTGCGTCTAGAGCGAACCACATTTGTTGTATGCTGATTGACCCTGTGGATCTCTAAATATTTATTTGGGGATTTCGGTATGCAGCGCGATGTCGACCCAAATAAATATTTAAAATGCCCCGTCTTTATGGACATTTGTAGATTTTATCCAGGGTGCTCATTCTACAGCTTTGGCTTGAATCCTGAATTATGATTCCTTCTACCTAGCACTATGAGTAGCAAACTTGGTGAATATTTGATTTGTCTTTATTAACTTGTTAGAAAATTTGTACTTCTTTTGCCCTTTGCTTCTAGATTTGGCGGGCTTGCTGAAGGGGTAGATGTCGGTGACCTAAACCATTTAGGTTTGTACTATGTCGTTGGCAATGAGTCATCGGTCCAGAGCTTTGTGCGTAACAAACCTGTTGATGACGAATTCTTTTAGTTCAACCTAAAGCTTTGTGTGAACTTTAGGATATTTTCTTCGATCCTTTGCTTTGTGCTTTGACGGACTTGTTGAAGAAGAATTCCTTCGATCCTTTCTTTATTTTTTGAGGATTTGTTGAAGGATTTGCAGGTTTTAGATTCAGTTGATAGTACCGAATACAGGTAGTATCTCGATCTGAGAAGACTTTAATCTGAATCACTTGAGTTTATCAGATTGGGAGAGCTAGGATTTGACAGCTCTGCGTCGTCTGCTTGCTGAGATGGGGGTTACTCTACTACAGTCTTTCTTATGACTTGTTGAGTAGATGGAGCTGCCAGCGATCCGACCAAATTTGAGCTTGTTGAATCCAACCTCTTACACCTATTTAGGTTTTAGACTGGAGCTATGGAAATTGCGCTCCCCAATATTGATTTTATTAAAGTTGGTAGATTTGGAGTCATCCTTTATGGTTGAAGATTTTGGAGCCTACGAGCATTCCGTAGTTGTTCGTGACTCCTTCCACTAGAGTTTGATTCTCCAGTAATTTGGGAGAATTCGATGGACTACAATTACTTGAACTGGTCGAGTCAAATTGGCCTTCGTACTTCCTACAATCCTTACTAACGGGTTAACGAAGTGGGGATCCCGCTACTACGGCCTTTTTTTATGGCTTATTGAGTAGAAAGAGCTGTCAACGATCCGACCATATTTGGGCGTGTTGGATCCGACCTTTTACACCCATTCGATCTTTAAGCTTCGGGTTGTTGAAAGACTTCAAGCTGTTCTGGCCCAATTTGTTGGAGTGTGTAGTAACAAAAATCTCTTTCATGACTTTTAAATCTTTTTACGTTGGAGAAAGTGATGTCCTGAACTTTTTGAAGACCACTTGCACGTACTTTGAGAAAGAAGTCTTTGTATTATTTAGCATAAAAGAACATTTGAATTGATCCAAAATATGAACATTTGAATTGAATCGGCACGCAATGTGATGTCGACCTGAATTAATATTTAAAATACTCCATCTCGCAGGGACATTTTAGAATGGAATGAATTTAGAATTTTAAGATTTTAAATATTTATTTGGAGATCTCGGCGCATAGCAAAATGTCGACCCGAATAAATATTTAAAATGTTCCCAATTTGATGGGGGATTTTTGAAATACATTCTCATAACAGAACAGAACTTCAAAATATGAAATGTATACGCTAATAAACATATACGAAAATATAGCGTATTAAATATAACATTTTTTTTTGTTGACAATTTCATGCGTAGTATTTCTTCAGGTATCGACCATTGATCGGCAGCATGGACCTCTAGCCATTCAGATCGAGGAGTTAATAAGCTCATCCCTAGTACACCTTTTCGATGATGAAAGATCCTTTTCAATTGGATACGAATTTACCACTAATTTTTTTATGTGGGATGATTGGCCTTCTCTGCACTAGGACCAATTCCCTTTCTTGAAATGATCGAGGACGCATAATTTGATCAAAAGATTTTGTCATCCTTGCTCGGTAAATCTCCAAGTTTTGTTGGGCTTGCAACTTGACTTTATCGAGTGCATCAAGTTCCTCCATCCTTAATCGAGTATTTTGTTCTTGAGTTAGCTCATTATGGATAGCGACTCAATGAGATGGATGTTCAACTTCAAGTGGCAACACTGCTTCAACTCCAAACACTAGAGAGTAAGGAGTGACTTTGGTTGGCATTTTGTAAGTTGTACGATAGTCTCATAACGCCTCTGTCATTTTCGTATGCCACTCTCTTTTATTCTTGGTGAGAATCTTCTTTAGCAATTTCATCAGTGTTTTGTTGAAGGCTTCTGCGAAGCCATTTACTTTTGGATAGTATATAGACGAGTATTGTAAATCGATCTTATGCCGATCAACAAACTTATAAATTTTTGTACTTTTGAATTCAGTGCTATTGTCTGAGATTATGCGAAGCGACACACCGAATCTATAGACAACATTATGTGTGAAAAAGTTGATTACATGTTCGGACATGACCTCTCTGAATGGAGCTGCTTCTGCCCACTTGGAGAAGTTGTCGGTCGCTGCCAAGATGAAACGGTGTCCTGCTGATAACGGTGGATCTATCGGCCCGATAACATCAGTACCCCAACATTCAAATGGCCAGGATGCTATTGAAAGATGCAATTGATTTGGCGGTTGATGTATAACATCACTATGGATTTGACATTCATGACACCTCTTAGCATGATCGATGCAATCCTTTACTATTCTTGACAAATAGTACCCCATTCTTTTGATTTTAACAACTATCTTGCGACCTAATTAGTGAGCTCCACAAAGTCCTTCATGAACTTCTGCTACTACTTTATCAGCTTCTCGAATCCCTAGGCACCTTAGCCACATTTGATCAAAAGCTCGTATGTATAATGTGTTGTTAACAAATTCATATTGTAGCGCCCTTTTTCTGATTTGAGTAGTTAATGATTTGTCTGTTGGTAATATACTTTCTTTGAAGCAGTCAATGAAAGGCTGCCTCTAGTTATCTTCTTCTTCGACATCTAGGCAATTTTATCATGATTCTGAAGCTTGACTAGCCTTGCGTATTTTCTTAGGAGCTTGCTGTTCTTCAGATTGATCTTCAAGATCAACTGGTTGAGGAGATTGAGGATCAACCGGAGTTGCATCCTGCTGGCTTGAACTTGGTATTCCATTTGCCTGCGGGAGTTATAATAAGGCTGGCTCTATGACCCGATGATTGTGCACCATAATTATTATAGGTCATTCATCATCCATATTCGTCATTTCTTTATCCAGTTTGGCAAGGCAATCAGCTTTGCTATTTTGACTTCGGGGAACTTGAGCTAATTTGACAATTAGAATTTGTTTTATAAGCTCAAGTACCCACCGATGATAACAGACTAACTCAAACTTGGTGATTTTGTAGACTCCTAATACTTGATTTATACCAAGTTGAGAATCATCAAAGATTTGGAGATTTCGAATTCTAATATTGATTGCAATCTCCAGTCCCGCTATTAAGGCTTTATATTCAGTTTCATTGTTGGTCCGTGGTTCAGTCAAACTGAATGAGAATCTCATTATGCCTCCCTTAGATGCCACAAAAATGAGTCCAATTTTAGCTTGAGCTTCTTCCAGATTTAGAGGCCGAGCACGCTTAATTGATGATGCTCCATCGAAGTATATTTCCCATACTCGTAGCATCTCCTCGTCTTTGACATTCATGATTTGCTCGTCAGGTAGATCGTCGTTGAGCGATGAATCCGAATGAATAGGATGTGCAATGAGAAAATCTGCTAACACTTGTCCTTTCACTGCCTTTTGCGGGACGTATGTGATATCAAACTGCAGAAGTATCACTGCCCATCTTTCCAAACGACCTGTCAAGATTGGTCTTGTCATCAAGAACTTCAACGGATCAATCTTTGATATCAAGGTGATTTTATGAGATAACATATAGTGACGGAACTTCTGAACCGTAAAGATTAGGGCCAAACAATGCTTCTCAATTAGGGAATAACAGATCTCTGCTCCGATCAACCTCCGACTTATGTAATATAGAGCGTTCTCCTTGCCTTCTTCATTATGCTGGGCCAATAATGTTCCGAGGGACTCTTCTAGTGCTGCCGTGTACAGTATAAGATGCTTCTTCGGTATTGGCGCCACCAGAGTAGGAGGATTTAACATATATCTCTTGATGCTATTAAATGCTTTTTGGCACTTTTCGTCCCACTTGAAACAGACATCTTTCTTCATTAATTTTGAAAATGGATGACACCTACCTGATATGTTCGATATGAACCGCCGAATGAAAGCCAGTTGTCCTTGTAAGGAGCGGAGTTGTCGAAGGTTCCTTGGAGCTGGCATCTCCATGATTGCCTTGATCTTGTTGGGGTCGACTAAGATGCCTCGGTGTCAAACAACGTACCCCAGAAATTTCCCCGAGGAGACCTCGAAAGCACATTTGAGAGGGTTCATCTTCTGTTCATATTTTCTGATCCTCTCGAACACTATTCTTAAGTCATCTTGATGGTCTTTTTGGTCCACGCTTTTAATGTCTTAGTCATCTACGTAGCATTCGATTTTTTGATGAATCAAATCATCAAATATACGAGTCATCGCCCGTTGATATGTGGCACCAGCATTCTTCAGGCCGAAGGGCATGACCGTATAATAGAAAATGCCTATAGATGTTTTGAATGGTGTATGCTTTTGATCTTCAGGTGCCATTTTGATTTGGTTATAGCCCAACGATCCATCCATGAAGAAGAACATGTCGTAATTGGACGTGTTGTAAACTAGAAGTTCTTCAATCTCCAATCCCATTCTCCTTGGAGCTTGCTTGACGGGTGTTGCATCAGACTTAATGGCTAATCTGTGAACTGCTACGTTAGGGGATAAACCAGGCATCTCAGCATATGGCTAGGCAAATCAGTCTCTGAATTCAGAAATAAGGTCATTTATTTCTTCTACTTGATCTTCAGGTTGAAGGGAGCTAATGAAGGTTGGGCGAAGGTCCTCCTTAGTTCCCAAGTTGACTTCTTTTAGCTCATCCATCGTAGCAGTCTGTCCACTGTCTTCTAGTTCTTCTGGTGTAGGCATGGCTTCTACGGGCTGATTATCATAAGCGTTAGCTTCATATTTCTGATTATCTGATTTGATTTCTCGGCATGTGATTGCTTGGCAAGTCTCCTTCCGGAGATATTTTCACTTAATGAATCCGATACCTTTGTACGCAACTATTTCGTTCTGTCATAGTAGACGCGGATTCCTTCCACACCAGAGGCCTAGCATATACAAAGTTGTCATTTAGTGGTAGGAACATTGATTTGCTTTCGTAGTATTCTTTGAATACTTTTGATATTAAACCTAGGCAGTATTGTAGGAAGTAACTCTTCAGAATCGAGGTGCATGCAGCATTAGTTATTATTTTCTTCTTAATGCTTTCCCGTGGAATATAACACATTTCTGGGTATAGTCCCCTTTTTAAGAGCAGGCAGATAAAGGGTGGAGAGTTTTTCGATCTTATGCACCTAACATGAAATGATTTCCTTGAAATGTTGTAGGAGAATTCGCGTGATTACAAGTACGCCATCTGAGATTGACAAGTTATCTATTCTTCTGGAGAACACACCCTGTATTGTATTCATGTAGAAAGAGTCGTAGTCATAATCTTCATTTGAAAATTTAACCTCTCTACTTTATTCGGCCGTAGACTGGCTTACTTTTTGAGATTTTGTAGGGGTGACATCAGTTTCATCTATGTCACTCCCAAGGTGAGGTACATATTTCTTTTCTTTTGAAATGGCTGGTGATTTGGGAAGAGTCGTCGTTGCCTTTTTTCTTCTTATACGCTTCTTCTCACCTTCTTGTTTGGGTTTCTTTGCATCCTTTGAGCTTGATGTTTTTGCCTCTAGAGAACTCGAAGGTTTCTGCTTTTTTGGCATGAGATACTTGGCATCTTCATATATTGTTGCTTCATGGACTGCAAAGGGTTAGATATCACCAGAGATTCTGAATTATTCTCCTTCCCTGAGATACTTCATACACTGGTGTAATGTTGACGGGACAACGCCATATTCATCCAGCTAGGAGAGACCTAGTAACGCCTTAAATGAAGTGTCCGCATCAATCACATGGAATTTGGCTTCTCTATGAAGTTCCCCAAATACGAGAGGGAGTGTAAATGATTCAAGGCTTTTCTGCCCTTTCTTGTTGAAGCCGTGTACCATTAGCTTATCTTGGCCAAGATGCTACACATTGAGGCATAGTGATCTTAATGCCTTCAGATTCATGAGATTTACGGAAGATTCGGGATAGATCAAAATCCGACTGATCATCATACCGTCGCTCTCCGCCGTAACATACAAAGAACGGTTATGATCTGCCATTCCAAGCATCAGATTATCCTCAGCAAAAATAATTATGGGCTCATTCCGAGCTTGCAAGACCTCAGTCAAGTTGCGTACAGCAAAATATGTTTCATATCTTTCAGGGTTCTTGAGAGCTTTGATCAAATCTCCCGAAGGTCTTTAGACATCACAAGGGCATCGTATATGCTGAGTTGTGTTGGAATCTTTCTCAAGTGGGATAAAATATTGTAATCTATCCCCTTAGCTGAAGTCTCTTTCTTCTTGAAGTCTTTCGGGGATAATATCTTCGTTGATGACTATCTCTTTCTCCTTCTCTTTGTTGGAGACTCCTTTCTTTGGTGGAGATGACATTATTTTGCTGCTTCTCAACTGTAATTGAGCGATCTTCTTTGGCTCAGACTCATTTAGTGGTGCATTTTCTTCAGAGTCAGCCATTGTTGCGTTTGGAGATTCGTCTGTAGACTCAGAATTATCCCTAGTTTCACCTGCTCCATTTGCGACGCTATGCTTGGATCTGAATCTTCATCATTTGGAAAACATAGATCATCTGAACAGAATTCCGTTGATGACACCATCAAACAGAACTCAGGGGCCGCTTCTTTAGCGTATTTCTCCCTATATGATATCTTTGATGTTGCTGAAATGACTCAGCATGTCTCTGTAGGAAGGGATTCATCATCAACTTCTTTCTTTTCATCTATTTTGAGCTCTTTCATGAAATCACTGAGGTTAATAGGCCTCCTGGTAGTCTGGTAATATTCACCCAAACTATCAGTAGCCTTTTGAATTGCAGTTTTCTTCTCCTTAGGCTTCTTTAATTTGGCTTTCTTCTTGGAAGCCTTTGATTTTGACTTACCAGGCTTGGATGAGCTAGCTTGGTCAGGTTGTTATTTAGAGGTGGATGCATGTGTCATAGGCAACCACTTCAAATTTAGTACTGGTTCAGTAGGAGACTTCCTCTTGACACCTGAAACTACTAACTATTTCAGCATTTTTGTTGTCTTCTTAGAGACCACGATTTCCCATTGTTCTTTTTGAACATGTTATTTTATTATTATTTATTTAGGCAGGAGTACAGAAGAGGACGTGACTATCCGGGTGGATTCCTTTCTAGGATGAACTAACACGTTATCTGATAATTTTAATTCTCCCATTTTGTACTATTCTCCAATCAATCTTTAAAGACATAACAATCTTCAATTGGATGACTAATTACTAGATGATATGAGCAATAGTTTGGGTCGCCACTCTGTTTGGAATCTTCAAGTTTTTTGCATTCTGGCAATTCCAGACCGGCCTTGAGTGCTTGTCGGAACAGTTTAGCGATACTATCCCTCTTAAATGAATACTCTTTGTTCATTTTCTCCTTGAGGGAGGGGAACGTTCTATCACTAGTTCCCGTTGTCTGCCTCTGGCGCTCTCTACAAGGACAGACTCGAGGTTTATCATTTCCTCCAAAGCACCCGCTTTGGTTGAAGATTTGGATTGTAAGCCTGTTTGATTTTTCTTCATACTACATTGGTTGCTTTCCTTTATCTACAGTGTATACTACCCGTTTACGTTTATCAGGTCTGGGAGGGAATGTGGAGTAAGCCTCTTTCTTTCTAGCATCAGCTGCATTGGCCTTTTTGAATTTATCAGGGAGGCTTTCAGATTTTGATAAGTTTAACTTTTCAAATTTCACCATCCTATCCAACAGATCTTGGAAGGTCGTAATAGAAGCCATGTACAAAAAGGGTTGCATTTTATCATTAATGTTTCCCATTAGCAATTAGACTCCATGCTCTTCTTCCAATTGCTGCTCACACTTCATACTGAGATTGCTCCAGCGTGTTATATATTTCGTCACTAACTCATCATTCCTCCTTTTATCTGGGGCGAGATCAGCGATGGTAGTCTTTTCAGTTGCACTGGCAAACCTTTTTACAAATAAGGCCTCTAATTCTGCGAATGTCTTTAGAGAACCATTTTGTAGCTTGGCGTATCATTCGAAAGCAATTCCACTCAAGTTGTTCACGAATTGCCTGAATAACAGAGCATCCTTGCCTCTCGTATTCTCACAGGTAGCTTTAAATTGCGCTATGTGCTGTTTGGGATTCTTATTGCCATAAAAAATATTGAATTTTGGTATAGAATATCATTTTGGATACGGCATCTGGTCGTACTCTGTTGGGTATGGGCGACCTTTTCCTACAAACTTCTCTGTTTGTTCAGCAGTTATAATGACCTTAATCTTTTCACTAATTAATCCTTCTAACTGTACGACGGTTACAGGTTCAGAGGCGCTCTCCACATTTTGTGGAATACGCTGGTGGGTTGGATCATCAGTCTCTCTACCACCTTCAGACACATTTTTCACTCCTGAGATTTGTGGTGCTTGGGGATTTAAAGGGTTTGCTGGAACACTGTTCACAACTTGATTGATGTGTTGAGCTGGTGCAGGACTCACAGAAGTGGTCTTCTGCAACATCTCCATCATTGTCATCATCTGAGTTATCATCTCAGTCATTTTGTCATTTAACTGAGAGATTTTTTTATCTTTTGCTTTCATCTGTCGCCTTATTTGTCGCCGCATATCCACGAGTGTGATATTTTCACCAGCGAAGGGGTTTTCTCCGACTTCTTCTTCCCCTTCTTCCTCCGAGAAGCGAACACTTCGACTGTCAATGGATCTAGCCCTATAGTGACGTTGATGAACATGTTCACGTGGCTATGATTGTTGATCATCCTCATCATCATCATCATCTTCAACATCAATGTGGCTGGCCATGCAAACCACCTCAATTTCCATAGTATCTTCATCATCATATTCTTCGTATTCTCTTTCTTCTTGTATCCGAACTTCCGAGCGACGTCGCCACTGGATTTCAGGTTCTTGGTTTAGGATGATTATTTCTTCAATCCGCGAACTGCGATCAAAATGAACTTCTTCTCTGTCTGAAGTAGTTGAATGATGGGATCTCCTGAAGGATTCTTCAGGATGCCGATCGTCCCTATGTTGATCGCTATTATGGGCCTTCTTTTGGACCCATCTCTGACGAGTTCTATTGGCAGGGGCGGATCTCTGGGAGACTATTATGGATGTCACATCCGAACTAGATCTTTCTTCAATCATCTTTTCTTTTTGAGGCTTTGGCCTCCATACTTGTTTGCTTCTCCATTGGGCCCTTTCGGTGGCGGATTCTTGGACACGTGGTCCAAGTGTCATGCCCCTATGTGCTTCCCGCAGATCATGTCGTTGGCATCCTCTCCTTTCGGCTATCACAACAGATAGCCTATTCCTCGGAGGGGTACTTCTGGCTTCAAAAACTAGCGGCCTCTGGAATTTCTTCTTCATTAGGCCTTTTTCTTTAAATGTCTTCAGTACTCGATGTACTCGGGCATACAGGCGTTCGGGCTCTTTTGTCTTCTGAGGGGTCAGAGCTTCAGGGCGATGCTCCCAGAAGGATTGCTTAAGCTCACCAGAAGAGTTATTTCTTTTTACCCACTTTAGGTTAGCGAACCTATTTTGGGTAGGGATATTGATCTCTGGTTCTTGTGCTGGCAGGTTGGAGGGATGGACTGGTACATGTAACTGCTGAGCGTGTAGCTCTGCATTTCTCTTCCTCTGCCTTCGATTGAGCCTTCCTCCAAATGAGGAAACTTCAGCATCATATTTCCCAGATGCAATAGGCTCTCTGGGCAGGACAGTGGTATTTGCAATCACCTCAAAAATTCTTCTTCCATCAATAAACCTTTTTGCAGTAAGGGTCTTAGATTGGGATAGTCTTTCAAACATAGAGACTCTTCCTTGAGCACGTCCCTGGTAGTAGCCCTTGCATAATGGGACCTTCTAGAAAGTTTTTAGAGTTTATGCTGTATACATGGATGGCTGTAGCCCTTGCAGTAGCTGCTGAGAATTCGAGCCCACCAAAGTGGATGGTTGCTCCAGTATTTCCAGTCTCTATGACAGTATTCGCCAGTTGAATCCTGGTTCCTCGTCCCAGTTGGACAGTCATTGTGGTGTCCTACATTTCCCTTCTGCAAAAATGAAAGGCAAGGGTTAGTAATCAGAATTGATATATCACTCAACACTTTCAGACTGCAGAAATAACGCAGAACAAATAATAAAAGAAGGAAAATTAAAATAGAATTAAAACTCTGCTGATTGAATTTCCAATGAATCTTATTTAAAAGATTGATTTTTCAGGAAATTTAAAATTTTATTACATATGGATTTGCTTGCTACTATAGCCCATAAATGACTTGCTAGTGATGGAAAGAGAAACCATTCCCCATTGGAGTCGGCAGAAATTTGTGAGCTCCGAAAATTCGTCCCCAGCCTCAGCCCTCACTGATGTGTTTTTTCTTTGGCGAGGGGAGTTTTAACGGAATTAAGTTTCAGGGTAAATTTTGGAAGGCAGACGGGTTTGTAGATAAGACACTACCTAGAGATTTCGCCCTCATTTTGCGAGGACTTTATGATCTGAGTTATGGTTTCTTATAGGCGAAGACCCTATAGTTAATTACCCCTCCCGGTAACGAGAGAGAACTTTCAATTAAGATTAGTCCTCAATAAGATATGTAGAGTATACGCATTATCTGGCGTACAGTAGTAACATAGGTATTAAAAATAGTTGAAGAATTTGAGAATTTGGATGATTGGGAGATTTGGAGATTTGATATTTAAAAATTTGAAATTGCACCATCTTACACTTAAAGTGGATGGTGGGAGAATGAATGATAGACCTGATCAAGATCCCATGGTTCCGTCGTCTCGGGCCATCGTGGTCCCTAGTTTAGTCAGAGGAGGTTGTCGACCCAACCTGACAGAAGGATCCTTGTCGGCAGCCATGTGTTGCTTCGTTCAAGGGGACCTTGTAGACCTGGGATGGGTATTTTCCTAAAGGGGAAAATTTGAATACACCTTAGCTAACAGAGGGCTTTGTGCCCTATCGATCATGTCCTCTTGATTCATATCTCAAGGGTTTGATGCAAATATGGAACGTATTGGCTCTTGTCATAACCGATATTTCGTGGTGCTATTTGGTGGCAAAACCACTCGGTTTAGAGCGCCCCGGGTCATAATCGTTTATCCTGCAGTGCCATTTGGTGGCAAAATCGCCGGTTAGAGGACTTGACCACGTCCTTATTGGGAGGAGATTATTTGAGAATGGATCCTAGTGATATTTTCGACTAGGTATTAATTCTATGCGAGCTAAAGTAATTTTGAATTTGTCTACCCTAGTAAACTATTGTGGAGGGTTGATGTATTTTGCTTTAAGTATTCGGATGGTTGATTTCAATTTTAAATATTTAAAATTTTTGTGATATTGAAAGGTTGTGGAGTTTTTGAGTTTTGATAGGTATTTGGGTGGAGTTTGAAATATTTGAAATTAACCCCTCCGGTTGAGATAACCATTCAACACGGTCATCATCGGAGTGTAAGGGGTTATTTCTGTCTGTCGATTGAACCCTGTCGACCCTATTAACTTGCCGATAGGAGATCGGGTTTCGTAGGCTTTGTGCATTTGTTTGTGAATTTTCTTTGTTAAAGGTCTTGAAGGCCTAATATGAATGCATAAAATAAATATTCCGATCGACTTCGTGACCGCATATTTATCTGATGCTTTGAACCCTATCCACTCTTATTTACCTGCTTAGGAGGATCGGGTTTCGTAGGCTTTATGCTTTTGTTATTGAATTCTCTTGATTATAGACATTGAAGTCATAATATGAATGTATTAAAATAAATACAACGGTCACCACAACCGTGTATTTGTTTGAAGGTTCGAACCCTGTCGACTCCTATGATCCGTATATGATGATTGGATTCACACTTGAATTCACTTGTCAACCCGTGCAGCATCTCTAGGCGTCACGTGTGTACCAATAACACACTCGCCAGGGCCCGTGCGGGTTATGATTGTATTTACCCTTTAGTGTACCTATGTGTATACAATCTACGGTGCACGTGCTTGAATATTTTGAAATATTTCAGTTGTGCAAGTAATTGCCATTTGAATACTCAACATATCATTTGAGAATTTATACACGCCTTCTATCCACTAGTACGACTGTTGTGGATCCGGTGGCGAGTATCTGGATGTCACAAGGTACCTCATCGTCCTGATGTTGACTCCCCTTTTCTCATTCATCGGGGAGGTCCTTCTTGAAATTCGTGGCCACTGCCTTGAAAGGGACTCTTTTCAAGCTTTTTAGTGTAGTAGACTTGTTACTTCCGGTTTTTGTGGACATTGGAACTATTCTCTTCTTAGGTATAGGACTAACAAGAAACTTTGGAACACCAGGAAGTTTAGTTCTAATTTGTTCAAACATTTCTTTCCTTCTGCTAGGGTTCATTCATCGAGTTGTCTTCATACTTGATGTACTTGCAAGTCTTAATCACCGTTGTCGTAGTAGACTTTTGTACTTGTGTCCACAAGGGTTCGTTGTACTTATGATATATTCATTGTTGTTACCCACAAGCGGCTCATGTATACTTGCGGGGGACCTGTTATATCCTCTATGACCTCCTAGAAGTGTTTGTAGAAGAGCCGTTATTCCTACATCATATCCACCCTATCACCAATCTCGGATGGTTTGATGATTGTACTTGTTTGTAGGGACGGGTCTTCCACTATCAAGTGCTAGTATTGTCTTCTCAATCTACAAGCAAACTTGTAAGGATTGTTATAGAAGTCCATTGTATCTATCATCATCATTTGTTGTGTATCATATATTCAAGTATTGATGATTGTCCTTGTTTGTAGTTGCTCATTTTGATAATCATTTATCATATGTATGCCTTGGAGTCTTTATTCATCAACTGCCAATGTCACCCTCTCAATCTACAGGGTAGCTATTGTTTGCGTGGTGGGTCTTTGATTGCTGCATGTGGGTAGTACTCGTGTGCTTTGCAACCGTCTGTTGTTATTACAAGTACAGTGCATTAACTTTGTAAGGACTATTGTAGGAGTCTGCTGCATTCATTAATATCGTCCACTATGTGTTACAAAATTACAACCAATATGCTAAGTGTTTAAGCCCAATCAAACGCATTTTGAGTATTCACCAAAACCATGGTATATTCATAAACTTTAACAAATGCAAATTCCTATACTTGTGTGTCAAATTTTTCATGACAGTTTTTAGGAGAAAGAGGCATAGCATGCAACATATGGAGGAAACCTACACCTCAACATTTGATTTTGCATGACATAAAATCACCCAATCTAAAGTCTATCTATATGTGATGGTGAGGGTGCAACATGAATGCTAGAGCATACACTTGGAAGGTGTTGAATACTAATCCAAAAACCCTACGCACATCGGTGACCTCCTTGGGCTCTCACATGAGAGCAAACAAGCGTAAATCACCAGTTTTTTGCTATTTTGTGAAGAGCATAGCAAACACGTGGGTTTTATTTGGGTTTTTTTAGAAAACATAGTGCATGGGTTCTCGAGACCTAAGGGTTTGAAAATGTCAATCACACAACTAAAGGCTTGGATGCCTAGGGATTTCATAAGTTATGAGGGATTTTACCTTGCTTGGTCAAGTCACGACGCAACTGATTTGCTTTTGCCTTGCTAAGGCGATATGGAGGAAGGGAGGAGGTGCAAACTGCTGTCTGAACTGCTCTGGAAGTCACTCTCGCTTTTCACGAACTCGTCAAAGGAAGTTTGGAGTGAAGAAGAAGCTACTGGACTCTTTTTGGCTGAAAATGAGTGGCTATAGAAGCCTTCTAACCTCATTTTCCCTAGTCACTAATAATATGAGGTAGAAATCGAACTCTTTGATGCTGGGCTTTGCTCAGTTCGACTCTAGCACAGGTAAAGAAAACCCCCACAACTGCAAGGGCTTGATTCGACACAAGATACGTGAACACAGGAGGCTTCGACGCCTGTTTGATCAGTCCATAGGCGTGTAAGGTGGTTGACCAATTGTCCCGTCGCACGCACAAACATCGCTCGCCACCCCTTTGCTCCATTCTATTCGCTTGAATGGAACGCACGTCGCAAGCAAGGAGTCGAAGCCCTCCTTGGCTCGATCTCTGGCACACGCATGCAAGGAGTCCTCTTGCTCACTCCTATTCTCTCTCATGCATGTCGAAGATTCACGCACCAAGGAAGAAGAGGCGTTTGGCTGGATAGACACACGAAAGAAGCAGGTCGAATAGCCCTGTTCCTACTCTTGATCTCCCTCTATACTCAAAATAAGGCCTGCTACCGGATTTCGTATATCTGAAGATCAGATATCCTGTTATGGGATTTGATATGAAGCAGTGCGCGAAGATAGTCGAAATTGAGGAGATCGAGGCTGTTGATTTGATTTCCTGACTTTGGAAAGGCCAAATGAACCTAGATTTGATAAAGTTGGGCTAAAATTGAGCCTGAATCAGACTCGATTTGGGTCGTTTCAAGTCCAACTGAGTCCGATCAAGTCAATTTTATAAAATTGGACTCGAATCGGCATTAAATTGCATTGAATTTTGTTCGATGAGGTTCGACGAGACTGATTTGGGTTCGATTTTGATCAATTTGGGTCAATCTTGATTGACTTGACCTTGGTTTGATTAAATCGAGTTTAAGTGGACTTTAGGTTCGATTTAGGTCAATTTAGGTTTGACAATGTTCGACTTAGTTGATCGAGTGCATTTGAGCGCGAAATAGGCTAGATGAGAGTTGGGTCGACATGAAAAAAAGTGACGAAAATCACATGCAAATTAAAAATTCCCCATTTTAGAACATGTGATTAGATTTTAATTCACCCCTACTCATTTTTTAGATTATTTTAAAAATGAGTGAATTGCCGAATTTCAGGTAAAAAAGGGTCAATCTCTGATTTTCGGGTCTGGGTTAACCCTAACCCAGAATTTTCGGGTCGAGTTGGAGTCGAATTTTCAGGTTATGCCAAATATTGACGCCACTACTCACATAGTTGTATTTATGCCTATTTTTTTAAATAAAATATAAGTGCTCTACCTACTGCACTTCACAAGTTGCAGTAGCTGCTAAACAACATGCATCTTAATAAACTCGTACACCCCCCCCATGAATAATCTTGCGTCTTATGAATAAACAATGTCATGAGAATGAATAGCTCACTTCGTGAATGAAAAAATCTTTCAAATATGATAAGCAATGCATTATTGCATTCATGGATCGCACGACCATTTTGATGGGGCATGTATGTGTCAAATAATCTAAAATAATTTTGTCTGCAAATTCTTCAAAAGCATAGCACAAATGCATAAAATGCGTGCAAATGTGGTGTGAAGGCCAAATGAAAAAATAAAGCGAAAATGCACCATAACATCATGCAAGTGAACCAAGAAATGTTAAATTGTGTCATACATGGGCACTAAGAAGTGTGAAAGTGCATCACGTAAGTACATCAAGCAACGTGCAATTGCATTATCAAGTGCTTCAATAAACATGGAAGTCGACTAAAAAGCATACATGAGCACTAAAATCAAACTCACTTGCATGTGCTTTGATAAATATGCTATCTTCTAAATTTGAAAATATGAATACTATATGGCCTAAAAATAAAGTGAACTAAAGTTCTCTTATTTGAAAAGCATGCAATTACTATTTAAAATCCACAATCATTTTCAAATTCATAAACTATATTTTCTAAATTAAATTTTTCATATGGCCTAAAAATAAAGTGAACTAAAGTTCTCTTATTTGAAAAGCATGCAATTACTATTTAAAATCCACAATCATTTTCAAATTCATAAACTACATTTTCTAAATTAAATTCATCCAGTTGTGTGCCAACAAACATGTTAAATACTTGTTCTTAATGTTTGAGAATATTATGTGGATCGAAAATAATTTTAAAAATTCATTTCACTCCAAGTTCAATATAATTTTTTTTTAAAAGCATATCATCATTTTTAAATTTTGCAAGCTCTTTCTTTCGAAGATCAAATTCACCAGCTTAAATGCATCCTCAAGTAGGTTGCTCTGTATAGAAGATAGAGTCATAAGACTAACATTTTAAGTTTGATCTTCTTCTTTGCAAGAATTCATTACAAGAATATTTTCCATTATCGACAGAATTTTCTAGCGGTAAAGGGTTATGTTCCAAAGGAAATTAGATTATCTAACGATTTGGTAAAAACCGCATATGAAACACAATCCGACGGCTTTTTCTACCAAAAATATTTTCTAGTGGCTTTACGGCGGCTTTTGAATCTCGGCGACTTATGTAAAATTAATGTAGGAACTTTTATGTGTAATTACCGGAGGTTTAACCAACGGTGATTTGCGACGGTTTAATTGCTTGTAATATCTGACGCATAAGTTGCAAGATGATTTCCGGAATGAACTGGCAGAAATAACTATTGCTAATTACTGGCTATTTACCATGTAATTTCGATAGTTTATGATCTTGTAAGTTTCCAGCGGTTGACCCGCCGGTAAGCTATCAGAAACTTGTAGGAACTTAAAAAAGTTGACAGCCTCCCCTCTATCCTCATACAAATACACAATATGTATCAGCAATAGTTGAATAAAATGCACAAAATAATTTGCCAAATATAATAATCACAATCAACACACTCAAACAGTTGAAAACATAAATTAAATGAAATAAACAAACTTTCAAACATAATAAAACATATATATTGATATAAACAACCTTTCAAACATAACATTCAACTCTAAGAAGCAATTCACATCAATGTTCTGAAATAAAAACTTGTTCTTGAAACTCTAACAACAACTTCAATATTATCTAAATCATCTACAGTGTCCTCGCTGTCCTATGATTCATTCACATGCTCTTGCTCTTTTTTCTTCTGATTTTTAGCTTGATATGATCGCAGCTCTGCTTGCATATCAACCTGCATATGTCCCATCATCTATCTCTCTTGTCAGAGCAGAAACCATTTGGCTGACGGTTTCTTTAACTCCACTAGCATCATAAAATGCTGAGGTGGATGTATTGTTCTCAATAGCATATCCCTGCGAGCCTAAAACATAAACCCTCCCACTCTGTCTTCCTCCAATAACTTCTGACCATATTTAATACTCAGAGTACTAGATCGATCATGAAGATGATTTCTCATTAGTAGACGGATGACCCTCTCGAAGTCGTATAAAATCATCTTACGAGATTAAATTCATAAAAATAATTTTTAATTTAGTTTTAATTATTACTCAATAAATGATACTCACATTAGCTTTTCTCGTCTTTTCATTAACCCACTGATTATCAACTTGATGTTGATGAGGCATTGCATGTAGTTCCAGTGGTGTCAGCTCCAGACCAAGATAGTCTTTTAGCAAATAGAGGGCATAGTTAAAATATTATAAATATACTTGTGAAACTAATTGAAAGAATCTTTTATCAGTCGTCGTCTATGCTCAACATGAGGCACTGAGATACCCATATGAACAGAGCTTTTTAAACCTCAATAGTCAGATGCTCTATTTTGCCTTTTCTGCTCTCTCAATTTGGTGAACTTGGGCTTTCCCAAGCTTTGCTTAAATCATCCCACACTCTCTCGCAAATCCATAATGAATGTTGCCCAGACTTTCTAATGTTTGTGATCATATCCATAAGATCAATAGAGCCTCTTTTCTCAAAATTTGTTCTGATCTTTGAACCATGCTCAGACAATCACATAAAATCTTTATGTAAAACATAGGCATAATATTAATTCAAATGTAATCATAAATATTAAGTAGTATCAAATAAATATATTTGAAACCACACTTCCCTAACTTCATTTGGGATTTTCTTTCACGATAAGGAGCATCATATTTGCTTCGTCTAATATCACGAATCTTGTGGGTGGTCTACCTTGCGGAATTAAAACTGCAGGTAAACATTTTTCTCAATTACATAATAGATTAAATTACAATAAGTTTACAAAAATAAATTGAACTTACGTATCACCTTTAGGCTCTATGTATACATGCTTATCCTTTGTTGCTACAGGCTCTCCAGCCCTAACCTTTGTTTGTGTTGATAGTCCACTATATTTTGGCTGCACAGGAGGTGGGTAATAATAGAGGTGATGGTAAGGATGATAAGGGTAGGTTGATGGAACTGTTTGTGATGTTGGTGGGGGTTAATATGGATAGAAGGAAACTGAGTGTCTCTGATTTGAAAATGGAAATTGAGAACTGGTAGATGTAGGAATTGGGAAGTATGTAGCATGGGGTGGTACTCCAACCACTGGTGGATCTGTCTGTCTATGACCCTGCTTAATAGGATTGATGTTGACTCCTCGGATGGCGACAGTCCTGTCACTGGTGAAACTTTTTGCCCTTGACCTTGACCATCCTGTCTAGACCTAGTTGGTCTAGTGCTCAACTTCTTATGACCAAACATTGATCTAATGGATCTACGTGGATGCTCATCACCTGAAGCCATCTATAATAAAAATAAGCAATTAGTTAACATTAAATGGAATTATAGCAAAACTGCAACTATAACAAAGTAAAAAAAATATAAGCATTTAGTATGACAGACATGCTGATTTGCATAAATAGAAAGCAATAAGAAATTGAAAGCATTCAAATAAAGAGATTTAAACATTGATGAAATAAATGAACACATTCTTTTATATATTTTTTTTAAAGTGGTAAAAAATCTCAACTGAAATCGAACCCAATGTAATTGAAACCATTCAGTTAAGTGTTAAAATATCTCAACTCAAATCCAACCCAATGCGACAAAAAATGTTTTAGATGAGAAGTCAGTGTGATGTAGACTTAAAATGAACACAACAAATGAAAACAAACTGATCTTTACCAGTTGGATTACTGAATGTTTTTCTATGTGACTTCAAGAGCTTTATATGTCTTCTCTCCTATTTGGCACTATTTTCCCTCAAATTTTGAATTTCCACTTCAAGTTAAGAAATTATTGATTGTGAGACTTCAATGTTCTTTGCAAGTATGTTCACTTAGCGCAGCTACCATTCTAAGATGTGCTTATGTAATGCTTTCTTAGGTAAACTCTCATTTATTTTATTCTTTTGGTCTATAATATAAGCATGATAAGAAGAGAAAATAATATAATTATCTTTAAAATTTTTAATAGGGAACATAAATTTTTAAATAGACATGCTGCAAGAAATCTTCTTTTCTGTGTGTAAATTAGTAGCGAGATAATATTTACTAAACATTCATTTGATTACAACTTTGGTTGCTACAACATTAACTACAAGAACTATTCTGATTCTGAAATTCTTTCAGTGCTCTCTAAGATATATTCACTATTTTCTTCATTCTCACTTGAAGAGCTCGATGAACTATCCACATCTTTTATGTGCATTTCAACATTAGGCAACAAACTATTAAGAACATTAATTTTAATGGCCCTACAATCAGACATCTCTTCCTCTTGATTTACATTAGCTATGACGTATTGTTGGTTAACAATCCCTCGTGTTTTGGTTTTTATGACAACTAGCCAATTTTGCTTATCTCTGCAGTCACTGCGATATTTACTGAAGTAAAATTGAACAGCTTGACTTGCTAGCACAAATGGATTAACTTCTCATATCTTATATTATGTTTTACATCTATTAAACCATACACAAGATGAACCCTTTTGCCTTTATTCGGTACAGGATCATACCATTGATAGTTGAACAAACATACAAGATTCCCATCTTTCCCTGGGTACTGCAGCTCAAGAATCTCATCCAGAATACCATAATAATAACACTTATCTTCTTCATGAGTGTTTCCTCTAATACAAACTTTATAATTTTTATTTTTTTTCCTTTACTCTATGATTTAAAATGAAATCTAAACCCATTAACTATATAAATTGGCTATCTATTTGCTTTTCGCATTGGGCCCCATTCTAGTGCTTCTAGCCCTTTATTGAAGATCTTATTACAAGGTCATGAACGTAAGTAAAGATGTAAAATTTGAGTTAGTAGTATTTAATAAGATGTAAAATAATGAAATAATATAGAATTTTCTCACGTAAGATCTAAATCATGCTAGAAATTCATTTGTAACAAGTTCCTCAGTAGTTGTAGTATCCGTTGGAGAAAAATTGCTTACAAATAACCTTGTAACATATCAACTTACACTTGAGAATTAAAAATTAATATGTTTTCTTATGCACATTGTGGAAAACATTACTCTAAGATTGGTTGGACTTCCTAGCAGTATAGTAGCTCATATAAAGTTGTTGTTTTTATTTCTAAATCATTAAAGAATCTTGCATCACATTTACTACTAGCCTTTCTATAACATCTAAAGATCGATAGTGTAGATTGCATTTGTTCTTTGATATCGCAGTACATGTTACAATCAATTTTTTTCTTGTACTTCTCACATGGGGCTCGAAGTAGGAGCAGAAGTGGGTAGTTTTTTGAGCCAAATATGCTTCACATATGAATCCTTCTGGTCGTGCTTTATTCTTAACATATATTATTTTAATTTGTTCAAATATCTATTAGACAATTAAAATTATTAGTATGATTTGAAATATTAAAAATATCATATCAAATAAGTCTTACCTCTCAAAAGGGTACATTCTATGATATTGCACTAATCCTCCTACTCTAGCCTCATAAGATTGATGGATTGGAAGATGTTTCATAGAATCAAAGAAACCAAGGGGAAACATTTTTCTAGCTTCCATAGGATGATTGGTCTGTTTTTCTCGCTCCGTAAAGCCTCTTCGCTTAGTTTAGATGAATATGGGTCTTTGAAGAAAAGGCCAAGCTATGTCAATGGATTCGACATGTAATATGGTAACATGCATAGTATAATTTGAAAGAGTACTTCCATAATTATGTGGCAATCTTAACTTTTTAGTCCTAACAATCTCGCAAATTTAAGGTCTACACATATGCTCAAGTTTGATTCATAGTCATCAGACATTTTTAAACCTTAAAACCACTAACATATTGGTCTCTTTTGTTCTAATGTGAATGAGAAAAGTGTTTTGGGCTTCATTATTCTACTGTTGTTTGTTATTAACTCTAGATTTCTTCGCCTGCAGTACTCTTAAATGTCAATTCTAGCTTTCATATTATCCTTACTCTTGCTATTAACATCCATTATTGTATTAAAAATATTTTCGAGAAAGTTCTTCGCAATGTACATAACATCTAGATTATGCCTTATTAAATTTGTACTCCCATATAGTAATGTCTAGAAAATATATTTTTTTTAATCCAATTATGTTGAACGACACACCCAGAAAATTTACATTCTAATAATATTGAGAAATCAATAATTGATGAAATGCTAAAAAGTCTCTGTAGTATGTCATAGCCACTTAATCTAAGTGGAGGAGGTGACCTCTCCACTCTGTTTCGAACAAATTCATCCCTATTTCTCCTAAATGAATGATCAGAAGGTAGAAACGTACAATGACAATCAAACCAAGCATTCTCCATGCAGTAAGAGCAAACTAATTTTTCTCCTGTGCTCCAACCCGATAACATATCATAACCTATAAAATCACCATTGATGCATATAGGGCGCTGAAGTATTGGAATAGTTAGTAAATAAAATAAACTAGAATATGGAACATCTTTTTTTTAACGACATTATTTTTTCGAGTTGGGTTTGAACTGAGGCGTATTGCAGGCACAACAATAAATTTCTATCGCATCTTTCTTATAGTATAACATATAACTATTTATACATAATTAATTTTTATTGTGGTGAGACCTAACTTGGATACTAATTTCTTCGTTCGATTCAAATTTGTAGGGATTAGATTGTTCGTTGTATTTGTTTCTTTGAGAAAACCAATGAAGTTAGAGAAAACCAATGAAGTCATTGAAGCACTCCCGAGAAATATTATATTTAGTTTTGATAATGAGCATCCTAACAACAACTGATAATTCTGTATAAGCTGTGCAACCATTCCAAATTGGTTTTTGAGTATCATGTAGTAATTCAAAATAAAAATTTGGTTTATGGATTTAGTGGCTCTTCAATGTTTGCTCTTAAATTTGGACTCGTTGCATTAAAAACAATATCTTCATACGTTCTATTCATTTGATCTTCATCGATTATTCTCGAAGCTATGGATAGACCAGTATAAGTATCTCTATGTGGCTCGTCCTTGCCATGTGAGGTCCGTAACAAGTCCCATACGATATAAATCAACTTTAACATGACCGGGTTTAAGAAAAGCTTGATTTTTTTGCTTTGAGCAGGGACATCTAAGCATTCCATCGGATTTAAACGAAGGTAGTTGATGTAGGCAGGGGGGGGGGTCAAAATAAGATGAGGATTTGTTTTGACCCTTGGACTTCTAGTGTTCTCGGATGGGCCTAGATTGCTTGATATTGAGCTCAAAATGTTGGAATTCTACTTAGTGCTAGCTCATTAATGTTCAGCTGAAGTTTTAGTTCATTTAATGGAGGAACTTATTGAACTACCTAGCTCATTAATCTACTAAGGTATGCTCATAAATTGGATTCATTATGGAGTGGACTTGTCCCTTCTCCTCCCCTTTGTCTATTCGTTTCTTGTGCTGGCTGTTTTTCCGTGCTTTGTCCCTTGGGTTTCCGAGAATGGTTGTTCGGTTTCCCTGTGCTGGGTGTTTTTCCGTGCTCTGTCTGTTGGGTTCCTGTGTGTGGTTGTTGGTTTCTTGTGTTGGGAAGAATTCTTGTGCCTTCCCCCTTGGTTCCCGTGTTTGTGCTCCTCGGTTCCCTGCTGGACTGTTCGGTTTTGCTATTTTCTGCTTGGCTCCGGTGGCCTTCTCCTCTCTATTTCCTGTACCAAATGGGGCTACTGTGCTGACTGTTCGGGTCCCATGCTGGGCTGTTTTTCCGTGGCTTTGGTGCTCTGTTTCCTGTGCAATTTTCGGGATTGCTGTGTGGTGGCTATTGGCCTTTCATTTCCCTCATTTAATTATGTATTTGAAGAGATTTTGGGGCTATTTTAAGTGGTTGTTCAAGTGTTGTTTGGTGGCTGTTTGGGGGGGGGGGGAATCCCATGGGATTTTTGCTGATTTATGTGCAGTTTTCTACTGCAGTTTTTGGCTGTCTTTTGGCCTTCTTCTTGGTGTTTTTTGGTCTTCCCTATTTCCTAATTTAGTGGCTATTTAGCTCCCCTTTCTTGCCTATAAATAGAGGATGATTTGTATGTTTTAGACTTTAGAGTAGTGATAATGTGAGTTATTTTTGGAGCCTAAACCTGCGGGTTTCTTCGTGGAAAAGCTTGTGAGCTTGTTCCATTCTCCTTCTCCTCTAGGAAAGCTTGCGAGCTTCTCCTCCTTCTCGGGCTTCTAACCTCTTTCGTCTCTTCGCAAGTTTCATTCCACCTGTATCCTTCTTCTCAAGGCAAAGCAACTTTAGGAGTTTATGTTTATGATTTTGTAAGCGTCTTGTAAGAGTCTTTATGATATAAAAGGTGTCTTTTAGTATTGTGTTTCTGTATGTTGTAAGTGTTCTACTGTTCTTTTTATATGAAATGTAAGAGTGTGTTCTAAAGTTTCTAAGTTGTCTCTCCTTTTGAGTATAATTATGTCTTTCTTTTATTTAGTAAGTCATTTATTTTTTGTGATAAAAAATTTGGGTCCCTCTCCCAAATTTTTGATTACATCAGTAGTTGACATGCGTCTTGAATAAATTCATTTGTCAATCTTTTTCATCTCGATAATAATCTATTATATATCAAATATCTTTCTTCTTGGATAATCATGTGGATGTTGACTTAATAATCCTAAAATAAGAAATTTATATTAAATTTGATTGAATTAAAATATTTTAATATTCAATTACAGTTGAAATAAATTATTTTGACAATAGATGCAATTAGTCGATTGTCACGCAGTTAAAATCTCTATAAATATATATGGAGATCAATTGAATCAATTTGGTATCATAAATACTAAACTAAGAGTAACTCAAATTCATTCTCATTCCACATTGACTTAGTTCAAGGATGTCCTAACTTAGAATAGATCAAATTCCTAGTCTAATCACACCACTAGCTAACACTTGACAAACCAATTAAAGTTCATCCTAAATTATTTAACATATAAATATGCACATTATATAAAAAAAAATTAATCTAAAATTTTTTCTCTAATTGATCTATTCTTAATGGTGTGCACCTTCACCAATCAATTTTGCTTATTAGTGTGCACCAGAATCATAGAATGTGTACTATTTTAGCATATTACAAAATCACATAGGCAAGAAGCAAGAATTAGTCTCTTTCAATCGGAACCAACCTCTTTCAAGACAGGCTGAATCAAACCTAGAAGAAAAAGTGGCGAAGAAGTTTACTACATGATCATGAAACATAACAACTCAGTCAAATGATCAACAATAGACTTAAATCACTCAGACAATCATATGATAATTCATTTATACGGAACAAAATGAGCGAAGTATGTAGAGATTTTATTTTATTTTTGAAGTTTGAGCCAATGGCCCTCTTAATAACGATGACAAGATTGACGCTAAATTTATTGCAGAGAAAGAAATTGTTCAACAACCACATTATTAGGCTTGGCTAAATCATGTGGAGATTTAACATATATGTCATACTATATTGAGATAGCATTATATAAAATAATAAAGAAAAGGTTAGCGACCAAAGATAATGATGCTTCAATTTATTGAATATACCCGAGCAACATAATTCGAATAGTTGATCAAAGCCGTGAATATGTCATTACATTTTAGTGGTGCTTTTTTGTTAATTATTAGTTAATTTCTAGAACATCAAGTGATATATAGATTTGAGAGTTAAGATTGGGTAATTAAGATGCAAAATTGCTTCATGTAGTAAGAGACTATCATTAGAAAAAGAAAATTATGATACAACGGCTAATCCAACTATGCTATGTGAATTTGAATGTTGAATGATTGATGTCACTCATAAGCCAAGTTGCGTTTGCAAAAACGATAATACTAAGATGCATGTATCACAAAACAATGATAGACGGATTATAACTTTATCATACTGGGGGTCGTGAGGTAAGACGTACCAAAGAAAAATAGTGGAAACAATAGTGGGCATATAAAATGCAGAGTAGGGTATGCACCATTAAGATAGTATGTTAAATCACTTTATGAGGATGGTGAAGAAAAAGAGGTAGATTAAAAGTAATTCTACTTAGAAAACTTTGCATAAAATTGAGCTAACAAGTCATTTACCCCTTCGTAGGTGTGGGATCCGAAAATTTGGCCCCGGCCTTAGCTCGATTTGCTTTTTCTTTTCGGGGGGAGTTTTAACGGAATTAAGTTTCGGGGTAAATTTTTGAAGGCAGATGGGTTTGTAGATAAGACTCTACCCAGAGATTTCGCCCTCATTTTGCGAGGACTTTATGATCTGAGTTCTGGTTTCCTATAAGCGCAAGCCCCTATAGTTAATTACCCCTCCCGATAATGAGAGAGAACTTTCGATTAAGGCTAGTCGTCAATCAGATTCGTAGAAAATGTGTTATCTGACATATAGTAACAGCATGTGTTTGGTATTTGGAAGTTTAAGGTTTGGAAGATTTGAAATGGCACTATCTTGCAGTTAAAGCGGATGGTGGGGAATGGATGATGGACCCGATCAAGATCCCATGGTTCCATCATCCTAGACCATCGTGGTCCCTAGTCTACTTAATCAGGGGAGGTAGTCGACCCATCCTGATAGAAGGATCCTTGTCGGCATCCATAGGTTGCTTCGTCCAAGGGGACCTTGTAGACATGGGGTGGATATTTGCGTAAGGTGACAAATTTAAATCCACCTTAGCTAATTAAGGGCTTTGTGTCCTATCGATTATATCATATTGATTCATATCTCAAGGATTTGATGCCACTGAGGAATGTATTGTCTCTCGTCATAACAGGTATTTCATGATGCCATTTGGCGGCAAAACCACTCGGTTCAGAGGGTCCAAGGTAATAACCGTTTTTCCTGCGGTGCCATTTAGCGGCAAAATTGCCAGTTAGAGGACACGTACCACGTCCTTACTGGCAGGAGATTGTTTGAGAATCGATCTTAGTGATATTTTTGATTAGGCATTTAGCTCTATGTGAGATGAAGTAAATTTTAATTTGTCCACCCCGGCAAATTATTGCGGATGGTGGATGGATTTTGCTTTAAGTATTGATGGATTATTTCAATTTTAAATATTTTGGATTTTGGGATTTTGTTTGACACTCGGAATGGAGTTTGGAAGGCATTTGAAATTATTTGTGAACCCCTCCGGTTGAGATAATCATTCATCACGGCCATCATTTGGGTGTAGGGGGTTATTTATAGCGTCTTCTGTCTGCTTATATGAGTGTTGCAGATTCGGTGGCGTGACGTTGTAACTTATAGACGCCTTCTGTCTGCTTATATTAGTATTGCAGATCCGGTGGCATGACATTGTAACTTATAGACGCCTTTTGTCTGCTTATATGAGTGTTGCAGGTCCGGTGGCGTGGCGTTGTAACTTATAGAATCCTTTTGTCTACCTATATGAGTGTTGCAGATCCAGTGGCGTGGCGTAGCAGCTTTTGGATTGAGTTGTTTGCTGCATTGTACAGGCAGACTGTCGTGCACTACTTGTCTCTTTCTGTAGGTGGATTGTAGTGCACTAACGAATATCCTTTTTTGGGTTTGTCGATGCTGCATTTGCTGTAACTTCCTTTGTGACTTTCTTGTGGATGGCATATTAGGTGTGCAACAGGTGGCTATAATCTTTGGCCTTTTCAGTACATTCACTATTGTTGCTCATAGGCAGGTAGATGTATTCATTTATAGGCTAAATTGACTTCAGGGATACTGTATTTACTGAAGTCTTTCTGCATCTACCCATAAGTGGCATGTTATACATACATCTATATCCATTGAGAGATTGTATGTATTGCAGATATTTTATCCTTGTTTGTCGAAGGCAGGTAGATTTGATTGATGTTGAGTGGTTATCGACTGTAGGGATGATTTAGTATCCATTGTATATTAAACATCATCACCTATGAGTGGACCATTATATGTGTGAGGGCTCTTCTACATTTTCTTGTGGTTAGTATGCTGAGCGTATAACAAGTCTTCTATGATGACCCGTAGGAGCTTGCATATCTTCCAATTGTTGTGACAACTGTTACTTACGTCTCTTAGATATTAGATGTCAGTTGCAGAGAGAGATCATTACTTTTTTATCCTATCCATGGTCGTTATCTACAGGCTAATGTGCTTACTACAAACTCCCCTCAATGCTTCAAATAGATGTAGTGGGGGCTATCATGTCTCCTTGCATGACTTGTGTGAACCCCACACATCAACTGCTAACAGTATTGTTAAAGGAAATGAGCTCTTATGTGGATTTGCCGTAAGCTTGTGAGACATTGGAATGATGGGCTTTTGCAATTTGAAGTGGGCTGGTTTAAATTAGACATGGATTATGAGAAAGTAGTTGGCTGCCTTGGAGCAGTTTTGGTCTGCAATCAGGAGGATAAATGGGCTGTTTTGGAGTAGATGTGGAGGAGTTTGGACAGGATAAGTGGGCTGTTTTGATGGGGTTGGAATAGATGGAGTGCTGGGATCTACTTGCTGTTGGAGAGTGAAAACTGAGCTGGGTTGTTGGATTGAGCTTGCCATTGGGCCTTTAATGGTTAAAAAAAAAAGGTGGAGAAGGAAATGTATGGTAAGCTGTTGTATGCTGATTATGAACTTGGAATGACGGGCTCTTTTTTTATTTTTATTTTTATTTTTTTGAATTTCGATAGCAGTAAGACTAATGTGGAGGTGGAAGACAAAACAGTACAGGTGTGGTCCCCTCCTTTTGCTTGCAAAAGAAGAAGTTAGTGATTGGGAGAGGAAAACGACAAAGGAAAAGAAAAGGTGGTAGATCGTGTGTTTTACATGGAACTATTGGAATCTTAAGTATAGAAAGCTGTAGGATTGGTTGAAGGAGGACAAAATCAGCTGAAGCAACCTTGCAATTGTGATGAAAAACAGCAAGCCGAGACAAGCTCGAGATCTGAACTTCTGCTATATTTTTGTTGGTACAGATGTGAACTGGAGACGAAGGAGCTCAGCGGTTCAGCCTCAGGTTTCGGGACAGACTTGTCCAGTGGAGCTGCTTGGTTTCGTTTTGAGGTGTAGGAGCAAGTGAACAGAAGTTCTGCAGCCGGGTTGAGTAGTTCAGAACGGTGGAGAGGAGTGGAGAGAAGTAGTTGAACTTAGCTATGAAGATACGGGAGGTGGAGAGGTCTCGGCGTGAGGAATTTCGTTTGCTTTTGCAGGAGGTTGGGACGGACGGTGGTTTTGAACTTGCCAAAGCATGAAAAATCGGCGAGGCTTTCCTATTTTTCGCTTTAATTTCGAAGCCAAAGCTGACGAGCTGCGATTGAGACGATGGAAGCAACCGAGGTAAGTGCATTTAATGGATTTGATATTTTCTCTGTTTGGCAACCTGGTCTTTGCTAGAAAATTTTAAATTGAAACCCATATTGATGCTTTATCACTTATGCATTAATTCAAGAGGGCAGTGATGTTTCAATCAGCCAAAAATCATCTCGATTTGTGTGTTGCTTTCTCGTTTTGCGCGTCGGCTACCTCGTTTTACTTGTTGATTTTGCCGAACATCGAAATTAGACAAATTGATAGTGCATTTAGGGTACTACCGACTTTCCGGTCGCAACGACTAAGTTCGTTTTGAGATCGGACGTCGTTTGGGCGACGCCGAGGGTAATTTTAACATGGGGCCGCCACGATTTGTGTGCGCAACCTCAATAGAACAATTTGATAGCACATTTAGGATATGTTTGATGTTTCGAACACAACGATGCATTTCGTTTTATGATTGGACATCGTTTGAGCAATGACGGGGTATTTTTTACATGGGTCCTCCTTGATTTGCGTGCACAACCTCAATTAAACAAATTGGTAATGCATTTAGGGTGATTTCGGTGTTCCGAACACAACGACGCTGTCCGTTTGTCAATCCGAGGTCGTTTGATCAGCCTCGTGTTTTAATTTCGGGTGTCGGTCATCCCTTTTGACTGATCTCATCCGGTTCGACTGCGAGGGGCCTCGACTTAGCAGAATTCGACATCCTGATCGCAACTACTCCGCTTGTTTGGCAATCAGATGTCGTTTGACCATTCAAGTGACGTGTGGCGCCAAGGCTCATATCTCTTTATTCACCAGTTTGGGTCCTTTCTCACGTGGTTTTAGGTATAGGGGTCAACAATAGGAAAGAATGGAGACAAGAATTCAAAAAACAAACATAATTAGCAAGGGAAAGGAATGGAAAAAGAGCAACGAAGGAGAGGAGATCACTTGTGGCTAGGGAGATGAGGATCAAGGTTAGCGTCAGCTAGGTTGGCTAGAGTTGCGGCGACGAGAGGGAGTTTCGCCGGTCTGGGGCAGAAGGAAATGAACACGCGTTGAAATGAGGAAGGAGAGGGTCGGGGAAAATAAGGCTCATACCAGTAGATTTAACCTCCGGAAAAAAATCACTTAAAACCAGAGATCATTTCGTCGGTAACAGTGTAAAAATTATCACATATCATTGGAATTCCGGCGGTTATAAAACCGCCGAAAGTTCTTGTAAAAGACGGTTATTACCGGCAGTCAATCTGCCAGTCCAAGCAGTTTTTTAAGCGCTAGAAATTTCGCCTGTATTAGATGATTTTCCTATAGTTATTGATGTCGAGAAACTTGAATTTGTGTCAGATGTGTATACACTAAATCTAAAATGACATAATATTTTATTAACTTATACATTTTATCTTCAATGCTGCTTACAAAAAAATTAACCTTGTACCCAATCCTCTGTGAGCAATGTGACAGTGTTGACAAAGTTCAAATTACAAAATAAAATCATTCAAAAACCCCAATGATAGCTGCTTTGATAGAAAATCTCAATTGAAGAAAATATGATTTTAAAAATGAGGAGGTTTTGAGCTTATGATCTTAGAATGCAAACCTGAAATCTGAAAACTGATTATAAAGTCCTAGTAGAATGAGTGGATGATGGTGAAATCTCTAGGTGATATCTTATTTATAATCTAATTAACTTATAAAAATTTGACCCAAAAACTCCAAATTCTCTCAGCAGATTCAGGGTGCCAATTTTTACAGCTCATGACTCAAGGACAATTTTTTTGAGGATGCTTTAAGTATTTTTTTTATCTCACTTTGAGCTGAGGTGTAGCTTTTCTGAGTTTGGATGAGTTCATTTGACAAGTTAATTGTAATTGGGCAACTAGCCTTGATGATTTTAATTGATGACTTCATTAGCGAAAAATTACTCAACTTTTGTGACTTCAATCTAAAATAAATGCAGAGTTCCTTTGCTAGCTAAGAGGTGACTTGTTGAATAACTATTTTTAGCAAATAACTCCTATAGGCCACTTGGTGTAATTGATAGCAACTTGCTAAGATTATTCATTATAATGATAATGGTGCTTGACTAACTTGACTCAATCGATTTATGTTGTGCATCTATGAACTCAGCAGTATCCAGAAGAGTAGTAGTTAACAAAGAGTCTCAATTTTTTGTTAGAGGCCTTGATGAGAGTTTGGTTACACAGCTGGGTAGTGCTGGCATGTACTGACTAACCTTCTCGAATGGTCCACTACCTGTTGCCCTGCATTAGTTGCATGCATTAATTATATTGTTGAAAAGTGAATAGAATCAATCTTGTTATTATTTTACCCTGGTATTACCATTTGTTATTTTGTTGGTAGGAACATTTGGTCATGTTTCAAATGGTCAACTACCTGTTACCCTGCATTAGTTGCATGCAACAATTATATTGTTGAAAAGTGAATAGGAACACTTGTTATTATTTTCCCTTGCTATTAGCATTTGTTATTTTGTTAGTAGGAACATTTGGTCATGTGTCAATTGGTCAACTACCTGTTACCCTGCATTAGTTGCATGCAGCAATTATATTGTTGAAAATTGAGTAGGAACACTTGTTATTATTTTCCCCTGGTATTAGCATTTGTTATTTTTAGTAGGAACATTTGGTCATGTGACAACTGGTCAACAACTACCTATTACGATGCAGTTGCTTTATTACTACAATTCTATTCAAATTTGGTCATGTGACGGCCGGTTCACTTGAACCGGCCGAACCTTATTAATAAAATCCCTTCCCCCACGTTACTACTCCCCATTTCGTGACAGAGACCGGCTGGGCGGACCGAGCAAGAGTGGATGTCCGTTTTCGCTCAAAGAAGTTTTTTTTTTTTTGATATTTTGAGTGGAAGGTTGTCATTAGTGATGAAATTCGACATCTCCTCTTAACTCCTTTCCTATTCTTATCGCTAAAGGAGTGGAATTTAGGAAGAAGCAAGAGGAACGACCAAGGAAAGAAGGTTTGTTGAATTCTTCCTTCTTTTTTCTTATAAATTTCTTCTATTTCTTCATTTAAAAGCGAATGATATTTTCTTAAAGGATAAAGAAGGGATTGAAAGCAAAGAGAAAGAATTGTGAGAGAGGAAGAAGGATATAGGGATTTTGAGGAAATTCTCAATTTGTAAGTAAATTATTTATGGTATAACATTATTTATGTTATTTCATTATATTTCATGCAAGTTATATTATATGGATTTAGGGATTTTAGAAAAGGAAGAGATTGAAAACAAGACGAAGAAGTTTTTGAAGTGAAAGAAAGAAAGGAAATTTTTGTAAGGTAATTTCATATGGAAATCAGACATTTTTTGAGTCATTCAAATTAGGATTTAATGTTAACTAAATTCTTATGTTATTGTGAATAGTGAAAATGGTTTCATACATGACGAATATTGGAAGACTGGAATCAAAGCGGGTAATTATGTTTGTGTATAAATTTTATTATTATGTTTTCATATTCTTTTAAAGGAATATTATGACAATGACAGATGATTAATATTGTATATAGACATTTTTATATGTTATTGTTAAATGTTTAAATTTTAAAAGTGATATTTACTTATCTTTTGATGTTATTATGTGAAAAGATTCAAATGAATTATATAAATATATAAGAAAATAGATGTATGATACTTTCAGAAATAAGAAAATAAGGAATTGTGAAAGAATAAAATGACCTATATGATAAATAAGTGTATAAATGAAAATAAAAGAAAAAAGGATATGCATGCAAACTACAGGAGTTCTCCCCTTATGGTACTGGTTGGGGACACCGTACTCATGCACGTAAAAAGGAAAAAGTTATGAAAAAGAAGAAGGAAAATGGAAATGGTTGTCCCTTCGGTACATTTAGACAATGTTCATGTACAAATGAAAGAGAAAAATGAATAAATATTAAAGCTCTATAAAGGTTATCCAGAACTGTAATATGATATGCACAGTTGACTAAAACGAATGAAATAAAGATAAGGGAAATGAATAAAAAGTATATTAAAGATTATATGCAATGTATATTTTATTTTCATGTTAATTGTTTTAACAGTTACCAACTGAGTTTACGAAGTAGACTCATTCCACTAATTAATTGTTTCAGGTAAGTCTCCAAAGATTTAGAAATGGCCGAAAGAGAAGAATTCGTCTATAGTAGACGGCGTGCAACTGATAACAGGTAATTTATAAATTGAGAAATTTTTGTTAGTGACTCTTCAGATGAGAAAAGAGAATTTGATGTTTTAATGTTGTCATGTTTATGAATTAAAATGATTATATTCTACCGTCCGACTTTTAGTTCTCGCCTCGTTAAATTGAGTATCCGGGCCGGGCCGGGTCGTGACAGGTCATAACTGGAATAGAAGCTTATTTTAAATTAAAGGGATCAGGTTATATAACCAACATGGAATATTTGATCTTTCTCTAATATTTCAGGCTTTGCAATAATTTATATGTACTATATTCTCAATGTATTAAATATTATCATCAACTGCTGCTTCTACAAGAGTTGTGGTATTTATTTTTAGCAAAATATGAAGTTTTCGATTTATGATATATGCTATTTGAAGGTGGAGATAACAACTGATGTGTTTATATTAAGAGCTGATAACTACCTGCACTTTGTTCTACAAACTGCATTAGTTGTCTTCGGTCATCAGGATAGACTTAAAGTTTAAAATTTGCATGTGCGAAAGATCACGTGTTCGAATTAAACAAAAAAAGGGAGAAAACAGGAGCGGGGGAATAACTGAACCACTCACCCACGTCGTCCATGACGTGGTCGAGACTCTTGATCATGCAAATTGTATAAAAACAGTGAAGGAAGAAGAAAATGGGTTATGCTTACTAATAGGATTTGGTTTGGGGCTCTCTGGCAATTTGGTGCAAGTTCCAACGCTCAGCCCTAACCTCCGTCTGCTTTTCTGCACATTGGCTCTCCATCTCTGTGCGGTTCTAATCACTTTTCGCACCACCTATTCCATATAACCCTCAGGTCTTACGCGATCCGCTCGTCGCTTCGCCTCACAAGCAGACAAACCCATGCGAGACCCCCATCCTCCGTCTGCTTCACTCACCGGTGAATCTCGATCCTATCACCGGCTTGCTCCTGTCAATTTCCACCCACACGTGACAAAATCACGTGAGCAACCTCGGCCACGCAAACAACCCGCCTCTCCCTTGGCCTAAGCCCGGTTGAGTCACATTGACAAAAATCGAGCCGGTCCTCTTTGGTCCGTTTTACATGCCTGAGAGATTATTGATTTGAAATAGTGAGTTAAAAGAGTTGTGTATGTGATTATTGTAATAACTATAATTATAATTGTATATATGTAAATATATATATATATATATATATATATATATATATATGTGTGTGTGTGTGTGTGTGGGCTTCGAAAATTCGGCCCCGGCCTCTCCGCCGTGCTATTCTTTTTTTATTCGGCGAGGGAGTTATAACTAAATAAGTTCCAAGGTAAATTTTGGAAGGCAGATGGGTTTGTAGATAAGACACTACCCAGAGATTTCGCCCTCATTTTGTGAGGACTTTATGATCTGAGTTCTGGTTTCCTATAGGCGCAAGCCCCTATAATTAATTACCCCTCCCGGTAACGAGAGAGAACTTTCGATTAAGGCTAGTCGTCGATCAGATACGTAGAATATACGTGTTATCTGGCATATAGTAGCTGCAATGGGTTTAGGATATTGGTAGAAATTGGATTTGAAAATAGAAGAATTTGGTTTGGAAGATTTGGGAAAATTTTATATTTAAAATAGAAATTTCACCATCGTTCACTTAAAGCGGATGGTGGGGGAATGGATGATAGACCCGATCAAGATCCCATGGTTCCATCGTCCCGGGCCATCGTGGTCCCTGGTCTACTTAGTCAGAGGAGGTAGTCGACCCAACCTGACAGAAAGATCCTTGTCGGCAGCCATGGGTTGCTTCGTCCAAGGGGACCTTGTAGACCGGGGTGAATGTTTGTCTAAGGGGACAAATTTAAATCCACCTTAGCTAACTGAGAGCTTTGTGCCCTATCAATCATATCCTATTGATTCATATCTCAAGGATTTGATGCTAATAAGGAACGTAACGTCGCTGGCCATAACCGGTATTTCGTGGTGCCATTTAGTGGCAAAACCACTCGGTTCAGACGGCCTCATGTTGTCGTAACTGTTTATCCTGCGGTGCCATTTGGCGGTAAAACTGCCGGTTAGAGGACACATACCACGTCTTTACTGGCAGGAGATTGTTTTAGAATGGATCCTAGTGATATTTTCGACTAGGCATTTAGCTCTTTTGTGAGCTGAAGTAGATCTTGATTTGTCCACCCCGACAAACTGTTATGAATGGCGGATGGATTTTGCTTTGAGTGATTAATGGATTGATTTCGATTTTAAATATCCAGATTTAGGATTTGTGGAGTTTTTGGACTTTGAGTGGGCTTTTGGGAGACATTTGAAAAATGCTCGAAATTAACCCCTCCGGTTGAGATTTACATTCAACACGGCCATCATCGGGGTGTTTGGGGTCATTTCCTCTTTAGTTGATTGAACCCTGTCAACTCGACCAAACTGTTGTTCGAGGATCGGGTTTCTCATAGGCTTTGTGCCTTAATTTGTGAATTTTCTTGATTTCAGGCCTTGAATGCCGAATATGAATATATTGGAACAAATACATCGGTCCCCACAACCGTGTATCTATTTGATAGTTCGAATCCTGTCGACTCCTATTGATCCGTATTGAAGGATCGGGTTCTGTAGGCTTCATGCCTTTGTTCATGAATTTTCTTTGTTGAAGGCCTTAATGGCCGAATATGAATGTTGTAGACGCCGTTTGTCTGCTTGTATCAGTGTTGCAGATCCGGTGGCGTGGCGTTGTAGGTTGTAGACGCCTTATGTCTGCTTTCATAGATGTTGCAGATCCGGTGGCGTTGGATTTTGATGTTGACTTCCCCTTTCTCAATCATCGGGGAAAATGTTATGGACTCTGAAGTTTATTGCTTTGAAGAGAACTTCTTTTAAGATCATCAGTGTAGTAGACTTGTTATTGATATTTGTGGATGCAGAGTTGTTTCCCTTCCTGAATACATGATCGAGAAGATCTTGACCACCATTGTCGTAGGTGATATTTATACTTGTGTCCACAGTGGCTCGTTGTATCTATGATATACTCACTGTTGTTATCCACAAATAATTTGTACTCATTTGCAGGGATGCATACTTGTGTCCACAGTGGCTTATTGCACTTGTAATACACTGTTGTTATCCATAAGTATTCACCTGCAGGGATTCGTTGTATCAGCTACGAGCTCCTAAAAATGTTTGTAGAAGACCCATTGCTTCTGCATCATATCCACCCTTTCACCAATCTCGGGTGGGTGGACGATTGCATCTGCTGTAGCGGCAGATCTTTGGTTGTTATACATGAGTAGGAGTCGTACACCTTACAACTGTTTGTTTCTATAGCGCATTGACTTCGTGGGGATTGTCGTAGGAGCTGCACTTGTGCCCACAGTGGTTCGTTGTACATACGACATACACACTGCTGTTATCCACAAGTGACTTGTATTCGCTGGCGGAGGACCATTATATCCGCTACGACCTCCTGAATGTATTTGCAGCAGATCTATTATTTTCGCATCTGTTCCACCCTTTCACCAATCTCGGGTGGGTTTGTTGAGTTGCATTTATTTGTAGGAAGGCGGATCCCCCGTCATTGGTCTCCCATATTGCCATCTCAATCAACAGGCTTGAAGGGATTGTTGTAGGAGATTCCAACAGTATATGTAGGAGGGATACCAGTGCATTCTACGACCATTCATTATTCTCGCGGGTATGATGCTCCCGATCTCGTAGGGACTGTTGTAAAAGTCCACTACATTCTTTGTTTATACGTGTCGAGGTCTTGTTCAAATTTTAGTGCATTCCACACTTAGTTTATTTAAATTTGAGTCTGAGTGTATGTTCAAATGACAGTTCGAAGTCTTTTGGAATCTTTGCAGGTTCATTTGAATGTTCACTTTCTTTTTGTTCAAAGTTCACTGCTCTTTCTCGTTTGATCCAAATCTTTGGTTCTTTTGAGTTCAAAACAGGTCCCAAGTGTAGTAATATTTCACCCGAAATTTCGGCAGCCTCCCGGCGTCTCCCCCGTTAAGGGGAAAAACTACGAGAAAACTGGGCCTTCCCACCACGCGCAATAAAGGCGTGCATGGTAGGTGCCCTCTTTCGAGGACACCTCGGCCGTGATTTTTCTTCCCACCACGCTAAGAAAAGCGTGCATGGGGTCTTTGACGGTACCTGTTACAAGAAAAGAGCAGTTTTCTTTCCCCCGCCCGGGGGTAATTATAAATTATTCCGGCGCGCAAATAAAAGGGTACACCAGGCTCACCTGGCCTCGCCGTGTGCGTCGAACCGGTTTCCCTCCTACCACGCTCACTAAAGGCGTGCTTAGGTGATTTGCCGGTCCGACACGCATGTCGAGACAGGAGGGCGAGGGTCGCTCGCTTACCTCATCATAGGTGTCGTGCCAGTTGCCCCTCCTACCACACTCAATAAAGGCGTGCATAGGTAGACCGCCGGCCCGACACGTTAGTCGAGATAAGAGGGCGAGGGTTGCTCGTTTACCTTATCGTAGGTGTCGCGCCAGTTGCCCTTCCCACCACGCTAAGAAAAGCGTGCATAGGTGGACCACTGACTCGCCACGCATGACGAGGTAAGAGAACGAGAGGGGAGGCGACTGTCCGCCTCGTCGTAGGCGTCGGACTGGGGTCCCATCCCACCACGCGCAATAAAGGCGTGTATAGGCGGTTTTCCGGTCCGTCGTACACGTCGAGGACAGAAGTCTGAGTTCAGGGATTATACCTTCGAGGGCGGCGACGGACTGGCGGCGATGGCTCGTGGGTCGAGGCGGGAGAAGGTAAGCATTTATTATTATTTATTTTTATTATAATTTATATTAATTATAGTAATAATAATTAAATAATTATTCTCGATAATTAACCACTAACTGACAATTAATTATAATTAATAAACTAATTATAATTATAATTAATTGATAATTAATTATAATTAATCTGAAATTAATTATAATCAATCAAATGATTATAATTAATAATTAGTTAATAATTATTAATTAATCATAATTAGATAATTAATTATTATAATAATTAAGTAATTATTAAATATAATTAACAAAAATTATAAATAAAATAAATAATAATAATAATAATAAAATAAAATAATGATAAAAAAAGAAAATCCCCCCCCCTCTCTCGGTTTAGAGGATTTGTGGGATTTGGCCGGGCAAGTGCGTGAAAGGGAGAAAGTTACCCTTACAGCCGGCGAGCTCCCTTAGTTGCTTCCGATCAAAATGTCGTTTCTCCCGGTCCGACTGAAAGGGACAGTCGTGGATGGAGCAAAGTCGGACCAGCCACGAAGGACCGAAGACGCGATCAAAGGGGAGGAAGTTAACTTCACAGTCGGCGGACTCCTGTTGTTGCTTCCGCACAAAATGTCGTAACTTCTGTCCGAATAGGAGGGGAAGGCGTCGGAGGCAGCAAAGTCGACCGGCCATGCAGGAGCCGGAGAAGCGATGCCTGCGATCTCTACACCTCTTATGGAGTATCGAAGCCAAACAACAATGGAGGCGCCGAAGGGTTCGGAGAAGCAGTGAGAGAGGGAGATCGGGAGGAGAGGGAGCGTTCGCGCGTGGAGAAAAGCCGAAAGCCCTGTCGCTTTGGGCTTTTAACGACTCGAACGAGTCGTGCGAGCGATCGTGGGGAGAAATGACGTCGGTCGTGGCTTCGACGTGCGACGAACAGCTCGACGTGGGGAGCGACATGCTCTAGCAGCGACTTGCATCGTGGGATCGCAGGGAGTAGGTAGGATTTTGATTTGATTTTCTTTTTTTTTTTGTTTTACTGTAGGGGTCAACAATATATATATATATATATATATATATATATATATATATATATATATATAAACTAATACTAAGAGATTAATATGTATATACATATATATGTAAAATCAAGAACAAGCATCATAATCAATAGGAGAAGATTGAAGGGAGTTCCAGGGTTGATTCGGTCCCCCGAACCTCTCGGTTGTCGATCTGATCTGACCAAGTGGGTTGAAGATTCGAAAAACATTTTTTGGGGTTGATTCGCTCCACTGAAGTACTCGCCGTTGATTGGATCCGGCTGAGTCGAGCCAAAAGGGCAGGTGTCCTCCCCTAACCTCCCCTAGCGGATAGGGGACATTAAGAGGCTGCCGAAATTTGGCCAGAAAACTATAAAATCAGCCACGCAGGCTTGCCAAAATTTTCAAGGACTATTGGAGTATAGTTTAGTGATTCTAAAATGAAAGCTAAGTAAATGATTCCAATTAAATAATAAACTTAAATCTGTTCAATTGAGCGCTTTACTAAAGCCTAAGATTTAATCAAATATTAATGTAAAATATTATCTAATATAATTAACTGATTAATTTAAAACTTTACCTTAAAATTTAAATTAAACTTATTACCTAAAAAAACTGAGATTCAAAAATTAAATTTAAACTTTAAACTCTAAATTATAATTTAAACTTAACTGATTAATTTCGATCTAAGTCTCTAATAGTTAATTTAAAACAAATTCAACAGTTAACCTAATCAATTAAGTAATTAATTCTAAAATTGAAGTTCAATCTTGAGCATTAAATAATTGATTAACTTAAAATATATCAAAAATATAATTTTAAATCAAAACTTCAAATTTTAAATTGGGATTCAATTAACTGGAATGAAAATTCAATAAATGAAACTTAATTAAATCAAAATTTTAACTGAGTTAAACTAATCCAATTAATATCAACTTAATCAATTAAATCAATATAAATAATTAAATAATATAAATCCATAAATTGAATTTTGATTAAGTCAAGTAAAAGAAATCTAAGTCATTAAATATTTATTTTTGAAATTAATCATTAATTTGAGATTTAATTAGAACCCAAATTTAATTGAATAACATTTAATTTATGAAACATTCAATTAAATTCAATTAAAGTAATGAGTGATTAAATTTAATTAGTAATATAATTTAATTAATCAAATAACTTTAAAAATAACATTTAAAATTTAAACAAATCGAATTCAAACTGAGCAATAAATTTTAATTTAAAATTTAAATCAAATTAATTGAGCAATCATTTTAAATAATTGAATAATTTTGAAATACATTTAATTAATGAGCTGAGCATTTAAAATTTAATCTAATTAAATAATGCACATAAAATAAAAGAAAATGTAGGAAATACATTTTTTTTCCACTAATACAACCTAAGTACAAGCTACGACTTTCAAACATCAGCTCTCCAAACAGCTACAAGCTACAAATTGCAAGCTCTCAAACAAACTCAAACTCCCTCAGATCCTTAGTAGTAGCCTCAACTGTGGCTACCTAAGAGTTCTTTAAACTACTGCATGTATAATTTACCTGTAAGCAAACAAATATGGCATTAATACAGTGTATTAAATATAGAAAGTAATGTAAAATTAATGCTAAACAGAACAAAACTAGTACATAACTGAACAAACCTACTGCATATAAGGCTAGTGCCAAAACTAGTTAGAAAATTACTGTTGTATGTCAGAAACTACCATTGCATGCAAAAATGAAATGCTAACACTGGTGTCAAGCGAGTGAAAGCGTAAAACTATGTCATCACTAACCTAAGCCCTATAGGTTATTTTTAATATAATCAATAAATCATACGGGTAATTATTTAACTAAGTATATTTGGTAAGTGAAACAATTTACACCTGAAATTTCATATGACAACTTCTAATAGAAGCTGTAAGACCGATTCTAAGGAGAATATTTAGGTAAAACTAACCTAAACCTAAACCCCTTCCTGACCACTTTCAATGAAAGTCGTAAGTCCGACTTTTTTTAGTGAAAATGTCTAGGTTATAACATAATTCTAGATCCCACTCTAGGCATCCTAGTCTATAGGGTTAGGTTGTAAGACCCACTATACGAAGTACTTAGCTTACAGAGCTAGGTTGTTAGATCCGTTAGACAAATTCTAAACCTAAAAGCCATAAGACCTATCTGAGCATACAAACCCCATGGGCATCTTAGCCTATAAGGCTAAGTTGTAAGACCCGTTGTCTGAGCCACCTATAATAGAGGCTGTAAGACCCACTTTTCGGGTTACTTTCAAATGAAAGTCGTAAGACCTTACACAAATCCAATTACACGAGCTACTTTCAAATGAAAGTCGTAAGCCCTGACCTAAATTCAAATTACAGGCAACTCCGAAACGGAGATGTAAGACCCAACCCAAACCTAAACTATATGCAACATCAAAATGAAGCCATAAGTCCCTACTCAAATTAAATGATTAATATATATATATATATATATATATCCACCTCAATCTACTCGAGATCCATGAGAGGAGGCAATCCATGACTGCGAATTAGATTCTGTGGACACTACGATCAATGGTCGTTAGTATAAGTAGACTGAATCCTATGGTATGCCTGGGATGACGGAATCATGGGATCCTGATCAGGTCTACCTTCACCCCCCCCACAAATAGGGTATATAACATTCACACATTGTTGAACACAAATCTGCACTTCATGCACAGATTAAATATAATTTCATCTATAACCGAGAGTGCTCTTCTACACATTAGAAGAGGTAATTAACTAAGAGGGCTTGTGCTCATAGGAGGTAGGACTTAGATCTAAATAAAATCTGACACTACTCTGGGGGAAAATCTGGTTAAATTTTAAATCCAATCTACCTCAAGGAAAGAGGGGACCTTAACCATGTGAGAGTGAGGTTCACGCGTTATTTTCCCTACCCGAACATTCATGTTGCGTGTGTTGGATCTAAATCAGTTTGTGGGTGACACCTGATGTTTATTCACATGCTACAAGGTGCTAGTGGAGCCCAAAAAGGTTCTAAATCAGTTTGTGGGTGACACCTGATGTTTATTTGCATGCTAAAAGGTTCTGGTGGAGCCCAAAAATGAGAGGAAGTGGAAGAGATAGAAAGTTACTAAGGAATCCGAAAGCTCCCAAATGATTTGTCTCCAAAAATTGCCCAAGGACCTTGTATTTATTGGGTTTTGGGGTACATGAAAATCTATGTAAACAATAAGATAATATATCCAATTACGTAAGATTTACAATCCAAAAAATATGCAGTAAAAAGTAAAATATTAAAATGCTCATGGACAATTGATTCATGTGCAGTTACTAATTGGAGGTCAGAAGAGCCCTTTTATCTGGTTGACTTGCTTCTGGATAGAGTTTTTGAGATATATGAATGTACAGTGTGTTTGATTTGGTTTTCAGAGAATTTACACTATAGTTATTGCAGGTAGAATTTCTTTGTGGTTGAAGTTTACCAAAAATAACATTTAAGATAAACGTTTTGATATCTTTGTCATTACACATGATCAATTTGAAATGAAGTATAAACCTAGTTTCTATTGCTTGCTTTTTGCTAGAATAAAAAAAAAAAATTAGGAAAGAAGCTTCAACATATATGACAAAGAGCAAAGAAGCAAAGAAATGCAAGCAAGCCAGAAGGCTTTAAGGAATTGGTATTTTATGATGATGATAATGTATTCTTTTTTATTATGTTACAGAAATATCACTTTTAGTCACTCGATTTGAAATTCGATACTTTTCTTGATGGTAAAGATGTTGGATATTGTTCCTGAATGATACATTGTTCTTTGAATAAATTATTTAATCAGAAGGCCAGGAGGCAGATTGATTTTCTAAGTTAACGATTCTTGGCAGTTGGCCCCCCAGATCTTTCTTTATATTGACATTGATTTATATGGGCTAATAATAGTTTACATTCATGTGTTTACTCATTTGAATCTTGTTTGTTTGGTCTGGTTGGTTCTAAGGACCTGAATTTTCATGTACAGGATGAGAAGTATGTCATTGTAACTGATAGATGGCAGAAGTTCAGCAATTTGTGTTTGGATGAGGAAAACTTAGCATTCCTTGCAAGCTTTGCTGATGAATTTCTTGTTCACGGAGTGGATATGGAAGGAAAAAGGTATTCAATTCTTATGTCATTCCTTTTTTCAATCATGCTTCGCTTCTCATTGTTTGATACATAAATGCTTATTTTACTTTGACACTTCCTGTGTGAACAAGGTTCTTATTTTTTGCATTGGAATATGCCCTGCCAAACTAGAAAATCTAGATTTGCCATCTACATTTACTTCATAAGTCCATAACAATGTTTTAGTCATCTAGTCATCATCAATTTCTTCAAAAGAGTCAGATCCTGTATTTACTATTGGATATATCATACATTTAATTACAATCCTTTACATTATTTGTTTTACAAGTATTATCAGTCATTGTTTTAATCTTTCTTTTTTTTCTTTTGATACGGTCATCACATCATCTTTTGCAGGTTTATAATTCAATTGTGAGTTAATCATTTTTGGTAGGATTTTTATGGGGTTGGGCTTTACATGCAAACACATGGATATACTTTTCTCCTAAGATGCACACATAGTGATGCAGGACTATGTACGAAACAAGAAATTTGCACAAAAACAAATCAAAGAGCAATTTGGATTTTAGTTATTAGTGAATAAAACAACAAAATAAAGCTAATAAGCGGTTAATTCCGTTTAGGCTAAGCTACGCAATAGACTAAGCAAACTCAAAACATTTAAGAACGTCCAAAGCAATGCATACAAAATAGCTTTCAACATAACCTTGATCTAACAAAGAGATCTAATAGCAACGAAACAACAATCCTACGCTTACTAATGGATGGCGATAATGGAACACAATCTCTAGCTTGAACAATCTCTCTACGAAGGAGATAGAATATGAAAATACAAGAGTCAAGGGAGATGATCACCTTCAAGGAGAATCCATCTTGATAAACCATGTGACATTCATTAGTTGTTCCTCCATAACCTCGGGCGTCGTGAATCTTATGTGGTCGGCGGAATCTTCCTATAAATCCGTCAAGACGTAGAATTGTTGAAGAACGGTGATTTGAGAGAATCCACGAGAACATAGTCGTCTTACGTAAGGCCGGCTTCAATCTCCGGATTGATCATTCATCTTGGAGAAGCGATGGAGAAAGCACATTGAGAGAGGGTGGACGGTGGGGAGGGAGGCCGGCGGCTTGTAGGGGTTGGGGGGGGGGGGGGGGGGAACGGTTAGGATTAGGAGTGAGCTAGGTTGGGGGGAATAGAAATTGTTTTAATTCCCAAATCTGAAATTATTCTTAGATTTGAGTAAGAATGGAGGGAAAATAATTGGACTTTGAATTTCAAATAGCATGCAATCAAGTCCCTTAATGAAGCGTTAAAGGAGAGGGGCTAGTAAGGGGGGCGGCAGCATTGGAGAGAGGGAGTGGGGTGAGGGGAAAGGAGTTATGCGTTTCCTAATTCGATCCGACTAATTAATGAAGAAAATTTCAAATCCGCTCAAATTCAAATTTGAAATTTGAAACCTCATTGAAACTTTCCTAATTTGGCGTCGGGCAAATTTGGTAAGTTACACTTTGAATTTCAAAATTTGAAAATTCGTGGGGAAGACAAGAGGGGCCGGTGATTGACGAAGGAAAAGGTGGTGGGTGAAGGGGAGGCAGGCGGTTAAGGGGATGGTCGGTGGGATGATGGGGACGACGCAGTTTTGTGGATATAGTGAGGTGGCGCTTGGATGGATGAGGTTAGGAGGTGGTGGTTGGTGGTGGGGAATGACCGGCGATGGATGTTGAATAGTAGGGAAAGGAGGATAAACCAAGAGCCACCGGTGGTGATTGTTGGGTACGACGGTGTTGACCTGCTAAACGAAACAAAAAAAAGAAAAAAAAAATCAAATCAAGACTTACCTGCTCTCCGTCAAATCCATCCCGCGCGCGTCGAGTCATCGATTCGCACGTCGCTCGCACGTCGTTTGCACGACCCCCTCGTCGCGTTAAGTAGCGGAAGAATGAGAGAGCCGAGGCTCTCTCGTGGTCATCTCTCTCTCTCTCATTTTTCCGACCTTCTCCCCACTCGAGAGCTCCAAACCGGATCCCCTCTTCACGGTTCTTCATCGTTGTTCAGTTCCATTGCTTCGCAGCAGGTGTAGAGACTATAGGCGTTGCTACGTCGGCCCGTTCGTTGCCGCTCGACGCCGCTCCCTTCGACGACTTTCCCCTGCTGTCGGACCGGAATACACGACATTTTGATTGGGATTAACAACGGGAGCTCGCCGCTTCCTCATCTCCTTCGTGGCTGGTCCGACTTTGCTCCTTGAATGACTTTCCTTTCCTGCGGCTCGGAAGTTACGACATTTAAATCGAAAGCAGCACGGGAGCCCCGTTCTTTGTGAAGGTAACTTTCTCCCCTCGGCACGCTTCTTTGGTCGGATCCTGTGAGCGGAGAAAGGGGGAGGGGATTAAAATATCTTAATTAATGTTAATTTAATGATAAATATTATTTAATTATAATTAGTTAATTAATTATGATTAATTAATAATTAATAGTTAATTATTAATTATAATTAATTTGATTAATTATAATTAATTTTGATTAATTATAGCTAATTATTATTATATTATAATTATAACTAATTTATTAATTATAATTAATTAATAATTAGTAATTAATTATTATTATAATTAATGTTAATTATAAAAAAAATTGTGATAATATAAAAGTAAGAATACGAATGTTTGTTCCTCCTCGGCTCGATTCACGAGCCTCCACCGTCGATCCACCTCTTCAGGCCCCAAGGTATAAATTTTTGACTTAAACCCCGCTCTCGACGCACTTGACGCGCCGGTGGACCCCCTATACGCGCTCTTGTAGCACGGTGGGAGGAAATCCGGTGCGACATGTACGACGAGGCGGGTAAGCCCTATCCGCTCTTTTAGCGTGGACGGGACGGTCCTCGACCTTGATATCACCACCGCCAGCCACCAAGGTATATCTTCCTTAACTCAGGTTCCCGTTTTCGATGTTTGCGGCGGACCGGGGAACCCCCTATACGCGCTCTCGTAGCACGGTGGGAGGAAACCCAGTGCGGTGCCTACGACGAGGCGGATAATCGCATAAAATCCCATTTTTCGATGTTTGCAGCGGGCCGGGGAACCACCTTTACGCGCTCTCGTAGCACGGTAGGAGGGAGCCCGGTGCGACGCATACGACGAAGTGGGTAAGCCTTATACACGCTCTTGTAGCGTGGTGGGGAGATTCACTTGTGCTTGCCTACGGATACTGTTGAAGGACACATACACACTTTAGTAGCGTGGTGGGATGAAAAATATACGGCCCGGTATCCCCCGACACCTACCATACACGCTCAAGTAGCGTGGTGGGATGGCCCAGTCTCTCAGATTTTTCCCCAAATGGGGGATATGCCGGGGTGTTGCCGAAATTTTCACTGAAGTACACAAAGCCTAAACAATATAAAGACATCATTTGAGCAGCAATACGAAGGACAACAGAAGACCTGTACTTGAACATAAATGCGTAGAACTTGAACTAAATGTGCAGAGGACTTGTACGAACAACATGGGACTTGGATTTGAACTGAACTACAAGAAATTGGAACCCAAATCCTAAAATGCACAAGCAAGATCAAAGTTCAAATGCCAAATAACAATCTTAATGCATTAAAATAAATACAAACAAACCAAAAAGGGACTCGTGGTGGAGAACTTTCAGATATGATTGACTTACAAGTGACATCAGTCAAACTACAAAATGCACAATTATCATCTACATATTACAATCAAAGATCTGTTACGCAAACAACAGTCCTCCTGTAGATTGAAATGGAGGCACCTGAAATTAACAGGAGAAACTTGTCTTGTATACAACAAGTCACATCAAGATGAGTCATTGAATACATCGACGCCTTGTAGATGACACTTTCAATGTGTACGACCTGTCACTACAATGCCTGTTGATTGAAGAAGGCAAAACTGTCAACTGATAGTAGAAGATCCATCCTTGCAAACAAGCGCAATAATCAAACCCACCCGAGATTGGTGAAAGGGTGGATGTGATGCAAGGATAATGGTTCTCCTACGAATATGTCCAAGAGGCCGTAGTAGACATAATAGTCCCCACAAAGTCAATGCACTATACTTATAAGAAGCGTCAGACAGTTACAAAGTGTACAAGTACTACCCATATGCAGCAATCAAAGATCTGTCCCTACAAGCAAGTACAATAAGCAAAACCACCTGAGATTGGTGAAAGGTGGATATGATACTGATGTCAATGAGTCTTCTACAAATACCTTCAGGAGGTCGTAGTGGATACAGTGGTCCCCTGCAAATGAATACTTGTGAGTAATAGCAGTGGATGTATCGTAGGTGCAACGAATCACTGTGGGTACAAGTACAGACATCACTTATGACTACAGTGATTAATATCTTCAATTACGTCAGGTACAAGGGCATCTCGACGTACATATAAAAGGACACCCTCTGACAGAAGGGAGGAAATGTTTGAACAAATTAGAACTAAACTTCCTGGTATTCCAAAGTCTCGTCTTAGTTCTATACTTAAGAAGAAAACAGTTCTGATATCTACAAACACCGGAAATAACAACTCCACTACGCTGATGACCTTAAAAGGAGTTCTTTCCAAATCAGCAGTCATTGACTTCAAAGTCCAGAAAGTCCCATCCCCGGTGAATGGGAAAAGGGTTGTCAACATGAAGATGAGGAGATGCCTCATAATGTCAAGACCACAATGCAACGCCATCAGATCCACAACACTTATGCAAGTGGACAGAAGGCATCTACAATCTACAACGCCATGCCACTAGATCTGCAACATCTATGCAAGCGGACAGAAGACGTCTACATTCTACAACTCTACGTCACCAGATCTGCAACACTTATGCAAGCAGACAGAAGACGTCTACAATCTACAACGCAACGCCACCGAATCTGCAACACATACAAGCAGACAAAAGGTGTCTAAAATCTACAATGCCATGCCACCGGATCTGCAACATTCATGCAAGCAAACAGAAGGCGTCTACAATCTACAACGTGCCACCACTGGATCTGCAACATTTATACAAGCGGACAGAAGGCGTCTATAAATATCTCAAAATACCCCTACATCTGCACCATAAATTGTATACACATAATCATAACCCGCATGGGCCCCGGCGAGCATGTTATGGGAATACACGTGACGTCTAGGGATGCTGCGTGGATTATTTAATTTGAACCCGATCCTCTTAAGCAGATAAGTAGGAGTTGACTAGGTTCAATAAATAATTACAAAATGCCCCCAAACACTCGCATGGGCCCTGGCGAGCTTGTTATTGGTACACAAGTGACGCATAGGAATGTTGCGCGGGTCAATAAGTGAATTCAGGTTCGAACTTGATCCTTATATACCGATCAATAGGAGTCGAAAGGGTTCAAACCTTTAAACAAATACACGGTTGTGGCGACCGATGTATTTATTTTAATACATTCATATTAGGTCTTCAAGGCCTACAATCAAAAGAATTCACTAGACAAAGGCACGAAGCCTACGAGTCCCGATCCTCCTAAGCATGAAAATAGGAGTAGATAAGGTTCAAACCATCAAGTTGACAAGGTTCAATCAAATAAAGAGAAATGACCCCAAACATCCCGATGATGGCCGTGTTGAATGTTTATCTCAATCAGAGGGGTTCACAAATATTTTCGAATGTCATCCCAAATGTCCCCAAAATCTCAAAATCATCAAAATAAAAAAAATATTTAAAATTGAAATAAATCCATCACCACTTAATGCAAAATCCATCCACCCTCCGCAACAGTTTGCCGAGGTGGACAAATTAAAATTTACTTATGCTCACAAAGAGCCAAATGCCTAGTCGAAAGTATCACTAGGATCCATTCTCAAACAAACTCCTGCCAATAAGGACGTGGTACGTGTCCTCTAACCGACGATTTTGCCGCCAAATGACACCGCAGGATAAACGGTTATGACGACCCGGGGCCTTCTGAACTGAGTGGTTTTGCCACCAAATGGCACCACAGATACCGGTTATGGCCATAGCCAATACGTTCCTTATTGGCATTAAATCCTTGAGATATGAATCAATAGGATATGATCGATAGGGCACAAAGCCCTCTGTTAGCTAAGGTGGATTCAAATTTGTCCCCTTAGACAAACATTCACCCCAGGTCTATAAGGTCCCCTTGGACGAAGCAACCCATCACTGCCGACAAGGATCATTTTGTCAGGTTGGGTCGACTACCTCCTCTGACTAAGTAGACTAGAGACCACGATGGCCCGTGACGACGGAACCGTGGGATCTTGATTGAGTCCATCATCCATTCCCCCACCATCTGCTTTAAGTGCAAGATGGTGCAATTTCCCATTTTTAATATCAAACATTTCCAAATCCAAACCCAAATTCTCAAATCCAAACCCGTGCTGCTACTATACGCCAGATAACACGTATTCTCTACGTATCTGATCGACGACTAGCCTTAATCGAAAGTTCTCTCTTGTCATTGGGAGGGGTAATTAACTATAGGGGCTTGCGCCTATTGGAAACCAGAACTCAGATCATAAAGCTCTCACAAAATGAGGGCGAAATCTCTGTTTAGTGTCTTATCTACAAACCCATCTGCCTTCCAAAATTTACCTCGGAACTTATCAATTAAAACTCTCCCTTGCCGAATAAAAAGAAAAGCGAGCGGAGGTCGAGGCTGAATATTCAGAGCCCACATATCGGTGGCCTCTCCTAGGTTCCACCAAACTCTCAAACTCTCTCTCAAGCTCTCACAACAAGAAGATAAATGCAGTAAAATTTCTTAATATCATTCATTAGCTTCAAAAGCATAAGATGAAGGCTTTAAATAGCCTATTACAATGACTTAAAGTAAAAGGACTCAAATACCCTCAAGGGGCTACATGACTCGATCCCTCAAGCAAAGGTAAAAAGGGGAAATGTTGAAATAAAATACATCAATTAGAAAAAAACAATAATAAAATCAAAAGTACATCGGATAAATCGTGATCGTAGATCTACGGCAACGTCGACGGTAGACTTTCCAACTGATGTCCCCATCATTCTTCCGGGGTGGGAGAAAACTCGATTCCGTCGAGTAAGAGTCTCTCTCGTAAAGCTCCAAAGCATCTGGGTCTATCCGCTACAGCTCCTCGCGGTCTATCCATGTGTCCTCCGAATCAGGTTTTCCTCTCCACCTGATCAAGTACCTTCTTCTTCCACCTTTCTTTGTAGAGATAATGTCATCACTCAAAACTGTGTCAACTTTTTCAGCCATGGGTAATTTGGGAATGGTCAGAAGGGGAGGCAAATTTGGGTTTTCCAATGGTGGGGTTATATCAGGCTGTTGCAAAAATGGGTTGGGTGGATTGAAATCAGGGCCTTCGTAAGCAACTAGATCCTCCATGTTAAAAGTCGGGTTGATGTTGAAATCATCGGGGAGGTCTACCACATATGCATTGTCATTGATTTTCCTTAATATTTTGAATGGCCCAGCACTCTTGGCATGTAGCTGCTTAACGGTTCCTTGTGGAGGAACCGGACGGATCCGCATCATCACGGAGTCACCCACCTTAAAAGTTTTAAATCATTGTTTTAAATCAGCATATAACTTGTAATTTTTATTGCTCTTTTCAATGTTTTGTGCAATTTTCTTATGCAGTTCATGTAGATGAGATGCAAATGCAGACACTGATTCGGAAATCCTATACCTAGAACTCATAGGGATCAGATCTAATGGCTGTCTAGGCTTAAACCCATATATAATCTCAGAAGGACTTAGACCCGTGGTTGGTTGACATAATTATTGCATGCAAACTCAGCAGTGGGTAGGATAGTGTCCCAATCTCTAATATGATCCCCAACAAAAGAACGCAACAGATTTCCCAAACTCCTATTAACTACCTCTATCTGACCATCAGTCTGTGGGTGAAAGACAGTGGAGAATTGTAGCTTGGTACCCATCTTCATCCACAGGGTCTTCCAGAAATAGCTAGTGAACTTCACATCTCTATTCGATATAATGGTTTTGGGTAAACCATGCAAGCGGACGACCTCATTAAAATACAGCTTGGCGATGTGAGAGGCATCAGATGTTTTGGAACAGGGGAGGAAATGAGCCATCTTGGAAAATCTATCTACGACAACGCATATGACATCATTCCCACGCAATGTCTTTGGCAGGCCTAAAATAAAATCCATACTAACGTCCTGCTAAGGGCAACTAGGCACAGGTAACGAAGTGTAAAGGCCAGTGTTCTGCTTACGTTGTTTGGCTAATTGACATGTGTGGCACCTAGCAACCATCCTACCAACATCTCGCTTAAGGCTCGGCCAAAAGAAACGGTACTCAACGGCCTCAATTGTCTTGTCTCTCCCAAAATGTCCAGCAAGGCCTCCAGCGTGCAGTTCCTACACAAGAAATTCCCTAAGGGATGTGCTAGGGATACAAAGCTTTTGGGCTTTGACAAGGTAATCATCCTCCAATAGGAAATCGTCTACGAGACGTGTGCTGCCTGTGGACAGGGAAGAGTACATCTCTCTGAAGTCTGGGCACTCAAGATAATCCATCCTCATTTGATCAAAACCTATGACTTCCGCTCTCAACTTAAGAGTAGTCATCATTCGTCGGTTGAGAGCGTCAGCAGCTTTATTCTCGACCCCTACCTTGTGCCTAAGAGTGTAACTGTACTCCTGAAGAAATTCAGCGACCATGTCGGGAATTCAGTTTCTTTTGAGAATTAATGTATCTCAAAGCCTCATGATCCGAAAAGATGACGAACTCTTGCGGGAGCAAGTAGTGTCGCCAGTAGCGAAGGGACTGGATGATGGCATAGAATTCATTATCATATGTGGAGTAACACTGCCTAATATCATTCAGCTTCTCGCTAAAATATGCTACAGGGTGACCCTCCCTGGAAAGGACTCCTCCAATTCCGACCCCAGAAGCATCGCAGGTCACTTCAAAGACTTTAGAGAAGTCAGAAAGTCTCATCACTGGGGCCTTTACCATTCGTTTCTTAATCTCCTCGAATGCTCTGGTGGCAACCGGGATCCAGTGGAAATCACCCTTCTTCAGACAATCAGTAATAGGAGATATAATGGTGCTGAAATTCCGGATAAATCTCCTATAAAAGGTAGCTAATCCGTGGAAACTGCGAACTTCTCGGATGTTCTGAGGAATGAGCTAGTCTACTATGGCTCTAACCTTTTCAGGGTCGGCAGAAACCCTTTGTGCAGACACGATAAAACCTAGAAAGATCGGTCTACAAGGAAAGTACATTTCTTAGGATTGGCATAAAACTGCTCCTTCCTCAAGACATCGCAAACCTGCCTAAGGTGGTTCAGGTGCTGATCAACGGAACGGCTGTAGATAAGTTTGTCATCAAAGTAGACGACAACAAACTTACCCATAAAAGGGTGCAACACTTGAGTCATAACCCTCATTAAAGTGCTAGGGGCATTACTCAATCCAAAGGGCATGACTAACCACTCATAAAGGCCATCTTTCGTTTTGAATGTGGTCTTCCACTCATCCCCGGGTCGGATCCGGATCTGGTGGTACCCATTCTTCAGATCTATCTTTGAAAACAATGTGGCACCCGACATCATATCTAGCATGTCATCTAACCTCGGGATCGGAAAATGGTACTTGACGGTGATCTTGGTAATAGACGGCTATCAACACACATCCGTCAGGTTCCATCCTTCTTAGGGGTAAGAAGGGCTGGTACCGCATAGAGACTAAGAATCTCCTTGATGAACCCTCACTGCAGTAACTCCTCTAGCTGTGAGGGAGTGGAAGGAGCCAAGTTGCACAGCCACGAAGAGTTGGAGAAGCATTGCGAAGGGGAGGAAGTTATCTTCATAGCCGCGAGCTCTTATTGTTGCTCCCGATCCGACAGGTAGGGAAAATCGTTCCGGGAGCGAAGCCGAGTAGCGACGCGAGGTGGAAAGAGCGGGAGTGAGGGAGAGGAGATCCCGAGAGCGAGAGAAAGGACGAAGTCCTCTTCTCTTCAGCTACTTAATGACGCGAAGTCATGCGAGCGATGTGAGGAGAAGCTGTAATGCCCTCAAAATGATCAAAATAATGTAAGCATTAACTTCCTATAAATATTAACTTATTTTATTGTAAGTTTATATAAATGTAAATTCATTTAATATATTAATCAATTTAGTTTATTAACAATTAACTAGATAGTGGATAATATTGTAGCATACCATTTATTTAATATATATTCTACTGTAGCTATTCCACTAATCTGAGCATGCAAGGGATTAATTTTGACATGCTGCAATCTGATGGTTGTGGGTGAGTTTGGTGGACTAAGTGGAAAGATTACTGAGATATAAATAGGTTTTAGTTCACTTCTCATTCCCAATTTTTTTTACCACATAAGTTTATCTGGAGTTTGTTAAGCTGTTGTGAGCAGGTGCTAGAGGATTCGTGAAAGCTCAGTTGGGAGGATAAAGTCCAAGTAAAACAATTTATAGTTACTAAAATGAACTTTTGCTGAAATCTTTTGTTAAAAAGAATGGAATTTAATAATGTTTGTTGAAATCAATTGGTGGTAGCTGAGTTCATTGTGGTAGATTGCTGGACATAGGAAAAGAAAGAAAATGATTACTATTGAGTGAAGAGGAACTTAATTGAGTTTGTTTACAAGAGGAAAGGAAGACAAAGTCTAGAAGAACAAATTCCTAACGAGGTGAGATACCCAACCAAGATTATAAGAATTAGTAAATGTTTTATTATTGCATTTCATCTTGAGTATGCTTATGACCACATGTATTTCAGTTTATCTTAGTTATTTTTTATGAACATGGTCGAATATGTATGAAATTTTTTATGTAGGGAGTAATCTTTATCAATGTTAATGATTTCGTAAGTCTAAAAGGGTAAATATTCATAAACAAATGAATGAGATAAAGAGCAGCTAAAGCGCAACTAAACGACATTTAAAGCGCAACTAAAGGCAGCTAAAAGGCAGCTAAAACACAACTAAAGGGAAACTAAAGGGCAGCTAAAGCGCACTTAAAGGGCAGCTAAAGGGTAGTTAAAGCGCACCTAAAGTGCAGCTAAAGGGCACCTAAAGGGAAACTAAATGACAGTTAAAGGGCACCTAAAGGGCATCTAAAGGGCAGCTGAAGAACAGCTAAAGTGAAACTATGTCATCAAAAGCATATGTCATTAAGGCTAAAAAGATGGCTATATGAAAAGTGAAATAAGTTATATATAGGGAATAAGGCCTGCATAGGTAAAGATGAAAGACCTGATGAGGTAACCCTACACTCTGAATTCTAGATGTTGAGAAATTTGACTCAACCCTGAATGAGAGAACAGCTTCCATTCTAAAAAGTTGGAAAGTTAGACCCAATCTTGAATTGGAATGCTGAAAATGTGCAAAAGCTTATAGTCATTATACGACTTGTTTAAAAATGTTAAATAGTTTTGGTAAGATGAATAATACTGCTAAGCTAAGGAGTTCTAGGTTCAATATGACCTTTCAATATGTGTTGTAATTGTATTAGTATTGTTAAGCATTTCTTATTTGTTTATTATTATTTCTTATAAATTGTTTATGTATTTCATGGAGCCTTGCTCATTAGCAGTTGTTCTACTGCAGGAAAGACAAGGAGCCCTTGGGACATTAAAAAGAGGTGACTGTTCTTTTGGTGTAAATACGTTTTTGGTGTGCAAAGAGATCTAAAACGAGATCTGAATACTAGATGTACAGACTTTTGGGTATGTGAATGAATTTTAGATTTTTTAATAGAGCTCTATATTTACTTTAATTATATTTGATGTTCATTAAGGGACATTATATGTTTTTCATTATTAATTATGGAATTAGATATGTTGGCAAGTTAGGAGAGTTTAAATTGATTTATTTTACTCACTTCATTCTGAAAGTGGTAGTTCGGAATGGGTGTTAGTATGAAGGAACCAGTTTAGATTTTCCTTCTCTGTTATACTCCAGATTGACAGTTAAGAGGTAGGTCAAATTGGGGTGTGACAGAAATTTGTATCAGAGCTAAGTTAAGATAAAATGGAAGCATAATTGGATTTAGAAGAAGAAAAGTAGGATGAGATATAATGAATATGATATATACAGAGCTATAGGTTGAATCAAGTTTTATTGGAATTGTGCATTCATTTCTGTACAATACCACACTTATTTAATGCTTTGAATGATTATGTTTATTATCATGAGCATATGCATTATATGAATTATCTATATGCATATAGATAGTTATGTCTGAAGAGTTACAATAAAGAATGACTGGTCAGTCATCCCGGCCAGATATAGAAATAAGAATGAATGAAGGAAATAAATCTAAAGAACTTTAAGATATTGTGCAATTGATATCACAAGTGGTAGATAAAATGAGATCTATGGAGAAATCTTCTACTAGTGGTGGATCCAGATTTAAAAATGATAGTGAAGTGGATCGACATTTAAAATTATTTCAAACTTTTAAACCGCCATCATTTAAGGGTGCAAGTGATCCAACCATAGCTGAAGACTGGTTGTTCAAGATTGGAAAGATTTTTGATGGCATGATCTGTCCCAAAAATAGAAAAGTACCATTGGCTACATTTATGCTAGAAGAAGAAGCAGAAAGATGGTGGCAAACACAACACAGAAAAATTTTGACAGATGCCTATTACTAACATACAGTGGGATGATTTTGTGAAAGTCTTCAGAGATTGGTTTATTCCTCATTCAGCCATATTAGCTCTGCAAGATAAATTCTTCAATTTGACTCAAGGCTCCAAAACAGTTATGCAATACGAAGCTGAGTTCACTTCTTTGTCTCGCTACGCGCCTCATTACGTCAGCACCCAGGAGGAGAAGTGCCACAGATTTTTGAGAGGACTCAGAGATCAACTACAACTAGCATTGGCACCTTTTGATATCAATGAATTTTCAATCGTAGTGGAGAGAGCCAGAAGGATTGAAAATGAACTGAATTTCTCTAAATATAGTTGGGAACGACTACACCCAGGAAAAAGGAAGATGTTTGAAAAGGATGATCGATTCAGAAATAAGAAGCTAAAGTTTAATGATAAACAGAAACAAAGTCAGCTTGAGAAACCCTTGTGTGAACAATGTGGGAAGAGGCATTTTGGTCAGTGTTTGGTGTGATCTAGAAGATGTTTTAAATGTGGTGAGATGGGTCATCGCAAGATGGATTGCACTCATGAGAAAAGAACCAATATCAGGCCACAAGGATGTTAAGAACAGGTACTACATAGGAGATATTTGGAAGGAGACAATCAAACAGGAAAAACTCTGTTCTAAGGAAGACCAACAGTACAAGGAAAACTACCTGTTCAGTTAAAAGGAGAAGCATCAGATCTTAAAGACAATCAACCTGTGTAAGCTAGAGTGTTTGTCATTACACCCTAGGAGGCTAAGAATTCAGAAGAAGTGGTTACATATATACTTTTGATTTCTAACAAGTTTGGCAGAGTTCTTTTTTATTCTGGTGCATCCAATTCATTTATTTCTGAGAAATTCTGTTCTGATTTATCTGTTGAGATTGCATATTTTACACCTACCTTGTGTGTTATGATGCCAACGGGGGATAGTTTGCCTGCCAATAGGATGTGTCTTATAAATTTGAATATGAAGGGTCACAAGTTTTCAACAGAACTGATTATAGTGCCTATTAAAATGTTTGACATAATCTTGGGGGTGGATTGATTAGTTAAACATTTTGCTACAATTCAATATTGGAAGAAGAGAATAAAATTTAATTTACCAAATGAGAAGACTTTCTATTTTTCCTATGAGAAGAATGCAACATCCTATCTTGTTAGTGCAGTAAAGATGGGTAAATACTTAAGGGGTAAGCTAGTGTTCTTAGCTAAAATGGAGGTCTTAAATAAAGATGTTTAAGCATTGTAGCATGTTCCGGTTGTCTCTGAATTTCCAGATGTATTTCCCGAAGAATTACCTGGATTACCACTTGAAAGAGAAGTTGAATTTGACATAGAATTGTAGCTAGAAACATCAGCAATTTACAAATCTCCTTATAGGATGGCCCCTAAAGAATTGCAAGAGTTAAAAAAATTCAATTACAGGAATTAATGGATAAGGGATTTATCAGAGCTAGTCATTCTCCTTGGTGTGCACCTGTACTTTTTGTTAAGAAGGATGGATCAAATAAGCTGTTGTGAGCGGGTGTTAGAGGATTCGTGAAGGCTTAGTTGGGAGGATAAAATCTAGGTAAAATAATTTATAGTTACCAAAATGAACTTTTGCTAAAATCTATGGTTAAAAAGGATGGAATTTAATAATGTTTGTTGAAATTAGTTGGTGGTAGCTAAGTTCATTATGGTAGATTGGTGGACATAGGAAAAGAAAGATAATAATTACTATTGAATGAAGAGGAACTTAATTGAGATTGTTTACAAGAAGAAAAGAAGACAAAGTGTAGGAGAACAAATTTCTAAAGATGTGAGATACCCAACCAAGATTATAAGAATTAGTAAATGTTTTATTATTGTACTTCATCTTGGGTATGCTTATGACCACATGCATTTCAGTTTATTTTAGTTATTTTGTATGAACATGGTTGAATATGTATGAAACTATTTTTGTAGAGAGTAACCTTTATCAATGTTAATGATTTCGTCAGTCTAAAAAGGTAAATATTCATAAACAAATGAATGAGATAAAGAGCAGCTAAAGCATAACTAAATGACAACTAAAGGGCAGCTAAAGCGCAATTAAAGGGAAGCTAAAGTGCAGCTGAAGGGCAGTTAAAGGGCAGCTAAAGCGCAGTTAAAGGACAGCTAAAGGGCAACTAAAGGACACCTAAAGGGCAGCTAAAGCACACCTAAAGGGCAGCTAAAAGGCACCTAAAGGGCAACTGAAGAGCAGTTAAAGGGCAGCTGAAGAGCAGCTAAAGCGCAACTGTGTCATTAAAAGCATATGTCATTAGGGCTAAAAAGGATGACTATATGAAAAGTGAAATAAGTTATAAACGGGGGATAGGCCCGCACAAGAAAAGGCGAAAGTCCTGATGAGGTAAGCCTATATTCTCAATTCTAGAAGTTTAGAAATTTGACTCAACTCTGAATGAGAGAACAGCTTCCATTCTAAAAAGTTGGGATGTTAGACCCAACCTTGAATTGGAATACTGAAAATGTGCAAAAGCTTATAGCCATTATATGACTTGTTTAAGAATGTTAAATAATTTTGATAAGATGAATAATACTGCTAAGCTAAGCACTTCTAGGCTCAATATAACTTTTTAATATGTGTTATAACTATGTTAGCATTATTAAGCATTTCTTATTTGTTTATTATTATTTCTTATAAATTGCTTATGTATTTCATTGAGCTTTGCTCATTAGTAGTTATTGTACTGCAGGAAAGGGAAGGAGCCATTGGGGCATTAAAAAGAGGTGACTATTCTTTTAGTGTAAATACATTTTGGGTGTGCAAAGAGATCTAAAACGAGATCTGAATGCTAGATGTACAAATTTTGGATGTGCCAGAAATCAAAGTCAGGGTAATTGAGGATTAAGCTATTATGTATAACAAGGAATTTGAGATCAAAGAATTTGATAGATTAAAATATTTCTTTAGAATTGAAACATTTTACTCCAGCAAAGGAATCTTCATTTCACAATATAAATACTTTAATGATCTTCTTAAAGAAACATATAAACTTGTTTGGAAACTAGCAGCAACACCAATATAACCAAATCTCAAATTGGCGGAAGCTAAAGGGATCTAGACGTCGATAATGCAGCTTAGGAGGGACTAATGAGAAATTGATCTGTCTTTTTCATACCAGGCCAGATATAGTTTTTGTTGTAAGCATGGTTAGCCACTTTGTATAAAATCCAAAGCAAACTCATATGCAAGCTATAGACATGATACTGCACTACCTTAAAGGGAATCTAAGTAAATGAATTCTCTTTAGAAGAGACTATGGAATAATCCCAGAAGCATATACTTATGCAAATTACGCAGGATCGCTAGTAGATAGACGATCTACTTAAGGATACTACATTCCCTAGAGGAAACCTAAACTCCTCGAATGATTCACTCCTATATGGAGAATCTTTTAAACTTCTTAAATGATTTACTCTTATATGATAAAAATCTAATCATGTAAACTTCAAGTAATCAACTATAATCACATATCCATATACTTTCTAGTAGGGGTGTCAATATTTGACACGACCCGAAAACCCGACCCGAAAATTTTGGGTTAGGGTCAACCCAAACCCGAAACGGGTCTGGTTCGGGTTCAGCATTTCGACCCGTTTCAAAAATCGGGTCGGGTTCGGGTTAACCATTTGACCTGAAATTGACCCGAAAGTGACCCGATTTTGACCCGAAAACCCGATTTTGACCCGGCAACCCGAGATTGACCCATTTTTTACCCGAAAAAAGGAGATTGACCTGTTTTTGACCCGAAAATTAGCCATTTTTTTGTTGGAAACAGGTCATTCGGGTCGGGTCGGGTTTACCCGGACCCGAAGCGGGTCGGTTTCGGGTCAGGAAAATTGACCCGTTTTTAAAAATGGGTCGGGATCGGGTTGACCCGAATAGTGCCGGGTCAGTTTCGGGTTCGACCCGAACCCGACCCGTGACCCGAAATTGACACCCCTACTTTCTAGCTAAGCTAGTAGTGTTAACTGATCCAAATAAATCCATGTGAATGAATTCTAAAGGTTTACAGGTGAAAATGTTCTTAATTGAGTGGAAAGAAGTTTTGAATTATTTTCTTAGTTGATAATCATCACATAGGTGGTTTTTTTGAAAAGTTTAGTTTGGGTATACCTCTAACTAGATATTTTTAGATTATTTTCTTAAGATTTTTCATGCTTGCATGGCATAGTCTCCTATGTCATAGGTAGGATTCATCAGCAATTGTTTTCAAAAAGAGAGAATTAGTAGATTCGATATAGTTCAAATCAAGCATGTAAATATTGTTAACTCTCTTCCCTTCTAAAATGGTATTTTCATTCAAACTAATCGTACAACTAATAGATAAAAATTTAATGTGAAAACATTTGTCACACAGTTGGTTAATATTAAGCAGATTATTTTTCAAGCCATCTACTAATAAAACATTTTAAATAATGAAATTTTTGTAATTACCAATCATATCTGTGCCTACCACTTTTTTAGTGGTATTATCTCCAAGTGTTACCTTGCCTCCTATCCTGGCATCCAACGTGATGAATTGCTTTATGTCTCCAATCATGTGTCTTGAGCATTCGCTGTCCAAGTACCACATGCTCTCACTAGGACTTTTGTGAGAGCATCCCTCGATCAGAATTTTTAATGTTATTTCTGCTATAAGAAACATATTGGTTACCTCCTCTTCTATATCTATTTTTGATGAATCTGAAGCGGTGTTTGCCCAAAATGCCTTCTGAGTTCGTAGCTTGCCTTTTTTTAAACTGTCTTCTCTTCACCATTTTCCTTGATCGGGTGAGCTTTTAGGTTGGGGCAGTCCGTTCTCAAGTGTTTAATCTAGACTATTTTACTTCACTAGTTCACTCATATGTAATGTATAGTCTATCACATATTTCTTTTCTCATAGTACAAGTAGATACTCGCATATAATCCTCAAATTTCAAAACACAGAAAAAACAATTTTGACATTTAGCATTTAACTGAGCAAATTTTTTATCCTCATGACTCTATTCAATATAAGGTATATCAATTTTTACAGTATTAATAATATGTGTCAGTATAGAATAGTTGGATTGAATCATATGCCAAATCCTGAAATCAATAGATTGAAAAAACGTAGACATGCAGATTTTTTTCAAAAATCAAAGGGAATATTTTCAAACAATGGATGATGAGAAATAAAGTGATCTTCTACGGTATTTCTATTTCTGAAATGTGTTATTGATCATTTTCCTCTAGGTTTTCTAAAACATTATTTCTGAGTACATCTCTCATAATAATTGAAAGTTTGATAAGGATGTTAAGCCTAAGTGAATTTGTCCCTAGGCACACCAACAGGAGGGTGAGTTGATGAACATAAAATATTGTTTGCTTCAAAAAATAAATCAATTATTTTTGAATTTTTCAATTATTAAAAATGGCAACTTTTACTTGTTGTAGAAGCGCTTAATTTTATCAAATATTAATCCGACGATGATGATATTCTAATCAACAGAACAAAACATTAATCAATGATTTTCGCCAAGCAGTTATCACATAAATAAAGTGCAGAAAAAGTAAATTGCGAAAGTAGAAAATTAGAACAAACACACTAGAGATTTATAGTGGTTCGATCAACCTTAACGTACGTCCACTTCCTAGGTCGTCCTCTCCGAGTATTACACTATCAATATAGTCTCTCTTTTTTCCCCCATTGTAAGGCGGAAAAGCCCTTACACAAATCCCTTCCACCAAACACAATGCGGCGGAGAATTAGAAACTTTTTCACCCTCCCGGTAATGGTAGGGTATCTTCAATCATTTTTCTCCCTCTTAGAGAAGATAGAGAACCCAGAATCATTTTTCACACTCCTAGTGATGATAGAGAATCACGACCTCCTTTCTCACCATCCTGTTGATGACAGAGAATCACGACCTCGTTTCTCACTTTCCTAGTGATGGCAGAGAACCACATCCTTTAGTAGAAGAACTTCTTTCCAGAGCCACCCAAGAAACCTAGACAAACACTTGGAGGAAATAGGGAAAATCACTTGCTTGGAGTAACCGTGTGAACCCTTACACTACTTCTCCATTATATATAAGCTCTCCCTTTCTTCTTTTCTAAGCTCTCTCTCAAGAACACTCAGCAGCCAAAAGAACATTAAATAAGTCTATTGAGAGAGATTAAATACAAGATTTGACAAAAAAGCTCTAGAATTCAATTCTGGCGACTCTGATTGTACAGTATGATTCAAGATCATACAGCACTATCAGTTCAATGTATTGCACTAATCGTCTAGTACGATTAGTTGTAACGATTTGGTTTTTCATCTTGTACGATTGGCGATGATAAATTATCATCCTATGCATTGATCTGGTCGTACTATACAATTGGATTCAATTGTTCAGTACGATTTAATTGGACAGAAACCAAAATAGTATCCCTAATTATAAGATATAATTGCATCATACAGTACGATACTGTGGGCTCCGAAAATTCGTCCCCGGCCTTCGCCCGCTTTTCTTTTATTCGGCGAGGGAGTTTTAACGAATAAGTTCCGGGGTAAATTTTGGAAGGCAGATGGGTTTGTAGATAAGACAATACCCAGAGATTTCGCCCTCATTTTGTGAGTACTTTATGATCTGAATTCTGGTTTCCTATAGGCGCAAGCCTCTATAGTTAATTACCCCTCTCGATCACGAGAAAGAACTTTTGATTAAGGCTAGTCGTCAATCAGATACGTATAGAATACGTGTTATCTGGCATATAGTAGCAGCACGGATTTGAGATTGGAGAACTGGATTTGGGAATTTGAAAAGCCTGGATAATTTGAGAATTCGGAGTATTCGAGGATTTGGAGATTTCATATTTAAAATAGAAATTTCACCATCTTGCACTTAAAGCGGATGGTGGGGGAATGGATGATGGACCCGATCAAGATCCCATGGTTCCGTCGTCCCGGGCCATCATGGTCCCTAGTCTACTTAGTCAGAGGAGGTAGTCGACCCAACCTTACAGAAGGATCCTTGTCGGCAGCCATGGGTTGCTTCGTCCAAGGGGACCTTGTAGACCGGAGTTGAATGTTTGTCTAAGGGGACAAATTTGAATCCATCTTAGCTAACATAGGGCTTTGTGCCCTATCGATCATATCCTATTGATTCATATCTCAAGGATTTGATGCCAATAAGGAACGTATTGGCTCTGGCTATAACCGGTATATCGTGGTGCCATTTGGCGGCAAAACCACTCGGTTCAGAGGGCCCCGGGTCATAACCGTTTATCCTGCGGTGTCATTTGGTGGCAAACCGCCGGTTAGAGGACACGTACCATGTCGTTACTGGTAGGAGACTTTTTGAGAATGGATCCTAGTAATATTTTCGACTAGGCATTTAGCTCTTTTGTGAGCTGAGTTAAATTTTAATTTGTCCACCCCGGCAAACTGTTGCGAAGGGTGGATGGATTTTTCTTTAAGTGATTAATGGGTTGAATTTCAAATTTAAATATTTTTGGGATTTTGAATATTTTTGGGATTTTGGTTTTGGTGGAGTTTTGGATTTTTTTTGGATTTTTATGAGTATTTTGGGTAGAGCTATGGACTTTGGATATTTGGGAAACATTTAAAAAAATATTTGGAAACCCCTCCGGTTGAGATCTGCATTCAATACGGCCATCATCGGGGTGTTTGGGTCATTTCTTTTTGTAGATTGAATCTTGTCAACTCTATCGAATTATCGATAGAGGATCAGATTTCGTATGCTTTATGTCCTTGATAGTGAATTCTCATTGTTATAGGTCTTGAAGGCCTAATATGAATGTATTAAGACAAATATAACGGTATCCACAACCGTATATTTGTTTGTTGGTTCGAACCCTGTCGACTTCTATTGACCTGTATAGAAGGATCGGTTTCGAACTTTAATTCACTTATCAACCAGCACATCATCCCTAGACGTTACGTGTGTACCAATAACACGCTCGCCGGGGCCCATGCGGGTTTGGGTGGCATTTTATAATTAAACCCTGCCGACTCCTTTTTACCTGCTCAGGAGGATCGGGTTTAAAATTTGATAACCCGCGCAGCATCCCTAGACGTCACGTGTGTACCAATAACACGCTCGCCGGGGCCCATGCGAGTTTAGATTGTTTTTTCAGCTTTAGTGTACCTATGTGTATACAATTTATAGTGCACGTGCAGGGGTATTTATTTCAGACTTTGTTGACGCCTTCTGTCTGCTTGTACAAGGGTTGCAGATCCGGTGACGTAAAATAGCAGCTTATGGATCAGTTGTTTGCTGCAATTGGTATATTTTCTTGTGCATCTTTCAATTCTTCTAGAAACTGTTGCATTTATCCTCAAGGTGCTACAATCTCCTATCAAGTTCATTGTTGCTGATAGGAGAATTGCACTTTTGTTAGAGGAGCTTTCATGAGTCAATTACAACACCCATTAGAGCTCTTATACGATAACCATTCAATTGAGGTGATGATTCCTTGCTATTTTATTGAAATCTTACATTATTGGTTGCAAATATATTGTTGTATCTTCCTTCAACTTCATCAATTGATATACTCAAGGAATTTGTATTGATACTTCGTTCATAATGAGTACTTAACGGGCTTGCTTACATGATTAATACAAGTGTTAATATTATCATCCTTGTATGATTTGTAGTATTTGTTTGTGAGCATTCAAATACTTCAAGATCATTGAATTTCATTGTACATTGCTTATGTGCAAATTGCATAATTCAATGAAATTATGTGGTGAGTCATGCTTTCAAATCCCTTAGTTCACAAAATTCATAAGCATTCACTTGCATTTCACTTATGCATTCATCAAGTGAGGGCTCAATTGCTTATGTTTATTTATTCATGATTGAGCATTTGCATTTGATTCAAGCTTACACTCAATTCATTATTGATTGTTGCAAATGAGCCATGCTTATACATACTCACTTGTACTTGAGTTATGACTTGTTAGTATACAAATCATGATTTCATTTTCAAGTTCCATGTCACCCTTCATAAAGTTCAATTTATATGCTCATTTACATGATATTGCTTAAACCATACTCCTTATGGTCTAATTGGTAATTTCAATTTATTGTTATTTGGATTTGAGTTCAATGTCCTCATTTAGCTCATTTAATGTCATTATTCAAACTCAAGTCCAAGTTCAAAACATTGGAGCCTTGCTTCATGTTCAAATTCATCACATGTTCAAAGTCATTTTATTAAAATCCATTTGAGCCCAAGATGATTTCTTTATCATCCAAAAATTAGAGATTGAATCAAGTTTGAGTTCATTTTTTTTAGATTCAAGTTTCTTATTAATCATTTAAGTTTGGAATATGTTTCAAGTTGTCCAAAATGAGTCCACTGTTGTCCAAAAATGAGTCCACTGTTGTCCAAATTTTGTTCAAGTCTTTGTCTTTTTCAGACAAAATTTCGGCAACCTCCCGGCGTCTCCCCCGTTTAGGGGAAAAAACCAAGAGGCCGCCTACCCGCCACATCAATAAAGACGTGCACGGTTGGTGTTTGTGAGACACCGCGGCGGTGATTTTTGTATTTTTCTCCCACCACGCCAATAAAGGCGTGCATGAGTTTTTTTTTTTTTTTAAAAAAAAGCATTTTTTTTTATTGAAAAAAAGCAATTTGCTTTCCCCCCACTCGGGGTACTTATGAGTGACCCCGTTTCGCCGTACGTGCCGCACTGGGGTCCCATCCCACCACGCGCAATAAAGGCGTGCATGGGGCGGTTCTCCGGTTTGCCACGAACGCCGAAGTAGAGTTTAGGTGATTACCCGCCTCGTCGTAGGCGCCGCACCGGGGTCCCATCCCACCACGCGCACTAAAGGCGTGCTTGGGGCGGTTTTCCGGTCCGCCGCTAACAACGAAAATGGGAATATGAGTTTTAGAAATATTCGTTCCTTCGCAGGGTTGATGACGACGGGGTGTCGACGAAGTGCACAAAAATGAAACAACACAATTTTTTTATATTTTCATTTCTTTTCTTTTTGCTTTCTCTTTTTGTTTTGCTTGCTTTCTTTTTCTTCTTTTTTTTTTTATACTCCCTTCTCTCTTTTTTTTTTTTGTAGATACATGCACATCTTTTCTTTGTTTTACAAATATGGGCCAATATGGAAGTACACGGGCTGAAATAAGAAAACTATAATGGGCTGCTGGTTGGAGAAAGGTAAGCTAATGTATGCAGATTTTGAGTGGATTTGAGGTAGTGGGAAGAGACTAAGGATTTGAAAACATAAAAATGCAGCTCATAAATTGAAGACCCAACTTCCAGAAACCACTAATCCGCCTCATTTGGAAATGAAACCATCTCACTATTAGCCATAACTGTAAGCTTTTTTTTTTTAAAAGAGGAATGGAGAGACTGTAAAGATTTGAGTTTGGGAAGAAGCTGCAGCTTTGACGTGGTGTGGATTCCGAAACAGGAGAGCAGCCTTGGTCGTGGATTTGCAAAGGGGAAAGGATGGATGGTGTTTGTGAAGGTGAATTTCTGATTCATATGGGAAGGAGAATGCATGGAGGAGAGAATGATATTGGATCTTCTTGAATGAGAGTCGGATGTGAGAAGGAGCCAGGGACCAACGAATTTTGACGGGGTGAGTGAGGTACAGGAAATATAGTGGAAAGTAAAGAAGATTGGGAGCCTATACACGGGATTCACCTGAGTTTGGACGAACGACTGGAAGGCACGACTCAGTTTGGTTGAGGGATTCTGCAGGAATGAGCGGCTGTAGGAGACAAACAGGAGAAGAAAGACGTCTGAGGCTTGGAGAGATTTTTTTTTTTTTGCATCAGAGTGAAGTTGAAGGCTGACATAACAGCTGAGATCATCAATGGATGTTGGCTTGAGCTGCAGTAGTTCAACGTGAGGTGGAGGGGGACGTGAGATACAGTAGGAGAGCAGCTCGATTCTGTGAGCAGCTTCGACTGAGGTTGGAGGAAGGAGTTGTGGGGCTCGGCTTCAGTTTTGTGGAGATAAAGAACTGAGAGAGCAGCTTTCGTTCTATTTCATTTTAATCTAAAGATGAGAGCCATCCCTCGAGATGACCTGCCATCAGCGGGATTTCAGGGATTTAATCAGAGATTTGGTGCAGGATTTCAACTCAAACGAGGTAATTGAATTAATTAGATTTGAGGTTTCATTTTGACTTTCTAATTTTTGGTAAGATCAATTCGCAATGTTAATAACTCCCTACCATAATTAGTAATAACATTAATTAGCTTAACAGCCATGTTCCAATCAATCTGAAAGCATCCCGATTTGCGCGTTTTCTCGATTCGCGTGCAATCTGTCTTGCTTGACGTGCCGAATTCGACAAATAGTCAAAATTGGACGAATTAATAGTGCATTTAGGGTATTGCTGATGTTCCGGTCGCGATGGCATAGTCTGTTTTGCGATCGGACGTCATTTGGGTGGCGACGAGGCCTAATTCCCTTGAAATACGTGTCTTCAAAATATATTTGAACCACCTTTGAAATTTGCAACACCACATCAAACGATCCAATTGATCAATAAAATGGAGACTCTTAATGTCGATGATGTTCCGGACACAATGGCACTGTCCGTTTTGCGATCGGACGTCATTTCGTCTTCGACGAGGCTAATTTTCCTCGTAACGCGCGCCTTTACATCATATTTGGATCGCCTTTAAAATTTACGACATCATCTCAAATGATCCAATTTGATAGAATAAAATATAGATTCTTAATGGAGACGATGTTCCGGACGCAATGGCATTGTCCGTTTGTCGATCAGACATCTTCCGAGCGTCTTTGAGGCCTCGTTTCCGTCGTAACGCAGGCCTTTATATCATATTTGCATCGCCTAAAAATTCACCACCATCTCGGATGATCCAAATTTATTAAATAAAATGTATATTCTGAATGTCGACGATGTTCCGGACGTAATGGCGTTCTCCGTTTGTCGATCGGACGTCGTCCGAGCATCTTCGAGGCCTTGTTTCCGTCGTAACGCAGGCCTTTATATCATATTTGAATTGCTTAAAAATTCACCACCATCTCGGATGATCCAAATTTAATAAATAAAATGTATATCCTGAATGTTGACGACGTTCTGGACACAATGGCGTTGCCAGTTTGTCGATCTGACGCCATCCGAACATCTTCGAGACCTCGTTTCCATCGTAACGCAGGCCTTTATATCATATTTGAATTGCATAGAATTTTTCCACCATCTCAAACGATCCAAATTCATTAAATAAAATATATATATTTGAATGTAGACAACATTCCGGACTCAGTGACACTGTCCGTTTGTCGATCTAAAATCGTTTGGGCGACATCGAGGGCCAAATTCCTCGATATGCGTGTTATTACCTTGGGATCCATGTCACCATTACGATTGATCCCAATTAATCACAAAAGATGTATATTTTAAATGACGAGGACGTTCCAGATGCAATGGCAAAGTCCGTTTCATGATCGGACGTCATCTGAGCGACGTCAAGGCCTGACTTCCTCGAAATACGTATTGTCTCAAAATTCATGTCACTCATTAGGATGATCCAAATTGAACAAATAAAATACAGTTTTTGAGTATTTGCAATGTTCTGAACACAATGATGAAGTCCGTTTGTTGATCCGACATCATTTGATCAGCCTTGCGTTTTAATTTCGGGTGTCGGTTGTCTCTTTTGACCAATCTCATCCGATTCAATTACGAGGGGCTTCGACCTAGCAGAATTCGACGTCCTGATCGCAACAACACAATCTGTTTGGCAATCAGAGGTTGTTTGAACCTTCAAGTGAAGCATTGCGCCAAGGTGCATAATGCTTTATTCGCCAATTGGGGTCCTTTCTCACGTGGTTTGAGATGTAGGGGTCAACAGATACCTATTGTACAATACGATTAGTTCAAATTTTAAAATTTAAAATTTTACCTAAATTGTGATTGGCGGCTAGTATCTTGATTTCAACTGGTTGTCCTGTACGTTCAAAGTATTTAATTGTCATAATTAGTTGTTTTAATGATTTTCTGATTAGTTGATCATATAATACGATATGGATCGTACAATACGATTAGTTTAAAAAATTCAACTTTTAATTTTGCCAATCACTCACTTGAGTATGTCTATGCATGGTCACCAAGCATAGTATCCACCAAATACATAATTTTGACTCGAGAAATGTAGGAAAAAGAAAAAGTAAAATTATGGACTTTTCTAGATACTTTAACTCTATTCTATCGAGTCTTGGGATGATAATGTATGGTGGACCTGAAATGCTAGTGCACAATAAAAGCATATATGCAATAATAGCAATTAACAGGAGATAGCATAGTAAGGAGTACAATAATGTTTGTTATCATCAAAATCACAAGATTTAGGTCTAGATTTGCAAAACTAATTTCATCCACCTTCAAAATAACTATTTTAAAATTTAATCTTAAATCTTTTAATTATATTAGAAGAGTCTCCCATCTACCAATTTATCACATTAGGGATTGAAAGCCCACCATTGAACCCTCATCATATATGCTCCGCCCCTCAATAAAATGAGGTTCAAACATCTATTGAACCCAAACTTAATGAAGAGTTGAATCTGGATGTAATTATGCTAAGAAAAGGTAATGAATATGATTGCTCATGTATTGTGAAGGGCTAGAATATGTACATGAGCAGCATGGCTGGCTATTTATCATATCAAAAGATTGTCATGAGCGCTGCAAGTTTTGATTGAAAATGCCGAAAAAGAGGCAATTACAAAAAAAAAAAAAAAGCTCTATGCGATCCCAATTGGAGAATTGTAGTACTAGAGGAGATAGACAACTTCAAAAATAATTTTGTTTGTGGTATATGGTTTTATTCTTTAGAGGAAGGACATTTGTAAATGAGTTTTATATAATTTAATGTTAGTTTAATAGCAGAATAAAAAATTACAAGGCCGTTTAGTTGTCAAAGGCTTCACTCGGACTGTTAGAGTATATTATACAGCAATGTTTGTCTTGGTGGTTAAATTAAACACGATAAAACGCCTTGTTATCTTTTGCAATCTATCTTGATTGGGAATTACAGCATGTGGGTGTCAATAATGTGATTAATGTCTTTAATATAGACATGCTTTAAAAAAAAATGTGATTAATGTCTTTCTCAATGACGAGCTTAATGAAGAGGTATACATGAACTTGTTACCTGTATGCTGTTTGAATTGTAAAAAGCTGTATCTATTGTCACTTCTATTAGTACACGAGTTTCGTTAAAGACATCACGGTGACGGGTTGACTTTGTCTTGTAACAGCTTAACCGCTTAAGTTACGACAAATGTTTAAAACATGTCATCATCTTTTGGTAATAATGCACATGAATGGAGTTGCGCCTTGTGGAATTTGTAATTGTCGTTTTTTTTTTCTATTTTTTTATTTTCTTTTTTCAGGCTTGGAATTGACGAGGAACTTGTGACATTGCTTGGGCGCTTTTCACCTGTATGTATTATCGTACTATTTTGCGGTATTTTCTCATTCTCATTGCTTCTTAAATATCCTGAAAATGTTTTGCTTGTATTCACATTGTTGGGTCCATTCTTTTTATTAGAGGGAACAATATCATATGTAGTAATATAGAATACCAACACCTAGAGACCGCCCTGCTGTGCAGACACATATGCTCTCTCTCTCTCTCTCTCTCTCTCTCTCTCTCTCTCTCTCTCTCTCTCTCTCTCTCTCTCTCTCTCTCTCTCGCTCTCTCTCTCTCTCGGGGAGCGTCATTTCCACCCGATTTTTCTCTCTCTAGGCGATTTGAAGTGAGAGAAGCTCTGGAGATGGCGGGGGGCGACCGAAGGTCTCCCCCCCCCGCTCAAGCGGGGGCGGTGGTGACGGAACGGCTGGCGGTGAAGAGCGACGACGATCGGGAGTGGGATCTGGTGGTTCTAAGAAGCAAGGCGATCGATCGGGAGCTGGATCTCCCAGCAAACCCGTGATGGCTAAGACGAGAGGGAAAGCTCGGGAAGCTGCAAAATCTGGATCGGAGGGATCGGTGGAAGGTCGATGGGAAGTGAAACCGAGAAATATGAATCCCAAAGGGATTCTACAGATCGGGAAGAATGGATCGGACCAGAACAAAGCGGATGGAGCCAGGAGGGAGGATCCTCATCCGAGGGAGATGATGGAGCTGGAATCGAAATCGGGTGTGAGTATGAAGCTCAATCCGATGTTCATTGCGTCGGCCTCTTCTATGGAAGTTGAAGACACAGCTCTGATTGAGGATAGCGGTGAAGCGATGGAAGAAACATTTGACGTGAATGCTGCAATGCCGGGACGGAAATGTCAGATGGAGGTGAGTGTGGATGTTACTGATTGGAGTAATAAGCTGATGAATGATGCTTCTGTGGAGGAAGGAATGGCGGTGACGGAAATGGAGGTAGCTGTACATGATGGTGCAGGTGTGATCGGGGATGGGAGCAGCTCCTCTGGTTTGAGCAAGCCAATTGGATGCACGTCAGATGCTTGTGGGAATGCTGATGTTGGACAATCAAATGTGAACAGCGGGGAGAACCTTGGGAAGGGGGTGACCCCGAGAATTTCCTTTGCGGCTAGTATGGGAAATCCGTGGAAGAAGCCGGATCATGTCCCGATCCTGCATCCGGAAGACTTCAATGCTATTTCAGGAGACGGGATCTCCATTGATTTGAACTTGGACAGAGTTAGAGCCAACATGGAGATGCTTGACCGAGCAGTGGTGGGGAAGATTCTGGGTAGAAGAGCTTCATTCTTCTTGTTGAAATCTGAGATCCAAAGACAATGGGGAAGGTTTGGAGAATTTCAGCTCACCTCTTTGGGTGTGGATTGTTTTATATGTATTTTTACTTCTGTGGATGCTAGAAATGAAGTGCTAAGGGGCGGCCCTTGGTTTATTGGTGGTAATTTGGTGGGATTGGATAGGTGGACACCCAATTTCTCCCCTGCTTCTATGGAGGGTTTGTCGTCTCCGGTTTGGATACGATTACCCAATCTCCCTTTGCAATATTGGGATGAATGCAACATTGCTCGGATCGCTACGAAGATTGGTACTCCTTTATGGATCGATGCATTGACAGCAAACTGGGGAAGAAGAGAGTATGCTCGGGTTTGTGTGCGGATGAACTTGGCGAACAAACTCCAGGCGGGAGTTTGGGTCAATGGATGGAATGGGAGGTTTTATCAGAAGGTGGAATATGAAGGCATTGGCATTATGTGCTTCGGCTGTTGTAAAATTGGCCATCGGAGAGATCATTGTCCTTTGAAGGATGGTGGTCATGCGGATGTTGGGACGAGGAAGGCAGGAGAGAAGCTGAAACAGAGTGAGCCTATGGTGAAGAACCCTGAGCAATCCTCAGCAAGGATAGAGCGAACTGAGAAGGTGCAAACCAGGACAGCTACTCATCCTGTGATCAAAATTGAAGGTGGTGGTCATAGCAAGGGAGGAGACAACAGAATTGTGGATGGAGGGAAGGATGGTAAGCAGGGAGCTATTGCGGGACCTTCCACTGGGAAGGAATGTACTCAGGAGAGTGATGATGAGCTGGGACCGTGGATTCAGGTTCCCCCTCGACGAAGAAGGAGTGCACGACCTACTGGGAGGAATTATGTTGGTAACAACAATAGGCAGCTGCAAAGTAATCCCAAGCAAGTTGATTTGGAGAAGGTTGAAGCTCCTCAGAGCACATTGAGACCTACTCATAAGCAGAGTAGAATGGGTTTTAAGAAACCTCTACCCTTCACGGCAGGTATGCCACCCCCCTTGCCAAAGTCCAATCGATTTAAGTTTACGAAAGAACTTAGTCAATTGGGACCTATTACGGAGTTTTCAAGGAAAAGAAGGAAGGAAATGACAGACATCACTAATGGTGGTGAGGATTCTCCTATTGATTCTGGCGACGGGGACGCTTCCCCATTTGTTTTTTAATGTCATCAATCCTGATATGGAACTACAGGGGAGCCCGGAAGAAACAAACGAGCTATTACCTGCGTAGCCTCGTTGGTAACAATGAGGTTTGTTTTGTGGGACTGGTTGAAACCATGGTGATGGACATGAGCAGATTGGAGGTGGATCGTTTGATTGGGAATGAATGGGAATTCTTTCATTCCCCTGCAAATGGTCGATCTGGTGGATTGATTGCCTTGTGGAAAAAGAATGTTGCTAAGTTTGATGTCATTGGCAACATGGAGCAAGTGCTTATTGGGAATCTTACTTTCCCTAATATGCAAAGATGGACGGTTGCTGTGGTATATGCTAGTAAAAGTTATCATAGCAGACGGTTGCTGTGGAATACTATTAGTCCTATGGTTTGCTCTGACCTCCCTGTGATTGTGGGGGGAGATTTCAATTGCTGTTTAAACCAGAGCGAGAAGAAGGGTGGAAGGAGATTTAATTTCTCGGTGGGGGCACAGGAGATGGCTCAGTTCATGGTAGATAATGATCTACATGATTTGGGATTTTTGGGTCCCAAATATACTTGGTCTAATAATAAATCTGGGCTAAGCAAGATTTGGGTGAGGCTTGATAGGATTCTTATGAATTCTGAAGGACTGAGACAGGCACCGGTTGCAGTTGTTAAACATTTGGTTCGGCTGACTTCAGACCATTGCCCGTTGATGGTGAACCTTTTTGCTGAAAAACTGAGACCTGGGAACAGATGGATACGGTTTGAAGATATATGGATGACTTACCCTGTCACTTGGAGGCTTGTTTGGAAGAATTGGACTAGGGAGGACTTTGGAATGCCTGATGAGATGGTAAATCGCAAGTGCAGCAGAACTATGAAGGCTTTGTTCTTTTGGAGCCGTAATCGACTGAAGGAACTTAATGAGCTGAAAATTTCTCTGGAAAGCCGTATTGAAGAGCTTCAACTGGTGGATTGTTCTCCTAATGGGCTGAATGAGGAGCAGGAACAAGAGCTCAGATTGAAGGCAATTGAGTTGAACACTACTCTAGCTCGGCTTGCAACCTGGTGGAAGCAGAGAGCGAAAGCCAGATGGATTGATGAAGGTGATACGAACTCGCATTTTTTCCATTCCTTTGCGTCTGCTCAGAGGCGAGGTAATCGTATCATAGAAGTTGTAAATTCCAATGGGGAGAGGATTGTTGATCCGAACCTCATTCAGGAGGAATTTTGGAACTTTTTCATGCTGAAGTGGAGAGATAGACAGGTTTCCCTGGCTAATTGGCCTGAATTCTGTAATGATGATATGATTCCTGCGCAGTTTAGTGATAATATGGAGGCTGATATCACTGAGTTTGAAATCCGGCATGCTGTGTTTAGTATGGGCAATAACAGAGCGCCAGGGATTGACGGTATAACCTCTTCCTTCTTGAAATTTTATTGGGAGATTATAAAGAAAGATGTGATTAGTGCTATTCTGCATTTTTTTGCTACTAATATGATGTGCCAGAGTTGGAAGGAAACCCTTGTGGTGTTAATTCCTAAATTGGAGAATGCTAATATGCCATCAAAGTTTAGGCCGATAAGCTTATGTCAATCTTTTTATAAGATTGTTGCTAAAGTTTTGATTAACCGCCTAAAACCTGTGCTGAGTACTATCATCAGTGAGGAGCAGGGGGCTTTTGTTCCAGGTCGATCTATATCCAGCCATGGGCTGATGGCATAGGAAGTGATGAGTAAGTTTAAGTACTCTACCCAGAAATCTGGACTCATGGCTTTGAAGATTGATATGGAGCAGGCGTACGATTGTATGTCATGGGAAACGCTGCAGGAAGTTATGAATTTGATGGGCTTCAAGAAGAGATTTATCACTTGGGTTATGAAGTGTATTTTTGAGCCAAAGTTCACTTTGCTGATGAATGGGAACAGGACAAGGTGGATTGATGCTAAGAGTGGGCTGCGACAAGGATGTCCTTTGTCGCCGTATTTGTTTATCCTTTGCTCTGAGCTTCTGTCCAAATCTTTTAAATAGCGTGGAGGGCAGCTTGGAGTCCAGGTGGCTAGGAACACAGTAAGTATCTCTCACTTGCTGTACGCTGATGATATCCTTGTTTTTGCAGAAGCCAGCAGGTGTAATGCCCGTCGGATTATGGATCTATTGGGAGTCTATTGTTGCTGGACTGGACAGAAGATTAATTGTGGCAAGTCTGCTATTCTGTTTAACAGAAAGTGCCCAAGTTGGAGGAAGAGGATGATTGCTAGAATGATGGGATATAAAAAGGTCGATTCTCTGGAATACCTTGGCCTTCCTCTTGTCATGAGGAGGCTGAATGGGGCTGATTTCTCCAAAATAATGAGGATTGCATTTGAGAAGATCAACCTATGGGGTAGAAAACATCTTTCACTTGCTGGCAGGGCTCTCTTGATTAAAACTTCATTGTTATCTGTTCCTATGTATGCCATACTTCTATTCCTAATGGAGTTCTTATGGCTATTGAAAGAATGGGGAGGCGGTTTCTATGGCAGAAAGATGCTAGCAGCCGTGGGATGCATTATGTTGGGTGGAAGGATTTGTGCCAACCAACGGAGTTTGGGGGACTTGGCTTCCACTGTCTTACTCGGTGGAAGGGGGCCTTGCGTGCACGGGTGGTGTGGGATCTCATTCAGAATAAGGACTCTATTCTTTACAAGGTGTTGATGGCAAAGTATGGTATGAAGCTATGGGAATATGAGCATGGGAAAAAAGTCTCTATCACTTGGAAGGTGATCCAAGACGGTGCCAAGGTATTGAGACCGATCCTCAGGTGGAACATTGTGGATGGAAGCCAAATTGATGTGATGCATGATGTGTGGATTATGAATCGTAATATTGCAAAATGGCCAACCTTTGTTAACATTGAGGAAGTGGAGAATATGAAGGTCTGTAATTTACTGAATAATTCGTTTCAGTGGAATGTAGAGATGGTTAAGCATTGTTTTGGAAATACTATGGCTGAACGTATTTTAGCCATTAATATCTCCACTGAGAGTCAGGAGGATAACCCGGAGCTCATTTATTCCAGGTTAAGCATGACAGTTGCGGCAATGGCTTACAGAAATAGTGAGGAGAAGGGAATTAATGAATTTAGTTGGTTGAAGCAACTGAAATTGCATCCACGAGAACACTTCTTTTGGTGGAGACTATTGAGGGATGCCATTCCAACCACTCACTGGTTGAATAGAAGAACTTTGGCTGATACATCTCTATGCCCGTGGGGATGTAATGAGGAGGAGAATTTAGATCATTGCTCGACCAGATGCACTAAATTGAAGCAGGTGATGGATATTTTTTGCAAATGGGGGTTCAATCTGCCCGCTGTTAATTCCCTGGTGGACCTTAAGGTTGAATTGCTGAAGTATGCTCAAAATAATCCTAGTATGGGAAGGATTTTCTGTTATACATTATATCAAGTTTGGAGAGCCCGGAATGATATGAAGCACCATAATATGTGTAGATCACCTTCTGTTATTGCTGCTGCGGTGCTTTCTTTGTTGCCAAAACCATTTAAATGGCCGATGCTGGAGCAATGGGGCACTAATCAACCCTTGGGGTTGCCGTCTCACAAGCTTTGGTGCCCTCCCCCTCCAGGTTGGCTGAAATTCAATTTTGATGCAGCACTACTTCCTTTGAATCAGGTTGGCTTGGGTGTTATAGCTCGGAATCATTATGGGAAATTGGTTGTTGCTGCGGGCAGAAGAATAGAACACTGGGATGTTTTGCAGGCAGAAATGTTGGTAGCAATGGCAATCCGTGAGGTTTTCATGGATTGGATGTTTGAGCTGGATGGAATCATCATAGAAGGAGATTGTATTAATGCAATCAGGTGGCTGCAGAGGCTGAACGATCGCCATCATGTGATCCATCATCGGGTGGCAGGACCGGATACAACTTTTCTTCAGGAGTTTAAACAGGTTCTTTTTCAATATACACATAGGAATAGCAATCGTGTGGCTGACTTTTGTGCCCACCTTGCTTTAGGGAATGAGTTTACTTTTTTTTATGTGAATAATAGTGAATTCCCCTCAACATTGTTGTCTTTGTTGAGGGAGGAGAGTGATAGGGTATAGCTTTACTTTGATGATAGATTGTAATAGCTTTATTTCATTTTAATGCAAAATGCAGGAATTCAGCTCTCTCTCTCTCTGTATATATATATATATATATATATATATATATTCCATACTCAAAATCATACCATTAATTTTTTTATCTATTTTAATAAAATTCCTTGGGAATCATGTTTCAAAAATAAGAGGTTTTTGAACCCAGAATAATGTTCCTGATCTTGGCAAATATTTTTATTACTTAATTTTTTCAGCAATTTTCCCTCTTTCTTCCAATATTCAGCTATGACATTCTAGATTGGGGTCATGGTATTGGTCGTGTTGATTGGATCGCTTATATATAATAGATGTATGGCTTTTGGAAGAAAATGCTTATTTGATAATTTTAATATCTATACCCGTCGTGATAGGTATTTACTTTAAGGATGCTCTAAGTATCAGTAATGCTTAAAGTTCAAAAAAAAAAAAAAGTATCAGTAATGTTTAAACTATATGCAGATCCCAGTAACTTACGCTGGTGGTGTGACAACAATGGAAGATTTGGAGAAGATTAAGATTGCAGGAATGGGGCGTGTGGATGTCTCTGTAGGAAGTGCTTTAGACATCTTTGGAGGTGACCTTGCGTATAAGAAGGTGGTTGCCTGGCACCATGAGCAAATCAAAATAAGAAGATCCACAACTCTCCTTTGATATTTCAACTTCAATTCAACATCAATTTGTGAAATCAATTAAAGTTGGGGCTATTTTAGTATGCGAAAGGTCAATATGTTGGATTGCATGGCCCGTTTGAGGGACTTTAAACTTCTAAGCTTAATTTTAATTGAAACCTACCTCAGATTTTATTTCTTATTTGTATAACCATTTACCCTTATTTACCTACTTATGATTTCTAACATTATTACTACATTCTTTCAGTAGAAATCAGTTGGCATGAAATTAAATTTTTAAATGAGACGAAAAGAGTATTAGTGAAGTTTGTGTTATCTTTTTTGGGAATTATACTAAAATCTCCTTGTACGCTACTATTTTTAATTGTTTTGTTTTCTTATATTTTGGACATATATATTACAATACATTTCAGTAGCTTTATCGGTTATCCACTTACTGTCTCTTAGAATATTCTTTACATTTCTTATTGAATGTGTAGTAATAATTAAATAAATTTTATTAATAATCAAATGATGTTAAATTATTAAATTTAGGTTTCGTTTGGGACGGCTTTTTTATTGCTTTCTAAAACGGAGTTTTAGTACAAAATTTTTTAATTTTGTACTGAAATTCCGTTTTAGAAAGCAGTAAAAAAGCCGTCCCAAACGAAGCCTTAGTTGATGACTGGTGACAGCTAAGCCTTGGTTTTTTCTAATCCTAGAAAAAATTAACTAAATTAAAAGAAAATATGTAATAATAATGACTGAAATATGAGACTAATTTGATGGGATAATATATATATATCTCTCTCGATAGAATTCATCTATACCAAGTATATCAATGATTTTCTAGCAAGATTTAATATAAAAAGATTCAAGTCCATAGTTATTCTTTTGAGCCCAGCATTTAAGTTAGATAAAGATGCAAGTAGGAAGTTGGTGAATTTTAAACAACATAGAGGCGTTACATCTTATTCTACAATGAGTAGAAAATACATTATGTTTGCTGTAGCATTTTACACTAAATTTTAGGTAGATCTAAGGAGTCTCGTCTGTTAACTATAAAAAGAAGTTTTAGATACTTAATAGATTCACCTAACCTAAGGTTATTAATTAGCATTTGAGTTTGTAGGATATGTTGATGCTAAGAATGCTTGGAAGAGCACTTTAGGCATTTGTCAGTTCTTAATACTTTTACACGTATCTTTGTCTAACATGAAGCACAGTTTAATTACCCTTTACACTACGGAGGTCAAGTATTTTACTATAAGTAGTTGTGTTATGAAGTTATCGGCAAAAATTTGAGGGCCATTAAATGAAGTTAGATTATATTCATTTGTGTAATTAAAGGTGATAAATTTTACTTTCGTACTCGAGATTAAGGCTTCGTTTGGGACGGCTTTTTTATTGCTTTCTAAAACGAAGTTTTAGTACAAAAATAAAAAATTTTGTACTAAAACTCCGTTTTAGAAAGCAGTAAAAAAGCCGTCCCAAACGAAGCCTAAAGCAAATAGAGATCATCATCAATGGACATTGGAGATCGTGCAGTCCGAGGTGATGACAGTCAGGTAATTTATCTACACAGATCTCTAACTTGCCAACATCTTTGTAAATCCTTTAGTTAAGGATAAAATTTATGCACTTAAAATGTACTTTAGAATGTTAGATCCCTCATTATAGGCACAGTCTAATAGAAAAAAAAAATTTACGCATAAATTACCTTTAGAACAACTTAAAATTTAGCTGTCAAAAGTAAATTTAGAATGCAAAATTCAAGATTTTTTATCTTAATTAATAGAAGAATATAGGAACAATTGGATATAATTTTCTTAAACTCAATATGGAATATACTATTTATGCAAAATGAAGTTCTTGAGTGTTAAATCCTCTAACGATAATTTGTTACTATTCGTTTTAAATGAGAAACCTGTCGCCCGTGTTTCAAAATGTGTCTGAGCAAAGGCTTATTTTTAGATTTTATTTTCAGTGAAATTGAATTGTTTTACTTATTTATGTGAAGGAAAAATTAAAAATTGGTAGAAATTTTAAGGAGCTCTTAGCATTGCAGCATCGAATGATACAACACCGATGTGCTACCTTCAATACTGCGCTCAAATTTTGACATGGTGGCGTCGAGTTCCTTGTTTGCAAGCGCTATGATGGTAACACAGACAGCGCCGCGGAGTCAGAAAGACAGCTTAGCAGCATCTGATTCTTTGTTTTCAAATGTTGCGGTGCCACAATTTCTCACATCATGACAACATTTTTTGCACTTTGGGTGTTTTAGCATTTCAATGTTCATAGCGCCATGGCGTTGCAGTTCTAACTTCCATGGGACGAGTTCTTTAAGTGAAGAGAGGTGACTGTTCACTATGTAACTGATCCTCATCAGCAAGCGCCACGGTGGTGCAAAAGCTTTACCACCGAGATGCTAGTTCACTGGGCGCGGCTGTGCCATTATTTCAAGCGTCGCAACACTGGATTCCATTTTTATGTTTTTCAATAAATAGATATTGTGTTATGTTTGTAAGAGATTTTAGTACTTGCATATTTTTATTATGTTTTAGAGTACTTTTCTAGTTCCCTCTTAGAGTAAAATTTAAGGGATGCTATGAATTACAAGATATAATTATTTAGAGTGTTTAGCCTATATTTCTTGAAGCAACTCTGTAAGTTAAAGTGAGAAGTGTTTATGAAATACTTTGATTTTTCTTGGTGATATCACACTATTATATTTTTAATTCTTCCTTGAGTTTAATTAAAATGAGTTTACTTGTTATTCATTTCATGTCTAGCTAATTCTCTTATTTTGGATTGATGTCATAAAATGGATGTTGAGTACTAATGAAAATTCTTGTTATATAAACTATTAAAAGATATTTTCAATATTATCTCACTTTTTTTAATGAATATAGTGGTTATATGTGTAGTTAAAACTTATTGTGTTGTATAGACTCAAAGGAAGTATGCAAGAACAAATAGGAATATTGGAATATGATATTTTGTATGCCTAGACATAAGATGTAAAATATTATAAGTTTTAAAAGAGATTATAACTATAGGAGGTCAGCATATATTATTTTTACTCCTATAAGTTCGATAGATATCTAGGGATGCGTATGCTCTGAATCATATTATCGCGAAGAATCTCATTATGAATGATATACAATTTATAGTCATAAATAAAAAATAATTTAATTAAATATTATATTAAATATGTTTACTATTTTTTTTAGTGATAGAATCTTTAAAAATATCATTTTTATTTTTGTATGATAATAATTGTAATTAGAGTAAATAGTAGTAGTTTATTGTAAGTAAACAATACATCCTCATGTGTTTGACCTTTTACTCTAATAATTTATTACTTGATTTGGCTCGTAAATGCATATATTAAGTGCTGTTTGTTATTATTTAAATTAAAGAAAATATAAACATTGTTTAGGGGAGTCCTAGACCCTCAACTCCATTTGGGGGAACTTAGATTGAAGATCCTAATTTTCTTAGCCAGTTTCTTAAGAATTTGTACAATATTTACGTATAATAGTGTTAGTGATGATATTATTATACTTAAATTGTCCTCATTTTTTCTAAGAGATAGAATTATGATGTTGTTGAATTCTTTACCCTTAAGTCTATAACCACTTGGAATAAATTAGATAATAAATTTCTTGCTAAGTATCTCCCACCTTGAAAGACTGCTAAATATGGAAATAATATCACTTATTTTACTCAGTTTGAAGAAGAATCAATTTTTAAGAGTCGAGAGAGATTTAAGAAAATGCTTAGGAAATGTCCTCACTAATATTGGCCTTATTTTTTGCATGCTTATCACCTTGAACATGCTTATATCCCTTCGATTGAGCCGAATTTGGAGTTGAGTGGGATCGATCGAGCTCGATCGACTCGATATATAGCCCTGTCAAGCCCAATTTGTGTTGAATATATGAAGATTTGAGCATAGTTTCATTATATTAATATAATAAGATGAAATTAGACCCAAATCGATTCATATCTTGTCAAATTGAGTTTGATTCGGACCTAATTTTAGTCCAATCTTAAAATTTTAACCCAATTGCTCTAAGATAAACCTCCATTCACTTTTTCCATCAATTCAAATTTATTCACAAATTTGGAAATTCAATCAAACAGCTTGAATTGAATGGGAAACCAACCCCATGTATCTTTTCCATGATATTTGCCATCTCCAATAGCGGGCAGGCTCTACGTTTGGAGAATTTATTATGTGCGGAGATCGGACGGGGACAACTGTCCTTATTTGTTGCGCTTTAAATGCCTTTTTGTTGCGCTTTAAATGCCTTTTTGTTGCGCTCTTATAAATACTCGGCAAATTGGCAGTAAATATGCATTCATAATTGCACTATTGCTACTTTTTGCCAAGTATTTGCTAAAACGTAGTAAAAGGACAGCTGAATGGCAGCAAAAGTGCAATTATTAGGATATTTTAGAGCTGATTTGGAAGAAAATGTTATTAATTACTTTAAGGAATATTTGATAATGACAAATTCATTGGAGGAAAATTTGGAGAAAAGCTACGAGGAATTAGGAGAATATGTTCAATTTATTAGAGAAACTGATGGGATAATTAGAGAGAGATTTGTAGATGAATGTTAAAATAATACTTAAATGGTTAGATGAAGGTACTACATATCCTATTATAGATAGTGCTTGGGTGAGTCATATTCATTGTATTGCTAAAAAGGGTGATTTGACTATAATATCCAATGAGTTGAATGGCTTATCCCTACTAGACTAATCACTAGTTAGAAAATTTTTATAGACTATAGGAAGTTGAACAAAGTAGTGGCCAGACTGAAATAAGTAAAAAGGAGATAAAAAGAATTTTTTAAAAAAAATTTATAAGTTTTAATAAGAAAGATTGGGCTATTAAATTAGATGATGCATTATGGACCTATATAATTACTTTTAAAACACCTATTTGAATGTCTCAGTTAAGCTTTGAAAAAGCTTATCACCTTCCTAATAATTAGAATATAAAGCATTTTGGGATGTGAATGAATTAAACTTTAATCTTAAGGGAGTTAAAGAAAAAAAAAAGAAAAATATAGTTGAATGAGTTTGAGGAATTTAGAAATAAAGATTAAAAAAATGCTAAGATTTATAAAGATAAAATTAAAAAATTGTATGATCATAAGCTTCTTAAAAAAAAATCACCACTGGATAAGAGGTTTTGCATTTTTAACTCTTGATTAAAAATATTTTTTTGGTAAGCTTAAGTCCAGTTAGTCAAGTCCATTCAGTTGTAAAAGTGTTCACTTCTGGAGCTGTAAAAAAAACTTTTTATGTTCTCTTGGATTTCATAAGGGAGACATAAAAAATGTATATTTGAATCACTTATGTTAAGATTGCATTAATGATGTTAATCTCATGTATTAATTATGTCATACCAGGCCAATTATTGTCTTCATGTGGGCTATCATTTATTTAGAAAGCCTTAATGCATATCTCATCAGGGGTGGAACCAACTTTATTTTTTTTAGGCGAGAACTCATTATATGAATAATTTAATATAAAACTATAAATAAGATAAAATTCAAAGTGAATATTTTTATTTCAATATGATTAATGACATGATAAAAAATAATTAGAAGCTTTGAATTCTATTTTTTTAAAATATTGCATTATGACTTCATTAGGAATCAAGTCAAATATATCTTTCTCAATATATAGTACTAGACAATCATTGAGCCAATCATCACCTATTTTACTATAAATTTTATGCTTGGTATTCTTCATTATAGAAAAATGCTCTATCCACTATTGCAATTGGAATTGGCAAAATCAATGCAAGGACAAAAAGCCTTCAAATTGAAAGATACACAACATTCTTCTTAACATAATTATTTGCTTTGCATGTTCACCAATGCTACTAAAATATGATAACTCATCACTTGTATGCATATCAATAATATATATGGATAGATTGTGTTCAAGAGCCATTCGATTGCAGACAAATCAGTTGAATATTACTCTATAATATGAATTTATTACCTTTTATCATAAGCATAGAATAGATAACTTGGGCTTAGTAGACACCAAACATAAAGAATTAACTCAGTGATGGCTTCAAAGAATTAATTACTCGGTTCTTAAAGTTGTATATCAATAATGGTATAAAAGAAATAAACACGATAATGATGCAAATTTGTTATTTCTACACTACTCCGTACTAACCATCAATAAGGCTTAAATGTAGAGTTCATATTAGGAATATCAATTTCAAAAATATTTTAGAAATGTTATACTTCTTCTAATTAAGAATCTCATATGTATTAATTTCATTGCATTCGTAATATCTTGATCTTCTCTTTATAAGATGTTTGACAATTCATTTGTAATCTCTAGAATGCCAATCATAAAGTGCATCATCAAGAAAAAGTTAAAAGATTCCATTGCATCTAAAATCAACTTTAACTGATTGTTATTCATGCAATGCATCTATGAATATTAATTTACTATTTGTCAAAGTGCATTAAAAGATAATAACAATACTACTTTTTTTTAAGGTTGCAATTTGCATTAAAAGATAAAGAACTTACAAGCAACTAAAGATAGTTATCACACTCATTCTTTATCAAATAAAATAAAGAAGAAGTAATGCAATTGAAAGAAAAACAATAAAAAACATAGCCACTTCTCAAAGCTAAAGTAGCACAATAATCGGCTAAGGATGTTTGGTTTTCTCCTGATCTTTTTTTTTTGTACGTTGTTGACCTCATTTTTGTATGAGGTCACTATGACCAATCCAGACCCTAGGATCTATCCAGACCCTAGATCAATCCAGACCTTAGGATCTAATCCAAACCCTATGATCAAATCCATATTTTCAAACCAAGAATTCAAGGTTAATGGCCTTATTCTGAAAACATTTTCCAAGGAATTTTCAAACTCTTTAAAATCTAATCAAAAGAACTCTGGTTCAGAGTTTATCAATTGTATATTGATGGGACATGTCTCTAGAGGTAACCCTTCAAATTTTGGCTCATTCTAAGGTCTCTACTCCATAAATTGAATTGAAATCCAAAGGCTGTAAAACCTTCAAATATTTATAGCCTATGCCACTCCACTAGACCTATCCCCTAGTGGATCTTGACCTTGGAGCTTTCTCCAATGCCTCCAACCACTTCCAAACTCTTAATCCTGACCCATTGAGCGTTAAACTATATTTTGGTGGACCCATTTTGACCCCTAGTTGACTGGGGCTAAAATGACCAAAATGCCCTTTAAGGATAATTTTGAGGTTTCCTCCAAACTTCAACTTGGCCTTTTCAAATCAAACACCAAATGTGTTCCACACTTTCTCAAAAACTCCTTGAACATATTCTTGAATGATTTGGCTTTGATTGGACCCTTGACCCAATCAATAGTTGACAAAGTCAAATGAGTCTATGGTTAGTCAAAGTTGGCCCATATAAATCATTTCAGTGCTCATAATCAATTCAACCCACTTTAAATCTCAAACCACTTTCAAATCATGATCTTAACATTTCTTAAAATTTGGCCAACTTAACTCAAGCTAAGTTGACCAATTCAACACATTAAGACTTGGTCAAAGTAGCTCAAATCCCTCTTCAAACTTTCTCCACCCCATTTCAAATCACCCAAATCATTCAATTTGTTCATTAGATCCCCCTCCTGGCCACCTCAGCTACCCAAGTCAATTTGACTTGGTCAACTCAATCAAGCATGGTCAAACCCTTTAGAAACCCCTTTTGATTCATCTAAACCTCAACCTTCAAGTATCAAACCCCCCTAACTTATCATTCCAGCATTCAAGACATCCTCCAATCCCACCACACCAGTCCATATGGCATGTGGACCGGTCAAATAGTCAAATCAACCTCTTGGGGTGGTCAAAGAGGGTCAAAACCTTTCTTAGGCCTAATCTTTTTTATCATAATCCTCCCGATCGATCAGAGCCTTTCATATCAAAAGGCGAAAGATCAAACGGCTATGGATTCGTGCTGACTAGTTTAAGTGAATAGCGTGTGGGTCCCATAGCTATTTAAATCAAACGACAATGATTGCACGGCGGCACAATCATTTCAAATGATTGCCGCCACCGCGATATTTTGATCTTGCAAATCAGATGACTCCACGTGTCATCCGCGTCGCCAGAATGATTAGATATATTTTAATTGATTTAAAATTTTATTTTAAACTCATATATCTTTAAATAATTTTTAAAATCCATTTTAAGTCCAAAAAATCCACTTAATATATCAAAATGTTCAGATTATTAAGCACTTTAATTAAAAATTAAAACTAATTTAAAATATTTAAGATATATTTAAAATAATTTTAAAACATTTAGATTCAAATATTTAATAATATTTAATTAAATGCTATATTAAATATTTTCAAAAATTCAAAATTTATTTTAAAATATTCTCCTAAATAATCAGAGATTAATTTTGAGATATTTAGTTTAAAATTGAGATTATTTTAAAATATTTTGCATGTTTTAAATAATTTCTATTCTTTAATTGTTTAAATTAATATTAAATCAAAATATTGATTTGAACAATTAAAAAAAATAGAGGATCTTTCAAGTCTTTAAAAATTACTTTAATGATATTTTTAATTATTTTATTTTAAAACTTATATTCTTATATATATATGTTTATATATACCTATATACATGTATTTCAAAACTATTTTTAAAATTATACCAATTTAATTGTCCAATATTTGAGAGATCCCTTAGAATTTTGAACTTAGCTTAAACATGTTTGAATATAATTAATGGAAATAATTAGTGAATAACCATTTCTTAATTGTTCACTAATCTTATCTTTAATTATATGTCTTATATTTAATCCTTGCATGCTTAAGTTGTGCACCCACAACTTAGATTTAGGCTCTCCCAGATCTAGGATTTGTTTGGTGTGATTACATGTTATTTATATTAAGTTTAAGTGTTAATTGAAACCTTAATTTAAACCCCTTTAAGCTTAGTGACATCATTAAGGACAATAATTAAAGGCATATAGAGAACTTAGAGAAATTCAAATAATTAGGATACACCTCCTATTGACTTGAAATTTGAACCACTTAAACTTAGTGACACTCTCAGCCCATAGAAAATTTTTCATTTGTTTTAAAAATCATTAAGCACCTTAATTAATTCACTTAAGCTTGAACCCTTAATTAAACATTAAACCTTCAAGAACTTCTAATTAATCAAATTTAAATACAAAAAATATAAATAATACCTCAAACTGATCAAAATTTAAACCTTAATCAATGAATAATAAACTCCCTTTGATTTGACAGCCAACCTTAACTTTATTTAATTTTAAGTGAAATTAAATATTTAATTAATTTAATTAATTAAAAAGAATTAAAAATTCTAAAAAATTCCCAAACACTTGGGAACCTCTCCTTAAGTCATTCCTGACCTTTGGAGTTGATTTCAAGGAGTTTGGAGTTCATTTAGAGCAAAATCATCAAAAACCCCGTTAATTGAACCAATTTAAAAATTCAATAAATTGTCTAAACTTCAATCCTATATAACTAAATATAAAAAAATCCAAATCTAGCAAACTTAGTGTCTAACAACTCATCTTAAGATCTAATATTTTGTGAAAATATTAAATTTTCAGAATATAACTTTGATTAAAAAATTAATTTTTAACCCTTAATTAAATGATTAAAATATTCTAAAAAATTTCTAAAACTCAAAAAAATCACTCTAAAACTCCAGAAATCTTTAATCAACCTTAAACCAACAATCAACCATCCTTAATTAAAATTTCTTCATAGAAAAACCACTTTTAGCTTAAATCCAACTCGACCTTCTACCATTAATAAATATAGAGAATCTCACATTTTTAACATATTCCATAATAAGATTAATGAGTCTTGGAGGAAACCCAAACAAACTTAACAACTTAGTTAGAGTTGTCCAACCAATACCATCATATGCCTACTCCATATCAACTTTAACCGCCATTTGTCCTGTCTTGGAATTTGAAAATTTGAACTTATTGAAGATTTCTCTAGCCAATAAACAATGATCCGACATAAATCTACCAGGCACAGAAGTAATTTGATCTTTAGTAATGATCTTTGACAAACAAAATTTCACACGGTTTACTATCATTCTAGTCACCACCTTATAAATCGATTGGCACAAGCTAATGGGTCTGAATTGCGAAGGCTCCATTGGATTATTTACCTTTGGGATTAGAAAATTTAATGTGTCCTTCCATTTGGGATGCATCTCTCCATTTGTAAAAAAGCCATTAACTGCTCTCCATAAATCATCTTTAATAATACTCTAGTAGAATTTGATAAAAGAGGCAATAATACCATCAAACCTGGAGATTTATTGTTCCCCAAGTTCTTGACAGCTTCCAACATTTCATCTTGAGTAAAATAGCATTAAGCATATCCCATTTAGCATTATCAATTCTTTGATGATTAAACACTTCAGGCCAATCCGAGAGCTTGCAATCCCTTGGCTTCCATTTCTAATTGAAGAAATTAACGAAAATAGATTCAATTCTGTCTTGATCTACCACAAGGCCTTCACTAGCATTATTTATTTGATTAATTTGCTTCCCATTTTTTCTAGCTAAAGCATAATCATGAAAGAACTTTGTATTTGTATCACCTTCTTGGATCCATCTTATTTTAGCTCTATGATTCCACCAGGTTGCTAATCGTGCCAAAGTAACATTCAACTCTCACACTTTACTCCTTAACATAAGAAGATCTTGATGATTAAGGCCCTCATCCATGGCTTCTTTAAGTTGCTGCTCCATGATCTCCTTCTTCAAAGCCTCCTTCAAGGCAGATAAGTCCTTTGTTCTTATTCCAATAATACAAAGCTTTCAACACTCTGTTCAACTTCCCCTTAAGGATTTCAACATCATTGGTATAATCAGATATTCTCCAAGCTTTTAGCACCACATTCCACACTGTATGGGTAGGATCTCCAAATATCTTCAAACCTGATAAATTTGTGAACTGGCCTTGATGTATCATTTAGCTTAAAAATAATAGGAGAGCAATCTGAAGCAACTCTCACTAGATGCCTTACCAAAACATATGGGACCTTCTAAAGAGCTACATAATTTAATAAGCATCTATCCAACCTTTTCCAAATCCTTGAATACCAAGTATACATTGGTCAAATAGTACTTGTATCATGCAAATCATTGTTAGCTAAAATGGACTTCATTTCTTAAGGACCATGGGAGAAGATAAACCTTTTCCCCCCTCTTTTGTCTTCCTTGGAAAAACTACAATTAAAGTCACCTCCCACTATAGAAGGAATATCACCCACCAATTCCTTCTCAAGACTTTCACATAAACATTTTCTAGCCCACACATCCTTACTCCCATACACCGTTGCAACATTCCATTCCCCTTATTTGGAATTTGGAAACACCCAAACACAACCTGAGACAAATCAAAAGCAACATCAAAACTACCCTTCGACCACTTCCAATGAATAAGAATATCCCTAGAAGTACCATTAGTAGGATGGTGAAAAAATCCCAATCCACACTAATAATCCTATTAACATCATTTCTATCCAAACAAGACAACTTCGTCTCTACCAACCTAATAAAAAACACCTTATTATCCCTAACAAACTCCCTAAGATACAAAGAAACCTCTTTATATTTGGCTCCTCTACAATTCCAAAATAAGAAAGAAGATATCACAAAATAAGTGGGGAATGGTCCACAACACCATGCCAACCACCTCCTTCTCCTCTTCTTCTTATAGGGATATCATCAATGGACCCTAAAGATTTAACTTCTTTAGCAAGCTTCTGTTTATATATCTACCAGAACTCACATCCAAAACACCACTTATAAGAGATAAACTTTTATCTATTTTCATAGAAGTTTTCACAACTACATCAAAATCTTCTAATGAATGTCCACCATTACCACTAGCTAATGGATTATCTTAAAGAAGAGATGATTCATTATTAATAGGCTTCATATCCATAGCCAACTGAGAATTATGAATTCCAGGATATGTAGACTTATTTGCATTCAAGCGTTTAATGCTTCTTTAGCATTACATTCCACCTTCCATTTGCATTACTCTAGAAAGTTCAATTAAGTACTGAATTATTGATGCAATAAATTTTATTACCCTTAGAAGTGACATTAATAACCTATACATCTAGCTTCATTTGTTCATCATCTTCATATTTATCACTAGTAGGCACCATAAGCACACTAAACTTGTTTGTATTTTCCAAACAATTATCCTAATTGTCATTCAGCTCACGATCCTTAGTGTAAATGGAATTAGAATCTCCCATACTATTATCTTCAAGTCCATCCAGAGGGGGAACCTATATATTACAATCTTTCTTGTTTAGCTCCTTGTTTCCAAAAGGTCTCCTCTTCCTATTATGAAATTTTACGTGGATCCACAGTCCATGTGTAGTTTCAACATATTGCAATTTATTCAAACCACCCTTATTTGCTTCATTTGGAAAGGGAATTTAGGCATCATTATTATGATAATTATTCTTGTCAGAAGCAACATCTACTTCAACTAACCTTATGCCAAATTTTCCACATTTGAAACAAAAAGAATATATTTTCTCATACTCTATTTTCTGAAAAAAGTCCTCCACCCAAACCGTCCACCCAAATACCTTCTGGAAATTTGGCATCTAGATTAATTCGCACACAAACTCTTGTGAATTCCCTTCTTCTCCATTTGAACCTGTTTCAATCAAAGAGCATAGAGACATCGACCTTAGAAGCTATCTTAGTTATATTAATCTTATCCTAACAATGTAGCGAGAGATGCAACATTCTTATCCAAACAGAAGAAGATAATCCCTTCAATGAAAGGGGAAAAGAAGGAGGCGTCCATCTATCAATTCCGACAATATAACCACCCACATACTAAGGACCTCCATTCATAACTCCCTCTAAAGCTTCCGATGAATGAAAAGAACATAAAATCCAATCTAACCCTAGTTATGTTAAATGTAATCCTCCAAATTTGCTCCATTGCTTTCTCAATTCCACACTACAAAATGGAAAGGGAACATTATTTGCTAAAACTTTCACAACCAAAGACTTCTTCAACACTTGAGCATTGGCATTCTTCTGGTCTGAATTAAGCTTCAAAGCAATTCCATCTTCTAACATTTCAGTAGAAATAAGATTCAGATTAACTTTTATATGATGGTTAACATTCCATGAATTTGGCATATTCTGAATATTCACAGATTCCTCAACCAATACAGACTTATTCATCAAATTACTAGGCTCTATAGCATTCACCATCACAACAAGATTAGTTTGAGCATATGAGATATAATCTAGATTCATGACATTACCAATTGTATGTACAGAAGGATCAGACACATTAGGTGTAGTAAATTTATTGACTTTCAGCTTCAAACCAGAAGACTACGTTTCAAAATCATTCTTCATAGGATTTGGAGTCTTCAATATTGGCTGCGTAGATATAGGAGTAATTTGATTATCCCCAATCATTTTTGCTTTACCTTTAACCATAGTTTTTCGTTACAGTGGTGGTCGAAATCTTTCTCTGATTCGTAAAGCTGAACTCCTCAGAGATATGTTCCAAGATCTTTCTTCAGGGAGCGACGCGGCACCTTTGTAGCGTCCAAATCATCCTGAAAGCCTTTTTCCTTGGCCGGTGATTGATGGAGAGGAGGAGGAATGACAGACAGCGATCACTAGTAGTCCTCCTCCGCCATACCTAACTTGTCGCGAAAAAATAAGAAATATGAAATTAGAAATCCCTTTCTCTCACTAGAAAAAACTTGGCATTTCTCTCACTAGAGAACACCCATTATGTGTTGTATTATATAACCTTATAAGTGTGCTAATCCATAATTGAATGTTAGTCCAAAAAAAATGTCTTTATTTTTTTAAAACAAAATGAGTTGACCAACTTTTGAGAAGGTGTTGGCAATCTCCATTGTGCTTCTTGCCATGATCTCACCATTATATACTTGTAGGAAAGCAATAGAGAAAGAAGATGTGGCTGTCATTAGTTCTCATTCTTCTAATCTCTTGTATTAGTTTATTAGGTTTGATCCATACTAGTCATGCACCGAAACCTACATAGATAGTGTAACCACTTTTTCATCTCTATCACCAACTTCTGCTAATGCACACTACATGCAACCTCTCCTATTTATCACTTATCGATAGCTCTCCAATTCTCAAATTACCCATATTTTAAAAAGAATTTTATTTTCTTCTTAGGGTTGGTAATTGGCAACCCTGGACACAGTGATGGAGCAAGAAATATTTTTATGTGGGGGCACAAATTATCAACACTAAAAAGAACCCTCAACTTTTTTCATACTACATGTACTTGAAATTTATCCTTTTTTTTTCAATTTTGAAATCCATTTGTGTCGAAGCTATCACTATTTTCTTTCTCTCCTATTATGGTCTATAATGATAACAAAATAAGTAATAAGCCGCATCTTTGATGAGACTGTATTCTAACCAAACTTTGTAATCATTAGACTATATAGGATTAAATCTTCGTAATTTATTTTAAATTTGTGTTTATGGGAATTCATAATCCCAAGGCCTACAAGGACCTCTTAATAAGTGTGTTCTTCTCACTCTATCCCTATAATTAGTATCATAATATGAAAATTTTTCTTAATACAGGGTCAATCGATAAATCATCAAAATTTTCTACACTAAGATATTTAAAATATGTATTAGTATGAACACAATAGACATTTTTCTCAACAACTTAGCCTTTCTTTTAAAGTATCTCTCCATATCTATTACAAAAATATGCTGATATATTATTACATAAAAAGGAATAAACATTTTTGAACAACATAACAAAATATTTTAATGAATATATTTTAATTTATGTGCAAATATTTTACATTCTTCGAATCGAAAACTTTGATCGTCCTTTCGACAATATACAAAATTTTAATTTTTAAAACCATCTTCTCTAAAAAAATTTTAAATAGATTAGAGATTAAATAAATATATTACACTCATCGGAGAATGATAAGATAAATTAAAAAACTAGTTCATATAAAAAATTAAAATTTACTCGAGTGAAAAAATAAATACAAATTATATGAAAACTTTTTTATTAAAAATATCAAAATATTGTTTTTTAACATTCTTTTTGGCTTTTTGCGCATCACAACAAGAGAGATGCTAGAGAGAGATGGCTTTTTGAACATACCGAGAGTAGGAGAGAAAATGAATTTTTAATATGGTTTGCATAAATGGCTATGGGGGGGGAGAGAGAGAGAGAGAGAGAGAGAGAGAGAGAGAGAGAGAGAGAGAGAGAGAGAGAGAGAGAGAGAGGGAGAGAGAGAGAGATAGAGAGAGAGAGATGTTAAAACTTGTTAAATATGAATTAGGTTGTTAGACCTAAGCTTATGTCCCAATGGTTAACCAAGAGGGGGGTGAATTGGTAATTTAAAAATCCCTCTTTTAAACCGATTAATTTTTTAATAAAAATTAAAAAATATTTTTCAACCACAGATAACAATAGCAGTAAAGTAAAAAAGGAAAAGTGGTGGAAAATAAAAGATACAAGATTTATAGTGGTTCGATCAAACACGACCTACATCCACTCCCTGAAGTCTCCCACTTCACGTATTGCACTATTACCACAAGTGTCTCTCCTTTTTCCCCCACAGCTAGGCGGAGAAACCTCCTCAAAAACTCTCTTCCACCACTACCCGGTGCGGTAGAGAACCGTCATTCTTTTATACCCTCCAAGTGTTGATAGAGAATCGTCGTCCTTTTACACCCTCCAAGTGTTGGCAGAGAACCATGGGCTGTTCACACTCTCCAACTGTAGGCAGAGAACCTTCATCCTTTCACACTTCTCCAAGTGTAGGCAGAGAACCCTTCATCTGTTTACACTCCTCGAGTGTTGGCAAAGAATCGGATCTCCTTGAAAGATTTTCTTACGAGAATTCTAGAAGGACAAGAGAAAAGAGTGAAGTAATCATAATTTTACAAATGGAGACTCTTACCTTTGAGTACCCAAGTGAATCCTTCATGCTCCAGGAGTAAGAACTCTCCTCCAAACGCTCTCTCTCACTCTCTCCTTAAATCTCCCTTCAGTATGCACGAAGACAAATGAACAAAAAGATTTCTTCATAATTTTAAGTGGCCCTTTTATAAGAAAGACATGAAAAACAATCCAAAAATTATAAAATTTCAATTCTGTACATTCATGATCATCTCGTACGATCGATTTTCATACGTACGAACAATGTAAAAACTATTTTCATACGACCACAATGTGCGTGGTTACGAACTGCCTTCGTACCTGATCATCATCCCGTACAATCATTTTTCATCCAGTACAAACTGTTATTTCCAACGTTCGTTGGGATGAAAAAGCAGGACGGATCACAAGTTCATAGAATAGAGGACATCATCTTGGGACGATGGGGTCAATTCGTCTGGATGAATAGTTTAAAGCATGAGTCCAAAGGAAATCGTTCAGGGATGAATAGGAAAATTGTCTGGACGAGCAGTTCAAAATGAAAAATCTTGAGGACATCGTCCAAGGACGAACATGAAAAATTGTCTGGATGAATAATTCAAAGTGAGAGTGACAGACATGAAAATCGTCTGGACGAATAGTTCAAAGTGAGAGTCCAAAAGACATTATTCTGAGATGAACATGAAAATCGTCTGGACGACTAGTACAAAGTGAGAGTCTAGAAGACATTGTCCAGGGACGAACATGAAAATCTTCTGGATGAATAGTTCAAAGTGAGAGTCCAGAGGACATCATCCAGGGACGAACATGAAAATCATGTGGACGACTAGTACAAAGTGAGAGTCCAGAGGACATCATACAGGGATGAACATGAAAATCGTCTGGATGAATATGACTTAGAAAAATTTTTACTCACCCTCTATTCGTTCTATTTGCTCTTGTCGGAGTATAACTGACCTGATCGTCCCATACGAACATAGTTCGTCCTGTTCGATCAGTATTAAAAATTGTGAATTTTAAAGCTCTCCCCAAGTGTGTGTGTGTGTGCTGGGTTACTTAATTACAGTCACACTCTCTCAGATTCAAGTAATGGTAAAATACACTCCAAGTTACAAAATATTGTTACAAAATATTATAAGAAGATCTTAACTTGAAGTCTTCAACAATCTTGAGTATGATTTCCCTTGAATATTAGTACACACAAGAGCCAAAAACAATTCTTCTAAAATGTATTAGGAGAAAATGATAATCAAAACAATAATATTTGGAATCGTCAAAACATATAAGTTGCAAGAATGTAAAGCATACAAAGCTAAGTAGCAACTCTCTCAATAAACTCCCCCTTTTTTATGATGGTAAAATAATTATTGTTTGTATAATTTTCAAATTCCTAAGTTTCTCCTAAACTCCCCCTGAATAAATAAGCATGTGAAAATAAGGGACATTTTTGTTTGAACTAATCCCAATTTTTTAATTTTAAAATTTTTACACACTCTTTTTTTTTTTGAAGAATTGCATCAAATTGCATTAAAAACAAAACAAGAACTAATTACAAGTAAAAAACGGATCACATTCCTCCTTGATTAAATTTAACAACAAGGAAGGAATGCCAAATTTTTTTACACTTAAAACACACAACAACACTCAAAACACACAACAACAAAAATCAAAATATGAACATAAAAACACTAACAACATGTCAAAAACACTTCAAACTAAACATACTTCAAATAATATTTCTCCCTCTTTTTGATAATAGTAAAAAGAGAAGAAGAGATAAATCAAACCAATCCAGAAATGTAAGAAGTCATATGAAAATCCTTTGATAAACGATCCTTTAAAGAGATTGAGTTATATTTATAAATAAAAATTAAATGCCATTAGAGAAATAGAATTATTCATATGATTTAAGTATAGACATAACATAGACAAGAAAAAAAATCAAAATCATGAATCAGTTTAGACAATGAGATAAGCAAAATCATTGTAAAGTGGATGAATGTAAAATTTATATATTTCAAAATTTAATACAAAATAAAATTAAACGAAAGATTAATTTGAGTTTAAACTTTAAAAGATTGAGGAAAGAACATATACTTGTGGTGTTTTGCACATTTTTTTAATATTTGTGGCACACTTTGTGAGTCTTTTACATGTGGGCTTATTTTGTGCCTCTTTTTAAAATTGTAAACTATTGCGTATTCTTTTAATTTTTTTTTTACATTTGTACAGTTTATTGATCTTTCTAAAATCGATAATCTAAAATATTAAATTTCTCTAAATATAATAATATTTTTATTGAAAAGAGAAATAAAAAAATAAGAAAACATCAAATTTACAATAATCATATTAAAAATTATGTTAGTCTAACAAGAAACATGAGATTGACACTCTTAAGTAAATCAAGTTATAACACAACTTAAAATTTTTAAAAATTTAGATTTTCTAATGAATTCAATTTTGTATTGCAATTCAAAATATAGCACTTGTTAGATAAATATTTTAAGAATGATCATATAGGCTAAGACACATTTCTAAAAAGAAATTAAAAACACTAAAATAAGATAGGATAACTTTTTTTGATATCAATGGTAGAACATAGTACATTGTGCATGGATGATATCAATAAAAAGATATTCATGACACAAAAACATAAACACATAAAAACTAATAAATCATATTACATCACAAAAAAAGATAAAAACATAAACACCAACATCACATAACATCCTATCACATCAAGTCATCACATGTAGAGAAAGCATGAAAGAAGTATGATCATCACTCTAAAGGGCTCTGATCTGGAGGAGAAGGTTAGTTGAAAATATTAAAATAGATATTCATCATAGTTATATTTGTATTAACTGATTCAATTTGACCCCCAACCCATATCCTGCTGATATTGATAGTCCTGCTACTGAAGATGAGTTTCAATTTGATCAAAATGTTGATCAAAATGACTCTCAAGACGATGAAATTGCTGGACCATATCCTGAAAGTTTTGTCTATGAACAGGTGCATGTGTAGCTCTTCTCCTTTCCTCATCAGAGTCATTACTTAGCACATGTGTATCTTTGTTAAAGATTGCTCGTAATGATGTATCATTATAGTAGACAGGCTCTTTTAGATTTTAAACAGGGTGAACTAGTTTATACTTCTTCCCTAAAATATAGATCACAAGGTGTCCTAAGGCTATATTCTTCTTTCTTTTGTGGGAGACATGGCTAATCTCAAAAAGTCCATACATGTAGTACATGATCATTTATGCTTCATCTATAAGTTGGCTAGTCATAATTAGATATGTCACTATGGAAAGAAGAGGAGTAATATTTACTCGATCACCAGCTTTAGGAATAATAGAGGTACGAAGAACATGCTAGATGGTTTGGGCATTTTGATTAAGAGTTGTCACCTTAGGTAAATGAAGCATCCCTCCAAACCCTCTAATAACTTCATTTATCACAGTCCATTCAAAGTTGGAGGAAGAGGTCAGGGTATGGGCTCTAATCCTTTGAGTTCTTAAGTTTAAAAAAACCCCCAAATCTTCTTTTATAATCTCTACCTTCTTCTTAAAAACATAAGACCTAATCACACACTGGTATAAATTAAACGACATGTTTACAAGGAAGCACTGAAATGATTCCTTATTATAGAAGTGGATTAGAGTCAGAATAAAAGCAAACTTGGTAGAAACAAAAGAGCCCACCACTTTAAACGTGAGTTGTTTTTGGAGAAGGACTCTAGAGGGGGTGATTTTTGCGGATACGAACCTAGGAAAAGACTCCTCATTTTATTTGGACAGAAAGTTCTCTCCTGAAGTTTAAGAGGAAGATCCCCTAGTTAGTTCCATTGCTTGCCTAACTCTTTTACTTGAACTAGCCATGGAGAAGATCAAGGAGATTAGAAGATTGAAAGGGTTTTTGTAGTGAATGAAGTTTGAGTTCTAAACCTTTCAATTTAAAGAAAAAATGATCGTTCGTACGAACGAAAATAATTTCGTCTCGTACGATATTGGGTTCATACATACAAAAAAAAATTTTGTATGTATGATTGAATGTGTCCAAAAATGTAACGCCTTTTCAAAATCATGTAAGTTATGAGGCATCCTTTCGTACAGGCTTTTGACCAAATGATCGTACAAACGAATAGGTGTTCGTCTGGGACGATTAGTTATTTAAGATTATTTTTATGACGGTTTGAAACATCCCCCACATTGAATTGCCACATATTCGTATAAATGAACTGAATGTTCATACATACGATCAGAAATAAAAAATTAATCTTTATCGGTATAACCATCTACATGCGTACAAACAATTGAATACATATCGTCCGGACGATCGTCACAATCGTACAGACAAAATGTATTGAAAACTAAAAAATTGCATGCAAACTGATCGAATCAACAGTTAATACTCTACACAATTCGTCCCGTATGAAAATAATTTCGTACAGATGATTGACACACTGAAATTTTCATTCCATAGCTCAAAAAATAGGAATTTTGATGTGAAAAATATTTGTAACAGTTAAACAAGAAAAATTCAAAAACAAACACGAACAAAAAATGAATAAAAAAAATCACAAAATCAGAAAATAAACAACATACTAACATAAACACACATCAATGTTGCAGAAATATTTTAATTAAGCATTCAAATCAATCACACCAAGCCTTGTTCTTAATGTACAAAAAGTATCAAAGGCTAGTGGTTTTGTAAAAATGTCTGCAAGTTGATTTTTAGTTGAAACATGAATGAGTTCAATTTCTCCTTTGGATACATGATCCCTTATGAAATGATGCTGATGTCTATATGTTTGGTTTTTGAATGTTGAATATAATTTTTAGAAATACAAATAGCACTAGTATTATCATAATAAATGGGAATAGTGCCTATTATTAATCCTTAATCAATCAACTGTTATTTCAACCAAAGTACTTGTGCCACACAACTTTCTAAGACAATGTATTCAGCTTCAGCAGTTGATAGGGCTATAGAATTTTTATTTTCTATTGGACCAAGAGACTAAAGAATTTTTAATAAATTGACATGTTCTAAAAGTGCTCCTTCTAACAACCCTAAAACCTGTAAAGTCTAAATCTGGATATCCAATTATTTTAAATAAAGAGCTATACTTAGGATACCAAATTCCTAAGTTTTGAGTTCCCAAGAGATACCTTAAAATCCTTTTTATTGCTGTCAAATGTGATTCTTTTAAATCTAATTGAAATCTAGCATATAAGCAAACACTAAACATGATATTGGGTTGGCTAGCTATCAAATGAAGTAAAGATCCAATTATTCTCCTAAATTTCTTTTGATCAATAGGTTTTCTCTTAGGATCTTTATCCAATTGAACTGAGGAACTCATAGGTGTACTAACAGGTTTAGCATTGTCCATTTTATATTTTTTGAGGATGTCCTTAACATACTTAGACTGACTAAAAAATATACCCTCCTTAATTTACTTAATGCTAAAGCCTAAAAAGTAGCTCAGATCTCCCATTAGACTCATCTCAAATTCACTACTCATTATTTTAGAAAACTCATTACAAAGATTTTTATTTGTCAATCCAAAGATGATATCATCAACATAAATTTGTACAATGAGTATATCCTCTCTTAATTTCTTCAAAAAGAGAGTTATGTCCACACTTCTTTTTTTAAAAGATCTCTCAAGTAGGAAGGTGCTCAACCTCTTATATCAAGCCTTAGGTGCCTGTTTCAATCCATATAATATATTTTTCAATTTAAAACATGATTCGGGTGTTTAGAATTCTCAAAGCCTGGAGGTTGTTCCACATAAACATCTTCTTGAATTACCTCATTTAAAAAGATACTTTTAACACCCTTTTGATATAATTTAAATCCTCTGAAATAGGCAAAGGCTAACAAATCCCTAATTGATTCAAGTCTAGCTACAGGGGCAAAAGTCTCCTCAAAATTAATTCCTTCAATCTAATTATACCGCTTAGCCATCAATCTAGCCTTATTTCTAATGACTACTCCTGAGTCATTCATTTTGTTCTTAAATACCCACTTAGTTCCAAGTATACTTTGATCCTTTGGCTTTGCAATTAATTCCCAAACTTCATTTCTTACAAATTAATTTAATTCTTTTTATATAGCCAATATCCAAAATTCATCTGAAAGTGCTTGATCAATATTTGTGGGTTCTATCATTGAAATAAAGGTTGAATGATTGACTTCTTTGTTCAGTCTATGCCTAGTCCTCACACTCTCACTAGGTTCACCTATAATCAATTCATTTGGGTAAACTTTAGAAAATCTCAAATCTCTAGGCTTTGGGTTTTCTATCTCCAAAATTTCATCCAAATTTATTTTCTCAAACTTTTGGGAGTCAATCTCTATTTCATCCTCTTCAACAATCGGCTCTTCCAAAATTCTAGATTCATCAAATATAACATGTATGGATTCCTCAACCACCAAAGTTCTTTTATTGAATACTCTATAAGATTTTTTGACACTTGAGTATCCTATAAAAATTCTTTCATCTAATTTTGGATCAAATTTTTCTAAAGCAGATTTTTCATTATTATGTATGAACACCTTACATCCAAAAATATGTAAATGAGACAAATTAGGTGTTCTTCCCTTTAGTAACTTATAGGGTGTTTTATTTAAGTTTGATCTAACATTCACCCTATTCGGAACATAACATGTTGTGCTAACTACCTCAGCCCAAAAATATTTAGGAAGTGAATATTCTGCCAACATAGCTCGAGCATCTTTTATTAATGTTATATTTTTTCTTTCGACTACCCCATTTTACCTGAGAGATTCTAGGTGAAAAAAAATTGTGATCAATTTCTTTCTCCTTACAAAAATTCTCAAATTTTTCATTATCAAATTCTCCTCCATAATCAATTTGAATTGTCTAAATCTCACATCCTAGTTTTCTTTGAATCCACGTCAAAAAACTCTAAACTCCTCAAATAATTCACTCTTATGATATAGAAATCTATCCCATGTGAATCTAGAGTAATCATCAACAATTACAAATCCGTATACCTTCCCTCCTAGACTTACAATTCTAAGTGGTCCAAAAAGATCCATATGTAAAATCTCTAATGATTTACTAATTTTAAGATCCTTATTAGACTAAAAAGATGATTTTACCTTTTTTTCTAATTGACATGCATCGCAATGGTGGTCCTTAGTAAAGTCTAGTTTTGGTATACCTCTCACTAAGTTCTTTTGGGTAATCTTCCTAACGTTTTTCATGCCAGAGTGACAAAGTCTCCTATACCAAAGCCACGACTCATCAGAAATAGTTTTTAAACAAAAAGTAGTAGGAGTTTTTTTATAGTTCAAGTCTAGCATATACACATTATTTACCCTTATACCATACAAAACATTAGTATCATTCAGGCTTAATATGTAGCTAGTAGGAAAAAATTTAACATATTATCCTTTATCATATAACTGGCTAATACTTAACAGATTATGCTTTACATCTTCTACAAGTAGTATATTCTCAATTAAAAAGTTTTTAAGATTTTCAATCATACCTGACTCTACCACATTCCTTATGGTGTTATCTCTAAGTGTAACCCTGCCTCCACTCTTGGCTTCCAGCAATATGAATTGTGCAGTATCTCCAGTCATATGCTTTGAGCATCCGCTTTCCAGGTACCATATGCTCTCATAAGGCCTTGTGTGAAAGCGATCCTGCAAAAATATCAAACATTAAACTTGGAAACCCAAACCAGTTTGGGTTTACCTTTTTGTAAATTATAAATAGATGCATGTATGTTATATCTAGGTTTATGCATCTTAGGCTTCTACACCAAATAAATTTTTCTTTCTAATATACAGGTGTGTGTTATATGTCCAATCAATCCATGATTATGACATTTGACTCCTGAAAATGGGTTTCTTAATCTTCTATAGTTTTTTATCTATTTATGAATTGCATAAATTTAGGATACAAAATAAGATTCATGAAATCTTGAAGTCTTGGTGGTATCCTATTATCCTCGAGAGCTTTTATCTTTAGTTTATAAAATGAATTCATATCTTCCAATATATGATTTGTATAATTCATCCGATAGTTTTTGCTCTCAGATTCATCCTTAAAATCTTTAAATTCTTTTTCAAATTCTGTATATGATGATTTTAAGTTTTCATGGTTCTTATTCAAATCGTCAAACTCATCAAGTAATTTCATGTGGTTGTTATCAGTTAAAGCATGATCTTTTCTAAGGATATATTGTTCTCATTGTAGTTCTTGTAACTCTAAGTTCAGACTAGCATGTATTTTCTTTAACTTTCTATATGCAATATATATGCATTCTGAGACTTCTAAAAGTTCATTATAAGTCAAGTCACATACCTCTCTTTGATCTGATTGATTAAAATAATCAGCAATCAAGCACAGATTGGTGACTTCCTCTTCCTTTTCCGTCTCCGATGAGTCTGAAGCTGAGTCCGCCCAGAAAGCTTTTTGGAATTTCTTCTTGCCCTTCTTCACCATTAGTTTCTCCTCTACTTTCTTCTTACTAGGAGTTACTTTGAGTTTTGGGCATTCTAACTTAATATGTCTAGGTTTCTTATACTCATAATAAATAACATCATTTGAAACCTTGATATTTCTATTAAATTTACCTCAATTTCATTGCTGACATCTCTTTTGTTTCCTTTTTAGAAAGCTTATAAACTGTCTAGTCATCAAAGCTATGTTGTCCTCATCATCAGGTACAGATTAATCACTGTCTGACTCCTCCAGTTTTAGTGCAATATTCTTCTCCATTCATGGTTCTCCTATAACAATCTTTTTTTAACTCACTCCTTGCTCATAAGCAATTAGTGATCCAGGAAGATTGTCAATAGATTAAATATTTAAATCTTTAGACTCTATAATTGCAGTTATTTTAGCATCATAAGTAGTAGGTAAATAACAAAGTATCTTATTAATCATTTTAGCATTCGTTAGTTCTGTACCCATTGCATGTAAAGAGGTGATTATTTATGTGAATCTTGTGTACATATCAGAAATAGATTCATTGGATTTCATATAAAATAGTTCATAGTCATGCAACAAGATATTAAGTCTAGATTTTTTAACTTTATTAGTCCCCTCATAAGTTATGCAAAGTCTATCTCATATATCTTTCCACTTTTACAAGTGAAAACTCATATGTAATCTTCAGATTTAAGAGCACAAAAGAAACTATTCAAGCATTTAGCATTAAGCTATGCTAAATCACGTTCTTCTACTATCCAGTCCGCAAAGGGTGTTTCAACTCTAACTTCATCAACTAATCTAGTTGGTTTTGTATATCCTTCCTGAATTAAGATCCACATATGATAATCTAGTGACTGTAAAATATAGACATGCGTGTTTTCCAAAAATTAAAAGGAATACTATAAAACAAGGGAGGTCTAGTTATAGAGTAACCTTCCGTTGTGTTTTGGTTTCCAAAGGTAGCCATGGTCATTAATAAAAAAGAAGTCTAAACTTATGATTTTGAAACTATACTCTGATAACACTTGTTTAAACTTGTTAAATATGAATTAGGTTGTTAGAGCTAAGCTTATGTCCCAATGGCTAACCAAGAGGGGGTGAATTGGTAATATAAGAATTCCTCTTTTAAACCAATTAAATTTTTAATAAAAATTTAAAAAGATTTTTTAACCACAAATAACAAAAGCAGTAAAGTAAAAAAAGGAAAAGTAGCGAAAAATAAAATACATAAGATTTATAGTGATTCGGTCAAACATGACCTATATCCACTCGCTGAAGTCTCCCACTTCAGGTATTGCACTATTACCATAAGTGTCTCTCCTTTTGCCCCAACTGCAAGGTGAAGAAGCCTTCACAGAAACTCTCTTCCACCACTACCCGGTGCGGTACAGAACCGTCGTCTTTTTACACCCTCTAAGTGTTGGCAGAGAATCGTCATCCTTTTACACCCTCCAAGTGTTGGCAGAGAACCGTCGGCTGTTAACACTCTCCAAGTGTAGGAAGAGAACCTTCGTCCTTTCACACTTCTCCAATTGTAGGCAGAGAACCCTTCGTCTGTTCACACTCCTCGAGTGTCGGTAGAGAACTGGATCTCCTTGAAAGATCTTCACACGAGAATTCTGGAAGGATAAGAGAAAAGAGTGAAGTAATCATAATTTTACAAATGGGGATTCTTACCTTTGAGTACCCAAGTAAATTCTTCATGCTCCAGTAGTAAGAACTCTCCTCTAAACGCTCTCTCTCACTCTCTCCTTCAATCTCCCTTCAGTATGCACAAAGACCAATGAACAAAAAGATTTCTTGACAATTTTAAGTGGCCCTTTAATAAGAAAGACACGAAAAATGGTCGAAAAACTATAAAATTTTAATTATGTATGTTCATGATCGTCCCGTACGAATAGTGTAAAAGTTGTTACATACGACCTCAATGTGCATTAGTACGAACTGCCTTCGTACCCGATCATGATCCCGTATGATCATGGTTTGTCCGGTAAGAACCGTTATTTCCAAGGTTCTTTGGGATGAAAAACAGGATGGATCACAAGTTCATAGAATGGAGGACATCGTCTTGGGATGATGGGGTCAATTCATCTGGACGATTAGTTCAAAGCAGTAGTCCAGAGGAAATTGTCCAGGGATAAACGGGATAATCATCTAGACGAACAGTTCAAAATGAAAAATCTAGAGGACATCATCCAGGGACGAACATGAAAAATTGCCTGGACGAATAGTTCAAAGTGACAGTCCAGAGAATATCGTCCAGGGACGAACATGAAAATCGTCTGGACAAATAGTTGAAAGTGAGAGTCCAGAGGACATCGTCTAGGGACAAACATGAAAATCGTCTGGACGACTAGTTCAAAGTGAGAGTCCAGAGGACATCGTCCAGAGACGAACATGAAATCGTCTGGATGACTAGTACAAAGTGAGAGTCTAGAGGACATCGTCCAAGGATGAACATGAAAATCGTCTGGACGAATATGACTTAGAAATTTTTTTGCTCACCCTCTGTTCGTTCCATTTGCTCTTGGAAGAGTATAATTGACCTGATCGTCCCGTACGAACATAGTTCGTCCTGTACGATCAGTATTAAAAATTGTGAATTTTAAAGCTCTCCCCCGGTGTGTGTGTGTGCTGAGTTACTTAATTAGAATCACACTATCTTGGATTCAAGCAAATGTAAAATATAGACTCCTAGTTACAAAATATTATAAGCAGATCTTGATTTGATGTCTTCAACAATCTGGAGTATGATTTTCCTGAAATGTTAGTACACATAAGAGCCAAAAACAATTCTTCCAAAATGTGTTAGGAGAAAATAATAATATTTGGAATCATCAAAACATATAAGTTGCAATAATATAAAGCATGCAAAGCTAAGTAGCAACTCTCTCAACAGGAGAGAGAGAGAGAGAGAGAGAGAGAGAGAGACGATTCCAGGTTACGATTACTGATGAGAAAACAGCAATGCGAACTTGATCGGAGACAAGGACGACCACGGTAACGTCGAGATGAGGAGAGGCGATATTTTTTTTTTGCATTCGCGGATTTTTAATCTATGATTATATATAAAAAGTATTTAAAATAAAATTAAAACAAATCATATTGCCAGTGGGGGCACGTGCCTCCATTGCCCCCATTGTGCTTCTGACCCTGCCTGGACATATCTTTTTATTTTATTTTATTTTTATTTAAGACATTCAGGTGAATTAAGATAAACTCATATACGCATCATATATGCAAGATATGAATCAAAGTCCTATTAGTTGGTAGCAATAGCACCCAATTGACCAAGTTGAGATGCATCCTTGGGCATAATTTGGTTCCGCCCATATATCTCATATAGTTAAAAATATAATTAGTATATATCATTATTATGATAAGATTTCATTAAGTCATATCATGTCATATATATATATATATATATATATATATATATATATATATATATATATATATATATATATATATATATATCCTAAGGACGTAAAATAATTTATTACACTTGTACCCCATGGCAATAAAATATCGAAGAGCTTCTCCCTCTCTCTCCCTCTCTCTCTTTCTCTCTCTAAGCAAATCTTATATGCAAGTACCGAGTATTGCCCATAAAAAAAAATTGAATTTTACAATCACAACTTAAAAATACAATACTTTAAAAATAATAGTCGGGTAGATCCCCCCTAATATTTGATTCAGCACATTTATAATTAATGTCATGCATTATTTTATACAATGTAATTATTTTATATAAATTGTATGATAACTATCCATGTTTAAAATAATTGTAAGAAAATCATCATAAATATCCTGATTTCTCGAACATAATGCCACGGAGTAAAATCCAATTTTGTACATTTCATGGAAACGTCCTTATTATATTTCAGACATTAAGAGATAATTTTCACTTTGTTTAAACAAACGGATAATAAAAACAGCTATAAAAGAGAAAAAAAAAATAACACGTTAAGGGGGAAAAAAAGAACAAGGTTAGGCGAATCAATAATGCATTTGATTTGAACAATCCAAATTTGGCCCCACATCAACATTAAATAACTGAGCATATCTCTTATAATAACCAATACGATCATTAACCCTTGGGTCGTTAGGGATCCCGCACTCAAGTCCACCGTTAATAATGTTTGTCACAAGACCAAATCCTGCCGTCCGATTTGCAGCCAAGTCAGCCTTGCTTGGCTTGAACCGTCCCACCATCACATCATGGCATGATGGTTTATCACCCCTTGGTGTCATCCAGAACCACAATGCCGTCTTGAATGCTAGGTCTGATCGGTTTGCCACCAACTCGGGCTCTCTCAACCCATCGAATCCAAGGGCCACCCCGGCTGGTCCATAATTGTAGTTCCTATCATTCATGAGTTAATTGAGTAATTAATCATCTCTAAGATGAAAGAACCAATTACTTATATAAGAGTTAACACGTGTTTAATTACCACGAGAGTTGGATAGGACCCCTTCCTTTGTATGTTTTGTTCGGATAGCAAGGCCATTCTATGTTGGTTGAATCACAATAGTTGGATGAGGGGTTCACTTCTTCCTTGAAACATAGGCCCCATGCATATGGTCCGTCAGGAGCCGTTGCCCATCCTCCTGACAAAATTCATCAACTATTATATTATGTAATGTTAATTACACCTCAGCCAATAATAATTTTTTCAATAATAATTTTTTGAAACGTCTATTTCAAATTTTCAAAAATGTTAAAAGATATCTAACAATAATTGTGAAAATTAATGGAACTTGCTTGATGAAGCTAGGTTTATGTAGCTATCATTAATGATTCAACCTTCTCTTTATTCTGCTCTTTTCAAACAAATATTTTTATGTTCTCTTTATCTTTGTAAAATAAACATTTAAATAATATTATAAAGCACATATGATACATTCTCCTAACTTACTCTTGGTCTCTTTATAAAAATATTATAAATAAATGAATATGAGCCTTTCTTCTAGCTTGCTCTTCGTCTCTTTCAAAACAATAAAAAAATATATAAATTACCAATTACATGGATCCTAAATTTCATAAGAATTGCTAGTTCTAACTAATCTATCGATGTTCATTATTTGTATGTATGAAAAAAAAGTTAAATTCAGAATGAATTATTAAAATAAACATAGGTCCCATTTATAGAAATCCAATCGTTCTGGTATGTTGTAATGTGTATATTTGTATATACTTTTCTTAATTTGATGAGTATATAAATCATCTGTAAAACTCATTACAGGGACTAGCAGCTTGTAATCAAATTTGTAGTCATAGAAATAAGTTCAAAGGGTTGAAGGAAGAGAAGAACAAATTAAAAATCAGAATTTTTTTTCCTCTTTCTCCAACTCAATAATCTCTCTCATTGAACTGAGGGGGAGTGGGGGACACAGGCTTTTAGATCTCCGAACGTGTTCTACCCTCTCTGATGTTTTAGCTTTGTCTTTGCTCGTCTCTTCCTAAAAAGAAATTTTAAACAATATAAAATAAATATGAGACCATATCTTAACTTGTTATCATTTTCTAGAATTATTTAAATTATTTTAACTGAAAGTCTTTATCTTTAATCTTCGTTTCCTTTAAAAACAGTTAAATCATATTAAAATAAACGAGTGACCTTCGCCTAACTTGCTCTACTAGTTTTCTATTAATAATAGACGTTAAAATTATATTAAAATAAATGAAGAAACTTCTTTTAACTTGCTATACGTCTATTTCTTATATGAAATATAAAAAAACTGATGGATTGAATGTGAAATTCATAAGAAATACTTAGGGGCTCTTTGAGATAATATTTTTTAATTTTTTAATTAATTTCTTTTAGCTTTTTAATAAAAATATGCTTGATAACTAGTTCTTTTTTTACATTAAAATTAAAAATATATCTTGGCATCCAGAAAAACCTCATCAACCATTATATTATTACCTAGGGTATGGACCTATTTGTAGACACCATCATCTCTTTTGAAGGAATTTTTATTAGGTCAGGTGTCCTGACGTAGCTCTACGTTCGAACGCCATTAAAATGGTGCCACGTGCTCTTACTCTTTAGCCCGACGACCCCGATCCGGACTGGACCCAGGATTGCTATGTATTGGCTAATTTGTGCAGACCGGGGTATTGCTAGGTATTGCTCGATATTGTTCGGCAATAACGAGAACTATCATTTTCTCAAGACCAATACCGAGCAATACCCCGGTTTTGCTAGGTATTGCTAGGTATTGGTCTTGACAGAGCGGTATTTGTCGTTATTGTCAAGCAATACTTACCAATACCGAGCAATATCAAGCAATACCTAGCAATACCCGAACATAGCAATACCCGAACATAGCAATACCGGGTTCCGGTCCGGGTCGGATCATCGGGCTGCGCGGTAAAGAGTAAGAGCACGTGACAACATGTTATTGGCCTCCGGATGTAGAGCTACGTCCGATGTCCGAACCTAATAATTGTTCCTTTTGAAGACATCCTCATAGTTATCATCACTTCTTTGTTGGCTTTGAGGCTAATTTCCTATAAACCTGCCGTTTCTTAAAGATGAAATGTCCTAATGTCAATTATATATGTCACATTCCCAAAACAAATTGACAACTTGCTTGTAACTTCTTAATCCTTTATTTGCTTATGCTCCACCATCTAGTGACATCACCATCATTTGATGGCGGAGTGGCATGATGAAGTTAAATTTGGTTCCAATTGGAGTAATGGCATGTATTTAAGGGTGAAATATTTCGAAAAATTGAGGACCAATGCCTACAACTTTAGATGATGGAGGGATAGAGAGAGCAGCCACCAGAATTAATTTTATTCATTTGTCATTATTCTAATCCACAAAATATTACAACTACCGATTCCATTAATGTCTAATACGGCTTTATTGCTTAAGGCAATGATCGTGGTGGATGATTGCATAGGGATGATAGGAAAGCTCGTTGGAGAAGGTATGGGAGTTTGAATAAATAAATAAATAAACCGTTTTTAATATTCTATAAACTATCAAATTTGTTTTTATTGCTTTGCAAACCAACTAATTTGTTTTTAAAAATAAACAGTCTAAAATATTTTACTATTTTTAAACTAATTTTCAAAATTAAAAATGAAAAAATAAAACAATAAACAACCCTTATAAGTTGTACTAACTAATCCATCGATCTCGGGCCAGCTGCAGCCAGCTAATAGAACTTTTACTTGGTCCACACGGTTTAGTCAAAGACTGGCAAGTTGTGATAGCACATGACAAATGAACTAAATTTATTCACTTGAAGTAAGCATAAACTTCAATCATGGCTGTGAAATTCACGTAATTAGACTGAATAAATCGAAGTAATTAAGTTACATAGAAATCAGAACATGCATCTAACTATACAAGGCCTGTACATTATGTGAATGATCTGAGATAATAGCAACTAGACATATAAAAATTAAAATAAGACTAATACATAATGATGAGATTAAAAGCAGTACAGACCTGTAGTCTCATGAGATATCTGAGCAAGGAAAGCTGCGAGCTCACGCTTACGAGTGTCTAAGCATCCTGTACTGGCGAATTTGGGGAAACATTCTGTTGCCGTGATGAATGCATCATATGGGTAAAAGCCCTTCGCAGGACAGGCGTTATCATCCTTATGTAAGAAGATGCTTTTGTATAGATCCTCTGAGATGAGCATGGAGATCGGGTTAACATAGGCTTTATATCGAGCATCTGTACTGCGAAAGCAACACACAAGGCAGAAGATGGAGAGTAAAAAAAAGAAAGGAAGGGAATAAGAACTGACAGCCATGGCTGTCATATTATTAACAAAAATGTTAGCTTCCTTCCCTTCTGTTCAGCGTTCTTATAGATTTCAGAGAAAGTTAGGTTATTTGCTTTCTTTCTTTTTATTTCCGTCTATTGTTGACCAATTCAGAGAAGGAACGACCAAGTCAACTTTTTGGCCTTACACTTATTAATTTGACCTGCACTAAGTTTGATGCTGAGAATTTGAACACATGGAAAAGGTGTTTATGCGTTGGTATAATGTTGATTATCGACAACAACTTATAGCCAATTACTAAAAATTAGAGATAAATTATAAAGGCAAAATTTTATAAATAGATAATTATAAAATATATATATTTTTAAAAAAGTGAATAATATTTAAATAAAGCGTAATCACAAATTTTAAATTATATAGTTTTAAATATTATTAAAATTGACATATTTGAAAAATATTTATTTTAATTTTGAAATTGATATAATTTATTAAATTAATAACACATTTCAGATGTTTAATAATATAGAATATGAAATTAAATTAATATCTAATATACTTTATAATATTTAATATTTATTAATATTTTTAATAATATTTAATATTTTATAATATGATAAATAAACGAAGTTTCATCTAATTTTTTATTTAGGTTTTAGTTAATTTTATAAATATATATTATATAAAATCAGAACGGTTGCGTCCAGGAGTATTTACGGTGGCAGAGAAATATATAGATTAACATCTTAGCATTGTACGAAGATCCAGCACACAATCAGATAAGTGAGAGGGTGTAGCATTCATAAGAGACGCCATAACTTTTACAAGGAAACCCCTAAAAATAGGAAAAAACCACGTGGCCTGCCCTAGTTTAAATGAATACATTAGTATTTGCAGTTGATTACAAATGAGGCCCTTCTTAGGGAGAAGGCCTTGGCTTGATGCTACAAATGTATGTCATACAGAGCACATTATATGGTGGGAGTTACAAAAGTCAACATATATGCGTTTGTTTGGTCTGAAGGATTGTAGTCGGTGGGCGACGTAAGTCTGGAGAACTGCAGTCGGCAGACGACGGAGGTCGGAAGGACTGTAGTTGGTGGGCGACGTAAGTCTGGAGGACCGTAGTCGGCGGGCAATGGAGGTCAGAAGGATTGTAGTCGATGGGCGACGTTAGTCTAGAGGATTGTAGTCGGCGAGCGACGGAGTTCGGAAGGACTGTAGTCGGTGGGCGACGTAAGTCTAGATGACTGTAATCGACGAGCAACAGAGGTCAGAAGGACTGTAGTCAGTGGGCGACATAAGTCAGGAGGATCGTAGTCGGTTGGCGATAGAGGCGTAAGGTTCGTTGTCTGACGACGGAGATCAGAAGGACGACGTCAGGTAGAAATCCAATAATGGAAAGAAATTCATCTTCGGATAGATGTCCAGCGAAAGTCAGATAACCGGTAGAAGTCCAGCATCGGGTAGAAACTTGGCGATGAGTGAAGGTCCGGCGTCGGGTAGAAGTCTGACGTCTGTTGGTGGCCGAGGAGAACTCCGGCATCACTTGGGTGGAGTTTCGGCATCACGGGGGAACTCTGTTGTTACTTGGGCAGAATTTCAGCATCCCGTGGAAGTCGGACAAAATTCCGGAGTCCCGTGGAAGTCGGGCAAAATTCTGGTGTCCCATAAAAGTCTGGCGGAATTTCGACGTCATTTGGAGTCCGGGCAGAACTCCAGCGGTGGTCGAGGAGAAGTCTCTTCCCTCCTATTCTTCTCTTCTCCTCCATCTTGCTTCTCCTTCCTTCTCTTGCTTGGGCCTCCCTCACAAGAGAAATACGGGGTCTATTTATAGATTTCCTAGAGTGGCATATCTTGTAAATATGTGTGAGATCAGGGGCAAATAGGGAGTGGTCGAATGGACGGCTGATATCGAATCCCTTGATTGTGCACCGTTCATCAGGCATTTGAAGGCCTTAATGATGTCAGAATTTGGCGATCTTTGGCTCGTTGGATTCGTCTCGTCATTCCGCTTGATTCGAGTATAAGCTTGTCAAATTTGAAAACTGTTTGGTAACTGAAATTATGGTAGGAACTTTCTAACAGTGCTTCGGGTCCTTGATTTGGACTCATTTGAGCTCGGATTGAGTTGAATTTGGTATCGTTGGGTTCTGATTTTTGAGACGATCAACTCGATTATAAGTTTGCTAAAATCGGAGTTTAGATAATCCTAGATTTAATTTTTGAAGTTTCCAACTTGATTTTTGCACCAAGATTCGTGCCCGATCATGATAATTTTATGATTACGTATCCGTTTCCCCTATATTTTTGGACGTCGAAGCTCCAGAAGTCTGAAAATATATATGTTGACATTTTGTATTGGCCGAATCACAAAAAATTGCATTCCAAAAATTAAACGCTTAGTCAAATCTGATCATAGAGGCACCGTTGAGCTATGAAAGTGTTAAAATTATGTCCGGAACATCGAAAAACGTGTTCGGGGACCCCAAAAACATCGGATTTGGACCGTCCGGGCCGAAAATCAAGCCTGGACAAGTGCCGGTGGCGGCGGCACGCGCGCCGCGAGCGAAACAGCGCGACCTGCACGGTCCTGCACAGTTAGCCGCATGGTTAAGGGACCGGCTGTTTGAATTTTGATTATTTTTAAGCATTTTTAATTGGTAAAAAATTCCAAAATATCTAAAAAATTTAAGATCGAGCTTAAGACCTTGCCCAAGGAGTAGAAGTCTAACAAGGGACTATATAAAGCTTGCAATTGATTGGAAGTATCCTTGCATTTGCTTGATTTTTTTTGAAATATCATCATGATGTTAAAAGTATTGGTGGATCTATTTGACCATGGTTCGAGTCAAAGTTGCCCCCCAGTTTGCATCTGATTCTTATGATATTGATGTTGTGAGTGATCTTTTGAGATTAGAGCACTAATTGCCCCCCCCCCACTCGGGAATCACTTTCCCATAGATGGTGCCAAACGGTTGGGTCTAGGAGTATTCGCGGTGTTAGAGAAATATATAGATTAACATCTTAGCATTGTACGAAGATCCAACACACAATCAGATAAGTGAGAGGGTGTAACATTCAAAATAGATGCCATAGTTTTTATGTGGAAACCTCTAAAAACCGGAAAAAAAAACCACGGGACCTGGCCAGTTTAAATGAATCCACTAGTATTTGTAGTCGATTGCAAATGAGGCCCTTCTTAGAGAGAAGACCTTGGCTCTATGTTACAAATGTATGTCATACAGAGCACATTATATGGTGGGAGTTACAATAATCAACATAGACGTGCTTGTTTGGTTTGAAGGATTGTAGCCGGTAGGTGACATAAGTCTAGAGGACCACAGTCGGCTGGCGATAGAGGTTGGAAGGACTGTAGTCGGTGGGCGACATAAGTCTGGAGGACCGTAGTCGGCGGGCGACGGAGGTCGGAAGGATTGTAGTCGATGGGCGACGTAAGTCTGGAGGATTATAGTCGGCAGGTGACGGAGTTTGGAAGGACTGTAGTTTGTGGGCAATGTAAGTCTGGATGACTGTAATTGACGAGCAACGGAGGTCGGAAGGACTGTTGTCGGTGGGCGACGTAAGTCTGGAGGACCGTAGTTGGTTGGCGATAGAGGTCGTAAAGTCTATTGTCTGACGACGGAGATAAGAAGGATGGCGTCAGGTAGAAGTCCAATAATGGAAAGAAATTCATCTTCGGATAGATGTCCAGCGAAAGTCAGATAATCGATAGAAGCCCAGCATCAGGTAGAAACTTGGCGATCAGTGAAGGTCTAATGTCAGGTATAAGTCCGACGTCTGTTAGTGGCCGAGGAGAACTCCGGCATCACTTGAGCGGAGTTTCGGTGTCAGGGGGGGGGGGGGGGGAACTCTGTTGTTACTTGGGAAGAATTTCAGCATCCCGTGGAAGTTGGGCATAATTCTGGCGTCCCGTGGAAGTCGGGCAGAATTCTGGTGTCCCGTTGAAGTCAGGCTGAATTCTGGTGTCATTTGGAGTTCGGGCGGAACTCCAGCGGTGGTCGAGGAGGAGTCTCTTCCCTCCTATTCTTGTCTTTTCCTCCTTGCTTCTCCTTCATTCTTTTGCTTGGTCCTCCCTCACAAGAGAAATGAGAGGTCTATTTATAGATTTCCTGGAGTGGCATAGCTTGTAAATAGGCGTGAGATCAGGAGCAGATAGGGAGTGGTCGAATGGACGGCTGATATCGAATCCCTTGATTGTGCACCGTTCATCAGGCATTTGAAGGCCTTAGTGCTGTCAAAATTCGGCGATCTTAGGCTCAATGGTTTCGTCTTGTCGAGCCGCTCAATTCGAGTATAAGCTTGTCAAATTTAGAAACTGTTTGGTAACTCAAATTGTGGTACGAACTTTCTAACAGCCCTTCGGGTTCTTGATTTGGTCGCATTTGAGCTCGGATTGAGTGGAATTTGGTGTCGTTGGGTTTTTATTTCCGAGACGATCAATTTGATTGTAAGTTTGCTGAAATCGGGGTTCAGATGATCCCAGATTTAATTTTTGAAGTTTCCAACTTGATTTTTGCGCCGAGATTCGTACCCGATCAAGATAATTTTATGATGACATATCAAGAATAGTTTTAAGATTTACAAGTATATTAATTAATCAAGCTAATGAAAATTCATAAAATATAACATTTGCCCCCGAAAAAAATCCAACACAAAGTAAGCTAATTTTTAAAGTTTTTTTATAAAATTTAATATCAGATAATTAAATATACTTTATTTTATAAATTTTCAATTTAATATTAGATTTAATATATTCAATAATATGTACTTGTGAAATTTATTTTAGTAGGTTTAAAAATATTAAAATACAGTGATTTAAAATATTTAAATAAAGAAATTTATATTATTTTAAAAAAATGCAAACTAAATAAGTGATTTATTCAATTTTTATATTTAATTATATTGTTAGTTTCTTTACCAATAATAGCAAAGCAATCATGGCATTTAGATTGACACAAATAATTAGTTAAACATAATTTCTTTAAAAATGCAGTATGCATTGGTATTTTAAAGGAAAATGCTATCACTGTTCGCGTTTTGCTTGAAAATGCAAACAATTATCGCAATTTCTTCAAAAACTCGATTATTGTTCACGAGTATGATCCTTCTTAAATTTTTTTGTTATTAAGAACTTTTTGCTAATACTTTTCTAAATAATGGTTCTTTAAAAAATTTGCCGATTATAAACCATTTCAAATGTACTTCAAGGTACTATTATAATTTCTTTCCAACTCTAATTTATCTTTCTAATAAATAAAACAATAAAGCATCTTACTATGTTGAATTTTCTTCAAGCTGTTCGTGGATGAATGTTCATCCTTTTGTCCTATTGTTACCAAAAAATAAAAAAATTAAAAAATTATGCAACCTCAATTATTTATGTTGGATTTAAAATTATTCATGAGTTATATCTAACTTTACAATCGATAAGCTCAAGAGATTGGATATGAATGCTTGTGTTGAATATATATCAAATAAATATTTCAAAAATATATATTTCTTTTCGCTTCTTTCTCTTCCTCTTTTTTCTCAACATTTAATTGTGGGATTGTATATCCTTGAATACCTGTGTAGGTACCCGTTCGTTAGTGTCTTGCATGTTATGTTCGGGTTGAGCGATAAAAGAATTCACTCCACTCTCAAAATAGCTCGTTCGTGGGACTCGCCCAGAAGCTGAAAAGAGCTTAACATTAACTATAGATTAATTGGGATCGGTCACATCCTCAAAGATGTTGTCACCCCTCGGAGAAAGGCAGCCTGAGAAGTTTATTTTTCGTCTCGACAAATCTTTATCCATCTAATCCAAAGTTAAGACTTTCATGCTTTACAGGTCAAGGAGCTAGTTATTAAAAGGCATAGCCACTATCATATAACAATGAAAAAAATGATTCAACATCCTTTCAAGTGTGATGAGTGTGGATTGATGTTGAAGGCAAGAAATTTGTTACTTAACAGACAACTTGAATTTTTAAAGAATACCATGAGTCCTAAATGCACTACTCATCATGAACTGAAAAACATAGAGGTGCGCCAATTAAATTTTATTCAAAATGATCTCATCATTCATAATCTCCACTGTGAATTATTAGCGTACCTAGTGGACCATCTAATCCCTTTGCTCATTAAGAGATGATGGAGAAAGCTTATGCTTGAAATCAAATTTCTAATTCCAGTCAACCATGAGTGAGAGATGACAACTCAAGTCCGAAAGCTAGATAGACTAAAGAAAACAAACCAAGGAAGAATAATGCCTTCTCCATACTAATATTCGAAGTAAGGGTACATCTCAAGTTCAAGGTACCTTACCTTGATGCTTACCAAGGTAAAACTGATCTTAAGGACCTTACCTTGATGCTTACCAAGGTAAAACTGATCTTAAGGACCTTACCTTGATGCTTACCAAGGTAAAACTGATCCTAAGGATCATGTGGCAATGTTTGAGACCATGACCCCCGTCCTAAATATTGATGATGCCTTTTAGTGTTGTTTATTTTACATCACTCTAAAGGATTTAGTGCTAAGGTGGTTCACTTACCTGCTAGATAGGGTGATCACTTCTTATTTGAATTTAAGTGAATATTTATTGTACAGTTTGTCAGTGCCCAAAGACCTTCAAAAAGTTCATAATTCTTGTTGAAGATGAGATAAGATCCAAACGAGGTGTGAAAAATCTTTATGCTGCAATTCTAAAGGAAATGCTCAATGTCAAAGACCTTGAATGAGTTATCTTCAAGCAGCCTTAACCCAAGGATTGAGCAAAAGTCCCTTTCGATTTACACTAGGCCTATACCAACAAAAAATGCTGATAGAGTTGCTAGAACTATCCAACAACCATATAAACACTAAGGAATACAATAAGATGATCGAACCTGTCGTAACTGCTTAGCACCATTATCTCTCCATAAGAAAAAATCTTCCTCCTATTTTCTTATAAAAACTAGTACAGTTTGCTTCATTTACAACAATTATCCTATTTAAAAATAATAAGTTTTGATGGATATTCAATCACTTAAAATAAAATAAAAAATATTTAAATGAAATACTACTAGGATAAATTATTTTGGATTGATGGAATGTAAATACAATATGTTTCTTAATGATTCTTTTTTATATTAATACTATTTAGTGAAAGTTCGTTCGGGATGTTAAGCCCTATGAACTTAGTCCCAAGCTAACCAAGAGGGGGGGTGAATTGGTATTTTAAAAATTCTTAAGACAAAGAAATAAATTCACAAACCAAATCACACCACAAAATCAAATGCGGAATTTAAAAGTGCGGAAGCAAAAATAAGAACACAAGATTTATAGTGGTTCGGTCGACTCGACCTACGTCCACTCCTTGGAGGCACCCTCCAAGTATTGCACTACAAAACGTGACTCTCCTTTAGCCCCCACAGCTAGGCGGAGAAGCCCTCACAAGAAACTCCTTTTTGCCACCCCGGCAAGGTAGAGAACCTACCTCCTTTTGCTTCCTCCTGAAGCTGGCAGAGAACCACAACCAAAGGCAAAACTCCTTACCTCTACCGACCCTTCCACGGACGAGAAACTCCAGACAAAAGACAAGCAGAGTGATCCTTGAGCAACCCTTGTGAATCCCCTCACAAGCTCCCCCTCACAAGATCCTCTCTCTCTCTCCCTCTCTCTCTTTCTCTCCTCAAGGTCTTCTCAGGTCAAGGCAGCAGCCAAAGGTCTCTCAAAAACGTTGAAGAAGAGCTCTTTAAATAGAAGAGCTCAAGAGGAGCTCATTAATTGCAAGTAGCCGACTTTATCGTCCAGGCCGATATGGACATTGGCCTGGCCGATTAGTACAAATCAAGGAAGATCGGCCAGAGTACAGCCCTGGGAATAGTCCTGGACGATTGAAATTTGGCTTAATCGTCCAGGCCGATCTCACGATCGTCCTGGCCGATTAGTTCAAATCAGAGGTAAATCGTCCTGAGCACAGCCCTGGGAACAGTCCTGGCCGATTGAAATTTGGCTTGATTGTCCAGTCCGATCTCATGATCGTCCTGGATGATATGATTGTATCAATCATCCTTAATTACTCCCTTGATTTTCTGATCAATTAAGGCATAATTTGGTAATTTCGTCCTGGCCGATCCTGGAATCGTCCTGGCCGATAATTTAAAATACAGTATGCCTAAACTGTCTAAGGCGGCTATCTTCTATTTTGAGCTTATCGTCCTGGCCGATACACGTATCGTCCTGGCCGATACACGTATCGTCATGGCCGATACACGTATCGTCCTGGCCGATACACGTATCGTCCAGGCCGATATGTTAATGTCGGCTGCCTTAATTAAGAATCCTTAATTAGACTTTCTGTTTTAAGCGGATCGTCCCGGACGATATAAACATCGGCCGGGCCGATGTGGGCAAAAATAGAATTTCTAAGCCTCTCAAGTGTGTGTGTGAAGGGTTACTTAGCATCAGTCTTTTTGATCATTACAAGTAAATTCAAAAGGTGAAAAATAAAATTACAGACTGACTCAACCCTAAACCTACGCGATCCTGGACTTGGCTTCCTCTTGATCGTTCGATCTTCGATTCCTAAAAAGTTAGAAGCAACAAGTAGTCCAAGAGAGATAGTGTTTGTCAATCATCAAATCATAAGCCATGAAAAAATAGATTTGCAACAATCTCCACCTTTTTGATGATGGCAAACACAAGTAGGAAAATTTCTTTAAAACACCGCAAGGTTACAAAATCCAAGACCAAACAGCTTTTTTCTACACCCTACTCCCCCTTTTGTCATCACAAAAAGAGGGTCTAGAAACACAAGAAAAAGACTAACAAGCACACATAAAAGACAGGAAACAAACAACATAAAATACAGACTAAAATAATAAGGGATCCAGATCATCAGATGGAGGTGGTGGAGGTGGCTGCTGAAAGTAGGTGGCAAGTGTGGTGTATCGTCCGGGCCGATTAGGTGTATCGTCCGGGACGATGCATAATAATTGATCGTACCGGCCGAAGTTAAAACGTTTAAAATGCTTGCCACGTGTATCGTCTAGGACGAACAGTGGATCGGCCCGGCCGATTGTCCAATAATGGATCGTCCGGGGTCGAATTTAAAGATCAAAACGTACTGACACGTGGATCGTTCAGGACGATCCAGTGTATCGGCCAGGACGATGCACATAAAATGCATCGGCCAGACAAAATATACTATCAGCCAGGACTATCACCAAGAGTTCGATCACATCGTCCAGGACGATGTGGGATCGTCCGGGACGATGAGTTAGGGTTTTCAAACAAAAAGGTCAGCAGATGGATTTTGAACAGAATTTGTCATATCGTCCAGGACGGTAAGGGGATCAGCCAGGACGATGTAACTAGGAATTGAATTCAAAGGAAAGATGGTGATGATCTCTCCCTCAAAAGATAAAGAAACAGTCAAAACACAGAAAAATAAAAAACAAGGAACACATGAAAACAAATATTTTTGAATTTAATTTTTCTAATTTTTTTTTATTTATTTATGGAGGCATCTATGAGAATTCTTTTCAAAAAGTTAAGCCTTTTAAAATTCCAAGAGATCAATAAGTTTAACAAATCTCAATTAGAAGAAGGTAGAATATCTGATCTTGTTAACCCTTGATCAGACATCCTTCAGGGTACAAAAATTCTTTTTGAAACCAAAAATCCAGCTTAGAATAACTAATAGGGATAATAAGATCCATTCAAAGCTTGTTTACAAAGAAAATATCTCATATTTAATAAACCAAAGTAATTTTTCTCAATCATGGAAATTGAAATCAAGTCTTTAAAAACATCACATAATTAATGAGTTTTCTAAGTTTTAAGAGTTTTACCAAAGAGAGAATAGCTTGCATTTAGTGGGCTCATTTTATGCCTCTTGTCATTTGATTTGCTCTTTTGAGCATCTTTTGATTCTTTGATACACTTTTGTGTATATAGCATTCTTTTCAATTTTGGCTTCATTGGCCTCTTTCTTTTTTTAACTTTTGCAAGCTAGAAATTCTTTAATATACTCAAAAAAAAAACTTAGTTGTGAGTATATCCTCCAAATATTAGAGAATAGGGGCTCTCTCTCTAACATAGGGAAGAACAATCCACAACACTAAATCAAAATCATGTGAAAAATGCAATGGCAAGATTTCAAAAGCTTGAATGATAACTAAAAACTTTGGCTATTATGCATAAGATAAATTATTGTAGCAAGATAAGAAAAAGATCTTAATTAACAGGCTATTGGTTAAACCGAGTTTAGACTTTTGTTTTAGAGAAGAAAAATCATACCACTAAATAAAGTCTGAAGGAGGGAAAACATCAACAGAAAACTCCCTTTAACCAATTTTGAAAAGCTAAAACACTATCTCCAAAAAACTCCAAAATCTAAAAGTTTGAAAGGACTAATCATATGAAGGCCAAAATTAAAGAGCAACGTGTAAACAAAACAAAACAAAACAAAACAAATGAAAAATAAAGCAAACTAAAATCAATACAAAGTGAGCACAAAAACTAGAAAAAATAAAATAAAAAATAAAATAAAAAGACACACAAAACTAATGTTTCAAGGACGTGATAAAGCAGCGAGTTTAAGCAATTTTTGAGCTGCAAGCCTCCTTATGTCCAGTTATCCTATGCTCCCACGAGGGCTTTGGTGAGAGCACACCTGCAAAACTCAACAACAGTCAGATTTAGGAACCCAAACAGGTTCGGGATCCTTCTTAGAAAAAGTTGAATGTAATGCAGGTAAGGTATGCTGTGAATCATGCATTTTAGGTCTCCACACCCAATGAGTACTACGATGAACGGTGCAAGTGTGTGAGATGTGTCCTAGCATGCCACATGAGAAACATCTAATTCCAGGAAAGGGATTTCTTAGATGATTTGAGTTATAATGCCTCTTCCTAGGTTTTGGCTTAAGATCAACAGTGGAAGTCATCCGATCATTTTGAATCCTCAAATTTGTTCTCTTTAAGGCATCAACCTCAATCCTCAAATTTTTCTCAAGATCTTTAGATTTCTTAAGATCAAAACTAAGTGAGGTGTGTGAAACTTTTAATGCATTATGTTCATCAATTAATTCCAAATGCTTTTTGTTCAACTCATCAAATTCATCAAGGAGAGCCATGTGATTTGAATCAATCGTTGCATGGTCTTTGAGAAACACTTCATGCTCTTTTTGTAGATTTGAATGTTCTAATTTTAGGCTAGCATGAGTTTTCTTAAGTTTTTTGTATGATGCATGAATTTTTTCGCAAATTTCAAACAATTCATCATATGTTAGTTTACATACCTCTTCTTAATCACTTTGATTTTCTCCCATGAAACATAAATTCGTAGTCTCTTCCTCTGGTTCAGTCTCAGAGGAATCAGTACCAGATTCTGCCCAAAATCCTCCTTGAATTTTCTTCTTGTCCTTCCTTGACTTGGCTTTCTCCTCACCTTTTTCCTTTTCTTTGCTTGATTGATCTTGAAGTGTAGGGCAATCGGCTCTCACATGTCCAGGTTTCCTGCATTCAAAACAAACAACATCAGAAGATCCTTTAACATATTTGTGATCCTTACCTTTCCTCCAATTTTGATGATGCATTTGTTTCTTCCTTAGAAAGCTTTTGAATTGCCTTGTGATGAAGGCAACTTCAACGCTTTCAGACCCGGAAGATTCAGAATCCGATTTGTGCGCCTTCAGTGCGATTGTTTTCTCCTTTTTCTTCTCACCTGCATCAAGATTTCTTTGATTCACACCTTGCTCGTAAGCAATGAGTGAGCCAAGTAAGTTATCAATGGAATAAGTATTCAAATCTTTTGATTCAGTGATTGCAGTTATTTTTGCATCATAAGACGAAGGCAAGCATCTCAAAATCTTGTTAACTTTTTCATAATTCGAAAGCTCTTTTCCTAGTGCATGCAATGAAGTAACAATCTGAGTAAACCTAGTGTACATGTCAGAAATTGATTCATGAGGTTTCATATGAAAAAGTTCGTAGTCATGCAAGAGAAAGTTCAAACGGGATTGCTTAACTTCATTAGTACCTTCATAGGTGATGCATAATTTATCCCAAATCTCTTTACCAGTTTTGCAAGTTGAAACACGCATGTAATCTTCAGATTTCAAAGCACAGAAAAAATAGTTCAAACATTTTGCATTTAACTGAGCCAAATCACGTTCATCGAAAGTCCATTCAGTAAAAGCAACTTCAGTTTTAATACCATTAATTTCACGAGAAGGTGGAGAATAACCTTCTTGAATAAGCATCCACATGCGATAATCAGTAGATTGTAAAAACGTTGACATGCGGGTTTTCCAAAAATTAAAAGGTAAGTTGTCAAATAGAGGAGGTCGTGTAATCGAATAACCTTCAGTAGTGTTTCTATTTCCTACGTTAGCCATGGATCAAATTCAAAAAGTTTTCAAACTTAATTTTTCGAATCCCGCTCTGATACAACTTGAAAGTTCGTTCGGGATGTTAAGCCCTATGAACTTAGTCCCAAGCTAACCAAGAGGGGGGGGGGGGTGAATTGGTATTTTAAAAATTCTTAAGACAAAGAAATAAATTCACAAACCAAATCACACCATAAAATCAAATGCGGAATTTAAAAGTGCGGAAGCAAAAATTAGAACACAAGATTTATAGTGGTTCGGTCGACTCGACCTACGTCCACTCCTTGGAGGCACCCTGCAAGTATTGCACTACAAAATGTGACTCTCCTTTAGCCCCCACAGCTAGGCGGAGAAGCCCTCACAAGAAACTTTTTTTTGCCACCCCGACAAGGCAGAGAACTTACCTCCTTTTGCTTCCTCCTGAAGCTGGCAGAGAACCACAACCAAAGGCAAAACTCCTTACCTCTACCGACCCTTCCACGGATGAGAATCTCCAGACGAAAGACAAGCAGAGAGATCCTTGAGCAACCCTTGTGAATCCCCTCACAAGCTCCCCCTCACAAGATCCTCTCTCTCTCCCTCTCTCTCTTTCTCTCCTCAAGGTCTTCTCAGGTCAAGGCAGCAGCCAAAGGTCTCTCAAAAACGTTGAAGAAGAGCTCTTTAAATAGAAGAGCTCAAGAGGAGCTCATTAATTGCAAGTAGCCGACTTTATTGTCTAGGCCGATATGGATATCGGCCTGGCCGATTAGTACAAATCAAGGAAGATCGGCCAGAGCACAGCCCTGGGAACAGTCCTGGACGATTCAAATTTGGCTTGATCGTCCAGGCCGATCTCACGATCGTCCTGGCCGATCTCACGATCGTCCTGGCCGATCTCACGATCGTCCTGGCCGATCTCACGATCGTCCTGGCCGATCTCACGATCGTCCTGGCCGATCTCACGATCGTCCTGGCCGATTAGTTCAAATCAGAGGTAAATCGTCCTGAGCACAGCCCTGGGAACAGTCCTGGCTGATTGAAATTTGGCTTGATCGTCCAGGCCGATCTCATGATCGTCCTGGCCGATATGATTGTATCAATCATCCTTAATTACTCCCTTGATTTTCTGATCAATTAAGGCATAATTTGGTAATTTCGTCCAGGCCGATCCTGGAATCGTCCTGGCCGATAATTTAAAATACAGTATGCCTAAACTGTCTAAGGCGGCTATCTCTTTCTATTTTGAGCTTATCGTCCTGGCCGATACACGTATCGTCCAGGCCGATATGTTAATGTCGGCTGCCTTAATTAAGAATCCTTAATTAGACTTTCTATTTTAAGCGGATCGTCCCAGACGATATAAACATCGGCCGGGCCGATGTGGGCAAAAACAGAATTTCTAAGCCTCTCAAGTGTGTGTGTGAAGGGTTACTTAGCATCAGTCTTTTTGATCATTACAAGTAGACTCAAAAGGTGAAAAATAAAATTACAGACTGACTCAACCCTAAACCTATGCAATCCTGGACTTGGCTTCCTCTTGATCGTCCGATCTTCGATTCCTGAAAAGTTAGAAGCAACAAGTAGTCCAAGAGAGGTAGTGTTTGTCAATCATGAAAACATAAGCCATGAAAAAGTAGATTTGCAACATTTAGAGCATGTGCATCACCGACCGCTTAATCAACTGTGAAGAGAGAAAAGATAAATTAAACTCTTCTAAATTCATTACAACTCTAAACTCCCATAGTCTATCACCCTATAAAAATCTTAGAGTAAGTAAAACTTGTACTGTTAAAATCCCCTCATGATAATTCATCCTTATATAATTGATAAAAAAAATCCTTATATATTTGATACATGATAAGCATTATGCCTCTGCTTTCATCATATCAATCTAACATACATAGTTGTGCCTGCTTTCCTAATCCTAGGCTCCATATTATACTTCATATTAACTACATATATGACCACTATGTGCATTAAGTAAAGACCCGATATATTTAAAATATCATGAAATTATTGATGAAGATAATTCATTAATACTATATATTTTATTTACACCATCAATAAAAAAACTAGAGAATTTAGCTAAACATAAAGAACAGGTGAAGTATATTCATTTTTATTAATTATACAAAAGAATGAAAGTACAAAAGAAAATATATCACTAGATTGTTCAATAAGAGACTCAACACCTCTACTAACATTATAGATAGACTATTTATAAAAAAATATAAAAAAATAGATTCCGATGTCATGACACTTGAGAGCCCATAAATGATCTAATATTATAGTGCTAAAGGGTTTTCTTCACTATGGCGCTTGTTGACATGGACCCGCTTTTTAATGAATTAATACAGCGCTTCACTGGAAAACCATGGCTTGAACAATTATAGTTGTAGTGCTGTGGCACTGCTCATGGTTGAGAGCTGCAACATCCACGTGACACTCCCTTGACTTAGCGATACTGAAATTTGGTACAATAGCGATGTGCAGAAAGAGATTGGGCTTTATAGCGATGACTCCTCCAATGGTGCAACACTGTCAAATAGAGACTAGGTGCTGTTGCTGATCTATTTTCATGATTTATGATTTTAATGATATTAAACACTATTATTTCTCTACGATTGCCTTTTCTACTAACATTTCAGGTCCACAAGATCAGACTGCAATTTAGAACTAACTCAAGATTAGGTAGACTAGGTCTGAATCAGTTTGTACAATTTTTTCCTTTCTTGAGTCTATTGTATTTGGTGTGGCTCCTGATGCTATGTAACTATGAACACATACACCTTGGAAGAATTTCTGACTGTTCCCTAGAGTTTACTATTTTTGGTAACATCGTCCGGGATGATATTTATATCGGCTTAGACGATCATTTCAAAAATAAAAAACCCTAATTAGGGCATTATCCTCATTAAGGCAGACGCCATTAAGCCGATCGGCCTGGACGATCCTTTTATCAACCAAGACGATAGACTCAAATCAGAAAGAATCAGCCCAAAAATTAATTTAGGTATTCTTTATTTCAGGACATCGGTAAGGACGATCTATACATCAGCCTGGATGATGTAGCATAATTATGCCTAAATTAATCTGGTAATTATGAAAAGCAATTAAGGCTGATTGATATGATCACATCGGTAGGGCCGATCTAATTGTTAGATCAGCAAAGACGATATCCTAGACGATTAACATCAGCCAGACTCTATTTCAGACGATGTTTAGGATGAACTAATCTGCCAGGACGATATTGTATTGGCCTGGATGATGTAACAAATTTTCTTTTGATCGCCCAAATCATCCTGGCTGATTGAGCTTATTTTGAATTAATCGGCCAGGACGATATTCATATCGGCCTGGACGATAAAGTCGACTAGTTGCATTAATGAGCATATTTTGAGATCTTCTATTTAAGCTTTTGAAAAAACACTTTTGTAAGTGTCCTTGGCAGCCATTGTAGCTTCGTTCTTTTGGGGGAAACTTGAAGAGAGAGCTTGAAAGGGAGTGAGGAAAGGGTGAAGTTTATAAGAGGGATAAGATTCTATAAGGGGGGACTCAAGGGAGTGTGGAGGGGGATTCCACATGGTTGCTCCGGCAAACTTACACCTTAATACCGTCAGATTAAGGGCTTATCTTGAGGGAAGTTTATAGAAGAAGAATATCTCTTTGGTGTCAAAGGACCTGGTGACTCCACCGCACCGGGAAAGGTGGAAGTGATTTTGTAAGGGCTTCTATGCCTAGCTATGGGGGCTAAAGGAGAGACACTTAGTTTAGTGCAATACTTGGAGGGTGCCTCTAAGGAGTGGACGTAGGTCAAGGTTTGACTGAACCACTATAAATCTGGTTTGTTCTTTCCTTTATTATTTTTGCATTTAATTTCTATATTATGTTTTCTCTGTGGTGAATCTTAGTTTTGGTTTTAAGTTTTATGCTTTGATTGTTTAAGAAAGATTTTTTTTAAAATACCAATTCACCTCTCTTAATTAGCCTTGGGCCAGTTCATAAGGGTCTAACATCCCTAACGAACTTTCAAGTGATATCAGAGCGGTATTCATAAAATAAGTTTTTGAAAGCTTTTGAATTTTTGATCCATGGATAATTTTTGTAATTGTAATATTGCGGAAGGTTATTCAATCAACAGACCACCTTTGTTTGAAAATATTACATTTAATTTTTAAAACATTCGCATGTCTACATTTTTGCAATCAATTGATTTTCATATGTGGCATATGATTTTAACTTGTTATTCTTTACCGTCATGTGTTAAAGATGGAATTAAAGTTGATTCCTTTTAATCAATGGAATAGGGAAGAACAAATCAATGTTCAATTGAATGCAAAATTTTTAAACTGTTTTTTCTGTGCTTTAAATTCTGAAGACATTATGTTAGTTTCCATGTGCACTACTGGTAAGAAAATTTAGGATAAATTACACACCATATATGAAGGCAATAGTGAAATCAAAAAATCCAAGTTGAATTTTTTAATGTATGATTATAAACATTTTTGTATGAAACCTTATGAGACGATCTTAGACATGTATATTAGATTTATTCAAATTGTTACATCATTGCTTCTTTAGGTAAAGAGTTTTCAAACCTTAAAAAAGATAATAAAATTCTATGTTGTCTACTTGAAAAGTTTGATGCTAAAGTTGTTGCTATTTGTGAATCAAACAATTTTAATGAGTATTCTATTAATAATTTGATTGGCTCACTCATTGACTACGAGCATAGTTTGGGTCAAAGACTTTTTGATTCAGGTGAAATGATAGTACTAAATGCTGAAGACATGGAGCAAAGTGGCTTAGTTGGTGACGAATGTGATAGCTTGTCAAGCAAATTAAAAAGCTCATCAAATCATAAGCCTCAACAAAAGTGGAATAAAGGTAAAAATGGTAAGAATGGTAGGATTACTTTTGACATTATTTTTTTTTGATGCATGAAGCCAGGACATATGAAAAATCAGTGCATTAGTTTGAGAACTCGTCCTGAAAGAGAAAAGGCTAAAGCTAAACAAATTATAAAAGGGGTAAGTAATGTAAAACAAAAAATTTCCTGTGCAGATCTAGCTTCTGAATCATCAGACCAGAAGCAAGATAATGTCTAAATTTGTTTGTGTTGTGTTTTATTTTTTGTTATTTTCTATATTTTTTTATTTTCCTTCATTTTTGTTCATTTTTTTGTTATTGCTTTGAAATTTTAAATTAGCTTTTATACTTAGTTTTGTGAAGTTCTCTCTGATCAACACACATGTTTACTTTTGTAAAAAGAAAAACCTTTCCTCTTATTTTTCTTGAATTCTTATGTAAGTTGTGGTTGACTTCTCTGAAAACAGTCAAAGGAAGGAAACTCGTGATTTTCTCTCTCTATCTCTTTTCTTAAAAATGTTATTTTACTTTTGATTCAAAATTTTCATCATATTATAAATTGGATTTTGAAACTGATTTTTTTCATCTCCCTACATTTTGTTTATTGCATAAAGTTCCTTTACAAGTTGTTGAATCTATCTCATAATTTTCTTAACCAAGTAGTTCTCTTTATCAATAGAATGGGTTTACTTTTATTTTTAAAATTTAAAAAAGGTAGCATATTTAAAAACAAATGGCCAATGACGCCAATTAAAAAAAAAAGTGGCCAATGATGCCAAATCAAAAGATGCGCAATGACGCCAAACTGAGAAATATACACAAAGTGTATCAAAAAGTAAAAGATGCGCAAAGTGCGCCAAAAACTGACAAGAGGCATAAAATGAGCCCAAAATGAGTATGCTTACTTTTTCTGTTTTACTCAAAGCTTAAGAAAATCCTTGATATTTTTGATACTTGATCTTGAAAATCCTGATTATCTATTAACCAATTTTTGCATTAATCTTCTATTAGATATATTTTATGAAATGTGTTTTAAAAAATTAGTATTTCTTCTTCTAATTTGTTCCTTGATTTAGATATTGGATTAAAAAGTTTTTTGAGCCTTTAAAAGAACTTGACCTTGAATTAACAATTTCTGAATTTCTAAACTTTTCTGGATTATGCATTGTCAATCCATTTCTTACTAAGTTTTTGAATAAAATCAAGGGGTAACTTTCTCATTTTAGAAATATTTGATTTTTTCACTAGATCATGGATAGTTTTGGTTTTTATAGTTCTGATTGTTTGTGCCCCTCTTTTTGATAATGTCAAAGGGGGAGAACGTACTATTTTATTTGTATCTTTTTTCCTTTCAAAAAAAATTAAAAACTCAAAAATTTAAATTTCCTATACTTTTTAAAGTTTTATTTTAGTAAGTGAGAGATTAGGAGAAAATGTTTTCTTTTTACAAATTTAACCTGTAATGTTTGCCATCATCAAAAAGGGGGAGATTGTTACAAATCTGTTTTCATGGATTCTGATTTTGATGATAACAAACACACTTATTTCTCTACGACTTTCTTTCTACTGACATTTTAGGTTCACAAGATCAGACTGTAATTTGAAATAAGCTCAAGATTAGGTAGACTAGGTCTGAGTCAGTTTGTACCACTTCTTCCTTTCTTGAGTCTATTATATTTGGTGTGACTCCTGATGCTATGTAACTCTGCACACACACACACACCTTGGAAGCATTTATGACTATTTTCTAAAGTTTACTATTTTTAGTAACATTATCCGGGACGATATTTATATTGGCCTTGACGATTTGTTTAAAAATATAAAAGTTTAATTAGGGCATCATACTAATTATGACAGCCGTCATTAAGCCAATTAGCCTGGATGATCCTTGTATCGGCTAGGATGATAGACTTAAATTAGAAAGAATTAGCCCCATGATTAATTTAGGTATTCTTTATTCTAGGACATCGGCTAGGACGATCTATACATCGGCCTGGATGATGCGGCACAATTATGCCTAAATTAATCTGATAATTATGAAAATCAATTAAGGCTGATTGATACAATCACATCAGTCAGGCCGATCACCGGATCGACCAAGATGATGTTCTAGATGATTAACATTGGCCAGTCTCTATTTCGGGCAATGTTTAGGATGATTGTACTCAGATTTGAACTAATCAGCCAAAACAATATTGTATTGACCTAGACGATATAACAAATTTTTTTCTGATCATCCCAAATCATCTCAACTGATTGAGCTTATTTTGAACTGATCGGCCAGGACGATATTCATATCGGCCTCGACGATAAAGCCAGCAAGTTGTATTAATGAGCTCATTTTGAGATCTTCTATTTAAGCTTTTGACAAGACACTTTTGTAAGTGTCTTTGTCAGCCATTATAACTTCGTTCTTTTAGGGGAAACTTGAAGTGAGAGCTTGAACGGGAGTAAGGAAAGGGTGAAATTTGAGAGAGGGAGAAGATCCTGTGAGGGGTGACTCAAGGGAGTATGGAGGGGGATTCCAAATGGTTGCTCTAGCAAACTTACACCTTAATACCGTTGGATTCAAGGCTTATCTTGAGGGAAGTTCACAGAAAAATAAGATCTCTTTGGTGTCAAAGGACCCGGTGACTCCACCGCACAGGGGATGGTGGAAGTGATTTTGTAAGGGCTTCTCCGCCTAGCTATGGGGGCTAAAGGGGAGACACTTAGTTTAGTGCAATACTTGGAGGGTGCCTCTAAGGAGTGGATGTAGGTCAAGGTTTGACCGAACCAGTATCATTATGGAGTGTTCTTTCCTTTATTATTTTCGCATTGTGTTTTCTCTGTGGTGAATCTTTGTTTTGGTTTTAAGTTTTATGCTTTGATTATTTAAGAAAGATTTTTTAAAATACCAATTCACCTCTCTCTTAATTAGCCTTGGGCCAGTTGATAAGGGCCTAACATCCTTAACGAACTTTCAGGTGCCACTATGTTCATATTTGGGCACTTTGTCAGTGTCAATGATTGCACCGCTATGTTATTATATTCGACACCACAGTGCTGTACCATACTTTAAATTTTTTCTTCTTTCTTGTATTTCCCTACTTAAATATAACTAAAACAACACATTTTACTGATAAATTAACATATTTTGGATCATTTTATTTAAGCCCATAAAGAGTTTATAAGAGAGATTTTTTTTTTAATTATTTTCACTGCATATAGTCTTATTTTTGTTATTATCTGAAGAGTTCGTAGGAGTTTATTTAAGATTTTTTATTTTTCTTGGATTTATTGTGGATTTTTTAACATTCAAATTACTAATTATTTTTTATTATTCTTTTCCTTTTACTTTCTCTTTCTTCTATTATTTGATTTTATTTTGGATTTATAATTTAAATATGTTTGATCATTTTAATGATTTAATTAGGAAGTTAATTTTTAATTTAATTGAATTAATTATAAGTTTATTTTATTTATGTTTGTTCACTCTTATTTATTTTAAATAACTTCATCAAATGATTTTGCTAGACTTTAATTATTTGAATTTTGTTAGTACTTGTATTTTAATTTTATGTTAGAATTGATTTATTTTAATTATTTATTTGATTATACTTAATATTTATGCATTTTATTATATTAGCAGGTTAAATTAAATGTAATTGATTTATAAGTAGATTTTTTTTTTATTTTAAGGGTTGAGGTTTGATTTATATAGTCTTTATAGTTATTTGAATTATTTTTGAGTTTTCAAGTAAATTAACCCTAAATGATTAAAGTCTAACAAAATATACAGGAAGGTAAACAAGGTCCAAATAATCATGTCTAATGAACCTAAGAGTTATGCAAATGCCAACATTCAATGAAGGGTTTGAGACATAAATAAAAGAGTAGGGTTTCTACAAGGTCCTAAAGTTTTGGAGAGTGTAGAATGTTTAGAAAAGGGGACTTAGGGAAGTAGGGCTATCTAAGTTAAAAAATACTCACTACATAAGAGTAATCTAGTGGTATCCAATCGTAACACTTTCATTTGGAAGAAATGGAGGTGACTAAACTCCTTAAGCTTTGCTTTCTCTATTGTGACCACTTTTCCTTACAAAAGATATTACAAGTAAGAAAAAGGCATAGCGGTTATAGCAGATATTTTAAATAACATAGTAACAAAATATGTAATTAATTTGAAATAATTAATATTTAACATTTTTTTAGTCCTCTTTGTTGGCTTTGTTTGGCTTTCAACCACTCTCAGCATGATTTTCATGGTTAAAGGGAATTCTTAAGCTTCAACTCCCATTATTGATGCCTTGTTGATAAGTGTAAATTATGCAATATTTAACGTATTTAAATTTTGTAAAAATATATTTTCTAGTTATATTTTTAAATAAAATATTCATGAAAAAAAGTAAAAATTATAATTCTTGGACAGCGTCACGGAACCATCAATTATAACATTGTAGCACCAACTTGATCAATGCCTATGTACCAATTTCAATAATTCAACACTGAAATTCTCTATTGTTAAGCCTTGTTGCATCACAAATTCCAATTTTGTTGTGCATCATAGTACTGCTACACCACAATTTGGCACCGCAACATTGCGTGTCTTAGGAAATCTATGTAGAAGCACCATCAATCATAGTGTCGTAGCACCAAGATTTCAATTTACGGACCACAATGAAAATTCTTTATAGCATCATGGTGGAGTAGTTATCACAATTAAGTACCATGCTAGTTTAGTGAAAATGTGTGCCATTTTATATAGTAATCATGCTAGATCATTTAGCACTGTAGTAGAGCCAACATCACAGTGGCAAGGCCCAAGCTCATTTTTCACCAATGCAGTGCTACATTGCCTAGCATGGTGGTGGTTAAGCTCAATCCTGTACTTATTATAAATAGCTTTTAGTTCTTTTATTTGAAGAGTAGAGTTGAGTGAATTTTTTTATTTTATTTTTTTAGAGTATGTCTTTAGTGCCATATTAGACTTAAGTTTAAAGGAGGTTAAGGAAGCTCAAGATACTTTCTTTGGGAGATCTTAGCTAGTGTTTTTATATGCAACTATGTAAGTTATGAAAGGAGTGTGGAGATGATCATTAGATCCTTCCTAGTGATAAACCTCTTACTGCTTCTCTTTTACTTTGTTCTTCTATATATAAAATGAATATTAGTTTACTTATTATTACTTTCATGTCGAGCTAATTCTCTTACTTTGGCTTGATGATGTAAGAAGTATATAGTACTAATATAGACCCTTGGGCTTCAGTAAAGTATTGCTATTTTTAATATATCTCAATTTTCATTTAATGCATATAATGACCATATATGTGTTGAGATTAGTTCAACTTAGTTCTTTATTGTTGATATTCTTGGAACATGTTTGCTTTTTATGATTCTAAATATTATTATTTTAATTATTATTTCTCCTAAAATATTTTGGATGCACTACTTTGTTGTTTGTGTGTACTAAAGTTTCAGAGAAATCATACTTTGGATTGTTGAAGACTTCAGACTTCAGATCAGATCAGTTTAAAAGTTTATTGTATATGAAGTTTGTATTTTTTATTTTATTGAGTCTGAGAGATTGTGATTGTAATTGAGTAACTGTACACACAAACACAGGGGGAGACAAAATTTTGAAAATTTTCTAACTATTCATCCTGGACAAACTTGGTTCATACCGGATGATGATTGGCTATGAAATGATTTCATATTGATTAACAACAGGTTCATACGCAACAATATTTAAACTATTCGTACGTATGAAATTTGATCATACTATACGATCGTGTATGCTCAAAATTGTAAGATTCAATTTTTGGACGGTTTTTTGTGTCATTTGTATAAAAAATCCACTAAAAACTGACATAAAAAGTCACTCAAAGATAAGGATCTCTATGTGATTTATGTTTTTCACTCTTCGTCTTGTCTTTCTAGATTGCTCGTGAGAAGATCTTTGAAGAAGATCCAATTCTCTACCAATACTTGGAGAGTGTGAACAGATGACGATTCTCTGCCAATACTTAGAGGGTGTGAACAGACGATGATTCTCTACTGACACCTAGAGGTGTGAACATACGACAGTTCTCTACTGACACTTGAACTGTGTAAATAGCCGATGGTTTTCTACCGACACTTAGAGAATATGAAAGGATGATGGTTCTCTACCTACACTTGGAGAGTGTGAAAGGACGATGGTTCTCTATCGCACCGGGGATTGATGGAAGAGAGTTTTGTAAAGGCTTCTCCACTTTGTTGTGGGGGAAAAAGGAGAGATACTTTTGGTAATAGTTCAATACTTGAAGAGGGAGTCTTCACGGAGTGGATGTAGGTCGTATTTGATCAAACCACTATAAATCTTTGTGTCATTTAAATATACGCATTTTATTTACTACAAATTTTTATTCTATGGTTAAAAATTTTGTTTTCAAATATTATCAATTAACTTTCTATGAATCTATAAATATTTTCAATTTACTAAATCCAAAAGTAATTTTTTAAAATTATCAATTCACCTCCTCTTAGTTAGCCTTAGGATATTAGCTTAGGTTTAACAACCTAATCAAGATTCAATAATATGTAGTAATCTAGTGTGATATATAACCTTTATCCATGGAATAATTAAGAATATTGGCATGCCCAAGCATAGTATATTTGAGTATTTTAGGTTCTTTGACTATAAAAAAACTATATGAAATTTAAATACATTTCTTATACCCCTACAAGCTCAATAGAGATCTAGGGATACATATGCTTTGATCTAAACCTATAATTAAGAGCCTTGTTAGAAAAGATATGTAATTTTGTAGGGTCTCATAGGTCAATCATAGATTCTTTAACTAGAGGAACTTTGATGTCCAAGCAATTTTAGGAAGTTTATAAATTAATATAGAAAATGGATATAAATAATTTTTAATGACCTACTAAAATGGTGAGTCCTAAGAGAGTAGCTGAATTCTATGAGCTAAATGCTTTATAAATTCTTACTGCTCAAGTGGCTACTATTTCAAAGAAATTGATACTATTTGAGTTAAGTCAGGATCAAGATCATCTATATAATTAGATAAGGCTAATTTGAATTCTACTGATGATACTAGCGCTTTATGGATTAACCATGTAAATTTAACTGAAATACAAGATAATCCTAATTCCAATACTTAAAACTAAGGTTGGACGAAATAGCCTAACATTAGTTGGTTAAATAATGTTAGTGGTAATAATTAGTGGAATTCATAATAACCTAATCAAGGAGGAATCTAGAATAATCCTTAACAACCTATTATGAATCCTAGACCATCTTACCCTCAAGGATTTAATCAAAATAATTAGTTTTGAAATAAGAAGTTACCTTTTGAAGATGTAATGATTCAATTAAGAACTCAATTACAAAGTCAAGCTCTGTAATATCTTTAGAAGTAGAGCTTTTTGGTGTTTACCTAGAAATACTAAGGTAAACCCTAAAGAGAAGAGAAAAGATTCTAGTGAAAATTACTTGAGGAGTGGTTGTGATGTATCCTATTCAAATTGATAAATTTTGGCAAGTCTATCATAAGACTATAAATTTAGCATAATTTAAAAGGAAACCCACTTTATGTTTACTTGCATCTTATGATTTATTGCATAATTCATGATTTCATGTTATTCTTTTGATTGTTTTGTTTCATACATATTTTTTCTATAAATATATAACTTTGATCAAAGTTATGACTAATCCTCAAAAAAATTTGTTGTGCTAAAAATTGAACTAGCACCATAACACTAGAAATTGAAGCACCATAGTGTTTACATGTTGAGCATCGTGGCATTCATAACTAGCATTGTAGCACTAAGCTCTCTGACAAAACTCCTAAACTACCATATCACTATTAGGTTGAAAATCATAATGCTTTGGATTCTTTTTGAGCACCTCAGAGCTATAAATTTGAAAGATATGGTGTCAGGTCCTTAAAGTCAAATAATTAACTTTGATGGTTTAGTTAAATAATAATATGATCATAACTTTTTCACTATGATAATTTGGTGAGAACCACATTATTGTTTCCAATGCTCCAGTAATAGGTCAAAATAGTTATTATTTCTAACATGACACCGTGGTGCAGATACCCTTAATGTCGTAGTTCTCATCATTATTATAAATAGGAATACATTGTTCCATTTGTTCCACTATATTCATATTTATTCTTTTACTCTAAATTTCTTAATATCTTTATTCCTTTTTATGCAATGGCTCCAAAATATTTGACAAGAAGAAGTCATCTTCTCCATATGACAAATGTAAGTTCATTACTATAGAAGCAGAGGGATGATTTGCTAAATTTTTTAGTCATTAAATAACTTATCCCTTTATAAGGTTTCTAAGGCCCTAGTCTTCCTTTCAGACAAACCATAGTGACTCGAGGTTAGGAACACTTTTGTGAGGAGACCTTTACTTCCTTTGTAAATGTTATGGGGGAATTTTTTTATAATGCAAAAAAGGTTGTTGATAATAAATACTTTGTAAGAGGTAAGTGGGTCCCCTTTAATGCAGCAATTTTAGAACTAGGTCTTGTGTTTTTGGTTATAATAAAATTATTGGGTTGTTTACTATGTCATCTCTTGTTATTCTTATTGGATATTTATTCTTATGCATTAACATTTCAGGTCTGCCATATACTACGTAAAGTGAGCAACTCAAGACTGGGTAGAATATGTTTAAGTTTCAATAAAAGTATGTATTTTTACTTTTATCTAATTCTACATTTCTTTAGTTAAATTCTTATATTTTGGGGATGCTAAACTTGGTGAACGTGCAACACACATGGGAGTGAGAAAGAGGGAATTAGAAATATAAATTTTCTAAACTATTCATACAATATGACCAGTTTTTCAAAAAAATCAATATAATGACTAAGTGGCATAATTAAAGTTCATTTTACTCATGTACTATACGATCCATATCATATGGTTTGATCTATTTCATACATCCCCCTCTTGGTGTGACTAATTCACCGAGGCTTAACATCCTACATCATACTTTCAATTGATATAAGAGTAGATCTCATAAGTGGCTTTTTAGAAAACCTTGAGAAAAATGATCCATAAAACATTTTTGTCATAGAAACACTGAGCAGGGTTATTCAATAAATGATTCACCTTTATTTGATATATAATTTAAATTTAGGAGAATCCAAATATATACTTTTGTGCCATCTATTGATTTTCACATCTAAATTTTGGTACAAGAAGGTTATTCTACGCCCTTTCATTTTATTAATGGCATCAAAACTGAAGTGTCATTGGATGAATGGAGCAAGGAGGACTGGTCTTCCCAAATTAAATTCAAAATATTTAAACTACATTTTTGTGCTCTTAAATTTGATGATTATATGATAGTTTCTACCTGTACCATTGGCAAGGACATTTGGGATAAGTTATGTACTACATATGAATGTGCTAGTGAAGTCAAACAATCTAGGTTGAATATATTATTACATGATTTTGAATTTTTTTGTATGAACCCTAATGAAATCATTTAGGACATGTACAATAGGTTTAATCAAAGAGTGACATCCCTATATCCTTTATCATTTAATGAATGGAGAAATGAGGATAGGGACTTAGCTCAATTAAATGTAAAATGTTTAAACTTCTTTTTATATACTCTTATGTTTGAAGATTACATGATAGTTTCTACATGTACCACTGGCAAAGACATTTGGGATAAACTATGTATTACATATGAAGGTACTTGTGAAGTCAAATAATTTAGGTTGAACATCTTATTGCATGATTATAAACTTTTCTGCATGAAACCTAATGAAACTATCTTGGACATGTATAATAGGTTTACTCAAATAATGACATCCTTGCATGCTTTACCATTTAATGAATGAGGCAATGAGGATAGGGACTTAGCTCATTTAAAAGCAAAATGTTTAAACTAATTTTTCTGTGCTCTTATGTCTGAAGATTACTTGTTAGTTTCTACCTATACCACTGGTAAGGATAATTGGAATAAACTATGTATTATATATAAAGGTACTAGTGAAGTCAAATAATCTTGGTTAAACATTTTATTGTAGGATTATGAACTTTGTGCATAAAACATAATGAAACCATCTTGGAAATGTATATTAGGTTTACTCAAATAGTGACATCCCTGCATGCTTTAGATAGAGAGCTTTCAAATTATGAAAAAGTTAATAAATTTTTTTATTATCTATCTAGTAATTATGATGCTAATGTTCCTACATTTTTTGAATCAAAAGATCTTAATATTTATTCTATAGAAAACTTGCTAGGCTAACTTATTACTTATGAGCAAGGTGTGAGTCAGAGATTGTAGGATGCAAGATACAGGAAAAAGGAGAAAGTTATGGCTTTAAAAGCTAATAACTCTGATAGTGATATCTATGCGGTTGAGGAGAATGATGACATTGAATTGATGACTCGATAGTTAAAAATCTTTATGAAGAGAAACCAAAAATGTCATCGAAAAACGAATAAAGGTAAAAGTAATAAAAATTTAAAAGCTTCTTCTAACATAATCTATTTTGAATACAAGATGCCATGACATTTGAGATCTTATTACCCCAACTTTAAAACTCACTCGAGCAAGGAGAAGGGTGATGAAATGGAGAAGGGTGATGAAATGGAAAACTTTAGGAAAAGAAAGAATAGGACACATGGCTTTTTGGGCTACCTCCACCTCAAAATCATTAGAACAAGAAGCAGAGGAGGAGGTAACAAATATTTTTCTCATGGCTAATGATAATCTTGATCAATCTAATAAAGATAAGGTATGTCAGCTATCCTATGATGAACATATTATTATATATGAGAAAATTCATGATTCTTATAGGAAGCTTAAGAAAATGTATATTAGATTAAATTCTAAAATTTCAGGTTTACAAAGAGAGCATAATATCCTTAGAGTAGAACATTCTATATTAGATAAATAGTAGATATCTTTAATCAATGAGTATGATGCATTGAATAAGAAGCATGTTGACCTAAGTAATGCACATGAATACTTGAAATCAAAGCGTCTTGAGTTAGAAGATTCATACAAATAATTAGGAGCACTTGTAAGTGAATCAGTCATAATGAGCATGCATTTAAATTGGAATTTATAAGCTTTGAAAATTTAAATGAGTTTCTAAAAGTAAATTGTCCATGCACTTTAACACAATAAACCACAACCTATATTAATATAATGGTATAACCCCATATCATTGCATGTATCACAAACCCTTAGTAAGAGACGCCCCACCCCATATAGATTAGTGAATCCTTTTCCTGGTGTTAGGTGTTACTCTTGTGGTATGCTAGGACACATAGCTCACACTTGCACAATACACCTAGGACACATTTAGTTTTGTAGCCTAAATCATCTATACCATAACTCACCATATATGTAAGTCATTCTTTAAAGCCTAATGTGGAACCCAAATTCACTCGTGTTCTCAAATCTAACCATTAATTTACTTTATAGGAGTGCTCTTAATAAAGGCCCAGTGGGAGAATGTGATACCTCAATAGCAAATTCTCACGTCACATGATCAGAGATATGAAGCAATTCATCTCACTGGAGGTCAGGGCAGGAGGCAAAGCAATATTTGGAGACAATGCCACCAGGAAAGTGTTAGGTTCAGTTATGATAAAAATTTCTAAGAATTTTATTATTAAAAATGGCATAAAATATAACTTGCTTAGTATCAGTCATCTATGTGACAAATGTTTTGATATTAAATTCTTATATACTTTTTATGTGATTAGTTTAAATGAAAATATTATTTTAGAAAGAAAGGGAATTAATAATGTTTACATGCTAGACTTGAATTATATTAAGTATACTAGTTCTTTATGTTTGAAAACTATTGCTGATGAATCCTTACTATAACACAGGAGACTGTGGCATGCAAGCATGAAAACACTTAGAAAGTTAACCCAAAAAGACCTAGTTAGAGACATACCCAAATTAGAATTCTCTAAGGACCACTTATGTGGTGCCTACCAACTAGAAAAATAATTAAAATTTTATTTTACTTAATCAAGGACATCACCACCTATAGACCTTTACAAATCCTTCACATGTATTTTTTTGGACTGGTTAGCACTGTCAGCTAAGGTGAAGAAATATGTAGATATGTGATTGTTAATGATTGCTTGAGATTTCTTAGATTAGGTTTTTATCACATTAAAAAAAATATTTTGAGGAATTTATGACATTCTCCACATGGATTCAAAAGAAATTAGGTAGTGTAATTTCAACTATCCATATTGATCAAGGTGGTTAATTTTAAAATGATAAGTTTTAATCATTTTATAAGGAGATAGGAATATAACATAATTTTTTAGCTCATAGAACCCCTTAGTAGAATGTGGTAACTAAAAGAAAGAATAGAACCTTTTTAAAAGCTGCCAGAGTCATGCTAGCTGAGTATTCACTTCATAAATAATTACTTACTAAAGTAGTGAATACTGTTTGTTATGTTCTTAATACTGCTAATGTTAGATCCATACTCAATAAGACAACATATGAATTACTTAATGATATGACACCCAATCTCTCTCTCCTTTATATTTTTGGTTGTAAGGTGGTCATTTTAGAAAATGGAAAATCTCTCTCTCCTTATTCTATTTTTTCTTGTTATGCTTAGTCTTACCTCCTTTATGGTGATGTCAAAAGGGGGACTAAAATATTATTAGTAGGTTATATTTCTACTTTTCTTTGATTAGCCTAGTTTTTGTTTATTTCTTATTCATAATTATACGATATTTTGTTTCTTCTCATTCATTCCTTTTAAACAAAAAATAAATAAAAAAAAAAAAATTTCCTATTTTTAAAAAACTCAACTAGTAAAGGGGATTCTAGGATATAAATATTAATTTGAAATCATAACCAACAATATTTGGCATCATAAAAAAGTGAGAGATTATTACAAATCTTGACCCAGATCTTATGATTTTGATGATAAAAATATTATTGGGTTGTCAACTATGTCATCTAATGTTATTATTATTTGATATTTATTCTTGTGCACTAAAATTTTAGGTCCAACATATACTAAAAAAAGTGAACAACTCAAGTCTGGATATAATAGGTTTAAATTTCTATAAGAGTCTATATGTTTACTTTTATTTAATTTAACATTCCTTGAGTTAAACACTTATATTTGGTGGATGCTAAACTTGGTGACCATGTATACACATAGGGGAGTGAGAAAGTGAGAAAATTATTAGTGTAATTTTTTTAAACTAATCATATTTTATGATATATATCATATTTTATGATGAGTAATTCAAAAAATCATTATAATGGATAATGGGAAAAATTAAAGTTCTTATTTACTTGTTATAGTATATAATCCATATCTTATAGGAGATTAATACAAATCACGATCTTAGCCATGAATCATATATTAGGTAATATTTTAAAATTTAAAATTTATACTGATCGTCTTATTCGATAAGCATCATACTATTTGATATAATCAAATATTGCCTAATATAATCCTGTAATTAGGGGATAAATTTCTTATTATTTGTTCCATTTATATCATACTATATGATTAGACCAATCATACTATATGATCTAATATATGCAAAGGATGATAATTAATCACAACCAATCGTATGGGATGATAATCTAATTCGATTGAACTAATCATACTAGATGATTCCCTATATTATACATGACAATCAGCTAAAATACTTAAACCTATCATATGTCACCTTATTCTTTGTACAATATGAACATGGCTATTTGAACTAATAATACTATATGATCTTCTATTGTACTATACGACTAGTGTCGACAGAATTGAATTATTAGGGTTTTTATGAAGCTTTATAATTAAGCTCTCATAAATAACTTTTTCAAGTCTCTAGTTATTGGTTTATAGAGGGAGAGGTTTCACAAGAGATATTGGAGAGATTTGGGAAGGAGAAAGGGGAGTTGATGTGTGAGGCAGAAGGACTATGGGTTATTTTCACACAGTTTCTTCATATAATTATCTTCCTTGTTTCTTCCTAGTGTCTTGCTTAATTTTTTTTTTTTTCATAAAAATGCCAAATGCATTAAAAGAAAGAAATAAAAACAAGAACAAAAACTAAGTGATAGCTACCCTATCACTTTCCTCCTTTAACAAAGAATAAAAAATAGAAGGAACCTTATTGACTTCTAAAATGTTCCAAAAGAAATCCCCTTTCAAAGCATAGTTAGCATAACAATGAGCTAACTTATTACAACTTCTATTAACAAAATGAAATATAATTACATCAAATTCCTTAAGAAATGTTGCAAATTTGGTTTCATGGATTATGTTTTGATGATTAGCAAACACTCTTGCTTCATTTCGACTGCCTTTTACTACTGACATTTTCAGGATTCAAAGATCGGACGAAAATCGGAACCAGGTCAAGATTGGGTAGATTAGGGTTGAGTCAGTCTGTAATATTTCTTTTTCTCTTTCTTGAGTCAATTGTAAATGTTTGAAGTGACTGATGTTAAGTAACCCAACACACACACACTTGAGAGATTTAGAATTTCTATTTTTACTCACATCGGCTTGGATAATATTTATATCGTCCTGGACGATCGAGTTCAAAACAGAAACTTTGATAAAGATTTCTTAATTAAGGCAGCCGTCATTAGCCGATCGGCCTGAACAGTACTTGTATCGGCCAGGATGATAGGCTCAAAATAGAAAGAAATAGTCTCCATAATCAATTTAGGTATTCAATATTTTTAGAAATCGGCCAGGATGGTCTTGGATCGGCCTGGATGATATGGCACAATTATGCCTAAAATGATCCGGCAATCAAGGAAGCAATTAAGGATGAATTGATATGATAACAGTGTCCTGGACGATCGCAGGATCGTCCGGGATGATATATTTAAAAACCATTAGTTTCTCCTGAATGATAAATATCAACCAACACAAATTTAGGATGATATTCTGGCCGATCAGGATCAGACAGCTCGAATTCAAAGCGATGGTCTGGACGATTTTCCTTTGATTTGAACTGATCGTCTGGGACAATCGTGAGATCAGCTGGGACGATCAAGCCAATTTTCAATCTCCCAGTTCATTTTCAGAGCGGTGTTTTGGCATATTATCTGTGATTTGAACTGATCGGACAGGACAATATTATTATCGTCCTGGACGATAAGGTCGGAAACTTGCAATTATTGAGCTATTTTGAGCTCTTCTTTATAAGAGCTCTTGTTCAACATTTTGAACATCCATGGCTACTGTCTTGACTTGAAAAAACCTAAAGGAGAGAGAGAGAGGGAGAGAGAGAGAGGATCTTGCGAGGGGGAGCTTGTGAGGGAGTTCACAAGGGTTACTCCAAGCATTATTTCACTTCTTCTTCCACTAGAGTCTCTTATCCTTGGAAGGGTTGGGAGAGGTAAGCTTCAGCAATTGATCGAGGTTCTCTGCCTGCTTCAGGAGGAAGCAAAAGGAGTGGGGTTCTCTGTCTTGCTGGGGGTGGAAAAAAGGAGGTTTTTGTAAGGGATTCTCCGCCTAGCTGTGGGGGCTAAAGGAGAGTCATGTTGGTTGTGCAATACTCGAAGGGCGCCTCCGGCGAGTGGACGTAGGTCAAGTTGACCGAACCACTATAAACCCTTGTGTTCTTTTTACTACTTCCGCACTTATTTTTCTGTGGTGACTTTGGTTTGTGATATTTGTTCTTTTATTTAAAGAATTTTTAAATACCAATTCACCCCTCCTCTTGGTTAGTCTCGGGCTAGTTCTTAAGGGTCTAACATCCCTAATGAACTTTCAAGTGGTATCAGAGCAGAATTCATAAAACTGAGTTTGAAAACTTTTTGAATTTTGATCCTTGGCTAACTTTTGGAATCGTAATACAACTAAAGGATATTCTATTACACGACCTCCTTTGTTTGAAAACCTTCCTTTTGATTTTTGGAAAACTCGCATGTCTATTTTTCTGCAATCAACTGACTATCGCATGTGGATGCTTATTAAAGAAGGATATTCTCTGCCTTCTCGTAAAATTAATAGAATTAAAATTGAAGTAGCTTTTACTGAATGGACTTTTGATGAAAGAGATTTAGCTCAATTAAATGCAAAGTGTTTGAACTATTTCTTCTGTGCTTTAAAATCTGAGGATTATATGCGTTTCTTTACTTGCTCTACTAATAAAGAAATTTGGGATAAGTTATGCATTACTTATGAAGGAACCAATGAAGTGAAATAATCTCGTTTGAATATTCTCTTGCATGACTACGAACTTTTTCATATGAAATATTCTGAATCAATTTCTGATATGTATATAAGGTTTACTCAAATTGTAAATTCTTTGCATGCCTTAGGAAGAGAACTTTCAAATTATGAAAAAGTAAACAAGATTTTGAGATGCTTGCCTTCATATTTTGATGCTAAAATTATTGCAATCCCTGAATCTAAGAATTTTAACACATATTTGATTGATAACTTACTTGGCTCACTCATTTCTTATGAGCAAGGGGTGAATCAAAGAAATCTTGATGCAGGTAAGAAAAGAAAGGAGAAAATAGTGGCACCGAAGGCCAACAAATCAGACTCTGACTCTTCTGGGTCTGAATGCGATGACTTTGTCTTAATCAAAAAGCAATTCAAAAGATTTCTAAGGAAGAAGCAAAATCATCATCAAAATTAGAGAAAAGGTAAGGATAACAAATATTCAAAAGGATCTTCTGATGTGGTTTGTTGTGAATGCAAAAATCCCAGACACGTGAAAGCTGATTGCCCCCACACTTAAGACGCAAATAAGCAAGGAAAAGAGAGGAGAAATCAAAGTTTAGAAAGGACAAAAAGAGACTTCAAAAGGCGTTTTAGTTGGATTCTGCATCTGATTCATCGGAGACTGAACCAGAAGATGAAACAACAAACTTGTGCTTAATGGCAGCCGATCATCTTGATAAAGAAGAGGTATGTGAACTTTCCTACGATCAACTCATTGAACTTTCTAAAAAAATTCATGCATCATATAGGAAACTTAAGAAAACACATGCTAGCTTGAAATTGGAATTTTTGAAGTTACAAAAAGAGCATGGAATTTTGACTAAAGATCACTCAACAATTGATTCAAATCATATGGCTCTACTTGATAAATTTGATGAGTTAAATAAAAAGCATTTTGAATTAATTGAAGAGCATGATTCACTAAAAACTTCACACACCTCACTTGAATCTGATTTTAAGAAATCTAAAGAAATGGAGAAATATTTAAGGGTTGAGAATGATGTATTAAAAAGTACAAACGTGAGGATTAAAGATGAACTGGATTCACTTAAGAAAAATTGGATGACACCAACACTTGATCAAAAGCCAAAACCTAGGAAGAGGCATTATAGCTTAAATCATTTAAGAAATCCTTTTCTAGGTGTTAGCTGCTTTTCATGTGGCATGCTAGGACACATCTCACACACTTGCACTATTCACCATAGCACACATTGGGTGTGGAGACCCAAGGTGCATGATTCACAGCATACCACACATGCATTGCATTCTACTTTTTATAAGAAGAGACCCAAACCTATTTGGGTTCCTATATCTGATATTTGATGATTTTGTAGGTGGGCTCACACAAAAGGCCTCGTGAGAGTATGTGATACCTGGACAGCGGATGCTCTCGATATATGACTGGTGATGCCAGTCAATTTGTTTTGCTGGAGTCCAGGACCGGAGGCAAGGTTACTCTTGGAGACAACACCACCAGAAAGGTGGTAGGCTCAGGTATAATTGGTAATTCCAAGAACCTTCTGATTGAAAATGGTTTGCTTGTAGATAGATTAAAGCATAACCTGCTCAGCATCAGCCAACTCTGTGACAAGGGCTTCATCATACAATTCTTTGTAAATTCATGCATTATAAGTTTAAGTAACAACACTATTTTGCAGGGAAAGAGGATCAACAACGTGTACATGCTTGATTTAAATAACATAGAAAGCGCTGCATCATTTTGCTTAAAAATTGTTATTGATGATTCATGGTTATGACACCAGAGATTATGTCATGCAAGTATGAAAACCCTTAGGAAAGTGACCTAAAAAGACCTAGTTAGAGGTGTCCCCAAAATCAAGTTTTCAAAAGACCACCTCTGTGATGCCTGCTAACTAGGAAAGCATGTCCACTTCACTTTTCACCCCATTAAGGACATTAGCACCTCAGGAACTTTAGAAGTCTTTCACATGGATTTGTTTGGACCCATTAGCACTAACAACTTGGGAGGGAAAGTCTATGGTTTTGTAATTGTTGATGACTACTAGAGGTTCACTTGGATTAGATTTCTTTCACATAAAAATGAGTCTTTTGAGGAGTTTAGAACATTTTCTACTTAGATTCAGAAAAAGCTAGGTCGTGAGATCTTGACCATCCATAGTGACCATAGGGGAGAGTTTGAGAATGAAAGATTTGGAGATTTTTGTGAGGACAAGGGGATTAGCCACAACTTCTCAGCTCTTAGGACCCCTCAGCAGAACGGGGTAACTAGAAGGAAGAACTGGACCTTGGTGGAAGGCACTGGAGCCATGCTTACTGAGTATTCACTTCCAAAGTACTTTTGGGCTGAAGTGGTTAACTTAGCTTATTATGTGTTGAATAGGGTGAATGTTAGAGCCAAACTAGATAAAACACTCTATGAGATCCTTAAGGGTAGGACACCCAATCTTTCCCACCTTCATGTCTTTGGTTATAAGGTTTTCATTCATAACAATGGGAAGTCTCACTTGGGAAAATTTGATCCTAAATCTGATGAAGGAGTGTTCTTGGGATATTCTAGTGTTGGGAAGTCTTTTAGGGTGTTTAACAAGAGGACTTTGATGGTGGAAGAAACTACATAAATAGTATTTGATGAGTCTAATCCTAAAAAGCATGGAGTTGAGGATGATGATGATGTTGGAGAGATTACCACTGGAGTAGAAAATTTGGAGAAGGGAGTAGGTCACCAAAACATTGAAGGAGTAGGAGATGTCACCCAAGGAGTAGAAAATATAGATCTGGAGGAAAGGGTTGGACCTTTTCACACCTTTCCTATAGATTGGAGATACTCTACAAGTCACCCCAAGGATTTGATCTTAGGAGACTTTTAATGGAGTTAAGACTAGGCATGGACTTAGGAAGGAGGTGAACCAGTCCGCCTTTATCTCAATAACTGAACCCACCAACATAAAGCAAGCCCTTTCTGATGAGTTTTGGATTTTAGCCATGCAAGAGGAGTTGAATCAATTTGTTAGGAATGATATTTGGGAGCTTGTAGAAAGACCTAAGGGACAAAGTGTAGTTAGAATAAAGTGGTTCTTTAAGAACAAGGTGAATGATTCTAGAGTGGTGGTTAGGAATAAAGCAAGATTAGTGGCTAAGGGGTATAACCAAATAGAAGGGATAGACTTTGAGGAGACTCTTGCCCTTGTAGCAAGATTAGAAGCCATTAGAGTGCTATTAGCCTTTGCCTGTTATAAAGGATTTAAGCTTTTTCAAATGGATGTCAATAGTGCCTTTTTAAATGGGGAAATAAAAGAGGATGTGTTTGTTGAACAACCCCAAGGTTTTGAGAGTTCTCAATTTTCAAATCATGTTTTTAAATTAAAAAGGGCTTTGTATGGGTTAAAGCAGGCACCAAGAGCTTGGTATGAGAGGCTTAGCTCATTCTTACTAGAAAGAGAGTTTGTTAAGGGGAGCGTAGACACCACCCTTTTTCTTAGGAAAGTTTGAGATGATTTGCTCATTGTTCAAATTTATGTGGATGATATACTTTTTGAATCTTCTGATAAGAAACTTTGTGATGAGTTCTCTAAAATAATAAGTAGAGAGTTTGAGATGAGTATGATAGGAGAGTTGTCCTACTTTTTGGGGTTTAGCATAAAACAATTGGATGATGGAATCTTTCTAAATCAAACAAAATATATTAAGGACATTTTGATGAAGTATGAGATGGATAAAGCTAAGCCAATTAATACTCCCATGACTTCTAGTGTTCCGTTGGATAAGGACCCAAGTGGTAAGTCTGTTGATCAGAAGAAATACAGAGGCATGATTGGATCCTTACTTTACCTGACTGCTAGCCGACCTGATATTATGTTTAGTGTTTGCCTTTGTGCTAGGTTTTAAGCTGACCCCAAGGAATCCCACCTGACTGCAGTTAAGAGAATTTTTGATACCTTTTAGGGACCCAAAGGTAAGGGATTTGGTATCCAAGGCACAACACTTCTTTTGAGATTATTGAATTTTTTGACTCTGATTTTGCAGGATGCAAGGTGGATAGAAAAAATACTTCAGGAACTTGTCAATTCATAGAATAATCTTTGGTCTCATGGTCTAGTAGAAAGAAAAACTCTATTGCACTTTTCACTGCTAAAGCTGAGTGCATTGCTCTTGGAAGTTGTGTGGCCCAAGTCCTTTGGTTGAAACAACAGGTATTGGATTTAGGATTACATGTAGTCACAATCTCAATCTTTTGTGATAACACTAGTGCCATATGCATCTCTAAGAATCCTATCCAACATTTAAGGACTAAGCACATTGACGTTAGGCATCACTTATTAGAGATCATGTGACTAAGGGAGACATTTATTTATACCATGTGACAACTGAAAATCAACTGGCTGACATCTTTACTAAACCACTGGCCTTCGATATTTTCATCTCTTTAAAGACCAAATTGGGTGTGATTGACATAAATGCATGAACTTGATCTTTTACTTGCTTTCTTTCTCTTTTGTTCTTTTTATTTCTTTTATTTGCTTCTGTTTTTGCTCTTTGTTTTCTTTTCTTCTTTTTGCCTTACTTTTAGTTTTTGTTTGGTTTATTTTACTTTATTATTTTTCTTGAATTTGGTTTTCAAAATTATTGCTGAAATGATATCGTATGCCTTTTCCTTGCTTTTGAATATTTGTATTCAATGTGTTACATCTCTTAATCTATTAGATGGTAAAAATATACCGTTGATTGTGTCTCTTTCTCTAACCTATTTTAGTGGCATAATTTTCTTTTCTAATCAAAAACCTATTTCAAATTAAAGATTGTGTATGAAATTAAGATCTTTTCTAACCGTGCTACAGTAAATCTATCTTGTATTTATAATGATTAAAATCTTTTTGTCACATCAAGATTCCTCGTCACCCTTTTCATTGGTTTTTGATTCTATTTTGTGGATTGTTCTTCCCTATGTTAGAGAGAGAGCTCCTATTTTCTAATATCTAGAAGATATACTCATAATTAATATTATTTTAAAAATTTTTAAAATAGAATGGAGCTTGTAAAAATGAAAAAAAAATTGGCCAATGATGCCAACAAAAGATGCGCAATGACACCAAATTGAAAATTAAAAAAATAAAATACACAAAGTGTATCAAAAATCAAAAGATGCGCAAAGCGTCAATCAATTGACAAGAGGCATAAAATGAGCTCACAAAAAGCAAGCTCTCCTCTCCTTTCAAATATTTTAAAACTTAGAAGATTTCATGTATCAAAGGCTTGATTTCGAGTGTTTTGTAATTATGACAAATTAGTACATTATTCTATAAGATGTTTTTTCTGAAACCAAGTGATGAATGGATCCTTTTTCTCATATCCAATTGAATTTTTGAGTTAGGTCATTGATTTTAAAAGATAATTTTACCTTAAAATAAAGTCCGAGATAAGGGTAACCGTGATCGGATATTCTATCGTCTGTTTGGATTTTTGATGTTAATTAACTCATTAACTTACAAATTTTTAAAAATCAATCATATGGAATACTACATCTTGTTCATGCCTTGGTTAAAAAAAATTAAAATTTGTTTGTGTTGTTTCTTAGTTTCCTCCTCCTTTTTGAGATATCAAAAGGGGGAGAGGGGTCTTTGGTTGCTTGCACTTTCGATTCCATGTTTTACACTACTGCTTTTGAAATAATTGTCAAAGTGTTTGCCATCATCAAAAAGTGGGAGATTGTTGCAAATTCGGTTTCATGGATTATGCTACGATGATTAGAAAACACTCTTGCATCTTTTTGACTTCCTTTTACTACTGACATTTTCATGATTCAAAGATCGGACGGAAATCGGAACCAGCTCAAGACTGGGTATATTAGGGTTGAGTCAGTCTGTAATTTTCCTTTTTCCCTTTCTTCAGTCAATTGTAAATGTTTGAAGTGACTGATGTTAGGTAACCCTACACACAAACACTTGAGAGATTTAGAATTTCTGTTTTTACTCACATCGTCCTGGACGATATTTATATCGGCCTGGACGATCGAGTTCAAAATAGAAACTCTGATCAGGATTTCTTAATTAAGGCTGCTGTCATTAGCCGATTGGCCCGAACGATACTTATTTCGGCCAGGACGATAGGCTTAAAATAGAAAAAAATAGCCGCCATAATCAATTTAGGTATTCTGTATTTTTGAAAATCGACTAGGACAGTCTTGGATCGGCCTGGATGATATGGCACAATTATGCCTAAAATGATCTGGCAATCAAGGAAGCAATTAAAGATGAATTTATATGATCACATCATCCTGGATGATTGCATGATCGTCCGGGACGATATATTCAAAAACCCTTAGTTTCTCCTAGATGATAAATATCAACCAACATAAATTCAGGGCGATATTTTGGTCGATCAGGATCGAACAGCTCGAATTCAGGGCGATGCTCTAGACAATTTTCCTCTGATTTGAACTGATCATCTGGGACGATCGTGAGATCGACTGGGATGATCAAGCCAATTTCAATCGTCCAGTTCATTTTCAGAGCAGTGTTCTGGCCGATCATCTGTGATTTGAACTGATTGGACAGGACGATATTATTATCGTCCTGGATGATAAGGTCGGCAACTTGCAATTATTTAGCTATTTTGAGCTCTTCTTTATAAGAGTTCTTGTTCAACATTTTAAATGTTTTTACCTGAGAAAACCTAAAGGAGAGAGAGAGAGAGAGAGAGAGAGAGAGAGAGAGATCTTATGAGGGGGAGCTTGTGAGGGAGTTCACAAGGGTTGCTCTAATCATTGTTCCACTTCTTCTTCCACTAGAGTCTCTTGTCATTGGAAGGGTTGGGAGAGATAAGCTTCAATAATTGATCGAGGTTCTCTGCCTGCTTCAGGAGGAAGCAAAAGGAGTGGGGTTCTTTGCCTTGCCGCGGGTGGCAAAAAGGAGGTTTTTGTAAGGGCTTCTCAGCCTAGCTAGGGGCGCTAAAGGAGAGTCACGTTGGTAGTGCAATACTCCGAGGGAGCCTCCGGGGAGTGGGCGTAGGTCAAGTTGACCGAACCACTATAAACCCTTGTGTTCTTTTTACTGCTTCCGCACTTTAATTTTTTGCACTTATTTTTCTGTAGTGACTTTGGTTTGTGATATTTGTTCTTTCGTTTAAAGAATTTTTAAATACCACTTCACCCACCCCTCTTGGTTAGCCTCGAGCTAGTTCTTAAGGGTCTAACATCCCTAATGAACTTTCAGGAAAGTCCAAGTCCTCCTTAGAACTGTCCACTGCTCGGTTGTCATGAATAACTGATTCTTGTTTATATTTGATGACATTAAAGTTGTCTCCTTCAACAATTAAGCCTTTAGCATTTAACATCCTGTTTTTGATAACTCTTCTCAATGAACGGAAAGCCAATAACTCCAATTATGCAATGTCCCAATGCACCACCAAGAATCCAAAGGATTGAAGCATCCTTCCTTTATGATATCTAAATATGCCTCCAATCCTTGCTTCATTAGAGTTAAGTAGTGAAGCATCTATGTTCACTTTAATCCATCCAGGTGGAGGGGGATGCCAAGAAGAAGAAATCAACTTATACTGCTAGTTAGCACCCCAGTGGTTCGAATAAAGATTAGAAGATGAAGTAGATGCATAGGTGACAGCATTAGTCACAATAAATTCGTCTCCCAGCTCTTGGCCTTCATGAATTAGCTTGTTCCTACTTTTCCAAGAATTGAACACCAATGCACAATACATTCTTGCAATAAATGGATCCTCCTCTCCTTGCTTTTTCAAAAAATATAAGCAATTTTGTAAATTGTTAAAAACTGGTAAAGCAAAATCCCATCGGTTAGCCTTTTGAATTACCTGTTTTAACTTCAAATATTTCACCGCCACATGCTCTCCATCTTCTTTCATATCACAACCTGTTGGACAAGGTTACTCCCAGTTAATCTTCTATGCATTAAGAAATCCGTTGTAGGGATTGCATTCTTCAATAATTTCCACCAGAAAAGTGAAACCCAAGGATTGAGTTTTAGTTTTTTGATAAAATTCCAATTCTAGACTAACATCAGTTCGTTCTCTTCCCTGTTAGTATTAGCACATCTTGCCATGCCTGATATAGTTTTTCCAGAATGAATTATCAACAGTTCCAAATTATCTTCATGACTCTCCGGTTCAATCTTTATATTGCATATTACTTTCACCATTTCCTCCCCAAAGAATTCCTGTAGCTTCTCTTTTATCCATACTCCCTCCGAAATAAAGCTGGACAGATTAGATAAATTGCCTATTTCATTTGCAAAGAAAGTGGGCCAATTGTTCAATCTTTTATCAAGAATCCAATTATCCTTCATAATATTTACTGAATTCCCATCTTTAATGCTCCACCTAACAACATGCCTTAACGCCTTATCTCCACTTAGCATCAATTTCCATGTTGAAGACGAGTTCATCCTTCTATCATCATCCTATACATTCTTACCGTACTTAGCAGATAAAGATTTACTAAGTAAAGAATTTGGCTTCTTAAAAAAGTTCCAAACCAGTTTGGCTCTAAGGGACTCCACTATATCTATAGCTGAATGAATGCCAAGGCCTCCATTGCTTTCCGGTTTACATAACTCTTTCCATGCCACATAGTGTAATCTGCTATCCCCATTGCTTTTTTTCCACATAAACTCCTTACACATCTTGTCAAGTTTCTTCAGTACAGCCAACGGAATCAGAGACATTGATGTGTAGAAGACATGAATAGCTTGTAATACAGATTTGATAAGGGTTACTCTTCCAGCCAAAGAGATAAACTTCTTACCCCATATATCCAATTTAAAAGCTTCTTTCGCCAAAAGCTTTGAGAAGTCTATTGCCTCAAGTCTTCTTAAAGAAATTTTATTTATTTTTTATATATTTATTTATTTTTTTTCTTAAAGCAATTTTATTGCTCAAGTAATTAAGCTCTTTAACCTCCATGAACTCCATAAGCTTAAAGATCATCTTCCTCCTTCTCCTCTCCATATTCTTACTATAAATAATATTTGATTTAGAAACATTAATTTGCTGACCCGTCCAACTGCAATAATCCAGAGCAATTTCTTTTATTATCCTCCAATTTGGCATTAGAGAAGATCAAGATGTCATCTGCAAACAACAAGTGTGAAATCCTTGGAGCCATAGGGACAACTTTTAAGTCCAAATCCCTTCATTTGGACAAAAAAGCATTAGTATGTAATTGTGAGCAAAGAATGAATAAGTAAGGAGATAAAGGGAAAACCTGTCTAAAGCCGCTCCTTCCTTTAATTCCTTCCAGTCCAACACCATTAATTTGAACCAAGAACATAAGATCAGTAACACATTCCATAATAAGATTAAAAAAACTTTTTAGAAAATCAAAGTAATTCAACACTTGTTTAAGGGTATTCCAGGCCATACAATTGTATGTCTGCTCCATATCTAGTTTGATTGCCACCAATCCCCTTTTAGATTTAGAATACCTGAACTTATGAAAGAGTTTCTGAGCAAGAAGCATATGCTCAGATAAGGCCCTCCCTTTTATGATTGCCACTTGTTCCTCCGTTACTAAGCAGTGAATTACTTTCATCAATCTATTTAACAGTACTTTAGCCACAATCTTGTAAATTGACATGCATGCTAATTGGCCTAAAATCTGAGGGAGATAAAGGATTACTTACTTTGGGTATAAGTACCACCAATGTCTCCTTCCATTTGGAAGACATTTTACTCGAAGTGAAGCATAGTTGAATAGCTTTCCACACATCTATCCCAATGATCTTCCAATATGCTTTGAAAAAGGAATATGTTATTTCATCCACTCCAGGAGAAATATTGTTGCCAAGTTCTTTAATCACCTTCTCAACTTCTTCAAAAGAAAAAGCAGCCTCCAAGATTCCATAGTCTTCTTGCTTCAGACTGTTCTCATTTGGAGGCCAATTGACCAATTGGCATTCCCTGTGCTTCCAATTACTATAGAATAACTGAAAAAACCTGCTCCTTATAATAACAGGATCTTCAACCAGCTCTCCACCCTCAATCTTTAATTGCTTGATCGAATTGCCATTCCTTCTACCATTAGCAAAGGCATGAAAAAAAGTAGAATTCGAATCCCCTTCTTTAATCCACTTGGATTTAGCCCTTTGTCTCCACCATGTGTTCAACCATGCAATTGTACAATTCAATTCCTTGACTCTGGTTCTAAGAAGCAAAGCTTTGCTGTCCAAAAATTACAATTTTGAAGCTTCTTCCAGCTGCAGTCCTTCAATCTCCATCTTCAAACTGTCCTTCAATTCTTCCAGTTTTTGATGTTTAGCTTTACTACAGAAAAATAAGGCTTTAAGGACTCTTGAAAGTTTCTTATTAAGAGCTTGCATATCATCCCCCCTCACTGGTTTTGACCAAGAATTCTTGACCATCGATGCTGCAGCTGAATAAGACAGCCATACATCTTCAAATTTGCAAAGTCTGATGCTATGAAATTGCTAATGAAACAATGGCATAATGGTCAGATGCAATTCTATTCAAATATTCTATTCAAATGCCTTATTGCTGCTTGATTGATCAGTTCCAAAGCTTTCGAATTAAGCATGCACCTATCTAGCCTTTCCAAAATCTGGGCACTTCCATTTTTATTATTGCACCATGTGAACTTTGAACCAAGAATACCCACATCATGTAGGTCATTCTTATTCATAAAAGCCTTCATTTCAAATGGCCCCTGTGAGAAAGAAAATTTCTTCCCCATCTTTCTTCTCATCATAAGAAAGAATGCAGTTGAAGTTGCCTCCTACCATAGATGGAACTTCTGGCTTAAATCTTCCATCCAGAAAAGTCCATAGTTCCCTTCTTCCTTGAATCTCCCTGCTACCATAAATAATAGCTACCATCCAACTGCCCTTGTTGAATGCCTTCAATTCCCCCAGCACACTTTGATCCGAGGTCTTAATCATGGAGAATGAAGCTACTTCAGTTTTCCAGATCACCAGGATTCCTCTAGAATTACCTCTTGAAGGCTGCAAAAAATAATCCCAGTTCTCACCCATCAACTTGCCAAATTCTTCTTTAGAAAGAGAAGTAATCTTAGTTTTCACAATACCCACAAAAAATACATCCCAATCTCTTATATATTCCTTCAAATACAAGGAGGCCTCCATCTTATTAGCCCCACTACAATTCCAAAAGCTAATAGAACTCATTTGGATAAGAATGGGGATGAACCCCCAGCCCTTCTCTTGTTCATGCTGTTTTTAGCTTGCCTAGAATCCATATTCAATGGGCCCAAGTATTTCAATTCCTTAGCTAGTTTAATTTTTTTAGAAGAAGCCTTTCCGTTACTCAGAGAAGTTTTCTCCTCAACAAGATTATCAGTAATCTTCCTAATATTACCCTGAGCAGCTACATCTATGCCATTGGGATGAATACCCTCTAGATTTCCCACTACTTCACCTTCTTCTACCTCCTCCTCTATGGAATCAATCTGAATTTCTACACCATTGCTTCTCTCACATAAAGAGTTCAGCAATTCAAATTTATTACTTGATGTAAAAAATTCCACCTGGGTTGAATCAACCTCCAAATTTCCCTCAGGATTTCTTTGTTCTGCCAAATTCGTGGCTTGGAAACTACCATCCACCTCAGCTTCAATAGAATCCATGGCATCTTTAACTGAATTATGAATTACAGCAGGCTTGCTAGTGAAAGTTCGTTAGGGATGTTAAGCCCTATAGAACTGGCCCAAGCTAACCAAGGGGGGGGGGGGTGAATTGGTATTTTAAAATTTTTTTTTCACAAAGAATAAAAATCACATAAACCAAAATCACACTACAAAAATAAATGCGGAAATAAAAGTGCGGAAGCAAGAAAATAAGAACACAAAAATTTATAGTGGTTCGGTCAACTCGACCTACGTCCACTCCCTAGAGGCACCCTCAGAGAATTGCACTACAAACGTGACTCTACTTCAGCCCCCACAGCTAAGCAGAGAAGCCTTTACAAAGCACCTCCTTTTTGCCACCCTGGCAAGGTAGAGAACCTACCTCCTTTTGCTTCCTCCTGAAGCTGGCAGAGAACCACAACCAAAAGCTAACTCCTTACCTCTACCGATCCTTCCACGGACGAGAAACTCTACACGAAGAACAAGCAGAGCGATCCTTGAAGCAACCCTTGTGAATCCCCTCACAAGCTCCCCCTCACAAGATCCTCTCTCTCTCCCTCTCTCTCTTTCTCTCCTCAAGGTCTTCTCAGGTCAAGGCAGCAGCCAAAGGTCTTCTAAAACATTGAACAAGAGTTCTTAAATAGAAGAGCTTCAAAGGAGCTCATTAATTTCAAGTTACTGACATTATCGTCCAGGCCGATATGGACATCGGCCTGGCCGATAAGTACAAAACTCAGAAGATCGGCCAGAGCATCGCCCGTGATACAAAACTGGACGATTGAAAATTGGCTTGATCTTCCAGGCCGATCTTACGATCGTCCCAGCCGATCAGTTCAAATCAGAGGAAAATTGTCCAGAGCATCGCCCTGAATACGAGCTGGTCGATATTTATCGTCCTGAAGTAACTTAAGGTTTTTGAATGGATCATCCTGGCCGATCCTGCGATCGTCCAGGATGATATGATCGCATCAATCATCCTTTATTACTCCCTTGATTTCCTGATCAATTAAGGCATAATTTGAGAATTTCGTCCAGGTCGATCAATGATCGTCCTGGCCGATAATTTAATAATACAGTATACTTTAATTGTCTATGGCAGCAACTTCTTTCTGTTTTGAGCTTATCGTCCTGGCCGATACACGTATCGTCCAGGCCGATATGTTAATGACGGCTGCCTTAATTAAGAATCCTTATTTAGACTTTCTGTTTTAAGCCTGATTGTTCAGGACGATGTAAAAATCGTCCTGGCCGATATGAGTAAAAACAGAAATTCCAAGTCTCTCAAGTGTGTGTGTGTAGGGTTACTTAGCATCAGTCTCTTTGACCATTACAAGTAGACTCAAGAAGTGAAAAACCAAAAGTACAGACTGACTCAACCCTAAACCTACGCAATCCTGAACTGACTTCATCTGTTCGTCCGATCTTCGATTCCTGAAAAGTTAGAAGAAACAAGTAGTCCAAGAGAATCAATAGTGTTTGTCAATCATCAAAACACAGGTCATGAAAATAGGTTTGCAACAATCTCTCCCTTTTTGATGATGGCAAAACACTACGAAAATAATTAGCAGTAAAGGTTCAGGATCGACAAAAAGGACATTATAAACTTCTCCCCCTTTTGACATATCAAAAAGGAGGGAACACAAAAGAATAATTGCAACTCAAATTTATTTATTTATTTTTAATTTTAACAAGGCATGAAAATGATATAGTATTCCATGTGATTGATTTAAAAACTTGTGAGTTAATGAGTTAACAATCTCATCAATCCATAGAATAGTAGAGTATCCGATCATGTTTACCCTTAGCTCAGACGTTTTCTTAGGGTAGAATCTTCTTTTGAAATCAATGACCTAACTCAAAGAATTAATTGGATATGAAAAAAAGAATCCATCCATCACTTGGCTTAAGGAAAAACTATCTTTATAAAATAATGAATCAAAGTAAATTTGTCACAATCTCAAAGCAATCGAAATCAAGCCTTTGAGAACCAAAACTTCTAAGTTCTAAAAGATTTAAAAAGAGAGAATAACTTGCTTTTGAGTGGGCTCATTTTATGCCTCTTGTCAATTTGAGTGGCGCTTTGCGCATCTTTTTTATTTTCGATACACTTTTGTGTATATTTTTCAATTTTAGCATCTTTGCCCTTCTTTTGTTGGCATCATTATCCAATTTTTTTTTAATTTTTGCAAGCTATATTCTCTTTTATAACCTCTTAAAAAATCTTAGTTGTGAATAAATCTTCTCAGATATTAGAGAATAGGAGCTCTCTCTTTAACATAAGGAAGAATTACCACAAGCAGAATTAATAATCAAAGACAAGAGTAACGAGGGATCTTGATGTGACAAAAAGACTTTAAATATTATAAATACACGATAGATTTGCTTAAGCAAGCTTAAGAAAAGATCTCAATTTTATAAATAATCTTTAATTTAAGATAGATTTTTGATTAGAAAAGAAATCTATGCCACTAAAAATATGTTAGAGAAAGAGACACAATCACAAAATATTTTTACCATCTAGGAGATTAGGAGATGAAAATCACATTGACTACAAATTTTCAAAAGCAATTACAAGAAATATAATATCATTTCAGCGATGCTTTTGAAGACTAAGAAAAAGAAACAAAAGAAAAATAAAACACACTAAAAACTAATAAAAAGCAAAAGCAAAAGCAAGTAACTAAAAGATCAAGTTTCATGCATTTATGTCAATCACACCCAATCTGGTCCTTAGAGAACTGAAAGTGTCGAAGGCCAGTGGTTTAGTAAAGATGTCAGCCAATTGATTCTCAGTTGTCACATGGTGTAACTCAATGTCTCCCTTAGTCACATTATCTCTAATGAAGTGGTGCCTAATATCAATGTGCTTAGTCCTCGAATGTTGGATAGGATTCTTAGAGATGCATATGGTACTAGTGTTGTCACAAAAGATTGAGATGGTGCCTATAGTTAATCCTAAATCCAATACCTGTTGTTTCAACCAAAGGACTTGGGCCACACAACTTCCAAGAGCGATGTACTCAACTTCAACAGTGGAAAGAGCAACAGAGTTTTGCTTCCTACTAGACTAAGAAACCAAAGACTGTCCAATGAATTGACATGTTCCTGAAGTGCTCTTCCTATCCACCTTGCATCCTGCAAAATCAGAGTCAGAAAATCCAATAATCTCAAAAGAAGTGCTGTGTCTAGGGTACCAAATTCCTAAGCCTTGTGTCCCCAAAAGGTATCTAAAAATTCTCTTAACAGCAGTCAAGTGGGACTCCTTAGGGTCAGCTTGAAATCTAGCACAAAGGCAAACACTAAACATGATATCAGGTCAGCTCGCAGTCAAGTAAAGTAAAGATCCAATCATGCCTCTATACTTCTTCTGATCAACAGACTTACCACTTGGGTCCTTATCTAATGGAGCACTAGAAGTCATGGGAGTGTTAATTGGCTTAGCTTTGTCTATCTCATATTTCTTCAAAATGTCCTTTATGTATTTTGTTTGATTTAGAAAAGTTCCATCCTCCAATTGTTTTATGCTAAACCCCAAAAAGTAGGACAACTCACCCATCAAACTCATCTCAAACTCTCTACTCATTATTTTAGAAAAATCATCACACAATTTCTTATTAGAAGATCCAAAGAGTATATCATCCACATAAATCTGAACAATGAGTAAATCATCTCCAACTCTCCTAAGAAAAAGGGTAGTGTCTATGTTCCCCTTGACAAACTCCCTCTCTAGTAAGAATGTGCTAAGCCTCTCATACCAAGCTCTTGGTGCCTGCTTTAAACCATACAATGCCTTTTTTAATTTAAAAACATGATTTGGAAATTGGGAGCTCTCAAAACCTGGAGGTTGTTTACAAAAACATCTTTTTTTATTTCCCCATTTAAAAAGGCACTCTTGACATCCATTTGAAAAAGCTTAAATCCTTTATAATAGGCAAAGGCTAATAGCACTCTAATGGCTTCCAATCTAGCTACATGGGCAAAAGTCTCCTCAAAGTCTATCCCTTCTATTTGATTGTACCCCTTAGCCACCAATCTTACTTTATTCCTCACCACCACTCCTGAATCATTCACCTTGTTCTTAAAGACCCACTTTGTCCCAACTACACTTTGTCCTTTAGGTCTTTCTACAAGCTCCCAAACATCTTCAATCATAAGGTTCTTGGAATTACCAATTATACCTGCGCCTACTACCTTCTTGGTGGTGTTGTCTCCAAGAGTAACCTTGCCTCCAGTCCTGAACTCTAGTACAACAAACTGGATGGCATCACCAGTCATATATCAAGAGCATCCACTATCCAGGTACCACATACTCTCACGAGGCCTTTTGTGAGAGCCCTCCTGCAAAATTACCAAATGTTAGATTTAGGAACCCAAGCAGATTTGGGTTCCATCTTATGAAGAGAAGAATGCAATGCATGTGTGGTATGCTGTGGATCATGCACCTTAGGTCTCCACACCTAATGTGTACTATGGTGAATCGTGGAAGTGTGTGAGATGTGTCCTAGCATGCCACATGAAAAACATCTAACTCCAAGAAAGGGATTTCTTAAGTGGTTTGAGTTATAATGCCTCTTCCTAGGTGTTAGCAGTTGATCACAAGTATGTGTCATCCTAGTTTTCTTACATGCTTCTAATTCATTTTGAATCTTCAAAGTTCTGCTTTTTAAGACTTCATTTTCAATCCTCAAATTTTTCTCTTTCTCCTTGAACTTCTTAAAATCAGATTCAAGTGATGTGTGTAAGACTTTTAATGCATCATGCTTTTCAACTAATTCATAATGATTTTTATTTAACTCATCAAATTCATCAAGTAAAGTCATATGATTTGAATCAATCGTTTGATGGTCTTTAATCAAAATGTCATGCTCTTTTTGTAGATTTAAAAATTCTAATTTCAAGCTAGCATGGGTTTTCTTTAATTTCCTATATGATGCATGAATTTTTTTTGAAACTTCAAGAAGTTGATCGTAGAAAAGTTCGCATACCTCTTCTTGATCAGGATTATTGTCTGCTATCAAGCACAATTTTGATGTCTCATCTTCTGGTTCTGTCTCTGATGAATCTGACGCCGAATCTGCCTAAAATGCTCTTTGTACTCTCATCTTATCCTTCCTTAGCTTAGGTTTCTCCTCACCCTTTCCTTTGCTTGAGTGGTCTTTAAGTGTAGGGCAGTCAGTTTTCACGTGTCCTGGTTTCCTGCAATTATAGCAAACAACATCAGAAGATTCTTTAACATGTTTATGATCCTTACCTTTTCTATAATTTTGATGATGCTTTTGTTTCTTCCTTAGAAAGCTTTTGAATTGCCTTGTGATGAAGGCAACTTCATCGCTTTCAGACCCGAAAGATTCAGAATCCGATTTGTGCGCCTTTAATGCAACTGTTTTCTCCTTCTTCGTCTCACCTGTATCAAGATTTCTTTGATTCACCCCTTACTCGTAAGCAATGAGTGAGCCAAGTAAGTTATCAATAGAATAAGTGTTCAAATCCTTAGATTCAGTGATTGCAGTAATTTTAGCATCATAAGACGAAGGCAAACATCTCAAAATCTTGTTAATTTTTTCATAAATTGAAAGTTCTTTTCCTAGTGCATGCAGTGAAGTAATTATCTGAGTAAACCTTATGTACATGTCAGAAATTAATTCATGAGGTTTCATACGAAAAAGTTCATAGTCATGCAAGAGAATGTTCAAACGGGATTATTTAACCTCATTAGTACCTTCATAGGTGATGCACAATTTATCCCAAATCTCTTTACCAGTTTTGCAAGTGGAGACACGCATGTAATCCTCAGATTTTAAAGCATAGAAAAAACAGTTCAAATATTTTGCATTCAATTGAGCTAAATCTCATTCATCGAAAGTCCATTCAGAAAAAGAAACTTCAGTTTTAACACCATTAATTTCACGAGAAGGTGGAGAATAACCTTCTTTGATAAGCATCCACATGCGATAATCAGTAGATTGTAAAAACGTTGACATGCAAGTTTTCCAAAAATCAAAAGGTAGGTTATCGAACAGGAGAGGTCGGGTAATAGAATACCATTCCGTAGTGTTACGATTCCTAAGGTTAGCCATGGATCAAATTCAAAAAGTTTTCAAACTTAACTTTTCGAATCCCGCTCTGATACCACTTGATAGTTCGTCAGCGATGTTAAGCCCTATAGAACTGGCCCAAGCTAACCAAGAGGGGGGGGGGTGAATTGGTATTTTAAAAATCACATAAACCAAAATCACACCACAAAAATAAATGCGGAAATAAAAGTGCAGAAGCAAGAAAAGAAGAACACAAAAATTTATAGTGGTTCGGTCAACTCGACCTACGTCCACTCCCTGGAGGCACCCTCCGAGTATTGCACTACAAATGTGACTCTCCTTTAGCTCCCACAGCTAGGCGGAGAAGCCTTTACAAAGCACCTCCTTTTTGCCACCCCGGCAAGGCAGAGAACCTACCTCCTTTTGCTTCCTCCTGAAGCTGGCAGAGAACCACAACCAAAAGCTAACTCCTTACCTCTACCGACCCTTCCACAGACGAGAAACTCTAGACGAAGAACAAGCAGAGCGATCCTTGAAGCAACCCTTGTGAATCCCCTCACAAGCTCCCCCTCACAAGATCCTCTCTCTCTCCCTCTCTCTCTCTCTCTCTCTCTCTCTTTCTCTCCTCAAGGTCTTTTCAGGTCAAGGCTGCAGCCAAAGGTCTTCTAAAACATTGAATAAGAGTTCTTAAATAGAATAGCTTCAAAGGAGCTTATTAATTGCAAGTTGCCAACATTATCGTCCAGGCTGATATGAACATCGGCCTGGCCGATCAGTACAAAACTCAGAAGAATGGCCAGAGCATCGCCCTGGATGCAAAACTGGACGATTGAAAATTGGCTTGATCGTCCAGGCCAATTTTACGATTGTCCTGGCTGATCAGTTCAAATCAGAGGATAATCATCTAGAGCATCGCCCTGAATACGAGCTGGCCGATATTTATCGTCCTGAAGTAACTTAAGGTTTTTGAATGGATCATCCAGGACGATATGATCGTATCAATCATCCTTAATTACTCCCTTGATTTCTTGATCAATTAAGGTATAATTGGAGAATTTCATCCAGGCCGATCAATGATCATCCTGGCCAATAATTTAAAAATACAGTATACCTTAATTGTCTATGGCGACAACTTCTTTCTGTTTTGAGCTTATCATCCTGGCCGATACATGTATCGTCTAGGCCGATATGTTAATGATGGCTGCCTTAATTAAGAATCCTTATTTAAACTTTTTGTTTTAAGCCTGATCGTCCAGGACGATGTAAAAATCGTCCTGGCCAATATGAGTAAAAATAGAAATTCTAAGTCTCTCAAGTGTGTGTGTGTGTGTAGGGTTACTTAGCATCAGTCTCTTTGACCATTACAAGTAGACTCAAGAAGTGAAAAACCAAAAGTACAGACTGACTCAACCCTAAACCTACGCAATCCTGAACTGGCTTCGTCTGTTCGTCCGATCTTCGATTTCTGAAAAGTTAGAAGAAACAAGTAGTCCAAGAGAATCAATAGTGTTTGTCAATCATCAAAACATAGGTCATGAAAATAGGTTTGCAACAGCTAGCAACTTCCAACAAGTTTGTCTTAACTTCTGCCAGTTTCCCATCTCCAAGTTTTCCTGAGTTATTGTTCCGGTCTTCCAGATTTAACGAAATAATTCCTTTACTCAATACAATATTTGAAGGCTATCTAATAATGGATTTTAGTGATCCACCTCCCTTAGGAATGAATTTCATTTTCAGCATTCCTTAGGTCTTCCTTTTATTCCTTCTGTTATTGACTAATGACCATGAGTTTGTATTTGGAATTATCTTGGTGCTAATGCCCTGTTATGCAAGGCTTCCATTAGGCAATCTAGTAGTCTACACTGATCCTGCATTCTTCTCAGCAACATTGCAAGCTTCCTTCAAATGGCCAATACGTCCACATTCAAAACAAAAGTTGGAAATTTTTTAATATTCCACTTTTTGAAAAAATTTGCCATTAACTCCTTCCACCCAAACACCAGTAGGAAATTAACGATCAAGCTGAATTTGGACACAGATCCTAGTAAATTCTCTCCTCTCCCATTGGAACATATCCCCATTAATCAAAATAGGATCACCAATAGATGACTCTATCTTTAAGATATTGATTTTGTCCTAGCAGTATAATGGCAAACTCGGCATCCTAATCCAGATTGGAGAAGACAGCCCTTTGAGTGAGTTAGGATTAAAATTTGAGTTCCACTTATCAAGCCCAACTATATGCCCATTGACAAATCATGGCCCTCCAGATAGAACATTCTCCATGGCCTCCTTAGAGAAGAATGAACATAGAACCCAGTCAGAACCAAGGCTCATTAAATGAAATCTACCAAACTTCGTCGACTGACATCTTAGCTCAGCTGCTACCAGATGCATAGGAATTCACCTCCCAAATACCTTCACAATAATGGAGAATTGTAACTTCTCTGAATTAGCTTTAACATTGGGCTCAAATAATTCGATAGCCGAACCATCTTCTATTAGAAAAGATCCACAGGAATAAGTTTAACTTTAAATATATGGATGTTTAATCCATGGATTAACTTGTTCTTATTCAGATGATATACCACTGGTAGTGCCCTCAAATACAGGATTAGATTAATTTCCTCCTTCTACAGCTTTTTCCCAAACAATTGTGTTGCAAACTTGAGCCTTCTCAGAAAAATGATCGTCTCCCATAATAGGTATGTGTTTCAAACTGGCAAACTTGCTAACAATTAAATTCCTTCCTGACAATGATGAACCGTCATTATGATGAGGAGAAATCATTTCATCTTCAAACATGACTTGTTTACCTTTACCCAACACAAGTGATACCACCGCAACCTTCTCCAAAATTGGTTCTCAAATAACCAAGGCCGAATTTCTTCTTCTTGATGCCTTCTCCAAATATGCTTTACCGGAAGTAGCTAATGCTACTCCCTTCCACGACAGAACATTTCGATCGTCGGAGGTGGCCGGAAGGCAATCCTCCATTCACCGCGTGAATCCCGCCAATGGGATGATTCAAAAGAAATTTGAAAAATCTAACTAAAAATTAGGAGTTTCTCTCACTAGGTTTCTCTTTCAATAATCTATTCTTTCAATTTTAAACTCAATCAAATTTTGGGATTCACGCAGTGTCTTGCTTAATTTGATAGGAACTTTTGGGAAGAAGAATGTCAACCCAAAGATCATTGAGGATCTCTACCATCACAAGGAGGTGAGAAAGGATTGTTAGGTTCTTTGCTTTCACAATGAGGGAAAAAAAAGTTCAAGGATCTCGACCGCACTGGATTGGTGAAAAGATTATAAGGGCTTCTCCGCCTAGCTGTGGGGGGTACAAGAGAGACACAAAAGTTTTAGTGCAATACTTTGAAAGGAGGATTTTGGGAAGTAGATGTAGGTCATTTTTTGACTGAACTATTATAAAATTATGGTGTGTTCATTCATAGTTTTACTTTCTTCAATTTACCTTTTCATGCTTTAATTTTTCTAAAAATTGCATGTTGGAAAGTTGTATGTTTTATGATATATTGATTTGGGTAACTCATCATAACCATAGTTATAAGTTTTGATTTGTTAATTTACATTTTCATTAAGTGATAACAGTGTTTATTTTAAGTTTTAAAAAAAAAATCTAAAAAATTATTTTGTATTAACTTCTTTTTTTAAATAACCAATTTACCCCCACTTGGTGTGCCTAGGGATAGATCACTGAGGCTTAACATCCTACATCAAACTTTATTTGATTCCACTGCAATTAACCATCTTTATAAATTGAAAGATTTTGACTATAATGAGTACATTACTTTCTTTGGAACCCTTGTTAACTTGGAAGAGATTTTGAGAGTTTTGGGTGGTCCTAATAGTGGTGCTTGTTGGAAGAAAAAGGAGAATAAGATCATCAACTTTTCTGCCACTTATCTTACCCAAAATTCTAAGGCTTTGAATTATTTATTTTCTTCCCACCTTTTACCTAGTTGAAACATTAGTGAAGTAACACGTGAGCATGTTGTTCTTAATTATGACATTTAGGTGGGTTATATTATTGATTTTGAAAAACTTATATTATTCCTTGACTTATATTATTAGGGGACCACATTAGAAAGATTAGGACAACCTTCTCTAATATATGCCTTGTGTGTTTAATGTAGATGTTAGGGGTGAACAATTTGAAGAGAATCTTTTTCATATCTCTATTGTAATATATATATATATATATATATATATATATATATATATATATATATATATATATATATATATATATATATATATATATATATATATATATATATCTCTTTCTAAGTAGGTAGGAGAGGTGATGTTGAGGGAGGCCCTAATTAGCCTTGGTCTTTTAGTAGGACTAGCAGTAGCAGGAGCACTGGGATGCCTAAAATTATGGGAGAACACATGGCTAATTTAATAACCCTACTGGAGTGAGTGTTAGACTTTTGTGTGGAGAAAAAGGAATGGTAGTATGAAATGAAATAATGATGGCTCATAGTATGGATCAATCGGCAAAGAATTATAGGTACACATCTAATTTCAATAATGCTTTTGTTGGGATGTTTAAGAGAACACCATTTGCATATCACCCAGATCAACTTCAGTTTCCTTCTGCCTCTATTTATAAGACATTTATTTTGCATTCTTAAGAGAGAGGCTGAGGAGATGATAATTATGAAGAGGAGGAGGATGATCCTGACTATAAAAGTTAGCAGTATTTATATTTCTTTGGCATTGCTTAGCTTTAGAGATAGAAATGATAAATAGTTTTATTTGGTAACCCTTATTTATAGCAAGTTTTTTTTTTTTTTTAATTTTCTTTTGCATTTCGTTACTTTGGTGGTGATCTTAGAGATGCTATAATTGTTATTTTTCTGATGGTATTTTGTGATGGCTATGAGAGCCATAATGATTATGATCAAGGGAATGGTGCCTAGGGCACTAGTTATCTTTTATTACTTTAAGTAGATTGTATTATTTTCTTGAGCTTATTATCATTCATGAATAGAAATTTTTTATAATATATCACTTTTCATTTTATTTAGTATACATTGTTTGTGTCATGTTATTTACATTTGGTTAAATTTTCTTATGAATAAATTGTTATATATAACTCTCTACCATTATTGCACCAAATTACCTACTTAGCCAGAAAAAAATTTAAAATTTTTTTTTGTAAAATTAGGATAATAATAAAAACCTAGATTATTATTTGAATAATTATTATAGAATAATTCATAATTTGAAAACTTAACAATTAATCAATTTATATTAATTAAGCTATTGAGTTAAATTTTGAATTTAGAAACTATTTAATGGAAAAGGTGATTGGTTAGGATTATTATTAGGAATTTTCTAAACTAGAATTATAGCTTTGTTCATTTCAACTACTTCTAGACTATGATGTATTATCCTACTATAAATTAATTTTAAATTATCAATTTTTTTACTTTGGTTATTACATTAATTAAAAGTGCATATTTCATTATTTGCTTGAGGATAAGCAAGAGTTTAAGCTGGGGAGAATTCAATAAAGATAAATTATATATTGTTTATTATATTTATATTTTAGAGAAAATATGTTATTTATTATTTTTGTACAAAAACTTCTAAAAATGGTGAAAAATATAAAGGAGCAGGTAGCGCCTCAATGCCAAAGGAAACACAATCGTCATGCTCCATTTAACATTGTTGAAGCATCCTTTTTTGGATATTACAATGCCATACTCTCTATTTATGAGCACTGCAATTACATCATAATCAACACCTTTGTTTTTAAGGCATTGCTACTTCAAAAAATTAGATTAGTTGTGCTAGTTCACGGGAAAATGAATGTTGCCGTGACATACACTTAAATGCCTTGTCATTATTTTATGCACTTGAACTCTATAGCATTCCAATTTCCACAGCACCACAATGCTTCAATTATAACTTCTATGTAACACATAAATAAAGAGAAAATATGCATTTGTTCACTTGATAATTGTTCCTTATCATCAAGTGCTACAATGGAGCAAACATTTCAGCGGTAAATGCTAGTTCAGTTTTGAGTCACTATACCACACTTTCAAGTTCTATAGTACCTGACGCCTTTTTTGTGTTTTCCTATGAAAAGATATATTATTTTATTATTATGAAAGTGTTTAGTCACTTGTGTAAAAATTAGCACTTTCAGGGTGCATCTCTAGTATCCCCTTAGAGTAAAATCTAATGGAGGCTAGGGAAGTACATGGTTTAATTTTTTAGAGTGTTTAACCTGTGTTTGTTGAAGATAGTTTGATCCAACCTGGTGATAAAATTCCATCATTTCTTTTTTATTTTGATTATTATATAAATTTAATGAAAATGAGTTTTCTTGTCATTCATTCTATATGTTTGGCTAGATATCTTATTTTTGGTTGATGATATAAAAGCATATTAAGAACTAACAAATACTCTGGTACTTTTAAGATTTATTAATGTTCATAATTATCTCTCATTCTACATTTAATGCATATAGTTGCCATGTGTGTAGTTAAAACCTAATGTGATGTATAACCTCAATGAAGGAATGCTAGAATAATCTGAAATTGAAGTTTGTTCACTCGTCTTGTAAGGGTTGTTCGACCCTTCTTTTTGAGGAATCGGTTGTTGATCTTTCAATTGCTCCTTTTGCTTTTGCTTTGGTTGGTAAATTTGTTTTGAGGAGGCCAAATCTTGATGTTATCTGCAAGTTTTTTGTTAACCTAAAGCTTAACGGCTCTTTTCATGTGGGGTTACTTGACCTAAGGCATATTGCTATACAATTGTCTAATGACCTTGACTATAGCCAGATCTTTGCTCGTAATTCTTACTATATCCAAGCTTGTCAAATGCGGTTATTGAAATGGTCTCCAGATTTTGATATTCGGGATGAATCTCTGATTGCTCCAGTTTGGATTTCATTTCCTAATTTGCGTTTGCATATTTTCAATCATCAAATTTTATTTGGTTTAGCCTCCATTGTTGGTCGTCCCTTTCAGACTGGTCAAGCGACTGCTTCAGTTTCTAGGCCACAGTAGCTAGAGTTTTGGTTGAGCTGAATGTCTCTAAGAAGCACCCTAATGAAATCTAGATTGGCTCTGAGGTTAAAGGGTATTTCCAGAAAGTGGAATTTGAAAAATTACCTATCTTTTGTTCCTTTTGTAAGATGCATGGTCATGCTATGAATGAATGCTTCTGGAAAAATCTTTATTTGTGTCCTTCTAAGAAGGATCATCTTGATGGCCCTTTGAAACAGCCCTTGGAAACTCTTCATACTGAAAAAACTTTGGGGGATGGCCCTTTGCTTATTGCCGGGGAGGATAATCTTGACGGAGCTACTGCTCTTATCCCTCAAGAACAGGAAGTTGCTCTTATAAAAATTATTTGTAATGATTTACTTAAGGTTACTTCTACTATTTGTGAGTACAATATGGATAGTACTGTGCTGGATGTTGTTACTTCACCTCCCTACATTGTCAATCATACTATAATTAAACCTACTGAACTTGTGATTACTAGCCTGATAAATGCTTAGGTTGCTGACACAGTTTCTAATGTTGCTATTCAGTTGCATAACACTGATGGTGAGAAGAATGATAATGCTTTAAAGGATGGAGAATTTGTTTCCATGGGGCATCAATTGTTTCCTTCTTCCAGCACTACTGTTTTAGAGAAACAGGCCTTTGAAAATTGGATGATGATGGTAGGTTTATGGAGGATGATTTTCCTAATTTACATAGCAAACAAACCAACGATGGTAAGACTCCTTTAGCCTCAAATTATAATAGTGACACTCTTAGTGATACTGATGATGTGCTTACTTCGGCTAGACGCTTTGCCAAAGATGATAATGACACTAGTTTTATAAAATTTTAGAGTAAAAGAGGGTGGAAGCCCAAGCACATTTCTTTACAACCTGCTAGAAACACTACTAGAAATACTCGTTCAAATACTTCTCATTAATATTTTCTTATGTTTAGTATGATTATTTGGAATGTTAGGGGCATTGGTTGTCCTTCTTCTAGGATTCATAGTTAAAAACTTATATCATGTTCATCATATTTTTATTCTTATTTTGCTTGAAACCCTTATCCCTGCTTCTAAATTGACTAGTACTTCTTGCTTTCTTGGTTTTAGCCATGCTATTTTGAACACGTCTAATAAATTTTGAGTTTTCTGGAAAAATCCTATTAATATTGATGTTATTGGTGATTTTATTCAAGTTATTCATTGTAAAATTGAGGCTTTCAATTTTCATTGTTGTGAATCTTTCGTGTATGTTGCTTCTTCCCTTTATATTAGGAAAGTGTTATGGAACCAGCTTATGAATTTTAATAATATCTGCCAACTGTCTTGGATGCTAGGAGGTGACTTTAATGCTATTACTTCTCCTTCTGAAAGGAGTGGAGGGTCGCCACCTTCTTATCGCTCTGTTTGATTTTAATAACATGATTTCGTGTTGTAACTTAATTGAAATTGGTTTTGTTGGTAATAATTTCACTTGGAACAGGGGTCACTTATGGTAAAGGCTTGATCGTGTGCTCTTTAATGATTCTTGGATTAATGATTTTAATCTTACTAATGTTCAGCATCTTAGTAGAACTATGTCGGATCATTCTCCTTTGCTTATCAACATTAACAGTAGACAGAATTATGTTACTTCTCAATTCAGGTTTCAAAATATGTGGTTACTTAACAACTCCTTTTTTGAGGTTGTCAAGTATAATTGTCAAGCTCCCCTTTAGCCTCACAATTTTATTGTTGGTATGAAAAGGCTTTGGTTCAAGCTTAAGAGGATGAAACAAGTTCTCAATTGGTGGAATCGCAATGTTTTTAGAAATATTTTCTCTAACATTCCTCAAGCTGAATAATGTGTGGAGTTTAATGAAAACTTATGTCAAAATGATCCTTCTGATGTTAATTTTTCATTACATAATCAATCTAAACTTGATCTTTTTAACTTTCAAGCTCAAGAAGAGGTTTTTTGGAAGCAGAAAGCTGCTGCTAAGCACTTGGTTGAAGGTGATAGTAATACTAAATACTTTCATGCTTTAACTAAGAGAAAAAGGATGAAGAATAGTATCTCCAACATCCAAAGAGAGCATGGTTCTTTTTCTAGTGATAGTGTTGAGATTGCTAATTTAGATGTTCGACATTTTAAAAACCATTTAAAAAAAGCTTTTACTCCTACTCAGGCCACGGAACACTCTTTTATTCCTAACCTTCTATCTTATGAGGATAATGTTTTTCTCTCTTCTCCTCCTTCTTTAGAGGAAGTCAAAAATACTATTTTTAATATGAATAGTGATTTTGTGGCTGGTCCTAATGGTTACACGACTCTTTTCTTTCAAAAAAGTTGGCATATTATTTATGATGACATTTTTTTCAGCTACTTTAGATTTTTTTACTGGTAATCTTATCCCTAAATTTTTTACTTCCACTTCACTTGTGCTTATTCCTAAAAGCAATTATATTCAAATGTGGAATGATTTCAAGCCTATCAATCTTTGTACTCTTTTCAATAAATTGATTTCTAAGATTATTTCAAATCATTTATCTTCTATTTTGCCTAAAATTATCTCTCATTATCAAAAGGGTTTTGTGAAAGGTAGGGCTATTATAGATAATATTCTTTGGCTCAAGAATTATGTCAAGATTTTGATGTTAGGGTTAGAGGGGGTAATATTATTTTGAAGCTTGACATTGCTAAGGCTTATGACAACATTAGTTGGAAATTTATTTACTTTATGCTGGATCTTTTTGGTTTTAACAATCTGCTTATTAATCTTATTAAAAATTGTGTTGAAAATGTTTATTTTTATATTATTTTGAATGGTTCTAACCATGGTTTTTTTAACTCATCTCATGGCTTAAGGCAGGGTGATCCTACTTCCCCAGCTCTTTTTATCATTGCGGTTGAATTTCTGTCTAGAGGTCTCTCCAATTTATTTGAACTTAATCCTAGCCTTTATTTTAGAAGTGTGGGAGGCTTTCATTTATCCCATTTGTATTTTCCTGATTATTTCATTATTTTCACTAATGCTACTATTAATAGAATTCAGAAAATCATGATTTTTTTTTCAATATTTTTGAGTTATTTAGTGGTCTCTCTTTTAGTAAAAATGAATGATGTTTTATTACTTCTAAAAGGATTCCTAATGATCGTATTCCTGCTATAAAAGATGTTACTGGCTTTACTCATTCTAACTTTCCTATCAAGTATCTTGGTGTTCCTTTGTTTAAAGGTAGAAGGCAAACTTTCTTATTTGATGATCTTGTTGTGTCTGTTCATAATAAGCTTTTATCGTGGGATTCTAACTTTCTTAGTTTTGGTGGTCGGGTGACTTTAATTAAAAGTGTTCTCTGTGCCTTACCTGTCTATATGTTTAAGACTATTTTTCCTATTCAAACTATTTGTAGTAGGATTCACAAGATTATTAATAAGTTTTTTTGGAAGGGTACTCTCTCTTCTTCTAAAATTACTTGGGCTTCTTGGGAGAAATGTTATGGTGTGTTGGCTAAAGGTGGTCTTGGTTGTCAGTCCCTTTCTGACATTGCTAAGGCTTTTTCTTTTAAACTTTGGTTTAAGTAACGTTCTAAAGAAAATCTCTGGGCTAATTTAATGATTTCAAATTATTGTGTGGGTAATCACCCTACCAATATTTCATCTAATCCTGGTGATTCTAAAGTGTAGAAAATGCTTTGTAAGATTAAATGGGAGGTTGAGCCCTTTATTTTGTGGGGGCTTGGTGAAGGCAACATCTTTTTCAGGCAAAACAAATGGCTTGGTAAGGATTCTATTGATTATATATTGAACTTTACTTCTTCTGCTTCTATTAAAGTTAATTTTTTCTTCAAGGATAATTGTTAGGATTATGAGAAGCTTTCTAATTTTATACCTAACTGCATTATTTTGAGAATTCTTAACCTGCCTATCAGTTTCAATTCTAAAGATATTATTTCGTGTGATTTCTCTAATGATGGGGTTTCATCTTAAGAAAGCTTGGCATTCTTTTAGAATTAAAGGTAACTTGGATAAGAATTTTGCTAACATCTGGCATAAGAGTATCCCCTCTACGGTTTTTGTGTTTTTCTAGAGAGTTCTTCATAGATTTATTCCCACGGAGGACAACCTCATTAAAAAAGGTTTCAATCTTGCTTCCAAATGTCAATTTTATTTTTATATTGAAAATATGCATCATGTGTTTGTCTTTGGTCCTGTGGCTGTTAGAACTTGGGTCTAATTTGATGATTTGTTTCAATTAAATAGTTTTAATGCTCATCTCCCCCTTAATGCTTTACTTAAGTCTTGGTTAGTTGATACTAAAGGTCACATTTGTAAAATCATCCCTTCCCTTATTCTTTAGCTTATTTGGCTGGAGAGAAATAACTCCATGTTCAATGGAGTTAAGATGAACTACCTCAATGTTATCCAAAGGGTTAAAAACAAGAACTTATCTCTCGTGGCTATTAATTTACTTATTGTTAAAAGTTTTAAGAATTGTTATCATATTACCTCTTCTTTGGGGATTGGTTGGAAGAAGGCTCCTGCTGCTATCAATGTGATTTATTGGATTAAGCCTCTTCCTATCATTTTTATACTTAATGTTGATGGTTGTCATTCGGAGTATGGTGCTAGTTGTGGTGGTTTGATTAGGGATTCTAATGGCCATTTGGTTGTGGCTTTTATGGGCCCATTTACAATGGTAATATTGATTATGCTCTTAGTATAGCCATTCTTTATGGTATCCAACTCTGCATCTCTCTGAATTTACTTAATTTGGTTGTTGAGGTGAATTCAGGTTTTAACATCACCTCTTTCAGGTTATGGAGGAAGTGTGCTGCAGCCCTAATATTTTTCATATTGTTAGGGAAATTAAGAAGTTGCTAGTTTTTATGAATACTTCTTTCTCTCATGTTGGTAAGGATGGTAACTCATGTGCTTCTTGGCTTGCTAATCATGGGTGTAATCTTGATTGTTTTATTGATTTTATTAAATCTTCTATTCTTTCCCATATTAATGATCTGCTCTATCTTGATGCGTGTGGTATCCCCTATGTTAACCTTTAACAATTTGGTTATCCTTGTGCTATTTTGTTCTCTGGATTTCCTATTTTATGGGAGTTGGTTTGTTGCTATTTTTTCTGTGATGTTGGGTTGTTTTACTGGATTTATTTGCTGGGGCTGGCACGTTGGTTGTTGGATTTTATCCTGGACATTTCTGGGTTTCTTTTTTGGTGATTTACTTTTATATGTTGGCCTCTATGTTGCTTTTTTTCCCAAGAATTTAGATGGGAGAAATGATTTTCTTAGTGTGGATGTTGAGGGTTGGTCCCTTTGTTGTTCTCCTACCTGGTGGTGTTTGGGCAATTTTGTTGGGCTGCAGTCCTTGTTCTCTGGCTGCTGTTTTTTCTTTTTTTGTGTGGCTCCCAGGCTCTCGATTGCCCATTTTCTCTGGACTCCTAGGTGTCTTTGCCAGGTTGGTTTGCTTAGGCTGGATTTCTGTCTCTGTCCTGTGGGGTGTAGTTGGTTGTGCCAGCTCTATTTTGCTGGTTCTTGTGTGGCTGTCTTCTTTCCACTTTATAATGCTCTATTTGGGACTATCTTGAATTTCAAATTTTTCTTTATTTCTAATATGTGCTTGGTCAGTGAGACTTTTACTAGGTGTTGCTGGACTTCTTTTGGTAGGATTGAGTGGCTTGTGGACAATCTTAATGAGGCTATGGTTATTGATGGTACTCTGAGCTCTTACGATCTAAATTCTGAGACGTGCTTCACTTGGGTCTATTTTATCTTTTGTTTATTTACTTATTCCATTTTTCAAATATGTTTTGCTAATACTCTTTTTGTGTGTATCCTTTCTTTTTGTTGCTTTCCTTTTTTGTAGAGGAAGCTGGTAATAAAGGACTTCAAATTTTTTGGCAGAAAGACTGAGCTTTATGGTTATATTCTGATCTTTCTTTTTTGGATGCTGGTCTTTAACATCAGTAGAATAGTACTAGGGTTCCTTGTATTTTTTGGTAGCCGAGACAATTGGCTCATAGGTTTTCTTTTCCTTTATTTTGTAGCTAGTTTGAGCAGTAGTGAGCTGATGGTTTCCTTTAAAGACTTTGTAACCTATTTTTTATATTAACACGTAGGCCCCGCCGTGGGTTTTAACAAAAAAAAAAAAGATTATTGAGATAAATTATTGGCATTCCTAAACATATAATTTTTAAATATTCAAGGTTCTAAAAGGAATATTGTAACTATAGGAGGTTAGCAAATATCCTTTTCACCTATACAAGCTCAAAAAAGATTTAGGGATACCCATACTCTAAATCACATCTATAATTAAGAATTTCATTAGAAAAAAGATGATATTTTGCATTCATCAATCCAAAAAATATTATTAAATATTATATCAACTCTTATACTATTTTTATATAGTGCTAGAAACTCCAAAATATCATTTTAATTTAGTAGGATAAATGATACATTTAGAGTAAATAGTAATAGGTTTTATTACAAGTAAGCATAATACCACCTTATTGGTTTGACACTCTACTTAATCACTTTATTATTTGATTCAACATGTATATTGATGTACAATTAAGAAGGCTTCCATTATTAACATATCAAAGAAAACTTAAGCCTTACTTAGCATTATGAAAATAAGCATTTCTTATATAGTCTATAATAAAGCATTACTTTCCTACATGAACAAATACACAATATTATTATCCTATATTTTAATTCTATTTGATAAAAAATTTGAAACAAAAAAGTCTAAAAAAGTTTTTCTTTTATTATTTTATTTGGTATTCTTAGTTATTTAAGCTTTGCTGTGTGCTTGGTAAATCTAGTAAGAAGCCCTTGTCATTTTATCCTATAATAAAAAGGACCCTTAATTTTTTTTTAAAAATTAAAGATTACAAAAATGTCTGACCCAATAAAAGATCAGGACCATGCTAGACCACTCAGGGAGCATGATAATCCCATGGTAGAAGGAATCTATCATACTATCAATAGGGCTATTATCCAAGCTAATAAATTAGAATCGAAATCAATAATCATTCATTTGGTTCAAAATTCCCAATTCAGGGGAACTCCTATTGATGATTCTAATTTATATCTTACAAGTTTGTTAAAAAATTTATTAAATATTTAAGTTTAGTGGCATCAGTAATGATGCCATTAGACTTTGAATATTCAGATTTTCTCTAGAGACTAGGCTAAGATGTGGATAAATTAATTTCCCGTCGTATCTATAACCACTTGGAATGTGCTGGCACATAAATTCTTAGCTAAGTATTTTCAAACATAAAAAATTATTAAACCTCTAAATGATATCACTTCCTTTGAACACTTTAAAGGAGAATAAATTTATGATGGTTGAGAGAGAATTAAGGAAATGCATATACTATACTTAACTTGATTGGTTGGTTATTCAGACCTTTTATAAAATATTAGCAATGTCTGTTAGGTAAATTATAGATGTTGTAGCTGGAGGATCTTTGATGTCTAAGCCATTTGATGATGCATATGAACTAAGAGATGAAATGACTACAAATAATCTTCAGTGGAATATGGATAGAGAGAACCCTAAGGGAGTAGCTTGATTCTATAAGTATGATACATTATTAATTCTTATTTCTTATGAGGTTAGTATTTTGAAGAAATTGGATACCATTGAAATAAACTAAGGATCATAATTATCTATATAATTCAATGAGACTAATTTGAATTCTATCGATGATATTAGTATGGATGGAAAGTATAAATTTAATAAAAAGATAAAATAATCCTTAATTTATTACTTACAACCTTAGTTGGAGGAACTATCCTAGCTTTTGTTTTTCAAATAATGTTGGTGGTAATAATCAGTGGAATTTAGGATAACCTAATCAAGTTGGAATTTAAAATAATCCTCGAAAGCCTGATGTGAATCTTAAGTCTTCTTACAATTTATAATTAAATCAAAATAATCAGTTTAGGAATACAAGTCATCTTTAGAAGAGTTAGTGATTCAATTGAGAACTCAATTGTAAAGTCATGGTGCTTCAATTAAAAAAGTTATAAACTCAATTAGGATAGCTTGTAATATCTTTTAGTAGTGGACCTCATGGGTCTTTACATAGTAATACTGAGGTTAACCCTAAAGAGAAAGGAAAAGATTCTAGTTGAAACCACTTAAGGAGTGTTAGTCATGTACTCCATCCAAATTAATAAATTTAGGCATGTTTGGTTGAAGAATATAAACTTAGCATTGTTTGGGAGGCATCCCAATTTATATGTAGTTACATTTAATGATTTTTGTTCATTATTAATGTTTTCATGTTTCCCATTTATTATTTTGTACCATTTACAATTTTCTTATAATATTTTGTTTTTTATCAAAGTTATGATTAGAGTCTTGAAAAAAATTTATTGTGTTGAAACA